>CM074773.1:1482012-2964024 GCA_037355735.1 Pseudo-nitzschia delicatissima | reverse complement strand
ATCTTTGAATTGGAGATGGGCAGATGGGAAAATTCGTCGCGGCCGCAGCACCATTTGTCGATGATATAGCCACGTCGAGGATAGAAACTTGGAGACGCAACTCTTCCGAATTTCGGAAAGCGTCGAGTTGGTGTTTGATTCCCGGCCAGCGAATGCGTTGGTGGGGTTCGGTCTTCCAGGCTTCCTTTAATAGGCGTTCAATCTCGTGTGGGATCGAATTCGCATTTCTATCGTCCGTGGGGCGATAACCCTGTTTGCAGACAAGGCTCTTGTACGAATCGGGCGTGAACGCCTCGAACGGCTTGGTTTCGCTCCAAATCTCCCACCCAACGATGCTCCACGAGTAAATGTCGCAATCTCGATTATAGGGTTGACTCAAACAGACCTCGGGGGCCATGTACCGAATCGTCCCAACCATCCCAGAAAGCTCGAAGCGAACATGCTCATTGGGATTGCTATCTGATGACGAAGGAGCTTCCCCGATTGACATTGGCAATTCCCGGGATAAACCAAAGTCAAAGAGCTTGAGCACGCCCCCTTCCTGTTCACAGAAACCGATGTTTTGTGGTTTGAGATCCCGGTACACGACTCCCTTGGAATGAATGTATTCCAGCACATCTGCGAGTTGCTTGCAGAGAGACACTTTTTCAATAGTTCGCTGGCGCATATCGAAAAGGCTTTGCGGCCGAGAGATCGTCTTCCATCGCTGGATCCTTTGATCGAGTGTTTCTTGTAGGATGTCCATTATCAGGAAGAACGAAGTGGCAGGAGACACATACATCTCTTGCGTTTCGTTAGCAGCATCCCCAAAACTTGCAATCCCATTTTCGGGCAATCCTCGGAGCCTGATAATGTTCGAATGGTCGAAGCAACTCAAGATATATGCTTCATAAGCAAGTTCGGCGGCTGCCTTAATGAAGTCACCCACATTCGATAAGAGTTCCTGCTTGAGTTGCTTGCAAGCATAACTGTTTTTATTCTGACCCCTATCGCCCTTGATGACGACTCTTGTGACCCGCGAGAAGGTTCCCACACCCAAGGCAGATGGGTGTGCTGGCACAACATCTTGAGGCCGTAGGGTTCGGATGCCATCGACGGTGGGACGAAGACGTGTCTCCTTCAGCATGGGTTGAAATTGTTCGCGGACAGCATCAATAAGAAATCTCTCTGTCGTGTTCTTAGCTTGGTTGTATGTTGATGGGGAAGAATTCCAGATTTCCTGGTGAGTGGAAAGAGAGCTTGCGCTGGCAGAATTTAAAGACGCAGCACTTGTCTCACGTGATACGTGCATCAACGTGTGTTGCTCTCGGGGCAATGGTAAGGGCGTGAAAGATACATGATGCTTCCCACTGAAATTTTTATTTACAACAGATCCATTATTTATGCGATCCTTAAAGTTGTAGAGGGGAAAGGGTTCAAGATCATGCAAATCGAACGATCTTCTAGGTCTTTTTCGCACAGAACGAAGATTTGTCTTCGCAGGTTCGATGTGTGCATTCACTTGCGAACAAAAGGATTTTGTTCTCTTCCTGCTGTTCCTTTGTGAATTAACATTGTTGTGAAAGGGACTAAGATCACTATAGCTGCGGGTCACGTTGTTCATATCGCGAAGCGAAAGCAACGATGGTGGAATCTGAATGGAACTAGATCTGCATTCAGATGTTCTGTTTGCAGTGTCATTCCGATGGCTAAAGCCTTCGTCATTGAAAACTTCTTTGTAGCGTTTCATTTGAGTTTCTATTCCACGATTTGTATTCGAAGATCTAAACCCCAAATGAAAGAGACGCGACAAGAAATAATAATTGTATCAGATGAAAGAATATTGAGATCAGAGTCTCAACGGTACCAGTTCGTCCCGAGAAATGTTCAACACACAACAAATCGCAACATGAACAGGTACGAAGCTGACTCCAACTTACTTTTATCTTCGGTAGCGTTTATGAAATTTATATAATCCGCCTTGCTAATGACCATTTGCTCTACACTCCTTTGTTCACGTCATTCATTTATGTCTATGCAATCATGGAAAGAAAGGAAGAAAAACATCGCTCCGGTTTTGCTTCCAGCGGTGAAGAACCCTTTTCTTCTTCAGAACACCTGCTTTCTAGCAATATGATAAAGCCTCCGTGATTTGGATGATGAAGTTAAGTGGTGGTCTCTGATAGAACCAGGACCTTCTTCTACAAGAAGTGGTAATGGATGCGAACTTAATAAGCAGTACCCGGACTAGTTGAGAGAATTAAGGAATCAAGGGCTTGTGTCGATTTCGATATTTGATTTCGGTAGAATTATCAAATCGTATTCACTATCGCCCCAAATTAATGAGATGGATGTCTTATGTATTAAAAAAGACAGATCACCGATCACAGTAAGTCGAACTTTATTGGCGTTAATGCCGCGCCATCGAACCTTCAATGGAATAATTTCGATTCTTCTCCTTTGAGGTCGTGGCTTCAAAAATCTATTAAGGCGTTTGGCATGAAACTAATTAAGTTTCCCAACGAATCCTAGTCATTAAAATCCCTTCGTAAAGACTGAGATCTATTAATTAATTTTTTGCGAATTATAGTTTCGAATTTCCCAACACACTAGTGCTCGGCATTAAGTGGATTTCCTTCTCCTTAATGTCATATACCTCAGCTCGTGAAGGCCATCATTTTTTTGTTGACTACACGTGCGTTTAGTACGTTTCAATACAGTACGGTTGAGCGATGAGAAATGGTCTCGCACCAGAGAGAACACAAAAGAAAGTTTCTTAAGCATGCGGTGGTTCCAGTTTGACGTTCCAAAATACCTTAACATAAAAATACCTTTCTACGAATTCTTCGCAAATTACTTGATGAAGCGACCATCACCTTGAACCTACGATCCCCAAAAGCGAATAACTCGGAAACTGTATGAAAGAAGAAACGCGATGGGAAGGAGTGGGTGAGCCCGAATGAATCATTTTTTGTTTCTCGTGTTTGGGACTATTCTATTCCGCTCCTCTCTCTCTCTCTCTCCCCCAAAAAGATCGTTTTCCACTGCTTTTCGAATCTAATTTTGAAATTTCTTTCAGAAGTTGATTCCTTTTCTACCGGCTGCGGTATCTGGAGAGACATCATTCAAAGTTGATCAGATGGATTTTAAGAGATGAAGCGCTTGGAGACACCTGCAGGTTTCAAAAAGAAGATGGAAACATGAATTACATCAACCAATCGACTTGTCCACTATCTGCGAAAGTCATCACGAAAACCTCAAAAGATGTTTTGTTCGAATGATTTTTGAGAACGAAGAGGAAATGCGATCTCCTACTGGTTCGAAGCCTCAAACTCCTCGTCCGATATGTCCATTGACGCAGTAAAAAGGAACGAAACCCATCGTGAACAGAAAAGACTTGAAGAAAAATCGTTTGGTTGGCGCGTTGAAAGTCTTGCGAAAAAAGGATATCTGTTCATCCATTTGACTGGGTGAGTAAAATAAGCCACGATCACTTTGAGGTGAACCTGGTATTTTGTCTAGATTAATGTTTGGACGAAACCATGCGCAAATGATTGAAAAGGGATCATTAAAGCTGCTATGCCGTCTATTGATTTAGATAATTTTCAATGGCATCATGTTCAGTGCGTTTGGATCCCAAGAAAAAGAATTCAATGTCGTGTCTTTTCGTGCTAAACGAATCCACATCACGGCGGACTTGCTGGCTCATGCATTACAGCAGTCTCGGGGCAGAATCATTGTATGTTCGCGCTGAAAGGAATACTGCGTATTTCCTGCCCAAGGATTTTAGTGGAAGATTGCGGAAAGTTGCTGTTACCCCACAAAATGGATATGCGTTGTGTCTTTTGTTGCGATATAAATTATCGTTTTCGAGGACAAGCTTCTCAATCCCATGATGTTTCAACGTGTTTGGTAAATGAATTTTGATTGCGCAGGCAGATGTTCCAAAGATGAACTAAATTTATGGACTTTTATTTATTCTATTGTAGGATGCCTGCAAAAATGAGAACGAAATGTCGTCGTGATAGATTTATACCTTAGTATGGTGCGATGAATCATTGTGACCTGAATGGAGTAATACCTAAGCCAAAATCTGTTCTCACCCTTAAGGTAAGCACACTGGATACTTTGTCCGCAGTATCTTCCTATTCGTTCTTTTCATTTGCATAGTTAATCCTTCTTCCATTGCTTCCTAAACTGCATCAATCCCCTGATACCTGTAATGGTCGCATCTTCATCTTTGAAGCTCCGACTTGCACACTCACGTCGATCGTTTTTCGATTCACCTAAAATTCCATGCGCATCACTTCGAGTCCGGTTTTGACGCTATGCAATGACATACTATCGGCTACGCTTATTTCGTCATATTTAGCATTTTTCTTCTTGCTGGGCTTCTTCCACGCCGCCAATTTCGCATCCAAATCCCGAATCATCTTCTCGCGATAATAAATTTTTTCCAAACGTTGTTGGAGCCGTAATGATGATTGTTGTCTCTTTAATTCCGAAGATTGTTGTCTCTTTAATTCCTTGCTATTTTGTCTTTGGGGCGTTTTTTTGTTCTTCTTCTCCGTCGTTCGGAAACTCCGTTCTTTCGATGGCAGTGGCTTGTGTTTGTCAAGCTTATATTCGGACTCAAATGTGTTCGTCTCTTCGCAGTATATATCCTTATATATGTCATATTCGTCGTCATCGATAGATGCCTTTGTGTTGGCAATACTATTTTGGTCGTTCAGAGTATTTTCGTTCTCGTCATCAGTTGAATCGGTATCTACAAGGCTACTTTGGTCATCCATCGCACAGCGAACGTCAGGGATGTCGACTTTCACGGTGTCGACGATATCGTTCCTACTTTCGCCATAGCTTCGGCCTTCCACCCGACAACAAGCCTCCATAACACTTGTTTCCACTTCTGTACCGTCCGCTCCACAACAATCTTCACGAATGCCCTCATCTTTCCCTCCTACTGCCAATGGATTTTCCACATCGGTGCACAGTATGCTGTCATCGTTGCAGATTATGCTGTCTGCTCCCCAACGATCAACCAAAATATCGTCCTCTCGGTCTATCGCGGACAAGCTTTCCAAGTCCACTTCCGTGCACAGCGTACCGTCGGCTCCGCAGCAATCCTCCGAAAAACCGTCGTCTGCTGTCTCAACTGTACACAAGGAACACTCATCCAACGTGCATAAGGAACAGTCGTCCGTAATATTTTTCAGGAACGAGGAAACAACTCTATCCACACCGTTCAACGCGCAAGAGTCGAAGGCTTCATCGCACGAGGAGAGTGCTTGTTCGCAAGTGTTAAGCTCTTCATGCTGACTCTCCATGGTTTCCTCGTTCCCTTCTTGAGTATCGGATGGTATCTCAAATGATACCGATTTCGTGGAAGCAACATTCATGGTGGACAATCCCATAACGCCTCGTCGTTCGTCGTGTTTGGAAAATCACAATTGTGAGAAGAAAGTTCTTCTTGGTTTCGTTCATACCCAAAAACGACTGCCGAGCCAAGAACTAGAACCCATTCACATGTGAAAGAAAGAAATGTCATTCAACGTCTCTTGTGCGAATATCATTTAAATCAGCTTAAATAATCTGGATCGCAGATTTTTTATTTTTGATCGCGCCACATACTTTTTTTAGGATCAAAAGGATGACCGATACAAAATTATTTTTCCTCACAACATCATCTGCATTAATCTATTTTCTCATTAAAAACGTGTTCAATGAAAGTTCGTCACTACACCTGATACCTCCTCTTTTGCACCGCAGCATGTCTCCATTATCATTGATTCATATGATACACTGACAACATAGTACCAATTGGCAGTGTTAGCTTTTTTCGTACTCTTCTTCAACCTCTTAGAATTGTGCAAAAGAAAAAGAACATCGTCGGATAAATGATCAACAGCACCAGCGCCTGCTACCGGTTTGGCATTTTCGTTTTGCTGTTCGAAAGTCCAACTTCGATTTCATAACATTTGTGGAGATTGCTGCTTATTTTGGAAAAATAGAAGAGTGGGGTTACCAAAATGGATTCCTGTTGTTGTTACAGTAAATTTGGCGATGTTTTCGTTTCCACACTCAGGGGAGGACAACTTCTTGTTCTAGCAAACAACAACAGCTCCAAAATGAATCATAGAACAGCATTTACGATATCAACCGCGAGACCTTGTTGAAGTATAGTACTTGTGATACTCTTCAAGCCCTTGCGGTAGATATCGTAAACGGCGTTCATTATCTTCTTCGTGTTCAATGTTTGCATTTTGACCAAACTTAATTACGAGAAGCATCGTTTCGCCGCGATCAAGAGCATCTATTGCGAAAAGTGAACGGCTGGCATTGGTGGATTTGAACGCTATATCTTCAATCACTATAGCGGGGAGAGAAAGGTGAGATCACCGTAATCTTGTTTCCGAATCACGTCAACTGCAGAATATCGAATGGAAAAAGGACTTGGTAAAGCACTCTCCAGGGAAAATACAATCTCCAAAGACTGCTGTACCAAGTTCTCTTCCAGTCGAAATAGCAGAAGCAACAACGACGATAAACAGAGTTTGATCGGGAAAGAAGCACCGAAACAAGCAGAAACAAAACCGAACAAGTGTCATCTCCCCAGAACGATGAATCGAGTTCTAATCCGGTCGAAATAGCAGAAGTGAGAACGGCGGGAATTTGGAGCAATCAACAAAATGATGTAGTGCGATGAATGGATCGAGTTGCAATGCTCGAGAGGCGGTGGTAAAAGTGCACAGGCAAACTTTCTCCACGGAATCGCAAAGAAAAAGTAGTTGCGGTAGGTACATTGTTGTTCTCTTCAATAGCGTATTTATGCAGCTCACGCCAATCGGAGTGGTGACGACACAGATCGACATGGTCGTGACTTCACCCCCACCAAGGAGAATGGAAAGAACATGATTGTTAGTTCGTGACAAACGGCTATTCTATTTTACGATTAAGGTTTCAATTGTTGATAGTGTATATCGGAACGAGTTCAAGAGAACATTATTTAGGACTTGAAGAAAGGGTGCAGCATGGAAATGTGATATGTGCCTCCTCAAATTCCCCCTTTTCGGCGTGCTTCACCCTCGAATTCAAAATCGCAAAGTGTAATTTCCCCCCATTGTTATGCTTGACGAATGGTCGACTTTACGGTGGATCGTGGGTGTCGCTCCTTCACTTCGATGCACGAGTGAAACGGTTTGGCACGATTCTTACTTACGAAGACTACAAGTACGATTTCAATCTGTCTTTCACTTTTTCTGTGCAGTTATGGAGGAAAAATGTGATTAAGTAAATTCTAGTTTTACTTTAGTAGATCTGCATGCAAGAAGTCGAAAATGAAAATTGTGCAGCACTTTCTTGCAGTGGTCGTCATGGTGCCTTCTTGTTGTTCGTTGCGGCACGACGGTTCGAGATTGATGGCCTGCTTGTGATCGTTGGTTGTGCTGGCGGGATGCCCGACTTGTTGATGTTCTCGATTTAATAGGTATATCAATTGTTGTTCCTGGACATGGATCGAAATTCAATATTGTACATGCGTCTTTAGAAGGATGTATTGTTCTCATCCGACATGAGGCACCTTAGTGACTACGCCTTCGCTGTTTGTGAATATTCGTATTCTGTTGAACCGGTAGTCTCTCGTGACGGGAGTACCTTCGAGAAGAATGTGGATATCAAATGCCTCTTCTCCGTAAAGAATCTGCAGTTCTGATTTGGCTTCTTCTCCCGTCATCCCCACAAGAGCCGGAAAGTCGGTCGGTTGAGCATTGTCTTCGTTCTCGACTTCCCCGTTCATGATTTCATCCAATAAGCCGAGCTTATCGTTCTTTGGAGCAGTTGGTTCTTCTGTTGAAACAATGGCGCCCCATGGCTCAGGAATGGACGGAGATGAGGGGTTTTCTTCTTCTGTTGTCGTTGATGGTGATGAAACTTCGGAATTTTGGATTGTTTCGTTCTCGTCTTCTTCCGTTGAAGGAATGGCATCAGGGCTTGGTGACTCAGGAATGGACGAAGATGAGGAGAATTGTTCATCTATTGTCGTTGATGGTGATGGAGATCCTGATTGCTTCTTTGAAAGGTATATTCCACCCACAATTCCAGCAGATGTCGCTGCAAGTGCAGTAATGGCCAGCACAACAAAGAGAAACTTTCTCTTCTTTGTCCTGGAGCAGCATAGACCATCGGCGCTTCCACTTGGCAATTCAAGACCTTCCTTCCTCTGTGACGAAGTTCGTCGAGGTGAAGTATTCGTTTTGGAAGCTTCGATATCTTCTTCGTCCGAAGTATCTCCTTCCGATACGGTGTCACCTTCGACGCAGTCGTCAAAACGTGTTTCTTCGTCGTGGTATGTATTATTCGTATTTGTCATCTTGTATATTTTGTTCTCGTTATTTTGGTATTTTGTGATTTGTGGTGTTATTCTTGCTTTTATGCATTAACTTTGTGAAAAAGGATTCGTTGCTGGAACGCTGGCACAGGTACAACAGCAACCTCTTTCATAGTAACTCATTGAAGAACGGATTCTAAATTGGCGATCGCGGGTAAAAGAAGTGGAGGAAACGTCAAACCGAAACGTGACACGATTATTTCACGCGTTTCAACGTCTACGACGGCTTTTTTGGCGAGTGGAACCGTTCGTGAAAGCGCCGGAAAGGTCACAGTGCGCACATGAAGTAAGAAAAACGGTCACATTTGTACATACCACTTTTACGTACGGTCATGAGGCTTGAAAATGACACTCAATTTTGGGAATCAATTTCTCTTTCTCAATCCCGTCAATAGAATTTCCAACCCCATCCCTAAATTTGATAACTCGGAACATGTTGTGCATACCGACCGTATTCCACAACGTGAGCGTTAGTAGCACGTAAAAACGCATTCCTTATGTAAAAATTCTGTTCTCTTGCAGCTGACATCTGTGCGGACCTCATTTTGAAATCTGGCCGGACGATCTCCATCTATGTGCATCCATCCGGCGTTCTCGATTCTGGTTCGTGCACGCGGAGTGGAGCGCGGAGTCGAGTATGTTCTAAGATCCCTTCCTACCTGCTTTACCAATGAGAAGTCACTGATGTGAATCCTCCGATGGGCGTGCGCGTTGTTGTTCGCCCTCCGACAGAATTGACTTTTATGTCGTATGCTAATTAAGCGGGCAATAGTAGGCGTCACGCAAACACCTGGTGTGATGTCGCCGTTCGTGTTTTGCGTTGGCAGATCGTCACGAATGTCACGAGGCATGATGTGGTCCGAAATAGAGACACTCACTGTCTCTCTACCACCCCAACGACCGAAATTTTGTCCACTCTCCGAACAAAAAGTAGGAATAACTATCAAGAAGTAGTCAAAACTCTGGCGGTGATTGTGGATGTCATTGTTAACCACATACTTGACATCATTCCCGAAAGTCTAGAGAATTCTCTTGGCTTGCCTGCCATCTGGCATTTTCATACTTTATTGTTAACATCCTTGCATGTGCTTTAGGTCTCAAGCGAAGAAAGAGAAACAATAAACAACTACACTGCAATATAGTTGAATCCTCTCTTACTATCTATCCATTCCTATAATACAAGTACTCAATACTAATATCGATATTGATTCGGCCAAATGATGAATGAATCACTGCACGGACTACTGTCAACTGCACTCCTCTTTTAGTTACAGTAGTATCGAAACCAATACACAACAAATACCGCACGAGTGGCGAATTCAGAACAGTCCGATCGGATTGATCGATTGATTGGTTTGGTTTGGTGCCGACGTGCATTGAACAACACCAATCCTTTCTTTTGGCGATTGAACGGGGTGGCTCTCTCTCTCTCTCTCTCTAGTCTGTAGTTTCTGGTAGTTTGTTCGAATTGGAGACACCCGAGAATGGGGCAGGCCAATTCGATTCCCGAGAGAAAGCCACCGCCGCTATCGGATGATACGGACGATTCAGAGGAGGACGAAGTCTTGCTGCCTGGACTCCATTCTTAGCAACGAGAAGGGCGCGAACGAGGGGGAAGAGGTTTCCATCGTTTTCTTTGACGAAGACGAAGAGGAGGTCGACGAAAACGATATCTATTTTGATGAGGATAGGAATGACTCCTTTGACGATTATCGTTGTTTCGGTCTTCCCCTCTTTTCGATGACCACCCATTTCACCTCGGCGACGCCAACTTCGGACAAAGCAAAACACGGAAACGATGATGATGAGGACGAAGACCCTAGGGAAAACATCGAATCCCTTCAGTTCGAACTGAAAGTGGTGGATGCCTTTTACAACCACCACACTCGAAACGCCAAGAAAACAACAACAATAAAGACTTCCGAAGAAGAGAAAGAAGAGGAACAGAAGGAGGAGGATATCGAACAAATAAACATTCAGGAAGTTGAATCTAATCAAAGAGACGAAGATGAAACAAAAGGTGTTGATGTTTCCCTTGACGATGAAGATCTGCAGGACAATGTGGAGTCGCTTCAGCGTGAACTCCAATACGCGGAAGAAAAGTTCAACACTGCCGAAACAAAGGATCAGTGGAGGCGAACAGCAACTCCAAGACACAATTGTTCTCGGATGGAGACGAAGATGAGCGGTCACATCGATCGTCCTCCTTTATCGATCTTCAACACTTGCTCTTTTCTTCTCCTGCCAGAGGGGACGATGACGAAAATTCTTCGAGCCACAACAAGACGGGAGGATCCATTTCCTCGTGTTCCGCCTCGCTCTTCTCTTCCTCCTCCTCAAAATCCTGCAGAATCGTGGAAATCTACGAAACTCGAGTCGACACAGCTCAGGCCACAGACCGAGGAACAAAAGGAAAAGGTGCCGCTGGAACGAATGGGAATACCTTTTCGCAAGTGCCGTGACCCCTCGTGTTCGTGTCATCATGCATCTTACAAAAGCAGAAATAAGCAGGAGGAGCAGGCACCGCGAAAGGAACACAGCACTCATTGAAAAATACCATGCTTCAAATAATCAAGATTGCGAAACCAACGATGGGGCTGAGGACGACTCGTCAACAATTGAATCGACGCAGCTCAAGAGAAGAAGTGCGTTGCATCGTCTCCAAAAACAGAGGGAAAAGCTCTTGGCAATGGATTATTCTGACGAAGATGATAACACCGAGGTGACTGCCGGGTCTTCCTCCTCATCCTCTCGGTACAGTGGATACAGCATTCGCAGCGATTGTCAGATCAACACCCGCAAGAACCACATGATCCACAACAACAGCAATTCCTTATCACCCCGATCGTCGCCACAGAAGACAACGTTCCCGATCGGAAGACATTGACGAGAGGCTCACGCAGGGTGCATCAGGTTCAAGAGGGATACGCAGGTTAATATCGCCGGAAACTCAGTCTCCGAATCAAATGTTATCGCAGCTGTTACCTTCCACGGCTATACCACAGACTGCTCCCACTGCAGATGCACATCAGCAAAACCAGACGAATCATCAGCAAAAGCAACAACAAATCCCGCCTCCTCTTCCGTCACGCCGGTCCTTTGGTAGCAAGAGCAACCACAAGCACACAACGTATCCATCCCTTGCGTTGCAACAAGGCAGTCAATCTCTTAGAAAAAATAGTTCTGAATCATTTGTCGATGACGATATGAACAGAACTCCAAGGAGATGCCGGTCGGAAGATTTCATCGATGGTTCTAGCAATGGTGGCATTATTGAATCTCCTCGCATTAGCAAATCATACAAGGACATATCTACTGTGTATAATAGCGAACACAAAGTTCATTCTCTAGGTGGACATAATCCTTCATTTGCAGAGGGATCGATGGCTTCACCAAACACATCCGGAAAGAAGAGGATCCTTCTCTGCTCACACTTCTCCGCCAAATATGCTACCCGACGAGGAGGAAGTCGATATAGCAACATCGGCGAAAGAAGGAAGAGACTTGTCGGTTGTACATTCTCCGACATGCATCATGGAGGACGTGCATCGCGATGGTTCCTATCCACGATCCCGGACAACACAACAACCTCATGAGAATTTATTAGAGCAACTGGATCGGATTCATCAGCAACCAGAGAGTCCGAACACTGACTCATCTCCCAGAAAAGCTCGAAGCGGATCGTTGACTGTTGACGACGATCCTTGCTATTCCCGTCTCTTTGACGAAAGAGAACAACGCCTCAAAGAATACCGAAAAATCATTCGGATTCTTCAACACGAGGAAAAGATGGATCGATACCAGAAATCAATTTCCACCAACAGCATGACTCTGCGAAGAGATGATCACACACAGCAAAAGCGGAGGAGATACCAACATCAACAGCGATGTTTTGAAAGAGCAATGAAGATGGCAGATCTGTATCACAACATGGGATTGATTCATTACCAGCAGGGTAGATACGAAACAGCTCGACACGTCCTCCAATGTGGCGTGGATGTGCTGATTTCCAACCGTGCTTCGTGCGTTCCATTTGAACAAGAAACATTCGAGGAAAGCACCGATCCATTCGACGAAGACTATTCCAACCCCTACTTTGCCTGTGCCCCCTCCCGGCTTCTCCCCCTTTTACCCACAGTCGACGAAGCAGCCCCGCATCTTTCCAACGCAGCTTTGCTGCTAGGCAGCCGAACTAATCTTGGCACAGGGGAAGATCCTTGCGGCACAGGGGTTGTGGAAGGGCACCAAGGAAACCTCCGGCAGAGTCTTACAGTGGTCAGCCTTCCAAAAGCAGCGTCTGGATAATGCTTCCCGCCACCACCAACATTACCCCCATCATGTTGCCGAACAGCATAACAAATACTGGAGGGATTGGGGCCCCACAATCGCCCGTGCTCAGGTTCTCTTTGCCCGGTGTTGTGAGAAAGAAAATCGACCCGACATCGCCATGGGATATTACCAAGAGGCCCTATCGGTTCAAAAGAATATCCTCAGTCCCGGGCATATCCAGGCTGCGGACACTTTGTATCGGATAGGCAACCTTCATGCCGGTTCGGGTATGCTGGGGTTGGCGGGACAGTGCTACGACGAGGCATTGTGTCTCTACCGTCGGCACAAGCAACTAAATGGAAACGATGTGGAAGTCTGCGTTTTTGCCGACGAGGCAACGGCCCTTGCAGCCCTCGGTTGGATCTTTTTAGTTCAGAACGATTTGGAACGTGCGCTGGCGCTCACCAAAGAAGCCCTAGACGGGATGATTCAGGCGCTGGGGTCATCACACCGCAACGTGCTTTCGCTTCAGCATCAGCTGGCATGCATTCAGAACTCGCTTGCATTCCCGGCACAATATCCAAACCGACGATTCGTCGGCCAAGTTCATCCTCACCATTAGAAGTTGGTCAGCGAATGGCCATGGAAAAAGGTTGAAAGAACTGCAGAGCAGCTTATTTTGACATCGATATTCAATAACTTCAATTTTAGAGTAAAGTAGACATCATAATATCAATATTTAAGGCTATACTTTTGGTCTTGAAACTGAGGTCATCCATTCGGAAACTATTGAACACAGCATGAATATCCTCTCTCTTTGAATGATTGATTCTCTGAGATTCAATACAAAAGACGGACTCTTTTTAAGTTCAATAGCGTGTCCCCTCTGGATCCTCGAAATACAAGGATTCTCCATCTCCACCCTTTCCATACCGAACACCAGTGTCGGTCGTGATTTTCACCCCGTGTAACGCTAGATGAGCCTTGATGGCCGCTTCGTCAAAGTCGGTCAGTGCCAAACATATATGGTCTAATTTTTGCTGGCAAGAATCGCAATCGTTGCTTTTCTCATTGTTGTTTCCCTTCCCGAGAGGTCCTGTCTTGTCCACCAAATCAATGAGGGCACTCCCAGCGTCCAGGTGATTCATCTTGAATTTTTCGTTTTGCTTGGCTACCTTGCATCCCAGTACTGTTTCGTACCAACCTGTCATTCCCTTGAGGTCATCAACCATCAACACCACGTGATCGATTCCAAAAATATCAATCGGATTTTTCTTTGGAACTGTAGATCCGTTCGATAACGTTTCCTCCGTCGCGCCTGCATGTAGTGTGGAAGAATCTCTCCTCTGGTGGCGTATCGTGCCGGGGATGAAAGCGGAAGCGCTCATTAGCGGAGAAAATAATTGAGACAAGGGGAGGAGAAGTTTTTGAGATATGGATTGTAACTTCATAGGTGCAATTGTTAGTTGATTGGTTTGTTTGGATTGAAAGAGAAATTTCTTTTTATGAGAGCACAACAAACAACACATTGTCAAGTTTTCGACAGATCTGATTTTTGGATCAACGTGACGCGACAAAACTTCGACTTCGCCGATCGCTCGAGGAAAAAGTGAATGTCAAGAAGTGATGAAGTGAGACCTATTCTTTCACAAAGACACGAAAAGGCGCCCCCAAAATGAACACTGTGAAAACGTTATCATATTATATATGTACATACCATACATACCATACTCTGGCTCACTCGCGCGCGAGCAGATGTTTGGTCGTGCTTGCGCGAGCTCCGAGTGTTTGAAACGTGCTCACGAAGAACGCTCTTTTTGTGATCACAAAATACCGGTAAGTACGATTCAATTCGCGGTTTCGATTTCCCGTCACGTCGCTTCACGTTTTTAATCTTGGTCCTTCGATTGCAGATCCGGTTACACGATCGCATCGCACTTGCATATGATCTTCAGGTGTTTCCTATAGCATTGGACTTCCATCGAAAGATCGGCGATAATCGTTCGCCCAAAGCTGCCATTGATACATGATCGATTGCTACGATCAATAATGAATGCTTTGTTGTTATCACGACCACGACCACGATCAACTATCACGATCAACACCGGCATCAAACAACAAATGAAGTCATGAGCGCGATGAATGTTTTTCGATGTGTTCACTGTTGTGTCTATGGTCTCATTCACAATACTCAATGCTCCCCTTTCAACGCAAGCTACGTAACATAATTCAACAACCTCTTCACAAAAAGAAAAAACCTTCCAACGAATATATCGATCAACACCAATCGAATATGACAAGACAATCACAATCGCAGAAAGTTCAAACGACATCAATTGATCAACAAGAGACGAACACAACAACTCTCAAACAAAAGAATGCTCTTCCACACCCATCGATAATCTCGAATTCAGTCCGAGTTTTAGATTCCATGGAAGACCTTGAAACTGGAGAAGGCAAAACCATCCCGACAACCGATCGAAACACCGACAACCCGATTGCCGTCGCAATTCCCTTAGGATTTCCTCCTTGTGATGAACAACGCAATGTCACGAAAAAATCCAATCGCATCGTCACAACACCAAAGCCAACATCTACCTCGCCAATTCGTTTCGACGAATCTAACCCAGCCTACAAAACAACTCTTGCCGTTTTATGCAGCGTGACGATCCTCCTCGGCTGCGCCGTCATCGGAACTCTGGTTGCAAAGGGCGTTCATCACTACCAAGTTTTCAACTACGATGAGGATTGGTAATGACGAAGGATACACAACGATTTCACAGGCAATTAAGGGACACCTTCCTCCAGCAGCTATATGCATGCATAGATGATACGTTCACACTTCTGATAGACAATAAAAAGTAGATAACTGGTACAGTTTAAATAATGACAAAAAAGCATATTTCAGTGCGTTTCCGTAGTGCGCATTCAAATTCATTGAATTTGAATTCACCTCTAACAAACCAAATTGACAATTTGATCACGGATTTTTGAATATCTGAATGAATGAATCATGAACGAAAAGCAAGAATTCGACAGTCGATCGATGGAATTACGATTTCAAGAACGTATTCTCGGCCTGAACAAATTCAAGAACATGCTTCAGGCACTCGTCTGGCTTCTGAACGTACAAAAAGTGACCGGCTTCCTCCACCGCCACGGCCTTGCTGATGGAACGTCCCTCGGTCTCCTCCCTCTCCAACATTTTTAGGGTAGTCAATTCGTGGAACATGCAGGGTTTTTTGGTGCCATAGAGGTACAAAACCGGCATGGTTTTCCAGTCATCATGGTGGGAAAGCAGAGCTTCGACCGCCTGTGGACTCCCTTCGGTGATGGCGTACTTGAAAATATTCCAGTAGGGATAAGCCATATAGCATATACGTTGGATTCCTGGTTTCTTGTCTCCGTACAGTGGTTCGATGGATTTAATATCAAAGTCGTAGCTCGGAGAAAGGCCAGCGATGCTCAAAATAATGAATGCCGGGATTACAAAGAAAGGTGCCAGCATTCGGGAGAAATAACGCTGCAGCAGAAATGCCGCCGCCAAAATGTACAAATAAATATTCCTGGTCAGGGCTGCCCTCAATGTTGGTGGTACCAGTTCGTCTTTGGAGGGAACATTCTTGGCCTTGGGCGAAGGCTGCAGCAAAACGTCAAAGAAGACAATCTTGTCGGGTTTCGTAGGATCTGGTTTTGTCGCGTCTTTGGCTTCCTCTTCGAGACGACTAGCCCACATACCTCCCAAGCAACAGCCCCAGTCGTGAAAGATTCCTATGAATTCTGCCTTTTCATTACAAGTCGAGCTGTTCCGTAAAATTTTTGCGGCCTCTCGAACGGATAGAACCATTTCATCAAAGGTGTACCCGTCTGGATTGTGTGTTGTCCAGGGGGCTTCGATCCGGTCGTCGAAACCCGGAATACACATTACCCCCACAAAGAGACCTTGTTCGCTCAGCGCTTTGGCAAAAGGCTGGAAGACGATGTGGTCATCGGCGAAGCCCGCACATAAGAGGGCCATTTTGGAGCTGGAAGCATCTCCGTACACATAGAGCGCAGAATTACTCTTGGAACCGTACGGGATGATCTTGTCGGGTTCCGGAACCCCACTTGTTTCTTCGGCTGTCATGGTTTGTTTACGTTGTGATGAAGGCAGGTTTGACTGACACACTTCTATTTAAAGCTAAATATTATGTGGGGAGTTAGATGTTCAATGTTGCCTTGTATTCGCATAAATTCATTCTTCTTCGTCGTCAATTAAGATTACTTTACCAACATCATCAATAAACAACGTACTTCTTAGTCGTACTGATGAGAATAATCCAATAAGATGAAGGATTCATTCACTCGATCACCGGAATTATTTTGTGAATACCGTTTTTCATACGATGTTATTTAACATCTTGAAGTGATAGATCGAATGCTTTCCAATTCGGTACGCGATTTGTTTTCTCACCGTACGTACGTGTAGGTTGATACGATCAGAAATGGACACTTTGAATGGACACTCTTTTTGACACTTTTTCGAGACAGGAGGAATCTCTGTACTAGTGAGTGAGAAAGCTATTAAAGAATTCGAATAAAAATTCCCGCACCACTACTTGGAGACCGAATCTCTGTTGTCAGAGATGGAGATGGCTTGACGGATTCGCTCGACTCAACTAACTACAATTATCCAACTTGAACAACAATTTTATAATCACAATGTATTCTACCATGAGTTGCTCGCCTAATATTGTATCTGTTGGTATCAGGCAAAAGTGTTCTCGGCCTGAATGAAACCGAGGACGTGTTTCAAACACTCTTCTTGCTTTTGGACGTACAAAAAGTGACCCGCCCCCTCAATGCCGACCGCCCTGCTCAGAGATCGCTTCTCCCGTTCCTCGCGTTCTAGCATAGCAAGGGAAACATTGCTGTGAAAGACAGGTATTCTTTCGCCTTGCCGTAGAGGTACAAAATGGGCGTAGTTTTCCAGTCTTGATGGAGGGGGTCAAATATGGGACCTTTCTTCTTTTTGCCAGAAAGCAAATGAGCAAACGTGTTGCGGTACATGTACGTCATGGACATGCATCGGAGAATTCCTGGTTTGCGATGGCCATAAAGGGCTCTCCTGGATGCCCCTTCGAATCTTTGCATGGGAAAAAAGTTAGTGACGTTCAGGAGGAAAAAAGTCGAGATGCAAAAAGCGGCAGCCAGATGCCTCGACAAATATTGCTGGGTCACAGAGCAAATTGCAAGGACGACCTGATAGATGCAACATAACTTCTGGTACAAAGTAAGACTCGGTACCGCACTCCTTGGAATTCTATCTGGCATGTTTCTCGATGGAAATGCCAAGACATCAAAAAATACAATTTTGTGGGGCCGAAGAATGTTTTCGGCGCCGTTGTCTTTTGCTTCCTTTTCCAGCCGGTTAGCCCATATAGTTCCAGCAATCACACCCCAATCGTGGAAGATTCCAGTGAACTCGGGGGTTTGGGGGTAGGTTGAAAATTTCTTTAGGGCTTTCGAGGCCTCCCGAACAGCCGTAGCCGTCTCGTCGAAAGAAAATCCCCCCCTCGGGTGGCTCTCCCACGGAACTCCGTCTTCTGGTCGGTCGTCGAAGCCCGGAAGGCACATGATCCCCACTAGAATTCCTTGTTCGCTTAGAGCTTTCCCAAATGGCAGCAAAAATTGTGTGGTCATCAGGAAACCCGGCGCACAATAGTGCCATCTTGGGGCTGGATGAATCGCCAAAGATGATAAGGGCTCCGTTTTCTTTCCCACTGGCCGTCGAGTATGACATGTAGGGAACGATAGCGTCGGCTTTAGGCATTGTGAATTTTTCTGGTTCCTTTCCGTAGAGCGCCTTCATGGATTTGTGTGAGTGTATTTGTTTGAGCGCAAGAATTCAATTGTAGGTATGATGTCTGTCTCATGAAAAAGGATACCATCAACAACATTATCAAGAAGGCCTGTTCTCCCCTGAAACGAGTCTAAAAATTGTTGATGTTGTGACAAGATGCTTAATGATTAAAATGCGCAACCACAACGTAATTTTTTAAAAGCGCGCGTTCACACAATGAAGAACCTCTGAGAACAATCCAATTGACCAACTTCCGATAATTATTTGGAATCCAGGTTCTCTGCGACCGACAGTCGGAGGTCAATAAATATTTAAAAATGTGGCTTTTGTCGTCCACTTGTGTAATCGACGAGCATTGATTCTCTAGGAAACAAAAGTTTGATGTGAACGCCAGCATTCAGCATTAGGACCTACCGCTTCCGATAATGTTTGAGTTTCGAAGGTCGATTGAGGATGTTCGGAACCGCAGAACTGGAGGCATCAGACTAATGTTTCGAGCAGCCATAACACAAATACGAAGTAGATGGTAGCATGATTTATTTTTTTATTGTATTTATTGTATTTTGTCATTTAGTCGATTTTTGAAGCACTGTATCGAGTTTGCACTCGACCGTCACACTGAAATAGAAAAGCGGGGGTCCCATCCGCCCTTCCTTTCTTCCCCAGTGACGGTCGACGATCGATTGCTTCTGCAGTCTTCCAAAAAAGACTACTTCTTCGGTGCCGGAGGTGGCTTTGTTTGCTTCGCAGAATCCTGTGGCTGATGGCCCTGTTTCGGGCGTTGTTGTGGGTATGATTTGTTGTGATGCTTGTTGTGGGCTGGACGGTGCTGTTGGCGATTGGCATAGTGATGCGACGCGTGGTGTGGATTGTAATGCTGCTGCGGAGGATAAGAATGTTGGCCCTGATAGTGATATTGTTGCTGAGGATAAGCTCCATGATGAGGCTGCCGGTAGGCGTGATGATGGACGGCTCCTCCTGGTGCCTGCTGGGGCATCATGTGAAGCGGAACGGATGGAACCTGGACGGGAATAATGGTGCCTGGTGGAATATTTGGCGGGACAATTACCTGTACGGGGAAACCACCCGGAGACTGAACGAGCATTTCCCGGGATGGTCCGAGTTGCTGGTAAGGAACCTGAACGTGCAGAGTGACGTACCCCGGTGGAGGGTGGTGAGGCACATTCATTGGATGGGGAGGTTGCTGATGGGGAACTGGAGCTTGGTGGTGTCTGACTTGCGACTGAGTCGCGGTCGTTGTTGAAGCAGTGGCAGGGCTGTTCTTGTTCGTGTCGACAGTAGAATCAGTTTTGGACGCGCCAGAAGCCGCAAGGATTTCCTGGCGGAGGAACAAAACCTCCAGTTTTGGGGGACGACGACATGGCGGCGATATTGACGCCTGTCTTGCTGGCAGGCTTTGAGTCGTCTGCCCCTTCCTTCTTCTTCGACTTGACGCTCTTCTTCGATTTTGAAGAGGACGTTGTCGAAGTTGATTTGTCGTCACTGGTCCTACTTGCTGCATCGTTGGTCAAACCTTGACTAGCAAGATGAGCTGCCTTGGCAAGCGCGTTCGCGTCACTGGCACTTGGCGCTTTGGTGGATTTGGCGACGGTCGGTGAAGGCTGAAATGCAGGCATGGGTAGTTGTCGGGCATCTGGAGACGATTGAAAAGCAGACCAAGCATAGTTGGCATTTTTTTGGGGTGTCTTGGAGTTGCCAGTGGAGTTGTTGTTGTTGCTGCTGCTGCTGTTGCTGTTGTTCTTTCCGCCCTTGTTCTTTTTCTTTTTATTCTTGTTCGGGTTGTTTCCACCGGTCTTCGCATTGTTGTTTGCACCAGCATCGCCTTCTCCCTCTCCAGGCGCTGCGTTGGCTGCGTTGGCCGCATTATTCTTGTTTTTTTTGTTTTTCTTTTTATTCTTGTTGGGATTGTTGTTTGGTTTTGGACCCTTGTCTCCGTTAGCTGCCGCAGATGACGACGACGGAGGAGGACTAGAGTTCGAGCTTTGGTTGTCACGGACGGGGGATTTGGAATTACCCTTCTTGCCCTTTCTGTTGTTGTTGTTGTTGTTGGGCTTCTTTTTGTTGTTGTTTTCTTTAGAAGAATCGGGCGCACCTCCAATGCCGCCGATTCCGAGCATTCCCTTCAGGGCCGCCGTGGCCTCGTTGACTTGCTTGTCTTCAGACATTCTCAAATGACTGCTTCGTTCTTTGTCTTTGGATTCCAATCGCATTTGATTATCTAGTGCTTGTCAACCTCGGTTTGATGTCTTGTTCGCTGCTTCCTGGTTTTTCCAACTTAATCTGCACAAATCGAAGATTCGAATTGACAGAATATTGTGAAACTCAGTATCGGTAAAATATTAGTATCGCCAGTCCGACGAGGGGTGATGGACTTCTACCGTGAGATTGTTACGGGTAGAGTTTTTTTGTTCTTGGCAAGAAATCGGAGTCAAGTGATCGTGAGAACGGTCGCTAAACTTCTCCACTTGTCAAGATCGCGTGAATGACGAAACTGGTCGTCGATTTTAAACGGAACACGAAGATGTTCGCGCTCAGTTCGTTTTGTTCTCAACCAAAGTCGTTCTGTTGTTGAGGCTAACGCGTAATTTACCTGTCGTCGAGAGAAGGCCGGTACGGTTAGTTTTACGAATTTTATTTTGTTCTCTTGATTGGTTCCGAACCCTCCACTCGAGGTACGTCGTAGGAAAAGTACGTGCCGGTCTTTTTTTGGGGTCATCGGACATCACGTAAAAATCCTACGTGGTGGTACTACACGCTGACAGGCGTCGAGGATGCCAGCAAGATCCAGGGCGGGGATGGCTCGATTAGGGACTGAGAAAAGAAACCCATCGAAATCTATCGAAAAATTCTTTGCGTGGAAATTTTAATGATCGCACTCGTGACGTGTGTCCTCAACCAATGCTGTCATTGTTTTGCGTTGACGGAAAGGGTTTCCAAGTCACAGATCATCAGCATCTTTTGTGGTGCAAAAAAGAGGTTATGTTTCCATTCCTTCACCGGCTTCTTGCCACAAATCAAGACTGTGGAAACAGAGAAGAATCAAGGAAGGTTTCTCATCTCCAACATCCCTAAATTTCTTTTATATGGTGTCGAGTAAGCAAAATCAAATACCACCACACAGCTTAAATTCAACCGCTGTTATTGTTGACCGGCGAACTATCTACGCTCCTCATCGTCAGCATCGAACGCGATGAAAAGAAGCACCTTTAGAACCGATTTACTTCAGAGACTTTTAAAATGCAAAAAAGTGAACGTAGCTATGTAGATGTAGAATAACTAGCTAGTGGTGCGACTTGTTTGTTAGTCGCAAGTGTGTCTCAATGACGGGTGAAGGTAGTGTTGTATTAGTTTAGTACTAGTCGGTACCATGCCAATAATTTTTCGATTATCGGATGACATCTCCATGATGTGGTACGCAGAGCCGGTGAGTGATTTGACCCGTATTTGTTTTTCTCCGTTCAAATGTTCCAAATGCATGCACGCCAGAGAAAAGAAATCGAGAGGCCTTAACCCTTCATTCGCTGGGTTAAAAAGAATCCAAAAATGCATGGGACCTTTCTTCGTGAGAAAGTAATACTATCGGTAAAGCGAGCTGCCTTAGTACTGTACCAGCAAACCGAAGCTAGATTGTACAATTCCTCCACATTTAGTTAATATTGGGCAGCTCGCTGTTTTTTTCATTCGGGCGCTGACACCCCATACGGGGTAGCGCCAGCGTAGTTGGTGTGCGTCTGACCACCTGCGTTCTGCTGCTGTTGGGCGGCGTTCATCGCTTCTTCTCGTTTTCGGCGCCGCCCGGCAACGCCCTCTGGTTTAGGGGCCTGCTCTGTCGTGCTACTGCTGCTGCTAGCCTTTTCGGTAGCCGCGGCATAGCTTTTCTCACAACCAGGAAGCTGTACGACAATTGCGGTCATGTTGTCCTTGGATCCGTAACGTAAGCACGTGTCCAAGATCTATTTGATTACAAGAAAGTGGAAAAGAACAAGTTGTCGAATATATTGTAAGCCTGTTGCTGCACATAAACATACTCCCGTTGAAAGACGAAACGTTATTTCTTACCTCTTCGGACACTAGTCCCAAATCGCGTTCGCCCTCGGTATACATAATCTCGTCCAATTCCGAAATACACTGCTGGTTGGAGACGACATCCCAGATTCCGTCACAGGCGACTACGACGTATTCGTCCCGGTCGTGATTTCGCATGTGAATGGTCACGTCCGGTATAGGGCTGACCTTTTGGTCGCCCGGGGGAAACTCCAGAGGTTTGGCCACCATGGAATCGTTCAGCGGGATGGCACTTTCATCTCCCTCATCCTCGTCATCGGTAGCCATGTCGGTGGGGGCGGTACCGGAGGAGGATGTCTTTGTCGTATCAGCAGTGGCCGCGGGGGTATCCTCCTCAGGATACAGCTGGGTATTGTTCAGGACAACGGACATTTGTTTAAACCGGAAATCCCCAAGACCCCGAGATACAGCGAGGTCGCCCTCGACACGTCCTCCAGTGACGTATCCACCGGCGTTTCGTACCCGCTTCTCTTCCTCCTCATCGTCGGGTTTGTGATCAAAGCTGAGGGGTATTGCCTTCCCAACCGTTGTCGCAGACGAATCGGTGCTTGGAGCTTCCGGCCGACGGGCAAAGACTGCACGGGAATCTCCTGCGTTGGCACAAACAATGGAATCGGGAGTAATTACGACAACGCAGGAGGTTGTCCCGGAGTCACCCTCGTCCTCGATTGCCGAGAGATGATCGGAGGCTGCCTTCATGGCCGCTCCCGCCATCGCCGGTTTGGTGTTGGGGGTGGAGGGATTATTGTGAACGTTGTTGCTTTGGTCGTGGTTCGTAGCATCGTTTTCACTGGCCTCGTCCGAGGGAGAGTCGAGCGCAGGGGACGATGGCGTGGTTGCATGGACCTTGGGAGGATCGTGATATGGTGAATTCGCGTCCGAGTGGGACTTTCCGCGAATCGCAAGGCCGATCTCATAGTCCGTCTCCACAAAGGCCTGCTTTAGAGCCTGTTCCAGAACCCGCATTTTCGCAGCCCTGTTGTCGGAGGAGCCGGAAGCACACATCTTGGCATATTTGACAAATTTCGACTGTTTGGAAAGTATCCTCAAAAAGTTGTTTCCGGAATAAATAGCGGCAAAGGTCCCACCGTGTCCATCATAGACGGCAAAGAGTGAGTGGCCCTCAAGGGGTATTTTGGTGATCTTGCTGCTGTCCTTGGGGTCTCTTTCCAGAGCATAGAGCTCTCCCTCGGCAATATGAGCATCTTCCATATGAACACGCCATCCCTGCATCGAGGATAGACCGAATTTCAGTTTCTCATCTTTCGTAGTTCCTCGATGGGTTTCCTTGTCTGTGACCGGAGCGCCCAATAAGTTTCCCATATTGAAATTGTTGTTGTGTGCTTCTTTACGTTGTCAGTGCTGTCAGTGATATTGTTGCGATTGCGATTGGATAAGCAATAATAGTTTTGTAGAATCCGACCTTCCCTTTCTCAATTTGAAATTTCAAGAGAGCTAGCGAGAGAGGATGGATAAAGATTTTAGTAACGGAAGTAGGATAGTAATTCGTCCTCACAACATGTGTCTCTTTTCCGTCTACGTTCTTCTTTATACTTTTCAGTTTCAAAGGAGAGTAGAATTGCGTTGGTTAATTCTGGTACAGTTCACTTGAGTCTACACAGCTTTATGTTGTCCAAATGAAGTTAGTTGAGTAGAGATGGTGCTTACAAAGGAGGTAGGTAAGTCGGCGGAATTTTAGGTTCGGGAACTAAGGAATGAATGCCGCGGGAGGAATTCAGTCTCCCCAGTTCGTGCACCAGAGAAACTAGCACGAGCAAGCGCGAATAGGCTGACACCGCGAATTTTTGGTTCAGAGAATCAAAAGGTGTCGCAAGTGCGTGACTGTCAACCTGGAGAAATTCTTTTTTTGGTTTTCTGCTCTCACAACTTGGTTCGTTCATGTTCGGTGGGGAACCCAACGTGCGCACTAAAAATTGAGCTTTAGTAGGTGGCCCAACGTGCATGCGCCGACCAAAAATTCCGTCAATCAAAAAATACGGCATCCTCGTCGGCATGATTGTTCATGATTCATCAAACTGACTGTGGAGAACACAAAAGTTCTCATTTCTTGCGTGCAGAGCTGACTTGAGTTGTATTCGCGCGCGGCGCAGGGATCCTTTCGAGTTGCTTCCGCTTCAACATCAAATGTGATTGGAGGGAAAAGAAGAACGGTCATTATTGCATACATTGTTCTACAAAGACGGCGCTAATGAAGTGGCGGGCGACTATTAGTGGGCCGCCTCGGTCATCTCTATGCATCATGGCGTGCCGGACTCCGTTGGGGTTCGTGAACGGATCCAAGATACGACCATACGACATCTGCATATTATAATCATAGCAAAGGCATCAGCACAGCTCCCTTTTTTAACATAGATGTTATATACAAAGATTAGTATAGTATTCATTCTCGTTGGCAGATTATTGCAATCTGTGTTGTTTGCGATAAGTTCCAGACGGCGGCGGCAACTATCATCCAAATAGTAGCTCCTAGAGCAAGTGCCCCAAACAAGTAGAGGAGTACCACCACCACAAGCAGCAGCAGCAGCAGCAGAAGGTGGAGCCAGGAGTATGCTGCTGCTGCTGCTGCTGCTCGATTCCAGCATGCTGGTGGTGTTTGCTCCGCTTCCGCTCTTGCTTGTAGAATCAGTGTCTTCCTGGCTAGCTTGGATCAATAACTTTGAGAATTACTTCGCGCCAATGTTCGGTGTTGATTGTCGTGCCTTCATTCCGGCAATCGATAGACAGACTCCTCTTCTGATTTCACTCATCGTCCGCTGCCGCTTGTTGAAATAGTTATGCTATCCTTTTCGTGTTTCGGAGTGTGACGTAGATCCGGTACACATGGTGATATTCGGATGGTTTACTTGGCTGCATTTGAAACGCGATTTCTAGCATCGTTCCATCATATTTTTGGGGACCAAAGTCGACTCTATTCGTTGTTGATTACACCGTTGGGGCTAAACCACTCACATGGACTTGGCCTCTACCTCTGCTTGAAGTCCCTATCGCTGAGGAGGTCGCTCTTGTGCCGGTGCTTGGGTTACGGGTGTCTTTCCACGCGGCATGGACCTTTGGCACAATCAAGAACGCCACAAAGATTATCCCATCGCAAAAATATCTCAGAGACGTGGAAAAAGCCGACAGCCCGGGGATATCAAGCCATGCCCCGATCCAAAAAAGTAAATAAGACATCGCTGACAAAAGAAAGCCCAACATGACTGCCCAGAAAACCCGCCGAGCATCCGAAATATCCTCCGGAATATTTCGTGCCACATAAGCCATCGCAAGCATAATCGCGAGGCACACAAGTTGCAATATGACCGTTGTCAATTCGATCTTAAAATGCTTTTCGCGTATTGACAGTGTGCTCACACTCTCAGGCAAGCACATGCCAAAGTTTATTTGCTCCACGCCATAGTTGAGTTGCCAAACGGGAGGGTCAGTGATGGTTATGAAAATGGTCACACCGATCACCGCCAGTATCATGACGATAAAGGGGACGATGACATGTTGTGGCGTAACAACTTGATTCTTCCGGAATTGTGCTACTTTGTAGGCCCTCCAAAGTTTGCAAAAAATTGCCATGTGCACACACGTGGAGCCAATGTTTCTGAACCACAATTGGGCAACACAGGAGTCATCGCGAGTCGATGCATCCATAAAATTATACCCGAATAGAAAAAACATTTCAGAAGACAAGAGAATGGATCCGAAACAGATGAGGTAGAGGACTGAATGAACGGAAGATGTGAGTTATGGTACATAACAAGACGAAAGGGAATGGAATAAAGGAATGTTTGAAACAACTTACAGGGGGGTTGTCCAATAGCGACGAACCTATTCTTTCGGTATATGTACACAAATATCCAAGACAGCGTGGATAGCAAAACCGCCATCACACCGAGAGCCGTTGTCAGTCCTATAACAATCCCTCCCGTTGTGAGTCCTACTGACGGAGTCTCTTCAATCGATGTTACGTTGGCAATTTCCTGCGCCAAGATTTCCTCCAATGTCTCATTTGCATTGTTCTGAAGAATTCGAAGGCCGATTCCTCCCTCGAACAATCCCCGTTCATTTCCCGGTTCTCCATGGGAAAGGTCGTTTGTGCTGTAAAATCCTTTTCTTGCGATGTAGCCTGTCCCATGGCTGATTCCCCCATTCTTGGTCAATTTTGCTGTTTCTTTTCGACCAGAATTTTCCTTCGATACTGTCTCTGGCATTCCCCGCAATTGCCGTGCATTCGTTTGGGAATAATCGTACAATCTTTCCGCTGGGGAATTCGAATCTTCTCCAAAATTACCAACAGATATTCCCAGGGTGCTCGAAATAAATAGGACAAAGCTAATCACAACGAATCCAAACCGTTTTCGGCGGAGTCCATCCGAAAGCGTCCTCCTTCTTCTCGTCATCTTTTTTTCGTATGGTTATTTTCAATTGAGAAACGATTTTATACTCCAGAGCGGAATCAGCACCAAAACCACTCCGCTTCCAAAGTAGAATCTTGGGTTAGGAGAATGATAGCAAGACAGATCAATCGTGCGAGTGGCCAACGACGGTATGCTGAATTCTCGTTCAATAAATCGGAATAAGAGGAGGTATTTTTTGAAGAAAGAAATAATACGCCAAAAGCAGTTTGTTTCGCTTTGATCCAGCATTACGCACGGCCTGAGTTCATCCCATAGTCAACCGCGAGAAAATTCAAAATTGAGTCTGTGTTTATTCCCGTTTGATGGTTTGAAGAATTCAATCACGAAACAAGAACTAGGACAGTCTTCATCTCAGCACAAACTGGATTTTCAACGCGAGTCGTTTTTTGAGTCGGGTTTTCGGCGGGTAGCCGATACAGAGCGTTGGTAGTAAAACCCCGCTGATGGCGAACTGCGAAGATGGATTTATTTCTATTGTCACGCACACAAGATCCGTGGATATGATTGACCCGAAATGGGACTCTTTGCCCGACTCGCATTGAAATGATAGCATCAATCCAGGAACAATTTGTTTTCTTCAGACGACCCGTTTTTGTTCTTGAGATGCGAACAATACAACGTCATGTGAGATAAAGAGACATGCACTAGCATACAAGTGTGTTGTTGCGCTCATACGTTGTGAAAATCCTACACGGCGCAGACAGAATAATCATTCAACATACTACTAAACAAAAAACACAGAACCCAAAAGAGAGTAAAACAAAAACCAAGCAAGATGACGTCCTATGCCAGCGAGATGCCATCGTCTCCCGGTGTGATCCCTACGGATGATTTGTATAAATCGCCAAACCCATACCACAACTCATACTCGTCGTATTCGGATCAACAGCAACAGCTCTCCTCCGTACAGGAAGAAAATTTGCGGCTCAAAGCAAACCTCGCCCGAGTCCAAAACGAATACGAAGAACTCCGAGACGAATCGAATTACCAACGCGCCAAGGTCTCCGAGCTCACAGATCTCGTGAAATCCTCCAAGTCCCAGCCTTCTTCCTATCCACAGTCTCAGCAAAGAGCCGCCACTAACGAATATGAGGACTCGGCCATTCACAAAGCTCTAATCGAGAAATCACTCCAAAATGCCGAGCTGACATTGAATTTCGACAAGCTCAAGAACGAGCTCCACCACGCAGAGGCCCGTCTAGCAGATCTTCAACTGCAAAAACGTGCGAATAGCAAGCTTTTGCTGGAAATGGGGGACGTGATTCGTACTCTGAACTCGGTCGACATTGAATACGACGCCTTCAATCCAAAGGGGGGCAAAATTTCGGCTCAAGAACTATCTATCAAGAACATCAAGCTCAAGGTAGAAGCTATGCTCAAGAACCGTAATGAGCTTATCCAGAAGTGCCGTCAAATCAGCGAATCGGCCAAAGCCCAGAAGAGAAAGATAGCTGCCCTCGAGGCTCAGTTACAATCTGCCAACAGCGTCGGTTATTCTGGGGGAATCTCCCTCGAGGAAGTTGACATCCACAGAAATTATGGGTCGTCCATTTCGGTAACTCCCTCAACTCTGTCGGACGATATGATGAGCCAAGAGTCAAGCATAGTCAGCAAGAAGTCATCCAGATCCAGAGGAGCTACCGATGCTGCGGCATCCGAAATCGTCCGACAGAGCCAGGAATTGGCCAAGTACAAAAAAAAGCAGCAAGAACACGCCAAGGAAATTGCCAGCCTCAAAGTCTCTGAGAAGAACCAAAAGGATAAGATCTCTAGTCTTGAGTCCGAAAACGAAAAACTCTCCACAATGATCAAGAGCCTAAAGAAATCTCTTCGCAACGCAAAATCATTGTTGGGAGATGCCGTGACCAAGAGGGACGAGTTCAAGAATAATCTTGTAGATATCATCTCTCACTACAAGGAACTCCAAGGTGACCATGAATGTTCGAACGACAAGGTTTCGCAGCTAGAAGGCTTAGTCTCGATGCTGCAATCTAAGGTACGGGAGACCCAAGAAGAACAAATTAAACTCGAGAAAGAGATGAGCCAACGATCTAATCGCTCCCAGCTATCCAAGGATAGCACAGTCAGCTACGACTCCAAAATGGACGACCTCGTTGATGCTTACAGAAAGGCTCAAAAAGAAATCGCGGAGCTTAAAGGTTCTTTGTTGAAGAAGGAACAAGAGGAGACCAAATACAACGAATCTATGTCAATGTTCAAGCAGATGGAGAAGGAACGAAACGACTTTCAGCGAAAACTCGAGAAAGCGCTCGAGGAGAATCAGCTGGCCAAGCAACAGATTCAGAAGGAAAAAGAAGAATCCAAGCAGGTTCGCCGCCAACTGAGGACACTGCTTCAACACCGAGACGATGATACCGCCAGTCTCCAGTCAGAAAAATCTGGCGACAGATGCAACGAATCGATCCGAACTCGATCAAGCCGTTCTATCCATAGACAGGCCCTGGTAAAGAAGGCCGCCTTCAAGCCCCTGACCGTTGAGGAGCTGATGGAGAAGGATTTTTCGTAGGGACTTTCAACCGAAAGTCACAAATACTACATTTACAATTGCAATGGCAATCTTAACATCTCAACTTTTGCGAACGTGTGCAGCGAGAATCATCCTTCAAGGTTGTATTGGAACTCTTTCGTTGAAGAGATCTAACAGGAGGATGAAAAAATGTAATGGATGCCTATCATTTTGACAACAACAACAACAACTGTAATAATAACCAAGGAAACCATTCATGACAACTACTAATAGTAATGACGATTCTAGAGAGAGTTTGCATCTCCAGAGAGATGTTTTGAATACTATCATGCCTTAGGAATGAACAGCATGGATGCACTGAAAGAACGGTTGCGCGTCTTTTTCGCCAGAGCTTTCCAAATGCCACACGTTAATTCTGCTTTTGATTCCAATCAGGTCACAGGTGAAGAATTCGCATTTGCTAAAATTGCACAAAAAAATTGAAAATGCGCTACAAACTGAACCGCCTAACGATTGTACACGTATACCGGGACTCAACAAATTGTTCCTTCAACATCACCAGCAATTTTGCATACTTTGGTAGATTTTCGCTCATGCATTTTTGCATGATGAAATGTTGGTGTACCACATAGTAGTATCACACTTTCACTTTGATTTCCTCCTAAATATTTGTTTTCAGTTCGATAACTCTTATGGTCGGAAGGGACGATGGGATGGACAAAAAATTGCATGCGACGTTTGTCAAAACTTCTTCAACATCACTTGGGTCTTGAATTCAATGATGCCGAAAAACACAAATCTAGGGTTAGTTAGCTCGATCTCATAGAATCACAAACCAAATAATTACAACAACATGACAAACACAATGGAGACACAAACATCTACGCCAACTCCTTTTCCAATTATGATCCTCGACGACTCGCTCGACTATTCCAAGGATGATTATGCGTCCGTCTTGAAGCAACAAAACGACTTTGCCTCCTTTCTGCGCAGAAAATCGTCGCTAATCATCTCGCAACAACCCGACAAAAAAAACAAGATGCTGATCCGATTGTGCAGAATAGGCCGCAAGAAACATTTTCGCAAGTCTTTGGTGAGACGAGGTGTAACGATATGATGAATGCAGAACACAAGAAAAACTATTTTACCCATACTAACCAATAATCGAAAAAACGAAATTGGTTGACATACGAGTGCACTAGAAGAGAAGAACACCTGCCCAAAGAGCTTTGAACTCCTTTTCGAGATTCTGGTAGTGACCCGTAACGAAATAGTTAGGGACATGGAACATCGGGAAGTTCGCACGAACAGCCCTCGCCAACAGCACGAAAGGAACAATAACGGTTCAACACCCGGCCCAAAATCAAAAGGAGCATCTAAAACGAAAATTCCTTGGTTCAACAATCGCTCTCTCCTCCGAATTGGAAGCACTTTTGGAATGATCTGTCTTCAGCTAGACCATTCGTGCCTTCTTGAATTGCAATCTATGTATTAATTTAGAATAAATTTGCCAAAACTGAAATAAAGAAATCTAATGCTTTACACTCAACACGTTGCACGTATTTAATAAAGACACGAATTCACATTACCTCTGAGAAGGCCCCCGTTTTCGTCCGATGTAGCTAATTATAATATGCATCCCCTCATCTTGACGATTTTCCCTTATTCGACGTACCATCCTGAAATACATCGCACTTCGTCATATTTCGTTTCATCTTTCCGTTTGCGTATCTTGCCGTCTGCGCATCGTTTTAATCCTCGGAGGTGGATTACAATCAACAGCGCAGCTTGTTGGACACCAATGGTCTCGTATCGTTTTATTCCTCCATATATTGTTACATCGACTTAGATCCTGTGCAACCCAATCGCAATTTTTGTTAACATCATTATTGTATGCAAGTTCCGCCAGATTATCCAAACAAAAGTTAGCTGCTTCACAAGTCTTCTTGCACCAATAGGTCTGAACGTTTTTCCGTTGAGATTTGAGGAGGCACCTTTCAATCTTTTCTCCGACCCAAGTGCAGTCCCTGCCCTTAGCATTCTGGTACAGAAAATCATCTCGGTCCGCTATTTCACCTACAAACGTAGGTCTAGGTGTGGGTTGGAATGTGGGTTTTTCTGTTGGAGTATGCGTTGGTGCCCTCGTCGGCGCTGCTGTTGTAGGTTTTGGTGTCGGAGTAACAGTGGGGAAATTTGTCGGTGATGATGAAGGAGACAATGTGGGAGAGGGCGTAGGTCTGGTTGTTGAGACTCTTATGATAACGTCCTTCCCCATGTTCAGCTTCGCTTCGTAAGTTAGAAAGACAGACCCATTGCCGTTGTAGTCCGCGATTTCAAAGTATTCCCCTATATTCGCCAACGTCCCGATCTTTCTAGTGGTCGTAGAACTGCCTGCTGGGCCATACTTCCTCAAAATTAAAACTATGGTTCGGGTCTTCTTCAGTTCCGGAGTTTATGCCTTTTTTCCTGTTGTAACCGATGTAGAAGTCCCATTGTCTACTGGTTTGTGTGAGCCGCAAAACGACCAACCTTCTACTGTCGCCACTGCCGGCTTTCTTTGGCTTAAAATCGGCCACCCCATTCAGCACAAAGAGCTTTCCTGTGCCACTTGTTTCTGCATCGTATGAAGCAGCTTGTTGACTATACCATCCAAAATAGAAGCTGTTGGCGGGATTGAAACACATATTAGGGCCAGATCTATCATCATAGCTGAATCCCATGTATCCAACCTTGTCGTCGTAAACATTTATTTCCCCCGCATGATCCAGTCCGAGATTGTGTCCGACCTCGTGTAGCGACATCGAGGGGCGCGTGATCCACGACCCGCCATAATATGAATCAAATCGACCGATAATAGCTATCGCCAATACTCCGTCTAAACTCCTGGGCAGGATGAACAAGACGTGATCGAACTGACTTTCTAGGTCCCCTAGTCTGGCCTCGGTCGCTAAACGGCAGAAACTAAGTACCCTATCTCTATTCCGTTTATTACTCAAAGGATCAGGCCCACCATTTAATATCAAATCTTTGACTTCATCCGATTGCTCTTTATTTAAAGCCACGTTCGTGACTCCATCCGGAACGTTTACATTTGTCGTTGTAGTTCCTTGGAAGGGCTGTATTCTGAGCTTTCGGTAGCTACATTCTTGGTATTTTCTCTTCAATGAAACTGTACCTTTTTTGTTTGAGAATAAGGTCTTTCTGATTTCTTGGCTACTGACTTCTGGTCTGTAGGAATAATCATTCGTCGATATTCGTACAGCAATCACCGTCTTAGTGCCGCGTATCGGCTGGATTTCTTCAGATTGTAGCTTCCGAATACGGTCTTCGTTCCTTATAACCTCGACAAACTCCGAAGCCATATACATTGTTTGGTCATCTCGGTCGATTATCCCTTCCCGTATATTTATCGAAGTCCTGCCGCTTTCTATTATTTCGCTCACATCGAAATCATCCCCGCCTACTAGTTGGGCTTGAGCAACTTTATTGGGGGCATCCGGCGACCATCCAGTGATTCGGACGAGGGGATCATCTAGTCCGAGAACTTCCCGGCTGTAATTTGGATCGAACTGGCAGAGCCATTCGTTATCATCTTTCCGTACACGAGGTTGATCAGTGTTGTTGTAGTAAATTGAATCCTGTGTGTCAATCGCCATTTCGAAGAGTGTACATTTTTCATCGTTGACGACAAGTCGCCTTGCTCTCCTGCCGATATCGGCATTTATCCTCGACAAGGGTTCATATTTTGTTGTTTCATTCAATGATGTTGCATTTAACAAAGAGTCTCCAGGAATCACGAGGCCATCGCTCTCAATGCAACTCGTTATTTCAAAAATTGCCAAGAGACCGATTATTATTATTATCGCAGACATGGCAATATATTATACAGTGGAGGTTGAGACGTAGCTTGTGTAGAATTTAACTTCTTACTGTCGGGCGCTCCGACAGCAAACGGAAAGGCGGGTTGAGTTACTCTCTTCTCGCTGTCCTCCTCACTCCTTGAAGTAGTACTGTTCGGAAGGTATTTGTCCCTCAGTCAAAGTGATGGTAAAAAGTATTGTTATCCCATTGAACATCGTCATCTTCCGCGTAAATTATTCATCAATCGTAGCGAGAGGCTATGGAAGCTTCTAAGGTTCATTAATGTTCATATTACTTTATTTTTACATGTTTTTGGGCATTTCATCGAGCGTGTCATCAAGCATGCAGAGTCCGTTGGCATAATTCCTTTAACGCCTGAAGGAATTTTCTTTGAATAAAACGCGACTATCGACGAATTCACTTAAGGAAAGCCGAATTTGATCGAAAATGGTCACGGTTAATTTTAGAAATAGCCTTTCAATTTCTTGAGATGAATGTACTATTGGAACATCCAATGAATTTTATTGTCGATCGTGCGTCTTTCGTTCGGCAATATAAAATGGAATGGAACTAATTGTTATTGATACTAAACGTATGATGATATGTTTCTCGTAAGTAGATTGCAAGAGAGAGGCGCGCCATAGTCATGGAACATCAATAATTTATTTTTAACCGTCAACGGACGTAATTTTCAAGCACATTTCATTTGGCTTCATTCACTCTAAAATCCAAGAGAAAAGTCACTTCCCGGAAGCTATCGACCGATGGCAAAGAATAGCAAGGATATCAAAAAAGTAACGTCGGGTCTAGTATTTCTCGCCTTTGGGTTGCTTTTCAAATAACATAACTGAAAGCAACAAATTGGAGAATGGGGTTTTTGTCGTCCAATCGAAACAAGGGCGGTGTCGCCGCTGCAAAGAAGACGGGAGGACCCAAGGCAATATCCAAAAATGGCACCGAAAGCACTAAGGTTGAGGACAACGTATTGCTTCTTTCGAAGGAAGCCATGAAGGAGCTTGAGCTTCAGGAACACTCTCTACCAGATCGATGGCTGGATTTTTTCTGTATTGTCGGGCTCAACCCCGAGGCAAAACTCGCCAGAGAAGAGGACGGAAACAATCGCAACGGGATTCCCGTGAACAAGCCAGTCCTGTTGGATCGATATCCAAAAGAAGATCATCCGGATATGGAATTCCCGGTGCATCTGCCCACTTTTTGTTTTCCCGCGGACGGGTGCCGTCCGTTGCGCCGCAAGGTGCGACAAAATGGATCCCAAGCTTCGGCGCAAAAAACAAAAGGCAAAAAGAAGAATTCCAAGGAGAACAAGAAGACCGAGAAGGCCAACATTAAGTATCTCCACAATGCTCCAGACCCCTTCTTGTGCAGCATGGTATTGACTTCGGGTTCTGGTGATCGTCTTTACTGTACGGCATTAACTGTGCACGAAATGAGAGAAGACAAGAAGGACAAGAAGGACATCGAGGAAGAGAAGAAAAAGGAAGAAGAAGCCAGGAAGAAAGAGGAAGAAGCTAGAAAGAAAGAAATAGAAGAAGCAAAAAAAGCCCCGCCGGTTCCAGAGTTTAAAGGAAACTGGTGGGAAGAGCGTGATGTCGAACCCAAGTCCAAGAATACTGAAAAATCGAGGAAGGCTCCCAAAATCAAAAGCAAGGTAAAGGAAGAATATTACTGGATGGTTCCAAAGTGTTTGGTTCTAATATCCCACTACCCATTCTTCCAGGCCCAGTCGATTGCCTTGAAAGAATTATTCTACACTGTTCAATCGGGAGAGTCTCCCGTTCCCTTCGAACGATACATAGCGCATATCGTAGACGACTTACCTTTACCCCGAAGCGGTATCAAAAGGCAACCAATCAGCCAAAACTATACCGTCGTCGAATGGAGGTCGTGGACCAAACCTCTTCGTATGACGTCAAAAATTCCACCCACAATTCGTCTCGAACGACCTCCACCAAACCAGCTGCCCCTGTTGAATGTGTCGATGGAACCTCTATTTCGAACACTGAGCTTGAGCAATATTTTGGTGATTTGGGCAAACCTACTTCAAGAGGGAAAAGTGGTATTGGCATGTTCCAATAGCGAAACAATCTCCTTGTTAACACCCATCGCAGAAGCCTTATTGTCTCTGTTGTTTCCGCTTGAGTGGCAGGGCATTTACGTTCCCGTGTTGCCCAACCACGATTCTGTATTGGATATGCTCGAGGCACCCGTGCCATACTTGATCGGTCTGGTAACAAAGCCTTCGAACCAGAACACCTACAATCCACATAGCCATCCGAACGGTGTGTTATGGTGCGATCTTGATAATGACGCCTTGCATTTGGGCTTCAAAGGCGATAGACTCTTCTACAATCAAAGCAATCAGAGCGGAGAGGAAGTCCCTCTCTTACCGGCGCTTCCATCGGAGGCTTCCATGACGTTAAAGGCAGAACTAGAAGAGATTGCCGATCCGTTGTACCTACCCACATTTGAAGGTATCAAGGGACGCGTCACGGTTGGAGATCGCACTGTCGAACTCGACAATGCATTGAGACAACCGTACGCGCAGCGTACAAAGCTCTTCGATGAACCTATGGCCACCCCGCGAAAGTACATCTTAACTCAAACCGCGAAAATCCCGCCACGAGGGAAACCGTTGAAATACGAGGATTTCAGTATGGTTTCCGATAGGAAACGTGACAAGGATTCAGCCGATGCTTCAACGGTAGACACTAAGATTGATGATGGCGACGATGTGGCAATTTGTGGCATCTCCCTCGAAGATATCCAAATCCCTTGTGGAGAGGAAACAATATTTATTGACAAAAAAGGAGAAAAAACGAAGGATGGCGATGAATCAGATTCGGAAGAAGATCCAAAGCCTCCTGTGACGACGCAAGGAACGACATTCCTGACAACATTCAAGCGGCAGAGCCGCTCAGTGCAAGCACATGTCGACCGTGCTATGGCCGTCCTCGGTAAAGACTACGCCACACCCAGTCAATATGCTAAGCGGCAATTTTGGGAGGATGTATTGAGCAAGCAAGACGAAATCGCAGCGGATTTCTTCTCAGTGAATGAACAGGAAACACACAATGTCACAGAAAAGGCTCGGGAATCTTTTTTGCGCTTTTTCTTGGTCATCTTTTCCAATTACAAGGCTTACTTTGATCCTGACAAGAATCGACTTGATGCCAATCGTTTCGTCGCTAGTCTGAACTTATCATATCGTCAGGAAGACTTTATCAAGGAGGTAGTGACGAGTCAGATGTTTGAAATATTCCTGCAAGATACACGCTCTATCAAACATCGTAAATTGTTTGATGAGTACGTAATCAAGCACAAGAATGGTGATTTTAGCATTGGCAAAAAGAAGACCTCGAAGCGTTCCTATGGAACCCCCATGTTGGACTCGTCCCAATGGCAGAGTCCAACCATTGTCGTCCCAGAACAACCATATCATGTTGGTTTGAAAGAGGGTTGCACTTATTGTCACGATAGACGATTTCCGGATCACTTGGATCCGAGCGAATGCGTCACGAGTAAGAGTGTTTCGTTTTGGAGACTGTTTTGCGATGGAGCACTTTGCTCTGCGCTCTGCTGTTGCAATTAGTTTCGAAGAAGCCAAAGTCAAAGCTGGACTTTCGGTCTAGAAATATAGTATTCATAATCTTCACAGGTCTGTCGATACTGATTCTCAATAAGTTTGTAGCACATGAGTTTGAATACTGGATTAGATCAAAAGAAATCGAGAGATGATCTTTCTTCGTGATTGTAGCAAAATGTGATTGAATGTTAATCAGAGGAGTCGAGGCCATCACACCTGCCGTGATGATCGCGTAGGACCAAAATTTTTCTCTCATGCATTTCGCGCGCAAACAGGGGTCCCAGAAACTACCATTTATTTTTACGGTTACGACCCTGTGCACGCGCACGTCGGCGGAACAAAAAAGATGCCACAAATCATCGCCAAATCACTTTCCCATGACCTGAAAATTCATTAGAATCTGCCCTTCAGCGATCGTCGCATGGAAAATCGGAAGAGAAAGAAAGTGTGACAAGACGCTTTCGACGACGATACTAAAAACAATCGAAAAACAATCATCAATCAGAAAGTTCAACTCTGGATTAATCGACGAAAGATTATTCGTTTGCTGCAACTGGAAATCTATAAACCATCTGTGAAACTCGAAGTCGGGGAATACTAAATTGAATCAAGATGATCAAATTGATTTTGGCCGCAACGATAGCTCTGCTGCAGCTTGGTGCTTGTGCCTCGTCTCGAGAGATTCCTGAATTTCCTAAGAATCGTTTCACGCCTTGGAATCAATTAAAATGGATTGTACGGAATGATGCCAGGTATTTGTTGTTCGTGCCTGAGACATGGAATAGGTTTTTGTCGGGCCCTCTAGAGCGGATGTCATACGAACAGGTTGCTGAGTTTTTGGGATTGAACGACGCCAAGCACATGGCGGAGTGGCAAACCGCGACTGCGGCTCTGCAGAATGTGGCAGTAGACTCGAAGACGTGGGATTGCTGGATTAATCATTACATAGGGAACGATTGGGACGAATTGGAAAACAAACACAATGTTTCTTGGGCATTTGAAGAATTGGGATGGAACAGTTCAACTTGGAAAAGCAGCAATCCAGAAGATTGGCCAGATACAGAAGAAATGTCGTTTGACCAACTGACGCCGGCTCAGACTTTTGCAGCCGAGAGTATTTGCTGCCCAGCCGAAATCTGGGATGGCGTTCCTCTCAATACGTGGGAATTCAATGCTGAAGGCATAAGTACCGTGCAACTGGAATTCGAAAAGAAATTCACTTCTTCGCCTACAGTCACGCCCACAGCAACACCAAGCGAAGCTCCCTCGCGTTCTCCAGTCGCTTCTCCAAGCATGTCTCCAAGTTCCTCACCAAGTTTGGAGCCAACTACAGGACCAACTATACCTCATACTTCGTCTCCCACCAAATCTTTCAGTGAATCACCGACTTTGGGGCCGACCGTATCACCCACTCCATCACCAAGCATGATTCCCACCCCGAATCCAAGCATGGCTCCAACCGATCAACCATCTAAAGAACCATCGTCGTCACCTAGCCTTACCCACAGTAGTTCGCCCAGTAAAGAGCCAACGTTCTCCCCAACTCAAGAATTACCAGAATGCATGGCAAATTTCACTCTTGTTCTGCTTACGGACAAGTATCCCAGAGAAACTACTTGGACACTCACAGAGACAGTGTCGGGCACGGTCGTTGCAGAAAGCTTGGGTTACTTCAACGATTTTGAAACCCATCTAGACACCGTGTGCATCGAATACGATACCTGTTATATGTTTACAATCAATGATAAATGGGATGACGGAATATGTTGTGAAAATGGACCGGGAAGTTATGCTGGATATATCGAGCTTGCGAATAGCCCCGGTGGTCTCATAGAGATTCCTGGTCTGAACGGAGGAGCTTTTTTTGGGGCAGTACAACATAAGTTCTGTCTCGACCAAAATGGCCAACTGATGGAAGGCGAGGGTCTCAATAGCGCGATAGGAGTCCGCTTCAATGGTCGCAATGGTGAAAGGAGGAATTAGAAAACAACTTATATGTTCCAACAAATGGCAATCTCATGGGGAAAGAAACGAAAGAATTGCAGAATTAGCCAACCAGCACCATATTATCCATTGGCTCGCCTTCTTCGTCGATTTCGGTACTCCTGCTGCTACTGGAAAGAATACATACAACATTATGAAATAGAATATTATTGTGGTAAGAGTTCCGAAAGAACACTTCTGTTGTATACTGTACTATAAATATATACGAAATAAATAAAGAAAGGACGATACTGTGATTCGTCAACGACAACAAAATGTACCACCTCAGCAGCATAGATGATTGCTAAGACATGTTTGAATACTACAATACCTGAGCGTTGAAAACAAGAAAACTTCGAGCAGCGTTGGAGCAAATAAGTAGCAATAGCACTATCTTTTCTATTACAAGCATCATCAACAATGTATTTGAATATGGACTGAACAACAAGAATGATGCTCCTGGAGAGGGAATTAATTTTTTGATTTTTAAATTCCGCGAATGAAATTGATTTTCCGAAATTTTGTTCACTTCTCTCAAACAACTGGCACGTGCGTGTGCGCATAGCTTTGGGTGTTCAACGGCACACGATGTCGTCGAAGTTTTCTCGTTTAGTAGTTAAAAATGCGAATCCTCCATTTTCATTGTCATTCTCGATGGATCCCGTCTTCTCTATAATTCTTTCCATAAACGTGAACATTCTCCCAAGGGTAGATCGGTGCTTTTATGATTGCACAAGCTGCATCGATTCAGAACAAGTATATCTAATCTAATTCAACCTACACCATATAAAATATCGAATCAATCAGATCAATCAGATCAATCAGATCAAACAGCTCCTAGATCGAAGAAAGATTCGATCAATGATGAATATGGCTCCCAAAGATGGTGCCAATTTCGCTGTCCGAAGAATTGCTTCGCAGGTGATGGTTGGGATGCTATTCATGGCAACGACCATCGATGCTGATGTCCTACCGGAAGAAGAGGATTGCGGCCTGTGGCTTGGCCCCTCCCCAATCAAGGAAGCTGAGGACCATGGTTGGGGTCATTCTGTATTCACCGGCAAGCACATCAAAAAGGGGACTGTCGTTCTTGGGAGTGGTGTACTCGACGATTCGAAAAAGGGAAAGGTATACGGTGACTTATTCGTTCCGGTTTATGATTGGGAACGTATTGATATGGGATCCTTCGCAGCCTGGGACGATAATTACTGGTTGGATGATGACAACACGGAGAAGAGAGAGAAAGAAAAGGAACGGATAAAAGCAGTATTAGAAGCTTCCGTTGAGGAATCAAGGACGATGGAACCCCCGCTCTTTCATTATTTGTGGAGTGGAGAAGGTTATTCCAATGAACTCCTGGAATCAGAAGAAAGTTTGAGGGTCTTCGTACCGGGCCTCTCTACCATATGCCCGTGCACCTGGAAGGATTTCAACCTACAACAGATTCCCGTTGTGGGTTACCGCGATTGGCGAAAAGACGGAGGCGTCGGCCTTGATGAGTCACCTCCGCCTCCCCAGGCAGGAAGTTATTCATATCTTTCAAGCGCAATGTTCATCGCCGCGCGGGATATTCTGCCCGGAGAAGAACTGATCGTCGAATGTACTGACAACAGCGATAATTTCGATCCAACGAGCTATGGGCCGACAAAATTTAAACCCAAGGAGGCTGGGGGATTCTCGATCTGTTTGGATGACAAAATCGAGGAACGGATCGCTGATCACACGCCAAATATCGCTGGTGGATCTTATGGTGGACAACTTGGTCTCTTCGCCAAGAGGAAACTGCAAAAGGATGAGATACTGACCTCCACGCCAATGATTCCCGTCCACAAAGAAGAAATGACAATGGATCGAGAAAAATATGCCCAAATGCTTGAAGATATGGAGGCGCAACAAATCATTGACAAGATTGGGATCCCGCCCCAAAAGAAGCAGCTTTTATTGAATTATATGTTTGGGCATCCTGAATCCTCTTTGCTGTGGTTGGCCGCAACACCCCTCATCCTTGCCGCCAACCACGCCCCCCACGACGAAAAGGTTCAACCCAATGCCAAACTTCAGTGGCACAAAACCGACGTCTATCCCGATACCATTGATGGAAAGCCGCTATCCAGACGGCAGCAATTTCACCACGTTGAACTGCTTGAGATGGATTCCAATCAGGTTGCGTTGAAACACGGTATGGGCCTAATGGTAGACCTAGTAGCCCTACGGGAAATCGACGAGGACGAGGAAATCCTCATTGACTACGGCAAAGCTTGGGACGATGCATGGAAAGAACACGAGAAAACATGGGACGCTACGATCAAGGGCATTCAGGCTGGCCATGCGGAAGAAAAATTGAAACGCAAGCAGGAGCGCAAGCTCAAACGGGAAGCAAAGGAACGCCAAGCGTTGGACCAACGCTTGGATCAACGTCATCACCAAAAGCATGTGGAGAATGCTATGACGGCGCTTCCTTTCTCGAGCTACGTGGCTGCCGATCTCTACAACAAAAGGCATTCTTTGGACGAAGTAAGGACTGTTCTGGAGCAGCGGAGGAATCCTTATCCGTCGAACTTAGAAACCGCCTGTTTCTTTGAATCTGACTGGATCACTCCTGAAGAGAATGAAGATAGCACTACTGAAGATACGACTTTCGAAAGTTGGTACAATATGGTCGACGTAAATAACTGCCTCCTCCCTTGTATGGTTACCGAGCGGCGGGAATACGTTCCCTTGGAAGAAAATCACGTTGATGACGATGATTATATTGATCCTGAGGAACAACAAAGAGGTCCAAATGGGGGCAGCAAAACCTCCAAACGATATTCTGTCAAGCTTTTCGACCCACACACAGAAAACACGTCCCTCCCCTACGATTGTCATATCTTCAAACGCTTTGAATACTTCTTATTGGATGTTCCCCGAGAAGGAATCGTCTTCGTTAACAAGGTCCATTCCACAGATCAGTGGATCGATCAGGCATTTCGCCAACCCATAGAATTGCCCGATGATATGGTACCCACGGAATGGAAGGATTTAAGTCGCCGTAAGGGCACGCGGGGAGGCACCCGCAAGAAAACGTTACCCCCCGTGAAAGAAATGACAAAAGAGGAAGAACAGGAGGAGAAGGAATACGCTTTTTCCGTTAAGAAATGGAACGAAGCCGAATCCCGGAGAGAAAAACTAGAAGAATTTCAAGATAAGTGGCTGGAAAAGAAATACTCGCCACTATTCGAGGATTTGTAATTCTTTATTTGGAACAAATCAGCAACAATTAGAAAAGCGAAAAATAGGACGAACATTCGTATAGTAGCACCAAGAATTCTTTCTATGCATTAGGACAACGTGCGTGATTAGACAATCGGATCGAATTTGTGAGATCGATTCTGTTTCAAGTTTGTAACTGTTTGTTGGAAAACGAGAACGCTATTGTTTCTTTTTCTCGTTCGGCTTTCGAAAATGTAATCGGAATCCCAAATCGATTTGTTCGTGACTGAAACTTCAATTTATTGTCATTCACGGAAGGTCCCAAAATTTGAAAATTGCGTGCGTTGATCGAGCTGGCCGAGCCCAAATTCTGTCACAAAACCGGTGGGTGATTGTTTTCCGCGACTCAAACATGACCGGAGAGTTAAGAAATATCCATCCGATGCAACATACAAGATTGGGTGTCATTCCAATCATCCGAAACGGCGTCGAAACCCGACAAAAGACAGAGACGTGACTCAAACTATCGAATAGAACCGATTCTCTGAAGTTGAGTAGCAATGGAAACACTCGCAATATGCATAAAGAATTTGAACCTTGGTAACAGTAACATCCAACAATCAAAATAGAACCATCTGGCAGCGCTGGCATCCAGAACAAAAGAAAAAGAACAAACTTGGCTTTCGGGGGAAGTGTATCGGATCAAATAACCATGGATACGGGACTTTCGTAGAAGACCGAATTTAATAGACTATAAAGGATGGGGTATGGTTTCGACGACAACAGCAGTGCAGGGGAATCCTCGAGGAGCCGTCGAAGTACCTCCAGCAGAAGCAAAAAATCAAGCTTATTCTCTCGCAAGAATGTATCAAATAAAGGAAATTCGGATTCCATGAGCTTGGACATCAAAAATAAGCAGGAGGCCCTGCAGAGGAAGGCAGATCTTTACGCCGAGCTCGCGAAAGAGCTCGAAGAAAAACTCTCGAAGAGGAACGCCGAGATCATGGCTCTAAGGAGGTCCAACCAGGTCTTACAGAAGGAATGTGTGGGGCACAAATCCAAGATCGCCAACCTCGAGACTCAGTGTTTTGCCCGTTCTGCAAAGGTAGCACAGCTCTCCGACACAATCGCTGCCCGCAAGAGCGACAAGGTTCAGGAACGCCTAGTGGAGAAATCACTGGAAATTGCAGATCTCGTTGAAGAAAACGAGCGTCTCAAGATCCAAAAGAAACATCTCCAGGACGAAAATTCTCGCAATGGAAAAATCCTGCTTGAAATGTGCCAGATTGTTCAACTACTCAGCCAAATCGATATTCCTTACGATAAGGTAGAGAACGATGTTGAGAATGGATGCTATTCCAACATGATCTATCCAAAGAGTCGATACTCCGATAATTTTCTCACACCGTCTGGAGAACTTCCTCAAGATATTCCAATGGAAAATGTCCAACGAAAGATAAAAGCAATGGAAGAAGCGATTCGTGAACGAGGGGATCTGCGGAAAGAGAATGAACTTCAGAAACAAAAACTCGGATCCCTGCGAGAGAAAAATGCCGATCTCAACTTTGAGATTAACTCACTGGAAGCTAAACTCCGAGATCACCAAGAGCAATCTCAAGGATGGGATCACTCACTGCAACAGAGGACTATATCGGAGGCATCAAGCAGAACCTGGGGTAATGATAGTGACCACGATAGTCGGAACACATTTAGCACGGCCAGTTCCAGCGACGACAGCTCGAAGGATGTTTCCCTCGGAGACTTCGTTACGGAAAGCGGTCGGACGTCCTCCGAAGATCCCAGCGAGGACACCGGCATCAATGACAGCTATAGAGAAAGTGACACTCGTAGTCAATTCTTGTTTTCCGAAGTCGACCGCTCTCTCTCTACGGTCGATGAATTGAACGGCGAATATGACGATGAAGATTCAGACAATACGTCTTTCTCGTCGCTCGAAGCGCCGCCGTCGCAAGACGAAGAAGAGAAAGAGGGCGAGGATGAAAAGTCGAAATCGTCAAGTTTGAAGGAACAAACCGTGCGACCAGAAGAACACAAGCAATTGCAGAATAATTTCGAAAAGGCCCTAGATGTTATTGAAAAGCTCAAGGAAGACCTTAGTCGATCAAACAATGCTAACAGTGCTGGAATGTCTCGCAATCGTGATTTTGATGATACGTCGACAGAGGTTGGCAGGCTCGAGCACGAGCTTGAAGAAGCAGTAAACAAATATACGTTGTTGAAGGGAGAACATAAGGCCCTCTGTGATCGTCACGTCGAAGAATTGGAAGCTTCTAGCCGAATGCGAGCCGACCTCGAGGCTACCCACAAGGAAAAATTGAACTCACTCGAGGAAGCCTCGAAGCTGAGTATTGAAGAACTGACGAAGCGAAATAGGCATCTTGAGCTGCAATACAACGATCTCGAAGCGGAATATACCTTGAAAATTGAATCACTCGAACTTAAATTGAAAGAAATCAAACACCAGCATAAGCAAGGCAGGGATGATAGTGCATCCAAGTGTGAAAATCTTGAAGAGGAATTGACGAAACTTCGTCAGGAAATGAAGCAATTACAAGAAGAATATGACGCAATAGAATCTGTCCAACAAGAAAGAGTTGATACCTTATTGGAAGATCATGCCAAAAAAGTAGCAGAGGAAAATAAGAAGTTTGAAGATCTCCGATATGAATACGACACTTTCTTGGAAATCCATTTGAAGCTCGAAGAGGATACTGAACAAGTGAAAGAACGTTACAAGGACAGTCTCCTCAAGATCCGTAATTTGGAGTCTGAAGCAAAGGCCAGCATAGCCACCGCGGAGAAAACTAAATTAGAGCACCAAGAGGCAATCGAGGCTATTGAAGGGATCCACCAAGATGCTGTCGAGAAATCAAAGATGCTACACAAACAAGAACTGAAGAAGATGGAAGGTACGATCATGCAATGGAGGGGTAAATTTACAAACCTTAAGCGCGATCACTTATCTGCTATCAAGGCACACAACGAGGCTACACAAAAGTTTGTTGCTGAGATCAAACAAATCAAAAAAGATCACGGTATGGTCATGGCAAAGCAAGGCCGAATGAGACAGAGTGATGCTGCAAAATACAAAAAGCTTCGACGGGATTTCGACACTGCTTTGGTGGAATATGGAAAGAAAGAGGCAATCACGGTTCACAAGTTTGAGGAGTCGAAACGTGAATATGAATCGAAGATAATTGACTATCAAAAGAAGATCAATGAATTTGAAAAGCTCTTGCCCTTAGCCGAACAGAACGTACTGAAAGAGAAATTTGACACCATCGAGTCAGAATCCAACAAGAAAGTTGCTGAGTCGAAAGAACAACTCGAGAGATTGACGGAAACGAATGAAAACTTAAACCAGCAATCGGCGAGATATGAACGAGAACTTGAGAAGAGCAAACAATGCCAAGAACAAGTAGAGGCTGACTATCAGGATCTTGCTGCTTCATATCAGGCTTCATTACTAAAAATCGAGTCTCTAATCCAACAAAGAGAGGAGAAAACGATACCGGTGATTGTTATGGAAGAGACGAAGGAATTGATGGGAGAAAATGGAGGAATGGTGACGGAACACATCGAACAGCTCGAGAGCAAAACGAAAGAAGAATCTTCGGAAGCCGAAATCGAAACTCAAGAAATTTCTGGGGAACCAAAATCTCTGAATAACGATCATGATATTCCTTCGCCACCCGAAAAGTGTCCTGAAATGACACCATGTGAATCAGGATCTGATTCGGGTTTTCAAAGAGACTTCGGTATGATTATTACAAAATTGGGGGCTGACTCTTCTCATGGGGAATCTAATTTGGAATCATCCAGTGTGGTGTCGAGCGCTGGATCCAGCGCGGCAGGAAGCGCAATCTTTGAAGCTATTTATAAACGTGTTGAAGAGCATGCACAAAAAATGGAAGCCACAACGAAAATGGATTCCACAGTGCCGGAAAAAACAACTGCGCATTCATTCAAACCTACGGGTTTCTACGATGTCCTGCATCATTTTGTACAGTTGAGTGGAGTAAACTCGTGCTTCAAACAATTGCCACAATTTCAGGTGCTGGTCGAAGAGGACCAAAATTTAGAGAAACTGACAGTTGAGCTGAATGATGTCGGAAGCGTCACGGAAACAATTTCAAATATCTTGCTTCATAGAAAACGTTTCGAAGGTGTTCAAAGTTCTCTTTTGCACCAAATCAATATGACGCAACTCGAAGAGCTTTACCCTTCGACTCTCATTGAACTATTCCCTTCGGAATACGGCAATGTAGGAGACTCGATTTCACCGTTAGAAATGGGATATTCTTCATCGAATTTAAATTCTTCCAACAAACTGGAAGCGAGACGAATGTACGAGGAGGAAAGTTCTGAAACGGCTCGATTGCAAGGGGAAAAGTTTAGCAAGCAATTGTATATGAATACGGAAGAAATCCGGTCCAAGACTCGCGAGAAAGAAATGCGACTATTGAATCTGAAATACCATAATCTGCGTGAAGAATTCCAAGAAATCAAGTCAAGTAAAATGGATCCCGCTGACGACGGTTCTTTCAACGCAAGCAGTCTTGTTGTGTCGAGTAATAACGCACCGTCAATGAACAGAAAGGAACAAATCGAGTCCTTCCAGAAAAAGGTACTTCACGCGGAACTCAAGGCCGAATGCACAAAGCGTGAGTGGGAACAACACAAGTCGAAATTGCATTCATGTCGAAAGGAGATCAATGATAATTCTTCCTCGAAAAAGATGGAAGGCTTCGAAGAATCGACTGATAAAACAATCGGAATCGACAAGAATGCGTTGGTACAAGACTGCGTCGACAGAGATGCCAATCAAGTTGGGAAAGTATCGTGGGGATTAGATGAACAACCAAACAATGCAAGAGACGACGAAGATCAAAACACCGCAACATTTTCCGACGAAGATCAATTTTCTTTCCATGTTACGAAAACATCTTCGACGTGTACAAGTGACAATTCAGAAGATTACACGTCTAACGGAGAATCACGTCCGGTTTCTACATCTTCTTTGGAGGCGCAAGACGGTAAACCTGATTCCTTTGGTTCGATTACAAAAGGAACCAAGGAGACGGCAGAGGAAACCGATTATACGTCAGCGTACGATGAAGATGGCGACGACGATTCCTCTGATGACAGTGAATATGTTAAAGACCGCAGCAGTGTGGACGATGATGGCAGCGGCTCTAAAAATCCCAGCGATGAAAATGCCAAGCAGAAGGTTGAGGCAATTCAACTCGAATTGCAGCAAGCCAAGCAAGCTGCTGAAGCCGCCCGTCGAAAGCAATTAGAGCGGGAACAAAACCTGAAAGATGTAATATTTCATTACAAGAGACTTCAAAAGCAGCACGAGGAAGCTTTGGCCGAGAAGCAGCAGCCAAGAAAATGGAAAAATAGAAAAGGAGTTTCGACGACGAACCTTGAGAGAGATCTACAACAGGCGCATGCGAATGTCAGCGCGGTCAAGAGGGAACTACGAAGAAGCCTGTGAGCAGCATTGCGAAGAAAAAGGACATCTACGAGACGTGATGGGTCAATTTCAGAACCTCCAGGCTGATTTTTTGAGGGTTTTGGCCGAGAAGCAAGAACTCGAAAACGCTGTTTATCAAAGGCCGGGATTGGTACCAGGAGTCGTGCCTGCTTCCATTATTACCGGCCCCCAACCGCGCTTCTTAGACTCATCGGGATCTTGGGTCGCGTCGACGATAGGAGGCCCTTCGTTTGGAGCCATGTCTGCAGAATCGAACCCAACGAACCAGCGACGCACTCCTGATGCTTTGCCCCTGATGAAAGTTGTTGGTCCACCGCAACGCTCACAAAACAATCCAGCACCATATATGGTGCAAAATAATCAATATGTGAGTCCAGGTAAGGTAGTCGAATTGGGTGATCGCGATCGTATTTCACCGAATAGACCAATTCGGGCGCAAGCCCACCCTCATTCAGCACAGACGATGCAGCGAACGCAGATACGTCATCCAGGTCAAAACTCGAATCATACTAGAACTTCCGCTTTTACGATTCACAGTGGCACCTCGATGAGAGGGGTACAACATCAGCAGAACTTGCAACAACAACGGCAACAACAAATCCAGCAGCAGCGGCATCAGTTGCAAAATAAAGTTCAGCAACAGAAGCCGGGGGAGAAACAGCTGCGGGGCGCGTTATCTACAACAAAACCTGTCAGCAAGAAGAAACGAGGAATATTCCGAGGATGGAAGAAGCAGTAATTGCAGTTCGAAATACACGTTCGATGATGATTCCTGAACAGAAATAATAGATACATTTCATCGCTACTCTGGAACAACGGGAGATTCAATTTGAATTCAGAATGCAATGTAAAATAATTATGGGGTTACTTTGTTACATATTCAAAATTGTTAGCATGTTTGAAATAAATTCAGAATCGATGGTGTTCGTGGCAGACTACTTTTCGAATACCTAGGAAAATATAGGATGGCTTCTTCGTAATGCTCTGTCGCTTTCACCTCATGTTTAATTCTTATTCTTCATCGTCCATCCGCTCGACTACCAACCAGACATCTCTGGATTCAGGATCCCTCGCGTTTGAGGCGATCGCATCCATTACCTGTTCGAAAGGTAGTGCCATCGGTACTGAACATCATTCGAGTGGTCTTAGGTCGTCCAATTCCTCCTGCAATGAGTTGCCAAGTTGGTTGCTCCATGGTGACTTGACAGGCCGTGCACGCCCGAAGGCAATCCCCAACACGAACGCCAGCTTTTTCGCCGTTACCTCCCTCGGCGACGGCGTCGATTGTTGTAGGTCGCTGTTCTACAGGAAGTTCCTCGTCTTGCCCAAGCACGATGCCTAGCGGAAGGGGCGCCTGGATTGCAATAATTCGCGACAGCGGTGCAGCCTCGGCATTTTCGTCGTCTGGGTCTGGGATCTTGGTCATGCGAGGGCGAAAATCACATCTTTCCATGACAATTGTCCCATCACCCTTCAGAATGGGGACTTCTGCCGAATACCGCAGTCTCAGTTCATCTTTTTTCACGTTGTTTTTCCTGAATTTCATTCTGGATCTTGTCACTTTCTTCTTGTTTGGAGGCTTCGAAGGCCTCGACCTCTTTACGCAGTTCCGCCGCCTTTTCTTGCAGGGCCTTGGCAGTATCGTCATCTTTCTCAGCGTTGAGATGACTAATTTTCTTGAATCGTCCACGAGCGATCGAAAGTGGTGACACGGAAAAAGACTCCGCAAATAGGGTGTTGCCACGAGCACCGGTGAATTCTTTCGTGTGGATTTGCTCCATCCGACATCCTAATATGCACACAAGTGCTAGAAGCAAAAGTTTGGCCACTTTTCTAGCGCATTTTTCGTCCGGAGCGACTCTCGACAAAGCCCTCATTTTCTTCTTCTCTAGTTGGTATGGCATACGGATTTAGTGAACAAGATCATTCAAGAAGTGCAAACTTCTGTAAAAGGGTATATGGACACCGACACCTCGTATTATTTGTTACACTGTTTCTTAAGATCACATTGCCAAGATCTTCAAACGAAAAGTCAAAACACGCATGTGCGTGAGAAAAAGGCCAAAGCCTCCTCAACTCGGGATACGATTCAGTTGATCGTGGTTTTGTTTTTGAGTCGAATTAATCAACCCTAAGAATGATTAATGAACGAATGAAGAGGGGAGGTATCTTGTAATGCAGAAATAATAATACTGAAAAGTTTGAATTTCTTTACTACTCTTAACTTCTTAACAAAGTTCGCTCTTCGGAGGAGCTCCTAACTTGCCATTGAATTATCAGTCATCGTTCCGTCGAAAGACAAACTCTTGCTATTTGAAATTCGTTTCTTCCCTCTTGCCCCCCTGTTCATAGACGTAGATGAATCGCTGAGGTTCTTGCCTAAGCCACTAATTCGAATTTCGTTCGCTTGTCCACTATTTGGTAACGTGCTGATTCTATAATGCCTTTGCCCCAAGGGAAGTTCCCCAACATGCTTCTCGGCATCGTTTATTCTTGCCCGCGAGTGCCCCGGTGATTTCCTCGCACGGTCAAATACTTCGCCGGCATTGTTGTTGCTATCGCTAAGTCTCCTTCTTGATTGGTTTCCAGGTGACTTTTTCGCGTAACCACTACTAGTACTGCTATTTCTTCTTTTCGATTCTCCCTCAGATACTTTGCCACCGTTGTTGTTGCTATCGCTAAGTCTCCTTCTTGTGGAGTTCCCAGGTGACTTTTTCGATCCCATCGGTGACTTGCTCACATGGTCATTGTTTTCGCTGAATTTTTTCTTCAGCATTTCTACGGATGACATATTCATATTTTTACTGTTGGTACCGACGGTTCTTCGGTTTCCAGTTGGTGACTTGCTCCAATTATCGTTGATGTCATTGAATTTTTTCCTCAGTTCTGAGACGGGCGATAAATTCACAATGCTAATGTTTGCAACATTTTTTCTCGATCGCGGAGATTGAATTGGTGATTTGCTCACATTACTTTCATTGCCGTTGAACTTCTTTGTCAGTTGTGCGACAGGTGACTTGCTCACATTACTTTCATTGTCATTGAACTTCTTTGTCAGTTGTGCAACAGGTGATTTTCCAATAGGAACTTTGCTGTCGCTGTTTCTCCGTTGCATGGTTCTTGCATCAGGTGACTTGCTCTCTTGGTTGTCATTGCTGCTGGAGTTTAGAACCACCTGCGCCATGGGTTCATTACTGGCGTTCAGCTTACAGAGATGACTGCCGCTACCTCTCCTGTGGGCAGGTCGTGCGCCAGGTGACTTCGTCACAAGGTTGTCCTTTCCATTGAACTTCTTTGTCAGTTCGGCGACGGGTGACCCAACACCAGAAATATAGCTGCCGCTTCCTCTCCTTCTCTGGAAATTGCTGTCGCTACTTCTCCTGGGCATATCGCTTCCACTACTTCCACCCTGCTGTAAGTGACTGGTGCTACCTCTCCTTTGCGCTTGTGATCCGATTGGTGGCTCGATCACCAGGATATCTTCACTGTTGATTACATTCTTCCATTTTCCGACAGGTGAATCGCTGCCAGGAACCTGGTTGGTGCTGTTTCTCCTGCTCCTCGACTTTCCGCTCGGCGACTTGCTTTCCTTCAAGCTGGTTCTCCTCATCGGCGCTTCATCAGATGCATTGGAGGGATAGTTGCTACTGTTCCTCCTTTTCGTCTTTTTCTTCGAAATTGTAGGCGACGCTATCAGAGAATCAGAGTTCCTTCTTCCGCCATTCGACGAATTTCTAACTCCCGTAGATCTTGTTGAAGAGCTCAATGATGACCGCTTTTCTAGGGATGCACTTCTTGGTTTGCGAGAATTTCTTGGAGATGGAACAGGAAATTCAAGGTGCTCGTCGTTTTCGGTCTCACTTTCACTTTCTTCGTTTCCATCATGCCCACCGCGGTGTGACGATGAGTTGAAACTGGAAATGGTGTGAGTAGTCAGTTGAGATACTTGAATGCCACCAATGTTGGTGACTTCATGTTGGACTGTCACGACCCTGGAGACTGAAGGATTCGACGCATGAGAGAAGCTTCCAGAAGAGGCAAATTCTCGACTTCCATAGGCAAGTTCTCGGATTTGTGTCTCAATATCTGCTTCGGGCCATTTCTTGGCAGAATTCCCTCGCGACGATGGGACTTTTTGATCTTCTGGGGTATCAAGCACTCCTTCTTTTTGTTTCAGACAGCAGGGGAAAATGCTTGCTACTTCTTCCCACAGATCGTGGATCGATTTCTTCACGTCAGGCTTGGTAAATGCCATTCCGTTCGAAACAATTGCCTGTAGGGAGAAGAATATGAGACCAAGGTTGTGCAGCGCACCCGATGTGTTTCGGTCCGCATCCGTATCCCATGTAATACATAATCATGCCTGGAAGCCACAGCAAAAAGAAGACCAGGATGATACGAAAGAAATACATGGCCAAGACTTTCAATCCCCCGTTGTCTGCAGCAGGCGCTGTGGGAGGCTATTTGGTCGTGCCTGGAGGTTGTATGCGAAATATTTCCTTTTGAATTTACAGGAGTTTCGTTCATAGATGCATGGGAACCACCGTGCATCGAAGTTTCAGAAAAATTTGTCATTTTCGTGTTGTCTCGTGGATCCGAATATCCGTTGTTGATGAATCTATCGCTGACTGCTTTCCGAAAGCTGACCCATATTTCGTTATCGAACATGTTTTTAAGGCTTGGTTGACTCGTCTCTTCGGTGTTTCTCGTCGCATCTCCTGCTTGGTTCCGCAAGTTTTGGCCAATTGTGACTTCGCTCTTTGGCAGAAGTTCTTTGTGCCAGATTTCGAAACACACCCAAATCAGGTAGATTCCCGGGAGGATCACCACGAGAAGGTAGAATGCGGGAATCGAATAATTTTCTGCGGGAATTGCCTTGGTTGCACGAATAGGCGTTCGTGCCGGTAGAATAGTGCAAGATGTACAGCCACAGAACCCCCATGAATGTGGCAAAGCCCGTAACGACAACAAATTGGATCACCGCCTTTTGGTAGGAGGGCGGAACGTATCGTTTGCAATCCTTGGTATTGCGAAGCAAGATCAAGACTTCGCTCGCAATGACTGCGTTCATGTATTGGTTTGTTGTAGCCGATATGGTTATCAGAGCGTCGTTTTCGGGAAGCCATCCGTTGAAAAACTCTTCCGTCACAATTCCAAGCATAAATAGGTTGTACGCGAGGTCGGGAATGGCCAGGAAGACCAGGTACAGATTATATGCGGAATAGTCTGAATTGGTAGTGCGACGCTGGTTTGTGTTCCTCGACGAATTGCTCTTCTTGGCGGTCAAATACAAGGAACGTCCGATGGAAGCAATCAGAAGAGATGCCATGAAAGATGCAACAAGAGCCAGAGTGAACTGTGTCCACACGGTTGCACAGTAGGCTGGCGAAGTCACCAAAAAGCTCGAATCGACACCATCTTCCGGCGGTACCGAGCAACACTGATAGACAGCGGTGTTTCCTGACGCGCTGACAACCTGTGGGTATCGGTAAAAGTCATTGTAGCAGTACATCGTCTCGAGGTCCCAAAAATTGTTTTCCACTGTGCAGCTTTCGCACGGGAAGGATGCACAGAAGGAGATCTGTCCTTCGCTACTGACATCATTATTGCTTGGTGAAACGGGGACTGGCAATGGCAATGGATCCCCATCGTTCGTTGTTTGGTCGACATATATTTCCGACAGTTGAGGGGCACTGTCCCTGCGATGAATCATTGTCGTCAACATTGCAGCACATGTAGGTTACTGGAAATCCCGGAAGTCGTGTCATTTCGCGTCCGTAGGGAAATGATGGGGAATCTTTTTGGCAGGCAGACGTTGGGGTCCATTCTTCGGAGCTTGCCTCGATTGGGTCGGCTTCTTGTGGGTCCTGACATTCCCGCGTCGGAGGAATTTCGTCGTTTTGATCAGTAGGACAGCATGTATAATAGTGCAGATCATCGGAAGTAGCAGTCACATCTTCGTCTGCAATCCTCACTCCGATATAATCGTCGGCACAAAGGTATGGGTAGAGCGTCGCAGGGCCTTGAGCGTAACAATTGAAAAGAAAAGGGTTGATGATGCCGATCGGCTTATCGCCACTGCCATCGACGGGCATCAATCCCGTCGACAAGCATTTGCTCTCGTCGCATGTTTTTGTGTGTTTCATGGCACCACTATTAGTTCTTCTCCTGTCCATAAGGAATTCGGCGGTATCCGTATCGTCCGCCATGTTGTACTATCAATTATCCAATTGTATAGAACAAAGAGAGTATTGTTTTCTTTTACTTTTAACCGCGTTTTCTTTTCGCCGAAGTGAAATCGGTGTATTTTTATCGCCTTCAACCAAAGATGTTACGGTGAGAACCACTATCAGCAAGTCGTGTCTCATTGCCATGTGATGTTTAAATGAGTGGGACGGTATGTTTGTGCCATATTTTTTTATTTTTAGAGTCACTTACATGTCATTCGAATTTCAAATAATGTAGAGAAGGCCGGTTGGACGATACACGAATGGCTATAACATAAGGCATGTATCAACGGTGTTCACTGAGACTCAAGAATAAGCACAGATTGAAGGAAAGTTGGGCGGGAAGGCAAGACCTTTCTTATATGTGCCAATACGCGCCATCCTTTTGACCTTCGACGATGAAAATTCTTTCGCGCGTCTAATTCATTGGTTCAATGAGCTACATACCATTCTTCCAAGACCGGTTCGCTCAGCTGGTGACTTGTTCCTCCGTATTTTTGTCTGGTCTTTCGGCCACATAAGAAATAAAGTCCATCATTGATGGCTTCCCCAAGAGCAGATTTTTCTTAGCCTTAATTACACACGAGCATAATTCTCTAAAGAAAATTCCCAATGGCTTGATGGCATGAGAGAATTCTGGGGAGTTCGATAGGAATAATTTCGATGGAAATGCGCGACCAGGCTCTATTTTGTTGTTGGGATCAAAAGACGGGAACGACAAATACGAGCAAACGGTATCGAAAGTCCGATCCCATCGCGTTTGGAGAATGCGATCGGGGATACCGTACTAAGAACTGACATTCTCGTCAGTCTTGCAAAGTCAGTCATGAATGCCAAACAGAGAGTCAATTTTCGACTGATTCGACAGAAACATCACGTCATTCGCAACATCATTGATCATGATCGCTTTTCCTGATCTTGCCTCGAAACCAACCATGCATTTTTTGAATAAACAACACTTGCCCATAGAATGCTGACTCCCATCAGTATCATCTATGAGATACTGTAAACGTTATCCCACACGACAATAACAGGAGATCGAGGAAAAAAGGAAGAATGATAACAATAATATTCCTCTTGCTCTGCTGCTTTCCTATTTTAGTTCGAAGCTTTGGGGTTGAACGACCACGGATACACATTCACAGCTCGTGCTACGATTTTCCCGCATCAATAACGCAGAAAAGGAAACAAGTTACGTGGCGGATGAAATCTTGATGATCACAATGGGAATCTCAATGGTGAAAGCAATGTTGATCGATCCGATTTCGACGAGTTGTTTTCGGTTGCACCGATGATGGGGCACACGAATCGGCACTATCGCTATTTTTATCGATTGCTCTCCTCGAAATCCCACCTCTACACCGAGATGATTCCCGGTTCTCAGATCTGGGCGGCCTATCGAAGGGCGAGAGAACTATACCTTCCTAAAATATCCAAGGGCTCGTCATCCATGGAAATTCCCCACCCAGAAGAAATCATGGAGGTTGTGAGCAATGTGATTCGAGACCCGTCGTTGGAATATACAGCAGCAGCTCCCTTTGACGACCGCATGGTGACACTCCACCAGCTATTGGCCACTTCCTCGCTATCTGCCTCGTCGATCACAAAGGGATCTTCTGAAAATCCCGTAGTACTTCAGCTCGGGGGGAACGACCCCACCACACTGTCGGTGGCATCGGCGATCGGTTCAGCGTGGGGTTTGGCCGAATCACTTGCGGCAGAATCGACAAGCGAAACGAACCAATCTAACAGCTTACCTACATATACATCTATCAATCTGAATTGTGGTTGTCCGTCGAATGCCGTTGGAGGCAGAGCTGGTGGATGTTCTCTCATGGGAACACCCGATCTCGTGGCAAGATCTGTTGAATCCATGAAGGAATCGATCGACAACATCTGGGACAATATAGAGAACAATTGTCCCCCTCCAACAGTCACCGTCAAACACCGACTTGGAATTCGGGATGCAGCCACCTTTGATGCCACGACTAGATCGATCGAAGAACGATGATGAAGCCTTTGAGGAGGTTTCTTCCTTTGTTCGAACGTTGTCACTTACGGGAGCTGTTCCAAAATTTCACGTTCACACCCGACTGGGACTCCTGGGAGACTTTTGTGACGGCAATGACGACGAAGCCAATGAAGACGAAGACAACCAAAGAGCCCGAACCAGGCAAAAACTATGGGTTCCGGGCTCCAATCCCGATGATTCGGCAACAAACAATTCCGACGAAAACACACCCCGCATCAAGATTGATCACAAGCGCGAACAAGAGAAGGCTCGTCGGTTAGCCCGGAGAGCGACCATCAAAAACAGAGAGGTTCCACCCCTTCGTCCAGAGGTAGTCCCACGACTGGCAAATGCCTTTCCGCATCTACGTTTCGTGGCAAATGGTGGGATCGATGATCTCGATCACGTAAAGAAAATCGTCGACGACAGCCTTCGCAGAAACTCTGACGGTGGTGTAATTGGAGCTATGGTCGGGCGCGCTGTCATCAACCATCCGTGTTCCTTTGCTGCCGCCGATAGTGTGTTATGGAGAAATGAAAATTCAGCTGTCAATCGGCGACCAACGAGGCGAGAAGTCCTCGAGGAATACATTTCCTATTGCGAAACGGAAGAAAACTTGGTCGAATCCTATGGGGCAAGTCCTTCACAACTAGAATCCCTCCGAAAACGCCTGGTAGCAGTTCCATTTCATTTATTTACTGGTGAAGAAGGAAGCGATGAGTTTCAGAGGCGGCTCAAGAAACTCAGAGATACGAAAATTGGTGGGAGGAACGAGAACCCCAAGAAGAAAAACAAGAAAAACCAACATGCAAATGAAAGCGGCGTCCATCCTGAGAGCAGCTGCATCCTTTGTCCCGACAGAGACACTAGACAAGTCTATCGATGATTATGTCCCATGGAAGGACGTTGCCAAATTTGATGGTGGACTAAAGCGTGGTAGTGCTTTGCAGCGAGTCATCTATTAAGCATCGACGACAATTCAAGTCTGAAACACCTATGGTCGAAAATTTCTTCGGAAGGGAACGCTATGAATGCTGAAGTATGAAACTGAGCAAAATTGCTATAGCTCTTAGTGTATGGTAGGATTTTCAATGATGACACGAATCTCGTTGCAACTCAAGCGCAAAAATTGGGCACCCACTATCGAATGATCGATCGATAATGTATTCATTTGTCGCTCCCATTGCCATCAATGCATGACAAAAACTTTCTCGTCACCACAATCACCTGTGGCGCTGTAGTAGCAGCTGCAACTATAATATTTGAGTTGAACGCGACGATTCAACTCTCGATTCCAGAGTTTTTGTGGTGATTGCAATTATTTCTCACGTCATCACAATACCCGTCATTAATCTCCCATCATTTTGTCATATTGCCATAGCTAGGATCTGGGTTTTAAAAGGTATCGACGTGACGTTATTTGCCGATATTTATTTTATGTGTATATTTGTTCACTGTCGTTACAGTTGAATGGTAGGTTTTGAAAACCTTGGAGGTTGCCAACATTGACGGACCTGACATAAGTCAAATGGAATCGAATATGATCAAAAATAATGATGGAACCGAAAAACATTATATCACACATCATTTCGGCGATATTTTGGAAGAAATAGCCATTCGGTCGACTATTCTTTTCCTTGATTAATTCGTCGACGGACGAACATTTAGATTGCGTCCCTTCAGCTCGTTTCCATCAAGTTCTTCGATCGCCCGCTCCCCATCTTCTTTGGTTCTCATGGTGACAAATCCGAACCCACGAGGTCTTCCCGTTTCTTGGTCTCGGACAAGGCTGACGTCGCCGACGGGACCGACGGCCTCAAAAAATTCAAAGAGATCCGCCTCAGTACACTGGAAGGAAATATTTCCAACGTACATTTTGAAATCTCCATAATACTTTGGATGGCGACCCTCCTTGATGTTTTGCTGAATACGATCCATGTCGCGCTCTGGCAGGGGAATCATTTCGAAGCCATCATCCAGTGATGCCAACCGATCGCGAGATTGAAACCATGTGTGACCACAAACGGAACATTCCATGCGCCTGTAATTTCAAACAACGAAGGAAATCATTATTTCAAGTTGTAGATTTTGCGAAAAATAAACGACGAGAGAAAAGGAGAACGAGATCGCGTGAGTAAATTAAAAATAGAAGAATGTTGTGTTTCGATCGATTCGACGACGACCAAAATATGGATATTCCAATAACACTGAATGAAAGTCTCTGTCTCTATCTCTACGATACCTATGCTTTCCGAAAGATAGATGACGCCATGACCGGTAGACAGTTTCCGCCTATCGTTCAAAACTTCACTGTTTTCTTCCAATCGCTCCATTGTCATTGTCGCATGGTCGCCGTATTACTTTGGCCCTGACATTCAGATGTTAAATCGATTACACTTCAGTGTACTCTGTTGTGTAAGATACGTACCGTCCACCCTTACCGGGGCCCATGGCGTCCAGCGTCAGCGCAAAACTTGATCCGCACTGCCCGCAAGATGCGTATGTGTCGGGGAGTTCCAGGGATTGCCCAAAGTCTTTTTGCTGCGGAGAAGCAGGAGCATCGACACTGACGCTGCCGTTTGTCTCCTCTTCGGCCCTAAGAAGGGTCCGCGCCCTGTAATTCATCGGCATGGATGGTTCGAAGGCCGAGGCAAACATCGACGATGTTAGGGCCAAGACTGCTGCAAAAAGCATCATGTAGGCGAATGGTATTCTCATCATATTGCTGTAGGTACTTGTTGCGTGCTGGTATCTGCAGGATTCAGGTAAAAAATTGGTCGGCAAAACTTCTTCGGCAGTGAACAAATATGAATCGGTTGTAATGTTGCAAGGAACTGGTTGGGCATGAAGAAAATCTCTTTTTTCTTCCTTGATGGGCAGTTTTGTTGATTTTATTGGTAGTTTTTCTACACAAAATCGATTACAATAGGTGAGTGACGCGACAGAAACGAGTTGCGGAGATAATAAATACGTGTTCCACGATTTGCTTCTCTCGTATCGCGTAACGCACGAAGACAGACATCCATCGTTCGTGATGTGTAAGTCGAACGAGTCGAAGAATAAAAATTCTTCAATTTTGAATTAATGAATTTTCGTGATTCCTTATTCCTTTTCCAAACGTGAATGCAGCCATTCGTCACAAAACTAAACGTTTGTCGCGCACTTCGATTGTACACGTACCATACCGTGCGTGTGTTTCAACATCTGTTTTTGAACTGAGTATCGTATGATGTGATTGTTCCATCATGAAACTTTTCCGTCATCAGAGGCCACCGGCATGATGTTGTAATTCCAGTACTGGTACTAGTACTTTAGTCGCGTACGGAAAGGCTTCCATGATTACGGTAGTTAGGGATGTCCCATGCCATCATCAATCGAAAACTAAGGATTACGACTTTTACGTTGACTGTTTTCGATGCGTTTTCGATAACATCATTATTGTGATGTTCCATCAGCACGAAGCAATACAGCCATACAGTAGCAACGAGTGGGCTACCGACAACCAAAACATTATAGTAGAAGATAGTTCACGTCTCACAAGATCCACAACTTCAGAGATGAAAGGCAGTAGCACAGTCGAAGACGTCTATGACGATCACAACAGAAACAAAACCTCCACCCTTCTCAATAGAACGAACACAGCATTCTTGAGAGGGGCAATGATCTTTCACAGGATTGGCGAATTTGCAATTCTTGCTGTTATTGCGATTGGTATCACTACGATCCCATTCTCATTTCTTTCGGCGAGCACATCACCCAGAATAACAGCAGTTCACGCCTTTGCGCCAACCACCATCACGAGAAGGACTTTGTTCGATGCTAGCCATTCTCGTTCCAGTCATTCATTTGGTCGCATCATCACCACTCCACTCCATACGAGAGCATTGCCTTTGACTCCATTGAAGGCGGCCGATACATCCCCCCCACCCACAAAATCCAATTCTATCAGCGACAACGATATTCCCCGGATCGATCCATCAGACTTGGAAACTCTCCAAGACCAGGGATACGTGATTATCGATGATTTTTTGCCCACTGAATCGTTGATGGAGGCTTTGAGGGGGGATGTCATGAATCTTCGACAAAATAATAAGTTCAGAATTGCGAAAATCGGAGAAGGCTCGACCAATGCCCTGAACGAGGAAATCCGTGTCGCTGAAACTTGCTTCATTGGCAACGATAAGCCAGAGCTCAAGGACGTTCCGAATGCCGCACGAGAAAAGCTCTACAACATCCTTGAAACCCTGCGGGTAGATCTACAGGAGGCCGGACAAAACAATCTCGATCCAAACCTTTCGGAATTCTTGTACGCCTACTACCCCAAGGGAGGCTTTTACCGCCGCCATCGTGACGCTGTTAAGGGATCTGCGAGCTGGCTCCGAGAATACTCGCTCCTCCTATACCTCAATGAGGAATCCTACGATCCTGATACGGATGGAGGACGTTTGAGGATGCACTTTGATTCCGGGGGCGATTTCTTACCAGCTGGGGAAGCTCCCCTCTTCCAGGACGTGGACGCCTATGGCGGTACCCTGGTTATCTTTGAATCCAATCGATTCCCCCACGAGGTTTTGGATACGGAGGCGGAGCGATTCGCGGTGGTCGGGTGGTACAACCGGCCCATGACACTGGCAGACCTCTCGTCCGTTTCCGACAGCGGAAGCGGCGGTGGTGCAGCATCGTCCCTGACCGACGATCCCATGCGTCTAGCGGCACTGGCGATTGCTGCAGGCCTGGTAACCGTTGGCCTCATCAACATTCTTTCATAGTTCGCGAGAGCTGACGAAACTGTGATGTGAGGATAACATCACTAGAGAACAAATCATCACCTTGCCTACGACAAACCTTACATAACACAAACAAAACTGCTATCGCCCCAAGACGAAACACCAACCTCGATGCGCCACTACAATAAATTTAAGCTACTCCAAACACATGGGAATAATCGAGGAAACTATAGAAAATCGCACTACTTATCTGAATAATTAAAAATTTCAAACCGTACAAAGGAGTTCTAGGATTTGTGGCATTCTTAGTAACAACACTGGATAAGTAAAAAAGAAAGAACCACAGCCAATACTACTTTCTCGCTTCTTGACCTTTGAAAGGCAACAATCAGAAAGTTATCGTTCTTTGTACTAGTTCAATATAGTAGAGCGCCTTCGTAGTAATTTGCGGATGGGAGGGTTCATATTGATTTGCGGTGGCGACGAATCGACTGATACACATTAATAGCTTCATAATTTTCTCTCTCAAGAAAGCGAACGACGAAAGAATTCTAAAGGATGAATACTCCAACGAGCAGAGTCATTTGCAACTCCGAGAACGATAGTGATCGACACTAGATATTTTTATTTTGTGGATGACAATTACATTAAAGATTTCGACAAAGAGCGGGATGGAAAACCACAGTGCTATCCCGCTTCCTCTAAAGTTAAACGAACATTTGACGCAGTCGTTTAGCTTCCGGAGACAAGAGACGAAGCGAAGTCTCCATCTCGGTTGACATTCGACTGATAGTCTCTAATTCTTTTTTCAGTAAGATTGCTGATTGTTGTGTATGTTTGTTTTGTTGTCTGATATTCAATATTTCGAACCTACAAATAAAACTCCGTCCAATTTCATACAAATTTGATATGTTTGTGATGCAGAGCAAGCAGAGCCTGGTGCAAGACATTTCATCGTTGAAAGCATCAACGACAAGCTAATTTCAGTTTTTGGCAGAGCAAGCAGAGCCTGGTGCCAGACGAAAGGAGAGAATCTGTTTGGGGGGTGGGATAAATTATTTTTTATGTTTTTGGTTGATTGAATTGTTTAATCGACGTTAGCCATGGTTTCGTCCTTCTTCTCGCCCTTGTTTCCGGCCTTGGCTTCCAACTTAGCCTTTCGGTCCTTGTCAAGCTTGAGCTTGGTGATGACAAGAGCCGAAGCAGGGATACCGACGGGAACACTGGCTCCGTTGACCTTTTCTCGGGAGATCCGTTCGACGTGGACGACCCACTTCTTTCTGTATACAGCAGTGACTTTTCCCTCACGTGTCTTGTACATTCCTCGTGTGATGAGGACTTCGTCGTCCTTGCGGATAGGCATCGATCGGACTCCGTGTCGGGCCTGAAGTTCCTTGGAAAGGTTGGCGCTCATGAGCTTTCTTCGGGCCTCACTGTGGGCACCGAAGTGGGCCTTGCGTTGCTTACGGCGGCTGGAGGAGACGTTGGCGTTGAACTTCATCTTTATTCTGTATATTGAGTGATCACTTCGAGTAATAGAGGAGTAGTGTAGTAGCTTAATCCTTGTCAAGAGGTAATGAACAGACTTTAGAAGCGCGAGAGCAACTTTTTCAACCAAGAAGCCAGGGATTGTTGCGTTTCCAATTTTTACGAAAAAAAAGTAAGTGGTAAACTGCATCAACACGGCAAATGCGCGCGTTCATAGTATGCGGCTATCACCGTTAAAAATTCTGGCCGTCGTCGGTTGCATAGTGAACGATGCGCTTACCTCCAAACTAAAAAGGATTCTTCATTCAGTATTTGTACTTACGTCACTTTCTGTAGAACTATCTACGGAACCGGGTCTCCTCTGTTTACCGCATGATTTTACTCGACGCCCCAAATTGAACCGATATTGCCACCAGCTTAGCTGTCTATCCTGAACAACTCGACCATCTCGCGCTCTAGCAATTTCATCTCCGCTGCGACTAACAGTCCATCATCTCACTATTGTTCCCTCTAGTAACGTTAACGTGAAAAACAAAAACTGTAACAATGCCATCTTTTGGAAACCGACGCATGTCCACCAAGCGCAAGTTCGTTGCCGACGGTGTCTTCTACGCCGAACTCAACGAATTGCTCATTTCCGAGCTTGCCGAAGACGGTTACGCCGGAGTTGAGGTCCGCACTACTCCTCACCGCACTGAGATCATCATCCGAGCCACCCGCACCCAGAATGTTCTCGGAGAGAACGGACGTCGCATCCGTGAATTGACCAGTGTCGTCCAAAAGCGATTCGGTTTCGCCGATGGCGCCGTCGAATTGTACGCCGAGCGCGTCCAGAACCGTGGTCTTTGCGCCCAGGCCCAGGCCGAATCCCTCAAGTTCAAGCTTTTGGGAGGACTTGCCGTCCGTCGTGCTTGCTACGGTGTTGTCCGATTCGTCATGGAAGCCTCCGCCAAGGGTTGCGAGGTTATTGTCACCGGAAAGCTCCGAGGACAGCGTGCCAAGGGAATGAAGTTCGGAGATGGTTACATGATCAAGACTGGTCACGCCGGACAAGTCTACACTGACATGGCCGTCCGTCACGTTATGATGCGACAGGGTGTTATCGGAATCCGAGTTTCCATCTTCTTGCCACACGATCCTAAGGGACAACTTGGTCCTAAGATTCCTCTTGATGATGTTGTCACCATTCTAGAACCTAAGGAAGAAATCGACCCTGCTGCTCTCCTCGCCGCACAAGAAGCCCAGGCCGCCGCTGCCGCCCTCGCCGCTGCCCAGGCTGAAGCCGCTGCCCTTGCCGCCGCCGAACCTATGGCCGAACCCATGGCCATGTAAGCGCTCCGTGGTGCTTATGCCCTCCCATCCCCCAGATGATAATTGATAGACTATTATAGTATTTGCACCGATTACGTACTGCTTCTCGTTGTCGATGTACTGACGAGTACTGTACTATCGATAATCATCATAATTAGTTGCATACTACTTTATTCTTCACTGCTACAAATAGTTCTATCGACATAATCACAGTATAGTGGTGATGTTTCTGTGCCTCTATTCCGGCAAGCAAACGAAGCATACCCTTGACAAGAGTTAGTACCTTCTTAGATAATCCGCCGATGCTGTGGTATTGAGCATCGAAGTGATTACTATTCTATTACAAAGGAATCAGGAATTTCTTTCAAAAGCAGTTCTAGAACAATTTTGTCCTCAAGTCAGATTTTGATTTCATAGCACGTAGCCGCCTAATGCAAACTCCTAAAACGTACGGAACACGAGGAAAGATCGAATTGGCAAGAAATACAGAGAAGATGATCACGGACGTGCACGTACGAAAACTTCAGTTTTCGTTTTCTTGGATCTACTGTATTTTCTCATAATTTCGATCATTTGTGTTTGCAATCACCGCATAAAATCACAAACAGTTCGAACAAGAAAACGGGCCTTCAGCTTGCATTCAATTTTGAGACTTGCCAAACAATATTTTGTGCCCAAGAGTTTATACCGCATTGTTCGAAGTCTAAGCAATGGAATCTTCCATAAGAACCGCCTGCCGTGTTGCTGCAAGCACGACGCCACAATGGAATCCGAGTCGTCGACGAACACGCTGTTCCTCCTCACACTGGCTATGGAGTGCTACAACCTGCCTTGTAGCTGCTACCACAGGACCTGCTTTCAGGAATTCAGGTTCCCTGGCTTCTGCTTTCGCATTTCAGAGAGGTGTTAGTATCAAAACAAGTTACCGAAGAGGACTCTTCGCTGTTCGAAGCACCGACGATTCGAGTGTTTCTTCTGATTCTTTTACGACTCATTCCTCCCTTTCGGAATTGCTAAAAGAATTTGACTACGATGCTCTGATACTCGACCAATTTGGGGTACTCCACAACGGGAAAAACGCTCTCGATGGAACTATTGATTGCGTAGAAAATATCGCATTGGGTAAGGACTCTGATGGCGATGTAAGTGGTGGAAAGAAATTGCGACTGATCGTACTGAGCAATACCAGCAGTCCCTCGAAAACAACTCTTGACCGTCTTGAAACTAAACTTGGTTTCAATAGATCCTTTTTCTGCGGAGCTGTGACCTCCGGAGAGGAGGCTGGAAGGCACATCCAGAAAACATACGGAAACAGTGGCAAGAAGAGCAAATTCGTTTGGTGCACATGGGATGTTACGAATGAGAACGTCCCAGATCCTGCTGCCTTTCTAGACCTCCTTGGACCGAATGTAGAACCTACTATCGATGTTTCCAGTGCCGACTTTGTGGTAGCACACGGCTCCGGAGCGATTCGAGGATTCGGAAAGAACCAAGCTGGAAGCGATGAGAGCGGAACAACACAACAAGAACACGAGATCATTTCCATGGGTAATTTCATCGACGACGGGAATCTCGGAGAGGGAACTCCAATCAGTGATCTTCTCGCACAATGCGCCGAAAGGAACCTTCCTCTCGTCTGTGCTAACCCTGACATGGTCGTTCAATACCACGATGGTAGCCTCAAGCACATGCCAGGTAAGATTGCCCAGCGATACAAGGAGATTCTCGAGGAGCGGAGCACAAACGGCAATATCGACGAGCTTCCGTCCATCACCATTTATGGAAAACCCCATACGGAACATTTTGAGGCATGTTTGCGGAAACTTGAGGAGGATCGAACAAAGCAACATGAAACTTCCGACCAAGACAGCGAAGAAAACGCGCTGCAACCCTTGAGGGTTGCCCACGTGGGCGACTCTATCCACCACGATATCGCTGGAGCCAATGCTGCGGGTGTGCCGAGTATTTTCATTGTGGGCGGTATCCATGCAGAGGAGCTCTTCTCGCCACAAGAGGGCGAAGAAAACGAAAGAATGCCAACCGAAGGAAGATTGCGAGAATTCTTTGACAGGGAGGGGATTACCCCCACCCACGTCTTGCCCCTCTTCAAATATTGAGAGAAAGACACAGTTGCGTGCAACCTTACGTCTTGGAAACAATTTCAATAATAAGAAACTTTCGTACTCGCAAACACCCATCACATTATAATATTATTATAATTGGAAGAACGAATGTAGTGAATTTGTCTGGCAGTAAAGTGAAATTCAGCATCGTTGTCATTGTATTTATATTATGATATATTGTAACTAAGTTATATGCAGGAATGATTCTCAATCTTCTATCGGATGTATGATGAACTACCAACTAGCTAAGATGCTAAGCTGGGAAGATCGATGATACTGCTTACGGCCACGGATTTACACCTCCATCACCTCCCATGGGAGGCACTCCACCTCCTCCGTTATAATTACTGTTGTCATCTGGGTAATAATAACCATCGTTGTTTTGATCATAATAACCAGAATCTCCTCCTTCCTGCGGTTGCTGCCCGTAATCCGCAAACGAGGGAGGACCGGGATCATTGTATTGCTCTTGTTGTTGGGGCTGCCCGAAGTCTGAAAAGGATGGTGGGCCAGGATCATTGTATTGCTGTTGACCATAGCCCCCGCCACCATAGGTCTGGGATTCTTGTCCAAAGGAGGAACCGCCATATTCTGAAATGCCTGCCGTTTGTGTCTGTTGCGGTTGTTCGTATCCGGTACCGGTTCCCCAGTTGCTGCCTGGCTGTTCTTGTCCGTATCCACCAACATCACCGTACGCAGCGATTTCTTGTTGCGGTTGTAGCCATTCCTTTGGAATCCCGTCGTGGCCTTTGACATCATTCGAGGTGATTGGCGTGGGCTTGACACCTGTGGTCTTAGGGCGGGCATCTGGCCTGCGATCCAAACGAATTTCGGTTCCGTCAATCATGTTAAAAAATCCAACCTCCTTTTCATATTTTTCTGTGATGATATCTTCCGCAAAGATCTTCCCGTTAATTGCAACCTCCGTCCCACCGACGACTGTCATCTCCCCCTCGAAGACACGTTCAACCTCAAATTCAAACTCTCCCATATCATTTCTTTCATTCCCTGTCTTGAAGGTCTTGGTAATGGTCATAGCAAACGAGTTTTCTTTGATTTCCCAGTTCCCAACGGCCTTGGTAAACAATGGGCCGTCAGTTTCCATGATATCGACCGTCCCATCTTCCTTCAGAAACAATTCCGTGGTGCAATTATCTGCGTCTTCCAGTTCTTCCAACTGGTAATATTTATTTTCGCATCGGATCCGGTACATGATCGTCAAGGGCTTCTTCGTTGTGAAGGGAGATGTTCGCGTGTGTGCTCGGGGTGACGATGTTATTTGGGACAAAGGTTGAAATGCTTCGACGTCGTCCGACACAAAACCTAGCCCGGCCGCAGCAGCAATTGCCACAATCGCGATCGACCTCGGTCTGGAGTATAACATCATGATTCCTTTCCTTCAATCTACTTTCTAATATTGTATGGGAAGTAAATATGGTATCTGTCTGGGTTGGAGATGATTGATCAGTGGATGATAGGATTCTCAAATGGGTCGTACAGAATCAAGGCAATCACCAACAAACTTTCGAACGAACGAATCGACAAATCACAAAAAACGATTCCTTCACATACGCACGCCACGCGTTCAAATCTTTCGGTACATGCACGCGCGCGTATGGTAACTTCGGCAATCCAAAACGCTCTATCGAACTTAGTCGTGGTCTTGGTTTGAATCCTCTAGACGCACGACTGAATTAGTGATGTCTATCTACGGTAGATGGCCAGACGTGACTGATTTTTGTCCAAACGAAATGATTTTATTTGTTCGATAGATTTTCAAGTCTGTTGATGAATATTATTTCATTTTCTATTTCGACAAGCATCTCCAAAGTCCGAACTTCACCCGAACATGAATACCAATACAACTAAAGAAGCATCGGCGTGCGAGTTACAATGCCAATCCCAACAAGATGCTCTCACGGCGTGCATGAACGCAATCCGAGACGCTCGGGAAATGGCGTTCAACCAAAACCAAAAAGAAAGCGGCGGAGATTCATCGTTTGACATCAGCAAGGTAGATACTAGCTGCCTGGCTTCGAGTGTTGCGTCGTGGACCGAGTGCTGTGCCAAGGCGAATAATGGCGGCGTTGAGGTTAATCAGGGACATATCGGCATCTACTAGAAAAGGATTCCTATTCACACAACGATATTTTCGCGAGACAGGACACGTTGAAAGAACTGCATTTCACCATGTGTGCCTAAGCGGTAATGAATCACGCAAAGAAAGAATTAAATCTCATTTTCTCCAACTATTGCCATGGTACTTGCAAACCCTCCAACGCATTATTTGGAGCTCCTGGGTCAACGTCCCATACTGCTTTCCAGCAGCTATCACCACCTCGGCATGTCAATGGACAGAAATCCCAAATCTGTCCTATTTGCTCTATCTCAGCGCGTCGCAGATCGAATTCTTTCAGACAAATTGATGGAAAAGTTAGCAAGCAAGATTGATACATTCTTCAGCTTCTGGAATAATGATTGACGATGCTTCGGCACCCACAATGGAACAAAAAGTAGCAATTCAAATATTAATACAATAGCTATACGTTTATCAAAATTCAGAGTAAGAATGAGATTGTATTCGGTCTCTCTTGCGCGAAAAAGAAAGAAACGATTCCAAAACGAAACGGTTTGTGCGCAAAGTACTATGAATTGAGTTGATGCCGAAAGGGTGCCTCACAGCGATGCTCGGCAGACGTCTCCCAAACATTCGTCTTTGTGGCCAAAATTCTGATGCTCTTGAACAAAACATTATGACTGGAAGTTTCCTTGCCTGCCTTGGCCAACAGGGCGGGCAGGGCTAACACCAGGACAGGTACCGGACTCTTATGTCTTTTTCTCGTCGAAATCAGTGCTACGCCTGCTGCTGACGTCGTTGACTCAGAGTCAATATCCTCGATTTCCACAAAATGACAATCTTCGTCTTCTTCATCATCAGTAGTAGGGGGGCTGGTTGTGGCAACAAGGGAAGAGAGCCGGGGAAGCCAAAAAGAATCGATGTTCTTCAGGCTCTGATTGATGCTGCGATTTTGCTGCAAGAAAAAGTTCAGTTGGTCTCTCAGGTCACAGGACGATGATGGCTTGCCATCAAAACCATTCTTAGCGGTATTTATGCTTGAGAAAGCACTTCCACTGAGTGGTTCTAGGCCTTTGAATCCCATAGTACAAGACAATTCTTGTAGGCGGAGCTGGTAAATGGGTCGATCCACAAGTGCCTGGTAAAAAACCTTGGCCACAGAACGTTTGCGCTCCGTAATGGCCCAAGACGAAGCATCGTGGGATTTGCTTGGAGTCACCCCACGGGTGTAGTTTGTAGACAAGACAAGTGTCCTCAGGTTGCTTCCAAGAGGTCGCTGCCCACCACTTGATGATTTATCAGCATTATTGCTGTTGCCTTTGGTGGGGTTAGACACGTGATCCCTCAGAGCCCGTGCAATAGCCAGCGTCGATCGGACCGACAAAGAGCCTCTACTACTACGAGAATTTCCCGACAATTCGGATGGATTTGCGTCTGTGCCGCTGTCTTCTGCCGCCAGGACAAGCTTTTCGAGTGTGGTATTGACACGAAGCATGGAAGCAATGACGCAGCAGGCACGCTGGTTTTTTCTCAATGCATTGTTGCTTTTGGTATTGGCACTGTCAATGGTAATGCTGCTATCACCCTCGTCATTGGTAAATTCAAAGTCGTCTTCGCCGCTACCATCGTCAATGTAATTGTAGTCATCATAAAAGTTGTCGACGGCCTTGTCTTCATCGTTATACCAATCGCGATTCTCTTCCGTCTCTTCGTCTTCAAGAACCCAACCCGATAAATCCAACTCCAAGAGGTTGGCACACGAGAGTGGCAAAGCCCTCGAGGACGACAGAGACCTCCTCTTGATATCCTCAATCAGAATGAGCGATTCTAGGAGTCGTTTCGTCCCGGCAAACGAAAGCGGCGGGTGGCTGTCCTTACCAATAACTTTCTCTTGTGGCTGGCTGGTTTTGGAGGAACCGTATAAATCATCCTGTGCCAGATTCAGAACCTTTAGCTGCGGAGCTGCCAGCAACAGCCGCGAAAGAGCAAAGGCTGCCTCGTCCCCAATGTCCATCCTCGACAGATTCAGTGACCGAAGCTTGTTTTCGGAGTTGGAGGTCCAGGCATCAACCCAATCGGAAATTCCAGGTCCAAGCACGCACGGAGCAGGGATGCTCTTGTAACGACTTCGGGATGCCACCAATCGTTCGGTCGTCTGACTGGCATAAAAATGGAAATTTTCCAGCGAATCGCCCGTCGCACGAAATACACCACCAAGGGCCATCATGGCTGGTAGATCCACGGCAGAGACAATCAGAACAAGTTTCCGAAGCGCACCGCTTCCACCACATGCCAAAGCTCGTGCCAATCTCTCTATACTTGATTCGCCAAGTTTTAGCGAGGGCCCACCCACGACAAGTTCGGTCAATCTCACAGCATGCAGATGGTGATGCCTGTGAAAGGCCTTTGTGCCCATGAGAGAATTCGTCAAAACATCGAGGGGAGATAAGGCCAAAGATGCATAATCCTCGTCGTTTTCTGCTCTATCGTGTTCCATGGAGTGATCGACAGTAGGTTTGTCATTAATCCCCACTACTCGTTTCGAAGATTCGACAAACTCCACGAAATCATCGTCATCCTTTTCGTAGCTTTCCTCCTTTTCTTCGCCACAGCCCTGTTTCTGTTTGGCTTCGTTTTCGTTATTTTTATCGTCCACTACCTCGTATCGTGGACCATCATCCAACGCAAGGGAGGCCTCTTCGGTTGCTTCTTCTAGGAGGCCATCCGTCAGATACAATCGGAATTCTGTGACCCATTGCAGTGCTGTGACGCCTTGTTGTTGTTGTTGATGATGCTGCTGCTGTTCTTCTCGCTTCTTCATACGATTTCGCAGGTCTAAAATTCCATCCCAATCATAGCCCTCGACGCTTTCGTAATGCGTGTCGATAATCTCGACGTATGGAGCATTTTCGTCTGGGGTTCCTATTCGTTTCGGATTTTCAGACAAGTCTTCCTCCCTCGGTATGTTATCATGCTGTGTGGGCTGTTGTTGGAGATGTTGTTCTCGCTGCTCTTGGTGGCAATCGTGACCACTGGCAGCAGCGCTCGTGCTTTTTTCCGTACCAACAGCGTGCTTTCCCGAATCTCCAAAGTAAACATCGTCCACGACGATTGGCATACCTCCCCGAACAAATCCCTCGCTGCTTTCGAAACTGGCATGCGAATCGATGTTGTCGTCATTTGTTTCGGACGTTGTCGTGTCAATATCAATCCAGGACACGCTCAAATTACAACTGCTGTCATTGCTTCCCGCTGGTTGAATCGGAGGTATGGAGTGGATTTTGTCGTTTCTGTCAACGGCGGGCCGCGTCATCTGTCGAAAGCAATTACTGCGGTCCGCCATGGTCGATAGAATTTTGCGATAATTCCAATTTCAAGGCTCAAGCTGTCGATGATGCTTTCGAATTACGATCGACAGAATCAAGAGCCATCAACCTTTTCGAACCTGATGGGAAAGGGAGGAAACGCAAGTTCTCTCGTAGAGAACCCCCAACGCTCTACTAGTAGAAGTAGCTACTAGTAGAGACGGAAGAAAATAATAATATTCGCGGAATGATGGACACAATTACGTACTCGCACGCCCAATGACCAAAAGAAAAGCATCGGTAGCGCAGAATACGGAATAGTGATAAAGTGTCGTGTAGCACGGAATTTTGTGTTGTGGAGGTTTGCACGTTCTTTTTCTTCAATCTTCCGAGTGTCAAAAGGAAGAAAATATCTCCAGTAGGAGGTGTCATATTATGAGCGATAACCTCGTCGATTCGGCACATCACAGATTCTTTCAGATGATGTCATCGCGATGTGCGCGTTGAATTTTACTTGATCTTGATCGAGAACCCGAATATTCCGCAATTCGAGTTCTTTTTTTCGGAAGCGGGAATGAAACGATGCGTGAGTCGAAGAAGGGACGCGTTATGCGTCCGGCTACTCGGAGGAACGCGTCCAATCAAATAATTTCAAAAGAATGCTTCTCTTCTAGCAACAAAACCATCCTCATCGATGGTGAGAAGGAGTCGATGAAGTATGTGAAACCTCGAAGGAGTCGATGAAGTATGTGTACAGAAACCTCGAAATCGCTGATGGCCGTTTCGAGAGACGTTTCTACGTCTGTTTCAAACCATATCCGTTTCAAACCATGTCCGTTTCTGGTTTTCTTTCATCGCGATAGCCTCGTACGACAAAGCTGAAACCAAGTCATCGAAAGCATCTCCTGTACAATCTCTACTGACTTCTACAGAGCAAACAAGTCGGATGCAGACAAAATGCATCCACTATCCCTTTTTTGCTCATTCAGAAATCACTTTCCTCCTCTCATAATTCGCATTCGAAGGTTAGAATAACCTAGTGTAAAAGCTTGAGTACCCGGCGAGTAGCAGATGGTAAGAGTGGAGGTAGCAGCCCAAGGGAGAGACGCTATAGGGATCACCATGGGGGGCGCCCATGGTTTTGAAGATCCCCGAAATAATCCTACATCTGCTATGATCTCAAAGGGGAAAAGGTGAGTCGAAGTAAGCCACAGTCACTGTTCCTCCGTGTAAAAGGCCAGGAACTCGAGACCGTTGAAGCATGCTTTGCATGCGCGGAAGATCTCGACTGAGCTCACGCTAAGGCGGCATGGTGCCAGAAAGAGGGGGGTAAACGAACAAACTGTTACGCTGAACGACAAGGCACCACGATGGTATTCTTTTCACGCACTTCGGGGATGGGGAGACAAGTGTAACTCATAAACCACAAAGGAGGGAGCAGGATGGCTGACAGGAGGGAAGTACTCAATGGAGCGCTACGGGAAAGTTGTTGTGTGAATGCAATGGACCCCGGACAAATCCCTGACGAGCCTGCAATGAACTCTGCCGACTGGATCGTCCAAAGGACGCTAATCCGGGCTAGTGGATGAGAACGGGTATAAGCGGTAGATCACACACAGTGGTCCCCACGGGGATAAGGCAGTATTAAACCAGTTAGCCGATGCTGAGGGTCCTTCGGGGCCCAGGGCTAGGAACTGGACGTACTGAACCAAACGATAATTGGCCACTGTGTGCTTGAAATGAGGGATGAAGCCACGAAGCTTCATTGATCTATCCATCGATACACTTGTCTTCGGATCTTTGTTAGATCCTTGTTATGTTTAAAAAAAACATACATAACAATCAACCGGCGGCGGAGGCAAGGTAAGTGCAATTGGGACGGTCGGCGAAGAGAGAAAGTCGCGGACCTGTTGGATGGAGCCCGCGAAAAAATGCTGCTGCGCTTTGGATTCATTCACGATGAAAGGAGCAGCAGATGCTCCATCAATGGAGGCCAATTGTCTATCACGAATCGAGATTTCGGCCTGTGGATGGAGCGAAAATCTGCTGCGCTTTCGTCGAAAGTTCGTTGAAAGAATGAATCCAGCAGCAGCAACAACAGTAACAGGTGCTCCATCAACAAGCAGAGAGTCGACGTGACTCGAAAATGCCGTGGCCGTTCCATTCGCCTAAATACAGACAGCAAGCGAGAGTTTGCGGGAGTCGGAAGAATGATCAAATTGGAGACGACCATGGCGCGGAGAGTCGACCTTTCGATAGAGCCCGCGAATTTTTGCTGCGCTTTCGAGGATACGGCGCTGTCTTGAGGTATCGAATGGATCGAAAGCAAAGGAAGCAGCAAAAGATTCTGCAGGTGCTCTATCAATAGGTCGACAGGTCGACTTGGTGATTGAGCTCACGAAACGTCTGCTGCTCTTCGATTGAAAATCATTGAAAAAGAATCGAATCGAAAAGAGAAAAAGCAGCTGCTGCTGCAGCAGCAGATGCTCCATCACCAAGTCGACAATCGATCGTGGCTCGAAGAACGCTTTGGTCGTCCCATTCGCTGACTCCGAACGCTCTCGATTGCTTGCTTGCAACTGCCTCTGTCGTCGAACGCTGTTTTTTGCGTCTACCTCCAACGATGCAGCAAATGAACGAGAGGGCACTGGAAACGAATTCGGGAACGAATACGAACTTCCTTCAACCTTTGTTATTTGTTGTTGTGTTGGAAAATGCCCTCTCAACGGCGGAAGGACTTTCGTAAAACAAAGAATCATGGTATCGACAACAACAACAACAACAACAACAACAACAACAACAACAACAACAAAAATAACAATCAACCATTTTGCGAATTAGAGAACAGGATCATATATGTAAATCGAATCTAGTTATTTATGTTCAGCACCCTTATACTCGTCATCCCATCAAAGAAGTCTGTGCATGGCATTTCATTCGTCCTTATCTATTTTTATCATCATCGTGCTATCTTCTTGTTCATAAATCTGTTGAGAATGCATAAAGCGAGACTACGCCAATATTATATATTGATTTGAATGGTCGGGGTTGTATAATTAATCAAATTTTATCGTTGCCGTTCTATCTTGTTGTTCTTCGATCTGTTGAGAATGCATAAAGCGAGACTACAATATTACATATATTGATTTCAATAGTCGGCGTTGTATATTTTCAATCAATGGTCGGCGTTGTATAAGTAATCAATTTTTATCGTTGCCTCTCTATCTTCTTGTTCTTAAATCTGCTGAGAAAGCATAGAGCGAGACTGCCTGTACAATATTACACATTGATTTGAATAGTCGGCGTTCTATAACTAATCAGTGAGCGAACCAAAGAGTAGTAATGGAAATCGTTCTTTCGAGAATAAAATGTCTGATCGCGTCTCTGAGATCGATCTGAATTATGGACACAACTACACTGTACCTGTACCCAACAAGTCACGCGCGATATTTTTTGGTCGCGATTATGGAAATGTGAGACTTCTTTTTAAATCCCACTTGCGATTTCACGGAACCCAAATTGCGATGCGAGACATCTATGTATTTTTGCTGAAGATTGTTCTGCGATCGCCAAAACCTGGCGACAACCCGTCGACAAGTCTGAGATCACAAAATTGAAATCAAAGAAATGAAAAACAACATGACAACGAAATACATTCGCGCAAGTAACACTTCCCTCTTTTTGCTAGTTATCCAACTAGCTTCCCTCCTATCTCTGGCGCAAGCGAAAGATCGTCCGTCTCTACGCGGCCTTGTCGATGTACGTATGATATTTTACTTTCCATCTAACGTGCTTGACGTAATGTCTGTCCATTCTCACACAAACTTATTTTGCTGTCATGATTCTGCCTTGCACGATCTCGTCATTATACATATATTATAACAGCCACCCAAGAAAGCCAGAATTATTGGTGGAAACTTAGCGCAACACGATCGATTCCCATACTTTGCACATACGGCTGATGATAATTGCGGTAAGCCAAATGTGTTGATTTTTCATTTCCCGTGTTTTTCTTCTGATAAAAGCGCTGATAAATACTGGACGTACTCTAACATTGGTGTTTATTTATTCGGTTGACCGATATCCTCGACTCAATTGAAACAAATATGTTTCGTTCAATAGGGGGCGTTTTAATTGCTAAGCGATGGGTTTTGACGGCAGCCCATTGTGTAGACTTCTACACACCTGACTTCGATATCGGTGCCCACTCAAAGTCTGATGGGAAGCCCATAGTATCAGAATCGACAATTTTGCATCCCTCATACGATTTCTCCCTTTATTTGAACGACATTGCTCTGGTATACTTGTCCGAAAACGTTGTCGAAAAACCCTATGTGAAGATTAGCCCAGATATGGTGAACAATCCGGGTACTGCAATGACTGTGATTGGTTTCGGCCAAACAGATCAATATGACTATTTTAGTTCTTCATCCTATTTACAGAGGACAAACGTCGAATACATGGATTCCGGAGTGTGTCGCTTGGCTTATCCGAAAGAGAATATTGACGCTGGAATGATGTGCGCTTCCAGCAAAGATGGAAATGATTCTTGTGCTGGCGATTCCGGTGGACCCCTATTGCTGACACCCACTGACAATCCCATTGACGATTCGTTGGTGGGAATTGTATCGTGGGGGTATGGCTGCGGTGACAGCCGTTATCCGGGTATCTACACGCGGGTTTCTCGCTACTATGACTGGATCGTTGAAACGATGTGCGATAAGAAGGAGGATGGGCCCCCAGAATACTGTGATAAATTTAATGCAACGGAAGCGGATGAATTTAATGGACTGGATGGACGAACAGACAATTGTGGAACCAAGGGTGCTGCTTGCCACTCAAACAATGAATGCTGCAGCGGGCGCTGTGACCTTTTTACCAACACCTGCTTCATCAAAACCGAGAACGACGGATATCGCCCCAGCATCGTCTCCAGTGGTATGGGGGGAGCAGGCGGAGGAGCTGCACCTTCAAGGGCTTCTCGTGGAAGCACCGAAGTTGACGGTACCAGAGAAATTGCCAGAGGATCTGCCTCCGGTCGTATGGGGGGAGCTGGCGGAGGAGCTGCACCTTCAAGGGCTTCTCGTGGAAGCACCGAAGTTGATGCGACCAGAGAAATCGCCAGAGACCTTCCGTAGACTGTGACCATCAATGACTCGGAACAAACACGAAGCTAAAAATATTCCGACACCCCCATCCCAAAGGTAGAGGAAAACATACATATATTCATAAATAAATACATAACGACTACAGATTGAACCTACAAGAACTAAATTATGGAGATTTCGTGCCTATGTCATTCTTTGAAAACCGAAATCCATGCCTTCAGAATCTATGGTGTCGATTTTACCGTCAATCAAACAAACGAATAAAACATTTAGCAACAGTCATACACGTAATGATTCAAGTGCATAGCAAAATTTCTTTATTAGAAGATAGTTCTGTGTGCCTCAATCGAATGTAGATTCGGTGGTTATAAATATCGCATTAGTCGTCGCGCAGAAGTTGCCAATTGATAGTAAATTGTTTTCTTGATTTGTCCTTGATTGCTTGTTCAAAGAATTTCTGGCCTCGACGTCTCGGCTTCGCTGGTCAAGTTCTTCATATGTACATCCGGCGACGTCCAGAAGCAACTGCTTTCGCGTGAGGTAGGGTCTCTTCTGACATCTTTTCCCGGTATTCTTTCCTGTGTGCTTGCCGTAGACTCTGTTGTGAGACTCATCGTCACAATAATCCCATCCCAACTCGATCGCGAGGCCATCGTCGCACTTCGGGTGGTCTCCAAGTACCAAAGAGTAGACTGCGAATATTGGGCAAGGGGGCAAACCGAACATTCTTTTTGGCAGTGCTGCTTCTGCTGCTGCTGTCATTGCTGGATGTATTGGCGGTTGATTTACAAACTTGGTGAATTCTTTCGGACGAAGTGGAAAAATCCTGGCACGGAGAATGGGATGAGCAGAATGGCGAATGCTTCGAGAAATTTCTTTTATAGCTCAGGCTTGTTGAATTGTGGTATCGTTGCGAAATCTTTCTGTACGACGATCGGAACATCTGACCAAGAATAGGAAATTGTCGGAAGCGGCTCTTGAATCGTTACGAATCGATTGGATTCTGTTGAGGAAGCTGAGTCGATCATTGTTTCGTGTGGTGTTTTCCTGTTAAAATGGAGTGGATATTATGTTTCGAGTTGTGTTCCGATGCTTTATTGTAAATGCGTTGGTTTGTTTCACATTTTCTTTCGAAGCACCAGAAATGCATTCTCCGTAGTGAAGTCATGAAAAATCTGACTCCTTGGGCAGTATTCAACAATGAAAAATGAGGAAAAGCGACCTATGACATCTCTACGATTGTTCTCTTTTTTTCGAATTTCCCGTTTCTCTGCAATATTGGCTCTTCCGAAGTCGCTTTCGATATTTTTATTGGATGAAAATTGCGCGCGCTTCGAAGTAAGTAAGCTCCTAATAATAAATGCAGAGTCAGTAGTCCTGCCTGGGCTGCATTTGGGAATATCGCAAGCCATTTTCGGATCGTGCCTCATGAATGAGAGAAGAACGGAAGTGTGATCACAATTGACTCATGCTTTCCATAATTCATACCGGATGACAATTACGACAAAAGAACTCCATCTTTATTGATTCGTTTAAATCCCAAATGGTAAAAAGAAACAAACAACAACCGAGAGAACAAGGGGAACAGTATGGGCGTCAATGCAGCTCGCTCCTAGTTCTCGGCACGGAAATCTTGCCGCTTCGATTGAATCCGTCGACAGGATACATCTAATGACAATGGCACCTTCAATGTTATACATACTGAGCAGGCATAGGCACGATTCCTCGCACACAAATGATAGAATTGCGTGTAAACGCTGATCGTCGGTGATGATGAGATCAACGAAGTCATGAACACAGACTGGCGGTCGTGACGAATTACCCTCGTTCCGCCAGCACGATCACAGTGGTGTAGAGCTATTAGAGCAAGATCGAATTAATTTCACAGCACTCCACTGTATTATTCGTATTTTAAATAAATTAAGGACTACAATGCTTCTTCATCCGTAGTCCTATGGCATATAACTCACTTCGAATTGTAACAAATACATCAAAAGAAGAAATCAATACGTATTATTTGAATATTCTCTCAGAAGAAATCAAATCATCGTCGCCTTTAGTCTGACGGACGGACCGACGGACCGATAGAAAGCTGTCCCAAACGGAGACATTGCATGACACCCGCGCGACCACACCAGACCGTCTCTTGGCGCGTTGGATGGTGCGCTTCGACTGAAAAAGATAGGAAAAAGGAGGCGTCATGATTCATGGATTTTCTCCCAAACGGTGCGAGCATTTTGGATATTTCGTTCTTTCCGTACATTTTGTACTAGCGTACGTACCGTCGGCGCAACGGAAGGAGAAGAGAATGAAATGATGTGAATGAAAATCGGCATGACTCCAAAAGCAGGAGAGCAAAGACAACGGATAGCATTTCTATCTTGTTGGCTAACGTTGTTAATATAACATTAACATATCTTCTAAGGCCATCACCGTCGGTGGATTTTCCTAGTTCTAGTATTACTACTATTTGTAGGAGAGTCATTTTTCACGATGGCGAAGTGGTTCCGTTCTGAACCTATGGAGTATGTCTCCCTCATTCTGAACGAGGATGCAGCTCATGATTGTCTTGCTGATCTAGGCAAGATGGGCATCCTTCAGTTTACCGATGTACGTGCAGTTTACGACTCGAAACGCTCTTTCTAGAAAATATATTATTTCTCTGTTGATTGTTTCTCACACAACCGTAATCTTCTTCCAAAAACAAAACACAGCTCAATCCAGATCTGACTCCCTTCCAGCGCCGTTACGTTTCGTACGTCAAACGCTGCGATGAACTCGAACGCAAGCTCCGCTATTTCTACAGCGAGCTCGACAAGTTCGACCTCGAGGCAAAAACGGCAGGATCCGTCGATGCCTTTTTGGAAGAAAGTGTTGGAACCCAAAAGATCGATCCCATGTCCAGCTTGGAAGCCCTCGAAAAGCAATTGGAGGTTTACGAGAACCAGCTTCGCGAGCTCAACTCCTACAACGAACAGCTCACTCACGAATTCAACGAAAAGGTTGAACTTCAGGAAGTTTTGGAAAAGGCCCGAAATTTCTACGAGTTTGATCGCTCGGAGCTTAGCGGGAAGACCCGATTGGACATTATGAGATTCAACTGCATTGCTGGTGTCGTTCCAACGGAAGAAAAGGTCCGTTTCGACCGAATGATCTTCCGGACGACGCGAGGAAACTCTCTGGTGAGATTTGCCCCCATTGATCACCCCACCATCGATCCTGAGTCTGGCAAGGAGTCGGAAAAATCCGTCTTCTTGATCTTTTTCAAGTCTCCAACTATCGAAACAAAGCTCAAAAGGATTTGCGACGCCTTCATGGCCCACCGTTACACACTGCCCGATATGGACGATCTTACCTCCGTTCAAAAGCTCTTGGATGAAAACCGAAGCGAGCTAGTAGACTCGAGAACCGTCCTCCTCAAGAACCGAGAAACCCGCTACAAGTTGTGCAAGAAGCTCTCGGAAGACTGTGAGAAGTGGTCTTGGGTTGTCCTAAAGGAAAAAGCCGTTTACCACACCATGAACATGCTCAAGGCGGACGTATCGGGCATGCTTCGTGGAGAAGGATGGGTGATCAAGGAAAATCTGAACGACGCCATCGATGCCGTTGAGAGAGCTCATTCCTCTATGGATATGGCCATGCCTTCCCTTGTGAGCCCTGTTCCCCAGCCCTGGCCGACACCACCCACCCACTTTGTCACCAACAAGTTTACCTACGCCTACCAGGAATTCGTCAACACATACGGAATTCCCCGTTACAGAGAGGCCAACCCGGCGTTGTTCACTGCAGCGACTTTCCCATTCTTGTTCGGAGTGATGTACGGAGACGTTGGCCACGGTACCTTCTTGTTCTTGACTGGCCTTATGCTGGTATGGAACGAAAAGAAAACTGAGGCGGGCCCAAAACCAGACGAGTTGACGGGAGGAATGCACACAGCTCGCTACATGTTGTTAATGATGGGATTCTTTGCAGTTTATGCGGGTTTCGTGTACAACGATTGTTTCTCGCTGGGCTTGGATCTCTTCGGATCCCGTTATCATTTTGAAGGACAGGAAGATGGAACCGTTGAAGAAGGTGACTGTCGCAGAACTCGTCGCCGAGTACGGTTCTGACGATGCCGTCTACCCCTTTGGACTGGATCCGATGTGGCACGTTGCCCAGAACGAATTGCTCTTTTTCAATTCCTTCAAGATGAAGCTCAGTGTCATTTTGGGAATCATCCAGATGTGTTTCGGAATCTTTCTAAAGGGAATGAATGCAGTCTTTTTCAAGGAACCTTTGGATCTATACTACGAGGTCATTCCAATGGTGGTTTTTGCGAGCTCCCTCTTCATCTACATGGTATTCATGATATTTTTGAAATGGAGCATCGATTGGAATGAACGCATGTCTTGGGCTACCTGTTACGATCCAACGGGCGATGAGTGGCAATCTGATTGGGTACTCTGCCCGGATACGGCCGAAGGCAATGGATTCTGCACACCCATGGGTTATCCATGTACCGGAGACGATACAACTGCCGACAAGTGTCCGTTGGATTACGGAGGATCCGGGGATGGTTGCCAGCCGCCAGTCTTGATTACTTCTCTTATCAACATCGCCTTGTCACCTGGAGTTGTCGACGAACCTCTCTACAAGGGACAAGCGGCCATTCAGGTTATCCTCTTGCTCTTGGCAGTGGTAAGCGTCCCCATCTTACTCGTGGCCAAGCCGCTCATTTTGAGCCAAGAACATTCCCATTCGGAGGAAGTTGTCCACCATGCAACCGAAGAGGACGAGCACGAAGAGGGCGAAGAACACAGCTTTGGCGAAATTGTTATTCACCAGGCCATCGAAACGATCGAATTCGTCTTGGGAATGGTCTCCAACACTGCCTCATATTTGCGTCTCTGGGCCTTGTCGCTTGCTCATTCGGAGCTTGCACAGGTCTTTTGGCAAAAGTGCATGCTGACCACTATGGCTATGGGATGGTTCCCCACCTATCTCGGCTTTGGTTTGTTCGCCGGCATCACGTTTGGAGTACTTCTGATGATGGACGTCTTGGAGTGTTTCTTGCACGCCCTCCGTTTGCATTGGGTCGAGTTCCAGAGCAAGTTCTTCAAGGCAGATGGTGTTCGCTTTACACCCTATTCCTTCAAGCAAATCATTGTCGATTCCATGTAACAGAACTACAAAACTGTCCAATATGCATATCGGACTCGGTTCGATTCACTTCGTTTCTGATTGGATTTCATCAGTAAGGACCAACAACCAATGAGCAATTATAGTTTGCAGATCACTATTTGAACAACAAATGAAAACGAGGCGAACAAAATGCATAGAGGTTAACAATAATTTATTTGTTTTCTAAAGTTTCCATCTGTTGACGTCGTACACCTCTCGACCTGAATCCAGATCATTCTTTGCTAGCATCCTTTCGAGACTTTCGAGCGTTTCTGGCGGCTGTCGACAACGTCCAACGCAGTTCAATGACGGTTCCTATACAACGTTATCTTTCGTTTGAATCTTGTCCTCTCTTCCTTGCATGTGGGCAAGAATGTCAACATCGCAAGAAGTTGAGCTGGGTCACAAAAATGAGACGCTATCGGCTTCCTTCACAGGAAGAGAATGTATTCCATTCCCATCCACAAGGCGATTTATAGTCACTTTTTCGCATAACTGTACAGAAAGTGATATCGTACGAGGTCTAAAATGCCACTAAAAGTAAAGGTGATAGGTTGATTCGTTTGAGACATGCTATAAAGAGGTTTCCGAATTGACTTCTAAATCTTCTAAATTATTCTCTCCCAAATATCAAGCTTTTTCTGTGTTTTGTTGAATTCTAACGATATAGATACCATTCACCATACGACAATCCCTGTTAAGAATCGCTAACCCAAACTCAAACTCCGAAGGCATGCTATTTGCATTTATGAGTTGCGAATCACATCGCGAATAGATGAGAATCGTGACATGCAGAAGCATCATCAGTCTTATCACAGCTCCCCATTATTATTAAGTTGTGATTTGGCTGATTGATTGGTTGATTGAGAATCCCTGCTGCGCCAAGTTAGTCTTTAATTTCGCTGGTTTCCAATGATTCTACGCATTCTAGAGCGCTGTTGATGATTTCCATGCACCCGCGACTCCGAATAGGTTTTGACAGTGGAAAAAGTCCAACCGTATGCACTACTTGGTGGGAATACATGCTCGCCAGATGATCCATCGGTGATGATCTTATGGGCGGATCGGTGAAAGAGAAATGGAAGAGTTCGGGTGGCACTTTCGTTGACACAGATGGCATTTCGATGTTTCTAGAAAGCACAGATTGCGTCGCAGCGGTATTGGTTTCGTTGTTAGAGTCGTCCAATGCCGTGTAATCTTCGTTATTTTGCTCACTTGAGATCCGATCAACTTCTACTACCCGAAGATTTTTGTCGAAGCGAACTGTCCTTTTTCTTACGGGCATCACGGTGCGATGAAGATGTAAGAGGCTTCATGGTTGAATTATTGAGAACAGATGTGGAAGTTTTGTGCAAAATGGCGCTGGGTGTTCGTTTCAAAAATAGACAGATCATTTTGTGATTCGAACCAATCCTAAGAGGAAAAATAACGCACAGGGAGTTTCTAGTGGTACTGCCTTCATCGCTTGAAGTAGTATGAGAATATGGATGACAATTTGGAATTATCTTCACTGACAATGCCGTCGCGTTTGTTTCGCAGATCGAACAATAGAGAACTTCGTATTGTTAGGCTGTACGGAATATTTAATCTAGCATTTTCAATGATTACTTAGCTCGCTACAGTCCCGACAATCCAATGTGGAATGGAACTTCCATATTAGTTTGTTCAACTAATGTTGTGGTATTTTTGATAGCGTGAAGTGCTGAGAATCGTACGGGATGCCCTCAATAAGAAGTCGCGTGGGGAGAATGAGAAGTCGCATTTCGAACGAACTTCTCCGAACAGGTTCTAGCAGTGCAAAGTTCAAGTTAGAACATACTTTTTATTTATGACTTTCACCTGTAAAACTTACTTACACTTTCACTGAAAACTAATTCAAAGACAGAGGGTTGCATCTTACACAAGACTGGATTAATCGCTAATGGTACGTCCATCAGCCGTCAGCTTCCTTCAGAGTCGGGATGTTTCAAAATCATCAATCAAAAAATAATCCAGGATTTCCATGTTCTTCATGATCTGAAACTGCCAGCCCGAACGAGCATCATTTGACAGCTGTTGTTAAGTTCGATGTGTGATATTATAAAGAGAAAGCAGCACACCTCGAAGGTGCAATCATATTCAACTAGTAGCACTTCCGACTGTTACTAAAATTGAGAAGTACCGACGATGACAACTTGGAGTATTTCCACTATCATGCTGCTCGCCTTTCTTTTGTTGGTTACCTTGGATTTGACAATTCTTGTCACCGCAAAAGAAAATCCCGCCAGCGCATGTGACAACCCAGACGCTTCGGCACAAATGCTCGAGGATTCGATTCCTTCTCTAAAGTACAACACAGATGAAAGCGACAATGACGATGATCAAAAGGCCCGCAAGGCAAAGGATTTCGCTGTCTACTTTTCCGCGTATGGCGAACTACATCACCAAAAGGATATGCTGACCGACACGCATCGCATGGATTCCTATCACACCGCTATTTCTGCCAATGCCGAGGTTGCCTTCAGGGACAAAATTGTCATGGACGTTGGTACAGGATCAGGCATTCTAGCGATATGGGCTGCAAAAGCAGGAGCCAAAAAGGTTTACGCCATCGAATATACCGACATGGCACAAAATGCACGCAAATTGGTCGAGGCCAACGGCGTCTCGGACATTGTAACGGTCATACAAGGGACAGTAGAGGGAGTTAAGTTGCCGCTGGAACAAGATGGTTTCGGGGACGGGGACAATGAGCAGGTAGTGGACGTGATCGTCAGCGAATGGATGGGATACATGTTGATCCGCGAATCTATGCTGGATTCTGTCCTGGTAGCAAGGGATCGATATCTCAAAAAGGACACCGGAATTATGATTGCCATCGCATGCCTCCATTCTAATCGCACCTATTATAGATGAGACCGTCCGCCTGAATAACAATTATGACTATAATCAAGCTATGGACGATTGGTATGAGTTCGTAGAGAGCACAAAAGAAAACTACGGTGGTGTCGATTACGCCGCTCTGACGAAAGAGTTCGAAAGAGAGCAGATGGATTATTATGTGCGTCAAAGTCAGTGGGCAGAATTAAACGAACAGGCATTATTGGCAGAGCCCGAGGTATTGAAAACCCTGGATTTGATGACCTGCACGCACAAGGACACTCGGGGAATCTTTGATAACATCAACAACACCGACGAAAGCGTCCAGAAGGGAAAGCGTCGATACGAATGAATTTGATTTCGTCCTACAGCCAGAAACAGACATAATCTCGGGTTTTGCAAGTTGGTTCACCACGGATTTTAAATCACGAACTGATTCCCTGGCATCGGAGGATGCCCCACAACTCATCAAGAGTGTTACATTGAATACAGGCCCGGAGCAGGGTTACACACATTGGGGCCAGCAGGTCTTTTACTTTCTTGACGCTGTTCGAGTCAAGAGCAGTCTCGAACAGGCATCCAGGTCCCTTCCGGAAGGACAGGTCTATGGCGAAACGACGACAGTACACCTGAAGGGTAAGCTCGAAATGTTCAGAACCAAAGCCAATGCCAGACTCTATAAATGCCGTACCGAGCATTTTTTGGAAGAAGCAGACAATGAAAGCCAAGAAGCAATACGGACGACAAATCCCATCCAAAATATCTTTGAAATACCATAAGATTTTCTTTTTTTTACACCACCTTTCCTTCATCCTTCACGATGTCGATATTTCTAGAACGATTTTTGTTAGGAGGACGGGATGGCCCGAAAATGTTGTGATGTATATCAACGCGCCATAGGAACTGTCGTGTTTTCTTCTCATCGACTTCGAAGTAGATACACAATGTATCAAGGTACAAGTAGTGGTGTTTCTTCTGTGGCTTCGTCACTGCAAATTGACTATAGTTCAACAATTATTTTTTTATGGGAAGAGGAAGAAAAGGAAATAATAGTCATGTTGTGTGAACCAATCGTGCTTGTCCGAAGCTGCACGTTTGGCCTCGTGTTAGAGATCATCATACAAATAATCTGAGCAGAGTGACTGACGTGTTGGTGAATCGCAACCGCGATGTGATGAGATCTTCTCGATTACTGTATCACAGCTTCTTTCATTACACGCGTGAAAGCTGAGGTCGTATCACCACGACTTACTCATTGATCAGTGATCGGAATCGGTGTTCGGTTCAATCAAATTTTTCTCACTTACAGTCAACACAAATTTCTCCTCCTCAAGGTAGATATAACAAGTTTGAAGAACCAAACAACAACAAGCATACCATGAAATTTTTTTCTTCCCGACCAGCTCTACTAGGAGTTATCGCCACCGCTTCCTCCGCCGCAGCTTTTATTCCCCGCACTTCTTCTGTTTCGACTAACTTTTCGGTGACATCTTCAACGACAAAGCGCGGCATGATCGCCAACATTTTGGATTTGTTGGGAGGCGCCGAGCCCGGAATGGTCAGCCCATCGGAAGCCCTCCCTGGCCGAAGCCAAAAAATGCCCAACATTGATGGCCTCAGGCACTACGTCCTTGGAAACAAGCTCGAGGAGGTCCCCGAGGGCTACAAGGTTGCCGTCTTTGCCAACGGTTGCTTCTGGGGAAGCGAAAAGGGAATCTGGCGATTGCCCCTTGGAGGAATCCACAGTACTGCCGTGGGATACTGCGCCGGATTCACACCTAATCCTACCTATGAGGAGGCTTGCAGTGGCCGAACTGGGCACACAGAAGGTGTTCGAGTCGTATACGACCCCGAAAAGATCGGTTTTGTCGACATCCTTCGTTGGTTCTGGGAAGCCCACGATCCTTGCTCCGGAATGGGACAAGGAAACGACCGCGGAACGCAATATCGATCGGGATTTTACTACTTTGACGACGAACAAAAGGCGTTGATTGAAGCATCCAAGGAGGCATACGAAAAGGCCCTCGGTGGTACCCGAGAGATTACGACGGAAATCGCTGCCGCCTCCGACTACGACCAATATGGCGGGCTCTGGTATTTTGGAGAGCCCTACCACCAGCAATACCTGGCCAAGCCAGGAGCTCGACCTTATTGCTCTGCCCAACCCCAGGGCGTTTCCGTGCCGAGCTATGATGACTGGTGCCCCTTCGATTCCGAAGAACTCCGAGAAAAGCACCGACCAAAGCTCCCCGAATCTTTCTGGGCCAAGCATGCTCCAAAGAGGGGATGCAGCGTAGTGACGGAGTCGAACGAACCTATTAGCGAAGCTGCTTATTAGGAACGAAGGGAAATCTGAAGAGTCTGAAAAGCGGAAGAACCGACGTCAATTCCGCCGAATAACACATACTAGAAAATGAACGTTTTAACAAACCAAGAAATGTGATGCCATCGAACGTAAATTTAAACAGAATAATATTTAGAACGAAAAAATTTCAAAGTCCATGATTCTCCAATAGATAGTAGTGAATACGTAGTTTCGTGGAGTGTTGCATCTACGTAGGATCCCGAATATTTCATTCTACATATGATGACGATCAGCCTTCGCGTCTATCAATTGGCCGATTGTCAAGTTTTCAATTTTCTCCTGCGATTCATCTTCCCGACGTTTATTTCCGCCGCTCTGGGAAATTTGGGTCGCTCAAGTGCGTCTGGAAGTTGTTATTAAAACTGGAAGTAGAGCAAGAAGTCTATCAGCAATTCCGTACCAATGGGGTTGTCTGCATCACTTGACCTAATCACAGACAGAAATGTGATCATCGATTCGGCTAAATTACAAAGTGATGAAAATATATCATCATAAGCCTGCATGGAATTGAATTCCCCTCTTTTATCGTCAACAGCTGCAACGTTTTTCATTTGTAGGACTACGCTCAAAGTTTGGCATTGCTGAGTTTGTTTGCGAGAAAAAAATCGTGTCCCGATATTTAACATCAAAGAAGGATTTAAAGGTAATATCCGAAGGTACATTGTGGAAAGAAGATTTTTCCGAGCTTCTTCTCGTCAAATTGCTCAAGGAACATTCTTCCGAAAGAATTATTCCTATGGTATACCTGCCATGTACATCAAACATCCAGCTTTTGACCATAGTACAAGTAGTGTCAATCCCATTGGCAGTATGAGAACTTTCTGATGTTTTCTTCCGTCACACTGATTTATTTTTTCAGGTTATGTGTAGAAGAACTTTAATATCGAATACCCTTCTTTGCAACGGAGATCCTTTTTTTAACATCGGAGATCCTGACGATCGTCGGAGACCCTCTCGATTTAAAGATCGGTCTGAATCGGAGACCGAATTGAAACAAAAATTATAGCGTTATCGTCAGGAAAAGTGATGATCGGAGACCCTTTGGATTAGGAGACCAGTCTGAATCGGAGACCGAGTTAAATGATTTGGTAGTATAATGGGAAAACTTGGTAGTAGGAGAGAACAGGAGTCTGAATCGTAGACCGAACTGAAAAATAAATTACGGCATTTGGTGATATCATCAGAGAATCATTGCGTTTTCGATTGGATGAGGAGACCCAGTCTGCATCGGAGACCGGATTGAAAAATAATTTATGGAGAACTATCAGTTGGATAGTGTCAGATTGATACCGGATTTTGATAGTATTTTCAACGCTTTTCTTATAAACCTTGTCTTTGGAGTTGAACTATTTCACGCTCCCAAAAAAATACCCTAAATGTGGTCCAGTCGTTCTCCTCTGAAAGAAGAACGAACGAATCGTGAATGTCGCGTGAGATTGATTTATGGGTCTAAAAAAAGTTAATCCTCGCCGTGTTGAATTACGATCACTGCCGATGACCTCCGACGCAGTGTTATTTGTGATGAAAATATATATGCAATATATCCACGAGTCACTCACGTCATGCGAAGATTAGGTCATCGTGAGGGCAATATAGAAGCATTTCAGGCGCCAAGGGATTTTTAAGGAAGCGGCTCATTCCTTCTCCTATTTTTTGGTATTTTTCTCACTTCAAGTCGCCTTTATTCGTGGTTCAGTGGGTTGATGGATTGAAATTGGTCATCCGGTCACGTAATCTTCAACATGGTCGCGCTATGGGGTTCGCTACGATTATAGTACGTACGAGTAATGTACTTCTACTTTTCTATGTAACCTCTGTCGCTCCCCTGACGTCTCCATTCAGTGGTATTGTATGTAAATAAGACTGTACGTGGGCCTTGTTTGCATTCGTTACTGTGGTTCGTCCAACGCTGTGTATGGTTCTGCGTGTAGTCTGTTGGCCCGATGCGTTTCCCGTCCTTATCCCTGGTCCTGGAACACGAGAAGAAGAATCATTCTCAACTTGTGTAACTCAGAGTGCTCATACAATACCAGATTGAAGTTTCACTATTTCACTTGAGTAGTGCAGAAGTGTTAAGCATTATTGACCATCACTTCCTTCTCACTCGATTGCATTTTTCATAAATTCAACAAACAACTTAACACTTCATCCACGACTATAAAAGAGCAAAGTCAGTGGAACAAAGCAAAGCAGTGTTTAAATACAATCGTACGATTGAACCTTCCATAGAGCCTAGGACTACAATATAAAAACCTTCGATCAATCGCTACACGTACCCTTTCGGAAAATCTAAAACCAGGTTGTGCCCAAAAACATAACTCCAGCGAATAACAAAAGCTCCCATTATTGAAGGCAAAAAACGCGAAACGAAAGCAAACCATTCACCCATATTCATTCGCGTTCATTATCACGATCCAATCAACACAATTACCATGATGAAACCGTCTACCACAAACAAACGGACGCATGTCCGATTCGGCGGCCCCGAAGACAGTTCGAATCGATCTGCCTGGAAGTCTACCATCCGTTCCGTCGATCCTCCCTCCTCAGTCGAGCGCAAACCGACTCTAGGCATGGACACTATCGATAACGCGAAAGCCGACGCAGCCCTGGTGGCGGCCCTCGACTGTGAAGACGACAAGGCGATGCCTTTAAAGCCGTCGGTTCTCAAGCACCGATCCAAAACTGCCCCGACGATCTTGAAGAACACCAAAGGGCCATCTCGGTCTGCCTGGAGCAACGACGAGGTGTCCAATAGCCTCCGTTCGGTAATGGGTCCGTGTCCCGTCCAGCGTCAAAAAACCCTCGACGAATCCGAGCTCCAGGCCCTTTGCACCTCGGTTGCCGCCATGGTGGACGATTCGACCTCTTCATTTACGTTGGATCTTGCCACGGAAGAGTCATCGGCCAGGATGTATAGGGGTTCCTCTCCGAGGACTCCGGAGTCGATTAAGGAGGCTCCTTCTGCTGGTGATTCAAGCTGTTGATCACGTTTCGAACGATGTTTACAGCAAAGAGCATAAAAAGGGGGGAATAGAAAATTATGCAAAGAGAAAAAAGGAAAATGACGCTACAGTTCCTGCTTGAAGAAGCGAGAACAGAAGCAGACGAGAATTGACCCAAGCTCTGCAACACTCTGTCATTCCTTTATTGCTGTCAAGTCGATTCGATTCGATTCGATTAGATTCGTCGATCATTGTTATGCAACCTCATATCACCGATACAATTTGCATAGAAACAATGCACTGTCTCGGATGTCACGAACGATTTTCTATCGGCTGCAAAAGCCGCGGTCGAATGCAATCACAAGAACAGAATTGTCAAATATGATTGCTACTATCCGTCGAATATCTGCAACCGTTACGCTCCATCTGATTTCACCTGATATGTACTATCTTTTGATTGAATAAAACACATAGGGCGACGAACATTCGCAGCACTACGGGATAATCACAGCTCCTCCATAATGTTAAAGAAAAATAAAGCACTGAAGAATTGAAAACAGTTCCTTTTTTGTACGAAAAATAATCTCGAAGAAGGAAGATGTTGATGTACAGTAGTTGAAATAGCACTTGTATCTACTGATATAACTACGAAATAATAGTCCTCTCTCTTCTAAAAGTGCTGTTCATACTTCTACAGAGGCCCTCAATGACAAACAATTCTTTTGTTGCAAAAAGTTTCAGCACCCGATGTGGGGATTGAACCCACGACCACACGGTTAAAAGCCGAGCGCTCTTCCAACTGAGCTAACCGGGTTTCGCGTCATCCAGCAATGAAAAGAAGTCTATAATCTGTCCAAACAAATTTTCCTCTTTTCCCAACGGTTTTTTGTCAAAATGAGCACGCGCTTCCTAGGCACTAGAGTATAATCGCTTTTTTTTGTTTCTTGCCAATCATGCTTTGCACGTACCAGTACGGTATTTTGGTCATAAACGATCTTATCTGTCACTAGCATCCGTCACAACGAAAAATCCCCATGTTTGCGTCGCGCCGGCATCGCATCACGTTTGAAAAAATTGTGTGATTAATGTCCTCGTTCTTCAAGGGGCGATTCTGGACTCGAAATACATATAGTCGTGGAGACTCTTATTGGGATATTGAATATTGTAGCGGTTTTCCACAGCGACATCCTTCTACTCGAGCTAGCAGTACGTCTGCTTTCTCAACTCCGCTCAGCTGTTGTTAGCTGATACCGTCAACATCACTGTTATGCGTGACAGTGTCAACGTCAATGCATTTGCGGCGCTATTGATTGAATCTTGAATGCTATCTGGTGGATTGATGATTAATTTGTCGTACACGTATTCATTGTTCTAAAGAAGATACGAGTGGTACGTGATACCAACCATCAGAGATTTGCAAACACAACGCGACAACATGACAGAAGAGAGCTCCAAGGTGCTTGACCGACGACGCCTTCGCTCCATGCGAATGTCCTCGAAAAAGAAGAATGGTGAAGAGGAACCATCGGCTGTCGCCATCACAACAGCTACCTCGACGGGCATCGAAGCGTCTTTGCCGGAGAATCACGACAGCAAGGAAGGCGTAGAAGAAACATCCGAAGCATTTTCTCTCAAAAAGAGCAAGAAGAAGAAAAAGAACAACTCGGACGGAACTATGGATTCACTAAAATCACCGGAGAAAAAGTCAAAGAAGAAAAAGAAGGGCGAGAGCGTGACCGAGTCCATTAAATCCTCAGCGTCAAAGGCTTCGTCATTATTTCCTTCGTCGCCAAACAAGAAGAAAAAGAAGAAGAAAAGTACCAGCAGCCACAAGAAGAGCAAAACCAAGTACGAAGAGCTCGACGGAGAAGAGGATAGTGATTCCGATACCGGACGCGTTGGCGGAAGAACCGTTGGTTACGAGGCAGCACAAGAAGCTTGGCGTCCTCCAAAAGAAAACAAAGGTCCAAAAGCAAGCACGGGTGCTATTCCTTCGCTGAAAAGCCCAAATCCTATTTCCGCCAGCAAAAGCCAATCCGAAAGGGACGACTCATTCCACCGGGATATCCAAATGGCCACTCCCGTGGATAGCTTCAGCAAACGTGGTAGCACCAGCAGTCGATTCAAGTTAGGGGCACTATCTACGTTCGGAAGTTCAAGTATAAGTATCGACGACGACGAAATTCCATTCTGGAGAAAGTCGCAGAGGCGAAATAGCCCCAACAGCCCCACGCCAAGCTTGGAAGAGGCCGATACAATTCTTACCAATGATGAGGACTTTGTAAAGCTCAACTAGATCAATAAGCAAGGATGCAGCAAAAAATCGTAAGATTATTAGTCCACCTCCGCTTTCCGACGACGACGACGACGACAGCAGCGATGAATCCTCATCCGATGAAGAGTCATCTTCTGAAGATGAAGAACCGGAGTGGATGAAAAAGAAAAAGATGTATGGTCAAGCCGTTGGTAAAAAGGTTGCCTACGAACCATCTCCAAAAGAACCCGAGAGCTCGGCAGACGTAGCGGACGAAAAACAAAGCGAGGATAACGAAGAAGAAGCGCCAAAGAAACCCTTGCCCCCTTGGGCAAATGCCAGGAAAACCCTAAAGAAAACGAACAGCACACGTATATTTGAACCTTCCTCTCCAAGTCGTCAAAGCGAAGGAACATAAAGCTGAGATTGAAAAGAAGGACAAGCAAGATGCGTCGAATTCACGTCTGCCTTCGTGGGCGCAAGATTATAGGCGACCATCCCTGAAGATTGACAATACGAAAGATGCAGCTAAAACTGAAAACATTAGTACGAAAAACGACAACACCAAAAAAGAATCCGAAAAGGAAGGCGATACGTCAACCGCAGGCAAACCTGCCTGGGCAAAGCGAGTATCCTTGCAGAAACCTGGTGTCACGGCCAACACGAAAGCTCCGGAAAAGGCTGCTACTGATGACACTAATGATAAGGTGAAATCAGAACAAAAGGAAGAAGAAGAACAGAAACCGCAGACTGGACTGCCTCCGTGGGCCAACGCTAGAAAATCCCTGAAGAAAAGCGGAAGCACGAGAATCACAACTTCCCCAGCTCCAGCTCCAGCTCCAGCTCCAGCTCCAGTTGAAGATACACCACCACCTATCAAATCATCTGAGCCGGAAACCGATGCTTCGGATGGACGACCACCGTGGGCCAAGGCAAGAAATTCGTTGAAACCAGTCTGGAAGCCACCGCTCTTTGAATACGGCTCCTCCCGAGGAGCCAACGAAGGAGTTGGAACCCAAAAAGGATGTCAACGAAGTTCTATCGAAAGCCAGAAGTTTCCAATCGTTAGCTAGTCGTCAGGGCTCCGATGGGATACCTTTGTGGGCGAAGAAAAAATCCACAGACAGCGAAAAGAGCCCCGGTGTGTCCTCACTCAAGAGCGATAATGATAAGTCGAGTCTTGAGGATACACCTACACCAAAAGGTGAAGAAACAGGACAGCCCAAGAGCGTAAAGGAGCGTTTATCCTTGTGGGGGAAACCACCGAGGGCCCAGTCTGTGGGGAATCTTGCGCCAACTGTTGCTCCTTCTACCGAGGTTGACGTTGTGACTTCCAAAAGATCGAAGCTGGGCAAGAGTCAAAGTGATCGCAGTATGTCGGGTTCCGCCTCTGTAACATCTCTTGGAAGCCAAGATAGCCACGGAACAAGCAATAGCCATCGCAACCGCATGACGGCATATCTCGAAAACACGCGTAGCACCGAGAACAAAAACTGAAATCAGTAAGCCGCCAATTGCACCTTGGATAAAGAATCGAGACCAGGTGAAGCGTCAGTAGTGAGCAATCATCAGACAATGCTCAAAGGAAGACCAAGCCCAGTGTGACTCCTCGAATGTCCAATAAACACGGTAGCGGGCCACCGTCTAGGACTTCTAGCGGTAACCTTAGCGTTAAGGAGCGAATGAAGGCGTTTGGAGGGAGTAATCAAAATTCCGCAAGTCGAGATGGCGATGCATCATCTATCGGCACGGGCGGTGCTTTATCGATAACAGACGGTGACAATGACGAAGAAAAGTCAACTCCCAGCATCAAGGAGCGGATGAAAACCTGGAATCAAAGCAATGCCTCTAAAAATTCGACAGGTATTCCTACAAAAGTGTCAATAACAAAATCTGCTGACAACGATGAGGCAGCGTCTGAAAACCCAAGACCAGTGTCGCCATTTGTTACGGATGAAAATCCCAATACACGCCCCGATAACGTGGCCGCTACCGAAACCGACTCTTATGGCAGAAATAAAGCGAAAACCTGGGCAGCTGCACCGTCACCCGTGCCTGCCTTTGCCGCGGGTAGAATGGCGCTTAAGAAGGTTAAAAAGGATGTCCCATCTTCGGAAGCAAATGACAGGCAAGATGCTCCCAAGCTGACTCGTATGTACTCTTCTGAAAATCTCAAAAAAGTCACGCCGCCTCTGGGAAAGAAGGATCACTACAGTTTGCCCCCTTCGGGTGCCGGTAGTCACGAAAATGTTTCTTCGATCACTGACGATAAGAATAATAGCGAGGAGACCGCGAAGGAGGCCAACGAAACCGAAAACAATTCTGCTACATCGACTCCTTTCACCGCCAAACTCCGAAAGGTGGCACCACCAGACCCAAGCAAATGGAAATCGAAAAAAGATCCTCTGGGTGGTAGCTCACATGGTACACCAGTTCTCCGCAAAGTTGACAAGCCGAATCCACAAAAGTGGAAGGAAATGAAGTCGGCGGATATGGAGTGTGATGAAAGTCCCACGGTAAATCTTAAGAAGGTGACCCCTCCCGTCGAGAAGAAATGGAAGTCTCCGAAGACAGAAGGTGAAGAAGCTGGTAAATTGTACTCTTCACAGCACGAGCTCCTTCGTCGAGTCAATCCCCCCATCGACGATGATTCGAAAGCAACAGATACCGAAAACAAATCGAAGATGGAACCTGAATTGGACATTAATGATTTGCTATCGGGTAATAAGACATTGATCATGTTGATCTCGAGCACTTCAGGAAGGCACGACCAGAAATCGGCACAAGATCGGGCTCTCACAATCCTGAAAGGCATGGAAATTGGTCCAGATCAGGTGGAGACTGTTGATGGTGCCGATCCTTCGAAGAAGGAACGTCGTGACGAGTTATTCGACATAAGTGGTGTACGGGGGAACTATCCTCAATTCTTTTTGGTCGATGGTAACGAAAAAACAACATACATGGCCGACTGGGAAGGCTTTGAGTCGATGCACGACATGAAAACTTTATCGGAATCTATGAACCTAGCATCTTCATCAAAATATGGAGGCGCAGAAAGTCTTGCCTCTTCCAAAGACTCTTTTGACGAGTTTGCCTCTGAAGAAGCAGGAGCAGATGCAATGCCGAATCAAACTGATGATACTATCGTAGAAATCAATGATGCTCCTGATCAAGAAAACCTCCCAACTCAAGGAATGACATCCGAAACAAATGCAACTTCAGCGGAAGGAACCGAGAATACTGATACCGAAGAAGGAAGAAACGAAAGTGAAACTCCTGTTGAAGATGCTGTCTCATCGACTGATACCAATTCTGCGAGTGTTCAAGCTCCAACTGATGATGTTGTAGAAGCGGAAGAAATGACACGCAATGATGCAGGCGAAGGGACAGTGCCGATGGAAGAAGCTAACGTTAGTTGTGGTGAAGGTGAAACTACTGTAGAAATAGACGGATCTGCCGCTGAGCCTGATAGCTGCAACGAAGGAGTCATTAAGTTCGTGACGAAAGATGACGAGGAAGGAGAAGGCCTTGAAGAGGATAATGTCTCAGAAGAACAAATCGCGACTGATGAAGTAGCGGATGCAGCTGATGAAGAGGAACCTGCTTCGAATGATGATGTTGACGAGACTGAACTTTGCGTAGAAGACGATAACCAGGTTTCGACACCGGTGGCAGTAAATGAGAACGAAAACGAAGAAGAAATAGAAGTTCCTTTAGAAGATGACGTTGTTGTTAAGACTGACGACGGCGATGAAGCTGAAGAGATTTCAGACGATGCCGATGGCATGGATGGAGGAGGAAAATTGGAACAAGAAGACAAAGCCACTTCGAATATGGATGATGGTGCCAACGATGTAGAAACGGTAGGGGAAGGTGAACCATCCGAAGAGAAAGACGTGCATGTTGATGAAGGCTCTAAACCTGACGGTGAATTGGTGTCCAATGAACCTACTGGCGATGATGCCGATACAGGAGAAGATTGTGTGCAAGAAGATGACGTGGAGGAAGTTGATACCTCTGAAGCGGAAGTTTTTGAGCAAGAAAATGAAACTTCCGTTGATGAAAACAAAGAGGTCGGTCAAACAAATGACTCAGCCGATGGGGAAGAATTGGAGGGATCGGAGGATCATCCAACTACTGATACTGTTGAGGAAGCTGATGAGCAAGTATCCAGGAACTCCGGTATCGCCGAGGAATCAAACAACACCTCTGAAGAGCAGGACGAGGGAGACCAATCGAATTCTGTATCGGATGCCGATGATCAATCTAGTGCTGCGAAAGAAGAGGAACAATATATCTCAGACGAAAACACCAGTGGTGAAAATAGCGATAGTAGCAAAGATTCCCAGGCCGTAGAACTTTCTAGGGTTGACGCAGAAGGAGAAGAAATTGATTCTTCTACAGATGAATCTATTCCTGCTGTGCACGCCGAAGAAAATGGCGGAGAAACGGGGGAAGAGAGCCCAACTGCAGAAGTCGAAGAGATTAATGAAAGTGACAACACGGAAGAAGTAGAGGAACCATCTTCAGATGCCAACGTTGCGTCACCAAAATCGATGTCATCCGAAGAACAGGAAGCTGAAAAGGATGACAGCATTGAAAACGGAGAAGACTCAAACAGTATAGACAATGAAGATGCTGAAGTCCCTGTGAATTTTGGTGGGGAAAACGAAAGTTCGATGGACAAATCGAACGCAGAATTGTTGAAAATACTCGAAGAGACGGGTTATCTATCGAATGACAGCGCCAAAAAATCTAAGACACTTTCTTCGTTTATCAAAGGTAAGAATTTTATCAACATTTTGGTGTATTTCCATCTTGGCAGCATCATATGACAAATGCAAAATATGAATTACATAAACTCACCACGCCTATCTGCTTCTTCTACACTTGAAAACACAGCTGAGAACGACAAGGGAGATGGTGATGTCAAGTTAGAGAGGTTGAAAAGTGGTGCTTCTAGCCACTCAAACGATTCGAGCACAAAAAATTCTGGCAAAAAGCCCATGTCGATGAGAAGCCTCTCGGACCATCTTAGTAGAGACAGAAGTGGGGATGCAAGTAAAGGTGCAAGTTTTACCGATTTTAAGTCCGACACTAGTTCAGCGGACGAGGAATCGTCAGGTGGATGGTCAGACGACGACTCAGCCACGATCAAGTCTGAAATCACCGATATTACCTACGGGACGCTCGGTAGTGCAGTTGTTGTAGATGCAACTGCTCAGACCACATCTGAGGAAGCTGCGAAGAAACTTCGAAGAATGCTCGCCGCTAAAGCAGCGCAATCACAGGAAGACATTATTCCTGGACTCCCACCGGATCTTCCGCCTCCGGCAAAGGCCGCAGCCAAAACACAAAAGAAGGCACCTGTTACCAAGGCGTCTCGTGGCGGTGATATTCTTTTCACACCCCCTCGTCCTCTCGAAGAATCCGATGAAAGTGATAGCGATGGTGACAATACGAAGAAGCGAGGAAAATCTTCCAAGAAGAAGAAGAAAAAGAAGCCCAAAAAATCAAAGGATGTTTCGTCGGTAGACCGTGATATCGATGTAAGCGGCATTTTAGAGGAAAGTGATTCTCCCAAAAAAGAAAAGAAAAAGGACAAGAAAAAGAAGAAAGAGAAGAAGAAGGTAGCCACTGTCGAGGAAGATATTATATTCGATTTCAATGAAGCTACTGGTGCGGGTGAAGAAGTAGCCGCCGAGCGGTCCAAAAAGAAGAAGAAAAAGAAGAAACGCAAAGGGGAGGCAGGCAGCGGCGATGATTCGACATGATGCGAATAGCGATTGCAACGCAAAGACAGCTGTGTAGAAGAAAAGGCTAATAGATTTATGCAAAAATAAATTTAACTCGATATATGTTGTATTGTTACAAACAAGTCACATGGCAAAAGATTAGAATTCTATACAACATGATAATTTTATGAATATTCAAGGAGAATGAAATGAAAAATTGACGAAAAGGGACCCGGAGTGGAAATCTTTTCCGCCTGTTCGTCGTACGATTTAGCTGACATCCACGCAATTCTGTTGATGGATGTACCGACCGTGGGTTCGTAACAGTTTTCGGAAAACATCACATCAAAACCAATCCTCTCCGCAAGAACTCTTTTTTGTTCATCGTTCATGACGCGTGAGTGACGATGATTTTGAATGAGTCGAGTCTCGAATTGTTCGCTTCGAATGATGGATGATGGATGATGGATGATGGATGATAGAACTCTCCTATTCCAGATCGATCTAACACGGGCTGAACACAACCAGCAACATTCACAAGAATATAGAATACCTGTCTAGTTTGAGAAGCAAAAGTATTCTCAGTAGAGGTAAATCGCAGAGAAGTCCTCTTTCGAAACCAAAAAATACATTCCAACAAACTGAACTAAAGTACAAAATCTACATTCACCAAAATGATCACGAGGAATCTTTCCATGGCAGCAGCTTTGGGTGTTGCGGCTCTGCACGCCACAGCATCGAATGTGTTCGTCAATGCGTTTGCGGCGACGGCGATTGGCAGCAGTCGACAACTTGCGGAAGTTGGGCCGACAATATTTTCCGCGACAGAATTTGGAACAGGAGCAACATTTTCATCGGCATCTACGACGACAACCGCCTTGTGCATGGGCAGAGGAGGAGGTGTCCGAGCACGGGGTCTCGAACAACGTCGAGAAGGGCCAACACCTACGGGTACGTACGAAAAAAACGAAAAACCTTCTTTTAGAGCATATCTGGGAAAGGAAAAACATCCATATGGACAACGATTCCCAATGGCTTGGACAAAACCGCTCCTTTCAATGCCCATTTTGTAGGACAAGCTTGTCTTGAATCCAAGTATTTTTGACCTCTTGCTCACTGTGTTTTTCTTTTATCGTTGCTTTTCACTTCAACCAATCGACAACCCTTAATGATTCTGAACGCAGTCGGAGGAATGGTATTATATCTGAAAGCCGCGGAAGACGGGAAAAGCGCTGGTGATTGTCCTTTTGCCCACTATATCCGATTGATCCTCGAAGAAAGGGGCCTGCCCTACACGGTCGAACCCTGCTCCGGACCAGACGATAAGCCCAACTGGCTTTTGGACTATTATGAGGGCAAACTCCCGTGCCTTCGCCACAAAAAGGAGGCCTATGTTGAATCGAACGTCATTGCGGCGTACCTGGATTACTTCTTTCCCTCCGAAAAGAAACCTACACAGGAGAGCAAGGCTGCTCTAGACGACGCAGAGGAGGCCCTGAACGGATTCTTCCCCGCGGTCGCTGGGTATCTCAAGGACGTTGATGGGGACGACGACGACTCGGCGGAATCCCTTGCCAACCTAAAGGAAAAGCTCACCGCCCTCGAGGGTCACCTGGCTGAAGCCGGAGACGGGTATCTCGATTTGTCGGGGAACACTGAATCGTTTTCCGTTCTGGATTGCCGATTGGTCCCCCAGCTCTACCACCTCTCGGTGGGCATTGAGAAATTCAAAAACAATCGGCCCGACCTAGAAACCGAATATCCAAAGATCCATGGTTACCTACAGCGATCCATGGAACGTCCGAGTTTCCAAGCCACACAGTATTCTCCGGAAACTATCGAGTGGGGATGGTCGAATGCAAGACAATAAAAATTCAACCCATGGGTCATGAAAATGGTGGACCAATCGATTCCCAGTGAAAAAAGTCGTATTAACAAAAGGATCGTATTTGCATAATAACGTGCTGCTGCCACTCGTCATTCACAAAGCTCGATCTCTTGTTTTAGTGACGAAATCTAGTCAACAAAAATTGAATATTGTTCTTATTATCAGTCTGCTCCCAAGAGGAGGCCAACTCAACAATGGTAGATCCTATGGAGGTTGGAAATTCTTGCACAGAAACTACTTGGACTAGTTATACTACATTACTACTTCGAAAGGTAATCATCAACAATTGTGTTAGTACAACAGCTCCCCGTCTTTGCACTTTAAAGATAGTTCTTTCTACGCCATCAGATGCTGTCGAAGAAGATGTCACCAACAACCCTCCTACTCCCCGCCCTCCTCCTTTCCTCCTTCTTGTTCTAGCTACTGGTGCTGTTCTCTTGCGTTTCTTCGTAACACTATCCTGCTCGGTTCCCGCTTAGTAGCTTCATAATCGATCAGCATAATTGTATGATGGTGGTATCTACTTTCTCACTTGTCCACTATCTTCTCTAGACACTATATTGGAGGATCGCAGGATTCAAATTTTTTGTTTTGGCGTATTTCTCATCCACGACTGAATCAAGAAGGGGAATAATAACGATTCCCGATTGTCTCCGTGAACATGTGTATGATGAATCGTGCTTCATTTTTCGTGATAAAGTGACGTGTAGATTCCGTACATTCTTTCCGTATGATATTTTCACCACCTTGGACCTGCTTCATTAAAACCATCCGTTGCGCGTTGATTTTCCGAACGACGGATCCAATCGTGCCAATTCGCAAAAAATACATACCACTTTGTCACAAAGGTGCGTTGAATGTCCAAAATTCCGAAAAGACAAATCAAGCATAAAAACATCCTTCCAAGCTCGGTCTACAAAAGTGTAAACTGCCTTGAGACCCGTCCATTGCTATAATATACGATTGAAATCGTATACCAGAGCCTCGCTTGCGATTGATTTCTTTCATAACGGTTGCATTATTTCAAAATTCTAAAGCTTCAGCCGAGTGAAAATACCGCGCAATATATTTAATCGCAAATCACTGGCAACTATCTTGCACTCTTTCACCTTCTTGAAAAGCAAATAACACAACAATAGCTTTATACTCTCAGAAGTAAGAAGAATTACGATCCAATGAGCAGTACCATCAGACAAACAGGCGCCAGCGTCACTACCAAAGGAGGGAAAGGCCGTAAGACTAGAGCCGGTAACGACCTTGATGCATTTCCCTTTGACAAGCTATCGGTCGATGGAGCGGCACTTGCGAAAATGATGATTAGCCCACTGCCGAATCCCACCTTCCGAACTCGAGATCCTCTCGAATATCGTGATTCTACAACCAGCACGGTTCACAGCTCCGACGAAGACTCGCCGGATTCAGATCCAAAACTGAATAAGGGAATTGCACAATCTGACGATCAATTTGAAGAAGTTGAGATCACCTCTAAGCTTGACGCCACGCAAAAGACTGCGGGGAGAGCTTCTCCGTCGTCGAACCGTAGTTTCGCAGCCCTGAAGTCTCCTGACCCCCCCGAGGCAAAGCACATCAGGGGCATCTTTCAAAGGTCCGGATCCAACGTCAAAAGCTCCGATTCTGATTCATATTACGAGGTCTACGATTCTCCTCGCGCCGAGAAAGACTATTCCTACCGAGTGCGAAACTCAGAAACAGAATGCTACTCTGACGTTGTCAGTTCGTCTGGCTGGGAGAGTGGCGCGAGTTGTACTCTGACCGATGAAGCTCCTGATACCCCCAAGAAGAAGATTCCGCCACGAAAAGAGCGCACCAGCCAAGAACAAAAGAAGAAAGCGTTGACAAAACAAGCTCTCATGAAGAACTCACTTGCCAGCTCACCCGTCGATCCGGATGGAGCTGATTTCCACGAGGACAATCTTTCTACCACTGGAGAAGATTTGGTTCCAACTCCTGACCTTGAATCGACCTTACAGGGCTCACGAAAAATGTACGACTCGTCAAAGAGAGCAAGAGGAGCGCAGAGCTCGAGCTCAAGCGAAGAAATTGTTGAGTATGAAAGTGAAATCGACGATATGTCATTCGAAGATGTAGAGAGTCCCCCATCATCCGTTTCGAACGAGAAAGTGACACCAAGATCTTCAACTTTCCCATCCTACCGATTTCTCGTGTGCATGGCAGTCACAATTGGTTTGGTGACAATTGGCCTCATTGCAGGATTGGCATGGTACTTCTGGGAAAGGACTCCACTCGACCCGATGTGCCCACCTGATGATTTTTGCTGCAGTAATCCCCATTTGTGTTCTGCTAGTCAACCTACTTTCGAGGATGGAACTCCCCTTATCCCGGCAGATGAAGAGCTCTTGAAACTCTTTGAATCTGTTGCCGGAGAGGCTGTCAAGTCTGACTTTACGTCAGCCGGAATGGCCGCCAATTGGATGCTCAATGCGGATCCTGGAAAGCTTCTCAAGCCTCGATCCGACCAAGCTTGGATCCAGCGGTATCTGTTGGTATACACCTACTATGCCACCACTTTAAATCGATCCACTGCCTGGCTCTCTTGTAACCCAACAACGGAAGATGAAGACGATATTGACACCTGCATGTTTACCAACCCTACCGAATTGCCGGGCGGAACCGTCATCTACGACATGGTTCCTGCATACCGATGGCTCAGTGCAGCTGACGAATGTCAATGGGGCGGTGTTGCCTGCGGAAAGACTGTAGTAGATGAGATCAATATTGGTACAGATGGCAAGGGCTCAAACGTTCCAATCAAGTCTACTATGAAACGTTCGGCGGTGACCTCCATCGTCCTGGCTGACCAGAATCTCAAAGGATCGATCGTAACCGAGCTCACTGCATTACCCATGTTGCAAGTCTTGGATCTTTCCCACAACGACCTCCAAGGAACCATTAGCGAGGAATTTGCCTCCCTACAGACGCTGCGTTTGCAACACAACGCGCTCCAGGGAAATATCCCAAAAAATCTATTCAGCAGTAAGAGTGTCATGAAGGAACTCAATATTGGTTCGAACGTTATGACTGGGACAATTCCGGATGAGGTCGGACTTGCCTCCCAGATGACAGATTTATACTTGTTTGGAAACAAATTTACCGGCAGTATTCCGAGACTCGGAAACATGCCCATTGTCAATTTCCATGCCCAAGGGAACGAGTTGAGCGGCGTCATGCCATTTGACTACGGCTATGACGGTCCCTGGACCAAGACATTGCGAGAATGGTGGGTGTATGACAACAAGCTGACCGGGACCTCTGAGCCCGAACTTGGGATTCATCACCAATCTTGAAGATATGAGGGTCAATAACAATGAGTTGACTGGAAGCATCCCCGAGTCGATTGAGGACCTCCAGCGTCTCTTCCGGTTCGATCTTCCACATGAATTCATTGACTGGAACGATTCCTGAATCTATCGGCAGTCTTCCGCAACTGCGCGACCTTCGGTTGCAGTTTAACGACTTTGGGGGTATCGTTCCTAGCTCCCTTTGTTTCCTTGAATCTATGGAGGTACTTGAGGCTGATTGTCTCGGCCTTCGTAGGGGAACCTCAAACGGATTGCTACTGCTGCACCACCTGCTGCAATCCCGATCTTGGAGGTTGCCAATTCTATTGATCGAGATGAATGAACTTATGTTTCCACAATGAGTATTATATCAAACGTAAATAATCCATGTAAATTAATTTATTCGAAAGAAATTTTGAAGTCTGATAGCGTACAGACACGTTCTTACGACTGTCTGAAGCAGGAACCAGCATTCTACTACGAAGTGTGATCGTGATTGACACAAGTTGAAGGCGTTTTTAGCGCGTCAGACACGCGTAAACGCGTGACAAGGGCGATCACAATCACAATTGAAATAATGATGCTGGAAACACTATTTGCGGCCATCGCCGAAAATAGATTCCGGCCACGCACGAGTGATAGTGTCAATCCGACCTAAAAAATAGATGTCCTGCTCCCTCAACCAATAATTGACATGGTCGTGTCTTGAATATTGACGTCGCTGGCGTGTTTTCCCGCCAGCAATTTTCAGCGTGACATTCCATTGCAAATTCCTTCATAAATCTGAAAAGGGTTGTCTAATCAAAATCCGATGTCTCGCGTTCTTTATCTATTGGTGCTGTAGATTTTCGAAAATTCCCGAAATTCTGAAAGCATTTTGTTGAATCTAATCACAGAAAAAGCGAGTTTACAAACGTTGTTCTCCCGTGAATAATAATCCCTTCCAATCCCCACATTTTTTGACTCCCCAAGAACATTCGACAAGCAGGAAGGAAGAGAACATCGTTATAACACCAAAATTTCCCGTCGCGGAGAATATTAATAGCCCGCAGTATTAATGCTGTACCGTCGAAGAGAAACAAAGGAAAGTGGCTCCTCACATAGAATGTTGTGGATTTGACGAGTTTCCATGGATTGAGTGCCACTGATATTGATCTATTGACACAACCATATCGAACGAACCAGAGTCGATTGAATCACTGTACACTGCATAAATTCATTGTCAAACAACATGGTTGCCAACGGAACCCAGTCGATGGTTGACTTCTATCCGATCGTCGTGGAGCTCGACGACGATACGCTGGGTAGCTCCAGGAGCAATAGTGCTTCAATTTACAAAACGGTTGCATCGGAAGCCTCCTGGTTTCATTCCGAGAGATCATGGAGACCAGACGTGGACCGTATCGAAATCGAAGATTTGATTAGGAAAGAGCAGCACAATGACGTCGAGCCAACAGTGCAACAGAGAAGAAAATTCGGGGGTCGTTTCGTTCACGAGAATCCTCCGTCTCCTCCGTCTGTATGCCGCGATCACAGCAACGATCCGAGTCACCGATGCGACTCTGACGAAGAGTTTGGACACAATAGCGATATGGGGGGTGTATTCACCGCCATTCAATCCTTGTTACAATTGGGAAGCCACCGACAGAAGAATGAAAACACAGACAGTAGGAATCCTGCTTCGAAAGATTTTGGTTATTCGGATGTATCCCCCCTTCCTTCTCCATGCCGCATGGGCGCAAAATGGTATCGCCCTCGTCGGTTCCAAGACGATTACGTCTTGACTCAACAGGTAAAGTAGAATGATTTCCGAGTAGCTCGATTTCGTCTTTCAATTTGTCTACAATTCGATCGCATTTGCAAACCCATCGATCTCTCACATGTGAACAAATCCTCAAACAACAGATTGTCCAATGTAGAACTGCCACTTTATGGGAGTGTGTGCACCGCACAACAGGTCGCCGATATTGCGCCAAGGCTATCGATAAACGTCGCTTCGGTTCTCAATCTGATCGCACCATGGCAGCGAGAGAAATCAATATGCTCAGATCGATTCTTCAATGCTCTCCTCCTTCCTGTCTTCCGAGAGTACGTGACATTTACGCAGATGGAGAGGCTGCAGAACAAATGCAACAACACGACGAAGCCGTATCCCTAGCGAGCTGCTGTAGCGAGAGTACTAAAAGCATCAGTAGTCAATCGGCTTGTGATGATTCCCAATGGTACATTGTTCAAGACTTTGAAGCTAGGGGTGGTAACCTGGGACTTTACTTGCTAGGTCGCGAAAAAAGAATCTTTGACGTTCCAGAATACGGGGATAATGATAATGTTGGAACCGAGATTATCATCAAAAATGAGTTCCATTCCCTTGCAGAACCTTCGCGAGCTGCTTCAAATACCATGCATGAAGCCGAAGTACGTTCGCTGGCGCGCTCACTTCTTCTGGCCGTGAACGAGCTCCACCGTCGATCGATATGTCACAATGACTTGTGTCTAGAAAATATCCTGGTACCCATCTCGCCGACCAATCACCACCGTGACGTGAAGATTAAAGAGTGTCACACCGAAGGAATCGGACGGCAGAACCAAGAAAGCGATAGCTATGGTTCATGCACATATCGCCCCAGCAGGCACCGAAGGAAGAAATCACATGATGAATCTTCGGGAGGATGTTGGGAAGATCTCAAGTTATGCGATTTGGGACGCGCCTTTTTTGATGATGAATCGACTGGCAATCTCACATCCGACACGATTCCGAGGCACAGTTGTATTTATTACACTTCGCCCGAAGTAATAATGGGGAAATCTCCAAGTCTCGCCTCGGATATGTGGAGCGTCGGAGTGATTTTATATCGTTGTTTCGCAGGCGAGCTACCCTTTCGGGAGCAAAGCGATGGCCCTGCATGTCTTGATTATTCAAGAAGTTCTGCCGCAGGAGTACCAATCAAGACGAGGCTTCGACAGCAGCTGAAACATGATATTTGTCGAGCCAAATGTAGCTTTGGACGCTCGAACATGAGGAAAACAGATCTTCGATGGTCGAGGGTATCGCGCGGGGCAAAACATTTCCTTTCTTCTCTTCTCAATCCCTCTCCCTCGGATCGCATGACCTGCGATGAAGCTCTGTATCACCCCTGGCTGATGAATGGTGTATCACCGAAAGATTGGTCGACATCGATGGGTTCTTTGGTGCATCCGCAACCCTCGCCGTCGATCTCCTTGGCTATGAAACCCATAGTGAAAGCTTCGGCAACCACGAATCATTATCGCCATCATCCAAAATATACTTCCGCCAAGATAAGCTTGAGCCCAGGCCACACTTCTCACCATCAGGAAGAAGAAAGCCTTCGTAGCGAACAAGATAAAAGTTCGGCTACTTCTTGTTCGGTGTCATATACTGCAAACACAAGTTCGCCACTTGCGGATGACTCGGCTCAATTCAATCGTGGCAAACCAAAATCAATTGCACATCGACTTTTCGGACGTCTCAAAACCTCCAACGACAAGAGGAGCTGCGACAAACCCACCCCAACTGCTCGGTTTGTCATTGATTAAAATCCAGGGCGTCCACAATGTCGTTTAAGGTTTCATTGTATGTTTTTAAAAAGAAAATTCTCGTGGAGCAACTCACAACATAAAATAATAATATGGTAACGAAATTTCAATTCGATCGCGGATTTTTCCGATGACTTTTTCCTTTTTTGTGCATGATGATGATGATGGCTACGTACTCGTATCAGCTTTTTAGTATCTATTAAAAAATATCTATGAATCATATGAATCAAAGAACCAGAATCTCGTTCCGTGTGACCCTGTGATCGCCGTACGAGTTCTGGAAACTATGCCTCGTTCTTTCAACGTAGATTTCATACATAACATCTCCCCAAAAAAGTTTCTTTTGATATCGATCTTCCCGCGCGTTTTTAGAACCCAGCACCTAATTTAGCTAGGTAAAATTGAAATTGAACCAAAAAATTTTGTTGACAACTCGTCGAAGCACGAATTCTGGACACATTCTTTGCCCTATTGACTATGTTAAAAGTCAATTCAATACTTTGGTTTTATCTCTCAGTGGGATACAAACTCTCACGACAAATCACGCCTTCAGCAATCATCAGACTTCCGTAAGAATTTCGTGCAAACGCAAACGAGCGGAACGCAAAAGTCACTCGAACAATCTCGGGGATAATGGTGGTATGGCACCAAAAATATTGTCCAACTCATCTCTTGATTGCGAAAAAGAAGAAAATAATTGGCCTTTGGGTCGAACACCCCAACCCAATCTCATAAGACAATGCCGGCTGCAATAGTACCACCGCGGCCGATAGTTGATCGTCCGCCGGAATCATTACACATGCCAACTCTTCAAACAACACTGCGATTAGACGATACCAACAAAAGCCACAGCATCAAAGAAATTTTCGTGGAACGACCTTTCAACGGATTGCCGAAACCTTTGTCACAAACGGCACCGACACCACAAGCGAGAGGAGACGGAATTCATCATTTCGAAAGCAAAGACGAAGGCGATCGTGACATTGATAACCATAAGAAACAAAGAAGCATGGTTGATCCCCCGGGTTTCAGCGAAAACCAAGCAGATCTGTCCCTTTCGAATCAACGATCAAAGGATCCAGAAACAGCTGCCAGCATCCATCGAAGAAGGAAACGATTCCTCGAGCAACGTGCTCGGAAAATCATGGGTGATCCCAGCGATGTTCCCGGCAAACGATTGACAGATATCGACAAGACGGAACGCACGGCATCATCAGAGGACTCATCCTGGGTTCCAACACGGACAATAGACAAGGATCAAAATAGCAAACCGATTTACAACTTCGCGCCGGGAACTCAATTGTCACGACAAACTATGGAAATACGCGACAGGGCGGTTCCCCAGAGGCCATGGCGTCCCGCCAGACAGCATTCGGAGAACAGAAACACGCTGGCCGACGACGAAATGGAGTTTTCCAGCTCCAACGAATGGGTTCCCTCCGAGTTTTATCGAAAACACAAAGCATCACAAGCGATGCAGATATTTCCGAGCGGAATTCCTCACATTGTATCGCCCTATCCTCCCATTCAACAACCACAATACCAAGAATACCAGCAACAAGTATACCATCAACAGCACCAACACCAACACCAACACCAGCGTCAGCGCCAATATCTGCAGCAGCAACTGCAATTACAGCAAGAAATGGAGGCACAGAAACAACATCTCCTACAGCTGCAAAAAGGGAAAACAGCGTATAGGCCTCATCGACTGCCAAACCAGCCACCATCGATAATACACACCATTACCACCGCAACAACTCCATCCACACCAACACCGGACAACGCACCATCGTTGATACACACTATCTCAACCGCAGCAACCCCTGCGACAACAATACCCGAAAACGACCCGTTGAAGCGCAAGTCAATGGATTCCGAGATGGATTGGAGCGACGTCGTGATAAGCAGTACGGAAAGCGATACCATGATGGGCTCCAAGGTCAATCCCAGAAACAGAGATTCAGAGGAAAATAGCACAATCCCCGATTCCGTCAAGAACAAAATCTTGAGCAGGAAAGTATCCACAGACGAATCCAACGCTCACACAAAAGATTCAGAGGAAAGTAGCACCATACAAGATTCATTGATTTCCCTCAAGAAATCAAAGAAACGGTGGTCGGATGATTCTAAGGAACCAAAAGAACCCGAGGAAAACAGCACAATCCTCGGTTCGTTCAAGCCTCGTCAAGGAAAGAATTCGTCGGAAGAATCTTTGAATTTACAACCCAGCTCTCTCCGAAAAATTATCAACAAGGAGTACACCTTCGAAAACCACGACGATGGCTTTGATGAAAGCCTCCTTTCCGCCTCCCTCACGCAGCTCGACGTTCCTCACAACATCACCGTCATGATTCCAACCATATTTGTCCGCAAATCCGGGACTAGCGACATTACGTTTGACATGGATGCGACGAGATTGGCAATCGAGAGCACTCTGACCTCGGACGACGAAAATATCACCTGGGGCTCGACCATTCACAACAGCATTATTTCGCAAGAAGACGCAGCGATCGCAGCTGCGACAGCGGCAGCAAAAGAAATCAACCAACTGAATCTCAGCCACAACCAACTGAATCTCAGTCATACCCAATTGAATCTCAGCCTCAACAAGGATAGCAAGAATTCGTATTTCATCGAAGGCGACACGGGTGGTGCTCCCGATAGTCTCCTCGGGAGTGGGGTGAGCGGCATCACCGGAAACACTATCAAGCTCAACAGTCTCACCGAGAGCGGTGTGAGTGGACTTACCACCAGCGGGATATATAACGGGAAGGATGCCTATGGTAATATCCATAGTTCCTTGGCCATCTCCGAAGAAGTTGGCGCTCGGGTTCGAAAAAAGATGGAAGACATTCCCTCCGAGGTTTCCTCGTACGTGAGTAACACGCTGTCCGCGAACCGACAAGATAGCGAAGGTGACGACCGTTCCTCCTGGCACCACCGATCCAATATCACCACCACGTCCACAATGGTCAGCACGAAAAAAGTAGCCAACAAAAAGTCCAAGTTCAAGCCGAGGCGTTCTTCCACGTCGACGCTGCCTTCTATCGGGTCAATCATCCCCGAAGAATCTTGGGATTACGCAGACGCCCAAAACGATATTGAAGAAGAGGAGGGGGAGGATGACGAAGAATTTTCGATTTACGAAATTGAACATCCCGATTCCGACGCAAGTTCCGGCAGCAAAAGCGATGGCGATATGGAGGAGGCGGAATTGGAGCGCAAGCTCTATAGCATCCACGAGGTTGCCAGTCGGGATAGATCGGGAACCAACAGCCGGGCTAACAGCCGTGAATTTTCTGTGGAAGACAGCAGAGAGATTTCCATAACGGACAGCTCGGACGTTGAAAGCGGAGAAGAAAGCGGGGAAGACAACAAGTCTTCGAGCAACGTGGAACAGAGCAACAACGAACGTACGGTTTGGGAATACTGCGCTTGCCTGGACATTCGGTGTTTTGAAAGGAGAGAAGACGGAAGGCGGGGCAAATTCAATCCAACCATAGGAGCCTATGTGCTCACGTTTCTGGTGTTGATTTTGGTGGCGGTGTGGGCGTTTATCGGCTTCCTTTTGGTCCGTTTCCTGAAATCCAAGTGAATCTGCAACTCAATTGTAGAGACAATTGGGGAGGGACATTTGGATACGGAACTACTGTATATGGGAATCTTGGAATAACCTCCTTTCCGCAGACGAACAACTCTTTTTTGTCAAGGTTCCCATGCTCCTTACCTTCTCTTGTGCGAAATCAGACAAACCTTGTTACAATAGAGATAGAAAAACTTGGTTGTTGGGTTGGCACAAATTCATAATCCACTTTATCATATCGGTAATATTTATAATTTATATTTTGAATGTGCTTGGTTCGTCGGAAAATACAATAGATCTTTCATTATGATGATTTAAAAAAAATCTCTCCATCACGGAAAAATATTCCCAACAGCTGAAGCATCTTCCTTTTTTCCTTTCGAAAAGAAAGCTTCTCAAATATAGTTGCGATGAACATCATCGATTACGAATGGCAAGCCGAACGCTGAGAAAGTGTGAAATGAATGGAACATGTTTCCAAGGCATTTTTTCTTTTTCTTTCCGCTTCGTTAGTTTCACGCAATCGCTTCCATTGAGATTGCAGTTTTTATTTGATATATGAGCTGGTCAGTCTTCATTTCATTCACTTGCATCTTCCGCAAAGCGCATGTTTGAAAGCCACACAATTTTAAGCGATGTATTGTTTGGTATTGCAGAAAAGCTATTGCTTTGGAATATATTCTTCTCCATCGAAAAAAAACAAATGAAATGTGTTGTTCCAAACATTCCACAGCGAATCGTTTTGATGCTGCCGTTTTTGTTGTCTTTTTCATTCATAGATGTCTCAAAAGGACTTGCCACCCAATCCCCCCGCCAGCAGACCAGACATGGTTCCGTACACCCCAAAGGCGGCCACAGGCGGAGAAATTCCGTACCGGTAGCGGATCATTTCGACCGACACAAAGGGAACCCCGAAGCGGCCGCTGGCCACGCCGAGAAAGCCGATTGTCCCGCCGCTCAATATGTTGTGCCACAGACTGGGACGTCCGTGAATGGCCTCCATTGGGCACTGGAGGGCAGTGGTACACGTAAATTCCGCCAAAGTAGGTTCCTGTGTGCGAAACAGCAATAAAAAGGAGTAACACGACGAATGGGCAAAAATCTATTGAGCATCGAGAATCAAACCCCAAAAGCAAAATAAAAATCCAACCATCTTTTGCTTTGATGAAAAAGCAAACGACATCTCTTCACTCACCAATAGATCTCGGAGATATGGCCTGCTGAATGGGGACACCCTGAAAGGCATCAATGGCCGAAAAGATGATGGCTCCGACAGCGCTCGATTGAATCGGGTGGGTTAGACATCGTTGCTGGTAGGCCCAACTGCGGGTGTCCACGTAAAAGAACATTTTGATGCTGTTTGATGTTGTTGTGTTGGTTTGGAAGAAAAGAAACAGCTGCTGCTATTTTACTGGTGATTAATCTCAAAGTTTCAAAGTGTTACAGCTCTTGGCTCTTTGAGAAAGGAGGGGAAGTTTGATCATTGATGATCCGACGTGATTTGAAATCGTTTGATGATGTCATGCATTCCGACAACAGCGAACAGAATCGATGAGGAAGCACAATAATTGCTAATTTGGTCCATCGAGTCGACTACGAACGATTCACTTTTTGATTTGTTCAAAAGGTATCTTTTTTGATGTGTTCGAAAAATTAGATGCAATTTGCTTCTCAAAAACGGTTACAATACCCTACCAGTATTGATTTTCATTTTTCCCATCGGATAGATGAATATCACTCCACACCAAAACGAAGAAGCTACATGCCAACGATCCCATGGAATCAGAAAAAGAGAAATCTCCGTCTTCCCCGTCATCGATTGCACCATCAGAAACAATACCAGGCGACGGGGGCACGAACGACGTGTCCGAAGACCATCTTGGTGCCGACAGCATTGACGTGGATGCGGTGAATAAATATCTAAAGGGGGAATTTCCGGTCCATACGGCATGTGAGATGGGGGAAACCTTACAGGTGATTCTGTACCTGATGGAAAATGTGGAGGGAGCGAAGGGTGTTGCCAAGCAGAAGAGTATCTATGACTAGTACCCACTGCAGGTGTAAGAGCCGCTGACAAAAGTTTTTCAAAAGCCCGTGTGAAAGTGCTGGAGTCCCCCATAATTGATCAAAATACCAAAGACGTGCTAGGGGCTGTGAAACTACCAGTGAAAGTGGATAAGCCTTCTCTATCCTTCGCAAAATGGTGCCTCTTGAACTTTTTGAAGGCCATAAATGGGTGTCGTAGCAATCGATTTGACGAGAATTTCGACCACGAAAGCCAAGAAAGTGAAACAAAAACCCTCGCATCTGACAATGTTTGTGCTCGAAAGGGATATGGATGTAACGATACACGCCTGGTTTGGTTACTGCTTTGATTGTCGTGGTCATACTGATATACCACCAGAAGGTCTTCCTGCCTATGTCAGAGTTGATTTCAACGCATGGGCTTACAGTGATTCCGAGTATCTTTGGGCATCACTGATAAGCGATCTTTGGGATGAACTGGAGCGGAAGTATACACCGGAAGTTGTGAGACTTCATCGTGCAAAAATCGAACTTGCCGGTGAATCACCTTTCAAGAAGCTTAGAGATTCTAGGGAACGTAGAGAGGAGGCAGTGGCTCAATTACAAATTCAAGTCCATCGCATCTGCAACTTCCTATTGTGGTGATCATAGTGAGTTTTGTTCTTTGAAACGTATCGCAAACGTTTTCAATGTTTGCATAATTATCTTTAGGGATAGAACGAGAAAACCGAAATCTTCTCATGCTTTAACAGCAGACAGAATCCTTAGACTCGTGATTAGTGATTCTTCTTGAGCAGTGGCCATACCGTGTGTCTTGGTAACTCCAATAAATCGAGAATCTCGAACAGAAGAAAGCGTACAAGCTGCATTCGGGTAGTGACGAACTGACACTGGAGAAAGTAAAGGAAAAGAATGCGGCGGAATTCTACAGCAACTTTGTGGACGGAAGTAAAGTATTTTTGGACTGCTCGTCCGCGCTATTGTTAGTCGATTCCGATCCCCAGCTTTTTCTTGGATTGCTCAAAGTATCCCCTGAATCGAAGGCTTCGGAATTTCTGGCATCAAACAATGTGGAAGAAAACGTCCTAAAGGATTATTTGTTTAACCTCCCAAATTATATGAAAGGAAGAGTGGAATGAATTCTCGACAAAGTTGTGATTGATTCCGAAGCAAAGTTCAAGATGAAGAATGTAATTCATTAGTAGATGAAACTCGGTTCAATTGTTGATGCTTTCAGGAAGGACCATCGGCACAACCAAAATGCAAGCTTTGCGTTTCACTTTGTTGACTCGTATCAGCAATATTTGATTGGCAGACTCTCAACTTATCAACAACATATGGAATTGATACATCAGCAGCAAACATTTTCGCAACAAATTGCGTCAGTCAAATCTGCTCTTCCTCTTTCCCGACTGGATCCATAGTCCCAGCTCTGCGAAATTGAAACTGGGCATGAATCTGAGCTGCTTGTTTTGACCTTGAAAGGTCGGGAAGAACATGGTGGGAGTTGTACGTTCTTTGGCAGGATTTGTCAGGAGTCCAAATACAAAATGCGCTAATAATGATAAAAAAACGGTTTTTGGTTTATAGTATTGTAGTTCGTTGTGCTGGCGCGAAAGAGCCATTAATGCGTATTGTTTGTCTACGCAATCATTCCCTGTTTTCGGTAGTAGTCCTCGTGTTCCGTAAACGTAACCATTCCATTGTGATCGGGATCAAAATCTTCAAACCTTGGGAACATGGATGGGTCGGCCTCGGGGTGGAGTTTGAGGTATTTTCGCTTGTATTGTTCGAATTCCAATCGAGACACCTTGTTGTCGCTGTTGACATCTGCCTCACGGAATTCGTCGGCAAGCTGCTGGATGGTCGTAGCCTGGATGTATTCCTGGAGCTGGGTGTTCTGCATCTGGAGGTTGGTCACGTCCTTGACGTATCGCTCATAGAGTCTTTGCTGTTGCATGGCCGAGGTCTTCTCCGACTTCTTAACGGCACGCCGCGAGTGGAACTTGGCTCCGAAGAACCAGGAGGTGGCACCAATGGCGACATTTTTCATCAATGGTGATCTAGAGTAGCGCGAATTCAACAATGAAAGGATCGTACAGACAAAGTTATGACACGGTGTTCAGATTAAATGATCCGCAAGATTCAAGAAGTGAAAAGAAGAGAAACAAGTAGGACAACGAGGTCAGATGGCAGTATGTTGAAGTCGGATATGAAATATTCTGATTGCATTGAAAAACTTTCAAAGAGTTTTCATTGGAATATTGTTGTGGAGTGGAAGAAGATCTGCTTGACGCGGAGAGAAAAGTGGTTCATAGTGCTGCAGGAAAGCGACCGAAACTGTCCCTTGGCTTCCATTCTTCGACAGTCTTCCAACTCTTTGTGTATTGTTGCGAAAGGTCCGAGAAAAATTCCTCAACATGTCGTAATGATAATGAAATCCATGATCTGTTTCTTCCCTTTCGACAAGGTAGGCTCGAAGTTGCATGCCCATTTACGTCTTCCATCCTCGAACTCGTTTTCCTAGCGGACGTCCGGCCTCACTTTTGGCTTCCTGGAATCGAACCAAGTCCTGGTCAACCTATCCCTCACTTCTCGACAGAGATATTCATTTCCACAAGAGGCCACCCACGATTGCAATCCCAGCATCAAGAGATACTCTACTTCGTCAAACAGATAGCTCCACTGCACTCAATCCAACCAAATCATCCATAGAGTTCTACAGACAGATCATCATACTTACAATCCTCCCTTTCCCATGGCTTTATCTTCTTGGTGCTTCATATAACCCTCGTACAAGGTATCACCTCCACCTTCGTCACCGTAGTAGTCGCCGCCTGAGGGAGCACCGTAATCTTGTTGTTGGTAGTAATCCCCGGCATCTTCCCCGTAATCATCATAATATTGCTGGGATGCGACCGCCAACGGAGTGGAGGCGCACAGCAGTGTCAACAAAATTCCAACGAACGACTTCATTTTTGGTTTGTTGTATTGATCTATGTTGTATGTGTATTTTATATTATGACTTCTGTGGAAGGCGCTCTGCTATCTATATCAACAACGAAAGGCAAGAACCCAAGAAAGAAGCTCATCTGCGACGCTAGATTCATTCGTTCCAATCATTCATCTTTCTTTCCTTCGTAATTCACAAGCAGAGTACGATTGTAACGCGGTTTTTCATAAGCAACAGGGATTCGGTTGACATCAATCTTTGGGGTTCTACGTGGAGCAATGACGTACAAAATCGGAATATTTACACGTGTAAAATTTATTTGGGGGAATTCAATGTCTCTTTGAATTTTATCCCTTAATTTGTTAATTCACCCCAAACTTAGAAAAATACAATCTATCACAAATAATAATAATCTGCTCGATTGGATTGGAGACACAAACAGCATTTACTTTACAAGAAACGACAACATCCTTCGTTGTCAGGTGACACTACATTTCGTTGTTACAACATTATTGTTCGCTGTCACTCATACAAGATAGGAGACGATGAAGATACAAGAAACAACGTCTCCAACCGCAAATAAATTGGTGTAGCGCTAAGATAGAAAGATTTAGTATGGAATCTAAGGAATACACTATCATTCGTCTCCCTCTTATCCCTACGTTACTTTTCGTAGCACACGCGTGATCACGTCCAATATACCACGACCGACTCCATTCCGATCCATCCCACTTAGATTTCTTTTTCTTATTGTCGAGTTGTCCTCTTTCAATCGCGTTGTACCAGCAAATAATGCTGGACGACGGTGCATCCGGGATAATCCGGGCTCGGAAAAATGTGAATCTCGCTATTTTTGTCGGCGTGAAGGATACGACGTTTCGGATCAAGTTCGTCAAGGGTGCCTACCGGGACGACGCGGCTCTCAGAGAGAGGAATCGCGCTTTCCATCTTTTCAAGGGCCAACTGATTGGATCCAAAGAGCCTGCGTCCCCCGAGGTTCAAACCAGTGCTTTTCTTGTCGTCTTCTTTCTTTACCTCCTCGACATTTTGTTCGTGGACCAAGGCGGTGGCTTCTTTTGCCGAGAGCTCTGTGTTGGTGCTTACGTCGCGGCCGCCGTAGAGCTGGGCCAGGTACAAGAAATTGGACGCGTCGGGCTTTGAGGACTTTTCGGGGTTTTGAGTGTAGTCCATACAGTTGCCCAGGTCCTTGTTGTAGAAGTTTTCGTCCCAGTGGGGCAAGCCAAATCCATGTCCCAGCTCGTGACAGCTGGTGTAGAGTTTCTGGGCGTCGCTTTCAAAGTTGAGATAGAATTCGTTGAGTTTGGCCGTTGACGCAATTATTCTTCTCCCGCCAGGTCCCAACATAACCTCGTTGATTCCACGCCAGCCTTCGTCGCCGTAATCACTACAATTGACAAAAATGCAAAAAAACGAAAGCGAAACGCATGAAAACAAATAAGATGGCAATGTGAGAAATATAAAAAATGTAATGATATACACAAAGTAGAAGGACTGGTTGGATTTGCCAATCTTTTTGTGCTACTCACCCGTTGCAGATCTTGAGTTTTCCCGTGACGGTTGAGCACTCGTAGTCGTAGTCGACACGACTCTCGTACAGGCTTAGCGAATCAATGGGACTTCCGTTCTCCCAGTTTTGAATGGCTGGCTGGACAAAGGGCTGCCATTCGTCGGCGCAGGCGTTCAAAATATCCAACCGCAATCCATTCCCAGTGTTGGACCAACCGATAGCGTCGGGAGGCAACGTGGGAACCATCGTTCCATTCACGTCGTCAAAAGTCATGTTGTTGAGACTTCCCCCCACCCAATCGTCCTGGAAGAGATCTCCAAAAAAGGGAATGTCGGAGGGGTTGAAAATGTCAAAGACGTAGAGAAGAGGGATGGTTACCGCAACTGCAATGCACAGAATCATGGGCACCCACGTGGCAAGGCATGATTTTGGTCTTCGCTGTTGTTGCTGCTGCTGGGCCAGATTGAGCTGGTTCTGCCGCTCGAGCGAGAGGATAATATCCCGGGAGGCTGCCTCCTGCCGCTCGAGGTTGTTGATTCTTGCGGCATATTCGGCGTCGGCAAGCTCTTGCTGGATCCTCCGGGCCACCGCTTCGTCATCGTCCGTCAATGGGCCCGTGCTCCCGCTGCTGCTATTGCTATCTTTGGAGCCATAAATCCTCGGGATACCCGGAATGATGCTTCGATGGTGTTGTCCCGGAAATTGGACGGGTGCGGGTCGCTTGGAACCACGGGAATTTTGGTTTTGCGTCTCGCGTTCGTTGATCCGCTGGGCATAATCGGCATCGGCAAGTTCTTGCTGAATTCTGCGTGCATATTCTGCATCGCCAGGAATCTGGCTTGACCAACTGGGACGAGTGTCTTCGTCTACGAACGGAGGAGGGGGAAGGGGAATCACACCGTAATCCAACTCCACAGAATGATCTTGCATGCGATCGGGTTGCTGACTTGAAAGCCATTCATCCCCGGACAGACTGGAAGCATCTTCGGAATTGTTGCGCTGCCGCCGGCGTCCCCTCCTGTTGCGTCGGGTGCCGCTGGTGGTGCTGTCTCTGCTTCTGCTCCGGCTCTTGCTTCTGTTTTTGCTGTTGCTTCTTCTTCTTCTGCTGCTGCTGCTGTTATTCTTGGAGGATTTTTTCTTACCTCCCTTGCTTTTCTTTTTCCGGTGACCACTGTTCGTGCCTCGATCGCGTTCGTTGCGATCGTCATTTGCGTCTACATCTACAACTGGAATTGCAACCAGAACATCCACAGCATTCTCCCTCCCGTTTCGTTCGGCCTGACGCCGGACATATTCCTGCCTGTATTCGTCTTGGAGGGCCTTGGCGAAGGCCTCGTCTTCGGCTTCTTGGTTCCGTCTCGGCATGTTGGAATCTTTGTTGTGTGTGTTTGTGTTTAATTCTTTTCAATTCTTTCCAATTGTTTTGCTTTGAAAGATGGCTTGCAATCGAGTTTCTTTGGTTAGTCGTGCATAAAGTGTCCAAAATCAATCTTACACTAGTTGGAATTATTCGATGGCGACTGCTGGTGTCTGGTTTGACTTCTCGATTCCTTATTGCAGAAGCAGAATGATCAATGGACTTTTTGTGGATGTTCTCAAGTTTCTAGGAGCTTCCAGCAAAGACCATATCCATTATTATTATTATTGTCGTCGGGGTGAGTTGGGAGGAGTCGTGCTTTAAATATTTATCAATGTCAATGTTCAAACACTTTGCTCACAAGTTCGCAAAAACAACACCAGCACTTTACGACGAGGTTTTCTTCCTCGCCACTTCGATGGGATTTTACATACCAGTAGGATCGCACGCATCAGTGTCAAATGGGTCACTCTTTTTTTCGAGCGCCAAAAGCTCGCGGTTTTGATGCTTTCGTGGTAGGATTCTACACAGTCGTGATTTCGATCCTGGTGAAGGACGGAGTGACCTCTCGGACAACAAAACACAAGGCGAATTTTTCTGCGAGACGACCCTCATTTCTGACTGGCGATCGTGCCAAATTGAGTCATGGTATTCCGGCGCGCTCGCAAAAATTGCATACGAACGAAAAATTTTCGGTTGGCGATTTTGGTCAGTCGACGATCGGCCGAATGAGTTCGCACACCACCATTGTGCCTCACTCCGAACAAGAAAATTGATTTATTCGATTGATTCGATTCATTCGACTGAGATGACATGTCGGCATGTTGGTTAAGAAGCATTTTACCATCTTGTGGTAGGACTATAAAAGAGTATTTGTTTTTAGACCTTCCGATCAATAATAATTGTTTAACAAACCTACGAAATGCTTCTTTCGAACATTACGAATGTCTAAATTACGACTTGAATTCGAGATATAAGTCATCGTCAATCCACACCCAACATGAGACGTTAAATTAAGATATTGCTCGGGATGATTTTGAGCCTCAAAAAACGAAAATGAAGTTCTCCGACTGGTCAGCGTACGTTAAGTGGGCAATTGCATGGATTGGTCAGAGTTTGTTAAATGGTCCGCTTTCAACAAAAAGCATTAAACAATGTTTGGTTTTAGGTTCGAATAGAGCTTCTCTTCAAAGTAAAAGATATGACTGGGCCAGCAAATTCTAGAAACGAAAAAGTAGAGTAGGCAGAGTAGTCCTTGTTTAGCTAAATCACGAATAGTTAATGACAAAGCAACACCAAAGGAACTCGCCCTCTGCTAATCTCGCTCGGAGATTAGATACCCCACATGCGAGAATAGAACTTCTTGCTATCAAGGCCAAGAGAGCTTTCCGAAAAGGCGCTGACAATCTTCTTTGGTACTTTACTTACTACTCTTCCGTCGCATTGACTCACAATTTCCAGGATGACGACCTGTTCCTGCAACCCCATTGGCAATATTTGCAGCTGTGCGGAAAACAACGGCGTCCCCGAACTGACTTCGCAACTCTCCAGGCCAATTCCTACCGAGAACTGTTTATCCTTCGGCTGCGGATTTCAGCGAACAAACCAAGGCACAGGAATAATAGCTAGAAGTAAAAGACGCAAATTGAACCTCAACGACGAAGAAGAGGCTCTCAACGAAGAAATGCAAAAGTTGAATATTGACGAGCAGATAGATGCAGATCAGACAGTCCTCGGAAATTCGGCAGTAGGTATAAATCTTCAAGCAAGCATAAGTCAAGTCTTCGAACAAGAAGACGAATTGAAGCTGAAATTCAAGGAGCTAGCTAACACGATTGATCGCATCGAGTCCGAAATAGGCAACGCGAACAATACCCTATTGGATAGCATTAAGCGTGAACAGTTCCAAGCCTATGCGCTCGCACGAGAGCAAAATGCAACTTACGTCAGTCATCCCGTCTTCACAATCGGATTTTTGAGAGCTGAGCAGTACGACGCCGAAAAGGCAGCACATAGGATGTTTCGTTACCTCAAGATCAAGCTCGACTTGTTTGGAGAGGAGAAGTTGACTCAAGATATACTCCTGGACGACATTGGAGATGATGGGAGGAGATATCTCGAACGTGGCGGCCTCCAGGTGTTACCCGAGCGTGACGCGGCCGGAAGGCGTGTAGTCTTTGGAACTGGTGTCCTGAATGGAAGCTCAAAGGCGAGCGATATCGAAAGTGCGGTAAGTATACCTCGGTTTCATGCGTTCCATGTGTGATGACGATTCGTTTCTAATCTTACGTTCGTTTTGGTTTCGAATGCTCACTTTTTTTTACGACAACCGGCAGAAAAAGGCCTACTTTTATTTCTGGACTTCTATCAGTGAAGATGACGACGAGCAAGGAAGGATCAAGGGTATCGCCGGCATCATCTGGAGGGTTCACAAACCTCCTATGCCGTCCGCTGCTGCTGCCGAATCCCTCAGTCAGATATGGTTGTGTGTACCGATGAGGATTTCCGCGTACCACGTGTGCTACGGACCTAGATCATACGACCTTCAATCTCTCGACAGGTTTGCGAGAATGTCTCTCGTATGGTTCAAGAACAAAAACTTTATGAGATATCGCCGAGCTCACTTTGGGGAGGCGGTGGAAATCATGTACAAGATGATGGATATATACGGCATTCCATCGCATTGCTTTCCTATCAATCACGCTTCGTCTACGCACGGCTTTCAATGGAATGGACGAAGCAACAACAGCATTGGTATTTCGACCTCGGCACCTCCTTTCCACGTGGACAATCACAAGACCTGGATGAAACACAGAAGGTCGCTCGACCAAGAGAAAAAACTATTGATGACATCGTTGACTGCTTCGAATGGATCAGCATCATCAACCGCAATTCTAAATTCCATACGGTCTAATGGATCAGTGCCTATCCTTAATTCCTTAAGATCTTCGAATGAATCAATATTTGTGGAACAGTCATTGATTGGCAGTATGGGCGAACCCATGAACTTTCCTATAACCTCGGACAACGACATACTGATCGGCGGTCCCTCCGCTACCAACAACGATATGAGTATCGGGAACGGGATTGATGATTCAAAGCCCTCCGCCGGAATGAGTGGTACTACAGCTGGCACGGTATCTACTGAAACGATCAATACTTTGATCGGAGGAAACGACCTCGACACGTTTGAGAACGACCTGAATGAAAGCCAAGTCTTGAGCGAAAGCCTTCTTGGTTGGCCTAATAGGCCCATTCGCGGCGACGAAATACCACAACACGACATTAAGTGTGGACGGGGCAAACCACTTCAAAAACATCCCGGGAATGAATGGTTCCGGAGTCTGGTTTCCGACGAATATGAGAGGTACAATGCATTGGGCAAACGGAAACAAACTATAATGTCGAGAGAGATCGTCACAAGAGTGAAACGAGAAGGAAGAAAATTCTTGAAAAAGCTAGAAACGACTACGAGTCGTGATCATTGGATAGAGATCGATGACGACGAAGCACGTGAGAAGGTTGCCATCACATTCCGAACTGAACGAAAGAAGAGGTCCAACAATTAGAATTCTAGGGTTGGCTCTAAAGAATAGCTGTAAAGTTTTAGGATTTGTCCACGTAGAGAGAGATGCCTATTGCACCTTTTTTAGCTCATCAGAGCACAAAAAAAATCCGATTAATGTAAGAATGAATCTGAACAGAACAACATCATGCATTCTCACATTCATACGATAACCCAAACTCAACCGTGTCACGTGTCCCTAACCCTAAAGGTCACGAAACTTTTAATCACTCTTTATGCGCGCCACATTTTGAATTTCTGTACGTACCAAACAATTATTATTACCTCCAAACTTCCCATCATCCCATGGGACGAAGCATGGAAAATACGATAAATCCAACTGCCGAGCATGTTAAAGTAGGTCCTACTCGTAGAGACACGCGAAGATAATTCTTCGGCAACGATCGATTTATTGCATTCAGCAGATTAGGCCCATGCTCTGACAAAAATACCATCAAAACGAGCGGACAACACGTGGTCAATTACAAGGTTTGACAATGAATAGGGCCATCGACCACACTGAACGGAAAATTCTATTCGATTCAGAGTTCTCGATCTAAGATGAAGGATAGGACCCCGCAAACGATTGAAAGATCCAGTCTGTTTTTTCTTTCTTTTTTTTCATCGAAGCAACATTATTTGCCGATACAGATGCAACATACAAAGCAATGAGAGCCTGCCCTGATTCAAACACTTTGAACAAAGGAATAAATGCAAAATGACAGAGAACACAACTACAAAAGCTAGTGGCACTAGCACCACTTCGCAAAGCGGGACAATTCCGTTGCCAACGCAAAGGAGAAAACTCCCACGGGAAATTCTTTGGGCTTTGGGCAGTATTGTGTGCTGCTGGATTTCCTGGATGATCGAAGGGAAGCTCAGCGAGTCATCCTCTGGCATTATCGACCATTCGGACGTCAACAAAAGTGACGATTTGTCCAGCGGCAACTCCTGTCGGCTGTACATGGCACCGACAACTGTTGGTGGCATAGAAGGAAACTACGGAATTTTCACGGCGGTCGATCTGAAAGCCGGCGACACGGTTTTGGCGAACGATGGGCCCAATATTCCGGCGTTGATAGACTTTCGTAAGTTGCCGTCGAAAATTTTCCCAGATACCGACCACCTTGGGATCTTTGAGAATGTCTGGTGGGGGGTCAACGCGGATGTCAGCGTCCAGTTGCTGGCGGAATTCGACTATCCGAGATAGTGACCTTGCAAACATTGCAGACCTCCAAATCAATTTCGGGGCCCTGCCCAACTGCCACCCGTACCAGTCCAACGTCAGAACTTTTAAGCCTTGGGATGGGATTGACTACGATGATCGAACGTATCTATCCGATGATCACGTGAATAATCCACTCCGAGGATCCTTTTCCTACTATACCGGTAAGCATTTCGCAGTCGAAAGGGCTGTCTCAGCGGGAATGGAGCTCTTCCTAGGACTATAACGGGGATTGGGAACAACATGGATTTCCCCGGGAGCAGGATTATTTTTCGGCAGCTGCTCTAATTCGGAAGTGGATCCTCACCGTTGGCGAAAAAGTTCACCAGGACAAAATCAATGGCAGAGACAACACTGAACCCAGCACGGTCATGTCCACCGATGATTTGGTAAACGGAGCCAAGGCAATTCTCAAGCTGATCAGAATGCCCTCACCAGGGTCGCCTATCGACCAGCTTGGATCAAATGACTACGATGAAAGTACGATAAATGAAGGAATCTATCATCTAGAACAGCTTACGTCTCGAGTCTTTTCCCTCCTTCCACAAACCACCGGCGAGTGGAACACGATCTACCATCGATCATGGGAGATTTATTACGATCGAAAGAAGAAGATTGTTCCTCTGCCTGAAAATACCGTATCGGACTTTCCATCAGTGAAGGATGTAGGCGACGCAATGTACGATGTCTCCAAGCCGGTACCAAAATCTATACAGGAACTGAAAGAGTATGGGATCTGCCTCGACCATATCGTAGCTGGAGAGTCTCAAGCGGAACTCGAGCTCGACAACACCTCCGGGTTTGCAATCGAAAATGAAAGCAGCTGTGTTAATATGACGGTCGGGCGTGGGGCAATGGCGGCTCGGTTCCTCGCCAAGGGCGAGCTCATTGTTCCCGTTCCTTTCCTCCATCTCTTAGACCGATCGCTGTTCGAGAAAGATGCAGAGCAAGAAATGTCTTTCACGGAGCTTCTTCTGAACTATTGCTTTGGGCATTCTGAGTCTACCCTGGTGATGTGTCCGGTGACAAGCGCTGTTCTGGTGAATCATTGCAGCGATCGAAACGGTCGATTCTCCTGCGGCAACGGTGGAAAGGGACCCAATGCAGAATATCGATGGGCCTCGGAATCCGAGTGGGATAAGAAGACTAAGGAAACCCTAACCATGACGCTGGACGAGCTGGCGGGAGCTAATCACCAACAGCAACACCGGATGATTTCCATGGAAATTGTGGCCACTCGTGACATTCAAGAGGGGGAAGAGGTGAGAAAATAACTCCATACGGAATCTTCGACTTGTCCTCACGGTGACATCCATGTCGACTTTTTTAATGGCAAACTAAAAATCTGTGTCTTGTCTTCTTATTTTTTAGATATTTATCGACTATGGAGAAAAGTGGGAAGACGCATGGCTGGAGCATGTCCGAAATTGGTCGAACCATGACGGGAATACCGATCTGTGGTGGACGTCACCACTGACGTCCTTTGAACTCAACCACGGAGAGAAGATGACGGGAGAAGAGGGCAAGCATCGCAATGATTCATTGTTCTACGGAGATCTGAGAAGTGATGATGTGAGTCTGAGCGAGGATGGACGGTTCATGGCTATGTGCTGGTACGAAGACAAATTCGAAATTGACTGGGGTCTGGGATCTCGACATTCCTGGAATCCGAACGGGGCAGAGAAGGGCAGTGTTGGCAACGACAACGACGGTTCTAGTGTTTACTGGAAGGACATGAGTGACGACGAAATTTACAAGGAATATGCTATTGATGTTGGTAAAAATCGGTCTGTTCAGTTCTCACACTTCCGGGATCATCCTTCAGGACAGTCTCGTCATTTTTGGCCGTGTTCAATCCTTTCCAAACATGATGAGGATACTGACGACGACGACGAAAACCGATATATCGTACGTATTTTTCCCTCTCATTATCACCTTTACTTAAATGGTGACAAGTCATTGGCGGCGAACTTGCTATTAGAGAACTATCCGAGATCTTCGATCCGCTTCGTGACTGTACCCTATCAAGGTGATCAATACCATCGGAAGGCCTTTCGTCATCACATCGAGATCAAGGACGAATTATTTCCAGAAAAATGGAGGAACAAGCAATAGAATATATATATGCAACATGAAACCGATTCATTTTTGAAAGACTGATACCTAACCACCAATCATTGCTGTACAATACGGTTTGCGCTCTGAGGACGTGCCAAGACCCGACCAGAAAAGTGGTTCCTTCGTTTTTAAAAATATGACTGAACATTATTACTTCAAGGAATAATTTAAGATTTTATATATTTAAGAGTACTTTTAATTCAATCGCTTCAACGAAAAAACCCAGGAATAGCCAAAAACGCCGGCATATAGCGCAATATAACATTTTTGCAACCCGAAGTTTTCACCATCGCTATGGCTGAGATTTTCCAGTTGAGAGATAAATTATACAAATATGACAAACAATGTGCGGAAGCATCAATTTCGAATCACCTGCTGTTGATCAGGTCTTCTATACCTTGGCGATGTTGCCATCGGGTTCCAACAGGGCTTCGAGCCGGCGCTTTCGGTCGTCCTCAGACACAGTTGCTTTGTTCTTCATACCACTAGTTCCGAAGAATTCGGCATCGCTCATGTAGTCTTTGTCACCAGCAGCAGCCTCGTCTCCGAGCTTTCGGAAGAAACCACCGTTGCCATAAGCAACGTTGCCATAAGCGCCGTAATTGTAGGCGTAGGGTGAGTAGCGACGGGCCGCCTTAATACCCTTGAAGCCCTTGGAACCCTTTCCTGATTTCAGGTGAGAATGGCCGAGATCGTTGTTGTTGCCATATCGGCCGTAGTAGCGGCCGTAGCCGCCGTAGCGACCGTAGCCGTAGCTGGCATAGCCATAGCCGCCGTAGGTACCGATTCCATGAGAGTGGGAGTGGCCACTGTTGTAGTTAGCTGTTCCGTGTGTGTTTCCTGAGAATCTGAAAGCGTTCTGGCCACCAGGGAGGAGAACTTCGTCGACGACATGGATAACACCATTGCAAGAAATGACATCCTGACTGAAGGTTTGTCTGTCGGCATCGGTAGATCCTTCGTTAATGTTGACATTGATATCAAAGTTCCTTTGTGTTTGGAACTCGTCAACTCTGAAAACATTGTCGGGGACACCGATAGTGGGCTTGAGCCCGTTGACAATATTTCCAGGACCAAGCTGTTGCGAACGAGCGGCATTGATGCATCTAGTCTTCGATCGCTGGTTGTCTCTTCGGCTTTGGTTTGTGTTGAGCGTGCGGTATGTTTGTCCGCATCGAAGATCACGGGTCAATCTAGCCTGAGGAAGAATGTGGAGTTCAATAAGCTTTTGCTCATTGACTCGGGAGATCAAACCATCAACCTTGGCGAAGGCGGCATCAGTAGGAGCGAAGATTGTGTGAGGAGAGTTTCCAGTCGCCATGAGGGCCAAAACATTTGGGTTTCTATCGATAACATCACAGAGAATTCTGAATGGGTGACCAATTCTCGACTCCATATCGTCATCGTCCGAGGTGCTGCCAGCGGGTTGGGTACCGGTACAAAGATTACCGTCTGCGAAGTTCAAAAGATAGATAGTTAGTGATAAAGAATAAACCCTTTTGTGTGACGTAAATCTCGATAGATTATCACTTACAAGTTCGTCTCATCGAACCACCTCGGTCATTTTCGAAATCACCGTTGTTGAGGTTAAGACGTTCATCTTCAGCTCTTCCACATCTATCGAACTGAATATTAGTTTGTCCGGTCACAGAAGCGGAAAGGAGTGCCGAAAGAAGTACAGCGAACGAAACGCGTTTGATGATTGCCATATTGGATTGTTTTGTGTTGTCGTGTAGGAAGATCAAATTTATGCAGTTTGATGCAATCAGAGCCTATCAACAATGGGTTGTGATTATCGCTTTACAATATAATTTGTGATTGGGAGATCTCACTTCTTTGTTTTATGACAAAAGATTGTCTTGTTGCGGAAATTGTTGGCTTTTTGCGCGATGGTATTCTATTCCCGGTTGAAATCTCGATATCTCAACGCTTATGGTGCTCCAACGGTTGCATTTCATTATGTTTTTAAGCGCCTGCTCAGCTTTCGAGCACCTTGAAGGGATTAATACTTATTTTGGCGTGCTTCTTTGGCGTCACAATTAGGATTGGTGACTGCCCGCGCGCGCATATTTATGAGTCAATCGTTATATAATTTTCGAATCTCAACGGTTCTCACGCCACATGGTTGGGAGGTGCGCAATATTTTTCAAGACTCCGATGTTTCAAAAGCAAGTGTTGCCGATGCAATTCTGCTAAATAGTAGCCCAGCCTCTCTAGTAAGAGGAGAAATACTTTTTTGGCGACAAGACAGTCTACGAATCCAATTTCTTTCTTGTGGAAACTCAGGTATTTCTCTCTATTAAAAAAAAGCAGTACTAATACTACGTGTAGCATATACAGGGCCTCACAGATAGTAGGACTCTAACGTAGCAATAATAGCAGGATCTCTCGTGCAGCTACGGAGGGAGTACGGAGACGAGAATTTTGCCAATTTTAGGTCATCACTCGTACCATTCCGATCATAATCATGACCAATTATTTCTATCGATACTAATAGTAGGTTCTAAGAGTATGATACTAGGACCTATCACTATTTTTTATTCGTCAGCCCCCTAGTAGAGATTATCTTATTATCCTACTATTCACTGAACTCTAGTAGTTAGAGCATAAGCAATTCGGTATACTCTCTGGCACAAAGCAGGAGTTGCATCGTGGAAAAACTATAAGCTATCTTACACTACTCTATTATTCCATTCTTTGCATAGAGGTTGAAATCGATTCATTCATTCCCCTCACGTGGTGGTGAGAAGATGATCAATTCATTCGAAGCCAAGAATGCCCTGTTACCGGGACAATCCACGTTCAGTATCCATAGGCCACGAATCCATCGTCCCAGAACCCACCGAACGCGGCGTTTTACAACGCGCATCCATTGCGTGCTATCGTTCATCTACGTCTCAGTTTGATTGCGTTTTAGTTTTGGAAAAACATGGGGCCGCTCTGGCCGTTTCCAAGATCGTACGATTGGTCATTGTATCCGAAACCATCTCCGAGAACCTCATAAGGAGTGACGACAGCGTGGAAGGGGAATTCCATGTAATTTGTAGCAATGACGCGGATGGTCCAGCCAGGTCCAGGAGTGGGGATGACACAGTGGTATGGCTGAGTGGATCCTCCGCAGTGAAGTTCGTACAACTGACGAACAGAGTTGGGACCTGAAAGAACCTCGATCTTAGCCTTCACGGTACGTTTTCCGAGATCGCGACTCCAGAGAACCATCTGAGTGGTTTCGACGTCGTCAGGAATGTTGAAGTAACGGATGGAACCGCCGCCACCTTCTGTTGATCCTCCCTGCACGGTGGTTTTAGGGGACGTGTCGAAGACCTTTTGCGTAGCAGCCCAGGTTTCCTTCATTCGGTTGGCATTGGGAACTTCAGCTCCGAATTCGAGAGGGAATTCATGACTTCCAGTGGTGGAAATTTTCAAGGTCTTGGTTCCGGGCTTAAATTTGAGCATGGCGCGGAATTGGTTCATGTCACCATCTTCGTTCTCGATGTTGACAGAGTGAATTCTACGGATAGGTCCGACCCACTGTCAAAATTGAGTGAGTAGAAGAAAAGAGACGAAAAAGAGATGAGTGCTGCGTCGCCAAAATTTCAAAATTGGATTCTGAGACATATTTTCGATCTCAGGCTTCCTTTCTTCAATAACTTTATAATTGAACCCAGTAGTGAAATTTTATTCAATGACTTCTTTTCAATAGGCATCATGTTTTGTGCCCATTCTGATTTGCCATAGCCAAATTCAAAATATGATACATTCATGATACCTTTTAAATGCGAAGAAGTATTTTTCACCCAAAGATTCCTCGTCACTGCGATCGCTACAAAATGCATTGCCATTCTTATCACCATAATATTCCATGGAATGAAAGATGATTCGATACAAATAACGACAATGAAGAAACGTACCAATTCAACGAGTGCCTTCAAAGGTCGTCCGTTTGTGCGAATGTAGTAGGAAAGACGCTCGGCCTCTGGAGGGATATCCCAGGTACGAACGGTTCCTCCTCCTTGCATCTTGCGCATTGGGATATCGGTCGGGAACTGAGTGAAAGTAATGCACATGTACAGAAGGAGTTCGAATAATCGTATAAGTATTGCGTAAACAAGAGGTGAGATGAAGAGTAATTTTTACAAAAAGTTGCTTTTGGCCTGCAAATCGTTTGGGAAACTGATCATGTGAAGCTCTGATTGCGCACGCACCATGTTCATGAGGGTCTGGTCAACAGGGTCACTGGAGGTGGGTCCACCCAAATTAGGGTTGTAGTCAATGGCTTGGTTCAAAGCAGTTGTGGTGGGAACCTTGCTCGACGGAGCGAAGGCGGAAGCCGAGGCCATCATGGCCGAAAAGAGGAAAGCGCAGTATTTCATCTTGGATAACAAGGAAGAATAAACAATTATATGACAAGAGTCTGATATAAGGTATGGTCTACAGTTGATTAGTAGTCGTAGAGAATCTTGTGAGTGTCGAAGGGAGGAACAAGATGGGTGAAAAGAGGGAGGTGGCAACCTTCATTCGTTGTTGTTTGCCGCTCTTTTTTTGGTGAGCCCAATCGCAATTACAGTATCCCCGATAACATCAACAACTACTGAAGTTCACAGAAGAAGGGCCAAAGAAGCCAAAACAAAAGACAGGAAAGCTTGACGCACGTAAGTTTCCTCGATAGATTTTTTTCGTTGGCGTGTCTTCTCAAATGACGATCGTCATCGTGGCGTGATGTGATGTGATTGGATTGCCGAACATTCAAAATGCGCGGCCAGTAATATATCAATCGACAAGAGATGTCATAGCTACTATCTTCAACGAGGAAATGCATCTCCTGTTCTATTTCGGGGTTCTCAACCACGCACTTCGGATTCGAACGAGGCCAATCACGAATTGTTAGATATCAGCGCTGGGTGTTCTGGTGGTCTAAATTTTGAAACTTTGGACGCGCGGCTGCCTCGTTTCTATGTATTTTCAAATTTTGAGTCGGCTTTTTCGAGGAGGGCGGCCATAAAGTTTTCAACATACGCACGAGAGCCTCAATCCTCATTCGCGCCAAAATCTCCAAGTCCGCAACCGCGAATAGATTTCACCAAAACAAAAACAATTCGTGCACGTAACTCTCGAAGGAATAATAATTTGTTTCTCCACCTAATCTAACTTTTTCCAGGTGAAAGAAATAATTAGAATTAGGCACGAATAGTACTCTGATGATGGATCTATCAAATAATGTAAAGCAAACAAAAATGCATTTCGTGACGCGTCCCTAAAAGTAGTCGGTAGCAGTAATCGTAAGCTCATTATGATCGGGTGGGAATGAATGATTTGTTTCTTGTTCCCAAAATTGTATGCCTACCACCATTGCCACCACCACCACAAGTCAGCAAAAAGAGTTGGACGAGTCGATGGACAAAATTAGTAATACTGTAGTTGATAATTGATAAGATCCTGGTGAACTAGAGTTTTGTTAACTTTCGTTACTACTTGTAGCCCAAGTTCTTCGTGGTGAGTTGAGGATAGAGCAGTTTCATATCGCTCAACCGTTTTACTTTGTAACCGCATAACAAGGCATGTCGTGTATGTTCGTCTACCCAACATCGAAGATACTGTCTCCTTCTGCATACCTTCGATCTTCACCAAAACAATTCCATGCTTCGACCCAGTAGCGAAGAGATTTACAAACAAGTTAGAATCTGTCTTCAACAGGGAAGATGACACCGAAATGAGATATCAGTACAATTTTTGTTGCCATCCCAGTCCGATGCTTCACGTGAAGCGCAATCTTTGCGTTCATAGATTTGCAGTTGACCTTCCGATGAAGAAGTCAGAAAGAATTCGAGGCAAACCAAATGCACTTGATCGAGGTGCCCGATTTTTGCCTGCATCCGCGAGCTGCACTCCTATCAAGGACGTCGCCGATTCTTTTATTGCCGTCACTGACACAAAAAGACATTCATAATGTTGTGCATCAGTTGGAAACTCCGACTTTATGGGTCAGAACGAAGACTCTTGTTGCCGCTCCAGGAAATAATTCGTCGAAAATGTCAAGGGATCTTACGAAAAATCTATCACCCCGACGGTTGAGAAAAGACCTGAGGCGTCTTCGTTCCAACGATATGAAATTATATAGCGAACGCCATGATATTCTTTTATTGTTTGGGTTTTTGCTGAATACAGCCTCAACCCTTGTCGGTGGCAGTGGATTTCTTTCGTCTCTAGAGAGAGAGAGGTAACTCGAAATGCCGATTATGCAACTTGACCGAGAGACAGAGAACTCGACATGCAGTGATTTTCATTCGGACGAGTCAAAGAATGGTTCGTCGATTGGTCGAAGCCAAGTTTTAGTTTGAGCTCGAAGGAAATAATATCAACCCGCCGAGCTCGTGGATTATTGAAGGCCAAAGATACTTCTAATCAGGGATTGATCCAATCACGAGTGAAATCCTCAACGTGACGTCTTTTGTAGTACGAGGTAGTAGGAATGCTCCGCGTAATATTTTATTGTTCTTTCTTCTTGTAGGAGTGCTTCAACAAGCACGAACATCGAATCGGAAAAACGACAGGGTGAAGAAAAGTTGTTCTCGTCAACAGCAAGTATCCACCTCGCGGCACATCCCACCTCTTCTTTCTCATCTCTCTAGACTGTCCGGCTCAAGACTCAACGCCAATACTATAAATAAACACTGGTTATATCAGAAATCATGAAATCTGTACTCGCGCTCACCACCATGGTGGCTTCTGCCGCCGCTTTTGCCCCCACTGCCCAGCACTCGACCGCTAGCAGCACGCAGCTCGCCGAAACCAAGACCGATATGAAGGCCCTCGCATCCCAGCTGAACCCAATTGTCCCATTCTGGGATCCCCTTGGCTTGTGCGATGCCGCCTTCTGGGGCTTTTCCGAAGAACAAACCATTGGATGGTTGAGACATGCTGAGATCAAGTGAGTAACTTGGCGAAGTGAATTTAGATGCTGTCGGAAGTTTCTTGAAAACAATCCTCCACTACGGATCGGAAATCTACTATCATTTGATGGATCGTCATCATTCTTTTAGTTTGTTTATCTAACACTTATCTCCATCCACTCTTAATTGCTTTGCTGTGATTGACCATCCAATATCTCCACCCTGTACTCAAACCTACCGTTTTCGCTCCCAGGCACGGCCGTGTCGCTATGGCTGCCTTCGTTGGATACGTCGTCCAATCTAACTTTGTCTTCCCTTGGTCCACCTTCGGAGGCAACCCTCCACCTGGCGTAGATTTGTCCCCTCCCGAGCAGTGGGATGCCCTTCCAATGGCCGCTCAAGTTCAGATCGTCGGCTTCGTTGGTTTCCTCGAATGGTATTCCGAGTTGAGCGACAACGGCAACGGACCCCACTACACAAAGGGAGGAAAGCCAGGCCAGTACCCAACCTTTGACAACGTTCCCCACGCCACCCCTTTCAACCTTTACGATCCTTTCAAGCTTTCCAAGAACCGATCGGAGGAAGACAAGGCCAAAGGACTCGTCAAGGAGATCAACAACGGTCGATTGGCCATGCTTGGAATTATCGGTTTCCTTTCCGAGCAGACTATCCCTGGATCCGTTCCCGTTCTTTCTGGCGTTGTCAAGCCCTACGCCGGAGAGGTCATGGCTCCCTTCGCCGTGCAATAGACGGTTTTTGAATCGTTCTGAGTTGTGATGCTGGCAGAGTGCCGAGGCAAATTCGGATTCAAGTCGAGTAATCACTACTGAAGACAATGCGCTATGGTGGTTAGTTTTTCTCTGAGCATTGGTACTTCTAACAAGCATCAAAAAGTGATGATATTACAACTTGTTGTTGTTCCGCGACTCGTGAGGAGCTGACTCTCGGATCATTTCTTACTTGTTCTGTTTCAACGACGACTTCGATTCTTCTTCCACCAACAAGGAGGAGGGATTGATTACATGGCCGCTATGGAATAGAATTATGGTAGTAGTAACATCTAGTATAACATAACAATAGAGGTTGAAAAAATTCAACACCGAGGCATGCGTTAGTGTTTGTATTGGTGCTCTAGCAGTAGAGACTACAATACAACGAATAGAACGTTTCCTTTTTGTTCGTGGTGAGTCCTCGCGAGCATCATGATAGGATCCTATCTCTAGTAGGTCCTAGGAGTACTAATACTCCTACCCTTGTGGCCGAGGGGTCGTTCATACTAAAAACAGAAGTCGCGGGCTAGGCCACACTGTGTGAGAAGGTTCATTTTTATTTATATCTCAGATCAGATTAATTAGGTTATACTGATGAATTTTTGCAATTAACACAGCATACTATGAAAAACAGAAATATCGGGAATATTAACTTAAATCTTTTCTCGATTTGGTTCTTGTTTTATTTTATTAAGGCACCTTAAAGTAGTAAAAGTTAAACAGAATTTCAAGGGGCTCTTGCAATTGAATACGCTTAATTAAATATGAATGACTCAAAATTTAATTATAGGAATTTACACTTAAGTAAATTTATCGTTCTTTTTCTATGCGCATACCATAATTAAAATAAGGAAGATTGATGGTAGCGAATATTTAACCACACTTATTGAACTAATAAAACAAATAATAGTGTACATGTACGAGTGCGGTAGGACTAATTCCAAGTTTCTATCCCAGAAATTTACAGTATTCCTACCTATTTTAAGTCTTGCCGAAGGATGACAGAGTAGCAGGTGGAAAGCGGCTCTTTTAACAGTTCTGATATCTGAACCAGATAATGTTTGTAGGAGATATCACGTGCATCATAGCAATTGTTACGTTTCCCGGTGCTTCGAGAGCTTTAGTGATTTTGTTGTTGGAAAGAGCGTAGCGAGCTACATCTGATATCTGTAAGTGCTCCTCAGTTGCCGATGTGCACTGGGTGGGTTTCGACTTTGACCTGTTTCACATAATGTTCTCCAACGCAAATGCTCATTTCTTCTTCTGACTTCTTTTGTGCTCGAATTCAGATAAACCGAATACAACGGCCTGTTCTAGAAGCGGATCGCTGCGAAGCGGATCTCTTCGGATTGTCATTTGATCGACGTGTCTCTCGATCAATATGACTGCGAACGCGAACAGGCACGAAAATGGTGACAATTTCACCAATACAAATGCGATTCAGAATTTTATTGACGGGAAAATCTACGCAAATCCTTCTGCTTTGGAGACCCATACGGATGGCACCGACGTCAGTGTGAGTATCGAAAGCACATGCAGTAGGTCTGCCATCATCGATCAAAATTCTAATCATCAATCATCTCCGAGAGACCGAGGAGAATCCAAGAACAATGACGATATCTTCGATAGTGATTTTTCCTTCTCAGAAGTAATGGTAGACGATGGAAGTCAGCTTGATGAGGACGATAGAAACAGCAAGAGTGGCAAGAGAAGCAACAACGACGCCGATAGCGAACTCAAAAATGACCATAGTACTCGTCTGCGTAGACCTAGACGATTCTCGAATGTTTCATTGGCATCGTCGACGACAACCTCAAACTCAGATGTCCAGGTTTCTTCACTAACTAAGCGGTTGAACCAAATGGCAGTCAAGGAACGCCAAAGTGCCATGTATGATTTGCATGGGATACCTCTTGACGATGAATGCCCACAAAAAATGCAAAAATTGCTTTCCGAACTGGACCAAAAGATCGAAGAACGTCTACAGTTTTCGAAGTCATCATATGCAGATGGAGACAATTTCGGTGAACCAGATTTGTTTCCGCTATTGACAAAGGAGCAACAGCATGAGCTTATGTTACCCCCTAAAAATAGACCGGTAGCGACAGAAAACAACCCTCTTGACAGTTTGACTACGGGCGATGGCGACCCACAAACTCCTGCTATTCAACAACGTGTTCAGTTCTTGAAACACAATCTAGACGACAAAGAATTTGGAGAAGGGCTACGATTAGCCCGACAGCAAAGCCCGGAATACGTTCACGCCCAACGCATCAAGTTCCTGAGAGCAGATCGATACAACGCAAGTCTCGCCTCTGCTCGCATGATCCGATTTTTCGATATGAAGAGAGAATTATTTTGCATTCCCGGCTACAACGGAAATGACAGGAATGACCGATTGGGTTGTTTGGGTCGTGATTTGAGGTTGTCCGATTTTTCGGAGGAAGACTTGGAGCTATGGAAAAAGAGCGGATTCATGCAACTCTGTGGTATGAGAGATCGCGCGAAGCGTCCTATCGTCGCTATGTTTGGGAAGATAATAATGGAAGCGAATATTACGTCGGAACTTCTCTTGAGGGCGTACCTTTATGTATGCAATCTCTGGTCCCGCGATGAATCGACACAGAGAGCGGGAGTTGTGGTGATAGCATACAACATGTTCACGGATCCTTTGTCGTCGAGAAACAGTAGTTCCAGTCCTGCTCCTTCGACAACGGGCGGAAGGATCAATGAAATCGACGACAATTCCTCGAGTGACTGGCGTTGATGAAGACGTCATAAGACAATACTTGAAACAAACGAAACCATTGAACACACAGATGATCAAGGTTGGAATGGCCGCACAACTTCGAAGTATTTCAATACATTTCTGCATCGACCATCATATCCTCAATGCGCAATACGAAAAAATTGCGGGATACATGTCTACAGCTACAGTTGCGCGATTGCGATGTCACTACGCAAGTGTCCAAAATCCAGAATCATCTATTCTTGGTGCATCTGGAATGAACAAGATCAAGGGTACCGGAAACTCTCCAAACCACGATCCAGCCTCCTATGACCACAGCAACAACGTTGACAAAAGCGATCGAGAGGCAGTGTTAGAATCTACAAGTCAACGAGGAAATGATAATGATTATTTGATGAAATCCAAAGTGAACCCCCACAGCGAAGTTTTGTATACACTCATGACGTTTGGCATCCCACGGGAGACGATACCGATTAACGATGCGACGGGGGAAATCCAACTGGAACTCCATCAGGCTATTCTGAAGGCCATCGGCGAACGCGAAGATCTAGATCGATCGATGGAATCAATGCGCGCGACTTCATTTTCTGCATCAATGATCTCATCGGGAAGTGCGGTAGCAGCAAGTACTGATTATATTGAGGGAAAAATAAGTGCTGGCGACCGCGTCGTCAGTAGTGACAAGACCATGATCGGCATTACATCGAGCACTGCCTCTGACAAACTATGGATGAGTCTCACAGCGAGCACGGCTTCGAATGCCTCGTTTTCGTTATTTCCAAATTTATTGGATGGCGATGAACTTCGAGAAGGGAGCGATCATTCAACACGATCGTTGATTGGACCACCTCCTTCAGGGAACACCCCGGCACAACCAAAGATGGACAACCCGCTACCGGATTTATCCTCCTCCTTATCAGCACCTTCGGCTCCTTTGCCAACTGATAATGACCTGAGGGCGTCCACACCTGCTGCTTCCTCTATCAGTGAGCTATCCATTCGAACAGGAGTACAAGTACTGAATCCAGTCGGGTCCAAAACTGATCCCAACTTCGAACGACGTCATCATGGGTCGTGGACCATGGAATCGCACTCACCCCGGAAATCTTCAACTCAAGGCGATGCTAGAGCGAGAACGTGATCGGTACGAACGCGTCAATCGATTCGAACGAATGCGAATAGTGGATACAATGCTGAACGAATTGTATCATGACCGTGGGGTACGGTTTCTGTATAAACCAAAGCCGAAGCAGGCAAAAGCTGACGAAATTGCGGGCAACGATTTTTGGTTGGAAGCCAAACGAGACAAGGCCCATGACAAGATTACCCACGATTTCCGCAACCTCAGGCGCCAGAAACAAGTTCCACCAAAATAGAATCCAGAAAAGAATCACCCCAATTCGCGTTTACAACGTTTGTAACTTTTAGTGAAAGCATGAGTAGAGATCTAAAGCTCGAAGAAATATATTGGTATCTGAGTAAGGACGATGAAAAAGAATTTTTGCCTTGCAACTATTTATGGGAAAATCTCGACAACAGTTACTGAAGGAGTCGCGGAAGAAGCAGAATGATTCATCTCTATGCGTATTAGATCTATATTTGGCCCAGCAGGATAGCGTCAAGGATATCATCTGAGATCAGAATCATTCTCTAGGATCTCCAGCTGTTTGGCGAGATCAAGCGATTCCCCCATTTCGAATCGTTGAAGAAGGTAGTTCATATTTGGACACTCAGCTACAGTTGCTTCGATAGTTTTCGTTTCGGCGGCCGCGACTGGTGGAGTCGGTGGCCGAACTCTTTTGTCGACAACGACGTGATCTTCGGATAATGTCTCGTTTGGATTTAGATTCGCCTTCATTGCTCTGAAAATTCTACCTTGGGGTCGACTAATATTGATAAGAACCTTTTATTAATAATGTTGGACCGTTTTGATTATGTTAGCAACATTATTTTGCGACGGAATCTGTTTCACGTTTTGAAAACCCAACAAAAAAAGTTCTTTCGCAAGTGCTTCGATCTTGAAAGTATGGAAACCCGTTGGTCTGGTATTCACTTAATCAACTTCAACGCCCCATTTCACTTGTCCAATGACTGATAGATTGACTGATATGATACAATAACGTCTGGCCTCCGCTCGGCACACATCTTCGTTCTCATTCCCGTACTACGAGCAATTTGTGATGGCCAACCAAACCTCTCAACAGAAGCATCCATCAAAATCCATCCACCCATCAATCCGTCCATCCGTCCATTCATTTACACATCCATCTGTCTTCATGTCATCATTTCATAAAATTACAATTTTCCGAGAGGCTGCCACAACGTCGTTTTTGTAATAACACACGTTGTAGTCGAAAGAAGCACCTTTCGTTCGAGTTCACACAATCCAATGCATCCGAAGGTGCCAACGAAGTTTGTTTCCCTGGATGCTACGGCTGCACGATGAAGAGTCAAGCATTATGATAGAGCAGAGAAATCTATCGTTATATATCGGCTGATAGCCTGTTTCTGCCTCCGTCGCCTGTTTGGGTTTGCGAGAGCGATGCTCTCGTACGATAATTGAAGGTTGCTAACAGCGAGTGGTTGACCAGACCTCTTGAAGAAGTCTGGGGAAGCCTCATTGGATCGTCGATTCAAATGGAAATCAATTTTTCGGGCTTAGCGATCCTTCCGTCTACATTCCGATTTGGAAGCAATGAATGGTACGTTCCCGCGTTTGTTTTTTCGTTTCCAGTCTCGAGCTGTTACGTTCGGAAAAGAAAGCAGTCAAGAAAATATGAGAGAGAATGAAGATGACTTCTGTGATCGTCTGTGGATGGCAACAATCGCCATTGCAGAGTAGAAAGCGCGAGACACTCGAAGCGGTGGACGGAGTCAAATTCTGCCCTTTGGGTCATACCATTGTCTTTGACGCATCGATTCAAGATATCAGACTCTTCTCGTATTATTTTGGGAGCTATGCTTGGACTTGCGAAATATTCAGTGAATATACCATCGGGTTGCCCGCTTTCTTTCTCACGGAAAATTGATCGCTTTATTCGTATTCATCTTTTGTCTTTCGTAGGAGTGCTAAATGTCAGATGAATTATTCTGGGAATTTTTCGATTCATTTGACTTCTTCTAATGCCTCGTTTCTTCGAGCTGCCTCGATATATGTGCTTATGTGTATCGATGAGGGTATTCCAAGAATCTATCAGCATCCGTCCTCTGGCTTGTTGGCCCTAATTCTTATGGAATCTTTTAATTGGTTCAAATGACCAGGCGGTTACTTCATCGATTCCCGACATTCGTACCTTTCCACTACTTCCGATTGACGACATTTTATTGGTAATTTAAGTTCAACAATCCTACTTGCACATTGCTGACTTTGCAACATTGCTGTCTACAACGAAAAGTTGTTTCAGAAATTCTTAAATTATGATACAATACATTAAATTACAAGAGACATGCGTAGCTTGAGTTGCAATTTATATTTCAATCAACCAACTTTGTAATATCCCTTTTATCATTCCACTGAATTATTCTCAATTACGTGTCCTACACCAACCACGCTGTTGGCTCGCGAGTTTCAACATTCATCGGAAGTATTCCCACTGAAAAGACCAGCCACGCTGTTGGTCCCATCATCTTCACCATTCAATTCCCAATCAGTACCATTGCACAAGTTGGGCGTGAAAATCTCGCTACACCGCTCCAAAGACGATTGTAAGAAAAGAAGTCCAGATTGTATCCGATCCACAATTTCATCGCTTGCACGAATCAGCAACGAGGCTGTGGGTGTCTCTGCTATGTTGTCCTCTGATATTTCGTTTTCGCCATAGCTTGCTGCGTCTACAGCTGCCGCTGAGTTGGCGCCCTCGTTAGATTCGGATTTGATTTTCTGATCATATCGTTCCAAAGATAATTTCAAAGAAGCCACCGCTCGAAGAAGGCTATTCATCTTGACGATGTTGTAGTTGTTGTTCACGTTGCCTTCATCGTCTTGTGCATCCTTGCAGACTTCGGCTTCGTCTACTTTGGGAGAGGTATTATTGACATTGCTCGTCGTATTTGTACAGATTTCAACTGCATCGATTTCATCTGCAATTTCCACAACAATTTGGTTCTCTTCCTTCTTTTGTAACCTCGCCAAAAAGCGCTTTGGCGGTTTTGTTGCCGATTTTCCATTTTTGCGGATAGATAGAAAATGAACTAACGATCCGTCCTTCCTAGATGCCCTTACCCTGGCTTTGCTATCATTGATACAGCCAACCCCTTTCTTGCCATTTCTTCTTACCGCGTTTGAAGCTGCAGGTTCTGCATCTTGTTTTCGGGCTTCTTTTTTGGGCGGGCAATTCGTTCGTGATATTACTAATCCATCAGTGCCGTCTGCATTTTCGCGTGGTTCTCCCTCTTCAAGTTTTACTTCGATGGTTTCCATTGCAGATTCCGAGTATTCAAGGTTTTCTTCGACAGTTTCCATCGCAGATTCCGAATGCTCCAGTTTTCCTTCGACAATTACGTTTACAGACTCGGCCTGTTCAAGGCTTCCTTCATCAGTTTCATCTACAGATTCGGACGGTTCAAGAGTTCCTTCGTCGGTTTCTTTTATAGAATCGTCGTCTTCAGTGTTGATTGTTTTCTGAATACTCATATCTTCGAAGTCAAGGACGTCGAAGAATTCGAAACCCTCTATGTTGCCGAAAAAATTTGGATCTGATTTCCTGCTGTTAAATGGATCTAAAGGGGAGCAGAACACTACAGATGTCTCGCTGTCCTCGTCGCCACGATTCATAAAAATGTAGCTTGATTCTGTCAAGTTTCCTTTTTCGTGCTCTTCCAGAAGAAAGGCTTCAAAATCCTCTTGATCAAAGCTGATGGTATTGGCGACGGACGCCCACGACTCACTGACATATGAGTATTCGCTTGGGGGGGCATCACGCAGCGGTTCAAGAAAAGTCACGTTTTTCAAAGATTTCTGTTCATCCTCCCGGTGTTCATGGTGTTCATGGCTATCATCATCCACCGAATCTTCAGAATTCAGCATAATGATGGTCGGGATCAACTTTGCTGTTGCAATGTTGGTGTTCGGGACCGACTTTTCTGTTACATTGGTTGTGATAGGAATCAACTTTATTGTTGCATTGTTGGTGTTGGGAACCGACTTTTCTGTTACATTGGTTGTGGTAGGAATCAACTTTGGTGTTGCATTGTTGGAGGTAGGAATCGACTTTGGTGTTGTGTTGTCATCACTTATTGTTTTTTCGGTACAAAACTCTCTGTAACGTGGTGAAAAGATTATTTTTTGCCTCGTATATGATTGCCTGTACTCAGTCCTCCTGTTATTTCCCCTTTGTCTCTTACTGTAGTCAGACCTCCTATTCTTTTTCCTTTGTCTCTCACTATACTCGGTCCTCCTGGTCTTTTCACCATTTCTTTTGTCAGTCTTTCTCTTTTTTAACTTTTTGCCATCTACAGGAACCTTCTTTACCGGAGAATGTGTTATTATTATATCACCCTCCTTCAACACGAATGCTCCCCTCGTCGTACTCTTCATGTTTCCATTCTTGCTCCGCAGAAGCTATGATAGTTAGGATGTATGAATATGTCGATAGACCGTTTGAAAGAATGTGAGAAGGTGGAATTTGTTTCACTTCAACAACAATACTATATCGACGTAACTAACTGATGATGGCAAGGGACTAACTGGGTTCATTTTTTTTTGAGGTGAGGCGTTGATGGATAAAATGTGAGCGTTGCGTTTGGCTAAATAGGAATAAAAACAACACGCGCATATTTGGGTGATCCCGGATGAAAACGTTAGGCATAAAAACGTCCTCCAACGGTCATATAATGTCGTGGAAAAAGAGACGCCATAAATTCTCGCGCGACCAAACAACGGAACGAGGAAATTTCTTTGGCTCATCAAAAGGAATCTCCCATACAAGTATTGTACAATCACTATCAACAATATGAATTTTCTTCAAGTTGTTCGAAGATAGTTTGAAAGAGTTGTATAGCAAGCTCTCTGCACTGTTTCTTGATCTGGAGCCCAAGTAAGCAATTGAACGAAGAAACTTCATTGACTCGGTTAATCATCAAGAAGAGGAATGAATCTACCGCCGTGTAAAATTTCTAATACCACAAACAATTATCCTTTTCGTCTTGAAGAAGAACGATAGTACTCGAAGTATAATGAAAAAGTGGTGGAAGAAACTCTCTCAACTGTTTCTCGTTCCAGTCCTACTGCAACTAGTGACCAAGAGAGCATACTAAATCAGAAATCGACGTCGTCTGCTGCTGGCGTTCCTGGCAGGAGGCAGCTAGCACGTCGAAGCCCAGCAATAAATTTGGCCATGTTGTGTTGCCTCCATATCGTGCGGAAGCGAACGAATATCCGAAGAACGATTCACTAGGATGATGCATTTCCGAAAAGAGATCTCGAGTACGATTTGCAATTTCGGGACAGTAGTTGCAATTTCCGGGACTAGTTAACGATGACGACGACTAGATATTGCACCAATAACAGAAGTTGCTGCTGTTGAGGGGGAACGAGTTAAATTCTCCTTCTTTATCAATAATGTTACTACTTCCATTTTGTGTGCATAGAAATTCTTGTCTCCGCCTCTAAAGCGTATGCTGTTCGTAAGTAGCGACAAATAGGCTCTTCCAAAGAGGCTTCGTCAAGACACTTCGTCGCTGCCCCGAGTTTTTGCAAAGCGCGAAGGAATTCAAATTGCTTCTTCGCTTGATCTTGGAGATCAACGGAAAAGTGACTGACATTTTCATTTCCGGCATCGGTAGAAATTGTCATCATGGTGGTGATGTTACTCTGTCTATTTCCATGTGGAAATCCATCCGGTAACTTCATAAAGCAATGTGATGCTGTAAAATTGGTGGAGTTTTTCGGGTCGACGTTCATGGAATACGAGTACGGCGTTCTGAATTTGAACTTTTTGGGAATTCTCATGACAGCATCGTCAATTGAAAGCCTTTTCTCGATCAGAATTGGGATTTTTAGTAGAGTAGCATCGGTATGATCGTACGTTCATATGCTTTGGATCTGACGAGGAGGAGAGCCCTTGGGCCAGACAAGGAGATGGAAAAAGTTGAAACTCCACTCATTCAGCGGTAGAAATCTTTCCTCGACTTGAACGAAAAGCCGCATTTTTCATGCTGGCCGACGGTGGGAATGAGCAAACCTTCGTCGCCTGCTGCATTCGGCGCTCATCATCACAACAAGGAAAGAAACCCGTCACAGTAACGAAAGAAGATATGTTACCTAATCCATCGCTCTGCCTATCTCAACAAACAAGCTCCGCTATGGCGATGTACGAATTATAATTTTTTATTGCTCGAACCAGTCTCTGCAATAGGCACGTGCAGAAAAAAAGGACTTCGAGACTCGGGAAATTCAACGGAAAAAATATGAATGTCATCAAATTTGATGCGGTTGCATGTCATGGGAGATGCTACCACACAAAAAGAAAAATGAGGTTAAGAAGAAGTTTCTCATCGATTTAAGAATCGGCGGAAGAATGATGAGGCGTACCTCACGATGGTTAATTATCTGAGAAGTTGGATTAGCGTTTGAGATTTATCATCAAAACACTGTTTGAACTCAATGCTCGTCTTTGCAGCATTGCGCCAATTAAGAAAAAAATAACGGGTGATTACTTTAATCGTGGTAGCGCGCTTTTAAAAGAGGAGGCATTTATGAATGTTTGTCCATCGATTTGAAAACGATGATCGATTTACTGAGGTGTTTGAATATTAAGCTTAAATCAGCTTTCCGAATTCACATTTAACAAATACCCATTATCAAAAGAGTATAATTCTGAAAAATTGTTATATATGTGAATTCACCGTATTATTGGTAAAAACAAATTATTATCATAAAAATAAGGAAGACCAAGATTCAACTTAGGGTATGGAATACTTCTACAACACGATTGATATTTCTTACATCCCCACAGGTTCGAAATGGTGTTGCTTGAAGACCTTCGCTTTGTGGGAAATGTCAATACCGAACTTGGATTTTGGAATGAAGAGAACAGATAAATCGCTTATCGTTTATCCGTTTTTCCGCGTTGTTCATTTTGTGATTTTTTTACGACACTAGACGTATTGTATTTCATTGACGGAGACACGACATTCAATAATCATTCCAAAACTTAATTGGTAATCTCTCATCTAGCAATCAATTGCACATACAGTATAACAGCAAATCTGAACTGAAACAATGGACGCCATGCTTGCGAACAACCGAAACACAAACAAGAGATCATCAATCAAGGACTTTTTGGTGAAGATCAATAACAACAACACCAATAACAGAATGCCCGTCGTTGATCCTTCTGGATCCAACTCGATGATGGCCAAAATATTTCAGCAGCCGAATCATTTATCATCGCAACAATACATTCCCTCCTTGTCGTCGACGTTAGGTTCGAACCAATCTGTACCAGTCAGTTCGAGAGAAATGCCATGTACAATACTGGATGAAATAAGGCAGCTCCATCAACAGAAGCATCAACTTGAGGAGCTCAAGACGGAACAGCTCTTGGGATCAAATTTGTCTGCATTACGATCGCAACACTTATCGCAACATCAGCGACAGCAGCAAGGAGAAACGTTGGTGCTTGAATCCTTGCAGAAACAAAACGCGATTCTCTGGGAATGCATGAAGCGGTGCGAATGTACCATAAAAAATCTTGAGGAAAATCAATCGAAATTGACCCAGGCCAACGCGAGACTAAAAGTCGAACTCCAAGATCAATTCAAGATTAATAAGAACCTCGTTCAGCGTAATACAGACATAGTCTTGGACACCTCTGCGAAGGACCAACAGATTGCGGTTCTGAAAGAACAGAAGAAGTGTCTCACCAAGCAAAACGCGAAACTCAAAAACTTTCTTCAGAAGGCTGATTCCTACCTCGATACTCTTCAAAGTCAGCAGTATCTCCTGCAGCAACGCCAGCAACAGATGCAGCAAAATGTTGTAGCCGATGAAGGTTGTGGTCGGAGCAGCGCTAGCAAAAAGCGAAAGAGGGGCGGTCAGTTTACCGACCAAACTATGAACGGGGAATCTCCTAGAGATGCTACAAAGGGGAACGATACGACGGAACTTGATGATAATGACCGTGAAGTCATCACTGTTGCTAGTACAATTGATGAAGCCGATGAGATGGACAACAGCAACTGTAAGGAAGATTCTCATGTTTCACCAGCAGAAGGCCGCCCGGTTGCTATCAGAAATCCTTCGTGCAACAACAATACTAGCTAGTAATAACAATAGCAGAAAGTCAAGTTTTCTATTTGGTGGCGATGTGCTTAGGAGTTGGAGTATAATTGATTGTTCCCTCCTCCTAAAACACTTGTGTCTGCGATGACGACGAAGAACCTGCTGTTGTTGTTGTTGTACCTTAGAACGGTACCACCGACAGCACTAGATAGTAGTACTATTCCTCCTCTAGTCCCGTCATATAAGGATATTAGCAAATTTGAGCTTTAGGACTACTTAATGATTGTAGCGCAAAAAAGTGATGATGGTTTTTGGATTCAACGTGACTACAAATTCCTGTAAGAAAACGAACACAGTCGCTTTATTCGTGTTAATCGATTGAATCAATCGCCAAAGCTTTCGTACGATAAGGCACTGCAGAGCAAGATAATCCTGTGTGAAAATTCACAAACAACGACGAGTTTGAAGTTATGAGTTATGCCGCCACCCAACTTTTTGCGCCAGAATAATCAAAAAGACCGAAAATAATATTGTTCAAAACCAAGCTCATCGCATCCAGATGAGTGAAGAGAATCGATAAATCCCAGCGGCTTTGTCTCAAATCAATTTATTTAGTGGCACGAAGGGTACCGTCTTCTTGATTTGTGACTGAACCTGGTTGCGATAACGTTAATGAGCCGAAGCAGGTTCGACAATAGGGGACACCACCAGAAACTTGTTTTCAGTTGACGATATAAAACGGCTTTAATGAATGCTACGCGAATAAGCTTCTCGCCAATATTCAATACCCAGCCGCGATATATTGTTTAAAGTGCATATCGAAATGGATACTTTCGATTTCAACAACGGTGGAGCATCGATACTGGGTGGCGAAAGTTTGAATAGCGATACCTTCGGCCGAGATCGGCCTATTGGTGATTGGGATACAAATGGCTATTCTTCTGCCAACTCGCGTACCATAAAAAACGATTTTGACGCCACAAATACCCGGGGAGAGGACATCGAGGGCTTTATCAAGAATTCTGGAAGCACTATTCCGATCCCGAACAGCGACAAAAATCTTTACAATAATGATAGCAATACAGCAAATACATTACTTGAACACGATCATCAGAAGCAACATCTCCTATCTTACTCCACTTTACAACAAAGGCAACAAGTGTTTACATCATCGATATCTTCTCAGATCGACATCCAGGAGATTAACAGAAATACAATATTTCCACAAACTCACAACCTGCAGAATATTCAACACACACAATTTGCGAAGGATAATCTCGACCCTGGACAATCGCAACAACTGCTGTTGCCAACGCATCTAGATGGGCAAAACAAGACGTTGGGATTCGAGGACCACGATTCTATGTCTCCTATGGAGCAGGATCATTCCATTGATATGTTGTTAGCGCAAGAATTGAACCAATTGAGTTTCCGGGAACGGAACGATATCGTCGAGGAGATTCACGGTGTCTCTTCACTCTATTCTGTTGACGAAACGCCCCAATTGATTTCTCGGTCGATTCAGCAACTGCAGTTCGAGGTAAATCACAATATACCAATTCACCGCAAGATTGCGTACGAAAAGAGCCAACAGATCTTCAAAAGGGGCCTTCTGATTCGAAAACAGCAACGGCAACCGTGCTCGCTGTATTCGTCTTCCATTGAATTCAGTTCGAGCAATAGCCAAAACGACAAGAATCCCCCCAAATCACGTGGCTATATCAACGATCCTGAATTTCTCCTCTTATTTCTTCGGCGGGATCTTTTTGTAATTCGAAAGGCAGCGTTACGCCTCGTTAATTTCATGGAGCTCGTCTACGAGTTGTGGGGAGAGACTGCCCTCACCGAGAAGACATGGGAATCCCAGGCGTATTTGACTAAATTCGAGCGCGAAGTATTTCGAACGGGAACCATGCAGTGTCTCCAGGGGAGAGATCGTGCCGGGAGGAGGATAATTGGTAACTTTGCGATCGATAATGCGGAGTTCAGTGTTCAGAACCGAGTAAGTTGTGTGTATTTGCCATGAACAAAAACACTTTTTAAAACATTCTCATTTGCCTCTGTCTAACGGTTCCGGCCTCTTTTCACATTGATTAAGCTTCGACTATCTCTTTTTGTTACTATGGCCGTATTAGAAGACGTTGAAACACAAAAGAAAGGTGCCGTGGGGATGTCAATGTGGCACAACGTAAGCATCGACGACTTTCACAAACGGGGCCAATGTCACAAGCGAATAAACGAGGCCTTTCCAATTCGCGTAAGCGCGATTCATTGTTGCCTCCCTCACGAGAATTCGTCATCTAATAATTCGTCAAGTCCACAGCTACTTCGTCTTATCAAGGTGATGTTTGTGATGTCGATAGGTGCGGAAAATCGACCGCACTTGAGGATCCACATCGGTTCAACTGTTGAATGTATGTACGCCTTACAGTCCTTCGGGATCCTCGCGGAACAGATCCCAGTTAATACCACAACAGGGGAGATAAAAACGAAACAACATCTGAAGTGGCTCGATCTGAAGCTCCAAAAAGAAAATGCACTGAAGGAAAACAAACCTTTTAACAAGATCGAGTGCCCAATGATAAAGGACGTTTTATTCGGGCGGGGCTGGCCGATCATGAAACACCCGGGGAACGTCACGTTTCGGAATATCATCGATTCGAAGCTTGAGGAATATGAGAACGAAAAGACGAAACGTGGAAAAACACTTATTGCATATTCAGTCGTTTGTATGGTGAAACAAAAGGGGGGTGGCGGGAGATTTCTCAAGGAAGATTCAGGTTGGTGGGTCGAGGTCTCCAACGACATGGCTCGGCAGAAGGTCAGCATCGCCTTTCGCGATGCCCGGAAACTGAGATCAAGCCGCAGTAGAAGTGACTATGTAACTGGCAACGAGTGCGAGCCAACGCAAGTGAAATTGATGAAAACAGATCCTACTTCGAATCCTTCTGCTGCGAAACGAAAAGAAGGGGGCATGGTATCTCCGAGACAGTTTGTTCGGCAAGCGAACGACAGCAGCACATCAGCCTTCCTCGGAATGGATGGGATTACCGGAATGAAGAGACAGCGTTGTTTTGGGAGCAAAACTAAGCAAGAGCAAATTTACAGTAATGAGGGAAACAGTTGAGTGCATTAGCAATCAAATTTCTCAGGCAGGAACCAACGGGAAAGGACACCACGCCCTATTGTGATTCTGTTGTTTCTCGTCATTCGTAACAAGTCGAATGATACTTCCAGTGCCTCCAATGTGGACAACGCCAAGTGACCTTATGAGTTTCTAATTGACATGGTATTTTCCTGTGTCAACGCTTTTTTAAGGAGCAGTTTTCTCATCTGAATTGAATGCGGCATATAATCATGAGATACGCACGTATCGTATGGTATTGTGGTAGGTATTGTCTGGTTTCCTATCCCATTTTAATTTTGCTAAAGCGGAACACAACATGTTTAGGAAGAGACGACCGACCAATTTTCCCAATTATCCTAATCGTTTGGCATTGTGTGGAATATCGTTACGATAAATATCAAAAACAAATAATTATGATTAAAAACTTTCTGAATGACGTAGATCGAAAAAATGAGGGTCCGATAATCTTATTTGGACTTTTTTTATTTAAGACTGTTTTTGGTGCGCGTCGTCACGAATAATCCTTGATCTTCGATACCGCATTCTCATAAAAAATGAAGAACTATTGCCCCACAATTAAATAAATTTTTAGTAGCTCCAATTAGTAGGTAACATGTATTTAATGACAGTTTCTTTAAGTTTCAATTAGAGATGCTTCGAAAACATGACTACCACATACAATCCACAATCTTTGTACTTCCCATTATTTTAAAAACGGTGTTTGTGGGCTATCAAAACACTAGATCCTGACACACAGATGCCAGCCTACCTACCCAAACGGAATGTCGGAGAAAACGCCGCAAACCGAACAAACAATCCTTCAAGGATTATTTTGATCTTCCCTGCGTGAACCATGGAAACTGGTATCTTGTCTGATCCACCCCCTGGTTTTACCGTGGAACATTCTCTGTCTACGGAACTGCTCAAGCTAAGTTTCAAAGAGAGGCAGGCTATTCAGGAAGAGATTCACGGCGTCAGTTGTGAGGCGATAGAGGAAAGTCGCGAACTCGTCGAAAAATCCCTATTAGATTTTGACGAGAAAATAAATACTCGGAAAGAACTAGCTGTAGCGAGGCCGGAATTGGACGACCCAAACCTCAGAAAGCTTCTACGGAATGTCTGTAGGATCAATTCGTTGTCACGTGATGCTTTAAAAGCGGCAAAGCGGAGATGTTATCTTAATGACCGCAATGTTCGTCTGAGATTCTTACGATGCGAAATTTTTAATGTCGACAAAACGGTTGAGAGGTTCATTCGTTTTTTGGAATATTGCTCAGAGATATTTGGGGACTACATTTGTGAGCGAGAGATGGTTCTCTCGGATTTCAACTCCCAGGAGATTACCACCCTTCGAGCTTCGAGGTCCCAGTTACTTCCATTCCGTGACCGGAGTGGACGGCGAGTATTGGCAGCGGTCGGGAACGTTAACTTTCATATGTCCCTTAAGTTACGATTGAAGATTCGAATGTTTCAGCACTGGCATTCTTCAGCAGACATTGAGACGCAACGGAGGGGTGTTGTCATTTTACTCTGGCCCTTTGATGAGGAGGGCGGGGGTCAAACCTGGGAAAAAACGATTAGACCAGGAATAGCGAAGGATAACAGCACCTACCAGCGTAAAAATAATGCTGCGATGCCGATTCGGGTTGCTAGTTATCATTTTTGCTACAAAGACACGCCTTTTTTCCACGCCCTGTCGGCCATGTATGTCTATCATGTTTTGACGCCGGAGAGAAGAGCCATCTATAACGCCCATTTCGGTAAGTGAACCGTTTGCCCGTGCATCTGCAATTTGTTTGAAGACAAAGCCAAACGAAGAAAGGGCCTCATAAGTTTTTCAACGTGTTCGCCATTTCTCGTTCGATCAAAACCATCTCAATACATCAATTAGGCGACCATACAGAACTTCTTTACAAGTGCGGTAGCTATGGTATCCCGACTGATTTGTTACCAGTGTCCTTTACAGGGTCGATAAAATTTGGACACATGAATGCGTGGATAAATTACCAACGAGCACACGAAGAGCAGATCAAACACGGCGGCGAGCGTGACAAGGAATGGGTTGAATGCCCGTGGCCAAACGACGTTATTTTCCGTAAGGGGTCGACCTTTCGGAACAATCAAGGGAATATCATATATCGCGCTATAGTGGCAATGTATAGCGAGGAACACATTAGATCGGATAAGAAAAAAAAGTTCGAAATCACCCATACAATCATGAACGAGATAGAGAAACGCAATGGCAGATTCCTGGAATGGTCAGTCGAAAAGCTGTTATGGGTTGTGATAGATGACCGAGATAGGGTCCGAAAGAAAATTGCAGCAGCATTTAAGCAACATGTGCGAAGAAAGAGGTTACAGTTAGGTGGTTCTGACGCTTTGAAAGGTGAAACCAACTCCAACTCGACGAAGGCTCTCGGTGGCACTAGTTTTAAACAAGCAAGGAATCGTGAAGGCCAAAGTCTAAAAGATTACTACTCCATACAGCACTACTCCGAGCAACGCGCTGATGACTGCTGTTTTGGCAAACCCCTCCATTCTTCGAGTTAATTCGATTCATTTCATCAACTGCATACCGCATTGCTACCCTTCTCTTTCGTACGATGAGCCCATTATATTGCGGCAGAATTTGGGCGCGCTTTTATTAGATTTGCCTAATGAAATAGATTCATTGTTTCATTGCAATACACGCTTTGTGGATTGGTGTCTTCCGCAAAGGAGACGGAAACAAAAATAAGACCAAACCTAAAAAATGGTGATATAAAATCGTTCAACCTTCGAAAAATTTAGCTCAGCATGGTTTCGATCCATGGACCTTTGGGTTATGAGCCCAACACTCTACCTCTGAGCTACTGAGCTGCAGGACATAGGCTGGAACAAATACAATATAATCAAGCAAACAATTTTTTCTGAAGTTTGTTTCAAATTGTGACCATGGTCTTGCAACGCAAAAACGACGAATATCATCTACCTACTTCGTCTCTTTCGCCGCTACGATAGAGGAACGACTGGACCAGGGAGGAAGCAAGGCACTTTTTCTCAAGACGATAGAGAGTTTTCCACGAGGCCCACGCATTATAAAATAGCGAGCGATACGGTTGATATGGCAGCAAGAATTGCAGCGATGAAATCGAGCGACGATTCTTCCAACAATGACGGCGACATCTCCAACAATCCCGACATAAAGCAACCTACGAGTGATGAGAATCTCTCGATGGAACAAGAGCGAAATGACCAAAATGAGAAACCCAATCACCAGCCTTCCGTAAACGATATGGCACTGACCATACAATCGCAGAAACCGAGAAAGAGTTCCCTGCCACGACTTTTGATTCAGGGCGTCTTTCACCTCGCATGCATAGCATTGTACCTAATTCCCATTCTGACACCGAACAAATTCGCCGGACCGACTCTAGACGAAGCGCATGTGATGGCGGGAGATGTCCAAAAAGACATCCATGACCCAAATGCCACCTGGGAACAAATATTTTCCAACGATTACTGGGGAAGGCCCATGAATTCTCCATCGTCACATAAGAGTTGGAGGCCTCTGACCGTCCTCTCCTTTCGCTACCTCAAGGGCCCGTTTCTGGATCTGGCGACGCATAGTATCCAGCAACTTACTGTCCACCGCATTGTTAACGCAGTTTGTCACGCCGCGGCTGGAGAGCTCGTTGGCCAATTGGCCACCCAGCTGTTCGTTCTAAACACCAACCAATACATCGACGAACACGAAAATGCCATGTGGCTGCAATTGATAACAAAGATCTTGTTCTGTTTGCACCCGACCCATGTCGAAGTGACGGCAAATGCGGCCAATCGAAACCATTTGTTGGCTGTTCTTTTGGGCCTGATATTATGCTTTCCTGGAACCAAACCTCGCAGCAGTTACAGTGGCAGCAACGGGCAGCTTCTGAAGATAACAACACCCTTTTGGTTGTTCATCACGGCTTTGATCGCTGGATACCTGGCTAGCGAAACTTTTGTATTTATAATTCCAGGCATCATGGTGACAATGACGGTAGTCTCTTTCACTGCTATGGGTGCTACTACCCCAAAGAAAAGAAATAACGAAGCACTGAAGGAACCCGAAGCTTCTTGCGGAAAGAATTTGAAGCTCCGCAGCTTTATCATTGACTATCTCAAAGCCACAATATCGATTGCTCCACGGTTGATCTTACTCGCCATCTCTGTCGGATTGTATTTGGGCGGAAGATGGTACTTTGACACGCTCGACATTCCCACCGGATTAATCCGACCGGCCGAATCCCCTTACTTTGCGTTCGAAGGAATAAAACGGTTCAAGAACTATCTATATGTGGTTACAATCCATCTCGGAAAACAGTGGGGACTGGTCCTGCCCAAGAATTTCGGTGGTGATCCAATTGGTTTCTCGCATGAATACGGATTCGATTGTATTCCTGAAATACAGGGTTGGGGCGACGAGCGATTGATCTTTGGGGTTGGATTTCATCTGCTGTTTGCGGTGGCGATATCGGTCCTTTTGGTTGCCTTCAACGCACGCAGATTCTTTGGATTGGTTGCTATCCATTGGTCGTGGACGCTTTTTACACTATTCCCAATCTGTGGAATTCTCAAGGTGGGAACGTTTGTTTCCGATCGGATTGTTGTCCCAGCGACGGTGGTGGCATCCATTTGGATCGGCAAAATTGTCCATGGCTATGCCACAAACTGGTTTTGGAAGGAAAATTCTCCCTTTCGTTTCTTTCGCCCCCTCCAAGTGATATTTATTGTCTGGTGGATTGGCGCCTCTTATACGACAGTCCACAATCGCGCCCTGGATTGGATGGATTCTATCTCTCTGATGAATTCGGCCCTTGTGACGTGCCCTCGATTCGCCAAGGTCCACATGGAGGTTTCTAAGATTTATTCCGGTTTGTACCCATCCCTCTTTGATCTTAAAAAATCACGTTTTCATCTGGACACAGCGAGAGAAATCGACCCAGAACTCTGCGACCTGCACAAGCAATACGTATTCGTGGCCCTCCAGGAGCATAATTATATGGAGGTCGAGAGGGAACTTCCCCAAGCCCTCTTGTGTCCCTTCACTAGTGCCGGGGCGGAAGCGCTTTGGAACAATTACTGGAAGCAGCTCTTGTCAAGCACTCCGCAGGGGACTCACCAACATGCCGAAATCGAGGAACGGTACCGTAATGCGATGGCAATCGTACAGGAGGGCATACTGAAGGAGAAAGCAGCGCAGGAAGCAGCCGAAGCAGAGAAGGCTCGCCGGAAGAAATAGTGGAAAGACACACGCAATCACTCTACTAGTAGTGAAAACGGGAAAACGCACATAGATTCACGTTGTTCTACTTCTTTGTTATGTTAATGCAAAATATGTTACTCGATATAGAAGAACGAGGAATCGTGGTCGAATCGAATGGTAATCTATTATTGTTGTTTTGCGTCGTTGTCTTCTATTCTTCTTCTATTGTCAAAGATCAGATTGGCCTTGCCAGTTCTATTTCTAACATTGAAGTTTATGAGAGGACATCGCGTTGCTCAAATCGTCGCACACCCACTGCTTCCCATGCTGCTAGTCCTTGATCTCACGCCGACATCCCTTAATTCTATCAGAATTTGCATCATCACGAATTCACGATATAGTTATCGCCATGCAGAATGGTCGAAGTGTTTCCAAAGAAGGTTGAATGTAGTCTTCTCTTTTTCTTCATTCTCCCCCTCTCGAGTTCGAAGTTCCTGCGAACCAGCAAATCGACCAAAAATTGGAACTTATGGTTACTCCAATTTTCATTCGAATATTTATTCGTGTTGTTGCTTTCTTGTTGAAATCTTCCTTCCTGTCTCCAAGATGTTTTTTCTTCAGAAATGCCCATAGGCTGTAATAGTTGAATTTGGCGAACCCCCTTCAGTCTTGTTCGATATTTTTTCACGCAAAAGAAGTTCCGCGATTTAAAACGCGCAAAAATGAAAGCCCGGTCCTTGATGCCGTAATATAATTTTCAAATCGGATTCACGGAAAGATAACATTTCCCGGAATTCCCTCGCATCCCACACGCACCAACGACTCTCTGTCGGCAATCGATGATCGGAGCATTTCTTCCTAGCCTTGTACCCTGGCGGATTGAAAATCACGATGAAATTGTTGTAAGTAGGACTTGATTATCTCAATGTCGTCGCTCGTGTCTCTTTGGGTGCTCTGTTGAGCAAGCAATGTATGTCCCAGAATCAAAAACGTCGCGATGCGGAGGTGCAAGTTGTTCCACACATCGCTCGTTGCGTTTGGTGTGGTACAATAGCTACAGGATAATTATTTGGTGGTTTGTGATAAGTAAAATAACAGTCGCGCTTCTCCTCGATTGGAGGGAGAGGGTGCGGGAAATCTTGGAACTAGTGCGCGCCACGTATTTCTTCATGATAAATCTAAGATTTACGGGTTTCCTACATGCCCTAGTACGGTTCTCCACAACGCATTCAACAACAATCCGTTGCGGGATTGAATTTTCGCGAAAAAATTTAATTTACACGATTGCAATATCCCGCACGACCACTATTAACGAGAAAAAAGTGCTTCCGCTTAATTACCGGCACCATTTTGTTGAGAACGATAGCGTTGTGGGGGAGTGTTAGTTGATAGTGGCGAGCAAAAAAACCCGACAAATAAGAACGAAGTGAAAGAGCATCACCAAATTCATTACAAACAACTTATCCTCATCGTGTCACGACTTCCTGTTTCCCTGAAGTGATATTGAGTGAAAAGCATTAATCTATCGATCAATTCATCCTCACAGTCAACTTTCCGTTGCACTACAATCTTCTCTCCTCTTTCTCTCCGTTACAACAACGATCGACACTATCCAAACATCTTTCGACCAACAACGATCAAATTTGAAAAATGGCATTTCATCCGCTTTTGATTCCGTTCGCCTCTTGCAAAACGAAACCGCAGTAAATCAAAAAAGAAAAAATTAAGCGTGAGCATCGAGAAGAATGGTGGATCACCTCCATTTACAACTCCGAAACGATCACCGCGATCCTCATTGAACGTTCAAAGAAATTCGTTGTCATCGCTCGGAACTGGTGCTTTGGGAAAAGACGGGAGCGTTTCTTTTATTCCGAGTCCTACCGCGCGTTCAGAAAGCTATTGCAGGAATTTGTTTTCTAATTCTTCTGCTGCTGGCGGAATCTCTGATCCCGCCGACTGTTACCATGGGATTGCACCCACGAGCACCACAAGTACGATGTCGTCGAAGTCGCACATTATCGGTCGCTTGTGTTCCTATTTACGCGTCTCGGATCTGGAAATGGACGACGAAAGCATAGCCACAATGTCGGTGTCGTCAGATGCGTCTATGGACCAGCAAGAGCACTCGATTCGTCCCGTAGTGAATCCACCTCCAGGAATTGAAATTGATCCCAAAGAACGATGGGTCGCCTTGTGCAAAACCTTTGACGACAACGGCAATGGCGATGCGACTCGTTCAAGTGCTACCCCCGAACACACCCCAATTGCACCTGTAGCAGTGGGTCGGTTGGCAAATTTTGGTCTAAGCACAACATTAAACGAAGCTATGTGGCAACCGGACAGCAAATCCGAGAAATTGCTGAAAAAGGCTTCCGGGGACTCTGAATGGATGAAAGAATCCTTTTCGGAGGGACTCAAATCAGCCTCTACCGGATCTGACTCATCGACGGATATATTAGTCTGGTCTGGATCGTTTAAGCATGGTCTTTACGGAAGCGAGGTCCCAGCGATTCGCTCTGCTGGAATCGTAAAGACCTCATCGAAAAACCTGATGGAATTGTTGGTGGATTCGACGCGAGTGAAAGAATACAACAAAATGAGCTTGGGACGTACAGATTTGGTCACCTTTGACGGCAACCTTGAAGAAGAAGGCCCCTTTGGAAAGTCCATTACCAAGGTCATGAGATCGGAATCCAAGCCACCTATGTTGTCGCATCTTGCCCTGACATCGATCTTGCACGCCAGAGAATTATCCGACAAGTCGGGATATTTGATTGTGAGCCGTGCCGTCCATCGACCAGAGGAAGAATCATCAACATCTGACAGCATGAAAACAGAAATTGTGATGGGAGTGAATCTTATCGTGGATTTTGACAGCGAGGATGGAACTGAACAGTGTCTGATGGTTAACGTGAATCACATGAGATCTCCGATGGTTCCAATGTACATTGCAAAAAAACTCGCAGTGACCTCAGCGCACAAATTCATCAACGATATTCGTGCTTTGGTGTAGCATTACCCACCGTGCCCGTGAACGGTGCGCCATTTCACACAAAAATACTCGAATTTGAGGGATTCGACGATGATAGCACATCGTTGTTATCCTCTACGTGTATGATACCAATAGAACTTTATTTTAAAAAATTAAAATCGATTATAAAGCAAAGAGATAGAATAGGACGCGTTCTGAGTTGCATTCGATGAACTACACATAACATCTCTGGAATGCGTTTTCAAAATATTGTATTCACGCATGACTGCTGTTGCTTTTGACAAAATAATTTTGATGAAAAAAATAATAGAAGTAATGATTCTTTATAAGAAATTGCTTCTAATTCCGTTGATTGTAACTAGTAGTGCTGTAGAAGAACAAGAATACTAAGTGTACCTCATAACTCAAACTTTTGAACTCTCCATAACCCGCTATCATAATACAAATTTGTGACGAAAACACTCCAAATCCCTTTGAAATGACAATCGTTGGCTATCGTTTCGATAAATAAGTTATCATTACGTGTATGACAAATTTGAATGTCATATTATTATTCCCTCTTCATCGGCTCCTACTTGTTCGTCGCGCTGCCGCCAACTGCCTTTTTCCTCTACCAAATCATCGAGTGCCATTGGGGACTTCTTGCTTTCTGATATTTCATCGATACTGTCCTTCGCGCTTAGTGACAACATAGATTTAGATTGGGAAAGCGGGCGTAATAGTTGCGGCCGTGATCTCTGCCTCGATGTTCCAAGAATAGAGGCTGAGGTAGTAGCGCTCTTGGTTGCCGAGGGTGCTGTGTCTGCATTGACTCGCAGTCGCGACCAAGACCGTTCGGTACTTGCCGATCTTTTTGGTAGCCCTCCTGTTGTATTACGGTTTTTGAAAATGTCACCGAATCCAAGTCGCTTTCGTGTCGAATTATTCCCTGGCGATCGAGGCTGCATCTCAATTTGCTCTCCAAGGGCATCGTTTTCTTCTCCGTCGTTCTTTTCGTCCATTGATTCTGCATCACTCATACGGTCTTCTCGTATATCCGCAGCTTCTTCGATTTCTCGCTGAAGCTGTTTCATTTTCTTTTTTTCCTTGCGCTCTCGCTGGGTTTCGACTCGTACCTCCCATTCTTGCCGTCGAAATTCCTCTTCAGCCAGTGCTTCCTGCCAATATCCATAAACCTGCGAACCTAGATAACGTCGGGGATCATATCCTAAGGTTTTCATCAGACGTCGAAAGTGAAAGGCCACGTCGGAAGGCTTGGCTTTCAAACGAAATTGGAGGGCGGCGAAGACACCCCATTCTGCCGCAAACAAGTGCTTGAGCGAGATATTCCACTCTTGCGTGAAAAACTCAAGTAGAGAAGCAAACATTGTAGAAGACTTTTTCGATGGACGAATCAATGATTGGATACGCTGAGAAGCCCTGGACTTTTTTGAGGAGGGTGGGTTGGACACTGCTTTTGTGGTGATAACACCCACGTGAGCCTTTTGTGTAACGGGCAGTAAAATAAATAGTTCATTGAGCGGTGACTGTAAGAGCACGAAAAATTTGTATTAAAAAATGAAGTGGAGCAAAGTTACGTACCTCGTTTATCTTGATTGCTAAAAGGAGACACGCGGCAAATGAGAGGCGGCGATTGGACTTATCCACACGACAATCGAGGCACAATCGCTCAAAATATATGATTGCCAAGGCAACTGTGCTAATTTCCAATTTAGCGCGAACTGCCGCAGCGAGAGCCTGTTGTTTTAGGGAACGGATCTTGGAAAGGGTGAGAGATGGTGGCATCCGTATGTTTTCTTGGCCTTCGCCCGTGCCCCCATCGATGCTGCCTCCCCCACCAACTGTAGATAGACTCATACTTGAAGTGCTGCCCAATCTTCTACGATGCGATCGAGAGTTGTTGGAATTCGCACCAGTCGTGGGTGTACCCGACGTCCCTACAGTAGTCGCCTCGGTGGTTGTGTCATCATCGTCTTCGTTCTTTCTACTGGTGCTACCATCATCGTCATCAACACCTTTTTCTTTGGTAGGATCCATGAGAGTATAAACCCCGTCCACAACTTTGGCCCCAATAAATTTTCGCTGAGACATTGGTGGTTCATACCCATCGAAACGTTCACGGAATTGTTTGTTTAGATCTGCCTTGAGCAGCTTTGGCTTGACAAATTGGATAGTCGAAGAAACAATCGGTCCTGTTCCGCGATCACCAATCATAACGTTACGGTGGCGTCCCTGTACCATTCCTGGATCATCTAGTAAGCCCGCCACGTACGTATCGTCTGCCATACCTTCATCATCGTCCGAATTGATATCCATATCGATGTCCTCGTCATCTTCATTACCGTCTTTCGTGCCCGAGTCTATTCGATTTCGATCGGCAATCGAGCTTTTTTCCACGTCTTCTTTCGCATTTGCGTCCATAAAATTATCTTTCGAACCAAATTTCTTGGCGGCGAAACGATCAAATAGGAGACGTGAGTTGTTTGCGTTCAGGTTCCTTCGCTTATCTATTGAAGAACCTGCTTCTTCTTGATCTTCAGTACTATTAATTTCATCATGGCTGATTGTCTGTCGAGACGAATTTTCCTTCTGCTTGGTAACCGGAAGGAGGGCCCGGAAGCTGATTCCCCTCCAATCTCTCGAAGGCATGATAAAGAATTGTGTTCCTCCACCACCCCGTTCCTCGAGTTTTTGCCTTCTACGGAGGGCTTCCTCCTTTTTGGGTTCGTAACGCAACAAGCTGAAAACCATCATGGGGTAGGATTCCTTGGCGCTCATGTACATCCGCCCGTCCAACATTGCGGGGTTGTGGTGGTGTTGCTGTCGGTGATGTTGTGAGGGGTGATCATTGTGTTGGTGGTGGCGTTCATTGAGACCGTGGGCAACTCGTAGCTCCCATTCCCTGGAGATTGCCATACGGGCGATGGATTGGTGCTTTGTGAGTTGTAATGAGACAACGTCGCTATTTTGCCGTTGCCGTTGGTGGCTTGAACCCATCCCTAGCACCGGGCCTCCTTGGTTGCTTTGCAGGGTATTGGCGAGGGGGATTTGGACTTTTGTAGCAACATCTCCCTCCAAACGGCGTCCTGGGGCGTAGATTGTTGCTGCAGCTGCTGATGGAAGTGTTGGTTGTTGTTTCTGCTGCTGTAGGGTGGATGAATGGGATTGTGACGTTTCCTCTTGCCCTTGTTGGGGCTCGTCTGGTTCTTCCAAGTCTTCGATCTGGCTATCCCGCGAGACGTTCACTCCCTTTGATTGGTGTTGTTGTTGTCGTTGCTGGTTTGTTTCGGAAGTGCTCTGTCCAACAATCCATTTTTCCCACCACCGTCCTTGCTTAGCCACAGTCGGATCAGGACTATTATGGTGTCTTTCCAGTGGCAACAGAGAAGGTGAAATGGGAACGATTTCATCGTCCTCTTCTTTCCCTTCAATATTCTCCACACTCTCCTCTTGTGGTTTGAATTCTTTTGACTTATCCATCCAATCTGGCCGGTCTTGGTATTGATCCGTTGGCTGGTTTTGCCTCATCCATCCTTCGTGAACAATGGAACCTTCTCTGGCCATGGGAATGCCCATCTGCAAGAATTCTAATGCGGCAATTTCTCTTGTCACCCATTGTCGTGTAATACCCGACGTCTTGTCATTGTTAAGGATCGACCGAAATGGGCGCTGTTTCGATCGATTGTAAGTCACTGGAGCTGCAGTGGCTGTAGCCGCAGCCGCGCTTGTAGAAGCAGCTGTGGCAGTTCCGAAGGTTACCGCGCTCTTTGCTCTGGGCAACGGTGGAATGGCTCTGGATTTGCTCACAGAAGAATCAACCGCGTCGTCGTCGCCGCCCAACAGTGATGGCAACGTATTTGAATTCATCATCTTTTGTGCAAGCAATGAATCTGTCATCTTCGTTAGGGGATTATATTCTGTGAACGAGTCGATTTCTGCTGCTTTTCAGATTTACTTTTTGAGTATTAATCTGCCATACATTCGATTCGATTCATTTCGATCGTGTTGTATGTATTTCAATAGGATAGGGGATTCTTGTTTTCACAGAACGATGTAACATTTACCTGATGCTGTTTGATGTTGATGTCGATTTTTAAGTTGGCGCGCTAAATGAAAATGAATGATCGAATGATGCCAAAAATGAAAGATTTTGATCGATCATTTTCAATTTTATTTTTTCATCACTGCTGCAAACCTCAACTGTATTCATACATACGCTAGATAGTTATAGTTCATATTAACAGTGTTATTTGAGTAGAAGAATCTTCTTCCTTCTCTCCCTGAGCTCCGGCGTATTTGGTCATCTCGGGAGTCTTGCACGGGACACAAAAGCAGTCACTATGCCTCACAAAACTCGCCGAGGGCTCTTCAGAGTTTCCCGACCTCTCCGTATTTTTTTTGTTTTCTGATAATAATTGATACGATCTCTTTCACACATCACCAAAAAGTTCATGTCGATGTTCTGAATCCGGGATTAGATGAACAGATTTCGGAGGTTCTGTGTATTCATTGATCATCGCGATTGCATTTAAGCGTAACCATATACCCCTTGATTGTACTTTCAGCAGATAAGTTTCTTCAAGGCATCCCGCAATCTACTGTAGCAATTTGAGACTGGAAGTGAATTCAGACTCCCCATTGAATTCAGGAAAAACAGAAACAAAATACATTCAACTTACCAGTGGTATAATATTCAGGCATTATGTCAACTGACGATTACGACGAAAGGGTCGAGGAAGAAATTCCAGGTGAAATTTATGTGCTTGCTGTCGTCGACGACGAAGAAAATGAAGCTATGCCTCCGATCATATCCCATGTGGACGAATACGAGTTGCCGGAAAATTTTGTCCGCGAGCGCAGAGTCGGAGGGGGAGTATGCACTTACGCATTATTACGAGCCCTCGAATCGACCAAGGCCGGGGGTGGTTCGAGAAAAAATAAGATGACGTGGGCCGATGCGTTAGAGGTCATGCATGACGAACTGGAGGAGGAAGGAGGCCGGCAATCACTGCCAACTCTTACGACAAGCAGAGCCGTCGATGTGCACGAAGAGCGCCTCCGGATCGTTTCGACATCCAAACGCGGAACGAGACGCGCTCTGCTGGTTGGGGCCCACTATCAAGACGAAGAGAACGAGAATGTTTGGCTCGCATCGTGCCATACGGATGTTCGGAGGATGCGTCATCACCTCATCCACGAGGAGGGCTTTGAAAAAGAAAATATTTTGGTGCTGATGGACGACGATCGACACCACGAACCGACAAAAGATCTCATTCTAGACGCCCTGGAGCGTATGTGCCAAATTAGCGAGGCAGGGGATTCGATCTTTTTTCATTTTTCCGGTGAGTGCTAATGGGAATACACGAGGACATTTCAATAACTTTGTACTGGTCGATAATTCGAAACGATGAATGAGAGATTTTTCCTTATTCTCTTTTTGCTTCTAACTTAAATTGTATGAAATGTTGAACGCAGGTCACGGCGGAACACTGTTAAATGAAGACGAATACGACGAAGATGGCATCATGCACGAATTATTGGCTCCAGGTGATTTCCGCGAGAGGGGTGTAGGAGTTCTGATGGACGACGAATTATATTCTTCATTTGTAACGAAAGTTCCTGAAGGAGTCCACGCGGTCGTGGTGATTGACACTTGCCATCCTGCATCTTTTCGCAGTGGCAAATCATCCGCCATTGACCTTCCCTATGCGTATTCAGCCGGCGACGAAGAGATCCGTTACTCGGAAGGATTTCGTCCAGGTCGTATGTTGATGGCGTCAGCAGCAGGTGGCGCGGGTATCGCTGCAGGTGCTGCTGCTTTAGATTCCAAGAAGAAGAAGAAAAAAGAGAAAAAATCAAAAGGCAAGAAAAAGAAAGTTGTTGAAGGAGACGAAGATGAGGAAGGTGAAACATACAATGAAAGTCACGAGGCATCAGAGGTATCGGATGAAGCCAGGTCGAAGAAGAAATCCAAAAGCAAGAAAAAGAAGAAACAGGAAAATGAGGATTCCCCTGGGGAGGGACCAGATGAGGATAAACCGAAAAAGAAAAAGAAGAAACCCAAAAAGAAATAAAATGAAAAACAAACTTCGCGCTCTCAACACAGATTAATTGGTATTTCGAATCTTGCGTACAAACCGAAGGCTCTACAGTATTGGGCAGGAGTTTGGAAAATTTAAGAGAGATGATGCTTCTGAAGGCGGCAAGATGAATGGAAAAATTGTATTATCAGTGCGTTTTTTCTTGGTTTCCTTCCGTCAAATTCGGTGCAACGAATGGGTGAAGACTTGCTTGCCCGTAGCAACCCTAAACTACGACAATTATTCTCTTCAATAGATGCAAAGTCATAACATAATGAAAAGTCAAAAAATCCTTTATATATTATTCCACTATGCTGATGTATTGCAGGTATCAAATAATCCTATTCATTGCATTCCAAACAAATGACAGTCCCTTGGTCATCAATTTGCGCTTGCCTACAACAACTCGCAAAATGGTAGATGAAATCATGATCGCAATATTGTTCGTGACATACTGGGCAGATTACAGATCCGTATTCTGATGGAACCAATCGCATTGCAGCCCTCGTTATAGGAGGTCGCTGATGCTTCGTATTCGTCCTCGTCTTCCCCACTGATCAATCCCGAACCTTCGCCGAAAATTTCCTCCAACATCCATGACGGCGTCGACATTGCGGCTTCGAGGGTTGCAAGATCATCAACCGCCCCCGATGCTACAGCTTCTTCGTCAGTACCCAACTTGTCTTTGTTTTCAGCAAGGATAAGACATTGAAATATATCACGAAAGCTGAGACGCGAACAAGAAAAGCAACAACGTTGAACAGTGTGAAGATGGCAGCTCTCACGGCCCAAGCAGCACGCCGGCAATTCAGTACTCGATCGGAAAGAATTTTTCACACAATGGGCATATGCGATCAAGTTGCCCTGTGTCGGTTAATGCATCCAGCAGTTCTGGTTGTCTTTCTTTATCGAATTGATCCAGTTCCGTCAGCATATCTTTGTGGCAATCGATTTCCACCGATTTCATTTGTTCTTCCACTTCCTGTATCTGCCGCAGGAGTTCCTCTCGTTTGAGTTCCAATTCGTGTCGTCTGCTATCGAAAATCTCGGAATGTTTCCGAACGATGTCCTTCCTCTCTCCTTCAACTTGCTTTCGAATTGCGTTCCCAGTGAGCTCTTGAAGGGTTTAGCATGCTTCCTCCTGCTCCACCGGTATTATTTCTTGATTCAAGTTGTCGCCTGCTTGTCCTGAAGACTTGCGACTTCTCTGAACTTGGGTGCGATCGCTTTCTCGAGGCCATGGTTTTCTTTTGATTGATTCTGAAAAAATACGGAGGTATTGATGTGATGGGGATGGGTTCGTGATAGGAGGAATTGTACCAGTATCGATTTTTTTGAGTGGACACTCGAAGAGAAGCTTTGGTTTGGATTCAAATAGCCTTCACAGTAATTCGTCACTTATCGTTCCATCTTGGGAATTAATCCGTCAAGAACAGAACTTATGACGATGAGCATATTTAAGAAAACTGGACCAATGAAATTCTGGTGTAGAAGAATACCAGTGATCAAGTTGGAATTTTTTTACGACCATTGTATGGCGATTAGAGTAAGTATGAAATCTGGAAAATGAGAAGCTCTTAAGTACAGTATGACTATTTTTTCTGATGAAAAATTACCGCTTTGTTGAAAGCTTCATCCTTGTTCGAAATCACGACAACTCTTAATTAAATGAATGAACCCAAAGATATTCTCAGCGCTAAATAAGAAACGACAAAGTGTCTCGGAGAACCCAATAATTCTCATCGTTATCAAACGAGCCGTCTTGCCAAGATCGACATCACGATCAATAATCCAATTCACGATCAGCAAGAACCGAACCGACTTTAATCATCCACAAAGGTTTCTTCGACGGCGTTTGAGACTTCCTACAGCGCTAGAAAACAGTTGCACTAGTACGGTAGAGCTTTTCGTTCCTACTTATCATGTCATACTATTTTTTCTGCCACTGGTGGCGGCGGTGGTGCTCGTTCTTCTTGTGAGGTAGATGATATTATACTAAAATAATTCTGCCCATCAAAAATTCTATATTCCGCTTCGTCTGTAGTAGTAGGTCCTAATCTATGCCATGACGTACTGTCAGCAGCAAGAACCATCACGCAGCGGCCGAAGAACAGAAAAAACGACGTTCAAAAAAGAATAAGGAGCTTTTTCTTGTATTGAATAGTTTGCATAATTTGTTCGGAATGAATGATTCTTTCTTACGAATGAAAAAATACGGATTCGTACTGCAGTCCGGACTTGGTCTTATGAATTGGTATGGATGGCCTGGTGGTGGTGCCGTTTTGGCTAATTCTCACCGCTTCAACATGTTGTATGATGAGCGCGGTTTTCGTGGTGGCCCTTGTAAACAATTTTTCGAGTCGTATGATTCGAACTTGTACCATCTCGTGGAACGAGTTTCGAAAAAGTGACGGTTAGACGTCCCCCGGCGTATCGTTAAGTGGTTCCCGGTTTTGTACGCGTATATCGTTTTGAAACCTCCGATTTAGCCTTGCCGGCGTGCACCCTTTTCAACTGCGCATTGCTTCCACTGTGATAGAACCGAAATATTGAATTCCTAGTAGTGGAACTCATGGATGTCCCTGATCAAGACTCGATACCGGATTTCCAACGTCCGTGATGAGCATTGCGTGCAATTCCGAATCAGCCTGGGATCTAGTAGGAATCTACGTATTTTACTCGTTTTCACCGTAATCACCGTCACCTCTGCCAAAGTCGTACAATACAACAAATAATAATCGGTAATTCCAATCGGCAATATCACTCTTTTGTTCTTATAGCAGGAGACGAATAGAATCAAATTCAGATCTATTGCAACTTATATTTTACCACTGAGATTATAACAAGATGGAACGGTACGTTCATGAGAGGAGCCAGACAAATGATCGTCATGATGGCCTATACAATCGCATTGGTTTGAATTATCAGCGCCGGTTGGTTCCCTCCGAAGCCATCATAGCGTTGATGACTTTGTTTGTCTTCACCATTCCGCAATATTTACACTAACGTTTACTGAATGCCCATGTATGCGTAATTATTCCCTCGTCTTCGTTGATCGAATTGTGGCAATGACGATTTCGAACATGTCGTTCTGTTTCTTGCCTTTTCTCTACCGTGCTGGCCTCTCGCACCTCCATTGCGAACTCGAACTACTCAAAATCAAAAACCAACATGATGAACTTGTACAGGTATCAAAAAATTGAAAAAGCCCGATTCGGCGCTTGGAGAGGGAACCTATGGGGTGGTCTACAAGGCTAAGGACTTGCAAACGAGCGAAATTGTTGCCTTGAAACGTATCCGCTTGGAGGTTGAAGACGAAGGGATTCCATCCACGGCACTCCGTGAAATCAGCTTGCTACGGGAATTGACTCACGAGAATGTTGTAGAGCTCAAGGATTGTGTTCAAGAAGACGGAAAGCTGTATTTGGTGTTCGAATTCCTTGACAAAGATTTGAAAAAGTACATGGAATCATGTAGCGGATTATTGTCTCCAATCTTGGTCAAGTCTTACCTTTTCCAATGCGTGCGAGGACTTGCCTTCTGCCATGCCCGAGGTGTTATGCACAGAGATCTCAAGCCACAGAATCTCCTTGTGACCAGGGATGGTCGGCTCAAACTCGCCGATTTTGGACTCGCACGTGCATTTTGCCCGCCAATCCGCCCTCTAACGCATGAAGTTGTCACGCTGTGGTACCGCCCTCCCGAAATCCTTTTGGGCAGTCAAACATATGCCCCACCTGTCGATGTTTGGGCCATTGGTACTATCTTTGTCGAAATGGTCACGAAACGACCACTATTCCCTGGAGATTCCGAAATTGACCAGCTCTACAAGATCTTCCGACAATTGGGAACACCGAACGAAGAAGTGTGGCAAGGAGTAACACATTTGCAAGACTGGAATGCCGCCTTCCCCAATTGGAAAAAGAGACCGTACTCTAGGGCTGTTCTTGATCATCTCGACAACGCAGGAATGGACTTGCTCGAAAGATTCCTGTTTTACGATCCGAAAGACCGAATCACCGCGAAGGAAGCCCTCAATCATCCTTACTTTGATGACTTGGACAAGGAAAACATCTAAAGTGAGATGTTCGCTTCCTGAATTTTACCTTGTGACGGGAATGAATCACGAGGTGTGGTGTTTTTGTAGTGGTTTGCTGTCAGTATATTCGTCGATCTTTATTTTGTAGCTCATTTTGTGATCGATCGACTGGATACTGTGCAGATTGTTGACTATCCAGAAGTTGCAGCAACAGATACTTCGCATATAAGTCACTCACTACAAAACCCACGAAATACAGATACTTCTACGTACATTTTGGCGATCAAAGTGTTCTTTGTCCGGCGTTAGAAGATCCGAATGAGAAATAAGAGAAAAATACAACAATAAAGAATTATAGTGGTGACAATGGGTAAATCTACTAAAATTAATTAAAACCAACATGCATTCTCCTTTTTTCCGAGAGTGAAACGAAAGAGGTTGCCTTATCTGCAACTCTCAACATTTTCATGTCGTCGTGGTACTTGTAACGTTGCGAGACAAAATAGACGTGATGAGTTTTTCGTCCAAGGCCGATAGTATCGTCTGTAAAGAGAAAATTTCAGCTGAATGGTACATGTAGTAACGACAGCACAAAAAATAATGAATTAGCAGTATTACACAATCTCCGGTTACAATGGTGACAAGGATAGAGCAGCACTACTAGCACAACTAGTTCTTCTTTTTAGCACCATAGTACTCCTTTCTCTACAAATCTCCAGCACGAAGTAGAGTAGTCCTCCTGCCTGTTTTTCCTTGTTCTACAAGCTCCACTGTTCGTCCACTGGTGATCGTCGCTCAAGAAAAAAGCTTCTTCACTTCGTGATCGGATTGCACCACCCGCTCAAGAAGTAGAACTAGAAGAAGGAGGTAGACACGCTCCCAGCAGGAACAAGAAACTCGGCGTCGCCCAGGGGAGCCGATGAGGCAAACACAATTTGGTCGGATAGATACTTGAACACCCGCTTTTCCATTAAAGTCACCGTGCATTGTTTTTATACAAAGTCTTGCTTCGTATTCCATGCAGATGGCCAGTCCAAGAAGAACAATACCGCAAGTCTTAGCAAAGCCTGTGTGAGCGGTTCGTTTTTCATTTCTCCATTCCTTCTTCTCAGGTGCAAATAAATCTTAAATTCGCAAGTCACGAGTGATGAAAAACTACTTCGCATTCTTGCGAATATAATTTTCGTGATTAAAATGCGATTTATGCCCCCACAAACTGGAAAAAGAGAAGCGAATGCATCAAAAGTTTTGAAAATAGACGTACAGAATCGAGAAGTGTGAAAGTAGGTGTACGAATCGTGCAAAATAAGAACCAACAATGAAAACTTGGGTTTTAGGGTTCTACTTCCAGCACTAAAACGAACGCGAAGAGTTCTCATCGTAAATACATGTACTTTCTTTGTGATTGGTTAGGTGTCACGCATTGCTTCTTCCTCCTTATGCTTTCGGTGAAGCACTTCGGAAACGATTCAACAAAAAATGCTTTCCGTTGTAGATAGCCACGATATTTTAATTGCACGGATATTGTGAAAGAAACTGGTGCAAAGTACATCCTCTTCTCGCTTTGACACACTCTTCTCACAACTCGAAATCACTTCCAATCTGAAAAGATCAATCCGCAAAACCAATTTTCACGCAATTCGTAACACTATCTCACCATGAACAAAGACTCCATGCCAAACGGAACCGCCTATCGCTTCCAATCCGACGCCCGCCAATTCGGTGGGTTGCTGATGCTCATGTCGTTTTGCAGTGTGATCGTCCCGCTCAATAGCCTCGCCAATGCCTTCGGGCCAAATGGAGCAGCCAGTACTGACCCCAGCACACCTCCTCTCTGGGGTTTGGTCGCTGCTTTCTGTTTCTACATCTTTGGACTCACTGGACTTTTTGCCGGTTACATGGCAGCTGTCCACGACTGGAGCCATAAGAACCTCAACCTCTTTTTGATGGTCATTATCCAGACCGCATGGATCGGCTACATCACCGATATGGTTGCTGTCGGTCAAGCATCTCAAGCTGCCCCCGAAGACAACGTATTCATTCCGGTCGAATACAATCCCACAAGCAACGACGTTCGCTTTGTCGGTGCTATGGGTGTCATCGCTATTATGGTCTATGGCTTTGGTTTCGTCGGTTCGATAGCATTCATGGTCTGGTCCCTCAACGCTTACACCACTAATAGCCCTTCGGATAGATCCGGAAGCTATTTCAAGGGCCGTCTTACGGTATACTCTGCCGTTTTGGCCATTGCTGGACTCGTGCAGTTCCTATTGGGCTGCTATTGTGAGGCCAACTTTGATGTGAACTGGGGCGAAATCGGACCAGTCACGGTTGCCTTTTTGGTCGTATCCTTCCCCGAAATTGCCGTCTGGGTGGGACTCTTGCAGATGATCAACGGCTGCCTGGGGAGTTGCCCGTTCTTACGGAATCTGCCTTATGGAAAACGCTTCGATGCCAGTCTATCAGGTCTCCCTCGCCTTTCAGTGGCTCAACGTTATTGTCTTGCAGAACGTTATTCAGATTGCCTGCCTTCCAGGAGATAGCCATGCCGCAGTCAGCCCATTTTTGGCTTGCTTCTCACTCGGACTTACCCTCATGCCTGCCTTCCTCGACCACAAGGCAAACGCCCTTCCTGAAACCCTCCCGGAGGACTACTACGGCGAACAGGTTGCTGTTCAAGAGCAGGCCAAAGATACCAAAGAGAATGTCTAAGTCAAGCTCACGAAATTCCATGCACTTGCAATATCAAACGGCCTTCCTATATGTTCTATCTTACTACATTGAGTCGCTTTCGGAATAGCTTCGATTATTATTTTGTGTCTAGGCGACTTGAAAATGATGCACAAGCTCTAGAGCTTGCACTGGTTTTACTAAAGTTAATGCACAAGATTTAAATGTTACGTTATTTGCTCATCTCAAACTATTCGAATTGTATCAAATACCTGCGACTGAATGTAAAGCAAACATCGGAGGAAGACACCAAGTTGTATAAGTTTCTTCCTTCATTGGTCGGAATTCTCCCTCCTTTTCCCATTAGTTTCGGTGATTTCGAATGTTCGTGGTGGGCTGGTTTTCCGACTTCTGTCAGCTGTTGTAAAGGAAAATGTACACATTGGAAAGAAGTTGCCCAATGGAGTTCCCATGTTGTGATATATAAATATAATGGGAGGAAGTTTATAAATTACAATATTCTAACGTGTCTAAAGTATTCAAAGAGAATATTTACTGCTTTGACGCAGGCAATCCGTATTCCCCATTCAGTGTTCGTTCCCGCAATTCTGCGTCTAGCTTCCATGCGTTGCTCTCAACGCCATTTAGATTGTAAACAATGTGTTCGAGGCGACGGAAGAATCCAGATTCGTCCAAAGGCTTGTTGCAGACCCCGTTAACGATGCAATAGTTTCCGTCGTAAGGGGCAATATGGTGCTGTGCATGGGATTTGCGGTCGATGGTAATTCCAAGATCTTGCAGACCATTCCAAATGGGCCCAGCATCAGACTTGGTGGCGTGACTCATCTTGTGAAATTCCTGCGACAAAATCTCTGTGACAGAGAAGATCGACAAAAACATTGTAGAGGCGGGCCCAAGACCGAAGAGGAGCTTCAAAGCCAACACAGTTTGAATTCCGAAGGGAACACAGAGTTTATAAACATTATTCTCGAACCCACGCTCGCAGATGGTCCAAGGGGCAGAGTGGTGACCCTGGAAGGCGGCAATGATCCCGCCCATGACCGGAGTCTTGCCGTTTCCGTAGTTGTCGACACTCCAGTGCAGAACACCCGATCCAAAATCAGCAAGAGTCCACGTGAACAAAGCAAGCATGACTGCCTCAACCGTTGTTGCCTCCGTCGCAAAGGAGCCGAAGAGGCCCTGGTTTGCTTGCATCATTCCCATGAAGCTGAACGCGACAATGCCCGCATGTCCAAGGAATGTCGACCAAACAACAGCACGCTGAGTGTTGGTGGTAGTTAGCGAATCTCCGTCGAGTACGATCTGTGCAACCTTTCCCTTGGGTCGTTCCAGACCCGAACCGTCCAGACCAAATACAAAACCATCGTCATCCCAAGACTTTGGCGTTTGTTCGTCTTCAGCCACGGCTGTGGCCGCAATGGTCTCCTCCACAGTGGATGCCAAGCTTGAAGCTGCTCTGCCAACAGTGGCACCAAGGGGTGTCGAAAATCCGTCGACGGTGCTCAAGAGTGCAACGAAAATGGCGGCCGCAGTATTTCTTCTTCTTATCGTCATCTTGATATATTCTCTGTCTGAAGTATATGATATTATGAGTGTGGCAGTCAATTTAATCTCTGCAAAAGACTTGAAACCGATTATTGTTTCTTTCTTCAACAGATGCAACCGTCACTCATCAACCAGCAAAGAACCCAGCTGAGTGGAACGAAAAGAAATCAGAGAATCATCATCAAAAGAATTGCTGAAAAGGATACCACGAGAGAGGTTCATCATTATTTTCTATTTCGTACAACATTCGAAGCATCGTCAATCGCGAAGAGAATAACGAGAACGGTATTTTTTCCAATCGTTGGTGATGATCGTGCACGCAGTGGGTCTGACTCAGGCAAGAATTTTAGCCACGTCTGGTGATATTCCATTGGTCAGCAAGCGGATCGATGGCGTGTCAATCAATCCAACGAGTCCGAAATCGCGACTGTGTGACCGAATGAATCCAGTGGCAAATGATTGGGAATCGACTAATTCGATCAGAAAACGGGAAGGATAAGAAAAAACATCTCATCTTTTGCTGCGATTGCTTTCATTATTTGGCGGAACAAGAAGTTGCTTGTGGAAAAGTAGTATTTATATCAAAATTTATATTGCAGGTTGGCATTATCCTTCGTCACTGCGTTATCACCTCATTGCAGCTTCCATTTGCTCTTGGTGAAATGGCAAACTTCAAGCAGATGGTTTCGGAGGACTTGATGAACGGACTTCATTGTCGGTCGTTTGTGAACCATTGGGCTCCAGCATTGCTCCAGCAAATTTCTTATTGGTAGCTCTAGCAAAATTGTGTTATCACATATAAATTGATCGCTGGTGTTTCCTCCATCGGATGTCATCAAAGGTGGTCGTTGGTGGTCAGGACCGAGCCAAACCTGTTCCTCGAGTTGTGAATTTGAATATCGTCTGTGAGGGAGTTTCCGAAGCGTCATTAATTCCCACAACACCATCGAAAAACTGTAGACATCCGTCTTGGCGTTGTAGGGCTGACACAACCCGTTTTCTAATATTGCAATGAACATAGAGGGTGCGTGCGCACATAGTGAGTTGAGAGAGTTAATCCTGAACTGCATTTCCTACCGAGAACAGCGTTTGGCAAGCCGTTGTACTTACCGGGACTCATGTACGAGCGAGATCCTGCTACGCCTGTTAGGTTGTACAACCTTTCATTCACTTCATCACCTGTGCTCTTATTCGACTGTATGATTTCCTTTGAAATGCCAAAGTCAAATAACTTTACATTACCTTCGGCATCGAATCCAATGTTTTGTGGCTTTATGTCTCTATGGAGAATATTTCGTTCATGGAGATACTCAATGGCGCTAGAGAGTCGCATAGCAACCCCAAGCCGTTCAGTGTACATTCGATTCAAGTAATTGATCTGTCTATTCCGTCTATACTTGTGATTCACAGAAGTAGCACCAACTATTTTTGCCTCGTCCGGATATCGTCTTCCCGCTAAGAAACAACCAGCCATTCTACGACGTTCCAGTTCCCATTCTTTCAGCTGTTTCTTCAGAATGATTTCGAGTCGTTCTATTATCAAAAAATGCCCGTATTGGAGTCTTGGTGTTTCGTCTTCTTTGGTTCCGGTGCCTTCAAATGTGTGTAACTGTGAGGAACTTGAGCCCCAACCGCAGAATCGAATTATGTGGGGGATGATCGATTCCCGACAACATCCGTGTTTCTGCCACGAGATATGCCGCCGACCACACTAACAGATCTTTTCTTAGTCCGTCCTTATTTATGGTCTTGATGGCGTATTTTGGTGTCGATGCGCCAAAACGTAGGCTGCTACAGATTTTTCGAAGCCAAGGATTTCTAAGAGCTATCATCTCCGTTGTCCCATCGCGACAGCGTTCGAATTTAGAGGATTCCTTTCTCGACAGAGTTTCTTTGCTCCTACGGCTTTTGTTCGATAAAATTCCTGATCGGATTTTATAGACGCTGCAGAAGGTGCCCTCGCCCAATAAACTTCCCCGAATAATGTTTGTAGAATCGTATCTTGAAACATCATCGACTCGATTTGGCAATTTGGAATCTTGAAAGACTTCGTGAATGTATCTTCGTATTCGCACCTGATCCTTCTCTTTCAAATTCAAAATCGGTATTTCTTTCTCAACAGTTTTCGGTCGCACAGCTACCCTTTGCTGCCGCAACCCTCGTCGATTTCGACACAAGAGTAAAGTTTGAGACGTTTCACCGCTTTTAGTCGATGTCCCATCCCCATAAGCTGTCTCTCCTTGATCTTCCATTGCACTAGCGTGGCGAGAGCTATTTCCTATTCTGAACATTTTTCCAATCTATGCGATTACCTCTTCGTTGAGATTTCCATCCCGTCGCTTCATACAAATATACACTACTGCCTCGGCTACGTCAATGCTTGAGCTCTGTGAGATTCAAGCAATTCAGAACTCTTTTTATTAGAACACGATTTGCAATTGCCTCGTTCGTTCATATGGCAGCAATGGAAGAAATTCTACTTCACATCTTCTTCCGGCCGAAAAAATCGAAGTTTGAATTTGTGGAGAAGTACTCGTACAAGTACTCTTAATTTCGCGGAATCACTAGTGACGACAGACAGTGACCTCACTGGTTCTACGATGAAAATTTCCAAGAAATTAATTATCAGATATTGTTGGCTGGAACATGGGCAATATCATCTGTGATCGTGATTGTTCGAATACGCAATCAGAATTTCAGAGTTTGACAGAGCTAATTGGCCATTTCTGGTGGTGTACTGTAGAAATGCGTACGTATTACAGTACTAGAACGAAAAAGAAAATTTGGGGTTGACGTTTTCAATCCATTTTTTCTTTGGGTTGACGTTTTCAATCCACTTTTTTGTTTCTTCGACCTCAGTTAATTTATCTCTTAGGGATAGGGATTTATAATATTTTTGAACCATATGATTGGTGGATTGAATGGACCAATCACAGAGAAGGATATTTACGGAGAAAATGACATCTAAGCCCTCTGCAATCGATTGCTCTACTTAAGGTTACAACAAAACAGAGAATGACTAAGTCGCGTCTTACAACGAGGCATCCCACCAGCAATCAACATACGAGTAGAGGAAGTCGAGAAATAATGATCGAATCGTTTTGTTCTCATAAAATTGAAAAAACCGAACGCAACTTTTGTTTTCTGAAAGCATCGTCGTCAAAACATCCAAAATGAGAAATATCGCAGCAGCAACAGCGCTCTTGATGCTTTCGAGCTTCACCAAGGCAGCAGAAATCGAAGTTATTCAATACGATGGACCGACATACTGCGACTTAGACGAGTCGGTTCGGCCAGGACATTATGTGAGAGTACACTACATTGGAAAGATCGACGAGCGCAGCCAGGAAGGCGAAGCTGGAAAGCAATTTGATTCCACCTATGATCGAGATATTCCCATGTATTTCCAGAGCGGTACCGGGCAAGGCAACCCTGGTAAGTTTGTGTCACAAATTGTGTAAACTTACACGACGAACACTGGTATTTTTTGAAATTGTCTTTTTCGAATCTCATTCCACATTTTTTTCGCATCCGAACCGACCTATTGATTTTAAAGGAGTCGACAGAGGAGTACAGGGACTATGCGTTGGCGCTAAGGCCACCCTGTGGATTCCCTCTATTTATGCTTATGGGGAAACGGGCTCCTTTGATTACGATATCCCACCCTTCGCTGACCTTCATTATGATGTAGAGATTGTGTCAGTTGCCGTTGAGCCACCGGAAAAAACAAACCTTTTCAGCTCTATGGATCTTGATGATAGCGCCGACCTTTCGAGGGATGAGGTTGAGGCCTACATGGAGGCTGTTATTGGCAGAAAGCATATTCCTGAAGGATTTTGGGAGAGCCAAGACACAGATAATGATGGTTACATTTCGTGGGAAGAATTTACGGGATCGAAGGGCGATATCGCTCCTAAAAAGCCACCCAACGCCTTCAAGATCATTGACGTCGACGAAAACGGCTATCTCACGAGGGAAGAGTTAGAGGCCTTTGCACTGAGAGTGCATGAAAGGTCAGTCCCAGATTCCATTTGGGCGAGAGAAGACAAGAACAGGGACGGTCTTATCTCGTGGGAAGAATTCACGGGAACTAAGGGAAGGATTAACCTTACCCCACCTTAATTTCTACAAGCCGCTGCACGATCATAGAATGTTTAAACCACGACGAAACGAAGTGACAATAAATACACAAATAGCCATTTCATAAATCGATGTGGAAATTACAAAAAAATCCAAACAATGTTATATTTTTTCTAAAGCTTGCTTCGTTTTGGCATGGCACCCTCGTCATTTGCGGCTTCTTCGACCAGTAATTTCATCTCCACCAGAGCGTCTTCTAAATACTGGCTGAGCTTCTCGGGCCATTCTCCGTGCTCTTTCAGGGCTGTGATCCCAAAGACGAGATGGTTCTTGTGAACAGAATAGCTCAAACCAACACCGTCAGGAACAACCTCTCCGTAGCCCCAGTTCTCTAATTTAGGATGGGTCAGATTGGACGTCGAGACTCTCCACCGCTTGGATCGTACAAAAACTGGATCCGAATACAGATCAGGCACTGGCCTTCTCCGTCTTTTAACCAGAAGGCTCATGCCAAGAAAGTGTCGATCGACGCCCAGCCCCTTGGCAGCACCCCCGATATATTTGGAATGTGCCTGACAGGCACCTCTCAACAGATCCACTTTATCGATTGCGGTTAGGCCATCGCTCAGACCTAACAGGCTCTTGACAAATGCCGAACTCTCAGGGCTCACGGTTCGAGTAGTTTCTGTTCGCCCGTGCCGAAAGATTCGCGTCTGGGTGGCCTCGTAGGTTCCCGCCTGCTTCCCAAACAATCGAGATGTGGCCACCTGCATGGCCATTTGGGTATATGCGTCGGGGGAACACCCAGCTTTCTTCATAAAATCGGAACCGTACCCTCGGAAGCTCTGGACATCCAGCTCGTGCCTCTCTCTCGTCCATTCCTTAAAATTGCATTTTGAAGTTTCGATCATTTCCTCGACTTTAGGGGTAAGCGGAATGTCACGAAAAATATCCGAAACGCCACCATAGGTTTCCAACGCTCCCATTGTCTCTTCGGATTCTTTGACTGCTTGTTGGTAGGAAGTGTTCACAATGTGGTTGGCAAGGCCGACTACCGGCATGCCGTCCATCATGCTGTGCTCACCCAGCAGCCCCGCCTTACCATTCGGACAGACGACGAGCTGGACAGATTTGTCGAACCATCGATTGCTGGCACTTCCATTCCCGTACAAGAATTGCTTTCCGCATTGTGCCCGGCTGACGGGGCTTTTTCCGGAATCAAATTCGGAAGCCGTGTCGAGGTTTAGCATTACACAGCCACTCTGCAAGACCTCCAATGCCTCTTCCATTCCGGGGATTTCCAGCAAGGCCGTGCGGGCTGTTGCCCAAACATCGCGGTTATCTCCCGTCAAATATCCAAACCCAGGTCCGGAGGTTTCTTGTCCGCTCGCTAGTTCCATAATATTCTGGAGATGGGACTCGAGGGTCAATACCGACAGAACATTTCCAGTCGTTTCGTCGATCAGAGGGATTTTGTAAAAGCGTCCCTTGCAGGCCACCACAGCGTGCTTATAAACAGAGGGGTCATAGATGCAGATACGAATCCTGTTGGAGATGGGGAACTCTGCAAGCGTGGAACATGTACTTGTAGGCTGTCATGCACAGAGGTGTCTTTTTCCTGCCCAGTGTCTCAGGGGGAAGTGCTCCAGAGGCAACCATATTGCGGTATTGGCCAGCCGCATAGAGAATCGTAGCACCACGCCGAATCTGCATGGTAGAGGCAGCGTTGCTATCACTTGCAACATTCACGGTTTTGTCGTCTGCGAAATGAAAGTAATAGCTGACGTTGATGACAACGCTATCTCGAACCTGCAGATATCCCAAAGTGTTCCACCAATGCTGAAGCCACGATGAGTTCTCGTTCGATGGATCCGAAGCCTTCTCCAAGAGTCGTTCCTGAAGTTTCTGTGCTTGTGCCGGAAATTTGGCAACGGCGTGTTTCAGTGCCTCTTCTTCGTCTTTCGATTCCGCAAGCGGCAATGCGGTTGGCAAAAATCGTTTCAGTGTATCCTCGATGGATGGAACGGGCAATTTCGGAAGGGCTGATTGGTTTTGGTAGGTTGTGTTTCTGGTGTGATCGAGTTCCTCTAGCCATTCTTCCTCACGGTAATCTCCGTGTGATTCGACCATCTTGGTCGGCCACGGTTTGATGGCATCGGCGGCAATTGTGCTCATTGTTTTTGCTCTGGTCTTTGCTGCTCCTGCAAGCCTGGTGAGAAATTGTGTTTTTGATCTAGTCGGTGCTGCTGCTGTTCGAAGGATGCGAAGAGCCGATGGCCTTAGAGTCGCCATCGTCTCTTGTAATTATTCTTTTGATCTGGTAATTAACGGGCGAGGGAAAGAAACAACGCCATGGTGACGGGTATCAAGAAGAAGTACTACTAGTAGTGGATTACATCTGGAAGAGGAGAAATCGATGATGCGAAGCAATCTTTTGTCCAGTGACCAGCGTGTCCAAGAAACGCTTGCCCCTCTTTTCTTCCGTTTCCCCCAATTGAAATGCGCGCATTATGGCGCGCATTTTTAGAAAGCATCAACGCATAATTGATTTTCCGATCGAGATGAAGATCATCCAAAAACAAAAACTGATTTGAAGCGGAATGAAAAAGAATCCTTGTTCCACATCAACATCCAAAGGAGATCAAACGAACACCAACGATGGCGATGTCGTTCGGAGTCCACGTGCGTAAATCAATTATCAGCTATACAAGGTCGAATGCTTCAACAGTCGGTGTCAAGGATCAGAAACACGGGAATAAATCTCAGACGGCGGCATCAAGCATTGTGGTTGTCAAGCGAAAGCAGAAGGATGTCTTCTTCCTCGTCTCAATCGCGCTATTACGATAGCCACGGTGATTACCAGGCTGACGATGCCTCCGGAAAGTTTTTGTCGTCGAAAATCATATCCTCTCTACAGTGAACAAGACTCGTTGCCCCATCTCCCCGTCAGTTCGATCGCGGATACCATTGAAAGGCTCAAGCCATCTTGTCTAGCTCTGGTTTCTAACCAAAATGACAAACGACACAACAAAGAACGAGACGATTTTTTAAAGGCATGCAAAGAATTCCCCGAACAAGCCAAAGAGCTACAAGCTACTCCTAGAGAATCGTGCTACCAGAGAGGACAACTGGCTCCAAAAATGGTGGAACCAAATCGGCTACCTGAGTGTTCCGTGATCCGAGCCCGATAAACGTGAATTACATCTTCAACTTTCCAAAGGCCAAAGCACAAACTATGTGGCACTGTGAATCCACTAGAACGGGGAGCCAGGCTCTTGCACTCGGTCTACGCTTTTTCTGAACAGGTGAGAAGCGGAAACCTGCCACAGGATCGCTTCGGAAAGCAGCAAATACCACTGTGTTCCAGCATGTACAAATACATGTTTTATTCCTGCCGAATTCCGAAACAAGATCAAGATTTGTATCGGATCTACAACTACAATGACGAAGAAAACCCAAATAGTTGTTCCGAAGCATGCCGTTGTTTCGGCGAGAGGCCATTATTTTTCGGTGGATCTGATCGATCCCTCCGACGGGAGACCCTATTCGGTTCGTGAGCTAGAGGGAGCCCTTGAAGATTGCGTGGCACAGGCATTGTCGCTGGATGAAAACAGTGCAGCAGATGTTTGGAGAAATCTCGGTATTTTGACAACGGCAAATCGAGACGACTGGGCTTTTAATCGGGAAATTTTTGGTCGACTCTGTACACGGCATGCGGGAATCCTTGAGTCAACTCGAGAGCGGCCTAGTATTGCTATGTCTCGAAAGCAATGATGGCTCTTTTGATTTAAATGACACTACTGCCATTGACTCATTGAGTCAAAACTCTCGAACATATCTAATGGGAACGCAGGGGCGTTGGTATGACAAATCGCTACAATTCATAATGACACCTACCGGCAATCTTGGGCTCAATGGGGAACACAGCATGATGGACGGAATGCCAGCAGTGAGATTGCAGGACCATATTCTGAAACAAGAAATTGCCGAAGAATCCGAAAATGCCTATGAAAACTCAAACTGCGTCATCGCCGAGTGTCAAACCAATTTTTGCTTCGCCAACCATACTCGAACATCAGGGTAAAGCAGAGCTAGAAACCATCCAATCTATGAAGAACAAGGCTGCCCTCGATTTTGACGCAGTACGGAACTCCCTCGACCTCGAGGTTCAATCCTTTCGAGGTTACGGATCCGAATGGATAAAGAAACACGGAAAGTGTTCCCCCGATGCCTATGTACAAATGTCAATTCAACTGGCAGTGGGAAAGCTATCAACAACCATGGATATCGGTGGCGGGAGTAATAACTATATTCCAAGGGCGACTTACGAATCAACGCAGGTTCGTCCCTTCAAATACGGTCGAACCGAAACGACACGGAGCGTGTCGGTACAAAGCGTGGAGTGGGTAGAGGCTATGATGAATCGAAAATACAGCACTTTCGGCCAAGACGAAGCTGTTCAATCGTTGAAGGCTCTGTTCCACAAAGCTACTAATGCCCACGTCGACTACATCCGAAAGGCATCGAAGGGACTAGGTGTCGATCGCCATCTCTTTGGGCTTCAAATGATTCTCGCCGAGCAGGAGAGCAAAAACGGAGCTGGCACACTGCCCGAGGTGACCCTGTTTAAGGATCCCCTCTTTGTTCGAAGCAAGCAATGGCTAGTCTCCACATCGACACTACCTGCCAATCCCGGCTTTGGACCTGTAGTCATCCCGGAGGGAGTTGGAATCGCCTACGATGTGCGAGGCGATCACATATATTTTACTTGTACCTCCTACAAGGGAACGGCACCTGCGCTCTCCCACTATCTGGAAGAATCGCTGTTGGAGATGCGGGAGCTCATGCTAGCTGACGAAAATCACGGACGAAGCAAGCTCTAAAAGAAACCATAATAAAAAGATAGTTCTAGATATACACCATTTGGATTCGTGCTCCTTTTTTAAATGCTCATGATTTATTCTGGAAGCTACGAAAAATGTTATCTATTCGTTTACGACTGTTTTTGGCCTGGGAGTATCATTTTAATTGTGTTGACGAAAAACTTACTCCCAAATGGATGGATGTCGTCTTTTGGGGTAGCCTCTACTTCCTCTTCAAGCTGGCACGGCCACACTTGCGGAAAATATTCCCCGCCCTTCCACAGAGGATCTCCGGTTTTTCAAATTCTTTTCATTCGCGGCTCCATCGAAGCCCGCTCCACTGTTGAAAAAGGTCGCATCCGACGGCATGTAGCGGATTGAGATTCGATTCTTGGTCTCAGCCTTTCCATTGTCGTTCATGCCTTCACTAAAGTTTTCGGTTTTGTGAAACATGTATCGGTCGTGAATGATTGCATCGCCCGGATTGGAGGTCGTATACGCGTTTGCATCTTTCCATGTAGTCGTGACAGGATGGATCCACCTCGTCCAGGATGCATTGTGTCTGAAACCCCTTGGAGACGATTGCCCTTCGGGCCTTCTGGGCAATTTTTCCGACACGCCCCCTCCCTGTGAGGTTGTGGGATCTCGGGGCGACTGCGAGTCCACCCCCTTCTTTCGATGTCAATGGAGACAGGGTGATCCAGACGTTGATTCCTGCGTCGATTCTATGGTTCTTGCTCTTGTTTCTCGTGTCAGCTTCTTCAAAGTCCTCATGGATATCCTCGCATGGCCAAAACAGCTTGTCGTCTACGTGCCATCCGCATCCCGTATCACCCCTGCTGAATCCCAAGATGGCTTCTTTGAGCAATCTGAGCGATCGAGTATTTTTCTTGCCGCCCTCTTTGTCAAGTCCCATGAGCTTGGCACAAATAGTGGGGGCACTGGAATCAAAAGCAACTTTTTGGAGCGCCTCGTGTTTTCGATAGGATTGGAACTCCAAGTTCCGATAGGCAGGAAAGATCTTGTGCACCAGGCGTTGAACCCAGCCCTGCGATTTTTGAAGCGTTTGAGCTGTCTCGATAGCATCTTGCAATGTTTCTCCCTTTAGAAGTCCCCGAATGACAATGACGCCATCTCTGTGAAAATCCGCGATTTGTTTGCTGCTCAATTGGTAGGGGGCAGGCACCGCGTTAACCATGACTGCCGACATTAGCAGGAGCAGAAGAAGGGGTGTTTGAAATGTCATGGTAGACGAAACTGATCGCATTTGTTGGTAAGAGTAGTAATATGTGTTCTGAGTTTGTTCTTTTCTTCGATTTTTGTTGTGACACCATCGAAGATAAAACAAAAACATGAACAACACGTATTTTTTCTTAACGCGATGAATAGTTTGCAATCTTCGCCTAGCTAAAGAAATCGAACAAACGACTTCCCCAAGCTGTTTTGTGTCGATCACCCCACTAGTGCCTAAAGAAATAGTATTCTATCGAAGAACCGTTCTTTTTAGATTGCTTGTTTGGGTTAGAGTTGGGTCGAATGAGTCCAGAGAGTTTTGTGGAATGAGAGTTCGTGGATTTAAAAAAATTCAATCATCAAAAATGAATCGGAGCGATGAGGTGAAAATCAGGCATTTCACTCATTGTCCAACAACCAAAAAACCATGGGTGGAGGAAACGCCTTTCTGAAGAACACCAGAAAGGCTAATCCAAGTCGTCTCAGTAAACGATCATTGTCCAACAACCAAAAAACCATGGGTGGAGGAAACGCCTTTCTGAAGAACACCAGAAAGGCTAATCCAAGTCGTCTCAGTAAACGATCATCGGTGCTGCTTGTGATCGCCCTTGCAGTCGGCTTCACGACGATATGTTACAGTATAATTGGCTTTCGTGATTATGGTTCCAATAAATCATTGGCATCGTTCGAGCCACCCATGTTGAGCGATTTTAGACAGACCCATACTGAAGCTAAATCGATACGAACAACTCTGAAATTCAACAGCAGCCACGAGAGCATTGGCGGGGAAAATGCCGACCCAAAACAGCAACTCAAGAAGAAAGGTTCGCGACTGTTTTTCAAATACGATGCCGCAGGTCCAAGGCCCATACCAGGGAGTGCACGATCACATGCTCTACCCAATGCTGTTCCACCATCCAACACTATACCCGTTGAATACGCAGAGAATAAATCCTATCACATCTCCCAGAGAACGAACACTTCGCTCCCCCTATCGATAAAAAGACTGCCGGAAAGGGGAAAAAAGGGCCGATTCGACTGGAATCACACGTATCACGATGACTTTCGGACCCTGTATTTGTATAATCCATCTATCATACCCCTTCACAACACTATATTACGCAACAACAAAAATAGCTCAACGGACAAAAATCATTATTTCGAAGACCCCGATGCTCTGTCGGAAGCTGATTTATTGGCCCTCACAGGAGGAGATCCCTCTGTCCGATATGTGTCTACATTCCGTGCATATTTGGGATGCAACTGTTTCGGCCGTGACAAAACGGATCGAACGTTGATGACTGCCGGGGAGCAGATTTCCTACCTGGCCATCGCCCTCCTGGACGAGCGGTTGGATGTGGTAGAAGGGACGGACGTGCTTATCGATCTGAATGCCGGCCCAGGTCGCGGTGTGTATGGGAAGCAGTTTGTCGAAGATTGTCGGATATTTTTGGTCAAGGGCGGGATTTACCTGTTGTGCAACGAAGAAATGAGGCGGATACAAATCACGCGGACACCCGAAAAGAAGAATAAGAAAATATCGCAATCGCGAACATTTCCTCCTCCCGGGTATGGAACGAAACGAGGGATCCAGCCGCCTTACGAATATCCCAATGTTCATGGCGATGGATTGAATATTACTCTGTTGGTTCATCATGGAAAAATTGGCGGGGGAAAGAATTTTAATATGTTCCGAACCACCTTGCAGGGTACCAAATCAAAGGACACCATGAAAAGTATATCCGAAGGCTCCTCCAAACGAATCCATGAGTACTTTATCCAGATTTTTCCTAATCCACACAAGTACAGAAAGATGTATTTTCCCGACGTCACCTAATCCTGAAAATAAGATGATGGGGCCAAATTTCAAGGATCCTGTTTCCTATCAAAGATCCAAGGAGGAGGTCGCCTCACAGGTTAGGGACCCTCCCAAAGCCAGTTTTGATACGCCTGATACACTACAGAACATTACCGACGTGCCCCAACAAAGATGAAAAGAATTGTACCGATCCGCTCGAGGTAAGCTTCTTCGAAGCCGAGAATGACCACGGGACTGCCTGCTGTGTGAGGGTCTTTTTGCCACAAGACGAGGAGATCGAAAATGGCGATGGCAACCACGGTCGAGGCAAGGAGGTGATGGTGGGGATCTCCCATAAAAAATTGAGCCCGCGAGATGATTTTTGGCTTCTTGATATTCACAAACGTTATGACCATTTTGGTGTCGATAGGTTCGTTTCCCGATTTGTGGCCTACGACATCGAGTATCCCTTTGACGTGGTTGCACTAAGCGGATGGTTCTGCCTTGGGTTTGCAAACGATCCAGTTGAGTTAAGCCATCCACAAAGAAGCACGCTGGCGGGCAAAAACACAAACTTTCGGCTCGACCTCTTTGACGATGTCTACGATTGTCCCGTAATCCATTTTGCAAGCGGGTTTTCGGAGGTTGTTGGCAACTCGTCTCGAGCCATCATTGGATACGGTGTGAACGATTGCCACCCACGAATGTTTGAGGTGGAAAAAGACGAAATCGTTCGGATGCTAACGACTGGTTGATGGAAAACCGGTATGATTCAGAATGCGCTTTGTAGTTTTCTTGTACGTAGAGCTAAACCATCGTACATAAGGCTAAATAGTATTTATTAGTGAATTAATATACAAACGGCAGAATCTGCCGCGAGAATCCCATACAATTATAGTGTAATGCAGTTCGTTCAATTTGCGAGCCAACGCTTTCATCTCGAATTGGCGCAATCTTTTGCACTTCTGTTGTCTTATACGATGCTTTTTATTGGCTCCCATGACCAGATCTTGGATTTTTTCTTCTGTTTCAACCCTTTTAACGCGTTCAAATTCGTTTTCATTACCAGACCACAGCTACTGTCTTGACCCTGGTGCAATCTTCCACGCTGTTCTTCTTTTCTAGAACGTATAACCATTCCTTGCTTTTAGAAAATGCTTTCTTTATCTTCTTGGAAGGATTTTTGCGTTTCTTCTTGGTCAGCTCCGATGCCGCACGCTCTTCAGCGTTGTAATCGAATTGGTAATGCAACGATGTAGGCGAGGAGAAGACCGTTTGAATGTTTTCCTTTTTGCTAGGAAATTCCTCTGTTTCCTCAGTATTTTCTGAATCTTTTGATGCTACCTCGAGCTCCTCTGTCTCAAGTTCCTCTTCCTCGGGCTCCTGTGCATCAACTTCAGGTGTCTCGAGCTCCTGTGTCTCAAGCTCTGGTTTTGGGAGACGACGCTTCGGTTTCTTCAAGGAAGAAAAGGCGCCCTTTAATGCCTTTTTCATCTTACCAAAGCCACGTCCCTTCTTGTTGTTTTCACGAGCGAGGGATTCTAATCTCTCTTCCTCTTCGTGTTTTTCCTTCTTTGTGACAAAGTAAACCAACAGTTCGTCCATCACTGTTTTAAGGTCACTAGCATGGTTCGCTCTACCTTGATTGCCCTTTGCACATTCATAGCAATAATATTTCACTTCCTTTTCTCCAAGTTTGCTTTCGTCAATATCGTCAACGTAACGAATTTTAATTTCCCCAGCGCAAATGTCTTTCTCGTTCAAGCCACGATCGCACCCGCAACAGGTTCGAAGACCCGGAACTATTGGTTCAGGAGTAGTGTAGCACGAAGAGCAGGGATTAATGTCCAAAAGTTTTCCAACCAAAGAGGGCGCCGGCGCAGGTGTCGACTCAGCTAAATCGTCTGGATCTTTTTCGCTATCTGCTAAAGAGACAACGTCGTCATGACCTTCTTCTTCGATGTGCTTCCTTGTTGGGACCAGTGGGTATTCCATGAATAAACCCGCGGCGCAACCATGGCATGCTGCTTCTTGAGGTGCTTCTTGGGGTGCCATTGTCGTGTCAATTTTGCGTTGATCTACTGCAAGACGAAATAGTGAAAGATATGACCAGGAAATGGGAAGATGTTATCTTTCGATTCGGCGGAACTTTCGAAGCATCTAGAAGGAACGGGAAGGTGGTCTTCGACTGTTAATACTGTTAATAAATAGTTTCCTTTTTTTTGGAATTTTGTGTAAGTCTTATATTCAACCCATACATGCCGACACGAACGGATCTTCAATTTTTTTAATTACATCGGCCGCGACCTTTAATTTCTAAATTCTACGACTCTGCGCGATACGTTGATAGAAAATCGTGCCTTGCTCGCGACAGCCATTGGACGATTAATTGGACAAGTCCCGCATGATGGGCACATACCGTTTTTAGTATCGATAAAAAAAGAGCTCTCTTCTTTAACAAGATTCGCCATAATTCTTTAAATCTCGAGACGTGCAAGCGCTTTAACTGATTAGGATTACTTCTGTTATCGACGATCAGAGTAGTCGATTGAGTCCGAAGGGCAATCACGAAAACACGGATAGCAACATTGGCATAATTTTGATGGGCTTGTCGTCCGAAAATTTAACGCCTATTCGCGATGCCAGCGTTATGCTTTTTCTGCATATAATTGCGTTTCTGACCGAAATTGAAGAAGATTTTTATGTACCAAGATGTTGGATGTGAGCATACAGGTATGATTGACAGAGAAGAAGAAGAATCGCCATCACATTCCTCTTGATCACATAGATGAAAAGTGTCTCGATCATACGATGATGCAAGATTTCTACACGATGGAATCTTCAATTGTGTCATATGATGAAACTGCTAGCTCTTCGAACGAAGAATGAAGTACACAACTTCGTTCTCTGCCCTGCTGTAGCTCATACATTTGAGCAGCTCGGGGTGCTGTAATCTCATTGATAAGAACACTATCGTGCTGTACGCATAAGAAATCATATTCAATCCCCATGTACGACAGTCGCGCGACAAGATTTTTCCCGACTCTTCATCAGAGACAATGTACCAAAATCATTATTTCTCCTTCCGTTCGTAATTGTATTTTGCTGCTGCGAACCGACACACATCGTAAGAGCGGATGGAATGAATCAATCATTTGTCCATCACACGCCACCACTTTGATGCATTTTCTCCTGGACAATTCTCGTTTGTCCAGCGAATGACTAGTGGTTTGGCTTTGTCTGTTACAAGTACGTTCCAATAATGCCAGTGATTATCCAAATGATTTTGTGGCCATCGAATAATCCATCATGTCAACATGCTGAGTGCACACCGAAATTTTGCACTACTCCCCCGCCGCGCGCAGGGTCGCCGGACCTTTTCCATGTTATGCGCGGGTGGAGCTTGTGCCAGTCGCGTTGACTCCTGCGTGTCACGTGGGCTTGACACCTCTTCGCGAGGAAGCCACGTAGAACACTGTTGAGAGAAGAATTCCTTAAGTATGTTTTCGAATTTGTGATTGAATTCGAGTTGATGGCCAAGTCGAAGTTGGAAGATCGCGAAGTTGCGCAGTTTTTGGCATGGATGTTTCACCCTTTGTACTTCCAACGGTCCTTTTTGTTGCTCTCGTCGATCCCTGTTGTTGAACCGAAACTGTCGATCCATTGGAGACAATAAACCCATACTTTTCAATGGCACCACCGATACCGACACCTTGCGTCGACGAGGACAAAGAATATAGCGACGCTAGGATCAACAACATACTTGCGCTCCGCAAAACAACCCGTCGGTCACCCTCTTCGAATCGAATTCCTTCCCCTTTCCGCGACCGAAACGAAGTCACTAACAAAAATCGCAGTATGCTCGTAGGTTCTACAATGATGGCGGTAGGAAGCCAGTCACGACTGCGAATATCGCGGCAGAGCATTGTGAAGCCTCCTCAGTCCCGGGATGGAGATGAATCCCCATCCAACAAATTCTCACGTTTGGAGAAGAAGTGCGAAGAGTTGCCACCGTCAAGCGCATATGGTCGCGCGATTTCATCCAATCACGATTGCTCAAAACCGCGAAATAAGAAGTTTGAAGACAGAATAAAAAATGATGACACATACCCGTACCACAGCGTGGTCACCGAACTAGAAGAAATTCCATCTTATTCTTCTCCAGCCACAACGAATGGCGGAAAGACAGAGAGAACATTCGGTCGTGCACAAAGTGCCGGTTCGGATGGTGACTTGCCTTGTCGAAATCCACCAATGAAAACCGCGAAAATTGCAAGGCCCAACATGGTGGACTTATCATTTATTCGTATTCCGACGCCACCCCAAACACAAATAACGGCATCGAAACAGAAGCCTTTGACATTGACAGGCACGAACCACATCACGCAGAACAACACAGCAAATTCTTCCTTGACCAAAACCGGGAACCAAAAAATTATTTCATCTATGGCTGTCCTTCAATGCTCCGATGCGGTCGCCAACTCGTCTACGACTGAATCATCACCTTCTTCGACATCATCAGCAAAAGCCTCTCCATCCAAGGCCAATAGTATCGAGAAAATGAGTGCTGTGGGCAGTGTGGTGGAAAACGCCCAATCGCACATTCAATCGGAAGAAGACAATATTATAAGCACTTCATTGACCTCGAAAGAGACTTGTAAACCCCAATCACCATCTTTTGCCGCAACAACAATACGAAAGCTGATTCTGCCAGTAACGTCGATTTCAGAAAAAGACAGTGAGAAGGGCAAATTACCCAAACAAGAAGTAGAAGAAACGAAACCCAAAGCTGGTGTCAACTCTTCTCTTAATACTATCGTAAAAGAACGCGTAGAAACTCCAGAGAAAACCGAAACGCCCGCCATGTCTGTTATTAAAAGCAGTGTGATACAACAGGCCTTTCCATCCGCTTCGGCTGTTTCCTTTCCAGGAATTCAAGTGAAAAATGCTTCAACGGGTGTCAGCAATGTCAACAAGAATATGATTTCCGGCCACAGTACCCCTATGACAGCTACTACAACCAAAAAGAAGAAAACAAACTCTGGGAACAAAAGAAAGCGAAGTGGATCCAATGGGTCTTCATCATCTCAAAAGCCCAAGGGACAGTCGTCTGGTCGATGGACACAAGAAGAACACCAAGCTTTCCTCGAAGGACTCACAGAGTGTGGGAGGGAATGGAAGAAGGTTGCTCTTCGTATTCCCACCCGCACATCTGCTCAGATTCGATCGCACGCACAGAAGTATTTCGCGAAACTACAACGAGACCAAGAATCCTCGGTAACAAATGTGAATGTCGGCTTTGTTCACGGCGATTTGTCCGCTCCATTGACCCCCGTTGGCCCAGGTATCGTGGTAGGAGTTGGGGGACTCTCGGGCACTATCATCATGTCACCTGGTGCTGCACCACTGGCTCCTTCTGTTCGAAGGAATGTGGAACGCATCATGTCGAATCCACGAGCAGCACAACGCGAAGTGGAAGACACCATGGAAGCCCTCCGAGAGCGTTATCGCCAGCTTCAACAGCGTCTGGAGGAACGGAGACGGAATAGAGAAGCACACAAGAAGAACAGGGAGCAGAAACAGCAGCAGCAACAGCAACAATCTCCTTCCAGCGACGTTTCGACGATTGGTTCACCGGCAAGCGTTCTGCACAAGCAGAAGTTATTAAATAGTGTTTCACGAAAACCTATGCACCTTCCAATCAATCATCAAAAAGAAGGCGTCAAGAAATCGGATGCATCTGGCCGCACTTCGTCGTCACCAACAGGCGATGATGGTTCATCCGTGTGTTCGAATGTTTCTTCAATAGCAGCAAGTCGGACGGATTTGGGGAACGAAGAGATCATCGCGTTGCAAGTTCTGGGTGATACCCTGCCACGGGGCGATTCGGCAAACGATCTTCATGTAATGGGAGCAGATGTTTTCCAGGGTCGCGGAGATTCGAGCATCGAGGCTGACGGGATCATGCCATCGATGAACGACAACATCTCTTCCTCGTCGTATGACCAACTTGCACCACTGCCTGCCGTTGGCAACGACAATGACAGTATGATGAATCAGGGGGATTCGATGACAGAAAATGAAATCAACATTTCGAACGGCGGCGATGCTGCTACTTCGGGATCACTTTCTGTAGGTGGTATTTCTGCCTTGGAAGACCCGGGAAATATCGCTACCAATGCTACTGCCACCTAGGGCAGGTTGAAAGGGCTAGCACTACACATTTAGAGAGGCTATCGAAAAGTGCGAACAAACAAATTGAAACTTCTTTCCTTGAAACCTAAACGTTTATTTGAGCAAAAGAAAACGCGCGTCTCTTGTCAACTGTCAACAAAGCATGAAAAACGTTTTTCTTTTCGAACTGTGACGGATTATCCGACATTCAAACTAACCATCTTCGGTCAAATGGAGCGGTTGAAACGAGATCTATTTATAATTTGAAAGAATCGTCCAGCATCTAATTCCAAAATTTGCTGATACGATCACCAGAAATCAACTTGCGTTTCCAACCGAAGTGAGGAGAACGGACAGTGTAATATTAATTGCCTCTGCAACAGCTGCGTACGAATCAGATGTAGAAAAGAATGTTTTATTACCCACCGCATGCAAATAACGCTGGTGTTGCATACTTAAGGCAAACAAATTCTGTATTTTACATACGTCCCATAGTACTTTCTATTTTAGGTGCCCACTTGTGTTATAAATAGCGACGAAACAACTGTCTTACAGTATAATGTTGCTGTAGCGAAGGCTAGAAATTTAGAGCTGCTATAAAATACTGTAGTTCTCTAGACATCGTAGAGGAGTGTACAAGTCCAGCATTATTTGTTATTTGTGACGGCCTCAGACAACTTCATTTAGGGCGTTCGACTTCCCGGTTCATTTTACTGTCTGTATGTGACACGCGCGGATCAGGCGATGTGTTTTTGTTTCTTGCATTTTCCTCGGCATGCTGGACGGTTATTTTTGGTTTTTAAAACATTCCGATAGTGTGCTTGTTACCCGGCGGAGCGGAAAAAAGAAAATGTTTAACGGTTGAAAATCGCTCTTTTTCTTTCATCCATCGAGAATGTGAATCCACTAAAATCGTTTTCAAATTGCCTTCATGTACCTTTTCTTTGCATTTCCGTCATTTGAAACACAACCTCAACGAAGACCCCTAGCCTGCATCGCAAACGAAACAAAATGTTTTACGATGGATCTTGTTAAAAAGCTGAAATGCGAAAAGAAGCTCGATGACTTGCTTGACAAAAACTACGGAACCGCAGACGATAGCAGAAGTGAAAGCATTAGTTACATGGGCAACGATTACCCCCAAACGACCGATAGAAGCCTAAGGCTAAAGAGAAAAAACAAACATAGATGGTATAACTTTTTCAAACCAAAAAATTCCAATGGTACTCGCTGGGATGATGTTGTTAGAAATCGTCGCTTCTCAGAGGATCATTTTGAAACATTCCCTGACGACGATCGCAATCCCTCCAACGATCCGAGATACTGCTATGCAACAAGTTCTATCGGAGAAAATGATCCCCGTCTGAGGCCTGATAATGAACGTCCCGAAGATGATATCGTTGAAAGCGAGAAATACTGGAAATCAAATATTCTTCCGCAGTTTAACGCCGACGAGAGAGACCTTCTGGCGGAATCCCTGTTTTCTCACGTCTGGAAAACGCAAGGGAAAGTAACAGTATCGAAAATCCTCAACGATTTTGATTCCGATAATCTAAGTCGTAAAGCGGATGATTATTTCGAACACGGTTGTCAATTGTGGAGCGCGAACTATACCGAAGCAGCTTATGTGGACTTTGAGCGATCACGAAGGATAAGAGAAGTTCAATCCGCCCAGAAATCGCTGTTGCATATCCGACACTTGACAAATGACGAAAATAATCAACTTGCCCAAGAAAGTGCAGAATCGAACGCCGAGCTATTCTTTGCCCTCGGAATGGTTCAGTCGGCAAAAGAAAATCTTTACGCCTCTCTAAGAGAGTTCCGTCGGTCCATGCAAATTTCTGCCCTTGGCTTAGGCATGGAACACGAACTAACGAAGGCCTCCTTATATATGATACGTTCAACGTGCCTGGCGATGGGACAAACGGGACACGATATTCAGCACTAGCATTTCGCTCCTCGTAGAAGATATCGAACACGAGATAGAAGCAGACAAACTTTATGCGATAGGAAAGAGGGAGCAGGCTCTAATCGAATACGCCAACCTCAAACTCCTCTATGATTCTGACAGCATGGTTCAGGCGCGCATAATAACCAAGATGGCTACAATTTTTGAAAGGAAGAGAGATTATCCCAAGGCGATGGACCTTTGGACAGACCTCTTATTGCTTTACAGCGAAACTCCCTCCCTCGGTCTCCATCATCCGCTAGCGCGACATGCTCTTGCCAAGGTTGTGGAAGCAAGGAAGCAGATCCAGCCGTGGTCAGAAATATGATTTACGAGATTGAAAAGAACCTTTGGTTTTCAATTGTTGCCAACTAGAGATCCAACTTATAAAAGGGCTATGTACTCTTATTAAAATAAATAGAACCACTCATCCATTTCCAATTTTTTGTTTGAGCGATGATATTGATTTCGAATCATCGTATTTAAGCGTTACTATTATAGCGATATATAGAAAATGAGCATATCTTAATTAAACATTGTGATATGATGAACCACAAGTCAATGCACGAAATAGATTACGTTACGGTTGTTTCCCGCTTTCACATTGTGATGGCCTTGCCATTGGAATCGTGAATTCGAGCCCAACCCAAAAATAATACTAGCTCTCTTATTCTGACGAGATGTCGACTGTGATCGACGATGAAAAAGTGTGCAAGTAGGTTGTTACAAAATTTGAAAATGCATTGAATTTATGAACGTATTTAGTATGCATATGTAGTTTTGTTACGATGCTCGTCGACTTTGATGAAATGAAGAAAAAAATTGTCGCAGGAGCTTTCATAGGTCACCATGAGCAAAACATTGCGAATAGGCAGTTCATATTTTTCGTTGCTGGATAGATTGTGACAAAATATCGCTGTTGGTACTGTGGCATTGATGGGAGGACAAAATTCTCTCATTTTTTTTTAATTTTTCGGTAAATTGCCGAACATTCCATTGTTTGGGCGTTGTCGAGCTTCAATGCAATCAGCAATCGAATCGGATGGAAATCGACTTGACGCGGAGTTAATCGTTTGGCTGAGATTGATCTTTGCTGTAGCGTTCATATTCTTCCGTGCTATAACTGTAATTGTAATTTTCATTGGTATTCGAGGTTATTACTTCGGAATCATTGCTGCCCGCCGAAAGCTCATCGTAGATGCTTCCTTCTACTCTCTCGGTAGATGCCACGGATGTCACAAACTCTACTTGTTCGTTAGAATCGTTGATTTCGGCTTCCATGACATTCGTATTAACAGGGAGTTCGTTGGTGATTTCCTCAGCGCCATCGCTACCGTCACCGCCTGCTGCTTTCGGTTGCCAACGCAATCGTGGCAAGCGCAAAGGCTACCTCGACGGCGATGGCAGCCACTCCTCCGGAAAGCAACCAGTTCTTGAGGGTCAGCCAGGCTCCAACTCCAACCAAACCGTTTACCGCCACGTCGGTACCCACACCCACCGCAGTAGTGACCACTGCGTCACCCGCCGATGCCAAAAGTTCTCCCGTGCCACTAACTACTGCATCTCCAGCCGATGCCAAGAGATCACCCGTACCAGTGACTACTGCATCGCCTGCCGATGCCAAGAGATCACCAGCACCGCTCACTACAGCGTCAGCGACACCTCCCAGTGCCTCTGTAGCTGCTCCCCCAAGGCCTCCCAACGCTGCATCGACACCAGCAGCACCTGCTACCACCCATTAGAGTATCTCCCGCAACTCCGCCCGCCACGACCGTCCCAGCAGCCACGCGACTCGCCGAGGCAGCAGCAGCCGTAGCTGTTGAGCGTGCTGCAATTCCGGAACCAACCTTAGCAGCAGCTGTAGCCGAAGCCGTTGAGCGGGCTGCCATTCCGGAACCAACCTTGCTGGCAATTGCCGCTCCGCCTGCCGCGGTGGTTCGTGCAGCTGCTGCGTTTCCCGCAATGGCACCTGCGGTTGCCGGTGGTTGTAGAAGAAGTCCCAGCAGTAGTGGTGGCCGCCGCTCCAAGGGTTCCAACCGTGGCCGCTGTGGTAGTAGCGGTTCTCGCCGCAGTTCCAGCAACTGCTGCGGTTGTTGCGGTTCGTGCAGCGCTTCCAGCAACCACAGAAGTAGCGGTTGATGCCGCCGTTGATGCCGATGTAGTTGTTGCGGCCGTGGTTGCTGCTGTAGTCGCTGCGGTAGTTCCTGCCAATGTCGAGGCTGTTGTGGTCGATGAGATGGCCGCTCCTCCCACCGCTGCCGTGGTCGCAGTACGAGCAGCTGTGATTGTCACTGCAGCCCCGCCCGCTACAGAGAGGAGCTGAGTTATCGTCTTCGTCGTCGGCGTCATCGGCAAAATATGGTTTCTTGGCACAAAGCTTTGTGAAACGGGAAGAGTACGGGACATCAGGGGATCGAAAAGAACTGGTTGAAAGGGATTGCCATAAACCGAGGCGATTGCTGGTCCATCCGAAGCCACCAATGAAATTCGACCCGATCAGGAGGAAAGCAAAGAAGGAGACCAGCCATGACGGGGTTTTACGTGGTTCAAAGTTTCGCGAGTTCATCGCCCCTGACGATTCTTCTATTGTTTCTGTTTCGTCTTTGTGTATAACTGAATGTCAACCTTTCTTTTCAATTAGGATTGTCTTTTGAAAGTGGTGTCTAACCAATCGACGCCAAAGAACAAAAAGAAATGTTTGTAGGATAGTGTGCAAAACAACATGAAACAAGAACTGAAAAACAAGAGAATTACACGCGCCTCGTCATGATATAGGAGGCTACGTGATACGTGTGGCCATACAGAAAAAAAATTCATCATTCAGAAATTTAAAAAATCGTCGTAGGAGGATCATCTTCAATCTGTTCAAAAAGGGCAATTTTCATATCACTAATTCTGATACCATACGATCGAATGTGAAATGGTACTCCGTACTACTACATATAATTATTCTAATCTTTTTACAATCACTAATCACCTACTAAAAGGATCTTTCATCTTCGCCAGCAAACAATACTCGTAGTGAACCCACAAATGATTCGCACCAAGTCAGAATGCAGAACAAGAACACAAAGATTCCAACACTACTAAAAGCCGCCAGAGCTGACACTGTACTAATGCTGCCACTGCTTTGTCATGCATTATCCGGTTCTCTCGTGGCACCACTTTTAAATGCCAATAATACTTACTCTGGCAGCTGCTGTTTTAACATTTAGAGCCAAGCCGCAAGACAAGAAAATGCGACCGTGGACAGAGCTCCCCATACGGAAAGCGCCAATGCACCGGAACTTGGTTGCCCTTCTACGGTTGTTTCATCTACGGTAACATTCCAGGTATAATTGGAGCTGAAGGCTGCCGGCAAGACATAATCCCCAAAAATGAACCAATTATTTGCATCCCAAACAGTGTTGCTTCGCTGCAAGACTGCAACCCGGTTTGTCTCGTAGTCCAAGCACATCATTTGTCCCATCAAGCCAGCGCCACACCATAGTCCACCATCGGGCATACTGGGATCAGCCGTACTATTGAATGGTCTATAGATCCACAAGTATCCATAATCTGCTCCCAACATTTCGGAAAACAACCATCCGTGCAGAGAGTCTTCGACGAATTCAGCCGGGATAAGTTGCTTGTCGGGTGAAGACTTGCCCATTTGCAAAAACAGCTGGGCGAATTTCGCCATTTGCAGTCCAGTAAATTTCATGTTACTGAACGAGGTCTGGACCCCGCCAAAGTTTGCGTCCCATTCGATTTCATCCGGGCTGATCCCCAACGAAGGCAGGATATCGACCGAAATATACTCCAGGGGGGTCATTCCGGTAACTACTAGGATCACATAACTCAAATACATTGCTAATCGGCATATAATTCATGGTGCCTTTCAATGTTGCATTCACCCCCGGGTGAGCCAGCGATTGCCTGAGATTGATTCCTGCGCCGTTGGGAACATCAATGGGAGCAAAAGGGTTGAGTGAAAGGACGTCGAGGTCAATTGATGTGGTCAACCCGGAAGACATTGTCAACATTTCGTAGATGGTAACATTTTGCTTGAAAGCTAGTTCTTCCGGATCGGTTACCTCGCTCCAATCGTTTTCCCCTACGAAGATTTCCCCGAGGGTGGTGTTCATGGTGAGATTATACTGGGGAGAATACAGGATCGTGCCGATAAAAAACGACATGACAGCCTTCGATGCAGACCAGAGATTGTAGACGTCGTCATCACGCACAGAGTCGCGTTGATAGTTCATCACAACCTCTCCATCATCCAAAACGATGAAGCGTCGGATATCCCGAGTTAGGACTTGTTCAAAAAAGATTGCATCTTGGTTGTTGATGTTGCCGACAGGAAAATCCTGCGAGAGATCGCGGATAGTGGCGGATTCGGCGAGGGTTGTGGGGGCTACAGACGCGCCTGCCAATAGAAGGAGAGACAAGGCGCTCTTGGAGAGAAGAGAGAACATGGTTGTCTTTTTCGGTTTGGACTGGTGAGGCAACAAGTTGCGAGCAAACTAGTGAGAAAAATGAGAGTGGTAATATCTTTCCAAATACACGTAACTTTCTTTCCTTTTTATTCGACGCAGTTCTCGCGAATGCAATTCTATTCGATTGTACGAAGAAACCTACACTACCAGAATCAATGGGAAGGATGGGATCGTTGAATCTTGAACAATGCTGTACTACATGTAGTATTTTCCACGTACATGTAGCCTACGGGAAGATCCTACGTGAATGTAAGTGGCGTAATAGTAGCCTAATTGAAGGCATAAAGAATGGAGGAAGACTTCTTCGCCTTTCCAATAACCATATTCCAGGCTTGTCAGGCTCTTCTGGAAACTATGGTTCATACCTTTATTATGTATTAGGACCTATTATGTAATATCATTATTATTATATCTTCTATTTTCAATTAATTTGTTGACGTTTAAAATTGGAGATCATGGTGATCAGTGATAGTAGTTTCCGCCATCAAAGTTGACTACTAATATGATTTCTTCTGGAGAAAGGATACGGAGAATACGGTTACATGTGCTGTAATCCGCACTTTACCGTAGCTCTAGGAGCAACTTGATTGGGTCCTCCATATATTCCTTGAAGGATTTATGAAAGCGGGCCACGGTAGCCCCGTCGACGACGCGGTGATCGGCGGCCCACGAGACGGCACAAATGTGTGCCTCTTCGATGGTTTGGCTCTGTGCTGGGTCCGTGCTGGACGGGGTGACATAACGGGGCAGCCGCCGAATCTGCCCGAGGGCTCCGATGGCAACCTGCGGGGGCGTAACGATTGGAGACATGTATGTCCCACCCCCACCAATGGCTCCCACGTTGCTCAGCGTAAAGGTCGCACCCTTGAGGTCACTTGCTGGAAGTCCCCCGACTCCCTCCACGACGGCAGCCTTGAGATGTTTGAGTTCCTCGGCGAGTTCCGGAAGACTCTTGTTTTGACATTGCTTGATCACTGGGACAATCAATCCCCGGGGCGTGTCCATGGCAATTCCGATATTGTGGTCTTTCCATAGAGTTGCTTCATACTTGTCATCATCAAAACTCGCATTAAGCCACGGATACTTCTCCAGCGCCTTGCTGGCGGCCTTGATGGCGAGGGGCAAGAACAATAGTTTCTTGGAATCGTCTTCGTGATGGTTATGGTGATCCAGCTGCTGCTGTTCCATCTTGTATTTCACAAATCGATTCAAATTAATCTCGTCAGAATATACCATATGAGGAATCTTGAGACTTGCAGTCATAGTATCGGCCATGATTCGATTGTAGCCCCGCAATGGGACGACTGTGTGCTCTCCGAGAAGAGGATCATCCCGCTCCTCTGAGTTTTCGCGGATTTCATTTTCTGCGATAGTGGCAGTGGAAGTATCTTGCAGGACTGCAAGGACGTCACCCTTCAAGATTCTTCCTGCTGGCCCAGTCCCAGTGATGGTCGATAGATCCAATGCGTGGTCCCTTGCAATTTTGCGAACTGCTGGAGATGTCAATACTTTGTTGGATTCGGTGAAAAGAGTATCCCCTACTCCAGTTTCCACATTTGCGGCACCCACAGAAGGCACTTGCTGTTTTCGTTCGGGGAAAGATTCTATCTCTTCCGGAAATGCTGCGACCTCCGTTGTTTGTCGAATACTAGAATGATTCTCTCCGTCAGGCAGCGACGAAATCTCTGTGGCAGTAGCTGAAGCCTCGGCTTCGAAAGAATCTCTGCAGCGGTCTTGTTGAACTTGTTTCTTCTGTTCTTCGTCTTCCTTTTCGAGGATCCACAGGATTGGTTCCCCTACCTTGATCATGCTTCCAGCAGATGAGTACGCCAGCTTTTGAACTTTTCCTTCGTATCGGCTCGTGATTTCGACCGTTGCCTTATCAGATTGAACCTCACAGACCGGGTCGAACTCTGAAATGACCTGGCCTTCTTCAACGAACCAACGGAGCAATTCCACCTCGGCAATTCCCTCTCCAATATCAGCCAACAAGAAGGGTTTGGACACGCCTGTAGTATCCGTAGAAGAAGAAGCACCCTCGTCATCATCGTCGTAATAGTCGTCGGGTAATGCCGAACGAAGGCGTCTCTGTGCCCAAAACGTGGAATTCTCACTGGAATTGTCCCACGCAAGATATGTATGCTTTGCTTTCGAGATCTTGTTGGCAGACAAAGTTCTACGCCGAAAGCCGTCCTCCATCGTGATTGTAGACAAACTTCTCTGGAATGATGCTCCATAAAATCCCCTGATCCTATTCCTGTTTGCAAGACGTGCAAATTCCGTCATGCTGCGAGAAGACCCTTTGTGAAGGATCATGTTTGAGACTGAAGTCATCACCACAGATATATTACTCGTCTTCTTTCGAAATATATTCCTTTGGTTTTCTCTTGAGAATAACAGAAAGGACAACTCTTCAAATTCCAGAATGAAATGACACTGACTAGCACCTTCGTGCATAGCAGTCTTGTAGACAGGTCTGTCTAGCGTTCGCGTAGAGCGGGCATAGAGCATGTCATAGGTAAAAAGAGCCGGTTTCCAAGAACTGGCATTGCATTCACACAGACATCAATCCTGTATCGTCTACGGTGTAGTGCATTCATAGAAACGAAAGAATTCTTTCCAAGATTTGAATAATTCGACACCAGATGTGATTCGGTCGTGTGATTGATGTGTCACCACCGCAATACTAGTACTACTTTAGCGAATATTCTGTTGCTGCTTCTCCTTTGGTTCGCGGAATTGATCGACGAAAAGCGAACGAGAAGCCGTTTCAAACGTGACAACGCCTTCTTTTTTGGCTCGTGATTCTCATGTTTGTCGATTCATTAGACTAAAGCCACGGGCCGCTATGGTATCATACATATCGATAGTATTGTAAGATCACTATCAAACACGTCACAAAAAGAAAATTGATTTTTGGAAAACCCGCAATTTTCTGACCTCGGCAGTGCCTTGACACGCCTTTCTGTAAGTTCATGCTAATTGTGTAACAACTAATGTGAAAGTGCCGAAGGTAACCAAGGCACTAACACAAAAGCATTAAATCAAATCGCAAAATCTATTTGCTAGCACTGCAACTGGGAAGAAGAAACCGTCGAAATCACGCGCGACTTCGTCCATCTGATCAGTAGACGAATGCCATCGTGTACGAGAATTTCCGGATTCATCGGGCCTGCCTTCCTCCTGCTGTGTTTTCGAAACTCAGTGGGATGGACACCATGCACTCGGCTGTCGAATCGCTACTTGGTGACGCTCTCATCGAGCGCTTCCAATGTCAATGCCGTAGCTTCCATCCCAACAGCGGGTATTCCCCAAGAACTCGAGGAGCTTGCTCTTTTTGAGTCTCGACACTGCGACGGAAACGATACACCAGAAATTGGATCAGACTCAGATAGAAGACGGAAAGTCCAACGGGTATCAATCGATCCTCCTGTTTTCATTCTGAAAAACGCTCTCGCTCCCGACGAATGTCGCTACATCCGAAACGTCGCAGCGTCGATGGAAGCACAGATGGAAGAGGGAATGACCGTGGGTGATGACGATGGATGTGAAGAAGCTCGAAAACACTCCAAAATCGGTTGGTTGGACAATGATCATCCAGCGATTGAGGCGATTGCTCGGAGAGCCCACGGCGTCTTTCTCAACGGCATGCCCTTTCACGCAACCCGCGGCATCGAGCCCCTACAGGTTGTTCACTACCACAGGGAAGGTGGAGAATATGTCAACCACCACGATGGGAATGGCAGGCTTCTGACGGTATTGTACTATCTAAACGGGGTTGGAGCAACTTGGTTTCCACTGGCTGGAAGCAATACAAAGCAAGAAGAAGGCGGACACGACAACGAAATCAGAGACGTGTTTGAAGCGAGGAGAGCTTGCGTTGACAGATCACCTGGTCAAAATGGTGTCTTGGTTACGTGTCGGAAGGACGGGGACGAAGACGAAAATAGCAACGATGGGATCGTTGCCAGGGTAAACGAGGGGGATGCTATCGCCTTTTATAGCTATAGAGCGGACGGGTCGATGAATTGGAAAGCCTTTCATTCCGGACTTCCCGTCACCCAAGAAGATCTGTTACTCAACAGAGACAACGAAGATAAGGATGGAAACGAGAGTAATGGAGGGAAATGGATAGCCAATCATTTCTATCATTTTGTCCCGTCCCATATTCCCGAAACACCGCCACCAGAGCCCATATAGCAGCATCAGCATCTGTCAGGTTATAATTTGAACAAATCAATATCGACAATCACTGATTCCGTCGACAATGTGCCCCCATACAGGAAGTAGGCAAAAAAAATTATCGAACTAGCTAGTCATAGTTTTGTCGAGAAAGAGTTCGACGAAGCGACGTTACAAGAGGCATTAAAAAAGAATCCAATCGTCAGAGATATGATAAATATTTTACAGCTATATTACATTACATTTTTTCTGATGTATGGATATGAAAACGAATTTCGTGTAATTTCCCCCTTCTAAATAACATGCTCCCCCCCACATGATGCTGGCTTGAGCTAATCCGTTGTCTTCCAGAGGCACAAAACGCTGTCGCGGGAGTATCTCTAAGTGGAGCCGCCGGGAAAAATGCAGGAGAATAGGGCAACAGTTGGATTTACTGCTGCTTCAATCAGGCAACACTTCTGAATTCTACCAGAGGCAATCGAATCCTGACCGAGATACAATTCTTGACGCCAGAGGAAGAGAAACATTTTCACGCACGAGGAGCGGTCGTGGGCATTGTGGCGCAATCTTCGTCTTCTTCAATCTCATCTTCCGTTGGGATGGCCCGGGGAAGAAAGGGAAATCGAACTTGCGGAGGAATTTGCCGTGGAGCATTGTTGATACCCCTGACAAATTCAATTTCTCTTATCCCAAGAGGACCATTATCTTCTTCTTGAGGGACTCCTTCCCACTCAACAGTTTCCTCGTTCAATTCCTGCTCTTCTTCAGCAGCCAACAAAGCCTCTAGATCGGCTATTCCATTCTGCCAAGTTGCAATCTCGTTCTGAACCTTGATTGCAGTCTCGACAGCTACTTCTCGCTCCTTGCGCTTCAGATCTTCCCGTAACCTGATCCGTTTTTCTCTCGTTTGACTGCTATCGTTCGACGAAGGGGATCCCTGTTCGTTATGTCCTCGACGGGCTTGTCTCCATATGCTTTTCATGGATTCGAATTGATCACGAAGCTCAGCTGACAAGATTCCATCGTTGACTCTACTTCCTTCAACAGCAGGTGACGTTGGGCGATTTTCAGCGTCCGATGTTTCCTGGTTTTCATCTATGCAGTGGTTACAAATACTGTTCCCACTGCTCGAATCTTCGATTGGTATGACCAGCTGCATATCCTTCCGCTCGCTATGCTCCACGTTCGCTCACTTCTTTCCCTTCCCTCTGTGCTCAGTCAACGCCGTATAGTGGAGAAGAATTGAACAGTTTGTGAGCAACGACAACTAGTGATGAGTTCAAAAATCTTTCATTTGCATTCCAATTTTTCTATCTTTCTTTGAAGAACATAGAAAAATGTTCCGCAAAATAAATCTGTGGCACCCATCATCTGCAGCACCCGCCGATAACTTCTTTTCAACTTAATGCCATCTTGTTATGACGGTTGAGGTCAGATCAACGACGTACGCGCACTTTAAAATGGTTCAAGTTGTGAATCAAAGATCCAATACATACTCCGAACCTCACGAACCAAGTATAGCCGGGTTTCTTTCAACACGCATTTGGTTCAATCGACGAACAAAACGTTTCCACGTGGAATACCAATAACTGGGACAAAAAAATGTTCGAAAAAAAGACTCACCCTGCTCGGCGCGTGCTATTTCGTGTCGAATGAATTGACACCGATCTTCTGTCTTTTCTACCGGCAGATAACTGCTGTATAAAGTTGTTTTGATTCCCTATTCCAAATGATGGGTCAACGGATTTCCGACGGCACGGAAAATTGATGGGATGTTCTCGACCGAAATCAGCGTCTTCGTTTGGTCTTTATGCAAAAAATGATGAAAACGGCAACGCAAACGCTACTTGTCACCTATGAGATAGGAGGTGCGATCTGGCCGTAACAAACAATTATTTGCACAGAGAACTAATGCTCGCCCTTGCAATGATGTGCAATAGAACGCAGCGATACAATGGATATTGTGTGAGAATGAAGGATGCGCGTTTTGGGTTGTTGATCTCGGCAGCTCGACATGTGGGATCATTGTCAAAAAAGTTTCTGTGAACGAACAAATACTGTAGCCAATCAGAATTCGAATATCATTCTGACGTATTTAATCCAATAGAAATCCAATGATGCGCGCTTACGTTGCATATTGTAAAATGATTGGTTAATATTTAAAGTTCTTAACCAATTAAAAACTCTGATGATTTCTGACGTGCGCCAGCCAATTAAAACGCAATGATTTTATAAACTGACGCGGTGATGTAGAAACAAGCATGACGTACAGTATTTCTTCATCGAAGCCTAAGTCGTGTTAGTCGAATTAAATGTAAAATCATTTTTCCATTGTCTGTCAACGAAGGTACACGAATGCAATGATCCTGATAGGAAGAGTAGAAGAACTAGCTAGTAGTAAACAAAACTAATACGGAGATATCAAACTTCCTTCAGTTTTGCTACTCTTCTAGGACTCTTGCAGAACACGACAAAACGCTTCATCATGTAGTAGGAATCCAAAGAGGATCACCAGTTGCAGATGTTTCTTCGCTTCTGCTGGCGGTGATGTATTCACTATCCCATTCCTGTGATTCTCGATTCTGCCCCCACCAAACAAAAGAAACGGAGGATTGCCAAAAAATTCGACTTGAATCAAATGGTACAAAGTTCGAAACGCTCGTAGGCTCAAGCAGACGGCAGCAGTTTCTCCCCGTAAATCAAGTTGATACTTCCAACTTCAAGACGTGTCGCATGACAGCATTATTTTGACCCCAGCTGCTAGAAACGTAGCGCCTTCCTCAGGGTCGCGAAGGCACAGATGAGCGCTTTCAATCTTGCGAGTGAAAGCAAATGCCCATCCGAATGAATTCCCTGACTACGAAATCGTAGCTCTTCAAGGTCGCTTGGTTGCATCGACAAAGACTTCGATGACTTCGACATCAGTGCGCCCTGTGGCCTCGACATTTCGCGATTCGAGTGGAATGCATGCCGATTTTAATCTGGATTCAATATTCATCCCTCTACCAGAATGGGTGGATTTTCGTTCTATTTCCTGTTTGGTTCAGTTTTTCGGAGCTTTCACTCTGAGAAATACCATGATGGTTGTCAACCTTTCCAACTGTAGAATTATCCCCCGTCGCTGTTGCCAACATAGATGCATCAGCATTGATATCGTGCCATACCAGGGCCACTGGCGTGATGCGACAAAACCAAGATGAAGCTGATTCGTTCGCAGAATTCAAAATTATTGTTCGTCTCCCGTCAATATGACAAGGTTGTCATTTAGGATTTGATAGCCTATTGTAGGGGTTGTTGCGGCTGATGTCGTGGGATCTGTTCCAATACCTTGCTGCTGTCGTGGTTAATACCGGTTTAAGAATTAGCGTGTGGCAAAAGGGCAAATGCTGTTGTTGTTGTTGATGATGAGAATGCCCGTTTGATCCTTGAGGGGGGACAGCGTTACGAATGCTCACTCCCGTAATAAGCACGAGCATGCCCTTCCCCACAGTAGACTGTTGCTGGACGCCCTTGATTCGCATCTCGCATCCGGCAAAGGTATGAAGCTGGACCAATCGATCCTGTGGGGTCGCACAAACTGCGTGGGCACCTCCGACAGTGACCGCCTTGTACACAAAGTCGCCGCCTCCAGCGTCACTACCACTTTCCGACGACTTGTAATAGTAGGCGTCGAGATCTCGGATCAATCCATTTCGGAGCAGCAAATAGTAGGTCTCTGTGACGAATTTTCCCATGGAAGCTCCCCGGGGAGCCTCCGGTGGAAGTACGAAGGACGGCCCGACGGCTCTTGGTGGTAACGGTATTTCATGCTTTGGTGATAGATGGCCATTCATAAGTCCTGGCGGCGGTAGCGGTGCACGAGGGGATTGCTGCGAGGGTTGGGGTGAATGCAGCCCGTTTTGTTCCAATCCTGGGGGAGGTATGGACTGCGAAATCGATGCATTCGATGGCGAGAACCCATTTTGTTGATTTGAGCTTTGTTGCCCATTCGGTTGTTGTTGTTGTTGTTGGGTTTTAGATGGCAACCCCGGCGGTGCAGGTTTCAGCGGAGAGGAGATTTGGATTCCAGGAGTTGGTATAGGAGGCTCTGGCTGTGTTGGTTTGTTTACAGAATCCGATATGGATAGCTTTGCGAAACCGGGAGGAGACAGTGATGAATCGTCGCGATCGTCATTGTTGACCTTCGCGGTGGGGTTGTTTGTCCGTCCCGTTTTCGGGGGGAAGATTCTTGGGTGGCGGAGATGCACAATCGACTGGTCTGATTTTGCTGCCATTGACTCCGCCACTTTCCACACCTCCTCCTCCGCCACCGGAGTTCATCGCCTCGATCGAGGAGGCCCTGCGATAGGCCCGCTGTTTGTTCTTTAGTTTCTTCAATTCTTTTTTCTTTTCGCGGAAGAGTTCGAGGATGCGGCGCTTGTCTTGCTCCCCGAATTTTGGATTAGTATCGATGGAATCGGGAAGCTTCCACAAAGTTTTCTTCTTTTTCTTTCGTGGCGGCAATACTTTTGCATCAACCCGCAATGTCAGGATTGGTTGCTCGACACCCTCACGGTGGACATCGACTTCCCATGTCGGCAAGTCGAGACCTGGCACCGGGCGAGGATCCGAAAGGAAGTGGCGATCTTCCAAAGAAGAGGCGGTGTGATTTTTGTCGGAGGAGTTGATCATGGTGAAAGTGGTAAGGAAAGGCAGATGTATCGATTGATGGAAGTAGGTGAGTGTATATTTTTTAGTAGTTTTGAGAAATTTTTGTTTTGTCAAAATTTAGAACAGGATGAAGAGCATCAGGAGATATTATGGTACAGATCGCCACGAGCTGAGCCACGCAAACAGCAGGGCCCAGCTGAAAGTGGCCCTCGACCAATCCGACGTAAGATTTCCTGGAACTTTTCCTGTCACAATGATGATGTCTTCCCAGAACTTCTAAATCCGCGCGCCTTGGGTTCGTCTTTGTTTTCCTCATTGGTTTCTTGTTTGGTTGTCGTTTGTGAAAACGTCTGTCCTTCGCCATTGGGAAAGAAATCCCATACGAGGATGAGAAGTCGAAAATCATTCTTCCGAGACAAGACAGCTGAAAGAAAGCAAACAAAAGGTAGATCATTCTAGTACTCGCAGAGTTGAACGAAAATACCAAGAAAGGCGGACAAGAATTTACACTACAGCCGACCACCAACACCAATTGTATGAAAAGCAGCAATAATTGTCTACAGTAGTTGCCAATTCCTTTTATAGTAGTTGTGTTGTTCTTGTTTCCTCCTACTTGCTTACAGAAGAAAAAAGAGCAGGAGTAAATTCTTTTTAGTTTGCGGAGGAGGACGATGAGTTCCTAGAGAAGTTTGTTCCTTGTAGTTTGTTCCTGTTGTTGCTCTTGTTCTCATCTCCAGCGGCAGGACTTCGTCGTCTCATTATAATGCTGCTGAAGACTAGAAGAACTTGAAGTTCAGCTGGTGGGCTGATGTTTTTCTCTGGTGATTCTGAAGAGGAGAGTTGTACTCGCTCTAAAAGAGATGAAACACCTGTACTGTATCCGATTGATGGCGCGGGAGTCGCTGAGCAAGGAAAAGGGCCTATCGGATGGAGATTATTAGTGTTCTTTTACTATCCATATCCGAGAAAGCCTTCAGACTTGGAGGTCTCGACAATATCCATTGGGCCTATCGAAGTAAAAGACGTTGATGAAGAGTAGAGATCGAGCCCGCGTTTGCTACTTCCGTGCAGATCTAACTCGAGGCTGGCGCATGAAAAACCCCTTGGAGTTTTGGTGCTAAAGCTCTTCCTCCTTGGGATCGCCCGTCGTCTCAAAAAGAGGGAATGTATAGACCATCTTCTGGGCGGCGATAGTGGGGAGGATGCCCTCTTACGCGACTGCAAGGAAAATAGGGAAGTGAATCGACGGCGCCGCCCTCCCCTACGGCATTGATATTGTTTTAGTTCTTGAGTGCTATCCTTTGTTGTCGTAGAGTTCATGGAAATTCGATTAGGGGAGTCGTCTTCTTCGACATTCTCCTGATTTGGTTGCAAGGACTTTGTGGTACACATTTTGAATGTTGTTTCATCGATATTGTTGTTGATTAGATCCTGTTTCTCTTTGTCGTTTGCACTCGTCACTTTCCGTTCATCGATCTTTTGTCAATCATTTGAAAAAGATCTTCGAATCGATAAACCCCACAGGTACAACAGACCTTACGCCGACATTCGTAACTCCATTCAATGGAATGCTGTCGATGAACAACAGGGCGCTGTTGCATTTTCAATTCTTTCGTCGCTGCAAGAACAGCAAAAGCACGCTGACAAAAACGGATCCCGCAGTACCTTTGCCATATTGCTTGAGCAGATTTTGGAAGCTTGCCAATGAAGAAAAACTAAATTATATTTTTTGGCAATTGTCATCAAAATTTTCAATTGTGGCACGAACAACAGAACACTACGCAAGAAGGGCAGAAGACACACTAGTCACGATGGTGAGGCGAAATATCTCGTTCTACGAGTACGTTTATCATTGCTTGAGCAGTTTGTGAACAGACGCACGGCTTCCTATTTCTTTCTTTTAGCAGGGAAGATAAAATAGAATTCTACTGGAGATGGAAGGAAACAATTGCTCATTTCTTCTTCGCGCTTCGAAGGGAGAACAAATAATATCTACGATGACATCTACAGTCAGTATTAATTGAAGATGCAGTTTTCCTTCAAGGTAACCTGAGCAGTCTTTGAAGTATAATTAGGAATAATTATGCTCGAGATCGTAAATTCACGCCCCTAGTCTCATCCAATGAGGTTCGCACAGATTATGTTCTTATTTGTGGAACGAGGGTTCAAGACTAAGATTCGAGGAACATACATATATTTAAAGGTGCGTCTCAAAATAATAGTACCCAAGAAGGAATTTAAATCGTAAATAACGAACTCTTCACGCCAATAGAATGGAAACTCGCGCATTGGATAAGTCACGCACGAGAAGCTTCGAGAGGGCTATTCCTAGAAGAGTTTTGAACGAATAATCTTCAACTGGAACAGAATTACAATAATTACAAAATTCGAAAGCCACGACCGAGCGAGAGCATCACGTTATGCAGTTGTACGCAACGAGTTGCGAGAAACACATCACTTTTGAAAACCAGACTCGAAGGGACACAATACCAAAAAGCCGGAAACAGAAACCCCAACTATTCGTAACTGCCAAAGCACCACACAAAATATTGCAACCATGAAACAATTTCTCCCATCGAACCGAATTTTCAAGTTCGCCAAGAATCGATCGCGCTTTCCAAGTAATCCAACCAATGCGATCAAAAAGACCAGTGAAAGCGAAGGTTCATCGGCGTTGTCATTGGGGGCGCTACAACGTCGAAGCATTGCTTCGAGTCTACATACGTCTTTAGCAACCGAGAAGGACGTTTCTCACTTCATGCAGCTGAATAACGAAGGCAATATTGACAAACGACGAAGGAAGTCATTCCTCTGCTACCAGTCCTCAGAGAATCTCAACAAGATAGATGACTTGACATCATCACGATCTTCGTCGATCGATATACTGACGTTGGAAAACCAAACACAAGAGCAAGAACGAAACAGTAATTACGACACTTCAGCATGTTCGAGCAGTGTCTTTGCAGAAGAATCTAATCAATGCGAGGAATGTATAGATGACGATTTTATGCTTCCAATTACATTGATGAAAAACAGGCAGACCTACCACCGTACATCAAGGAAGAAAAAGAAGAAGACCCTCAATACGTTTCGAATATTTTTGCGGAAAGCCCTCAAACTTCCTCTCGACAAGAGTCACCAACGATGGTCTCGGTTCTCATTTGATTCGAGAATGTCTTCCGAATTGAGATTGTAAATCGCCAAACTTCATTTGCTTTAAATAAAATAATAGGAAACATTGCAAAGTATTTAACCGATGGGGAGTGCTGTTATACTGCCTTTCGTATTTTGACATTCTAGTAGAGAGATTAGTTCTTGAGAGCTTTTCGGTATCAAAATGTGAGCATCACCTGAACAGTCACTTGACACTGCCCGAGAGTTTTTCGTCACGGTCATCCTGGATGAGTCGGATTAGTCAATGGAATAAAAATCAATAAATTCGGTTCAAACAGATTATTTGGAATTCTTTGGATCTTTTCCTTGAGTGTCAACGAAAACCATCTTCTCATTCCGAACGAGTCAACCGACGACAACGTTACTGGCAAACAAAGTTACTTTGTTAATGACTGTCTGTTCCAAAGTCTGTCTTATCTTTTCTTCGATTATTTTCTTGTGAGCCTAGTGTAGTTGTACCAAGTGGAAGGAACTGTTCAAAATGAGTAGCGACGACAACACCGCTTTGGTACCGGCGATCGTCGTGGCCTTCCTTGCCCTCTGCATAGCAAGCATGGTTTATATCTTCACTAAAATTCCTCGAAAAATCGTGGTATCGGAGCTCAACGTTTATCCCATAAAGTCGTGTGGAGCGATGAAAGTATCTTCAACGAAAGTGACGGCAAACGGCTTTGCCTACGATCGGTTTGCCCAGGTCAGTGACTCGAAGGGCAATTTTCTGACGCCACGGGACGAAGCCAACGCCAGGTTGTTTCATGTCAACCCCACAATCATGAACGATGAAACAACCAAAATGGTCCATCTTCGCCTCACGGTAAAAGACAACAGCCAAGAACCCTTCCGAATGCACGACCTTGATAAGGAAATAGAGAGGTCTGAAACCATAGAAGCCACACCGATAGCAGGCGAGAAGGTGAAATTGAAGGACCTGGGTGACGACGTTGCGAAATGGCTCTCCAAAGCCATACAGATAAAGGATTGTCGGCTGACGGCTATCGGTTCCCAATATCAACGGCCAGTGACGGTAAATCCGCAGCAGGGGGAACCTGTTCCTTTGCTGAACGGAAACAACGAAGACGTCCCCCCAATGTCGCTAGCCGACGAAGCACCCTTTCTCCTCACGACAACCGCTAGCCTTGCAGATTTAAATGCCCGACTGGCTGTGAGGGGGAAACATCACGTGGGAATGCAGCGCTTCCGTCCCAACATTGTCGTTCACGGAACTTATGCCTGGGAAGAGGACACCTGGAAACGAATCAGGATCGGAAACCAAGAATTCGAAGTATGGCAGCGTTGTGGTCGATGTTCCATGACCACAATAGATCGTGAAACGCTTGAGCGCGGACCAGAGCCCCTTGCCACGCTTTCGACCTTTCGGGAACGTTCACACGGCCAGAGGAACTTTGGGATGCACATGATTCCCATTTTGCCAGATGCGAATTCCAAGGACACCTCGGAAGGATCGGCATCTTCTCTGGTAAACGTCGGAGACACGCTTGAGGTATTGGAATATGATGAAAAGCGATTGGAGGAGTGGAATCAGTCTCTTTGGTATTTAGAAATAGTCATCAATCTCCGAGGCATTACAACTATTCCTTCGAAAATTTCAAGGTATTCTTCCTCAAGAATTCGTCGTTGCTGCTTGGCCTACTTTTACAGCTGCGCTTACTAATGAATAGGTGCATTAAAATCTCAGATTATTATTGTTGTTGTTTTATAATTACGATTGGTTTCCTCGTCGAAAAATATTGTAACTTTCTTCCAATTCAATCATGATGAAGATGGTTACATATGACAGGGTAGCTATTTCTAAAACATTTCCGGCCAGGGGTAGCTATTTCTAAAACATCCCGGTTGTACATGTGTGTGGTGATTGATTCGTTGCACGACTGAAACCCAATTTTCATCGACCGACGGCAAGACGAGAGGAACTTCATTGTTGGAACTTTTTTGGACTGATTTTTCCATGTCATTCCGATCGCGAGAGTTTTGTTCAGTGTTTCTACTGCTGACGATACCTTGAAACAACACATCAAAGTCGTGCTGAAAATCTAAACGAGAAAAGAAGCGTCAAACGAAGCGGTGTTATCTCTTGACAACCTATTGTTATAGATATCTATTCTGATAGGACCTACCACAAAGGAAACTAGTCAGTGGAAACCAAATTTCGGAAAGTTGGAAAATCCCAACAAATCCCATTCAACCTGCGCTGACGGTAGACAAAATCGAAAGATATGAACAACAGAATGAGACAGCTTTGTCTCGTCGCGGTCTGTGTGATATGCGCGCTAATTAGCAACGCTGACGGATTTCAAAACCAACAAAGGAATGCTTTGCGATTCCCTCCCGTTAGCCCGAGTATTGGGAATGCCAAATCGAGATCATCAATACCTTCTTTGTCGACTTCCTCTACAACAGCATCCGCCACCCAATTGAATGCGCTCCCAGCCCTATCCTCAGTCGCCATCTGGGAGCTCTTGCTGTCCTAGCAGCTATTGTCGTCGTCCACGAAGGAGGCCATTATCTGGCAGCTCGGTCATTTAATATTACTGTCGAGGAATTCTCTGTCGGTTTTGGTCCGAAGCTAGCTGGCTTTCGATGCCTTTGGCAACGAGTTCAACCTTCGGGCACTTCCCCTCGGCGGTTTCGTCCGCTTCCCGGAAAACTACGATGGAGAAGCCATTCAGGAAATCGAGGAGCTCAAGATGAAGGCTCGTCGGAAACTGAGGAGGGCAAGGACGAATTGGAGCTGGAAAGATGAGACACTGAACGCGCTCACGCTAGGATATTGGGACGAGCGAACTATCGACAAGAATCTGCAGAAAAAACGACTCGAACGGGAGGCTAAGGAGGCTGAGAAAGATTCCAAGCCCTTCTGGGCGCGTCTCTTTGGTGGGATTAATAGCAATACAAAGAAGAAAGCCACTACTAGACGGCGAAATGGATACCGATGAGATTTACGAAACCTTAGACGAATTGGAAAACTACGAAGTCGAATACTACGATGATCCTCAGCTTCTACAGAACCGACCATGGCCTGAAAGGGCTGTGGTTCTGAGCGGCGGTGTTATCTTCAATCTTTTGTTGGCGTTTAGCATCTATTTTGCGGCTATCGGGCCTTTGCCGGTGGGCAGCAGCCAGGGGCTTCCTCGCGCAGTATTTGATAACGGCGTCGTGGTCAAACAGGATCCCCGACCGGATGGCCCATCGCGTGGATTACTCCGCAAAGGGGACATTATCACAGGCATCAATGGTATGTATCGCAAAAGAGAAAGATTTTGGATTTTCGATTTTTTTTTGAGACAGAAGAAGTCACTAATCCGCTTATCTACCTTGTTTTAACGAATTCCACGTTCCACAGGCCAACCCGTTCAAATCGAAGGAGCAGCAAAAACGTCGGTCGTTGCAGGGCAAAAGCAAGTATCAGATTTTATTTCTGTGATCCGAGCGACACCAGATGGAGAAAGCGTCAGCGTTAACATCCTAAGGGCGGAAGGAGGAGGAGGCAAAATGACCCCGGAAACAATCAAAATTAAACCTACACGCAGTGACGGGACAATCCAAACCATTGGGGTTATGCTTGGTCCCAACTTTGATCGACTCGAACAATTGAAAAGCGATAATCCCATTGTCGCTCTCAAGTTGGCTTGGGAGTATCTCTCCGACATATTCTCGCAAACATTTCTGGGAACTCTTTCGGTCTTGACCTCGTTTTTGTCCACGAACGGACCACCACCGGGACAAAAGATTTCTGGACCTATTGGTCTGATTTCGCAGGGATCAAGCGTGGTGGCAACCAAAGATTGGACTGCTGTCCTCTTGTTTGCCGCGGGGCTATCGGTCAACTTGGGTGTCATCAACGCGTTGCCCCTCCCTGCCTTGGACGGTGGTCAGCTCGTATTCGTCGTGGCTGAGGCGATCACCGGGAAGAAGGTCGACCAAAAGTTCCAGGAAGGCATAACTTCCATCGCGGTTCTCTTCCTACTTTGGGTGAGTCTGTCGGCGGCAATTGGAGATGTCGGCAGCCTCTTTAAATGATAGAAATCGGGTTGTTTCAGAGCTATGATGAACTAGAAAGTAGGAACACATGACACCTTCGAAGTAATTTTCATTGTTTTTTTTAATTATCCTATCTCAAGCTGTAGTTGGCGAATGATATTCCTTCCTGTTTGTTAGAAGTTCGAAAGAAGTATTGTTTGTCACAGAAATGCAATTTGAGAACAAACGAATTTTGGAAAACCCATGTGACATGAAAATCGATTCTCAAAATCTGATTTCCACCAATCAGGAAATTCAATACAAACCCGTGGATTAGTCGAGTTGGTCAAAAACGGTTTCTCGGTTCGAACAATGAGGACCACAAAGCGCACACGCATGCAAAATAATGAACGTCAAAATTCTAAGAACAAGAACAGATGAAAAGATAGTCGAAACTACACGTAGGATGCCAAACACGAAAACGAAGATTGATTCCTCAATTCACCTGCTCACAATTCGGATGTAAAATTTCATCTGATCTTCCCAAACCACACGTATGGCTGTCATATTTGTAGGTATTGCGGTCGAATCCGGATTTGTTCTCCAAAGTCATTCATAAACAATTTGAGTAATAGAACAGATCACTTACATCATGCTGCAACGAAGTCGAAATTGTCGGAGGGGATTTGTCGGCATGGCCCGAAGGCGGCAGCAACAAACGAATGAACGTCAAACGCAAATACGATTCATGTCAACCAGAATTCCTTCCTTTTTCACAAATGAAAAGAGTTTCACAGGCGAGGAATTTTCCACAACAATAGCGCTCAACAAACAAACCAAAAGGTGGAAATCCTTGGCACAGCAGGTCGCTACCACCAACCAAGATCGCGTCAAACCCCTGGCCAACGTCAGAAAGCAGCTTTGGGAATTCTATTTTTCGACGGGACGTGGAGCAAGTGCTCTCTTTGAGGTCATCGATATCAAGGAAACGGGGTTTCTGGAACCAAAGGAGGTCCAGGCTTTTATCAGCGAGGTCCTGAGCTACGAGGAAAACGGGGAAACGGTTCACGTAGACCCAAGGGATATCATGCCCTATGCCTGGAACATTTTGGAAAAACGAGAACAGGAAAACAAAAAATACGACATTAAGGAATTCAAAAAATGGCTTATTGCTGCCACAAAAATGTCAGCCGATACAAAAAACTCTCGGCTGATGGAATATTTATCCATGAATCCGAATGTGGGGGAGAATTCCTACCTCTCTGACATGGAGGAAGAGGATCCCGTCTTCACCTGGAACGAGGAATCCATGTCACAATCTCTCCGACGAATGCAGTACGCTGTTCGAGGAGAAGTTGTCATGAAGGCTGATCAACTTGCTGCACAAGGGAAGGAAATCTTATACACCAATATCGGGAATCCTCACCAGGTCGGCCAGTCACCAATTACGTATTATCGACAGGTCCTCGCCTTGTGTGATCTTCCCGCAGAATGCGGAGTTGACCATCCTAATGTATACGATATGTTCCCGAGGGACGTAGTGGAACGTGCTAGAGAATATAGATCAATTATTGGTCCGTCAGGAACTGGGGCATACACACATTCCCAAGGTAGGTCGACAAAATGAGTGCCAAAACTGGCCATTTCCGCCATATCGATTTATATCGTTTCTTTCAACCTTTTCTTACCGCAAACCACTCCATTTTGTTCAAACTAGGTGTCTTGGGGTTCCGCAAGCATATTGCAGAATACATTGAAAATCGGGATGGATACAAATCCTTTCCTGGAAATATTTTTCTGACAAATGGCGCGTCGACTGCAATTTCGATGGTCCTACAGGGACTCTTGGCGTCAAATCGAGATGCCGTAATGATCCCTATTCCCCAATACCCTATTTATTCGGCTCTCATCAGTAAGCTGGGTGGTCGCCAGGTTGGATACGAACTCGATGAGGGATTAAATTGGGCCGTGAGTCGAGAAGAACTCGAATCGAAACTCGAAAAGGCGAAGAAAAAGGGACTCGAGGTAAAGGCTCTAGCCATGATCAATCCTGGAAATCCGTCCGGTAACGTCATGACGCACTGCGATATTCAGACACTGACTGAATTCTGCAATACCCACGGAATTGTACTGCTTGCCGACGAAGTCTACCAAACGAATGTTTACGCGGAACACGCTGAGTTTGTGAGTGCCAAGAAGGTAGCCATGGACTGCAACCTCAAAAACTTACAACTGGTGAGCTTCCACTCGACATCAAAAGGACTGATTGGAGAATGTGGTCGTCGGGGTGGATACATGGAGCTCCACCATATCGACCCTTATGTCCAATCGCAGCTATATAAACTCGCTTCGGCTGACCTTTGCTCAGGTGTTGTTGGGCAGATCATGACGAGTCTGATGGTTCGTCCACCTCAACCTGGAAGCGAGAGCTATGGTCTCTTCCAGCAGGAAACCGCAGCTATATTCAACGGTTTGAAGGAACGCTCTACCAAATTGGTGGAAGGGCTGAACCAGATTGAAGGAATTTCTTGCGTCCCCGCCGAGGGAGCAATGTACGCCTTTCCCACCGTGCAGGTCCCACCAAAGGCAATTGAAGCAGCCAAGGAACAGGGGACAACTCCTGACAACTTGTACGCTCTAAGTTTGTTGGAAATGACGGGAATCTGTGTTGTTCCGGCATCCGGTTTCGGGCAAAAGAAGGGACGAGTGGGATTCCGAACAACCTTTTTGCACCCCGACACTGTCCGGGCAATCGACCTATTTGCCCAGCATCACAAAAAATTCACTGAAGAATATTCGTAGAAGCGTCAGTGATAGTATTGGTGTGTGACAAATGCCTTGTCGTAATTCGATAGACGCAGCTCCGAATTGAAAATTCGGCAAATAGATGACCAATAGCAGGAGCTACTGCAGCCACCATTGCGCTGAGCTTGTTAACAGTACCGGAAAAATGACAGAATGTGATGGAATCCCAACTAAGTTGTATTAGCTACTGTATTTAAAATCTATCGTAGGGTCACACCAAATTTTCATTTGTACACGAAACACTAGTAGCCCCAACACCACAGGGAGGAGGAGGGTGGTAGTGCTGGTGGTGGTAGAAAATCGCGCTTCGACGGCAGCATACTACAGCAGATGATGGGAACGCTGTTCTCATATGCTCTTTCGTATTTAAGCGCAAAGAAAGTGGAGACCCTATCATTATATTGGATCAATCACTTCTATAGTGATACTTTCCAGTTGTTGAGAAAACAAAGAAGTCGAATTGAAAAATAATTCATTCTGCATTGGGAAGACAATAGGTGAATTAATTGAAACGTGTCAAATTCCTTGATTCGTGTGTGAGAAGGTTCACCTCTGCAAAGCGTGAGGTGAGGAAGCTGGTACGAAAAGGCTGGCATGCACGACTAGAATTCATGCCTTCGTGAAACATCAAACATGCGTTTGACGTTTGCCGATACTCATACTGTAGATTGATTCTTTCTACACGTCGCAAACTACACTACAAGTCCCTTTTTTACTTTCATGTGTCAGAAGCTGTCAGGCACCTTTTAGTTCCGCTCATAATTTTCAATTGCAACAAATTAGAAAAGGATATCTTACAAACGTTGCAACTGAAACTTCAGCAACAACACAAACAACTACAGCAGCAACAGCAGCAGTACAAGAAATAAAGGAGACTTCGACAAGAATTGATACCTGTTTTTCTCCCACACCATGATGGTACCAGAAGGAAACGACGTCGCAGACATCTCTGAGAAGAACGTCGCCGACGACATCGCCGAAGAGACACCTACGGTAGGAGCGAGCACCGTAGCTGGCGATGACAATGCCAGCAAGGCCTCGTCAAAAAATGAAACACCCCCGCCGTCGGTAACACCGACCTTTGGAAGAATATTTGGCCTTCTCACGGGAGAAATCCCCCTCTTTATCTTGGCAATAATTATGATGCTTATCGCTGAGGCGGGAAACCTGGTTGTCCCTTACATCCTCGCCAGGGCCTACGACGCTCTCCAGAGCTACTTTTTTGATCTTGGAGTCGTCAGCACTAGCGTAGATGTCGAAAATATCGATGACAACATTACCCAATCGACTATGGGTGAAATCAATTTGTGGATGGGAACTTCGCTCGCGGTGTATGCCTTGTCGATAATCTTTGGTTTTGCTCGCGCAGCCATCCTCGCTGTCATCGGAGAGCGACTGGTAGCACGTCTTCGCCTTAGGCTCTATGAGTCAGTATTGCATCAAGAAATTGGCTTTTACGACGAGCACAAGACGGGTGAAATCGTTAGTCGGCTGGGGAGCGACACCCAGCTCCTTCAGATGATGATTTCTACCTTTGCCCCGGAGTCCCTCAGTGGTATTCTCAAGGTTATCATGTCCATTATTCTCATGTATGGCATCAACGCCAAGCTGACATCCATGACCCTGGGGGGATTGGTCGTCCTCTGTCTCATCACGATCCCCCTTGGCTTTAAGCTAATGTATCTCAGCAAGCTCTACCAAGATGTCTTGGGAGACGCCCAGACACGATCGACGGAGGCGCTGGGAAGTATCCGAACTGTTCAGAGTTTTGCGGCTGAACCAAAGGAACTCAATCGGTACAAGGAAAGAATCGGAGATCCGGACGCACCACGTCAAGATAAGACGTCTAACTCCACCGTGGAAAACACCTATGGTGTAGGAGTCCGAAAATCTATCACACAGGTCGCCACGTTTACGATAATATTTGGTGGCGCCTTCGGATGGCTCTACTGTACCCTATGGTATGGCTTTTATTTGGTAACAATCGAGGGCACCCTCAGTCTTGGGGGACTGTCGGCATTTCAGTCCTATGTCTTTATCATCGGTGGAGCAATCGGATCAACCGTCACTAACGTCACGCAGGTCTTTACCGCTGTCGGTGCCTGTGGCCGAGTATTTTACCTCTTGGAGCGCAAGCCAAAGATTAAAAACTTTGATGGAATTTCCGACGATGGCGATGAGTCAGAGCAAGTGGACGAGAAAGAGAGTCCAAAGCCAGCGAAGGTGCTTCGGAAGTCCATCGTTCCTACGAAACTCATGGAAGGAAACATCGAATTCGAAAACGTCATGTTTTCCTATCCAAGTCGACCAGACGTCTTGGTACTCAATGCTTTCAGCCTCAAGCTTCCTAAGGACACAACAACAGCCTTGGTGGGAAGTTCCGGAAGCGGAAAGTCTACTGTCGTCAGCCTGATCCAGCGCTTTTACGACATTGACAGCGGAAAAATCACCCTTGATGGTGTGGATCTCACCCACCTAGATATGAATTGGTTTCGATCCCAAATAGGTTATGTTCAGCAGGAACCATCGCTGTTTGGGGTTTCCATCCGAGACAATCTAACGTACGGTTTGTCCGAGGAAGCTGCTGCTAACATCACGCAAGAAGAGCTCGAAAACGTCTGCAGAGACGCGAACGCCCACGACTTCATTTCCTCGTGGCCTGATGGCTACGATACCATGGTTGGAGAGCGAGGTGTCACTCTGAGCGGTGGACAGAAACAGCGTATCTCCATTGCCCGGGCTCTGCTTACGAACTGCCGAATTTTGTTGCTTGATGAAGCCACTAGCGCCCTTGACGCCGAATCCGAACACGAAGTCCAAAAGGCCATTGAAAATGCAATGGTGGGTCGCACTGTTGTGGTAGTCGCACATCGATTGTCGACCATTCGAAGTGCTGACCAGATTGTAGTTATGGACAACCGCAAGATTGTTGACATTGGAACCCATGATGAATTGCTCGATGGATGCAAGCGATATCAGGACCTCATCAAGAGGCAGAGCACCATAGCTCGGGATGTTTCCAGTGGAACTCTGCAAAAGATGCTTCCACCGGATTTTACCATTGATGAAGAATAAAATCAAATTTTCACAAGAGAAACGAAGATTGTGAAAAAGCTTTCTTTCTGTATTGAATAGAATTGCGACGTGCCCTTAAAATCAGCCCAACACGTGATCGCAAGACTTTAGAATTGGGAGAAAACACGAAAACACTATTATTTAGACCAATTAGCATAATAATAGAGTAGAAATGACATTTGCTTCAATTTGGACTCTTTTTATATGAACAAGACTTTGTACGAAGAATTTCTGTATGATCGAATCTTATGAATGATACAACGATGACACGATAAATAGTTATCTCCTGATCAAAGAATGTATCTCTCAAGAATCATAACAAAAACGTAGTACTAGTTGTGAAAAGAAGAAGTAGTATAGTTTTATGACTCGTAGCATCATAGAAAGAAATATAAATTATCTGCAATTCAGTTGTTTGTCTTTATTTTTCGATTCGGAAGGAGGATACTTTCGATCCGAGGTAAGCACAAAGTCTATCACTTTCTGTCTTGATTTCTTCCGAATCGTCGGTACTAGCTGACGTCAACTGGGTTAGAAATTGAATATCAGAACGAGTTCCTTCTGGTATTTCCCCATCGTCTTGGACCACGATCGTGGCCAGGTGACACGATTTGTCAGAATTCTCGAGAAGTTCTATTAAATCCTTGTATTTCGAGGCCTTCTGAATTTGCACCTTATCGGGATCAGATGCTACGGCAACTTCAACCACCACCAAACACTCTTCACCACTATCTCCGACAAAAACACACATCATATCGGGAGCCCGAGATTTCTTTTTTAGATTTTTCTTGAGTTCCTCTGGCCCTAATATTCGCGCCAGCAAATCGTTCTTGTATAGAGGTTTGTCAAGAACCACGCTAGTGGCACCCCTGCCAACCAGCCATTCCGTCATGGCATTCAAAACTTGATTGTGTCGGCGGCGCAATCCGAAGGAGGTTCGTGAGGACGTTCTCCGCCTTCGAACGGACGCCGAAACACCCGAAGACTGTCCACGATTGTTGTTTTTTATGGAATCATTTGCAACATTGGAGACTATCTCACTTTCATTATTCCGGTTGTCAGCATCGTCGCATAGAGGAGAATCTTCCTCGGCAATATCGTTGAGAGCCTCATTACCTTCATCCAGCGTGGATGATGTTGCTTTTTCGTCCAACAGCACAACCTTTTCGTCTGTGCTCTGTTCTTTGCTGCTGCTGCTGCTGCTGCTGCTGCTAGTGTCTTGGATTGCCGAAAAGAGAGCCCCAACAGGGAGATGATCAGACGGAAATCCCTCCTCGACATTTGGCAATCCCTCATGAATGATTGTTAATCGTTTCTTGGAAGAATCAGTTTCCTGATTATCGATAGTGGCAAGGACTGCTTCCACTCTCAATTTTGAGCCTTTGCTGTTGTTGGAGTAATGAGCAGCGGATGCTGTTCCTGTGCTACCACCACCACCGCCGCGGGTTTCGCCTTTTTTCCGCCGCTTGCTCCGCTTACCGAGATGATCCTGCAGAAGTGATGCCGAAAGGGCTTCTTTCGAACTTCCAGACGAATTAATGGCAATTTGTGATGGATTCGCTCTTCTGACAGCGATGGGTTTCTTTCGAAGCTGGTGTGCTTTTCCTCCCTGAATTCCCGTCGAATAAAACAAATGATCCATAATTCCAGGCCCTCTTCCTTTGAGTGACACCGTTACGGGTGCGTACAATTGTCGAAAGTTTCCATTTTTGAAGCGAGGATCGTTGCTGCCACTGCCATATTCTTCACCGTGATCGTAGGAGTCGATAAACCGGTAGGGATGACTCATGGTGGATGCCGATGACTTGGTCACCTTTGCCTTGTAATTTCGGTCACGGACATTTCCGTAATTTGTGTATCCATGAGAGAGTAATCGGGCGGCAACGGAATCCTGGTCGCTGTTGAAATCTCCCGCCACGACGATTAACCCGTCAATCGTGTTATTTGTCGTTTTCGGTCGGTCTTTTTTCATTGCCTTGTCGAGTTCGCCGAGTTTGCGAATCGTCTTGGACATGGTGTTCAGCCTTCCCAATACATTTGAGGGTCTGGCTGGTAGGTGAAGGTTGGCAATCGCGAAAGAAGCCTTGGCTTCTTGGGCATTATCGCTGCCATCAGAAGCTTCTTGTAGCATGCACACCATTCCACGCCTATATCCCTCCCATTCGACAAGAGAATGCTTGTTGGACCTCCATGCAATGCACAATCCGACCACGTCACCCCGTTTGTTGTTGGGATTGAGAGGTGACCACACAAAGGAATCGTAGCCTTCGACGCTTCCAATGCTTCCGTCGGGATTGGTAATCGTGGTGGGCTCGGCCAGCCACTCCCGAATGTCGTCCCGCAGGGTAAATTCTCTTCCTTCCGAATGCCCAGCCTCCCCCAGTTTCCCACCTTCAATTTCCTGGAGACACAAAACGTCGGCATTGGTCCGCTTGGCCATTTCGATTGCTTTTGGAACGCGCTGCGTTCGATCGTTGTTGAGAAATTCCCAGCGTTCGTAATCAGAGGTTGTCTTCTGGGGAAGCTGCAGCGAATTGTAAAAGGGTGCCAGCAGATTCATCGATGCGATGCTGACCTCGGTTCCACCAGAAGCTGCCGTGTTCCGAAATCCTTCGTTGGGAGGAACGATTGTGAGCAAATCTTGATCACTTTGGGTCACGGAATTTCCTATTTCTTCCGCAATGGGATCTGCCATTCGGGTGGCTGGAAGATATGTAGCAAACCTGCACAAAAACGAATCCTCTGTTGTTTCTTTTGGATAACCGACATAATGATGTCGCTGTGGTGCAGTCGTAAATGCTGAAACAAACGAGGTGATTGCCACAAGCATAATGGCCGATACCATTGTCGAAAACGAGGAAATCATTTTTCTCGTGTCAACGGAGGTACGTGTATGTTCAGTTTTCTTTAGCTTCTAATTTCCATCTCTGATAGCGATAAGTTGTATCGTTGTGTGCCATCTATTCCAATGAAACTTCCTGACAACAATGAATGAACTTGATGAATGATGGGTACAATACTGAATGCCAGAGAAGAAGCCATCATTATTTCGTTGTCTGACGAAAGGAATCTCAAATAGGAAAAACCTTTCGTGTGGCAGTTGACAGTTGAGGACGATTTGTGATGGCAGGTCTGGACGCGCTACGATGGGCATCACGACTGGAGACAAAATGAGTCCAATTAGTCGGTAATCGAAAATGCGCGTACGTGAGTGAGAAAATCAAAAAGAATGATGCAAATAATAATAATTGAAGATGGCTGATTTTTGAGAATTTCCTTCCAAATTGAAACTACAGTACTCTACCTTTCTCATTTATACTTAAATCTTGCATCCGACGGAACTATCAAATCGCCACCAACATGAAAGCCTCTATTCTATCGCTCCTGCTCGTATGCCTCACCTGCGGATTCTCGAAGGCATTCATGACGAGGACATCGTCTGCTAGGCAGATTTCCTCGCGCGTCATCAATGATAACCAACGACAAGAACAAGCCCTGCATTCCGCGACGACGAGTTGTGACGAAGAGCAGCATCCCGCCGTGGTGGGCTGGCCAGAAAAATACGTCGCCGAAGGTGGATCGGAAGATACCAAAGATGATTCTAGGATCATTTCCGAAGTCTTCGAGGTTCATCCCGCTACCGACTCGGAAATGAAGGACCTCGACGTCAAGAATTGGCCGACGTGGACGACGGGGGACAAACCCAAGTGGGATGTCGGCAATCAGGTTGTTGACAAGGAAATGCCTTACGGAGAATTGAGTTATATGATTACGGGAAAACTTGAAATCATCCCCAAGTCAACGGGAGTTCCCGTTGTCGTCTCCCCAGGAGATCTAGTGACTTTTCCAAAGGGATTTGTGGCTTCATGGAAGGTGCTGGAAGAACTCACGTGGCATTATTATCTCTATTAAATTGCAACCAGCCTCTGGTTTGAATCATATTTCCAGAAATATCAACAAGGTCACTTCAAAGAAAATCTCTCCAAAGTTTTTTGCGTACAGTGACCAAATATGTTTGCGTGGTTGGCTACTCAACATCATAGAAACTAACTTTATCGAAGCTATTTAAATCTGTTAAAATCTACCCTCGTAATCCGTCATTGCTTTTTGCGTTTGCTTTCGTGAGTAGTGGTTTTTGTTATCGTTGTAGAAGGTGGTACATTTAACCACATTGTTCTACTTTTGCTTTCTCAAAAATTGGATTTTCTGTCAAATTAATGTCATTTAATTGTGTTGGCTCAGAGGCGAGCACATGTAGTGCCATTTCATCAACAACTCCTTGACACGTCCCGTCGACTCGTGTGGAAGTTCCTGGCGATGGGCAAGCAACAGGTGCAACCAGTCGTCGGCAATATCCTCGTCCGTCTTGGGCTTTCCGACGTGCATCTGAGTGTAGGCAGCATCGGGGACGGGACAGGTGGTGAAGAAGCACGGAACAGCATATCGGGTTCCAGAAGTGATTGTCTCAACCTCGTGCATGTTCTCCCAACCGGAGGAAAAGATCACAGCGTTACCCTTCATGGGATTGATAGGAGTCAGTGTGCGACCCGAACGACGAATTTGTTCCTCCAATTCCAGACCCTCGGCCTCACGGGCTGTCTTTGCTGCCTCTTCCTCGTTTTTGGCTGGATCATTAAAGACAAAAGCTCCACCCTGGAAGTCGATGCCAGAAGAGCTCAAATAGATGACACAGGAGTAGTGATATCCATCGTGCGTTGCCTCGTCTGTGTGCAAGGTAACGTGATCACCTTCTCCTCCACCACCGCCCTGCTGCGTCATGCCTGCAACATATTTGCGCGAGTAGGCTTGCAAAGGCAGAATGGTGGAGAGATCCAATCCATACTCGTGCGCAATCGTACGGCGGACGCGTTCGACAAGACGGACAAATTGGATGATAGTGGCCGCGGAAACCTTTTCGAGTTCATTGAAGGTGATTGTGTTGATCTCGGGGAAGGTGTTAAAGTCGATTTCATTTTCGGTAGCAAATGTAGGGAAAATGTTGCGGCTACAGGCGTCGCAGCATTTACCGTCCTCGCAGCGGCGGCCCTCTTCTAGCGGAAGATCCTTGTGGGAAGAGTCGTCGAAGATGTAATTCATGGCACGGGCCTTTCCTCCAACACCGTCATCTCGGGGCTGCATGCAGGTTACATTGGTTCTGATTTGTTCACGAGTGAGCAGGTGGTCCAAATCGGCATCGAAAATGTGGTGAAGCATTCTCGGCACATCGGCTGAGAGAGGCTGGTCTTCCTTCTCTGCCGTATCGACCGCTCTCACGACAGACCAAAATGCCGCGCTTGTCGTCGCCTCGTCCATCTTCAAGCCCGCATCAACAAGGGAAGAGACCTTTGCAGCATCCAACTGCAGTGCGGCATCATGGAGTTCGGCATATCCTGGTAGATCGCCACTGCTGCTTGTCGTTTTTCCGATGGAAGTCGTAGTAGTCGTAGATGTCGTAGTCGTTGCTACGGGAGTTGATGCCTGAACAACAGGATTTTCCTCAATCGCAATATCCTCTTCGGAAGCCACCAACGCTGTGAGTTTCGGTAAAAGCGCCTCTACGGGATCCAATTCACCATCATCGTCATCAATTTTAATCTCGTCTTCGGATACCACCAAAGATGCAAGATCTGGCAAAATCGAGTCGATGGGAGGAAGTGAGGCGGGGGAATCTTCCTTAACAGCCGCAACTTCCGGAGCAGCTGCCACGGGAGTATCCGAAGAAGCTTGTGCAGATTCTTTGGAAGTTTCGGCCCATCCGGTTAACTCTGTTTCGTCGTCAGCATCTCTCTTGTTTTTAAGGTCTTGACGAATCGTATCTCCCAGAATCTTGAATTGTTCCACTTCATCAAGCGATAGAGATCCCGGGCCGTTCTCAATTCGCTTATCGAGGATCGAAAGAATGTTTTCGACTTCACTTTTCCTGGAAGCCTGGATTCTAGCCAAGAGCTCAGCAGGACTTTCGGACTTTGTAGTTGATTCTTCTGGTCTCGTCAACACAGCCAGAGAAGAAGAAGAAGAAGAAGTTCGTTGTTGTCGTGGAACAAAGGAGAAACCGAACGTCTCTACAAGCAGAAGCGTCGCTACGAAAATCGAGAGACGCATGATTGCGGTTTGATCGATTAGTGCATACAGATTGGAAGTGCCGATATCAAATTATATCTCCGAGGGGATTGGATTATCTGTCTCGGGCGTGTGCTGTTATTGCAGCAGTTTTGTAATACATTGAAATTTCCCCGTCGCGACCGGAGGTGATGGCTTTCGATGCGGAGAATGACGTAAATGAAGTTCTTGAGTTCTTCATTCTGCCAGACGTTTCACGTTCAACGAAAACCAGCAATTCCGTGCGCGCAAAAGCTTCAACCAAATCATGAACTATTATGATACTGATCATATAAAATACACCAAGATATGAACTGGTCAAAAAAGCCGAAAACTGTGAAAGAGTTTTACTTTTCCGAGAACTCCAAACGCAAAATAATCGAATAATGATTCTTGGTGAAACTTTTGCGATCTTCACAGTCGAAAGAAACAAGAGTCGAAAACCACCGACAGCTCTGCCATCAAGAGAAAGAAGACAATTACCCGAGAATACCAAGACCAACAACTCCTCGACTGCATCCGTATTGTCACAATTCCAATCTTTCTTCGAGTGTTCGAATTCACATCATCAAAGTAGGATAAAAGGAACGACAGCAGCAACAATAATATGATGCCACCCATGACTCCTCTCGTCGATGCAAATGTTGCTTCCGCTCTGATCTCTCCCAACCCTGTGTCCTATGTCAATGCCGGCGACGATGATAAGACGAACGAGAAGGCAGCAGGAAAGAAGAATCAAAAGCCCGAGGCAGTTCCGAACAAGAAAAAACCTCAAGAGGACGTACCGATCACTGCCGACGAGCGATTTTATACGGTCGATGCCGAAAAACTCAAGAAATTGTGCAACGAGAAGCCGTGGATGAAGGGAGGTGAATCATCGTCTTCCTCATCTGGTCAACAACTAGGGTCCGCTTCGTCCCGACCGCTTGCTAAATTCTTTGAGACTCTCTCGGTTAGCCCCAGTGCTGTCACGAAGATGATGATGCACTGTCAGTCTGGAGTGGAAAAGGGGATTTCAAAGGGAGGGAATCCGATTGAGGGTGAGTGAATGAGAAACAGTGTAGAGCGTCACCCATCATTTCCATTTGGTTGAGTGAACATTCTTTTTCTACTTATGGAATGTTCAAAGAAGAATGTTATGAGCCAAGTTGGTTTTGTTCTCATCTGATACATTTGTCTTCGTTCTTTTTGTTTGCTTTCTTTTTCTCTCTGATTCTCTTCTTTGTTTCAAATGCGCTATAAAACCTACTTTTCAAGTCATGGGACTAATGCTTGGCCGTCCCGATCCTCACAAACCTACAAACCTAATTGTGACAGACGCCTTTCCGCTCCCAATCGAGGGATTTGAGACACGGGTTGTCGCTGACGACGAGGCCGTGACCAATCATATGATTTCGCTAGGAGAATGCCTCGAAAAATCACGCAAGGAAAAATTTATGGGTTGGTACCACTCTCATCCCTTTGATCTGGTCCTAGGGGAGGATGCTCGGAGCCACTGCTTCCTCTCCCAGACGGATCTTTCAACACAGCTCCAGTGGCAACGTGCGGAAGACCCCCACGGAAATCCCTTTGCGGCTGTAGTTGTCGATCCTCTTCTATCGATGCACACGGGAACTCCCCAGCTTAAGGCATTCCGGGCATATCCACCAGAATACCAATCGGCGACGCCTAATGAATGTCCGGATGGATCCATCGTCGCCAGCGAGAAGCAGCGGCTAGAAAAATGGGGCTCCTGCTGGAATCGCTACTACGAGCTCAAGGTCGAATATTACATGAGTGATGCAAGCAGATCTATTCTCGGAGATCTCACCCAGAACTATCTGTGGATGAAATCTTTCCAGAGGGATTCCAATGAGAGCGCCACCCAGGGTGTTAGCGCCTCAGAAGCCACCAAGGTTTCCACCCTGAGGGAGATAGGCGACCGATGTTCGATCAGAGGTTGGAAGCGGTGGCAACGACTTGGTATCGGCCGTGCCCATCTCGAACGCCGCCAAGATCGAGCCCATGGTGCGAAAGCTGCGGGAAACAGCTACTCTGGCAATAACCCAGCAGACGGCCCGATGCGTCCACAAACAGGTCTTTGCAGCACCCAAAGCAGCAGGTGAAGAAACGAAGGAAATCGAAACCACGGTCACCAACTAATCCTACTGCAGGTGATGGAATTCGCATTTTTAGGCGTCCGCCCCTCTAGTAATTTGAGAGAGTTGTTTATGCGATCAATTTATTCATCGATGAAAAACGCTTGGAATCATTCGGGTTCATCCAGTGCTTGCCGCCCTTCTGATTGCTTCGGAAAGCGGCTTCAATTCCGGTGGAAGTATAAAACCAACATCGAAACTAGTGTCAATTCGAGTGCGACTACAAAAGTGCTAGTTTATGAATAACTTTTCTTTGCAAGTAGATAATTGTCATGCTTCGATACAATTCATGGGAATTTAAATTGCGAAAAGAATAATTTTCCTGAAATGAAAGTTGAATGAATTTGTCTTTTATACCATAAACTACAATTTTACTATTTTCAAACGGAGATACAAAAAAATGTTTGATGCGTTTGTGTTTCGGTTGCGAATCAACCAAAGACAGTCTTTTCGTTTTTCGGCTAAGGGGACTTTTGACTACGGTCTCGGGCATTCTTTTTTTAACAGAGTCTATTTTTTTGTCACAGAGGTTCTTATACCATCGCAATCAGTCATTCCCAGGAGACTGGACACGACCCCAAGTCCTACAAATAATCCAGATTCGGCACCAGCCGAAGAATCCATCGCAGCGGTATCCTCGTCCAAAGTTTTAATCTCTAGACATCGAATCGAAAACGCAGGGTCGTGGCCATCCTCCCAGAGTTCCCCATCTTCGTTTGCGCACACAAGCTTCATGGTTTTCGGATTGCGATGTACAATCCTCAACACTTGACATTCTCTTTGGCATAAGTCATGCACGTCATCCAGCAAAGGATCGAAGTTGCTACGTCGCAACCCCCGTCGTCCGCATCCGTCATGACGGCAAAGTGCTTATCTTCTTCTTCCATGAGCTCCCGGGCGAAGACGTTGGAAGAGGCACAACCCAGCGCAAGAGCATCTCTGTCTCCCTCGATCATGGATGTTCGAATCTCACCAAAGGTGACACCGTTGGCTGATGGATGGATCGCTTTTGGAGGTGGGAGAACCATGCGGCCATACCAAAGGCGCGGGGTATCATCCTTGCTCTTCTTTGGGAGTGTCACAGCGTGCGGGACTGCACGAAGGCTAGGAATAGATTCCTCATCATTGCCATTTATGTATTGGTTCACTCCGTCTCCCAACATAATGACCAAGTCATCGATATCGGAATCGAAGGCTACCTCGGCGGTTGAACCATCGCCCAGCTGGATGTAAAATCCATTTGAAGTTGTGCCATCCTGGAACTGTCCCGGTGTAAACAGCAACATCATTCCCTGGTCAGTGTGCCAGTCGATGGTGGTTCCTGTGCCAACTGTAGAAGCTTACGTTGTCAACAGAATAGTATGAGTGGAAGTGTTCCAAATGCTCTCCTTCATTGATGAGAGATTCAACGGAGATTCTGCTCTTGTTGTCGCCATCGAGGGCATAACTTTCCATCAATCCGAACCTTGCGGCAACAGCCTCCGACACACTCTGGACGGCATGGCGGAATATTTGACTCGAGGCCTCAAGGTTGTCGCAAAGGTTGGGATTGAAATCATCCTTCTCCTCCCCGCTCCTTCCGGCTTTAGTCGCCACCATAATGCCTTCTGGAGTTCCAGACAGAGTTCTGGTTGCCAGTGTTCGGCGGCGAAAGTGATCCTGCTCATCATTTTTGTGGCCACCCCCGAGGTGGTCTAGATTGAATTCGGGAGCACCTACATTTTTCTGTCGATGAAGGCAATCTTCAAGATCCCTGAGCATTGATTTCTTGTTGAAACCTGGAATATCGGTGACCGAGAGCAACCCGACATCGCGAAGACTCTTCCAGAAGATATCTTTCTCGTACGATTCGTTTTCACTGGCAAGGTCGTGAAAGGAGATGCGAGCGGGTACATATCTTGTGGAGCTGCTCTCCACGCTGGCGACGAGCACCACAAGAAATAGTTGCAACAAAGATTTCATTTTGGATCCAAGTTTCTCTATCTTTATGAGAGCAGCATGTATCTTCGCACTGTAACCTCCAACGCTTATACGTTTACACGCAGTTTTGACTCGTGTAGCGTTCGTATGTGTGTTGTTCTTTTTTGGAACGATTGAAAAACCAAAATAATTAAATCCCATTGAGCTGAATTAGGTTCGTTCTGTTTTTTCCACATCATCACCCAGAGTACAATAAGTTCCAAAAACGGTATCTAAGAAACAAGACGAACCAAAACGCGTGAGAGAATGCTTCGGAAGCTTGAAATCAGATCGTAGTATTTCACTTTGCGTTCGAGGCACGTCAAAAAAGAAATGGGAACAAAACAATTATCATTGTCTTTTCTGACGTGTCGACGGGGGCAGAGATTCTAAGGAGACAAAGGAAATGTTGTACAATTGTAGCCCCTCCCAAAAATGAATAGTACGAATTAGCATACTTGGAGAAACGTGAATGCCAATTCCTACTCTGCGAATCAATTATTATTGAGAACTATTTAATAGCCCGATAAATCTGGTGGCCCCATTTTTTGTGATTAAGTGAACAAGTGCAGCTAGCCATACTTATCGTCGCGTATCGAAAAGTGCTCGTGCAACAAGCACTGGCTCGTGGATATATTCTCTTGAAACCCGCGTAAACCGTCGTTCTTCTTTGCGAATTACTTTGGAGACCTCGTGATCCGGACAGGCAAACCTCTTGAACCAAGTTAAGAAGCAGGACTAAATTACCGGCACGAAGACTATCACACTGTCAGATTCCAATGGATATCCGCAACATTATTTTTGGACATGCAAGCTTTCCAAGAATAAAACCCTCTCTGGTGCCAAATTGAAAATCACATATTTCCTTCTCAAATGCCAATCATTGGGCAAGGTTATATTGACGCACCTCAAGAACAATAATACAATTTTTAACGCGTTTAAAAATACCACAATGACAAGGATAAAGAGATCGGAAGGAACCACAGCGAGTTTGGCCCTCGGCTTGCTCCTGTGGTTTGGAAACACAGCGATTACAGGAGCGTATACGACGGGGAAGGAAGATGGTTCAATACCAACCTTTTCGTTTGGGGAGCTCCGGAGACTCTCCGAATCGAAAAATCGTGCTGAGGACTTTCGAAATGCCCTGTCGACCAACGGATTATTGGCCATCCGACTAGACGATGGCGAAGAAACTGATTTCTCGGCATACACCAACGATCGAAGAACCGCCCTCGAAGGTTTGTGCTCCTGCGTTGATCATCCGGAATTTTTGAAACTGGATCAAACCCAGCAAATAACGTTAATGGATTCTTCTACAGCGCGAACCAGCGTGGCGACGGCTACGGTCGGACTGGAGCACCCTCTCTCCCTGCCAGAGGGAATGGAAGATACTTGTGGGGAAACAGTTTTTGACGCGATGGAGGGCTTGCGGGAGGTTGTTTCCTCCGTATCAAAGGCCTTTGTGTCCGCGCTGGACGCGACTCTCGTCAACGATAGCTCTGGCAAAAGTCTGCAAACAACGCTGTTGCGGGACGAATTCGGAAGGTCGTACGAGTCTGTCTCCGACATTGTCCAGTCGGCCAACCATCTGGAGCACTTTCACGTTTATACCAATAATCAGGCAGACCATTTTTCCACAAAAACAAATTCCGAAATCTCGACTGCGTGGGACTGGCATACTGATGCCGGCCTCTTTTTGGTATTTGTTCCAGCCTTGGATTGCAATGGCGACGACAACAACGTCGACGAATCTTTTTATTACCGCGACACTGATGGAAAGACTGTCCGCGCAAAATTTGATGGAGGAAATACCGCCATCGTCATGCTTGGACAGGGAGCACAGGATTGGTTGCAGCTACCGAAACAAGCAATGGGCCAACCTCTGCAAAATCAAAAATCGTTTGCCTTGAAGGCCACAACGCATTCCGTCAGATGGTCATCGGGTGAACGACGAGTCGTCGGAGACAATCTTCCCACGCAGCGAAGAGCGTGGTATGGAATGATGAATCTGGTTCCGGAAACCGCTTTAATTTATGGAGGGAAAACCCTCCGGGATGTCAAGAAATCCCTCAGTTTGCACCAACAACACAAAACGGATTTCAATATTCCACCAGAAGTTCCTTCTAGTGGAGAGAGTGTGCCTCTTGGATGTGGTAGCGTTCTCGCGCCGCCACACGAAGAACCATCCAACGGAGTAGTTTTTGAGCTTGAAGAACCGCAAACAACTTCACGCCGGCGACGGCATCTGGTGATGCAGGATGCATCCATATGCAACAACATAACTAACTTCTATTGTTGGATGACATGCATGGATGTTCCAGAGGTCGAAGAAGCCGCGCTCTATTTGGAGGCCGGGTATTCTCTCTATTGTGCCGATGAAGCGATCTTGAGATCGACCGACGAATTGAAAAATGCTGCCAATGCCTGCATCGACGTCCACAACATGGCTTGCAAGGGTCTATGGGAAAGAACAGACGACGATGTGGATTCCGTCAAAATCAACGTTGTTGCTATCGAATCTGGCGACCTTGGAGACATTGAGTATCCCTTCTGCTACGGTGGAACGACCATGTATATGGAAGGATTTCAGTGGATCCAATCATCGACCTGCGTTATAGTGCTCTTCGAGTCCTGGGTCCTCAACAGCCCCTGGAAATACTGTTTAGCTGTGGTCGGCACTATCTTTCTGGCGATCGGTCTGGAAAAATTCATCCAGCAACGACGCAAGGCCATGGCCCGTATGGAAGTTGGAACAAAACGGTTGGTGGCTTCTGCTGCCTTTTACGGCGTTCAATTGATAATCGGCTACGTGCTGATGCTCATCATCATGATCTATTCCGGCGTCTTGTTTTTGTCCGTCATTTTGGGATTAGTCGTCGGGCACATTCTTTTCAACGCCCGGGATGCGATATGGCCAATCCACGAGACACCGCTTCTCAACAAAGATATAATAGTGGAGAACAAAAACGACGAAACCGATGGCAGCAATAATGTCGGGTTACGACTAAACCCAAGGCGGTCAAGCTCAAGAAAGTCGTTCTCCAACGTTTCGGAAGCTGGCGAAGAACGCGCGTTGCGTGAAGGGTCCACGCATTGTCAGGAGTTCGAATCCTCTGAGCACGAGCCGGAGTACTACGGATCGCTGGAGAACGGAAGCAATCAAGAAACAGAAAGCTCTGCCGGCAACACCAACAAAACGTCAACGCGAAGGAAGACCATTGATCAGGCTGTGTCTGAGGGGAGCACCCCGTGCTGCCAACACGGCGAAGTTGCCTAGGAAAATTAGAAGAGGACGAAACAAAATAAAATCACAGCAACCAGCAGCAGTTTGTGTATGAACCGGTATTTTCTCTGCTGAAAATTGATCAGGAAATAAAACGGACGCATTTGCAAGAATTGACACTCTCTTATAATTACTGTAATATGGTGATTTGAGAAATTACGGCTAGTAAGTCAGGACCCCTTAGTAATAATCCTCTAGTTTCTTCACTCGATTGTATTTTGTTCAAGCTAGCAGGTTGACAGTGGACATAATTCTCCAAAACCCGAGGACCATAAGTGATAATTCTACGGAATTTGATTTTGTTTTTAAGGATTGAGTTATTTGTTTAGAGGGAATAGAAAAAACTTAACGTTATTCTCCGTACAACATGAACATAACTTATAGCTCCGATACTCCTATAATCCCAGATTTAATTAACGTACTTCTGGAATTGTTAAATGTCAGTACACAAATGAAAAATCGAATCGAGGTGAGTTGTGGGATCATATTTAAATTATTTATTGTGAAATCCTGGGGACATGTGCCTCCTCTCGATACATTAAATATAAAAAAGAATTGAAGTTCGGTGTTCTCTTTTCATTACTTTAATAGAATGTATATTCTTGGATAGGTCTAATTGAGATTAGATTACGTGTAATAACTGTACCCGTGTGCTTTAGAATATAGTGTGAGTAAGGCAGGATGCCCAACACTTGCTTTAAGAAGAGGTCTCTAGATGCATATATTGCTATTTCTGAAATGGTTCAATCCGCTTTGCTTATCAAATAAATTTTTAACAGCGTCACGAATCGAAGAACACAACATCGTATCGCTTTGACAAAAGGCGATCAACCATCGCGCTCAAAGCGATCTCAAAACAAGCGGCAAACACAGAATGACATCACAGATTTTATTCATTCGCTAAACAGGGGTCTGAAATAGTGAAACATTTGAGGAATGAGACTATGACGGACCAAACTTCATCCATGAAATCAGATATCCAAATGTCTGGTAGTAACAATAAGAGCAATACTTGGAAATACTTCGCTGCAAACGACGTCCTTGCGAAGCAATTTTATTCGTTGCCATTCCAAAATCGCAATGATATTAATGAAGAGATTCATGGCGTCCAATCGATGGCTTGTGAAGAAACACCAGCTTTAATTGAAGATTCTCTGAGACAGCTCTCGACCGAGTTGCAAAATTTGCCATTGCACTACAGACGGATATACCAAAGAGCGTCCGATCCGAGGACAAACACAGCTGACACCAGAAGTAATGACAACGACATCGAAAATGTGGGTATAGAGACTGAAGATCAAATGGATCTTGAATTTTTCTCGGAACAAGAAACCCCTCCTGCCTCCTCGAACACTTGCTATGTGAAAAGTCAGAACTTTCAGTTGGCCTTCCTCCGGTGCGAGTTTTTCGATGCGAAAAAAGCAGCAACACGCATGACGAAGTACCTGGAATTGGTATGCGATCTTTTCGGAGAAGAAGCATTGCAAAGACCATTGCGCGTAGATGATTTCCAGTCAAAAGAAGAAATCGACGTATTGAATGCAGGCCACCAACAGTTACTTCCATTTCGTGACAGAAGTGGGCGAAGAGTCCTCTTTGTTCATGGCGATATGAATCTTCCCTCTTCGTCATTGATGGCGCGGAGTGTGCTTAGTAAGGGCCCTGCGATGAAAGTGCTACTATACTTGTGGTCAGTGTTGATTGAAGATGTCGATGCTCAACGTAAGGGCTTGGTAGTCATTTTCTGGCCTCGCTACAATGATAATAGCACAGCAACGGAGACCGATTTGCAACAGGATACCAAACCTTCACCCGTGCGCAAGAGCAATAGGAAAAAGAAGGTTAATTCGACACGCACCATTCGAAAACAACGAAAATCTAACCAAGGTACCGCTTACGATACAAATCGGATGTCGGTTCCCGATATAGATTCGAGATCGACAGGGATGCGATTCTTTGAAGCAGTACCAGTTCGGTTTTGCGCGCTCCATGTTTGTATGCCCGATGTTCCCTTCCTTCGAATGATCCGTCATGTCATGCTATTGATTCTAGGAGAAAACCGAACCCGCATCAAGACTCATCAAGGTAAGAAAAGTAAAGTGATGAATCAGATATGAGCCGATTAACGTTCCTTGTATTTTGAGTAGCTCGAATCTAATTCACATCGGATATCGTTTACTTATGTCAGGTATGGGAATGGAGATGGTATATGCGCTAATGGGGTATGGAATTCCTGTTGATACTCTACCCTTCGATGAAATAACTCAGACCCTCAAAACAAAGAATTCAGCGTCATTTTTCAAGGTTCGACAAAAAATTGAAGCAGAGCAATCTAACTTGTACAATTGTGATAATCCATCAAGTGGAACTCGTACCGAGTCTAACAGCAGCGATGTATCTATTTCCAGCGAGGTTTCGACTCGATCAACTATGATTGAATGTCCTTCCCTCCACGATGTCATATTCCGATCAGGCAAGTCCTACATGAGCCATCCGGGAAATATGATGTTTCGTGAGCTGATCGAGCACCACATTTACGAGCACAACATGGCGACACAAGACCGGAAAAAGAATCTGACATGGCAGGTCATCGAAGAAGTAGAAATGAAGGGAGGTCGGTTCCTGGAGTACAACCGAAGTCTTGGAACCTGGACAGAACTGACCGACCGGGCTGCTGTTCGACACAAAATCGCTACTTATTTCAAGGAATTTCGACGAAAATTGAAGGCCCAACAACAAATCCAAATGAACCAGTGCAGCACTCACGAGTTCGAAGCACAAGACGGGAGACAGAAAAAGAAACAAAAACAGCCACCGAATTATATGCCGGAGAATTGTTTTTCGAATCTTTGACGCTGAAGAACGGAATGAAGAGATGAGATATGGATGGCATCGACTTTGTAGATTATAGAAGCGATTGGGGAACGAACGAGAAATAGATTTGATCATTATCTTTTTCGTAGAGGTTAATCCTTGATACGTTGAAAGTTGGTGAAAATAGGACTGTAGTCATAAAGATTCTTGACAATGATCTAGTGTAGAAAAGTTAGGGAATAATGCAACCATCAATTCACACCGAAGTTGCCGATCCAAAATGATAAAACGATTTGAGAATGAATTTGTTTTTGTTTTACTTGACTAGGCTTCCAGTTCGTTTCGAACATTGTAGCGACGATAACCATCTACAAAACCTACTTCAGTGTCAATAAAAAAGCTCAGTTACAACAGGATAGAAAAATGGTGCATATATCGCCATCGTGTCGAAGCAAAACAGAAAGGTGCCTTGACTGTGAATCGAACACAGGACCTTCAGATCTTCAGTCTGACGCTCTCCCAACTGAGCTATCAAGGCACATCTGCATGGCATAGAATCTAAATATACAAAATACTCTCCCTTCCGTAGGCCGAATGAAAAAAAATGTGAGGTAGATACGCACGCCGGAGAAATGACAGACGATTTCTTTTCAGTCGTGCTCAGTTTTATGTCGGCGTTGCAAAACTTGCCAAAATTTTCTCTTTTTCTCTGACTCACTGCGTTGCCTGAAATTGATCTCTCATCTTTTTAGAGTATCAGTATTGAACTAATGTCGTTACAAAGATGATACCCTCGTTTGCAAATTGCAGAATTCCGTTCAGATTCTTTTACAACACTTCCGACAACGTTAATGGTATTTAGCCAAAGTTTATGACAGAAAACTCGATGACAAGGACAGCATTACATCGGATCGGTAGCCGCCGATCGTTTTGTTTGGTCTTCCTAGTTGTGGTGACGACCCTGGCAACAGCAGCAAATGCGTTTGTCGTGAAGGGTACACGGAGGACAAAAAGAGTCGTTGCACTGAAGGCGGCTCCCAAGATCCAACAAACGCCTCAACAAAAGGCACGCCGAAAAGAATTACTGAAACGGAATGGGCCGTACTTTGCCCTTGACAAACGAAGTGGCGAAATCGAGTTCGGGGCTGCTACGAAACTCGTGACAGACCTGTCGAAGAGCCCCGGCGTAGACAGGGCGTCCATCGAGGAGTGGCTGGGCGACAACGACGGGAAGGGATTGGCGCTTTCGATTTGGGATGAAAGGCTGATGACTGTTCTGCCCGATAGTGTATACCGCCTACAAACAATGCCACTGAAATTTGTGACGCTAGAGCTCCAGCCGAGCGTTGACCTTCAGATGTGGACACAGCCTGCGGGAAAGAACCGTGCTGGTCGACAGCTTCCTCCGATCTTCAAACTCAATTCAGTTGCTTTCGAGACCAATCTTCGACTCTTGCCGGGCATGGGAATCATCAGCTCGGAGGCTCTCGGGATCTTCATCGAGGTGGCAGGCGATCTGCGACCATCGGAGGACGGGAAAGGCGTAACGGGAACTATTTCCTTTCAAACAAAGGGTCTGTTACCACCGCCCCTAAGGATCCTTCCATCCGCGGCGCTCGAGCTGGCAGCGAACACCATCAATGATACCATCGTTCAGTTTGCCGTAGCCTCTTTCGAAAAGGGGGCTATCGACAAGTACGATGAATTCATGAAGGAGCGAAAAACATCTGCCGCAGCGTCGCAACAATAGCGATTCGTGAAGTTAAAAAAATAGAATTTGTGCATTATTTTTTGAAAAGAATGGTCATTGATGATCGTGAATTTTATGCTATCGCGTTTGAAATTGAAAAGAATTGTTTTTATAGCTCTGAAAAGAACGATGCGTTTGCGGAACTGTGTTATATGAAGAAAGCAAATACGGCAGGAATCTTGGCTCACAAAATTGATTTTAATCATAACTGTGGAAGTATCGAGAAAGTATTGTTTTGTTAAATTCGTCATATGCTATCGACGATGAGATCGGCATAGTTCCGGCAGCACTCGACGAGTTTAGCATTACGAACATCGTTGAATTCTGCCCTCTTTATAGCAGCTTCGCGATCGGTGCTCCCACCCCAGGCCTTGGTTTTGGAAGGATTCCATGTCTCGAGGCTACGTTCGATGATTCGATCCCTCTGCGTTTCTACCGCACTGCTTCCAGGGGGAGCCACGAACCATGTCTCGTCCCAAAGAGCCGCCGTGTCCCTCCATCGCAAGATTTCCTCGCCAATTGCAATAGGGCACAACAAATCAGAACAACCTTTTTGTAATCGAGAGCCGGGTAGTGGGAAGTTTGTTGTGGTTTCAACTTCTGCCCCCAATAAACCAAGAATCAGATAGTTTCCCTCTACCAATACAATCTGGTGGGATTCTTCAACTGTGACAGCATTATCCACCGGATCCGAAAGTGCCCGATCGTACTCTGGTAGACTCGCTTTCCCAGACGCTTTCGCATTGGCAAGATCTTCGGCGAGAGCTTTTGCATCAAATGTCCAGGGGGCTCCCCTTCGGCTCATTCCCTTTGTCCCGTCGTCGTCTCCGAGGGTTTTTGCAACGTTTGCAAGCTCCTTACGAGTGAAGTGATAACCATCCATCGGTACTGCCACGGCCTGTATAGTAGTAGGTTGCGGCATTCTTTCCGAACCTTTGTTGGCGCTGCCTCCATCGTCAATGCTGAGGGGCTTGACTTGCAGATTGCATATCTTTTCTGCAACAGCTGCCGCGAGTGTACTTTTTCCAGCACCAGGTCCACCAGCAATTCCAATCCAGCACCTCCCACCAAGACCAGTTCCTTTCCCTGAATTGTAGAGATCGATTGCCCGCTGGGCAAGGCGGTCATACGTCGCTTCCATGCCAGCATCGGGCACGGTTGTTGAAGGAGGAGGGGGAATCGGAAGGACCATGGCAGAAGCAAATGCTTTCGAAGGATCCACCAGCACAATTGCAACTATAATCGAAACAAAGCAGACAATAGAATGACGGAGTATCATGTGATTTGACACTTTCGGGGGAAGTCGTATTCGTTAGGAATGTCGAAAAATGGAAGATCGCTACGAAATTCAAAATCTCAAAATCTCGAGGTGCGCAAAAAATGCGGAACCCGCGAAAAATGTTGGGCTTCAAAAAAGTGCCCGCTGAAAGTAGAACATTGAATATTCTTACCACAAGATATCCTCAACACTGGGATTACTGTAGAGTTACTGCAAGTACTCTACTACTAACATTTATGGAAGTAACATGTTTTGGCCAGTGCAAGCCATTCCCCGCTAGTGAAAGGAGGAGTATGATGCTACCAGAAAGAGGACACCACAAACAACAACTAGAAAAGTTAGCAATGCCTTCTTTTTACTGATTTGCGGTAACAAAGCTGGTGCTGCTGAAGTACTATGAGGAGGACAACGACTCCTAGATTCGGATGCGGCGATAGCCTCAGACAGTATTTAATAGTACATGGGAGTCTTTTCAATTGCAGCGCAAAAAATGCGGTAGCATCCACACCATAGAATTGGCGGAAAAGATTGGACGATGCTTATAAAATTTCAGTCGCAAAATATGTTTTGAACGATGAAAATAATCTCAAGATGAGTTGCTGAAGATGAATTATGATACTATAGTGTTGCGTATGCAGTATTGTATGTACGTAGTTTATAATGGATCAGTGCTCATCCGATGGGGGGCAAATTCTGAAGGAGGTTCCTTCCCACAGCGACGGAAGAGATAGGCGACCTCAACGTCTTTCGTGAGAGGAATGATCAGATCCCGGTAGATTGCCTCGACCGTGGAAGGGCACACCTTGTTGGAATTTTGGGAGGCGGAATCGTCGCCCATTGCCTCGAGGGCGGCGACAACAGCCGATGCCGCTGCGGCGGCTACGATGGACGAGGTCGTCTTTTCTTCCCCGTAAAGTGGCGGGAGGTCCGCCAAAAGGGGTTCTGTTCCATAGGTCGCCGCCTTCAAGCGGGCGCGACGCAATACCTTGAGCTCAACGGCCTCGTTTGTTAGCAACTTCATGACCCCATCGGCATCGTTCGCGTCGACCAGTGCCTGGTATCCCTCGGGATCGCTCATGTACTTGCTTTCCGCTACGAATTTACCATAATGAACACGCTTCGAGAGAGCCTGAAGGACGGCAATGTCGGCCAGAACGCACGAACCATGTTGCTCATCGTCCCCCTTGGCGCAGATGGATGGAACAACGTCTTCGATGTACTTTTTGAGCAGAATCTCGTTGAAATTGACCTTGGAAGCATTACCGACGTCAGAGAGAAGTCCGCTGTCGTACTCAAGGTCCTTCTTCAGGTATTGGCATTCTGTAACGATCTTCTCGGGATAAAACGCGTGTTCTTCGGGACTCTTGTAGCGTCTCAAACCGCTGTGAACTTTTTCGGTTTCCGTCAGCATATATTCCAGGAAACTCTCGTCGTCACCATTTACACTGGAATCAAGGCCGCTGGCACCGGGTTCATAGACCACCTTGTTTTGTCGGTATTGCGCTCGTTCGATGAGAGCGAAAATAATGGTTTCCTCCTGTCGGATAAGAGAAGCACGGATCGAATCGAGCGAGAGGACTTCCGAAGTCTTCACATTTTCGTTATTGCTATCGTTGGTTTCTCCGTTTACTGAAGCAGTCACCTCGGTTGACGACGTGCTACTCCCCAATCTGGAATTCCATGGGCCTTTGCAGACGCTGCTTGCAACACTATTCATCGAAGAAGAAGCAAAGGCGTGCGATGTGCCGGTCAGCATAGCGAACCCGAGAATGGCGGTCGATACTATCATGGAAATGGCGAAGGAATTTGACTTTGTTGTTGATTTAGCATGGCCACGCCACCGCATCATTGTTATCTGAATATAACCTTGCAAGGAAAATTAGCTTCGATTGTCCCAACAAAGGAATTCGGTCAAGGACCAAAACGAATGAAAGTTGAAAAAATAAGAATGATAATGTTGTCGTTACTATTATCGGATTGGATGAGAACTTGCTTGACGGTAAAATAGAGCTTCCAAAAATCTTCTTTTTCAACGAGCCATCTTTTCAAAAACGCACGCATTGTATAGTATGGCGGTATGATAACGTCACAGCTCTCTCCAGCAGCATTTTCAATTCGGACCGGTCGAAAGGCGCGCGCATGGTCAATGACTGCAAGGGATTCAAAATATGGGTCACGAGTGACCTAGCGTAGACGACCAGTTCGACCAACAATTAGCACTGCTCTATTACGAAACAACACACGTCATCGGCATTGACAGCAGCAAGTGTCTGAGAAAGAACAAAATCTAATGTCTGGATCATTGCGTTTCTCATTGGCTCAGCACCCTTTTTCTTGCAGATGATCTATCGCAGATTCGAACGACATGACAGCTAAATCCTAAAACCACATCAACGATGTCAAGTCATCGAAGGTGACAACAAGAATGATTTCGGTGCTTGCAACAGGAAACCGACAAACTAATTCCCGTTCCTTTCTCATTAAGTTCTCTCTAGCAACCTTCACAAAGCAGAATCTTTACAAAGCAGACAAAAACAACTCGTAATTCAAAATGGCTCGATCAATCTCCTTTTTCCTTTTCTTCTCCGCGGTGATGCTATTTCTGTCGTCGGCCAATGCCTTTTCAATTCAGCAATCCCGTGCCGTCGAAGGATTGCAATCAAGAGCCGCATCCAAGAGAATGTTGGCGTCGATATTGAAAATGTCGGAAGGAGAACAAGAAGACGTCCAGAGCAAAATTTCTGCCGATGGAACATTCTATGACGATGAGGTAAGAGCATAAACTTGTGCAACTCCGTGATTGTCCCCAAATCCTATAAAAAACAACCGCCTCCGGAAGCTGTATCTCAATGAACCCTTTTTGTACACACAGGTCGATTCGGCACCAATCAAGACTGGCATTTCCGATTCGATGAAGGCCAGACTTATCGCGGAAGCTTCAACGGGCCTCGATTCGGAGAAGCCGCAAACGAACGTTATTTTGTACATTAGTGTCGTTGTTGCGTTCCTTGTTGCTGTGGGAGGATCTGGAATCTTGTACTAAAGGCATTGCATACAGATTTCGTCATTCTTCGGCCAAAGGAGAGAGCGGTTTTTATGACAACTACATATGATTTTTATTTCGGAAAAAGAAAGGGAAATGAGTCTAGTACTCAAAAATGCAAGAACATATCAACGACAGATAAATGTCGAAAGGGAAAGCCGTTGCTTCGAATCAAGAGTATTGCGGTTGTAAAAGGAAGAAATGATCTGGGACTACATCACTGACGATCAGATCGAATCACTTCTGTCGGCTTTCGCTTTTTCACCAACCCACAAAAGAAAATAATTTTACAGTCAACTCCTATTTATTCAAAACTACCTGTACTTTATATGATTACACTTGAAAGTTTTCATTCATTCTCAAATTAGTCTTCGGGAACGACTTAATTGTTTCCTCGTCAAGCTATTTTCATCTTCAACTCAATAGCAAACAATTTTCGGAAGTATCTGGTCATGGTCGTAGGGTCCCATAATCATCATTTAGCATCACTCCAACTTTACCGCCACCAATGTGGATACTATCGGGCCATCACATCGTATAAATTTAAATAGACGGGTAGCGCTCACAGTTGTGGCGATCCCTTTTGAGCTTTTCGTTAGTAAATGTGGCGCTCTTAGACCGAAAAACACAGTGACAACGAAAATGCATGGACTGCAGAAACTTCGAGATGTCATCTTCTCATTGTCAAAATGATCGTCATTGTTACCATCTTCTTCATTCGAGTTGCTGTCATTGTCGCTGATGCTTATACAGACCCTTCTTCTACCAGTGCCAATGAGGCAAATGATTTTTCTTTCTTTCTTCTCGTTTTTCAAAAAAGTCGATCGACATTATCCAGCACGGCACATCGTCTTTCGCTTGCGAGACATCGCTAACCTGAAATGAGTTATATTCATCACAATCATTCAAAACATAATCATTTGCAGTATTTCCATTACAATATGTTCAGTGGATCAGATTGAATCATGCACGGCTTTTTCGATGTAGTTTGTATCACCCATCGAGGAACAATCCATCACGAATCAATTAATGCTCAAAGCCAGCCACAGATGTTTTTAGAGAATATTCAATGTCCAAGGCATGATCACGCTAAAGCATTCGTATTCGGCACTACTTCCAAAGAACTCTCTTATACGACAACATAATTCATCATTTCAGTATTTTGTGGCAACATAAGAAAATTTGATTTTGTTCTCATGCGTGAACACTGTAACACAAAATTGTTGGTAGGAATAATTAAAAGGCGTCGGCTTATGATTGAAAACGTGATTCAATAAATGTGGCTATTATGTCGAGCCCCGTTCTAGTCTAGACGTGATCCGACTTCCTAATTTACTTAAGGCGACCGGGATCTTTCAACACCTACAACAGAGAACCACTATTATTTAGTAATTACAGTAAGCACTAACGAGAATAAGTCTTTCTAGAGAAACCCGAACATCGCGAAAATATTCTCTTAACAATTGCGCTTACAGTGATTCTCGACTTGGGTTCTAAAACGAGACCTTTAAGTCTTTAAAATTTAAGAATATTTTACTTATAACTCTCATCACAGAGCGTTCTAAGACTGCCAATTTTAATGTTCAAGAAGAAGCTGTCACGATGGAACACTTTTTTTGCCAACCACGTGTGGGAATCTTGAATAAAACGATACAGTACTCCTACTTCTAAACAATTCAGACTTCCTTCAGTGAATCGGAACGTTTCACTCTGAAGCTGTTCACATTCTTATGGTACTGAAGACACAAAAACATCACAAGTCGAACCTGAGGGTATGGCGTCATACTCTGGACAGATTAGTTCGTTAAACTTGTTTCCTAGAACCAGAAAGCGAACACAACTACGAACAAGGTATCAACGAATGGGAGAATAAAAAGCAAAGATGACTTTCGACTTTGAAGACGAAATCAAGGACAACCCAAAGGATGTTGACAATCTCCTTTCGGCTGAACTAATGCGGTTGTCCCTTCGCGATCGAACTGCGATTCAAGAGGAGATTCACGGTGTCAACTGTGTAGCTAAGACCGAAACGCCAGACCTCTTGGAATCCTCTTTGCGCCAGCTTGCCACGGAGCTTGATCAGAATCTCCCCGAAGAAATTACTCAGGCCTACCAGCAGAGTCAGAAACTCCCCAACACCTACGTTAATACACTAGCCTTCCGTCTCCGATTCCTACGATGCGAGCTCTTCGACGTAAGAAGGACCGCCCGGCGTATTGCCCTCTTTTTGAACATTGTCCTCGAATACTTTGGAGAGTACGCCCTCGAACGGCCCATCCGGTTGAGTGATATGACCAAGGAAGAACTGAAATATATGCGGAAGGGGCGGCACCAGTGGCTGCCCTTCCGTGATCGAAGTGGACGTCGTATTGCGATCATCATTCCGGGGAAGGAACTCTACAATATGCCTCACAAAATTAAGGTAAGTACGAACGATGTGATGCGATGCGACGAAAAATAGTGTCGTCGTTTCTGTGATGCCAAACACAATCATTTCTATGGAACGGATTAACCAGTTTGTTCACTCATACCATCATCATCTTTCTCGTTTCAAAACAGACGAAACTTGTAATATATTTTTGTTGGACAGCAGGGGACGACGTCGATGCCCAGCTCAAAGGAATCGTGATACTAGTTTGGTTCGACAAGAACTTCGATCAACCACCGAGTAAACACAAAACCAAGATGCATGAGCTGGCAACGGTTCGAATTTGTGCCTTACACTTGTGCACGCCTGATACGCCTTTCTTTCGGTTCCGGAGGGCCATCGTGACTATGAGGGCCGCCCATGTGCGGACAAAACTGCGGGCGCACGTCGGAAACACGACGGAACTCACCTACATTCTCCAGGGCTACGGAATTCCCACGGACACTCTTCCAATTACGTATTCTGGAACGGTGAAACTTCAGGCGGTACGGCAGTGGATGCGATTGCGGAACTTTTTGGAGGAACCCATTTTCCAAAATTCCGCGGAGATTCTATCGATAGTCGAATGCCCATACCCCAACGATATTGTGTTTCGACAGGGGACATCAATTCTGACACACCCCGGTAATACTAGCTTTCGAAATCTCATCGCATCTAAATTCGAAGAAATCGACAGGAGATTAAAAAACGAGAATGGCAAAGAAAATCCAAAACTGGCCAAGGATATGAATAAGATACGAACGAGAATCCTCGTCAAGGAGGTGATGGAGGAGATGCAAAGAGCTAACATGCGTGTCTTGAACTGGAACGACGCTCAGGGATTCTGGAAAGTACTCAATGACCATTCTCAGATATATCTAAAGGTCGAGTACCTTGTGCGAGAGCACAGAAATTCGGTCAAGGCACTAGAAAATCGACAGTGGGTGAATAGTAGTACTTCGGCGTTTCGAAGCCAAGCAGATTCTGGTGGCACTGGCTGTTTTGGTGACCGCGGGACATTGGCGACAAAGAAAGTAGTTGAAGAAGGGAATACAAGTAATGTTGTTTTCTCCGAGTGCTTCGGGAAGAAATTCTGCGATTTTTCTAGTCAGCCGGGTCAACCGGGTTATTGAGGAAAGTTTGCACCAGGGGGTCTCTAGAGATTTGACAGCACATGGTGATCCTTGGGGTGGTGAATCATTTCTCCTATCTGCCTCTGCGACTATTACTTCTACAATACAGGGGATTGCCTCGATTTTTGAAACGGGTTGCCGCTTAAGCAACCGTGAGAACCAGAAAGCTGATACTACTATCTTTCTATTTTAAAACATCCTTTTTATTTTTGCAATGAAGTATTGTACGTACGTGTATCATGGTATCGTATTATTTTTCTTCTTCTCATGACTCATACCTCGTGATTCAAATCAAAACCCGTGATTGACGAAAATATCTTGTTGACGGGATTGCGCGTGCCCTGTCCCACAATGCCTACCGTTAACGTTCGGAAATAACACGGCACAGAACGTAGCGTGCCGCTCTACGAAAACATGTTTCAAAAAATGCCATGGGCAAAGCGAATAGAGTAAAGCGTCTTTTTTTACATTCCTCCTTTCTGTATTGGGCAACAAACAACTGTTGAGACTGTTATCTCATTGGTAAATCGCAATCTTCTTGTGAAGTGCAACATTCTCACTGACAAGTTGATCGCCACCCTACGAATCATTAATTGTCGCTCGAAGAGAAATTAATTCCGGAATGGATCTCCAAGCCATTCTGGATTCGGCCGATTCGTCCTCTGAAGATTCCTATTCGGGCGGAAAGAGAGGAAAGGCTTCTCCATCGAGGGGATACGTAGATCGGAGTTTGGATTACGGGAGTTACAACAACAACAACAACAACAACAGTACCTTCTTAAGCGGAGGTGGTTCGGAAGATGCAGTGGATCTCGAACGAATATTGCGAGAAGACGAAGACGATGACTACGACGAGGATGATGGGGTCTTGTCCAACAGTACCGATAGCGGTGGTGCTGACTACATTTATGATCGGAGATCACGAAAACCCGAGCGAAAATTAGAAAGTGAAGGAGTTCCTCGGCCACAAAGCCTCACTTCGTCGTCCCGGAGAATCTCGTCAATTTCGAACAGTTATCACAGCACTAGCCACAATAGCGTCAGCAACATGAGCAACGCCGAGGAATGGGACGTCTTGCAAGCCATTTTGGGAGATGATGACGATGATGATGGTGACGAATATGGGGAATATCGATCGCAGACTTCCTCCTCGTATCTTCATGGATTCGGGGACAATGACTATAGCTACGGAGCCGATGACCCCGTCTTGGTGCCTTCTCGAAACGGGTCGAAGGCGCATCGGAACGAAGACTTGGAGGCCATTCGAAACCAAAACCAGGTTGATTTGATATTGCAGCAATCAAGCGATGAAGAAGACCTCTATGGTGACGAAGACATGTCGAATTACTTACAGCAACAAACCAAGTACAATTACAATTACGGCAACAACAAAAAGCATTCCAGAATCAACACTGGCGACGACATTGACCTGGTGGATGTTGGCAACGTTGATAGCTTTGCCACAGCGATACAATCTCAAGATTCTGAATTGTCCGAAAAATACGTCGCTGATAGTAATCAAGATCAATCTTCATCACTAAGAAAGCCTTCCTCGAAGAACAAACAAAACAAAAATCACAAGACGGGAGCTGTGATTGCAAAATCGGATATTGACTTGGAAAAGGCATCGCGAAAGGCTCTGCAAATAGCACGATCACGAGAGGCCAAGCTTTTAAAGTCAACCAGAGAGGCACGTGACAATATTGTTTCTCCCCTCACAGTGAAACGTCGTCTTAAACCCAAAATTGAGTTGGATACCAAATCACAGAGACAAGCGCAGCAGCAACAATTGAAGCAAGAAGAAAAAAAGCAGTCTGAGACCTCAATGCCTTCCAGTAATGCTGCCAAAAGTAATAAGAACAACAGTACTGCCCCCTACTTTAATTTCTCTGGCGGAGTCATATCAATGAAAAAAATGCAGAGTACATCGAAGAGCCTTGTTGAACGGTGCCGAGCTAAGGAAGATGACGACAACTTGCCAACGGCTGTTGGGATCAACTCTCGCTTCGTAGCGATTGGAACTCAGACCGGCGCTATTCTTGTTTATGACCACTTTGAGGTTCTGCGCCAAATACTGGGCGGCAGCAAGCCGATGACTGGAGCGCCCGATAATTCGGGAGGAGATGCCTCATTCAATCCGAAAAATTCCGGAGCCGTTACGACTCTAGATCTAAGTTTGGTGCAGGGAGAGTTCTTGGCCGCTGGATACACTCGTGGTAGCGTCGTTCTTTGGGATATCATCAAAGGAATCCCCCTAAAAAACGTTGTCGAAAGCAGCAACACGCAGTATCCGTCACCAATTGTAAGCGTGCGGTTCTTTTCAGCAGATCTTAAGTTGGTGATGGTTGATGCAGGCGGGTTGGTGAATAAACTGAATTTTACGAAACCAATGCTGTGGTCGACGTACAGCGTGGAATCTGAATGTTTGCTCGACGGAACTGCTGGGCAAATTTTAGCTCTCAATGTTTTACCACCGTATCAATATATTCGACAGCAACTAAACCTCCAACAACAGCAGCAACAGAAGCAAGAACAATCTGGCAATGTTACCAGTAGTGAGGGCGCTGCGAAAACTTTGAAGGCGATTATGAAAAAATTGAATCTCATCGCGCTGAGCAACGAGCGCAATTCTTTCGCTATTGCTGTCGAACCCGATGTTCAAGTCCTCCATCGCTGGTCGAAACCCTCGCAGGATCGTATTGAAGGCAACCAGCAGCAACTTCAAGACGATCAAGCCCAGGTATATCTTCCATGCCTTTCTTGGGGATGGGCTCTTGTCAACGGCGGAGGCAATGTAATCAATCCCATTCTGGCGCGGGCCTGGGGCTGCTGCATCCAGTTTTTGCGCGCTAGCTTCCCCGAGGCCGATGACGGAGATGCTGGAAACGAATCGAATAACAAAGAAGGTTTTCAATATCCGGCTTTCGGGATCCATGACGAATTCGACGTGGATGTGCCAATCGTGTCACTGGAATGGCTCAACGATAGGTCACTGGTATATCTTTCGATGAACAACGAATTCACTGTTGTTGATACCGTCATGATGACTCTGCTCGAGAGATTGGATTTTTCGAATTTGAAGCTGGTTTATGCCGAATTTTCTCTTAGCCGTAAGGTAGCACCTCCCAAATCCGCCGAGACTGATTCCGAAGAGAAGGAGGGCCAAAATACCGAAGCGCTCGCTTCCGCCGAAAAGGCGGAAACTTATTTTTGTACCACTTTTCAAAATTCTTTTCGATCCTGTGACAAACGGCTTTTGTTGCTGTGCCAAGAAGAACTCAAGAGTGTCTCTGTTGTTGGTGCTCGCCCCCGTATTTCAGGGTTGGAAAACGATGGTGAATGGCTTGAAGCCCTTGCGCTGGCCCTCGATCACTATGAGAACACCATCAAATCTCAAGAAGATCGAAAGCGTAACCCTATGGGTTACGCAGATCTCTCGAAACATCCTGGATTTCAACCTCGAAATGGCGACGGACGGACGGAAGATGAGGAATGGATTGCGAAATTGTTAATTCGATACCTCAATATAGCTGTGGAAAACGCTCCAGAAACTGACAATGACTTCAACTTTCCACCAGAAATCCGACAGGCTCAGTTGGAACTCGCCCGATCTCACTTTCAGATGCTCGCCGGTGTTTGTGTAGAGTTTTGTGTGGTAACGAAACGCCTCGATTTGCTTTATGGGCCAATTTTCCGTCGCTTCCACGCTGCCGGCTTTCTCAATGTCTTCCTTGATGTCCTGGAACCCTACATTCTCAACGACAAGCTCAACTACATTGCACCAGAGGCAATGATGCATTTTGTAGAGCACTGCCGAACAAACAATGGTATTGCCACCGTCGAGCGGTGTCTCTTACACATGGATGTGACAATTATGGATTTCGATACGATATTGAATCTGCTTCGGGCAAACGAAATGTATTCTGCCCTCTTTTATATCTACAATCAGGGATTGAAGGATTTTACGACGCCTCTGGAAATTTTGTGCGAGAGTATCTTCGATGCGGCTGACACACTCGGACAATTGACCAACGAACGTCGTATCGATGGTGTGCCCCAAAACGACTTTGAACGATTTGGATACAAGGCGATATTGTATCTGCAAAGCACTTTCAGTGGACGAAATTTCCCCAAGGACACGGAGATGGCTGAAGATATTGTGCACAAGGTCCGTCCTCAGCTGTTGAAATTGTTGTTAAAATCTCGGTATAAGCCCAGCAGAAGCATTCGGGCACCTGCACAGGTCATCGGGCAGCGTGCTTTGCGATACCCGTACGCCCATATATTGCTGATGGTTGACCCAAAAGCCATGTTCGATACATTGTCGACTGCGATGGATGCTCCGGACGAAGAATTCTCCATGAACGGATCATCTGGCGTAGAGTCAATCGGTGGTTGGGAGGTGGAAGTGAGCGCCGAAACAGGTTCAAACAACTCATCAGGCAACAGCAATAGCACGCGCTCGGCACCAGACCGACAGGAAATCATCAGCATGCTGCTTTCTATAATGATGCCCTCGAAGGATGATGTTACTATTACCCATCAAACGACACTTTACAAATCTGAGTCTGCTGTAAACGCCTTTTTGGATTTCCTAGCAGAATATCTAATGAGAGGCGTTATCCGTACTAACAAGTCAGTGACCTTCATGATCTTGAATAGGATGGCTACACGATATTCTGCTGCTCGAGATTCCGAAGATCGAAAAAAATGGCAAGGCCAAATTATTGCCCTTTTGTCCGCTCTACCACGAAGTTCTTACGAGAGTAACGACGTCTTAGCACTTGTTGAAAAAAGTGGTATCCACCGAGCCTCTCTGCTTCTGCACCAAGAAGAGGCTTCTGCGTGGTCGCACAAAGATATGACTATGGAGCGACGAGCCACCCACTTTTGCGCGGCCATCGATTGTTACCTTGACGACGATGATGCAGATTTTCGAAAAGAGGTATTTTCTTATGTCAAAAAGGAATGCAGTGGTGCCACCGACGAGAAAGAACCGAATGCATTGCGTGATGCCCTGATTACAAAGCTTGTCGATTTGGTAATTCTCGATCCATTGCTGACCGCTGAGCTTACTGCTGATCTCTTCGTGGACGACCCAGACTTGGTGATTCGCAGCCTACAGGACGAGGAAGCCAGGTTTATGTTCCTAAAGGCTGTTATATCTGGTGATCTGAACGACATGGATGCGGTAGCAGGATCTGTCCTCAATGCACAGCTCACGACTGAACATCACCACGAATACATGGCACTTATGGCCAAGCTCTATCCGGATATGGTTTATGACTACCTTTCGACCCACAATAACTACCGTACTGAAGAGTGCCTTCAGCTCTGCCAAAACTATGATATCGCGGACGCCTCTGCTTATCTGCTTGAGCGCATGGGAAATGTTACGAGTGCGTTGCAACTCATTTTGCAGACGATGGAAACTCGTATGATGAATCTGAAACGCACTATTCGTGGAATGAGCACAGACTACTTTGATAAGTATTATTCGAAACACAGGCATCTAACGAAACGCAACCGCATTCATCCCGAGTTGTCAAGCAAGCAACAAAAAGAAATCGATGGGTTGAAAAAGATTTTAACTGTGGCTCTCGATGTCTGCGAGCGAAATTCTGGAAGTTTCTCAAGTCGCACTGTAACGGAGCATGGATCGCAGCTATGGTTCAATGTCCTTGATCGCCTTATCAATGCAAAGGGATTTCTGCGTCTTTCCAAGGAGCAACCGGGTCACGCCAAAATCATGTCTGGTGTTCTCAGCGAGCTCTTGCGCATGACTATGCAACGCATGGTGTCTAGCGTACCTCTACCCGATTTGGTGCGCAAAGTCACATCTGATCACTCGGGGAGTCGTCTTGGGGAGGTTCGTGAAATGATCGAAAGCCTTCTTGCTACATATGGTCAAGAATTGGGCGTTTTTGGTGGAGCAGTGAGTGTTTTTCACTACGACTCTCACCAAATGGAGAAAACTCACCACGGCTTACGCGTTTGTGGATCTAACGTGCAATCCGTAATGGGTGTTGGATTGAATAAATCTTCTAACTCTGTCAAGACAATGAAAATAATCCGTAACGATCACGAAGTATTGCAGTTGGGTGGATTCTCTGGTTCTACTCGTGGTGATGCGAGTGTTGTCATTACTGATTCCCCTCGCCGTCCGGGATTGAAAGCAGAGCGGGGACTCGGTGATGCCCTCTCTCGCCTGAGATCTAGAAGACAAAGAGGGCCTAACGGAAGCACCGACACGAATGGCCTCAACATTCATAATATGCGAAAGGCGTCCGGCCTGAATCTGATGACGTCAACCGAAATGTCATACCGACGGGGAGAACTGTCTGATGATGCGACATTTTTCGAAGATCGACAAGTTGGACAGCTGGGCGCTGCAGAACATCGAGGGCGAATTATGAGCTTTATCTATTGAAAATAAAAAATCTGAGGCGTTTGCTTCAATAAGTTAACACCCCTCAAGTTGTATACACTACCATTAGAACAATATCCACATATTCTCGGAAAGTCCGGTGTTGTAATCCGCTGAAAACATTTTTGTCTAGTTTTTTGTTCAAGGACGTAATAAGAAAATGAATGAATGAATCGTGATTTTTCGGGGAGAGAACAACCAATTTCGATGGATTTGTTTCATTTGAGTCACGTTGTTCTCGACTCTTCGAATTTAATGAGCGTTTGAAGTTCCAACAGGAGGGGCTTTATTGAGCGGGAATTCATAAAATTCTCTTTCTGGATCCAAGACTGCATGACGCATCGAGAGATAATGAGAGAAAACAATCTGATCGCCGAGTTCCTTAATTCTTAGACTTCTTGAGCGACGAATATTATCAGTGAAGACAACACAAGTGCATGCCTTGTGAAACAGACAGGGCTCTAGAGATAAAATCACAATACTCCACAGTGATACAAAAGACGGCACTAACAGGAAAGAACGACGATGATTGTTGCTGCACGACAAAGATTACTCGCTTCTCAAGGACGCCAATCAGTCCTCGTTACAACAGCCAAATCCATCTCTCAAACGAACACGTTGCCTTTGCGATGGCACAGTAGCATCGAGGCAAAAGGATGTCCTTACCATGGCGGCGGGAATAATGACTCTGCACCATCCATCGATAAGGTGAAATTGGTTAACGTCCCGAAACTACCGTTCCTGGGAAGCATCATTTCCCAGCATTCGGGAATGGACAAAGTTGATCTCACTAAAAGTTACGACACTTGGTACAACAATCATAAAAGCTTTGGTCATTTTTACTCAGCAGGCTTGCCGGCTGTTGGAAAAGGTATATACAATGAAGGTGAGTGTTTTGTGAGCGGTGTGTACCATACGTACGATAATCAAGGAAGCGATTTATTGAAGGTCGGAAATCTGCCCTTCGATCCTCTTCCTCATCTTACATGTCTACCACCATTTCGATACCAAAACAGTGTTTGTACTGACCGATCCTAACGAAATGATGAAGGTTCTACGAAAAGAGGGACCGCTCCCATTTGGACCTTTGTCAATCCAATGGTAAGGAATCCATTAACCAATACTGCCCGCTTTCCAGAATGCGAACGTGGGAGACTACACGACTCGTTTTCTGAGATGCGAATGTACGATATCGATCATATGAATATCATTTTTGACCCAGAAAGGCTTTTTTTATTTGCATTATTATCTACAGGCCTCTTACGGAATATTACAAAGACGAAAAAGAAGCAGGAACCCAGGGGGGATCAGCAGGCAGCGGTCTCATGAGCAATGGGCCAGAATGGCAAAAGTATCGCCGGTTCATTCAGAGTGATTTGCTTCACCCAGCTTCTGCTAAAGGATACGCGTCGGGTATAATTAAAGCTAGTCAGATGGCAAGCGAGGGTGCACCAAAGCATGCAAAAAATGTCTCAGAGTACATGGCATACAGCAGTTTCGATATGTTTTCGTCGGTTGCCTTTGGCGAATTCCCTGGAATTGCTACTGGGAAAGGCATGCACGAAGAGGACGAGAAATTCTGCAAATCTACCTTGGGAGGATTGGGACTGGTATTGCCTTTGATTAAAAATCCATTGGAGTTGGTTTTGAAAAAGATGGGGATTAAAAGCAAACTCTACTCTGAGTTTGAAAGAAATTTCGGAACTGCTCGCGAAATCGCTCATGAAAAGGTCAAGCGATTTAGGAAGCGCAAGGCAAACGGTGATTTCCAAGACGACTTTGAAGACAACTCGTATGCCAATTTGTCGATCGATCGACAACTCTCTGCTGTTGGACAGGAAGATGCGCTGAGGGAAGACGAAGCCGCAGAGATGATTGTTCTTGGGTTGGTTGCAGCAGTCGACACGACGTCTGCCTTGCTCAATTGGACCATAACCCATCTAGCACTAAACCCAGATGTCCAGGAAGAGCTTTACAAAGAGATCTCACAAAATGTTGCAAACGTGGGTACAGGTACTCTAACCGTAGATTGCTTCGGAAAATCGAACAACGTGTATCTAGATGCAGTCCTACGGGAGAATCATCGGATGACGCCACCCGTTGCGTTCAATTTGAATAAAGAAAACGTAATGGACGATGTCGAGATCCATGGTACGATTATTCCCAAGGGCAGCATGTTTATGCTCGACAGTCGTTCGGTTGGAATGGATCCATCCTTTGTGAAAGATCCAGATGTTTTTGATCCCAGCCGTTGGTTGAAAGACGCAGTCGAGAGCCGACGTGGTACACCAGCCGAAATTCTTGACCATCCCCTCTTTAGAGAGCCATTTTCAGCAGGGGCTCGCAAGTGTCCTGGATCCCGTGTTGCAAGCTACGAAGCGAAGATTATGCTGAGCCAGCTTTTGTTGGATTGGAAGATAAGCATATCCGATAACAACGATACAAAACCAAAGAATTGGAGGGACATCAAGTATTTCCAAGGACTCACGATACAGCCCGAAGTCCCCGAGTTGTCTTTCGAACGACGACAATGAGACTAGTATAAAGTCACAAATGCTTCTTGTGGTACGTTCGTCATGTTTCGATATTTCACAACAGGAGGATGCTGTCACCAGCATCACCACCACCGGCCAAGAATGACGACGTCGGCAATGTTTTTATCCCAACAATATATAGCTGACAGTCACACCCCGGGGGACCATGAAGGGTGGATTGCGTTGCTAACATGAACTTTAACAAAAACTAAATTTACATTTTTCAAGATAGTTTTCTCATTCTTTGGAATCTGACGCTATTGTATTGTACTCCAAAACTTGAGGAGCTCTTTCGTAGTTTTCTTGTTGGAGATCTCAAAACATGGCGCGGGACTTACTCACGATTCAGACGTTCTTAAGGATCAGACTAAATGTGATTTAACGCAATCCTATTTTTTAACCAATATGGATACGACACGTACGTTTTTAGAAAGTAAAAGGAATACTTTTTGATTAAATACGAAGCATCCACGATAGTCCAGTTTCGAAGCAGTCCACAAATAAATGAGAAAGTATTATCTACGAATAGACTTTACTAGAGCCTTCTTCTTTAGTGAACTCTGAATCGCTATCCCAACCTTCTCAAGAAGCAAATAATACTTACTTTTTATGTTTTCCCTGTCCAACCACTTCACACTGTGGTCGACGCCGTAACCATGATCATGCCACACCCTGTAAACTCTTCTTCTTCATATTAAAGGCATCTGTTGACGATGATTGCCACTGTCACAAAGAGGTGTGTCTCATCGCAGGCGAGGCGATTATGTTTAGGCTCGAAGCCGACGACTATGCGAATCGTCGGCAACGCTCCTCGGGTGCCGTCGTTTCGGTTGCACAGAAACGTCACCGGCGGCTGTCCACACCGCGGCAGCAAAACACAGGCTGTCAATCATACTGATAGTACGGCAGCATCAACGAAGCCCGAGGTGCAATTCGTCGACGTGCCAAAACTCCCAATTTTCGGCAGTTTCATCCAGCGATATTCGAATGCCGCACCATATACAGCTGACTCTGTCTACGATTTTTGGTTCAACAATCGACAGAAATTTGGAGATTTTTTTTGCCTTGGCATGCCGGCATTAGGAAAGGGTATTACTGGCGATAGTAAGTGGCAACAGCTACAATAAGAACGTCGACTTGTTCTTTTCATTTCTAACATTTTGTTGCTATTTTCTCTGTCCCGATTCCCGACCAAACTTGCAGTTTATATTATGACAGATCCCAATGAAATGATGAAAATTTTGCGAAAAGAGGGAACTTTCCCGATTGGTGTGCTCGCGTTTCAATGGTAAGATCTTTCCCCCTGTGATAATCACATCATCTAACGCCAAGCTACCGTTCGTTACTAAGACAGAGTTCTTTTTGCTATTCATTCCAATTCAATATCCAGGCCCGTTGTAGAATACTATAAAGATGCTTTCGCATCTGGATCTCGCGGAGCAGAAGCAGGCGCTGCGCTTTTCAGCAGAGGACCCAAGTGGCAAAGGATTCGGCGGTTTATGCAAACCGATTTGACCCACCCTACTGCTGCAAAGGGGTATGTCCCAGGCATGATTCGCGCATGTCAGATAGCGAGTGAGGGAGCCCATCTTCATGCAAAAAATATCAAGAAGTTCACAGCCTTTTGCAGTTTCGACGTGTTTTCCTCCATCATGTTCGGGGAGTTCACAGGTCTTGCGGGCGGAAAGAGTGGTCACAAAGATAACGCGAGGTTTTGTAAAGCCGCATTAGATTCCTTGGAGAACATGAACCCCATGGTTAGGAATCCTTTTTTGAAACTAATGAAAAAATTGGGCATCAAGCACAAGATTTACTCTACCTTTGAAGAAAATTTGTCGGAATCTCGCAGAATAGCACACCGCAAAATGAAGGACTTCAAACTTCGAAAAAAGAACGGAACTCTCGGGAATGATTTCGAAAAAATGTCGTACGCAAGCCTGTCGATTGATCGTTTCCTTGACTCCATTGGCGAAGAGGACGCTCTTAGTGAAGGAGAAATGACCGAGATTCTTGTTGTGGCTTTGATTGCGGCACTAGATACAACATCAGCCCTGCTCAATTGGTCCATCGTTCATTTGGCGATGAATCCCGAGGTACAAGAAGCGTTGCGCAGGGAGATCGAACGTAATGTTTCAAGCACTGGTGGATCCCTGACAGTAGATTGCTTTACGAAATCCAATAATATGTACCTTGATGCGTTTTTGCGTGAGAGCCAAAGGATAACAAGCCCAGTGGGCTTTAATGTGGGCAAAGAGAATATGACGGGTGACGTTGAAATTCACGGAAAGACTATTCCCGAGGGCAACATGTTCATCCTTGATAGCCGGTCGGTCGGAATGGACCCCGATATTGTGAAGGATCCAGATGTCTTTGACCCAACAAGGTGGTTCGAAACGGAAGTCCAAAAGAGAAAGGGGACACCGGCAGAAATACTGGACCACCCCCTTTACAAAGCACCCTATTCGGCTGGAGCCCGAAAATGCGTAGGATCTCGGGTCGCAAATTTCGAAGCAAAGATTTTGTTGAGCCAACTGGTGTTGGATTGGAAGCTTTCCTTTGTCGACAAAGATGGGATAAAACCCGAAACGTGGAGGGACATTAAATATCACCAGGGGCTCGCGATCCAACCCGTTGTTCCCGAGCTCTCTTTTGAACGAAGAATATAGGAGGAAGGGACTGCTCCGCGAAGTGAAACTCTAGAGAATGATGTAAAGTAGAAAATATACTTAAATTTGCTCTATAATTGCTCTAACCAGTACGTACGAGTCAAAAGAATTTAGTCTGAAAATTGTTGTTTTTTATTCTTGTTGTTGAAATATTTTATCCGTTCATTTCTTCGAGGGACAAGTCGTCATCGCCCTTTCGTCGGCCCATATTTCGCATTTCCAGGACACGTCTCCCATTGGACTCTCCCCACGATGCGTCCTCCAGATCATCCTCGTCGTCGCTAATGTCTTCCGAAAAGGCGTTGTCGAAACTCGCATCGCCATAGGTATTCGCGATCTGTCGGTACTCCCCACGGCTGTTGATGTCTTTCTTTGACTTTCCACAGCAGTATTTCCAGCAACAGCATAAAATGATCAAGAGGAAAACTCCCACAACCGCAATAGAGCCAGCCATGGGCGGTATGTTGTTCTTGCACATCAAATAGGAAGCCGATTGAGGATCATATTCCTGGCAGGCTTGATCTTCCTTAGATGCCATGCTACCACCCGTCGGCTTCTCAAAGACATTCGATGTAGGCATTGGAACCGGAGCAACAGTGGGAGGCTGAATAGGAGGGGTGGGTTGTCGGGGCTTCAGTGTGTGCGCAGGCTCAATCTTCGGAGGGGTCCATGACGGTGACACTACGAGTGGGTTAGCAGTTTCCGGCGATTCGGGCACGCTGGTACTTTCACTTGTGTCGATTAGCTCCTCTTCATCCTTTGTTTCTTCCTCCACTATCGGAATGTCGACATTGGAAGATCCAGAATCTTCGGGCGCTTCTGTTGCCACCTCTGTGTCTGGCTTGGGCTTTCCGTGCTCTTCTTCCCATTCCTCAATCTCCTCGTTCACTTTTTCTTCTTCCTCCTCCGTCTGCGGAATGTCCATCCCATCGTCGTCTTCGTCTTCTTCTACACCGGGTTTTTGCTTTCCGTGCTCTTCTTCCCATGTCTCGATATTATCGTTAATGGCTTCTTCCTCTTCCTCGTCAATCGGGACAACAATATCCATTTCGCTCGGTTCTGCATCACTGTCTTTGTTCTCGTCCGTACCACTGTCGGATGTTTCGTCACCTGCGTCTTGGTCACTCTCTCCTTCCTCCGTTTCGCCCGGGCCTCCGTTCATCCAGTTTCCAATTTCCTGTTTGGCCAGATCCGTAATCGTTGCGTCTGTCTCCGGATTTGGTGGTTTCTCCTCCGTGGGTAGGGGTGGTTCCGTGGGAGCGGGCACTTTTTTTGCTTGAGGTGGTTCCGTTGGAACAGCAAGCTCGATTTTGGAATCTTGTAGGGTTTGGTCGGGTGCTTCATAGTCCTCGGGTTTCGGGGGAACTTCGTTGTCGCTGATATTCTTTACAACCTCCAATTCGTCTTCTTCTTCTTGCACTTCCTCTTCCGCCTGCTCCGAATCTATTTCTTCAGCTTCTGTCGCTTCGTCCTCCTCCTCTAACGATAGCAGCATCCTGCGATGATCAGATTCATCGCGCTCCTTCAACTCCATAATGAGATTCTCCGTTTGCTTATTGTATGATATGGATGATAGATAGCTATCCGAGTGCACGCTGCTCTTTTTCAGGAGTCTGTGCTTGGTTTTGTCTCGTATCAATTGGGTATTGGTGATGGTTATCGCCCGGAGAGGTGCAACAAATGCGTTGGGTGGGTTTTCTCTTGTCGGCGAATTCGTGCCAAGAAAACGCACCATTTTGTTCGTGATAATATCAATAGACGGTCATAGTCATGATTCAATTCACGATGATGCTAAAGATTCGAAAAAACGTTCTTGCGTTGAGTTTTGCCCGTTGAGAGCACTCAGTCTTGGTTGGCTTTGATTAGTTCGACTAAATGTAATTTCCAATCTTGATTCGATCCATTCGACTACTTTTTTGATGGCCTGGTTCTGGATTTTCGATTTCTCGAAATAATGCAAACCATGGGTTGATGGAATCTGTCAATTTTTTGGAACAGATATTCAAAACAGATCCATCACGCTCCTGCCTTCCCCTACTTACTACCCATCAGCAATCGTATTCGCGATTTTATGATTTTGGTGAAAGAATTCGTTCGACCATCCCATAGAACAAGTATTCTTTGACTGAATTTCAATTCATCGTTGCTTTCATTCATTACAACACCACACCAATGAAATATACCATTGCCAATTACCATATGCGAGAAATGATTACAATGATAGGTCAACAACTGCTTGCCGTTTTTTGGCTTTTTGCTTCCCAGCAGGGTGCCGCTGGGTTCTTCCTTGCACCCAATCACATCAACAGAATCCGCAAAGAAGGAACCTCTGATACCTCGTTGTTGTCTTCCTTGGAAGGCGAGGAAACCAACGAAGAACCCACGGCCCGAAAAATCGATCTCAGCATGTTTATTAAATCCGAAGACGAGGAAGAGGATGGCGACGCTGGATTTGACCCGCTAGAATTCTTCATGACCACCGACGAATCCATTCAAAAACTCGAAGAGGTCGAAAGCTTCTTTCGGGAGGAACCAATGGGAATTATGATGGAAGAAGTAACCGGGGTCGTTCCATCCCCCGAAGAACGAACTGTCCACAAGAAGCACATTGCCACCACGAAACCTATTCCCAGTGACAAGATCAAAATGGCCGTAGATGACGACAATATTGTCAATGATGAAGTACCAGAAACAAAAAAGGTCATGTATTACGATTACGATGGGTCCCTATCAAAAATCAAGGGCAACCTTTGCGACAGCCCCGTCATTTATTACACAGAGTAGTGAAAGTCACGCTTGCACATCCATCCATGCATACATACATCCATTCATCAATAAATCCACCCATCCATAGATCACGCCATCCATGATTTCTTCGCTGCTCATTCCAACATTATCGAATCGCTTGGCACCATTGATCCTCTTTGTGATCTTCCTTGTTCTTCGAACATGAGAAATTTCTTACAACAATCAAATACTTGTTAATCGATATTAACACAAAACCTTAACTGCGATACGAATACTATACTTGAGTGCCGTTCGTCTTCCTTGGTCGGGATATTAGTACTGATGTGACAATCTTTCAACAATCCTCCTCAGCACTAGAAGCACTTCTTGCTTTCTTTTTCTTCTTTTTGTCTTCTGATTTCATTCTAAATTTACCGTCAACAAATTCTCCACCATCCCCCTACCACATCATTTTGACGAGTCTTTTCAACAAAAGATGGAAAGAGAGTAACCACAGGAGTAGTTGTGGCTTACTCAATAGAGAGTAGCAAGAAGAACAACAAGAGGAAATAGTGGACGTTTCACTACCTTTTTCTGCCCCCTGGCGCGTGTAAGTTTTTCATTTTGGCGCGCTTTGTTCAGATCAAGTCTTCATTTTTTTCATGAATTTGTTATCGTCATTCGTCATTATCACGACACTAGTGCTTTCTATCTTGGAGTTTCAGTATACAAAGGCATTGCACCAACGAATCAATCTTCTCAATGGTCTTATCTGTTACGAGATTGTCTTTTCGATCGAACTCTTTCGGTAGGCAGCGATTTTTGCATCACGGAAAGCAAATCCAAGGGCACCAAGCCTTCCAATTTTCTCGATCCATGGCGACAGATTCCAAGCAGCAAAAGTCGTATGTTTTCGATCCTCCCACAATCACTAGTCTTCCGGTGGTCGGAACAAACACCAGATTTCCCGTACGGAGGGTTTATTGCGTCGGAAAGAATTACGCAGCACACGTTATCGAAATGGGTGGCGACCTCGAACGAAGCAATCCCGTCTTTTTTACCAAACCAAGTTTCGATGGGGTGGTGTACGCAGGTTCTTCCGATTTTAACGGTGATAGCAACGACGGCTCGAGCACTACATCTATAAAGTATCCTCCCAACACCAGCAATCTGCACTACGAAGTCGAATTGGTTGTCGCTATCGGAAAAGGACTTTGCTCTGAAACTGCTGCGCCCACATCCGTTAGCGATCTTCTGGATTGTGTGTACGGATATGCAGTGGGAATCGATCTAACCCGCCGAGATTTGCAGGGTGAGGCAAAATCTAAGGGTCTACCGTGGGATACGGGGAAATATTTTGACGAATCAGCTCCCATGGGCCCAATTACACCTGCGGCAACGACCGATTCCTTCGAAGAAATCCTCGACAAAAAGACAATGGAACTGACCGTCAATGGGAAAACTAGGCAATCCGTTCGGTTGGAAAACATGATATGGAAGGTTCCCGAGATCATTACCGAATTGTCCAAGTCCTTTGAACTGAAACAAGGGGATTTGATCATGACAGGAACGCCCTCGGGAGTCGGACCTGTCGTAGCGGGGGATCGACTTGTGGGGACGATCGATGGTTTGGTGGAAGCCGTGGACGTCACATTAGTATAGCACAATATCACTGCAACCAAAGCATCGAAGTCGAAGACGAAGACGAAATTAAGTTCTCTGGTAACCTCGAATCGAAACATTTTCCTCTCATTGTATGAGAAAAAGTATGCAGTTGATGACAGTTCAAGAACTGTGGACAGGGACATTCTCAGCAACAAATATAGTTTAACATATTACTATGCGTCGCTTTGTATTTCTAAATAGTTTTATAAAGTGCATGTACAAATCCAGTTGAGCTCGAATGTTCTCTCACTAATATGCAGGTTGGTTTCTGATAGATTTTGTTCTCGAGTAATCGGCAGTTCCTGTGTCTGCCTTAGCAAGCGGCATGCTCATTTGAGAATGTATTCAAGTTTCTTCTACTCTTGCGACGGAGTTCATTTTTTCGCATGACCATTGAACTTCGGACAGAAGTCATAGTACGAACGGCGAGAAGGCCCGGTCTGTTTTCGATCTTAGCATCAGATTCTGCTACCTCCGACTCAATCTCCTTGATGTGGTTTATGATTTCGGAAATTCGGAAGAAGAGATCCTCTGCCAGAACGTGGGTCAGATTTGACTTAAAAACCACACGGAACATCGATGCGCTGGAGAACTCGTCCTTACAAAGCGGCCCAACTTTTCCACCCTTACTAAAATCCTCGAAGGAAAGGCGGTAGGCACTAACGTACCAATGAAATTCACTTATGGCCTAAATAGCAAGAAAGAAACAGACAAAAATATCGAGATGATTTTAGGAAATGTGGCTTTTTGCGAGCAAGACTTCAAAACATGTTTCGGTGTCTTCCGTACAATTCATCACCAAGGAAGCTATGTCAAATTTCCAAAGTTGAACAACTACTTACGTGCTGGAGCTTGAAGTCGTCAAAATCCAACTCGAGCTCTGGATTTATCCGGGCGGCAAAGACAGGAAGGCCAGGTTCTTGATCTGGGTCGCAAATTTCGAACATGGGCTCTCCATTCGTCCATTTCAAGGATCGCATCTTCTCACGGAAGTTCATCGTGGTTTCCAACTGATTCTGAACCTTTCGATAGTAGCCCTGTAGACCCAGGCGCAAAAACTTATAGGCCTGGACGTAAACCCCCGTGGCAGGGCGGCTGAAATTCAGCGTCATGCTATATGATACACCACCCAGATAGGTCACCTCAACCTCAATGTGTTCCGACAATTCGTGGCGGTGACGAAAGACAACCCAGCCAGTTCCACAGGAGGATTCTCCAAACTTGTGGCCACTCGAGGATATGCTCAAGACGTTCTTGAGGCGGAAATCCCAGGCAGGAACATCTTCCTGAAATGGTGCAATAAAACCTCCAGACGCCGCGTCGACGTGAAGACCAACCTGAAATCCCTTTTCGGCGTTGATTTCCGAAAGTATCTTGTCCATTTTCCATATTGGGTCGTAGGTTCCGTTATAGTGATTTCCTAGGATTCCGACTACCATAATTGTCTTCTCATCGACGAGATCTCTCATGTCTTCCGGATCGATACGAAACTTATGAAACTCCGGAAACAAAAACTTTGGTTTGATATCGAAGTATCGAAATGCCTTTTCCCAGCAAGCCTGGTAGTGAGTAGGGATGACTATGTTTGGAATCACACCAATAACTTCGTCTTCGGATAATCCATGGCGTTTGGCATACCACTTGCGCCACTGTATGTGAGAAAAGGCAAAATGGAATATGCGCAGGCAACAAATGAGAAAGTGATTGAAAATTGAATGATTCATTCGATGAATCCATTGGTTATGGATATCTGCACCTTTGATTGAAAAGATATACTCCTATTTATACTTACACGAAATTTTTGTGCCAGTAAGGATAAAAGGCAGGCTTCGGTCGAACCAACGGTTCCAGCTCCGGCAAAGTGCTGCGCATCTTCGTCTTGTTCGTCTTGCGGACAATTCCACAGTTTCGCAATGGAATCGACAACTCTGTCGTGCAAATTAATAGATGCTGGGTATACCGAACCGTCTGCAAGATTGATGCTCAAACCCTGGATTGCGATATCCTGTGGATAATAAGTCATATATTCAGATAATGAAGAAAGTGTAAGATGCTACAATAAACCAAGCAGCAGAAACTTGTAACATCCATGTTCGCATTTACCTTTTCTTCCTTTTCAAATACAACGTTCACGTAGCTCGATGTGTTGAGGCGAGGGCGATTATCAAGCTCGTGGATCTGTACCAGCTTTTCCTTGCAGTGAACGGGGTCGCATCCATGAACGGGGATATGGCCATATCCATCAATGAACGACTTGTTACAAGACAGAGCGGTGGAATAATAGTGGGAGGAGGAATCTCGGAGGCGCAGGACTTCGCGCTTGAGAAATTCGATGGTCTCTTCGGTGCTCAAACCGGCATACTCCTTTTCGAGATGTCGGGAGATGGCAGAATCGGGGTCTGGCATGTGGTGCAGCTTCTTTGGCGATGACATGGTGGCTTGTTTTGAATCAATTCTATGAAATTTCGTTCTTTTGACGTTTTGTGAACTCAGGCTTTCGCCCGATGGTGTCTCTTCTATCACTCGTGTAAGAATGTTCTTCATACAATAGCGCTGGGCTAATGAATCTGAATTCATTCACTTGAGAAGCCTTCTGCAGAGATTTTCGTGAGAACCCATACACGTTTAGTTTCGGAGTGAAAATGAGAAAGATCTTTGGGAAGCAGTGTCAAAGTATGCTCGCCTGAGAGAAGGAGAAGCGTATGTCTGTCTTTCGTACGTACGTACGCTTCGCATTTTTCTCAATTTGGGGGAAGTAAAACTACCTCGAACGTATTCCACGTCATCGTAATCATTCCCGTGACACAATCACGAATGCGACGACGAAAGTTCACAACAGACAATGGAAAATCTGATTACAGGCGACGACCTCAGCGCAATCTTTTGACACCATGTCTGAACGGAAGACAAGCCTGACCAGGAATCAGCGCATACGCGTACGGCACAGCTTGAACTTGGGAATTTATCAAAATTTGTGTCGGATTCGAGTTTCGACGCTACCTTCTCCTGCTGGTAAGATCGCTAAAGAAAAACAAAAGCGAAGTTTTCATTTTGTTTTACGACAATCGACGAAAGTCAACAACATCAATTTCAGGATAATCCCAGAACACTACTAGCACCATGTTCCAAGCATACGTTCCCCTCATCAAGAATGTGGTCGACAATATCACCGGCTTTTTCCCAGCCGGCCTAATCCTTAGTGTTGCGGCCGGTTGTGTTGAACACAAAAAATACTGGGAGGCCTACGTCAAGGAATTCATTGGCACTTTGTTGATGATTGTCTTCACCTTTTCAGCAGGAAAGTGGATCGGACAGGATGATATCACCGTTGCCTGGTCGGTCCACTCTGTTGGTGTCGTGTTGGCCGACTACATCGGTGGCGGACAGCACGTCAATCCTGCCGTGACGGTGTCCATGTGGTCTCTCAACAAGTGCTCCTACACCGAGGGATTTGTGCGAATCGCTGGTCAGATGGGAGGAGGACTTGTGGCCTTCCCTCTTTTCCACTACATCTCGGAAACTCTCAATCTCACTCCTTTTGGTGGACCAGAATTTAGCGACGAGAACCATGTCGATGCCTTTGTCTCGGAATTCCTTTCCTCCTTTTTGCTCATGTGGGTGATCTACATTGTAAGTTGACCAGGAGACAAGAAAAGCAACGCTCGAATTTTTTCCTGTGTGCTACACGAGATAATTCTCTGAAAACTGACGCTCGTCGTTCGAAATCTCAATTCCTTTCTCGACTTGTCATTTTTATTTTGTGTTGAAATTAATACGCCACCGGATAGCTTAACTGGGAATTCAATTTCGGAAAATACCACTACCTCATCAAGCAATTCCTCACGGCGGTCGCCATTCGCGCTCTTATCGAATTCTTCCCAGCTGCCGGTCCCGCCATGAACCCTATGCTCGCTACCGCCTGGTTCGTCTTTGGTGTCGGAACCAACGGCGAATACCCTGCCGACAATACCCACTATTTTGTCTACTGGTTCGGACCCTTTGTGGCTGGAATTATGGCGGGCATCACCTACATTATTTTGGACGGAAACGACAAGCTTTTTGGTACCTACACTGTTCCTATCGGTCCTTTGAGACCCAAGAAGGCGGAAGCCAAGGACAAGAAGGATTAAGAACAAAAGAAAACAGCGTGCAATATGCTTTCACAAATGGAAAAACTGTATATTGACGAGAATCTGCACGAAAGTGCTTGCCGCAGTCGTAGCCGTCGCGAAGATGTGAACGGGGAAACAACTCTTCGACCAAGGATATGAATGATGCTACGTTTGCGTTCTTTGGTCAATGTAAACATTGCTTTCACAGAATCATTATTTGTTCTAGATCAATGCTAAAAATGATCCCAGATATTCAGAAAAAAGAAAAAAAACAATCTATTGTATTATAGGGATATGTATGGAGCGTGTCGAATGTGGCATCGGATTTTATTGGAGCTCGTCATTTTGCGAAGTGTGGCGAATGATTACGATTTCGGCTTTGTTCGATGTGTGAGATGCACAGAAGGTGTCTGATTTCATTAGTGTTCATCATTTTTCAGTGCGATGAGAACAATGAATGACAATTTTGTTCTTTGTTTATTGTGCGAGGGACTCTAAACCGATGAATCATTTTGATTTTTCCACAACCGTCCCATCATGGAAGAATACCAACCGGTTTTCTTGTTGGTATCGTCCTTCGTGCTCCTTGTAGAGGAGGTGCTCATATTGCATGTCATCGTAGCTCGGAAAAATTCGAGGAACGATAGTCTTTCGAGGAAAAACATGAATTCCTTCGTAAATGTTGTTTGCGTCAACACTTATGTTGTAGTCCTCTGCGTAGTTGATGGTTCTATCTACCAATTCCTGAACCTGTTTGTGAAATAGGTGGAGTTGGTCAGCGTCATTGACGGTCGATCGGGGATAAGCAAAGACCGGAAGAACTTGCTTCTCGCTTTGCACAATAATCTCGTCGAAATATGTTGTTTTCGCGGACTTGAAATATCGCGAACATTTGATCTTTTTGGACAATTTGTTCCCACGAAAGGAATCGACGTCTCGATGCTTGTCTGAAACACCCGATTTCCCCAAGTTTAGCACCGTTCCAGGAATGTACAGAACAAGAATACAAGTATCTCCATAGGTTGAAAACGCATGCGGGTTTTCCCCGAGGTAGATCCCACTCCCATAATATGCACGATTGCTTGGTCGTAGCCCATAGCGTCGAATATTTTCGACGGTTCCTTTGTATTTCCCTCTCGTCCGTGTGTAATGAAATCCAACCTTGACGAGGTTTGGTTTATAACAGAATCTAAAGCTTTCCCGGCATCGCAAGAACTGATCTGCGATTCCTGGTCCGTCTGCAATGAATTGCGAGAATACCGGTGCCTGGGGCAGCAGAGAGCGCAATTCTTCTACCAATACTAAATGCGGACTACGATTCATTTGGGACGCAGCTTCTCTTGCTCCCACCATTGGGAAACGATAATTACGGTGTTTGATGATCTCCATAATAACTTTCTCTTTGTCTTGCACCTGTTTGTTCAACTTTTATCCTTTCTTGGTAGACAAGATGGACGCTATTCTTCGAATTGAGTCGATCGAGAAACTCAAAATTGTAAGTTTTTCGTTGCGACGATTATTTTAAGTCTTATTTTGATTTCGCGAGACTGAAGACTTCGTTTCCAAACCCGCAACGGTCTTTGGATATTTGAGTCAAGGTATGATTACGAGTCCAATATATGATATTAGTTTCGTCACCTTCTTTATAACAACTATAGTGTCAAATAGGATCACGCATCATCATATGATCATATGATGACACATTCTGTAGATTCTACGCGATGGACTGAATGAATCACGACATGTGGCAAAAGGGTGATGAAGCAAGGAGTGTTCTCCCCGTCAGCAATCAGCAATTTGTTGAGACAAAAAATAATAATCCTATTTCAATCTCAGTTTCAATTTCAAATTGAAGACGGGAATTGTCATTGCACAACAACATAATCAGCATTGAAACATGACAGCATCGCAAAGTCACGACGCACGAACCTCCCTGACCTATCTCCGTCCGGAAGTAGCGAGACTGAAGGAACGCCTGGAAGTTTTCATCGAGGCAGAGGTGATTCCGGCAGAAGCTGAATACCATGACCACATGAAACACCGGCACGATGATGGGACAGAACGACACAACAGCAGGTGGTCTATGGATGCCCTTCCCCCGTGTTTGTTTCGGTTGCAGAGGCGAGCTAAGGAGCTCGGCTTCTGGAACCTCTTTCTGCCCCCGAGGCTCCTAGAAGAGCCCCACTGGGATCCAAGAATTCTTGGAAGGGTGGGGCCCTCCAACGGCCTCTGCCCATCAGTGACGCTCAACTATCGTGAATATGGAATTCTGGCCGAGTGCATGGGTCGTTCGATTGAACTAGGACCTATGGCATGTAATTGTTCGGCACCAGACACGGGCAATATGGAAGTCTTGCTGGAATTTGGAACCAAGGAACAACAGACCCAATACCTGAAACCCCTGCTGGAAGGGAAAATACGATCTACATTTTTGATGACAGAACCCGCTGTTGCTAGCAGCGATCCAACAAACCTCGAAACCGTCCTTATTCATCACAAGAATCGTTCGAATTCCAATTCAAAATATACGCTGACGGGAAGGAAGTGGTGGTCAACGGGGGCGATGGATCCACGGTGTCGCATTGGAATTTGCGTCGCCAAGATTGTTGAAGAGGATGACAATTCCAACAACAACGACGGTGAGGAAAAGAACTTACATGGCCAGCACACCATCGTTTTGGTGCCTCTCCCCAATCCCAATGTCAAACTGATTCGACCCCTACAGGTTTTTGGATACGATGACGCCCCCTTTGGACACGCCGAGGTAGGCCTCGAAAGCGTTTCTCTCTCGCAGGAGCACCTTATCGGGGGTTTGGGAAGTGGCTTTAAGGTTTCACAAGCTCGTCTGGGCCCGGGACGAATTCACCACTGTATGCGATCGATAGGTTTGGCACAGCGTTGCTACGAGTTGATGCTCCAGCGATCAACGGAGCGCAAGACCTTTGGAAAGTATTTGGCCGAACATGGGAGCCTGCAAAAGGACATTGCCGACTCCTTCAATGACCTGAATCAGGCGCGATTGCTGACACTGGACTGCGCCCATCGAATGGATGTTTCGCCAACAGGTCCCCGGGGAGCAAGGCAATTCATCAGTGGCATAAAGGTTGCTGTCCCTGCCCTGTGTTTGAGGGTGATCGACCGTGCCCTCCAGGTTCATGGGGGACTGGGAGTCTGTCAGGACACAATCCTGGCGTCTGCCTGGGCCGGAATGAGGACTCTCCGAATTGCTGACGGACCCGACGAAGTTCACCGGAGGTCAGTAGCCAGGATGGAGCTCAAACAATGGGTTTTGTCAAGAAAGAATGAAATCGACGAGAGAAAGCAGCGAAGCCGGCTATAGTACCAAAAACAGCACGAAGCAAACAATCGCAGAACAAATCAATTTCTGGATCTTTCTAGAACAAAGTCTATACTATAATAGCGATTCAATGAACGAAACTATCATAGAATGTATCATTAAATTCACTAGAAAAACAAATGAGACACAACTCGTATCGATCAGTGAATTCTGTAATTAAATTGTACAGCATCGCTTGCCATCGTGGAATATCGGAAAGAGATCTATTTGCTCTATTTCTAGACAAAAAAATGTTGTAAAGAACGGAAGAAGAGACAATTTTTCAAATAGAACAAATTTTGCAGCGCAGCTACACACTATTGCAATGGCAACAAAACTAAATCCTCTTTTTGATGAAAGTATTGACAATATTGTTGTTAGCTATACCATCATGCGTTGAAGATGCATTTTTAGCTCGTTTTCTGCCGTTTCTTGGCCTGCCGTTCTTTCTCCATTTCTTCCACCGAAAACCCACCCCTGCTCGAAGACAAACCTCGATTCAACAGGTCGACGGGATTGCTATTTTGCTTATTGTTACTATTCCGTCGTTCGTTCTTATCGTTCTTCTTGGCATTGTTGCCTTTGCCGCTATTTTCTCCTCGCCCGCGCTTTCGTTTGGAATTGCTGCCTCTTCGGTTTCTCTGCTGCTGTTGTTGTTGCTGTTGTGGATTTGCTTTCTTTGCTTTGTTTTTTGGGTTTGCTTTCTTGTTGTTTGCACCCGCGAAATCGCTCTTTGGGCCCAAAACTCGATCAGGGGCAAAACCACCGGGCGGTTCTGGCCACGAGCTGGGTCGCTCAATCAAGACATCTTCCGTCGTGGCCACCCGCAGAAGGTACCGAGCGATCGTTCCCTTTCTACCGTGACGATCATTCGATATTTTTCGGATCGGGCGCTTTCCAAGCCTCCAAGTCATGCAGCCCAGATCTATTTTAGTAGAAGGAGCAACGGAGGCGGAATCCGTTGGCGGAAGCCCGGGAACTCCACTTTCCTCGTTCTGGGCATTCGCTTCTGTTATCTCCGTCGCTGCTTGAGGTGGCGGAGATGGCAGCTCGTTCGAGAGGCACACTAGCGCTCGAGATGCCGATACCTTGTTGGCAAAACAAACATTGCAGCTCACATCTCCCAGCCATTCGATGTACTTGATTGGTCCGTAGGCTTCCAGGTGCTTGATTAGATCGTCGTTACGGATCTGTTTGAAGGCAGCCCAATCGATGGAAGAAATATGCAGCTTATCGGCAATCCAGGTTGCAGCTTTTGTAGACTCATCGTACATGGAAAAAGGATCATGCGCCTTTGTAATCTTCAGTGTGTCCGAGTTTGCTGGGGATTCCTTCCATAGATAGGGTGGGGGATCCCTACGAATAGGGCGCAACATTCCCTCTTTATCCCAAGCCTGTTCGATGGAAAGCCCATCTCGCAGAGGAGAAGCTTCATTCTTCACTTCGCTATTGGTCTCATCGTTGCTATTTTTGTCGTTGCTTGCCGCAAAGCGTGCAAGCCTAGCTTCTCGCTTCGAAATTTCTTTGGGATCCAGGAAATCAATGTCTCCGGCAACGAAACCGGACGTCACAGCGCCACCTACAACGTTGTTGTTGTTGCCATGCTTCCCCTGAAGACGCTTGGCCATGGTCCATGGCAAAAAATCTTTCATGGGTTGCACCTTGTAGTCGGTTCCGTATTTCTCCGCACGCTTTTTTCGAACCAAGCATTCCGCCTTGTAATCTTCCATGTATTTTTTCAGTTCAAGGGTTTCGGCATCTTCGTCAATGTCCATTCCCGATGAGGATGTCGATGTCACAGGCGCCAGACACAATATCGGCAAATCGTCTAGGTAGGGGATATTTTTCAGCAGACCATCGAGGCACGGTGGAACGTTGGTAACCACTAAATTTTTGACCTCGACAACAGAGTCCTTCTTCTGGAAGGCTTTGTTTCCGATGCCAACATAACGCATTGGTAGAACTTTGCTTTCATTATTGCTTTCTTTTTCTTGATCGCCTTCGGTGGAAGGAGCGTCCACCGTTGCACCATCTTCTTTTCCTTGATCTTTCGGTGATTCTTGTTGTTGTTGCTGTTGTTCTTCTTCCTTCTCAAGCACACCGAAACATTCTTTTCCCGGAACTTTTCCCATACCTACGAACAGCCGAGAATTTGACAAACACACCCAATAGGACGTCCAAGCACTGGTAGATGCCTCATTACTTTCATCTGTCATTGTATTGTCGCGTTCGCTGCCAAACCCTCGACACACTCTCGACGGGATTGCGACAAAGGAGTGCTCATTGTTTTTGTTTTTGCCTTTATTTCTATTGCGATTACCGCTCACAAATCTCCGGATCGTCGTAGAGGTATTATTGTTGGCACCCAAGACAATCTCGTACAACTTTCCGGTGGTAGACGGAGCCTCGGAAGCAGCGATTTCCGGCGCCGAAGCTTCTTCTTTGCCACCTTGTTCGGCGCTATTGCCGGGAATTGGTTCGGTGGATGGCCACGGCGACAAGACGAGAGAGATGGATTGCTCCGCTTTCGCTTCGAACGTGACAACCATCCCATCCAAATCGTCCGATTTGAGGTCTTCGTGAAAGTGGGTGATAATGCGTTGATTCTTCGATCGACGACCTCGGTTTTGATTGGAAGAGGGTGGCAAGGCCAAGCGAATGTTCTCCTTCAAGGCAACACCAGAGACGTCGTCTTCCGATTTGTCATCGGCTGTATTGTCACCGCTACCGGCCTCACCTTTCAGGATCCATTCCTTGTCGGTGTGGGCCCTCCAAAACTTGGACGCAAAGGAGGCTTCTGATATCGAATGGCAGGTGACAACTTGGGATCCATCCTCCATGGCCGACTGATCGGCGGTGCTTTTGGGGTTCTCGTCCATGATGGTAAACAAATCACCGTCGGTTCTATCTGCAACAGATGCTACAAAGATGCATTGCTTTCCAAGAGGGGAACGTTGTACTGTAATATTCAGAGTGGAGATCCAGACGTGATTATTTGAATTTCGAAACCTCCTCAATGAAGTCAGCATTGCTCCAAAACGAAATCATTTAGTGTACAATACATACCTACCTGACGTTTTGAGCCGTTCATTTCACATTATTTTGCTGGTTGGATTTTTTTGGATTGGTAGGACAGACTTAGTTTCATTCTGAATAATAAGTTTCATCATACGCCCTACGGCAGTCGTGTGTCTTCATGGAATTTTGCGAAAGGTCGGGTGAATGAATGTCAGAAGGAAATTGGAAAAAACCTTTGCGTCTTGGGTACAAGAACGCGTAGTCGTAGGATTGTACCTATCTTGTTATTTCACATAAATAGTCCACAAAGCACGACTCCGACTAAATACCCTCTCTTTTAGGTAGCATATTCGGGTCACATAGATCTTGCGCGATCAAGTTCTTTCTCGAACAAACACAATCTGCAAAGAATTTTGGACACTTCGATGGGATGATGACCCTATTCAATCGTTTGAAACCGACAAAAAAGTCGCAAAGTACCCCCAGAGATTCGCAGATTTAATAACCCGGGGAAAAAACCTAAAAGAAAAGTCCTTTGTTGGACCTGCAACGCGCTACAACAATAACATAATTGTAAACACACACTATTTTCGGTGCGCAAAAAGCGTGAAAAGGGATTGTCGAAAGTGAAATCTACCCAAAAGAAGACGAAAATTACCGAGAGGAAGCAAGAGAAATACTTCACAAAGATACACAACAAACCAATCAATAGAAACTTATCAGCATGACATTCAAATTGCTGTTTCAAGTTGCCGCGCTGGTGTTGCTCTCAAGCTCCGTGTCGGCTCAAGAGGATCGGGAAGCACCCACCTTCTACCCTACCTACTTCACCGAGGAACCCACCACAACCTTTTCACCCACAATAACGATTGCCCCGACCGTAACTCCCTTTCCGAGCACAACTCCGCCTACGAAAGCAGCCGTAACAGTCGTAAGCCCAACTCTACCTCCGACGCCAGGTCCTACAGAAGCTCCGACAAAGAAACCGACGCTAGGTCCGACAAAGGAAGGGGACACCTTGAGCCCAACGAAAAACCCAACCGAGGCGCCAACCAAGTCCCCTACCGCCACGCCAACACTCAAACCAACTCTTGGTCCGACGAATCCTGGGGATACCTTGTCTCCGACACGCCCGGTAACCGACTCCCCAACCTTGTCGCCAGTCACTCCCGAAGTTTCTACCCCAGTCACTCCAGAGGTTTCCACCCCAGTCACTCCAGAAGTTTCCAACCCAGTCAGTAGCCCTACCGCCGCTCCAGATGTTTCCGATCCAGGCATAACTGTAACAGACCCCGTTCCTGTTCCTGTTACTGTTCCTGTTACTGTTCCAGCACCACAAACATCCACACCTGGTCCTCTTGGCAAATTCAACCCCCTCAACAATGGTGGAAATGTTGGGGTACAACTCGGTTTCCTTCGCGGGGGGCTCTCGCGCACAAGTAACATCGAACCCAGTACTATTTTTGTCTGAGCGTTTTGGTTCAGCACTTGTAAAAGATAGTCCGAATGCATATCGTATATGTTTGCATATTTTCAGACATTTGGATGGGTGCTTGAACCCAATACACCATCGAAGAACTTCACGTGGCTTGAAAGTTTATCGCTTTCTCATACCCAGCACTAAAAAGCCCTAAAACGCATCTGGCTATGATTCAATTTATTATCATGGCCGTTGCATGCATGCACGCTTCAAAAATGTAAATTATTAAACAAAGATTTTTAAAGCTACGGATTTTCCTCTATGATGCAGTGGAGTACCATAGTATAACAATTTTGTTTGCCCAAATAGGGTTAGACGACGAGAAAGTTCATATATTTTACAGGTCATGCCATAAATTCTTTTCTGCCCAAGATGGGAAACACGGCAGAAGGATTTCTTCGGAACAATGCCATTCGTTGAAGACAAAAAGATGGAAACGTATCGATCATGACTTATTTCCTGACGAGGCCATGACAATGTTGCGACCTGTGACACGAGAATCCATTGTCGTAATAATATCGGGGTGGTGTTGAGCCGCGATGGCCCCACACAGGAATGTATAGCGGGTATGATCGGACTGGATTCGGAGGGAAGTATCTTTTCCGAGCTGGTCCTCGGCTTGGAGGCAGCATGGAACAGCCAGCCACGGCCAATCCCTTTCTCGAGCCACCTCAATCGATTCATGGGTAAGCTCCTTGCACCCGTGAACACACAGTATCAATGCGTGATGATCGCTATCTTCTTCAACCTTATTGTCTTGAAACATTGACAAATCTCCCGTTTCGAATCGTAGATTGGTGAGAGGGTTTCCGGCAGCTGCAAAAGCTTCCTTCTGTGCCACAAAGGACTCCCGTGGCACCCTATCGATAGAAATCACCTGAATGTGGGGACAAGCCGCGGCGATCAGCATTCCCACCAGACCGTGCCCACATCCAATGTCGTAGACATGCGATATGCGCTTGGAATTCTTCCCAATTCTGCCACTACGCTTCAATATCAATTCGCAGAATTGGTGGTAGACCTCTACGGATTCTAGCAATTCTTTTATTCGGACGTATATCGGGGGTAGTGCTTCCACCATGTCGGGCAGACAGGCTATCCCGCTTGATGTCACATGCAGATAGCGGAAGAGTGCCCCGAGCTTCGAGGGGGAAAGATCACCCAGGCGAAGTCTGGGGTCGATCTGGTTGCCACCACCCCCATGTAAATTGTTGCCACTTTTCAACGGTGCTGACGTCTTTGTTCCGACCATGCCTAAGCGGCTGACAGATTTCTTGTTGGAACTCCTCCCTCGAGCCCTGAGACCTTCCATAAAGTTGTCTAGAGACCAGGCCTTTGCCACGTCCATTTGTGTAACGGAGGCGTCGAAAAAGATGCTCTCTCGGCTTCGTGCGAGGTATTCCTCCCACACGAGATCCCCTTCTGTAATCACTGTCTTGTGGCGTTTCCCCGCCAGGTGTTCAAGATAACTTTTGTGTTTATTGAACCCAACGCCGCAATATTCACACCAGTAACCCTTCTGTGTAGGGTTGTTTTTAATGCCCACATTGGATACAGAACTGGGCTCGATGGCCGAGCGACTACTGCTTCCCCTGACATTTGTATCCACAGGTAGATTGTCGCGGACCACGGAAACAGCCTTTGTGGTGGACAGAGATAAAGCACTTCCCGAGAAAATGGAAACCAACAATGGTACGAGTAGAGCCAGTCGATGCGAAGGTACCAACCGCTTTGGCCTGGTAACTTGGGGGTAATAGGAATTTGTCAACATCTGTTGTTTCGTTCTTGTGGGTTGGGTTTCGTGGTAATTACTTGCTTCGCCTCCGTACACCGATCCCAATATCCTATAACTCGATGCGGGTCCAAAATATCTAGTACTGCTTTTTCGAATTTCACCTGAATGAGTTGGCGACGATGATAGAATATTGTCTAGGACGATTATTTCCTCGTCGTAATTATTATTTTGTTTGGTTTGTCGCGATTTTGATTTCAGATCGACGATGATGAATGACGTGAAATAAAAATGAGCGAGAGAGAGGGATCAATCACAAATCGCCCAGACGTACATACGTTCCGTGACTTACTCCAAATCGACTAATTATTCGTGACTTAAAAGTCATTCCAGTGTCATCGGCATGACCTATCTACGATAAGTGAAACTATGTCGCGGGAACCAAATTTTCACGAGATACTACAATTTTGATAAGCCAGACATCTGTGACCGTCTTTGGCAAGATTATTTATGTTGACCTAGAGCGGTTTGAAGAAGTTTCTTAAAATCGTCATTCGACAAAGAATGGTTATCCAAGACCTACTTGTGTGAGAGACCTTCATAACAAGACTTTCGAGAGAAAGACCAGAACAGATCAACCGGACTTCACTATCTGCACATATTTTTTAACAAACGAAATTCAGAATCGCAAGACAATCACCGCAAAACTATCAACGATGGCATCCGTTCAGAATCCCTTCCAAGGTGATCCCGATTACAAGTACAGTCCAATGGACCCTCTCCCCGGACAGAAGTACGTCGAATACTCCAAGAACGGGCACGACGGCGACAGCAAGGTCAAGGGTGATCCTTCAGGACTGGACATCGAGCGAAAGGGCAAGTACATATACCTTAGCAAGGTCGAACATCCCGCACCAACACACAACTTGCACGTAAAAGACCGTCTCATTGCCCTCAATGGCAAGAAGATTGAAAAGTACAAGAACGATCTCGGCAAAATAAGGGAAACTCTCGAAAACTATAACGTGATCAAGTTGGTCATCGATCCCACCGCGACTCGCTAGGGGATCTATCTCCAACCTCATGCTCCTATTCTTGAAGGAGCACTAGATTCAGAATATGGCACTACGACAATCGTGTCGGAAATTATGGACCACAATGAACTACTATGTAGTCGAAAAAGGTCAACTTGTAACTTCTAAACATTAAAACTCAATGAGGCATCATATTTTCATCTTATCGTAGCTTGGTTGAGTTAAAAAATCAGCATGACCTTTCTCGACCATTTCCTACGTCCGAACTATTCATCCACGCGAAAGGCTTTACGATTTAAAGTTCATGGAATTCTGGCAATATTGTGAGATAGCAAGCATCTGATTGCCAACGGAAATGAATAAGATAATTCACTCTTGCAACTCTTCAAGTATTTGCAATGAATTCGCGTAATTGTAGCAATTTGAAGTCTTATTTTATCGATTCTCGAATCAAAGCATCGGCTGTGATATCAGGGCTTTTGACGATTTCTTGTTTCGCCAAAGAAATCAGTTATACTATAGAATTCACACTTTTCTTCACTTTGGTCCGTGCGGAGTGAATATGCCAGTGAATCTGCCAACGAAGAAATAGCACAGATATTTACCATTTTCTCCTTTTATTTGACGATGCAAAATTGATTTGTGATATCATGGGATCGACATCCGAGGGAACAGACGCCGCCATTAAACCAAGAGCATTAGCATCTTCTGCCGACATAGAGGGAATCGGTTCTGCTAAAATTTCTTCGCTTCCGTTGCCGCCATTATTCCAAACGTCCTCGTTGCTTGCGTTGCCTTTCGACATGGTTCTGAAACTATGAGATACCTTTAGCCGCGCTGTTTCAAAATCCACCTCTTCCCAATCCCTGTTGCAACTTTCATCGTTGTTTACTTTCTTGAGAAAACGACCACCGGATTTGTGTATAATTTCTACTATCTCGATGGTTATCGTTTTTTTGTGCATCTTCTTCGCCATAGCATATCGAGCTCTGTTTTCGTCAATTTTTGTGGTCAGGGCCAGATTTCCTGAGTATAATTGAAAGGGCCGCCCCCTACCGAGAAGGACGTCATTTGCTCGTGGAAGGATCTTTGTTTTGAGTTCCTTCCGATGTGACTCGTCCAAAGACTTGCAATGTTGTAGCCACTCATGAACAGACGTCGGCGGATTTGATTTGAACGTGTCAATGTCGATTCCAAAACTTTTCAGCGCGTACTCGCATTCTATTCGGGAGCCTAAGTCAATGTTTGGGAGAAAAGATTTTTGTTGAGAGGCACAAAACATTAATAAATGGGAAAACAAACTAGAGGTTTTGTCGGGAGCAAGCATGTTGCAATCGCGCTATTTCGTTCCTTACCGCAGTGGCTCCGTAATCGAACCCGGGCGTATCTTCCAAGGGCCATCATAATGTATTTTTGTATTGCCGATCCAAAGTGATTGTTATTATCGAAGCAAAAATGAACACTCGCAAGCTTGTACGGAAGCGCTTTTTGCATAAATCCTGTTCCGTTGGCAAAATCGTTTCTTTTATTTGCATACAATTTTTCAAAAATGTTCCCAATCTCGTGGGCGAAATAAACTCCAACGACTCCCATGCTGGTTATACTGGGGTTTATTTGGGAGTTTCGGACACTCAGATACCACATGGCTCGGCACTTCCAACGAAAGACAAGTGAAAAACGAATATGGCATGCCACATTCACAATTCATCAGCAACAACAAAATAGAAAATCATGACAATACAATAGCAAGTATAGACGAAACCGAAACGCATAATCCCGTTAGAGTGAAAAAACGTACCACATTCCTCAGGCTTCCAATTTTCAGAAACTCGCTCATATTGCATACGACGATCTGCCGACCAGCCGTGTCCAATGCAGGAAGCGTTTGGACAAATCCCGAATTCAATATAAGCTGCTCATCGGCAGTCAGATCGTCGTACAGAATATCTCGAACGAGAGTGTGCTCTCCAAAGAGCTCCAATTTGAATTTGAAGTGCTCTGCTAATCGTATCGCTGCGTGTCGGGGATTGTGGTTGTCGGCTCTCAGAAAGGGCAGGACGAATTCTGGGTTGTTCACGTATGTGCTGCTCAGAAAAGCAGCCTTTTCGTAGGCTTGCTTATACCGTAATCGTTTCAGTTCCTCTTTCACCTGTTCGATAAGCCTTTGGATTTCTTCGGGATCTTCTTTAGTATTTTCAACCACCCCGTGGACTTCTTCCAATGCTTTCACTCGATCTTCGAGGCTCAATTTAGTCAATTCTGATGCGATCAGTGAGGATAGATCGGGGTGATCACTGTTTGAGTTGTTGTCTATATCGTCTGGTATTGATGACTTCCGCTTCCATTTCTTTTGTGAATTACTTTTGCGCTGTCCCCAGCCATTCCCGTCGTATTCCGTTTGGTTGAGGAAAAAATTTGCAGAATCTACATAATTCGATTCATGTTTGACTGAGGCAGCTGAATTCACCGCGTCCGCCTCAACATTGTCGCCATCCCCACCTCCAAAGATGCTAAAACATCTAACGTTGCTTTCAGCAGCCATACTGTCGCAGTCGTTATTATCCTTGGGCATGATCGAATCACTAGCATTAACGTCCGAGAACGATGTTAACACTCCGCCGCTATTTCTCGACCTCCGCTTCATTGTTACTATATATTTCTTGCGGGTGCAATTGTCGCCCTCTTAAAACTTTTTAAACCCCTATTTTACATTTCTATCTCTTGTCACAACGATCTCCTGTTATGTTGTTCAAATAATGATGCGTGCGTCCCACAATATTTACTTCTTGGGTGGAAGGGTTTTCATAGAAGATGTTACATTATTCGGACTGGCCTCCGCAAGTAGTTCTTCTCTTGGCTACTCTCCTGGAAATTCCAGGATTCAAGAAAACTTATGGCAATCCTGATCATTGTTCCTTCCAAATTTTTCACTTAAGGATCTCACCACAGTCTTAATAAGTTCATATTAAAGGCATAAAATAAAAACGTGTTATATGATTCAAGGTGAAGAATGTGAGTCGTTAATTATTCATACTTTATGTAATTATGAAGCACTTGTGCTCCTTTCTCAACTTTCATTGGAAGAAAAATCACCGCATGAAAGAGTATGTTATGTCGTCAACTGTCTAAACGGGGATTTTCATTCCCCAACGAACAACAATCACCCTTATTTATAAAAGTATTATTTCGTGAAGCGTTCTCCAGATTTATTTGGAACGTTATTTGGAAAAAACATCCTCGACTCACTTCAAGTCTGTCTGCCAACCGAAGTTGAAAAAGTAGTACGTAGAGTAATTCTCGTTGGATTAATAATTATTGATCCAAGTCATGGAGAATTCTTCTGAGATCGTTGTGACAGAATGTATAGAAGCCATAACGCCTTGGTGGCAATATCATCATTCAATAATTGATTGATCGGCAATGTCCCACTCTCGGATGAACCAGTCAAAGCCGAACACCGTCAAGGCCGTCCGATGCCATCGATTTGCCGATGTCGAACTGAAACCTCCAAACAAAACGGAACAACATATCCGGCCGTCTTTTCGACCGCGCAAACCCAAGTCCCTCCGGCTGAGGAACTGCCTGACTCTTGATAATGAACCATCCCCCACCCTGCCGAAGAAACGAAACGAAACATGGATTGCAATTAGTACCGAGTACGCAGGCATTCAATACCCTGACGCCCTCCAGGCGAGAGGCCTTTACCAGGTCAAGCCGCGACTGCCATATATCCCCGGGATGGACGTTGTGGGAACCGTATTGGATGTCTTCCTTTCCCCCCATGATAGCACTGGTCCTTCACCTAATGTGAATATCAAGCGCGGCGATCTCGTCATGGCAACCCTCATAGACTCCGGCGGAACGGGTGGCCTAACGGAGGTCATCCTTGCCCCTCTAAAACGCGTATTCAAGCTCCCACCTCCTTCCCCAAAAACTTCCATTTCGAATACTAAACGCTATGGTGCAATCTTTGCTAATATTGGGCGGAACTATTTTGCGGCTTACCACTCATTGGTGGAGGTGGGTCAAATCGATCCATCGGATTCAATTTCCGCCAATGCTTTGAAAATCGTTTTGGTTACTGGAGCTAGTGGAGGGGTTGGCATGGCGACCATCGAACTGGCGAAAGCAATGGGGTGCATCGTTGTGGCGGGTGTTGGAAGCTCCTCCAAGATTTCTGGTCCGGAATCGGTGGGAGCGGATGCGGTTTTCTGTTATGGACGAACCAAACCCGAGCGCAAGGCCTTTCGCAAGCAGGTCACAACCTTTTGTAAAACACAACACGCTAGAGGCGTCGACCTTGTTGTGGATGTTGTCATGGGCGATTTGTTCCAAGATGCACTGATAGGGTGCCTGAAACCACTCGGAACTATCGCACTGGTGGGCTTTGCGGCCGGACAACGACCCATTAAGCCAGGACTCCTCCTGATCAAGGAAGCTAGGGTTGCGGGGAGTATCTGGACGAGCGTCGCTTTCAACAACAAAAAGTATTCCAAAATGGTTCACACCATACTGGGTTACATGGCAAGCGGGAAAATCCCCGGGCGTGTTGATAAAATCGTTCCTGTATCCAGATTCATCGAGGCCTTTGAGATCTTTGAAGAAAACAAAGGGCGTGGAAACACTGTCGTCTCCTTTGTCGATGGGGAAAATGGCAGCCAGAGTCGGCTGTAGCTAATTGCCAACTCAAAAACTATGCAATATATTGTACATTAAAATAACACACGCTATGTTCATTTTTACAATTTAGCACTCTCATTATCTTACTCCATAATAAGAATCAAACAGCGTTGCCTTCCCCCGGCATACCATTGTTTGGACCATATGTGACAACAATTAAACTACAGATGCCATGCAATTAAGCAAAGATCTGCGATGCGGAGAATCCTGGTACGTGGCAGTGATGAGCTTGGCCAAAATTGCACTCTCGAGATTACGAAAGACACCTGCCGACAAAGCCTGTTCGACCTGGATGAGTTGGTCGAGGTCTAGAAAGCTTCCGACGGCCTCAAATCGACCCCATTCAAGTGCGTATTTGGTGGGATCATCGTGCTTTGTGCTCTTTGGAAGACGTCCCTCGAACAACACTCCGTGGATATCTACGGTAGCCTTGCGAAATAGCGTGCCAGCAAAGTGTTTAGCACTGCGCGAAATGGCTGTGCCATTACTAGTGACCTCGCGTAGATAGAGCGAAAACAAAACGTCGGCCAGATATCCCATCGATCTCAGAAAGACGGGTTTCGAAAGAACGGAATTCCAGGCCTGCGCAAGGTGCCGCAGATGATAAATTCCAGCAGCCAGAGCAGTTTCGGCCTCTGACCATTCGTGTACGGATTCGTCGGACCGCAGCGCCTGCCCGAAGTAGGTGATTCGACTTCCTACGATTTCGGCTAGTTGGTGTTTCTGCAGGTCAAGCATGTCGTTCATGGCCGTATCGGCCAGCTCCCGAAAGAGGGGGACCATGTCGACAAAGATACACGTTTGCTTCAGTAGTTTACCCCGGGCATCATCCTCGTCGATCTCTGGGAATTTCTCCTTATACTCAAGGCCGAGGGTCAAACAATGGTGGGCCAAAAATACCGCATCGTTGTGAAGAACAGCAGCCGTTCGTGGAATATTCGCCACTTCCCTTCCGTGGTTTGCCGGGATGATTGTGCGATAAAGGCTAAACATTTCTCGGGCAGTTTTGTACAAGGTTGGTCGTAATATTGCGAGTGGTGAGTCATGTGGAATGCCAACAACGGAAACACACTCGTCCATAGTCTTCCGAACAAGAGCCACCAGCTTGTTGGCAGTGTCAGAAACACTACAACGAGACAACCGAAACACTGCTAAGGCCTCTTCTTTCATATCCTCTGGATTGGGATTTTCCTCGACGCCAACCATTGTTGTGTTGTGATAATCATTTCGCATTAAGATATCACGAGCTTCGTTTAATAGCTCACATCGACGATGTTCAATGAATGCCTTCTCAAATTCCTTGCAGAATGCGATCAATCTAGGTGCAGGATTTGAAGGGACCTGAAAGAGGCTTTCGACATCTTGGCAAAACGGAAGTGTCGCTTCCAGCAATTCTTCGCCCAACGAAGTAATATTTTCCAATGACCCATCAGCGATAGCTTCCGAAAGGCTTTGCTCACGCAAGCATTTGACCATATCCTCGCTCAAGACTCCATAGTCATTTTCTCCCAAAAGTTCCGATTTGAGGCCCAAGGCAGACAGATTCATGATGCTTGGCATAGCATTTGGCGTTCCGAAGAGTCTTTTCCCCACAATTGAGCAAATAGCTTCCCTTTTCAAAAACACCTTGACTCGGATGAAAGTGAAGATGCGTCGAAATACGTCAAGAATGTTCTTCCAACAGTTGACCACCGCGAAGGAAGAGGGTTCGTCGACTTCTTCTATGATTGTTCCGTCTTCGCTTGCACCCGAATCTATTAAGCTCCATTCAATACGATGCAATGTTCCGCGCTTGTTTGCAGTTGATACGCCGATCATTTTCGATCGCTTGTCCGATGATTCTTCGACTTTCCAAACCGAATTCGATTCGTTCGACAAAGTGGCCAAGATTGGTTTCAAGGCTTCGTGATACAGCTTCTCCACAAAACCCCGCAACGTTTCTGTTAGAGCCGTGGCTTTAGTTTTCCTTGCTCGATCCGAATGAAGAATGTTGGTGGCTTCGTCATCAAGCGTTTCGAGTACCTTGTATGCCACAGTGAGCTGTGCCGAGGATTTGACGGCGATCGATGTGGGAGTCAGCTCGACGCTACCGTCAAGGACTGTTCCAGCCTTGTGGACGAGATCCACACGATGGCGACGGATCTGATGCCTTAGGCTGGACAAAATCCGGTATGCGACCTCGAGTTCTTTCTGTTTCTCGGGCGTATCAGCGGGAGTTGGATCGTCCCGCAGGATTTGTTCCGCCTCGTCGACTTCTTTCAGGGCCCTCAAGAGCGTTTGGGCAGAACGTACAAGATGGTCGGGTGCACCAGTTCCATTCTCAGAGGCAGCCACTGCTGATGAAGCCGAAGATGTTGTCAGTGCAGTGCTCTCTTCGAGACATGATCTGGCAAAACTCGCTTGCTTCAGAAAGGCAACCTTTCGGCGGTAGTTTTCGATCTGATCATTCAATTCCTCCCCCGACAATAATGCATTCATGTTTTCGTCATCCGTATTTTTTGAGGCTGGAGTTGGTAGAGCATCGCTTTCTTTTTTAATACGATTCAAATCACGTTCAACCTGCTCAAGCTTATCCCGGACTGCAAGTTCCAGTGCACTAACGCCACTACCAACAGGATCCCCTCCGTCCATACTGGAATCCATTCCTCCACCACCGTTTCCGAACAGATCCATTCCCAAGAGAAATGACGCGTTCTCCTTTTGTAACGAAGAAAGAGATGGGGAGTGGCCGTTAGCCTGCTTCCATGCTTCCTGAGTAGCCTTGTGTACGGCCCTTCGGACCTTGTTGAGCCGATCTCTCAGGACATCGGCATCTGCTGCGTTTGAGCTGTTTTCGTTGGCATTCGTATTGGCGCTTAGTCCAAAACCATCATTGTCATCGTCATATGCGAACGATCGTTCGTGAAGGGTCTCCATGGTAGGTGGGTAGTTTCTTTTCTCACCAAGGTAGGATGAGATAGATAGAGATTGAAACAAGTAGTAAGAAGTCTTCTGCCACAATTTTTTGGTTTTCAAAATGATGGAAGTGAACGATGCTGTGACTGCTTCAAAAACTCGCGGCAAGCCCGGCGCTGAGCGAATTTCAAAAATTTCTCATTTGGCGTTTGGCATCATACCTTCATACTTTTTGCAATTCATTCATATTCATATGTTCATAGGTTCATTCGGATTCTCGTCTTGGCATGATAGATTTTTTCACGCTATCTTTTTGGAGACAGCTCCAATTCCTGGTTTTTATGGGAAGAATTTTACCTGAAGCGGTGATGTGCAACAGCTTGCAAATGAATCAAGCGAATGCTTGCATCAATCCTCTTTATGGCATAGTCTCACTTCGTTCCACAAGACAAGTGCCAGACAACAGCAGTATATGTCCTCGTCACACACGTCTTTGCCACCTTACATATATTTGAAGCGACATCTTTAACCGTTAAGATGAGCGCTGTGCTAACTCTGTGTGCCACGGGTGTCGTAAGTTTTAATTGTACTTTGCTTTTCTTTATGATCGTCATCTATCTCGGATCAACTTTGCTGACAATACGCCTTTTTCAAACGCTTGATCTCGTTTTTGTTTTCAACAGACAATGGGAATTGTCCATGTTCTTACGGGTCCTGACCATCTTTCGGCGATCGCGACACTCAGCGTCAATGTGGGAAATTTCCGCGCCTTTTGGTTTGGCGTTCGATGGGGCATTGGTCACTCGATTGGACTGGTAGTGGTCGCATCGGTTTTCATTGCGATGGAAAACTTGAATTCGCCCAATGGCGTTCAAGATATTTCTGACAACAGCAGCCGGGTCATCGAGGTGCCGGAAAGGATTCAAAACCTCGCCGAGTGTTTTGTGGGAATCTTTATGCTGGCATTGGGATCCTTCAATCTATACTTGGCGCGTCGAACGCGGGGATACAAGAAAGTACACGGTCGCTGTCACCATCACCACTGTCACCATCTACACGATGAAAACGACGAAGAACGAATGGAACAATTGAGTTGCGATTCTCTCACGACAAAATCGGAAACCATTGGCAATTACGGCGAACCATCTGACGCATTGGATGTGTCACCATTGATAGACCCCATGGGAATCGATAAGGATGGATACAACGACAGCGACGAGGTCGCATCCAAAAAGTGTCTCTCGCTTTGCATTGGGATTTTTCACGGGGTGGCGGGACCTGGTGGGGTGCTGGGGGTTGTCCCTGCAGTGAAGCTCCACAACGTGTGGCACTCGGTGGCCTACCTGGGAACCTTTTGTGCATCCTCGATTGTTACGATGGGGTGCTTTGCGGCTATGTACGGAAGTTTGAGTGCAACTTGGTCGAAAGAGAACGATGGTTTGGCCTATCGACTGGAGATCTTTTCGGCATCACTTTCTATACTGGTGGGATGTACGTGGTTGATCCTGTTGAAGCTTGGAATATTGGACGAGGTATTTTCCTGAACAACATTAATCTATAGCCAATCGATAGAAGTGATAATAGCAAAAACTACTATGACACGATCGGCAAGAATTGAGATTTGTTAGACTCGTCGAAGCAACTTCCAATTGTAGTAATGTGGTGGGTGGTAACCTCTGGCACTTACCAGTTTAGGATTGATTTCATTAGAGGCTTTTTGATCGAATGCTTCTGGAAGAGGCTCATAGATAGCGTTTGATTTTGTTAATTCTTCGTTCTCTCATGCGAGGTGAAACTTTTCGATTCATCCTATTTTCGACTCGTGACTGGTTGGTTGATCGAGTCGTATTCGTCGTTCTGAATAGCCTTGACGATGTTGTCATTGTCATCATCATCTTCTTTCTTTCATTATTTTCTGAGAAATAAATCGAAAACAATTCACAATCTCGAAAATGGCATCGCCGTCTTCCTTCGTCTTTCGAGCCACCAAAAAAGCATGGTTTGTGGCCAAGACGACAGCACTTATCACAACTGGCGGGGTGGTGGGTTATGGTGCCTACCAATATCAAACCGACGAGGGCAGTCGACGGGCAATCCGCGCCTACTCAGCCTTTGTTCCTGTTGTCTTGCATTATCGATGGCTAGAAGCCCAGGCAACTTACCTGGGAGAGTACATATCGATTACCGAAAAGGACTATCGGGAATTGGACGAGAAATATGCTGTTGATACTGTGAAAAAACTCGGCGAGCTTCAGGGCATGTATTGCAAATACGGACAAACAGCTGCGGGGTTTACCAATACCCTCGGAGACAAGTGGATCGTCGAATTGCGAAAGCTCGAGAACAAGGTTCCACCACGATCCTTCGAGTGCATCCGAGAAACCATCGAATCCGAAACGGGACTAGAATTGGAAGAGATTTTCGAAAGCATCGATCCAACCCCTCTCGGCAGCGCCAGCATCGGGCAGGTTCACGAGGCAGTTCTCCGGAAGGATGGCACTGGGGAAAACGGGAAAGCAACAACGTCGACGAAAAATAGGCGAGTCGCTATCAAGGTCCAATACCCAGAAGCCCAGGCGCTCTTTCAGGGAGATATGCGGACGATTCGGAGTATGTGCGAGTATCTAGCTCCGGAGCAGATGGTGATGCTGACTGCGATCGAACAACAAAACGCTACTGAACTCGATTATACCCACGAGGAAGCTAATCTTCGGACAGTGTACGGGAACATGAAAAAACATGGCTTTATGCCACAACAGGTGGTCGTGCCTAGGCCTATTCCTCTGCCAAGGGCACCTTCCAAGCAACCTCCAACCCGCGTCCTGGCCATGGAACTCATTCCAGGACAAAAGCTGATTGACGGGATCCACGACTATTGGCGAATCTGGGCCAAGGACCACGGAACCACGCTGGAACAGCTCGAGAAGGAAGCCCGCGACAGAATCGAAAAGGAAGGAATTCCAAACAAATATGACGGACCTTCAGCGTCAAAACTCGTGTGGTATCAGCGATGGCTCAAGACCAAAGATGCTCTGGGGAATCTGCCAATTGCATTGTACAACAGCGTGTTTGGAAAGTTAGGAGGCGGTGAATCCATTCCATACAAGCACTCGATCCTCCCGCCCAACATTCCCCGCATCGTTGATTCGTTAATGAGAGTGCACGGATACCAACTCTTTTCGGACGGATTTTTCAATGCCGATCCTCACGGTGGAAACTTTATGCTCCTCCCGGATGGACGAATCGGCCTGATCGACTTTGGGTCTACCAAGAAACTGACGCGAAACGAGCGCTTATCAGCATGTCTTTTGTATGCCGCAATCGCCAGGAAAGACGAACAAATGCTCTTTGATATTTGCGAAATTGGTGGTTACAAGAGCAAGTATGGGGACAAGGAGGTCCTGATGAAATTGATTTTGTTTGGCTACGACTCGTGGGGGAAGGACCTGATGGGCAACGCAAACATCCAAACCTTCGTCGACGAGCTCAAGAAAAAGGATCCCTGGGAGGAAGTACCCGACAATTTGGTCATGGCGCAATTCATGAGCATCCGGCTGCGGTCATTGGCGCTTGGGATGAACCATCCTGTCCGTTGTTCAGATTACTGGGCTCCCATTGCCGAGGAAGTTCTTGCTAAAGAAGGACACCCCTATGAGAGCTGGAACTATCAGAAACTGCTGGACTATAGGCCAAAAATGAACATACAAAAGTCGACACCTCTGAGTCCGCTGGAGAAATTATTCGAGGGATTCAAAGCTAGTTTTTCGTGAATGGGTAATATTTCGGGATAAGAATTCCAATCGAAAAGAGGGGACAATCGCAATCGGGCAATTTGCCTCACAGAACAAAGGCATCATTCTGTTCATCATCCTTCAATAATATTTTATTTTGAAGCATCACTTGAACAATTTCGGTCGCGGTATTCACCAGTGATAGCAATCCATCGTGCTAAGATACGATGATCACGATATCACAACAAGGAGGAGCTGCGAGACGCCAGCAGGAGGAGCATGATTGGAACCATTGGCACCATCGGCATCATCAACGAGCACGGTGGTAATATTCTTGTTGTTACTTCCATCTACGTTGGCAAAAGTGTTGATACTACAATCTATAATAGCCTTTGGTTGTTGATATTGCTATTGCTGTACGAACTATGCAACGTCCTAGGACTACTAATAGTACACGTATTATTCCTATTTAATCAGCTCTGAACGTTCAATAAAATTAGGATTAGGGTTCTCGGAATCACTAGAGTGAATGAATCTTCCCTTCCGCGGGTTCGGCCTTCTGTTTTAACGATTGTCCAACGTTCAGATTTATGTCTATTTTGGACATAAATAGTTATCAACCTCAATGTGCGATTTAATTCATTAATGACGGTCACCAAAATATCGTGCCTACCCTTAGTCGACGAAAATCTCAAGAACTTTGTTTACGAGAAAATTGGCAATACCGTTTCAACGGAGAAAAGACGATTAGATGACAGTTTCCTTTTCGATATTATGGTCGAAATAGATATTTCTTCCATGTAATTGAACTTCTCATTACACAGAAGCACAACGAAATCCTTCACCATGGCGCAAACTGACCCGGCTGCTTCCGCCGCAGCTACCAAGATCCAGGCGACAGTCCGAGGTAAACAAGATCGCAAAAAGGTGGAATCCCACATTTCGAATGTGATCGAAGCTATGATGACAGGTGATGAACCGCCAGAATTTCCGTCTTCGCACCATAAAAAGACAACGAGTGAGAATGGAAACTCAAAGCCGCTTTCAACGAAATCTTTTTACAGCGAGGTCGACGATACCAGTGTCGAGGAGGAAGTCATTGTGGTGCTCGATGATTCATACACCGACCATACCAGAGATGTTCTGTTGGCTGAATTCGTGATGGAAGAGCCCATCAAAAAACCTCTTCCAACTCCTCCGCGTCCAAAATCGGCCTTCGAATCCTACAACGAACAGCTAAAGGCTGCTGCTGCATCGAAACCAAGAAAGGTCCCGACCGCTATTTCTGTCGACGAGAAACACCCTGGGAAAATGAAGAAAAAATTGAGTTGGAAAGGATCAGTTGACGAAGCTGCATCAATTGACGATTCTATCGCATTCGACGAGAAACCAAAGTCTACCTCGTCAATGAGTCTGGATAGCAACAGCAGTCACCATATCAAAAAGGGAGCTCAGGGATGGTGGGGCACGAATAAATCGAAGGACGCGACCGAATCTCAGCCCGAATCGGTACCAGAGGATTGTATGGCATCTTTACCAACTGAGTCTGTGACTTTGCCAAACAAAACTACCAAAGCCAAGCCTAGAACATCAGAAATTACAATAGAGTCAGATGATGATTTTCTCGAGCCGAAGAAACCAGTATCTACCTCATCAAGCTTAGGAAGCAGTGGTCATATTAGAAAAGGAGCCCAGGGATGGTGGGGCGCGAAAGGCGCCTCAAATGACACCAATGAATCGAAGCCGGAGGCTCTTGTAGAGCAACTAGCGGAGGTTGACGAATCCGATGGGGTGAAATCAGAATCTAAAGACACATCTACATCCTCACAGCTAGAGTCAACCAAATCTAATGACGAAAAACCAAAGCCCAAACCAATGGCCAAGCGTTCGTCCTTAGTAGCACCACCAGCGTGGTTGAACAAGAGTGCATCAAAAATGGAAGGTGCAGATGAGAGAGATGATAAGCCTGTCGTCAGGAGAAAGCCAGTTGCACTGCCAAAATGGCTGAAGCCAGCGCCCTCTGAGGAGGAACCAGATGAATCTAAGCCTGTGGAAAAACCTCAAATCAAACGCTCGCCGGTTGTATTACCAAAGTGGTTGGAAAAGAAAGGCGTGCCTTCTGCGCCAGATTTGGAGGACAATTCAGAGACACCAGTTGCGAAGGTTCCACCCCCAACACGAAAATGGAAGAAACCAGAGGCCGAGGTTTCGGAAACCTTGAAGTCTGAGGTGCCGGAAGAGGAAAAAGCAGCTGCGTTGGGAATCGATAGCAATCATCAAACGAACAAATTAGCGGTTCCGTGGCTCAAACCAAAGCCAGAGACACCAGAAACTTCAGAACGAGGATCGTCGCCACCACCACCGGCAAGACCTCTGTCACCCCGTGTTGCCAAGAGCAAATTGGTGAATCGTTACTTGTCCAACGTTGTAAAAGATGACGACGCTGAAAGACAGAGAAGGATGGCCGAGATTGAAGCCGATCGAGCTCGTGGTCGATGGGACGGCAAAGGCTACGTCCGAGATGGAGATGATGGCGGGGATGGATCAAGACAAGAGAAGAACTGGAAGTATCTACAACCAAAAGAGAAACAAGCGCCTGAAGAACAATTCGATGTAGGAGCAGTAATAAAATTCCAGGCGATTGTACGAGGATTCATGGCTCGTCGTAGGGTTGCAAAATACGTCGATGAGCTCATCGAAGAAATGATGCGCAAATTAAACGCAGCCCACGCCGAAGAGGAGGCAAAGCGCAAAGCAAAAGAGGAGGAGGAACGACGCAAGAAAGAGGAAGAGGAATTCAGACTTTGGCAAGAAAGAGAGGAAGAACGTCTCAAAAATGAGGAAGAAGAGATAAAGCGGAGAATGCACGATGATCGATACGGGTTACCATTATGGTGGATGAAAATGATTCCGCATAAAACAATGGACCAAAAAGAGTACGACAAACTCGTCAAAAAGGACAAAGGTGCCACCGTTATTGATTATAAGTCGCCGCCTAGGAGTAAAGAACGTCTTGACGTCGTTACAGAAGAAGAGAGTGAAGTCGGCGACGACAATAATTCAAACCTCGACAAGATTCTTGAGAGCTCTAGGAGAGCAGAAAGAACCGTTACAACTTCCAAACCAAAAAAGAAGCCCAACACAATGACTAAAGGAAAAAAGAAGAAAAAGAATGCGTTTGGGGGGTGTATGGACATTGATAGCGTTGAACCCGAGGCACACGTTGGTGGCAATGGCCATCAAGGTACCACTACGCTTAGTACCGCAAAGAATAATAATGATGACGGCCGCGATGACAAGGAAGACACCGAAAGCGAGCCAGATCCGCAACAAGAGTCAGCCCCTCCAGTGGTCACAAAAATTTGGATGTAAACTCTTTCGCGTCGAGGATATATGTTTAGCGTGAAACAGATATCCAGCGCAATAATCCGCTCTTGTAAAATATTTCTATTGTTTGACAATAATGAACGCAGTTTTATTCGTGATTTTAAAACATTTTTGTGGACTTTCAGGAATCACTTCACTCTGATTTCATATTATTAACCATTTGTTTTTTTCCATAACAATTGGAATTCAATTTTACTTTGTTTCCAGACAGAAATTGCAATAACGTTACAAGGAAATAAAATATTTGGTTTGTTATGTCAATTAACAGCACTACTTCGCATTTCTGCATAGAGAGTAAGATGTAAATTGGGCCATCGCTTTGTGAAAGGCGTCCTTTTAGGCGAACATCCCAAACAATCGAAAAGTATATTGTAAAATACTTTGATCTTCTTTCTTTTTCAAGTCATCGTGCCGCTGGAAGCTACCGGCTCTGGATCGTGGTCTGGCAGCTCTTCAACCACGATTTCGCCTGGCATGTCGGGATCACTGGATAGTTCGCCGCTGCTTGCATATAAATCTGGATCTTCTACGGCTTCTCGGTCATCGTTATCGCACAACAGGGTGACAATTAGAACAATGAGGGCGCACACCAACGCGCCAGCGGTCGCAAGGCCAGCAAGGCCGCCCGACGACAAACCGCCTTCCGGGATATTTGATGAATTCATTTCGAACGTGGTTGGCCAGCTTGAGGGCTGCGGGGTGGGTTTATTGGTCGGACGGGGGATAGGCGGAAACGTGGGTCTGTCAACCATATAGTTAGGTGAAACAGTCGGTGTTGGAAATGAAATCGGGGGCGGGACAAGGGACGTTGGAAGTAAGGTTGGGGGAGGGATTGGAGGCGAAACCGGGGGAGGGACAGGAGAAGAATTGGACGGTGTAATTTCAGGAACACACAGCTGACATCTCATGTCGACCCCCTCTGCCTTGAGATCCCGCTGCAAGATGTACGAGGCAGGATCAGTGCAGGCACGGGGTGAGACAGCGCAGTGATACTCCCCTGTCGATGGTTCCTTGCAGACACCGGTCAAAACGTCCTCACAAGTGCATTGACTAGAACCAGAGACGTTCACCTTGGAAAACCACTCTGTATCTGTATCGCATTCCAATTCGCCCCATACACAGCGAGCTTCCCTTTTGTCTTCCTCGTTCTGTGCGATTGGATAACAGTTGGGAAAATATGTCGGGAGACCCGTCTCAGAATTCCCATGCACGTCGCACTCCGCGCCCATCTGAGGCTGAAAGTTATACAAACAGGACGTCTCCTTGTTGGTACATTCGGTTGGATTCTGATCCGCCGCACAGGTTCCCCAGTTCTTCGTTTCTTCCAGGGGACAATATATGCCCTGAGCTGAAAGCGCTTCGGACGAAACGAATTGGAAATTCACAGGACAGCTCACAGCTTCCAGAGCGCAGGAATCCACCTCTTCTGCCCCGAAATCCTTGTGCGAGGCCTCAGGTGTGAGACAGGCACCCGCTTCCACCACGAAAGTAGTAATGGCGGTGATGGAGGTGGTGACTGTGGTAGTGGGGGTAAAATGGCTAGTGCTTCCGTCGCACAAGCGGCAATCGTAGGTTCTGAATTGGAAATCTTGAAAATCTCTTGCCGTCATCCAAAGGGTATTTGGGGGACAATCCCTCGCACTGACAGCACAAAAGGAATTGTTGATAGTTAGGATGTTGCTTTCGACTTGGTCATCGTCGGTTGTCTTATAGTGGCAAATCCCGGTAGGAACGTCTTCGCAGTGACAGGGAGAGGGCCCCCAATCTTCCTCCCACTTGGAATAAGTAAATCGTTCTCCATCGAGACAATCGTCTTCTAGACCAAGAACACACCGCCAAGTATCATCGTCGAGATTTGAACAGGCGGGAAAGGTAGTTCGGACCAGAAAGCCTGCTGCTTTGTCGGCCACTAGAGAGCAGGTTGGATCGATTTTGTCGTAAAAGTTGGAAGTCGCGCCACAGGAAAGCTCGGTGGGACCACAGTGCAGGCCATCAAGCGAGGATTTACAGCGGCCGATATCCACCTTCTCTGGTTCTGTACAGGCATCGTTCGTCTTCTCATAGGGAGCCTGGTAAACCTCATTTATCCCGACAAAATTGTTGGTGTTACAGGCGGCACTGGAAAGAACACAACGGTCTACGACTTGGGTGTCCTCGTCCATGCACACACCGAATTGAGGCGAATGGATCCGTAGTGGGCTCGACATCCTTGATAATTCTGTTCCTTCTTGATATTCTCTCTGTAATCTTCTGTTTCTCTCGAGAACAGCTGTGTCAACATTAGTTGTTATGAGGCCTTTCTCACAGAAAAATGCCTGCAACAAATTATTGTCATCTGAAAAATTTGTTCGTGCATGATTTTTTCATGTGTTGCGAATTCTCTTTTTGGAATCTTCATGCCTCCATTTATTAGACGTCGTAATCAGTATACCAAGGAGGCGCGGAAAATTATGTATGAGTGCACGTGCATTGTGACTCGATTCCTCAGTTCGCGACCAAAACTGTGAAAGGACGAACAAAATTCTTTGCTCAAGCAAAAACCTGTAACTAATGATGGATTCGACCATGATACTGTAGTCGCAATAGCTTAGGAGATAGATTTCAAACAAAACCCTATTGGGTTTACGCAGCAGCGAGGAACAAGGCGACGCAAATCCAAGGCCACGACAATAAATTATGACGAACACAGCACAAAGAAAAAGGGAAAGAACACCGCAGCGGCAACGATGGGCGAATTCACGATGAAATGGAGCATTTCGTCAACGATGTGGTAGCAATGATTTGTATTTTAATGGTTCGCTTCTGCCAGAGAGTTGGCTTCTGTTGTTTCGCCTCGTTCGTTATGAAAGTGTCTGCGAAGGTAGATATAATAGCCATGATCGACTCTTGTATCTATGTTTGGTGAGCATCGGATGAATTCGAGTGTGTAGAACAAGGATTCGGTAGTAAGATCTCTAAAATTTTGTTCCATACATCGATGGTTTGGAATTCGTTATGCACCATCATTCGAAACTATCCGCTTCGATTGCAATGTTGATTCCATTTTGCAATTTTGTTTTGCATCTGAATGTTGGGCTGGTGGAGAACTATATTTTTGATCCGCAAATTTGCCAAAATTGGAAGCTGATCCCAACGCAAAATTTTTAATAGTTCGACTACTTCACTAATTTGACCAGCAAGTAACGAGGATATTGTCATGGCGGTATACGCAACAGTGTCCAAAGAAATAGCGTGGATGTTGTGGCAGTGGGGAAAAACTGATTTTGCTACGTGTATGACTTTTACAGTATTTTCTGCAGTCGAATGGGATGGTCATCTTTCTTTTATGGCCCTGATTTGCGAAATTGATTTTGCTAAGACTTTTTACTGTTACATTCTAAGTTGTGCCGTGGCAATTCGGATGATTTCAGCGCTTTGACACAAAAGTTGTGGATTGCGTTGCATTGCTTGTGATTTATTTATACTCAAAGGCAAATTCGTTGAGCGCCTGTAGGACTGGCTTTGGGTTGATAAGTTCCTGGAGGCACATTCCGGCCACTGCCATCATGGCAAGGCGCCCATTTGCCAATTCCTTGTTCTGAATGTCGGCAAATTCCGCAGGGTCGGACGGCTTGAGACCCAAGGGATCAAATTGGAGATCTCCGGGATAATACGAATCCCTCAGGGTAAAGAGTTCGCCCGTACCCGGATCAACCCACCCACGGGTAGCCCGCAAGGCCTCGGAAATGTTGACAATCAAAAAGAGGGGAAAGAGGATTCCAAGCAAGGGCACGTCCGGAACCTGGTAAATGGCGAGGGGTGGGAGATTCGACCCGTAGGTGACGGTGGGTAAGTTTTCTCCCGCAACAAAGCCAATGGCTGCCAGCATGGCGACTCGTCCGTGAATAATCTCCGCCTCCCGAAAGCGCTTGACGCCTTTCAGGCTGCGATTTTCGCAGAATCCCATCGGATCAAAGAACCCCAGCGGAGGAATGGCACCAGGAAGTCCGTAGCAAGGCTCGCTGGCGTCGGGAGTCCATCCGTTCAGCGTCGGGCCAAGCGCTGGCTTTGGCGGTACCGCTGGATCACTGGATGCTCCAAAGGGAGAAGTGTTGTAATCGTATTTGGTAGAACCGAGAGAAGTTGTTTTGGTGGACGAGAACCTCGTGTCGGATGATGGGACAAAGGCGGAAGCTGCCGCAATTGCGGTAGCAAAGTAGAGTGCAATCTTCATATTACGATATTTGTTGTTGTTGTTTGCAGTTTTTTTGTTTGTCAACCTTGTGTTTGTGTTGTTGCTGGATAGGATTCGAAATACAATATAATGCGACAATCAATCCATCGATATCAAATAGCAAAGGGTTCGTAAGATCAGAATAATATCTTGGAAGCCTTTATTTTCGGCCCATCAAGCCTTGCATCAGCCATCATATTCCGATGACATGATTGGCAAGTTACGCACGAAAAAGCCTCTCTGGAACACCGAACACGCAAGCAGCGTATCACGAGCGCAGATAATTTGGTCAAAGTATGAACGTATGAACACAAAAATCAAGGAAAGTACGATCATATATGAGCCAAAGACGGATGAAGGTATGATCATATGACTCAACTTGGCTTGAAACTATGAACATAGTTTCGTACATATTTTGCTAACAAGCTCCGTCTAAAAAGGTTTTTTTGGGTGTCAAGGTTTCATGAGCTTGGGATCACGATGCTGACTACACCTTCTATTGTATATCAAGTTGGACCCAGCTGGATATAGCTGCTAATTGCGTAACGCTAGCAGTGAAAGAGTTTTCCAGAGAAAAGGTAGTAGAAACGATGAGGTGCCGTTTCGCAGTTGGAAGGTATACACTCCAAAATGGCAAAAATAGCTGTTTATACAAAAATGATCTGTGCAAAATTAAGACCCGCTCAAAGGAATACTACAGTTTCAAAAAGAAAAAGATGATTTTCGAAAAAATGTCGTGAGATCCTCGACGAGGTGGAGAAGAGATGTATGGCCACATTGCATCACGAGACATTTTCGGACGGGGCAACCAAAAAAAGTAATGGTGACAAAGATTATCAATGACTTGAACCTCATGACGGTCAATAGATTGCATGTCTACCGTTTGATGGACGAATACGAAGATCGATGTGGCATAGGTAGTTGATCATTTCTGGTTATCAAGACTTTAATTTAACAGAAAATTAGCTTTTAATTTAATCCCCGTTTTCAAATTGTTCTTGAATCGGTTCTACTCCGAAATTCAAGGAATGGTAAAACCGCATTCTCGTGTTGAGAGACGATTCATTCTTATTTTTTTGCAATTGTTGAATATTATTTGAGAGCTGTCGAATTCGAAAATATCCCATTCGTTCATGATTGATTACGCCTTAAGCCAAAAGAGACTTCCAAGTGGTCTGGAATAGCGCCAAAAACTTGTCGTTTTCTTCTTTCGTTCCGATCGTGACACGGATGCACTGGTTGCAGTGCAACTCATTGCCCCGGAACCGCGTGACGACACCATCGTCCGCCATTTTCTTGTACACGGCGTTGGCCTGTACGTCGTCTTTGACGCGGAACAACAAAAAGTTGGAATCGGAAGGATAGACCTTTACGACAATATCGGTCAGGGCCTCGAGTTCGGTTCGTACCCGGGCTCGCTCTACCAGCGTGCTCGCGACATTTTTGCGCAAGGTATCCATCGAGTTCATGGCGTTGATGGCAACCTCACTGGTCAACGAGTTGACGTTGTAGGGTGCCTTGACGTTGTTCATCAGCTGGATGACGTCTGGAGGCCCGATGCAAAATCCACAACGGATTCCGGCCAATCCAAAGGCCTTGGACAAGGTTTGAAGCACCACAATGTTGTCGTATTTTTCAAGAAGGGAAACAGCGGAAGAATTTTCACCAGCAAAGTCGATGTAGGCCTCGTCGACGACAATCAAACCAGGATATTTCTCTGTATCGGCAGCAATCTTTTCGATTTCCGCTAGCGGAATGGCCTTGCATGTGGGGTTGCCGGGGCTGCAAATGAACAAGAGCTTTGTCTTTTCGGTGACCGCTGCCATCATCTAAAATCGATTGTCAATGTAAATGGTCATTTTCAATTTGGTTTCCGGCATGCGATAAATGTTTGGGTGAGATTTGGCAAATATGACGAGGTATAGAGATGAAACAAACAAAAACCAAGAATTCACAAATCAAACAGATATATTCTTCTAACATACCGACGGAATGTCCAAATCAAAGTCTGGTGTCAATGGCGCCGACACGATTTCGACGTCGTTGACCTTGGCGCACACTTTGTACATGCCGTAGGTCGGTGGAGTGATGAGAATGTTGTCGCCACCCCTCCCGGCACCGGGTGTGCAGAAAATTCGCATAAGCAAATCAATAGCCTCGTCGGAACCAACGCCGACAAAGACGTTAGATGGCTTGAGGCCATTCCCCCGCTCCCGGCAAAAAAGTTCCTTGAGGTCTTTTTGGTAGGGATCGGGGTATCGCTCGAGGGTGTTGGAGTTGTCGTAGGGGTCGAGAGACTTGGTAGGCAACGAGGTTGGCCCGAAAGCATTTTCGTTGGCGTCGAGCAGGACACCATCGGAGTAGTCGTCACGGGCACAGCGGTAGGGCTGGAGCTCGAGGATGTTTGGGCGGGCCAGTTTAGCAGCAATTCCAGTCATTGTGTTGTTGTTGTTGGTATTTGAAGAGTCGCTGGAAATTATTTCGAGAGCGGAGTTTCCCGAAAACAAAGTGGATGGCGAATTTTTCTTGGTGTTTCTGTTGCTTTTAGTGACAAGGGTGATGTCTTGGTTTTTGGTGTCTCCAACGATGGTGGTCACGAAAGATACAAATGGAAGCTTTGTCGTTGGAAAGAAGGCCGTCGATAAAGTGATGTCCTTGAGTGATAGAAGAAGTAATGTCAACAAACACTTCGGGCGATAGTGGATGCTAAATTTCATGCAATTTATGCGAAAGTGGCGAATTGACAGTGTCAAGCAATCTTTCACTTGATCAGAGAGAAGAATACTTTGATCGGTTGCAATTGGATGGATGCTTTCTTGGGTCGACGTTTGGAACTCGTTGTCAACGGATGGATTGCATTTTCAAAAACGTTTTTTCGAGATATCTTGTTCGTAGTAAAGCGGTCTTCTGAAACATGGTGTCATCACCACGTAGATGACGCGTCCTTCAATGAAAACTACCAAGTAGTTCCAAACCCACAAGAGAGTTCTGATACGTCGAAACTACCGTTCTGTCCGCAATTTTGGTTGGATGGAGTCTCACAAATACGCACGAAACAAGACCACAAAATTCAGACGTGCACGAAATAGTACAATCGTGTAAAATGAACCTCATCCCTCGATCATTCCATTGGAACAATATTTTGTGGCCCTGATCGTCGAAAGTCTTTCTCCCCAAGGAGCAAATTCTGATTCTTCCATTGGATATTACTGTACGTTAAACTACTCTGTCACAAAGACCAATGATTATCAAAACGGAAGGAACGAATACCTTCCTTCCACTCTTTTTGTTAAACTCACTACGCGGTAACTTGAACTCTTAACCAACCCCATCGATTCGACACAGAGCAAAATCAATAACCATGGCGTTTAAGAACAGAAGGAAGCGCAGGTCGAAGCCCAAGAGCAAATCTCCCAGAAAGAAGTCGGGCGAGATTGAGATATCTCCGACGGCGTCATTGGAAGTCGATGAAGAGAAAGAACCAGTAGAGCCACAGTCAGAAGAATCGGAACTAGAAGAATCGCAGCCCGAAGAACCCGAGCCCGAGCCATCTTCCACTGCAACTCCCACAACGGAGGCATTAGCATCCATGAGTGCGCAAAACTTGTATCATTTGTCGCTGGTGTGTTTTGCGATTTCGTTGGTTTTATTTGTATCGACATACAACATGATTGCCAACAATGGAGGAACAGTCGCATTGTTCGGGGGAAATGCGACATCGATGACACCCATGGTTCCGGCCAAATGCCCGGTGGTAGAGGTACCATCACCCTCCATCGCCGACCTCGAGCACAATGAGTTATTGATCGGATACAAGATCCTTCACCACACCCTCAAGAAAGAATCACAGCTCAAATACCTGCACTGGTTGCGGGATGCCACCTTTCGAGGCCCCAAAGGATCGCTGAAATCGGCAGTGACCACCGTTTACAAGACCTCCAAGACGCGATTCCAAGAACTGGAACAACTTTTTGTCGACGAGTCACCAACCATTCGTCTGAAGGATGCCCCCAAGTCGGCCATGGGCGATTCCATCCAGGACGACGTGGAAAAAACCTCAACGGGGGAACTCGTGCCACTCCCATTCTCGCCAACCTCACCTTCGTCGCCAAAACATTTGCAATGGGGAGTTCGCTTTGTTCTGATCCAGGCGCAGGCCACCCGAATGGTAGTGGCGCTATCGACATCTCTGATGAAGTTTGAAACCAATCCGGAACGAAAGCAGTGGCTGTCCCAGCTGGCGGACGAGTTCGAGGACATACGGGAAACCCTTGTGGAAAACATCTTGCTCAATCTCGGGGAGGGATCGTGGAAGGAGTAATCGATAGATGATGCGGAGTCAGACAACATCTTTTACATTTATTTATGCGTATGCCGAACCAGGGGTGGCTACATATATACATAACAGTGAAGGAAATGACAACAACAAAATCATTCACAAAGTGCGACACCATATCGTCGCACCGACGTAGGAGCAGTGGTAATCAGAAAAAACGGGAGGAGATGTCGCAGAGGAGTTTGTTTTGGGTGATTCGAGTCATGCCCGAGAGGAAACTATGTTCGATCGATCCTACTGTCGTGGGTGGATTCGTCGAGCTTCCTAGAACACCGCTGTACACTTACACAATTTGTCGTTTATTAGAAAAATGTTTTCAGTAATTAAAACATGAATTTATTTCGAATTCTCTCTTCTCTCAATGGATGGACGTAGAGGAAAGATAGCTACATTAGGAAAATCGCATGAAGTTCTTCCAGCACTAGAATACAGAACTCACTAGTTCCCGACTTCGAATTCTTCATACTCGATCACTCCAGTTGCTTCATACTTACTCAATATGGTTACTCCTCTCTGATATCTACATCGAAAAACGATATTGTGGAAGAACAAAAAAGGACATCACTTTCGGTCGGCGCGCCAAACCATGTAGTACGTACTCGTGATGCAATCGAGTGTAAGTCACGGATGACAGTCGACAAAAAAAATCTTGTTAACGAAAAGTCCACATACAATACTGGTACATCATCGCGCGTCGATGTCAACAATCTACCGATAAGGTTCCACGCATAAATCTCAATGACAATGACGACTGATGGTTGGGTTCTCGTTTGCGACGTGACTCACATGTTCTGTTGTGAAACGTTGATTGGCTGTTCTACACTTGCGATCTGCTGGTTCTTTCTTTCCATCGTTGTAACAGTGACTCACGCTTTCCACGCTACCACACCGGTTTGGGGACCGTTGTTTAACCTCGAGATTCTCACTTTTTGTTGCACTTTTTCCCGGGTATGCGCCAATCGCGTGATCGAATTTGAAATGTGTGTATATGCCCTTTAAAATACCATCTGGGATGTGTCGGACACGATCTTTTGGTTGGTCCTACGTGGTCGCTTGGAGAGAATCTTGGAATGTCGATAGACGACGTCGATAGTCCGGTATATGACTAACGCATACCATTTTAAAAGTGAGAACGTGAACTCCAACACAAAAACAACACAAACCAGAAGTAGGGTTCTCGAAACATCTTGCATTGAGATCCCCTGCGACCAATCATGCCACCGATCTCGCAATAACTATCAAATATCCTTCAATCCAAAACATAAGTGACGATGCCTTACAACATTGGTGTTCTGTTTGGCTTCAAGAGGAGAACGAACTGCTGATTGTTTTTGTTGACAAGCGGCAGATTGTGGTTCGTTCTTTAAAACACCGGCATTGGTTCGTTTCTGTTGCTTCTCATTACTTTGGTCTTTGCCTTGGGTCTTAGGAATAGGAAAGAATATTTGCGTCAGTCAGTGATCTACATCATACGGCATTGCATTGCTCCGGTTTTTCTGTTCACGGTACCAAAGAAAACAATACCAAACCCGTAGTTGCAATCCAACACCTTACAAAAGATCGAAGAGGATTCCGACAGATTGCACTGCTTGTATTGGCATTCTCAATTGTAACTCCAAGATTGCTGTAGTGTTGAATCTCTTTTTCTAATCACTATCAAAGAACCATGATGGAAATTACAGCTCAAAACGAAAACGCTATCGTCAGCCTAATCGGTAAGGACGTCGATAGTGAAGGTTGCAAGAGTGCCGATACTCTCTCCCCTCTACCCTCGTTGGAGACACTTTCGATCTCTACCGAGTCCACGGATGCAACATCAAGCCGCTACAATCAAGACGAGGATATGGGCAGTTCCGAATTCAACGACTGTTCCTCCTCCGTATCCAGCCAAGACAGCAACAACTTTGTTGCAAGTGGCAATCCTTCCAAGGCACCGAAGCGATCGTTCTTTTCTCAGTACTGGCAAAAGACTGGACAAACGCCAGTTCCTCTTCGACCCATCAAGACTCTCCCCGATAAGGAACTTCCCAGTGAAAGTTCCAACCAAGACGCTTCGAAGAAACACATCGGAATCCACGACTTCGTCGTCCATGCCCTATCCCATCGACAGAAGCATTGCCTCCATGTCCAATGCGGATTTTCTGGAAGACGACGACGACGACGATGAGGATAACGATTGTGAGGCTTCTACGCAAGACGAGTCATCTTCCCATACAGAAGAGGAAGGGCAAAACCCTCCCCTGCGGCGAAGGCGATCCATCCTCCCACCTGCTCCCGTGTCTCAACCAGTGCTGAGATCTTGGAAAAAGTCGGCCTCGCTTTCGAATGTCGAGGGCTACTCTCGCTACCAAAACCAGTTAGCGCACAAGACACATTCCCTGCCTCGCATGAGAAGCTCCTCGTCGATTCTCCAACCAGGACCCTCCTGCCTTCGGCCACTTGCCAAAGTACTCTCCCTCCAAGACCAACTTGTCAGAACTTGCCTCGCCAATGTCACCGCGACGATTGTTGAGGTCAGACTCGTCCTCTTCGTGCGTTTCCTTCCAGGAAGCCGTGGACGTTCGACACTTTGAACCTCCCAAAGAAACCTATGCCGGGAAGGGATGGTCCGAGTATTTCAATTGAAGAAAAACGAAAAACAACTACAAAAACCAGAAGAGGCACGCGACCTCTTTTTGTCTCAAGATTCTTGATTCCATGAATATTCCAACAAAACACTGCACTACTTCACGAGCAAGCCACGATGCTATACATCCAAAACCCGCTAAGCGTCGTTTGGCAAAACCGGAAATCACTCTTTTTTCATAACATGTCTATACAGATACCTCAATTGTGATTTCCCGAATACAAGCTCCACAAGCCTTGTGTGTCACTACAAATCCAACCCAATACACAGACACCGTCCGTAACCATTACTTATACGAGACTTTCAAAGGCATTGTGCGAAAATGCACACAAACATTATGGTTAAATATATACCATGCATTCCAACTTGTAACATAAAACTCTGTAACATCTAAGCGAACTGTAAAATTTGCTCCTTAAAAGTTGAGTATTCTCGCATCACGCATTTTGAAAGCAATCTATTCGATTGGAATACAACGCTTTGCAGCTTCATATAATAGTGCATCCACAAACGCTGCCCGTGTATTGCAAAATGTCATTTGTTGATTTTTTCGACGTTTCTGTCGGAAGGAAAAACGATTCAAGTTTTCGTTGTCGCAATTTTTTGGCATTCCCTGTTTTAAAAGCAGATTGTCGAATCGTTTTCGGAAGGTTGCTTCCCCAGTGTCAATGAGTTACGAACATATCGAGTCGTTTTCGCAAGGACATTTTCCCAATGTCAATGAGTGACAAAAATATCGAGAAGGTTTCATATGCTGTCAAAGACGATGAGTTGCCTCCAGGGTTTGTAGATAGGAAAATTGTTTTTTGTCGTTTGATCTCGCGTTCTTTATTGCTGCAAGATTCCTGTACAATCGAATGCCAAAACCCCGATTTTCATCGACTATTACAATCATTCTTTTCGATCATTGCTCCATCATGACTTCCAGGGGCAATCGCAGGCAGACAAGTTGGTTCCCCATGAGTTTAGTAATGGCCGTGCCAGCTGCCACCTCTAGTGCCATAGGCTTTGGAACATCACTCGGATCGTCCACAGAGACAAATCCAAAGTTCTGTGAGTACCAATTCAAGGTCGACGAGAGTGTCAGCGCGTAGACGGCCTCGCTGGCCCTCCCAAAGTCTCTGTGCTGCTCCAGAACACCCCTGACCAGAGCCCTTCCGATGCCCTGCGAACGGCGATCAGGAATGACGTATACAGACGCAAGCTCCCAGAGTTGCGGAGTTGCAACGTTCTTTCGTCTAGCCTCTTCACTGGCCAGCAGCTCAGCTCTTTGATCTACCCGTCGTTTGGCAGCTTCCATGGCTGACCTGTATTCTTTGCTCCAGGGAAGGGTAGACTTCCATCCCCCAGAAAAGTTGGCATCCGGATCTTCGTCGAATTCATCCCACATGACCTCATCGACCTCGTCCTCGAGAGTGACGGATGGAATCGATCCAGGTGGGCTGTTGAGCTTGGAGGGATCTACGCCGGCAGGTACCCAGGGGACGAATTTGTGCCCAGCCGAGGCGATCTCCCGTGGAAGAATCTTCGGCAACCACAAAGTTTCGAGAGGAAATTCCCAACGGATTCATGAACTCTTTGGCCATGGCAAAGGCAATCGACTGGCTCGTCATCAGGGCCTTCCGCAGCGGAAGCGGACGTTGGATGGGAGCGTGCCTTCTCCGCCTTCCTGAGCCGATAGTGCCGAGGGAATCACAGACTCGAACGGGTAAGGGTGATTGGAATCCTTTGGCAGCACCTATGGACAATAGGAAAACGATGACTTCCAAGTCTGCGATGCAAAGGCCGCATGATTGTTGGTTATTATGATTGTGATTGCAGTGAGTTGTGAAAGCTTGTGTTCGCAAACTGCTTATATCCAGCAAAAGTATAACACCGTATTTCCAGAAAAAAGGAGCTTGACGACTTTTGGACAACGTATTGGATCTTGCTCATCCTCAAAGATATTTTTTCCAAGTACGTCCTACTATCTCTAATACCTATGAATATTACGTAAAAGTAAAAAATATCACGATGACGACATCCGGAATTTTTATTTTTCCGAGGCAACTGAAGTTCGATTAGGAACTCTACTAGAGATACGCACTTTGCTTGTCATTAGAGAGCTAGTTTTAGTGCTTTAAGAAGAAAATAAATGGTGTCAAATTTTTGTCTTCTACTACTAGCCTCAACAAACAAGGCATCTCCAGAGGCGACTGCTGTGGATTTTTGTGGTGCGCACAACGGTTGTTATTTCTGCGTCTATCGATTCCAGTATTTAGTTTATTCGCAATGTAGTTTAATTTACAATTCACAATTCGATCCTTATCGCTGCTTGAATACAGCGTTTAACAAATTCCTTCTGGAGTTTTCTAACTTTACTCTTCGTCCTCCTCTTCGAGTACCCGTTCGTCTTCCCATCCATTCTCCAGGCGATCTTCTAGTAAGTTCTTTTGTTCTGTGCGCAGTTGAACCCGCTCCGTGCACCATTTCGATTCGTCCCTGACCGCCTGCAGGTTCTTGGCCTTTTGTGCCATTTCCAGCTTGAGCTCCTCCAACTCGGTTTCTAGCAGGGTGAGCTGGTCATTCGCGGCCCGTCGGCGCTTGTCCGCCGAGGTCAAGTCGTCTCCTACGGCCTTGAGACAAGCCTTGGCACGTCGGCGCCGTCCCTGCATAGAGTGTATCCGAGACTGGGGGGAGTGACATGTGACCTTATAGGAGATGACCTTTTCCCGAACCCAAGAATAGTCGTTGTCGAATTTGAAACGGATCCAGCAGGGCACTGTTCCGACAAGGAATTTTCCAGTAATTGGCCCGTCCTTACTAGCATCGACACGGGATTTTTCCTATAGCATTTTGGTTTCATGGGATGCAGATAGGATTCATATTGTTTCATTTCATATGGTTCCAATCATTCAAACGAAAGTTATCAAGTTACAATCAGCGACAGGCAACAAGTGAAATTTTGAATCGTGTTTATCAGCATTTTTTTGAGGAAAGAGAAAATAGTTGTGAGAATAAGCCATGCAAAAAGCCAAGGTTTGGAATTATCTTGTCAAAGAAATTATGTCCTTTCAAGGAGTTCTTCTCTTCGTATTTCGTTTATTGCTTTCTTACCTTGACGAGTGTGACAGAGTCGTCCCGTTCGGCAGTAATCGAAAAACCGAAATCGTATTGCTTGTTTTCCACCGCGTATTCGACAACGCTCCCGGGAGTCCCCACCTGAATAGGAATTTCGAGAGAACCACCAGCGCTGACAGGAACACTACGCCCCACGTAAATAGATTCTTTTTCTTCGTAGTCAGACAGGTCTCGGAGGCCATCGACCTGCTTCATGATGGCCAGGGGATCGGTAGAATTCATTAGCGATACCGAAGGAACAAACTGGGAATCGGCGGTTGCGGTGGCTTCTGCAACGGCTTTGGCTTCCAGAGCCTCGATCCGCTTGTTGCTTCCCGAACCAGTGGAAGAGGACGTGGTGGACGAGTCGTCCTTGGCGGTGGTGGTCATTTTTCGGTGTTGAGTTGCGTTTGCAAAAAAGGATGCGAAGTAGTTGAATGCTGGATGCGAAAGTAGATGGAGAGATTAGGTCTTCGTCGTACTTTTGACTTTAAAAGAGCTTTTCTGTTGGAGAATGATTACAAAGCTGTCTTTCGAAGTGGAAATGATTCGGATTCGAAGAATTGGTGAATTATCAACAACAACAATGACTGAGAATTAAATTATTCCTTATCATCGCACGAAAGGTGCTCCTTCCCACTTTCTGCGCGGATGAGCCCTTCTGGAAATGAGAGACGTTTGATTTTCACGAGGCAATTCATTCGTATTCGATACTTGTCTAGCGTTGAGTGAGTCTTGGAGAGATAAATGTTGGAAAGGGACTAAAACTGTACCGTGATTCAAAATAGCGTGATGGATCATTTTAACCATAATTTTTGCTAAATTATTCCATTTAATGGGAATAGGAGACTTTCTGCTAGAATGGAGTTCCAATCGAATGGACAATCCTCTTCTTCCCAACAGCAATCCTATTAGGAGTCATTTTTGTTTCTTTTGCTCTGTCTCTTCTTTTGCTTTTCGTAGTTCTTCGCCACACGTTTCAACCAAGCGTCAAAGGTAATGGGAGGTTTTGTTAGGGATTTCTTCTTTTTCTTGCTACCGCTGTCGCTCTCGTTTTCCTTTTGCGCTTCTTCCTCTTTGAGTTGTTGCAACAGCCAGGGGCTTGGCAAGTGGGACACGCAACAGGGCCGAAGGCTGTGGTCGTACAAAGAGGGTGGCAGCCATTCGTTTCGGCAATGGCATTTCCTCGCTTTCTTCTTCTCTTCGTTCGACCACCCTGTGCTTTGCCGCGGGATATTTTCCACTCGTCAGGTGCGCCAAAACAGAACCCACAAAGACGGTTGCGATCAAATGTCCGTGGGCCTCTGGTTCTTCCCATTGGTGTTTCTTAGGATGGAAGTATTGCAAACCAAGTGCTCCCGGAGCTTCCTTTGTGCCCGAGTCGTTGTCATCGATTGATTTTACATTACTATCGTGGATGACGACAGAAATAAGAGACGGATCCGTGTGCATCGGCAGAGTGATTCGTTCTCCGGTTTCCGTCCGCAATGTATCTGCAACTTTTTCGACATTTTCCGATTGATCGGTACTTTCTTGTTCTTCCATTACAAAGCGCTTCATGTGCCACTGGCTAGCAGGTTTCAGGTAGGCCCTAGTTGTTGCTGGAACCAACCAACTGCATTGCTCTTCGTAATCAGTCGTTATCCGAAATTGCCAATTGCGTTTCTATAGCGAGAAGAACCCGATCCTGCGATTCCGTGTAAACTCCAAAACATTCCGGAGAGATCAGACAAACAAGAGTTTCTAACATCACTAGTCGCTCCCCTCATTGGTTTCTTCACGGTTTTCATTGCAGGAACATTGATCGTCCGAAAAGACAATTCCCTCTCTCCGGACGTTATACCGCGACATCCCACCGGCATGATGAAAACCTGTAACGTGACCGGAATCGGCTTGGGGTTGAATCATTGGGAAGAGCGGACTCGAAAAGTCTTTCCCATCCGTTTCTACTTTCGAAGCACCATCGTAGAGGGCATGATCCATGGCCTTTCGAGCCGATCGAAAAGCCCGGGAGTGGATTTCGTGTAGAGGTCGAGTTGTTGTCGCCGTCAAATCTGTTGTTGCAGTAGTTGGCTGTAGCGATGTCGAGAGTCGAACTATTGGGGAATAAAAGGTGGATAAATACGTTATTGGGAGTTAGAATCAAATAGGGGGCAGGTACAAATTATTTGTTCTATAGGCTCAAGACGAAGCATACCTGTGGCAACCCCCTTCTCCAGGAGACTTGAAGCTGCATCGTCCCATGTGTGAGCGGGGATGGTATCCAAAATTGAAGAAATCATAACATGCGAGTGATCCTGTTTCCTCTCATTTGGTCTTTGCGAAGAAGGAGCTGGCGTTGACAACGACGATGCTTTCATGATGAAGCACAGCAGTATGGAAAGAACTGTTGGCAACATGCAACAGCCTCTTCTGCGTATCTCTGTCCACGTCGGCGATTTTGTATCAAAGCAATACAAGCATTATGTTCACTTCATTCATTCGAGCACAGAATGGAAACTTGAAAGCCGCGAATTTCTTCTGGTTACAGAAATCTCAGTTCACTGATGGGCAAGGATGATGGTGAATGAAGTTGTCGCGATTTGTGGAAAAAGTGATGTGCGATGATGAACGGATGGGGAGGTGCATCAAAATTTCTGGGTCCAACAATCTCCCGCCAAAACATGTGTGAAGGTACAAGCATACGTTTCGGGTGAGAGGTGGGTATGATGAGAGGTTCGTTTTGTGATGTTCTCCCTTCGCGCACAAAATTCTTTGTCACTTGCTCTCAAAAATCTAAGATGCCTCGATTGAGTTTTTGAGAAGGCTTTCTTGGATCCGATGCCCGAGAAGTGATGAAAGTTTGCAATACTAGAGAGTACTGTAAACCTGTGCAATATTGAGGTGCTGGAAAATCAGAACTTTCTTGCATCGTTATTTTCCAAGTACTATCAGCCAAATCCCTTTCGGAACGCTTTCGGAAACTTTTCACATACTGTTGGAGTGATTTCTACCTCTTTTGGAGATTTGAAAATGGCCTCGATTATACTTTCAGGAGTGGAGATGCCAGCAGCAACCCCAGCATCGTTCTTACCTCACGCGAATTGGACGAAGGATGGGGAGACAACGAAACGATCACAATCACAGACGATTCCATTGAAATGGACTATTCTACCAACACACCACTATTTTTGATCGGCATGGTATTGAACGGATTGACGTGTTTGGGGTGCATAGCGTCGGTGATTTTTATCATTGTGTATCGAAAACATTGGGCCTTGCGAATGGCACAACCCTTCTTCCTTGGAGTGATATGTATTGCATCCGGTGTGATTGCGTCGAGCGGGATAGTTCTTGAGGGCACGGGTTATATCTACAAATTTCAAAATTCAAACCAAAAAGCTCTCAATGCTGTTTGTATGGAGTTCGCGAATCAATTTTTTGGGGGAAACATTCTTACTTACATGGCTCTCTTTGTCAAGACCTGGAGGCTTCGAAGAGTGACGCAACTAAGAAGGAATCAGACCGTGAAATGTCATCACGTGATATGGCCATTGATTCTTGTAAATGTAGTCGCCATCGGTGTGATTTTGTCGTGGGCGCTTGTCGCTCCACCGATTTGGACGATAGGTTATGAAGAATGGGAAGTTATCGACGAAGATGGAAACGAGTTGATTATGTCACGAACGGTAGGGTATTGCGATTTTACTGCTGCCAATGAATCCTTTTTTGTCATTGCTATCTTGCTAATAATGGGCATCAGTGCGATGCTCGGATATTGGATGAGCCGAAAAATTCCAGCTAGCCTTCCAGAACAATTAAACGACGGGAAAGAAATGCGATTGCTATATCTGGTACACTTGGTGATTCTTTTGTGTTTCAGCGGGATCTATTTTATGGGTCGTCAATTACTTGTTCCCAATTTGATGGGGATTGTCACACTTTTCTTGGTGTTCCCGTTCTCGATTTCAAACATTGCACTCTTGATTGCACCAAAATGCCACTCCGTTTTCTACGACAAAAGCGACGGGATCGGGACAGGAAATGTTACTGTTACAGGTGTCAGTACTGCGGGTGTTACGTCAAATATCACTTCAAATGCAACGACTAGTAACAGCAATGGCGCTAGCAATGGCATTCTTATTGAAGGGGGCATAGAAAGTTGACGAGTAATTGAACCGACGGCAAGAAATGATTTTTCGCGTCTCAACATTCGATAAAAGGACCGCAAACTTTGATTGTTCCCCTACGCGAGTCGTTCCTCGCAAATGTTGTTCCCAATAAGTGGGGCAACTTACGAAATTCGGCAATATCAACGCACCTAGAAAACTCATGCGTCCTTCTGGAAAAACAGAACCCCGAAAGAGGAAAACTTGCACAATCCCCACAGTGACGGAGGATACGTGTCCGCAATGCTCCTGGCGTGATTCGTACAGCCTTTTTTTATGACGAAGTAGAAGAAAAGGAACCGCAATTTGGACGGTTTTCTTGAAATAAACAACGAATTCGAAAATATCGGTCTTGCCCGACACTATTTTCCTTCTGAAAATAACAAAATTTCGGTCAAAGCTACATTCAAATCTACCACTTCGATCACCAATAGCTTGTGCAAACGAAGAAGAGTTTTTCAAATTAAAAATCAATATTTGCCCTTCAAACAAATGAAATAGAGAAAATAATTTTGGTTGAAAATGTAATGTGTCATTTAATTTGACGGTTGTAAACAGAGCTTTTTTGATTTTACTAGGTACCATGGGCTGCAGTATAGCAGAATCAATGAAAGGCAATTCGTTTCCTCAACAAAGTGCCGTGTGAACAACATCGGAAAGCGAACGAAAGGTGTTCTCGTTGTACGAAAGGTGTTTTCGTTGTTCAATAAAATGTATTATTGACCACCCTCGCCGATCTGACCCGTCGCGTCGACTTGTCGTTATGAATAATGTGTTATTTGATTATTCTCATGGCTCACCCAGTTCTGGTAGCGTTAGCGCTGAACCGTTAGAACATCGTATGCATTCCCACTTCCTTTGTTGTTCTTCGGACGGAAGGAGGACCTGACGGCAACATGGGCATGGTGCTTTGACTCCGTCGGGGTGTGAAACGACGTAATCTAGCGAGCATGCCTGGTGAAATATGTGTGGCCTCTGTAAAGCGGTATTGGAACAATACACAATGTCGTCACCGGCCTTGAAGGGTTCCAAGCAGATAGCGCAGGGATCGGCTGTCACTGCCTCTCGAAGGTGAGCCCGGTCGATCGTGCTTGTGATAGACGAGGACGATGGAATCTGTTGCGCATTTTGATCCGATGCATCAATCGTTAGAGTGGATCGCAATGTGTCGCACGCTGGATCGTGTACATGCCCCGATATCGATTCGTCTTTGTCTTCAATGTTGTCGGTCGACTTTTCAATGTCTTCAAGGTCATCTTCGGACGAATGGCTTGAGATTGTTACCGTCTCTATCGGTATATCGTAATCATCGCTTCCATCCGGTATTTGGCTCTTGACTTTCTTACTGGTGCTTTTGTCGGGTAAAACAACAGATGTGGTGTGCCTAGATGTCGGTGACAACGCCGACGTCATGTTCGTCAAATGGATGGCGTAGCCGTTGATAATCTTGGAAATGTTGCTTCGCTGGGTTGCCATTTTGTCGATTTCAGCCGTTTCCTCAGCGATGCGATTTCGTTCGGCCTCAGCCAACGCCCGTCGTTCGGAATTTACATGGTTTTGCGACAGCAAGTAAACGCAACCCAGAAACATGGTGCCAATTACGAGACTCAGCACTATGATGGCGGGGTGTCTTTGGGTGGCTTCATAATCGGCATGCCTCTTTAGCTGTTCAAGTTGCTCGCCCACTTCTGAAAGTGTGCGATGAATAATAGTGTTCACAATATCTGTACTTTGTTCGGCCATGGTCATTTGCTGTTTTGAATCTTCTCTGCTTAAAAATTATGTGATGTTTTCAGAATAAAGGAACGGAACATAAAAAAAGAGCGCATCAGAGTTCGCAATCCGCAAAGAAGTTCAACAAAATTCAATGCCAGCAGAACACTTCGCATTACGATGTGAGTGACATTCTCATATGGTGAGTCTGAGAGGTGAGTTGACAGCTGAGTGAGGAGAAATTTAGCTCCGTTACTCCCCGGAGAAGAATGATTCAACGGCCATCAATTTGGGAACTGAGTAGAGAACACTTGTTCTCTGCAATCAGATGAAAGGTCGAAGTAGTACGTAAATGAACCAATCAAGTGAGTCGTGGATCCAGCGTTGACACCAATCTAATCAATGATTGGTTCAGCTCAGAGCTGAGTTGAGCAACCCAGAAAAAATAACGGATGACCGTTAAACGATCAATAAATTCCGGGATCCCCGTCGGATTTTGTTCGGATTGATTGGTGTTCCGGAGGGAAAAAAGCACATGCCACGTAATGACCCACAGAATTCGAAAAATTTGGAGATTCGAAACCCCAGCTCTCATTTTTTCTTGCCATTTGAGAATCTTTTATTGACAGATGGCTTTGTTGTCAATCTATTGCAGATATCGATGGAATAGTCGCGACGTGTTGTGCGGAGTAACAGCATCGAATGAGCAACATAAAGTTTCCGATGATGGCGTTAAAGTCTGGTTAATATTACAAGTGGTCTCTATGTTTCTTTTTCATCTAGGTTATATTGTTCAATCGCGGAGTCTATAATGCTGATTGATAGGAGGGGTAGAAGTCGTGCAAACACTGTTTGCACCTACTCGTTGGACATGTTCAATTGGATGCCGTCATTTATGTAAGACCTCTTGTTCGATGTTTTCTAACAGGAGCGATCGTCTTCAGTGAGTTTGTTGTATGTGAGATCTGCCTCGTATTGCAGCATGGCGTGCGTCGCACGGCCGCAAGAGCGGGCATATTCCAACCGCTCTAGAACGGCGTCGGATCGCAAAAAGTCACGGACTGCTTCCTGCTCGGCCATGCTATGGGGATCGATAGTTTGACTATGGTGGGCGTCTTCCTCCTCATTGTCGGTATTCTCGTCGCTTTCGTAACCAGCTAGCAACCGCAAACAGCGAGCCGCCAATGCTGCCTCGTGAACTGAAGCCAGCTTGTAGCTGGTTTCCGAGATGCTTGGAGGGCGTCCGGCACCCTGAAGATCTTGAACCAGTGACAACAAAAAGGCTGGTTTCACCCAGCGCGATGGCTGACTGTCAGTCTTATGGCCATGCAAGATATGTGGGAGCTCCTTCGTCTTGGAGAGATTTTCCAAGGCATTGCAAAAAACCCGCATTGCGAGGGACCTGAGCTTGGCTTCATGCTTGAGCTCTGCTGAACACATTGTTGTATCGTTGTTCAAGTCTGCGTCACCCAGCTTGCGCAGGGATCTTTTCTTAAGAAAGGAGGCACCGCGAGCGAGCGACGATGTAAAGGAATGTTGACGCCTGTCACTGGATTGCATTTTCGACACCGGCGTGACGGCTGTCAGGGCAGGAGATTCTAAGAATGATCGAACCATTCTATCGTTCTTGGTTTCGTTGCGACGTGGTGTGTTCTTGGCTGTCGATGGAACCGATTTTCCTTCGGCATCCGGGAAATGTCCAAGAGCTTGTTCAGCCCCGGGATGCACAAGGCAATCGATGAGATTCCACTTTCCCGGTGAAGATGAAGAATCGATGTCTTCGTTTGGTTGGTCCTGTCCCTGCAACAAAAGACGACGACTGACGTGTAGGCTTATTTGGTTCCATGTGCTATCCTTATTAGTGAGATTTACTAATCTCTCCATTCCAAGCTGCTGGCATTCTAATCGGTCTTTTTGCAATAATTCCAATGCAGCCTCGAAAGATTGTTCTGCAATTGCCGACCGATCAATCGATTGGCCTTGTTCATCCAATAGCGGTAGCCTTCTTCGCTTCATTGTCCGGCTGCTACTCACAACCGAAAACGGATGTTTTCGCTTGGCAATCGATCGCGGACGGAACTCTATACCGTTACGATGGTGTGATGGTCGTTCATCGTCTCCGGTATCAATCCCCTTGGCCGCCTGAAGGATATTGTAGCAGGCCACATGAAAGCTCATGCCACTGCTTCCGGATATCTTCCTGACCTCGACGATGATAGCGTCGTTGGGCGGAGCCAGCATCGCGTCGGCGATTTGATCGTGAGACGTAGCTGGTGAGCGATAGAGTTGAATCATAAAGTGAACCCGATCAACTGTCATACACCTAGCCGTCACAGCTTCGTCATCGTATTCTACCGCGATCGACCGCCGTCGTAAACACTCGCTAATGCGGACAATCACGACCGACGGAGGAGCATCGGTCACCAGGGCGGTGCAATTCGGATCAAACATGGGATAGTGCTTAGGAACCTTCGGAAGGGCCTTGTGGTCATCGCTGGCAATGCTCCACGTGCGAAAAGGCGGGGGGAGGAGTAGCGAGGAATTTCGGGCAGAGGTTTTGTCGGGAGTCGAATCGTCTGTAACTGTTCTTGATCGAATGGTGCCCATATCGTCAACAATACTGTCTCTTAGCAAGGATGGGGGCAATAGATTAGACTGTAGGGATAAAGGTTGCTGGGATCTTGGCGGATGATCTTGCTGATCTTCGTTTGACAGGCGAGAGAACAAGAACGAGGACAATAGGGATTTTGGCTTCGGAATTCCCCCAGACCCAATTATCTCCGACACGGGTCTTGATTGTTGCTGACCGTTGCAACCGCTCGAAAACATGACAGGGATTGATTTAGGTTGAAAAATAGACTGAAAGAGCCGCAGAGTAAGGAAAGAATACTAGAGCAGTTGACCTTCTAATGATGCTCTATTGTCGTGTAGATATCGAAACCCCACAAGAATGTAGATTGTTGGTGAAAAAAGGCGCTGCACGATAGAATACTCGAAAGCCTTTGCGATTCCTTGTGTTCTTTTTGGAGTAGTGATTTCGCTCCTGTTTGGTGGGTTCGGTTGCAAATACTGGTTACGTGGAGGAGTCGAAAACCGAACGGATTAAAATGTGAGAGGGGAATGTATAGAAACACGAGTAACGGATAGATTGCCAGTACTATGACTTTCGCAGAAAGTCCGATATCAGTGGCTCTCTTTTAGTCGTTGATTGGAGTATTCACTTTATCAATCGTAAAAACCGATTGGGCATAAAGCGTTGCCAATCGATAACAGAAACCGCTTCAAGGTGCACCACGGTTTAGCTATAGGTCGTGTCCCATTCGAAAGCTATCAAACGTGAAACGATTAAGGAATGAGATGACACACACGTACTATTATATCGTTATAATGCAAGACATGACCTGATGCATGAGCTTTTCGCTCTTGCCTTCCGTTTAATGTGACAAAGATGTCTCGGGTGAAGAGCTTCTGAAACGTTTTGTTAAGAAAATACCTCCCCGATCTGTTTTTCAAACCAACGACACACACATAAAATATCTAACAGTTTCATTATTGGCGCACCGGGCGTTTCTTAAGCATTGTAATCGATTCTAGTCACGTTTGGCTCGTTCCCATGATTAGATTTCATTCGTGATTCGTTTTCGTTCTTGTAAACATTCGAACGCTGCGCGGTAGGCTCACCCATTTCGGCCACAAGCATATCCCTTCGCGCAGTATGCGCAAGCCAAAGGAAAGTTCAGTCATGGTTGCAGTTTAGTCGTAAAACAAATCCATCGAACTTCATGTTTGAAGAATCTACATCCATCTTACAAGTGGTGGTATGGAAAAGGCCATCGAGAATATCGGTATTTCATGTCGACACGCTTTCCTCCGATGATCAAATGAGCCAGGAAGACAACAACTGTCAGGAGAACAAACTGTTTTCACAAAATCTTGAAAACAATCATATTTTGGTGGCAATTGAACGACGAGGATAAGATGGCAATGTCGAGTAGCTGCTGGCTGGCATTGATTGCGTTTCTCGGCGCAATCGCCGCGATGACGTTCGACGTGACGGAGGCCTTCGGCACTTCCGTGGTCTACGGTCCATCGACAAGTACCGTTGAATTGGTTCTGTTGACGGCCAAGCTCGCCGCAAAGGAGGGCCAGGAGTCTTTTTGCATCTGTGGTCCCGGACAAGAGCCCAAAAACAATCGATTGATGTACGGAAAGCCTGCCGGAGAGGAAAGCGACGAGGAAGGAAGTACTATAAAGGCCAAACCCATCTCGTCGGGGGAAGATATGCAGGATGCTCTATCCAAGGCGAACACGCTTTTTTTGGTGTGCTACGACAACCCCATTGAGGAAAAGGCTCTGAACACCCTACTCAATACGGCCGGGAGTGACCTCTCCAAGGTCGTGATGTTGTCCAAGATGGGAGCTTCGGCCGGAGGCGGTGGAGGTTTTTTTGGTGGAGGGAACAAGCTGCTGGACTCGGAGAACACCGTTCGATCTGTTTGCAAGTCAAAAAGCCTCGATCTCTCGATCGTCCGAGCTGGTGTCCTCAAGGGGGGCGGGCCAGGAGAACCCGCTGAGCTGGATTACGGGCTATCGAAGACGTACTATAATAGTCTTTTTGAGCTGTCAGAGGCCACCTGCACCATGTCACACGATCGATTTACCCTCGGTGTTGACTGCACGAAGGGTGATTCCGTCGAAATGCCCAACCCATTCACGCTAATCGGGACCAAAACGTCCTTCGATCCCTACCCCTATGACACGAATCGCATCAACGCTGCGATGGCCTGCATTATGGCCGCGAAACACGATAAACCGGTTGAGCTTTCTGTTGGATCAGCAAAGGCCGAGGTAATGCCATCGAAAGAGGAATGGGGAGAAATCATGGAGAAAATGGAAGTCTGAGGAGGGCAGCCGTCTTTTATCTTGAGGAGGAAACTCTTGGCCTCTTCATCATTCCCATGCTACGTTTTGTGAAATTTAGATGTCGATATTCTTCAAGTCTTTTTTATTTTTTCTCATTAGGTATTAAACCAACAGTGAGTATATTGTTACTTTCTTCATCACTTTTAGTAGAATCGTCGGTTTCGTTCTCCACTCCTATATTCCGTACACGGAGCATCGATTGAAAATATTTGCATGCAAAGCATAGAAATAGGCACATTGTCAATCCAATAGGGAATATGTCAAGGTATGAAGTGATTCAAATCGAATGAAAACACACGACCAAGAAGGATACGGAACAAATTGTGAAGAAGAAGCGTCACCACCAGCCAACTGATGATATTACTTTTGTTGATGTTCTTAATGGTGTTGAGTGTGGCCATTACAAAAAGAAACTATTTGTGAAATTCAAAAGGGTACCATAACTTCTGAAGTAATTCGTTTGGATAGAAGCTTCTCAGCAAACAATAAAATGGAAGTTTCTCAGCCAAGAAAGGACGATCTCTGAAATCGTGTCATTGAATCGAAGTAGTCTATTCTTGGCGCACCGATCGAAAGCGGAACATTCCCCAATCTCTTCGATATCGGCCAAAGACGCATGCAGATTGGTTTACATAGCGAGCTCGTCACGTCCTATTTAGCGACAAAAATGATAAAATCGTCCTGCCTCCAACCGTTTTCTGTTCATGTCTTCTAAACGATGGTGTCTCGGAACGATTGAACCTAAATAATTCAGATTTTACTTAGATCCTTTTTTCAGGATACTGGGTCAGAAGAGCGCATATCAAAGGGAGAATGCGAATACTCCACTAACAAGAACACCTATTGCCAACGGGACAAGAAGTCACACCAGCGTAGTTCTGTGAAAAAAGAATATATAGCAGGTGTCATAAATCTCGACAACCGTATAGAAACTATTGAGTACCTCGCGGGACAACATGCGACATGCGATAGCGTAATCGCCCTAACTGCGAAGCAACAGACTCCTTTTCCCAACCTCTTACATTGCTGAAAAGTGGCCTTGAGCTTCTTTCGATAGAGTGCTGTCGAAGGGTTGAGTGAATACAGTACTTTGCAATCTCAAAAGCATTCTCCGAAAAACTGGCTTCTTCGCCATAAAGGCATACGAAAAGTAGGTTAATATCATGGACGTGGCCATTATCGACGACCGCAGCAACTCGAATGGCCCTTTCTATGGCAACACCCGCACATTCGACAATCGAACAGCATGGTCTCGAAAAGAATCCAGGGTGAACAATTTGTTCACGACAAAATCAGGTCGAGTTCCGGAAGTTGATCGATCAACGGTTACCATACAATCGAATTCATGGCATACAAAGGGATGTGAGGTACCAACGACACCAGCACCCTCCGAACAAAACTCCCACCAACGACACGGAGTTGTATGTCGAGCATTACAGTCCTATTTCTGTTGCCCATCGACAAAAGACAACGAGGCAGTGTCAACACTAGCGGCTTGCCTGGTGAAACGACGGGAAGCATTGTCCACCCTCGCGCCGCGAGGGTTGTTTTCATCGAGTTGTATACGGCAAAAAGCGGTTCTGCCAAAGCGAAGGATAAGAATACAAATGAGTGAAAGGCCTCTAAAACGATTCCGCCCGTCTGATGACAATAATGAGGCTGTCAATCTCCAGGCACAACACATTACTCTGGACGAAAGCGACCTGTGAAAAGGTTGAACAGAATTTGTTCCATCCGAAATGTGCCGATGCCCACAATTGTAGTGACATAAATGATATCGAAGATGCGAGTGACGTTATCGACAGCAACAAAATATTCCAGCAACTCAACATATTGAAGCGGGGAGGATATTGGAAATACCTGGTGGGGGATGGTGTTCGAGAAAATGAATGCTAACGATGACGGGGATGTATTCCAAGTATGAAGAAGAACTGAATCGTATACGAAAGGAAGAGAACAAAGAAAATCTTCCGCGAGCAAGTCACCCAAACATTCAGATTACGAATAGTCACCAAGACGAATGGAGCTATGAAGAGGACGATTCTATAGAGGAAGAAGAATTCCACCGCAATGGCGTCGGCCCATTTGTCGGTTCTGCTTTGGTTCCCAATAGTAAATACGGTATGGTAGATGGTTCCGTTGGATTTCGTGTTCATGAGATAACCGAGGATGGATGGATGTGTTGCCATTGTCATAATGCAACAGACCCTATGAAGCACAGGGCAAAAGCCTTTGCTTCTGTTGCACTTACCGGCCAGGGTTGCAGCTCTCGGGTGGAAGGGAATGGTCATCAGTGGCATAGATCTAATGAAACGACGAGACAATGGAGCATTGGAGCCACACACCCATGATCTCCGACGAAGTTATTCAACAAGGCCAACGGATCATCTTTTCGGAAGGATCTCGATGCATATATAGTATGAATAAAAATCGTCAACAGTCAAGTCTATGATTAGAGCGTGATTCTGTAAATCAAATTGAATTGTTATCATTACATGACATATCGAAACTTTATAATCGAACATATATTTTTTGGCATCTTTTCTTGTAAGGGATCTTTGCAGTTGCTACGTTCTTCGGTAAGAACGATTGAATTGTTTCCTGCAAATCCAACTTGAATCGTTAAGTTTCATTTCTCTTTCGATTTCTTTTTAGGCAAAACGTATGAATAGCAATTCCTGTGCTCTTTTGTGGCGTGTCACAATTTCTTGTTAGCTCATTCGGAAGGGCAAGCAATGTGCTGTATTGCCGGACTGAATTTTTGCATTGCATTCGGAGCAGAATTGTCGATGGCGGTGCCAATAGATGATTTTTGTCAACCCGGGGAGTACTTTTTCATCTCGAATCATTGGAAAGAGCTGTGCGTCTATTCTATAATGGCGCTAGGCATTTCTTCGAATCGAAAACTTGTCTCCATTCGTTCTTCTTCAATGTGTTTCGATTTCCTTCGTTTTATCGGTTTCTTCATTGCAGCAATCTCCAATTTGAGAAAGGCATGTTTGGGAATTCGTTCGATCTTGACAGGCCCTTCAAACAAGCCTCCCGTCACATTGAGGTATCGTTGGCCAGGCTGCAGCATGCCCGTGACTCCCATGAGCTTTTCCTTGTGATCCTTGACCACTTTTGCGGCAATTTTCTTGGTTGTATCGGCGGCAAAGGCCCCACCTGCCAGAGCGGCAGCATCAATGACCGACACCCTTGACCACCATTCCACTGATTAGGGGAGCTAGTGCAAGGGATGGCCCCGCCAGAGTCCCGGCAGCTGCCGCTGTAGCCAAACAGCCACCGACAAAAGCGACAGGGACAGCCGAGACCTTGGCCAGATTTTTTAGGCTGTCAGGCCGTGGTTGGAAAGGCAGATTCGTCACCCAAGGCTGCGTGGACCCGATAGGGTAGAATGCCACCGGTTTCTTTCTTTGTCATGGTGACGGCCTCTCCGGGCAAGAGACATTGCTTGTTGTAGAGAACTCCGCGTTCGAGAAAAACCACAATCGGGTATTTTGTGTTGTTGATAATCGCTGGAGCGTCATCATTGATATTAAAGTTGAATATTATTGTAGTCGTCAGAGGATACGGCATCGTAGCGGGTTGTAGGCTCTCGACTTTCGAGCTCAATCTCGACTTCGCCAGCGTTATCGGTGCATATCACTCGAGGACGAAGCGTTGGTTTTCTTCTTCGAAGAGAAAGGCATAGTGGTGCTCTGCTATGGATCAACGTAAGTGATGATATTCTCTCGAATGCGATGCTATGTAAATAGTGGTGTCCGTAGCAATGAACTGCACCATTCTATCCATACAACTTTGAACAAGTAATGGTCATCAGGTTCAATGCATTGTTCTGTGATTGCCGAATTTGTCTTGTTTCTGTTTCACCCCACGTCGAACTTTTTTTAAAAATCGACCGTTGTCAGTTGGGTGTCACACGGAAGCTATGAAGCTATTTTCATCATAGTCGTCGTCGTATTTCGTTGTCGCGCATAGATGCGGTAAAACGAGCTTGAACCTATTTACATAAAATATGAACCTATTAGCAATAATCTATGACCATATATGAACCCAAAAGTCAACGATGACAAAGTAGTAAATCGATGAACTATTGGTATCTTTTGTCTCGCCACAGGTGAAGTAGTGTACTATTGGTAAATATGTTGAATCTACGATTACCACAGGAACTTGTGTACATCACCGCCTTGAAAACCAAGCAATTCATCAAAGTGTCCAACACGGGATGGACTTGCATACTGTAGGACACAAAGACGAAAAAAGTAGCCATCACATTGGCATTTTCGTCAACACGTGATTCTTGGTTGATAAATGCATTCAAATTTGCATAATATACCATGGATGGTAGTCCACTCCGACACCATGACAAGGTATTGTATTCGAGCGTGAAGAACGAGTTTCCGCTTCCTTGGCGTTGAATGCTTCTGAAAATGAAATGTCTCGAGGAGCGAGAACATGTCGTCTTTTCTACTTCTGCCAGAATCATTCGTATGGCATATACACGGTAATCTGATTCAAATAAGGCAATGTTCGTTCCAACAGAATGTTGCGTCGTACTTACATGGTTGCCAACGCTGTCTCTGACATTCCGGCTTTTCTCATCTCGACAATAATTGATTCTGGGCTAGTGTCAACCCCCGCCACGAATTGATCTGGACGGACTAGTATGACTTGCGGAGCAGCGTAGGCTTTGGAGGAAATCACCGGAACAGAAATTTGCTGTTCTGCGTCCGCTGCCGCAACGCGGATAATTTTGGCTTCCCACGAGGTGGGGATGGAGGCTGTTTCGGAAGCTTCGTCGTTGAAGTCACGATTATCATTGCTGCTGTTGAGAATCACCCACGTGTGGTAGACCCGATCGATGTGGGAATACAGTTTCGAACCGTCCCGAAGCAAGATGTTGGGAAGGCGCTGACCAGGGGAACATATACAATGCGTCATCCACGAGTGATGATTCTCAACGATGATGGTGCTCGATGAGGGCTCATAGGCTAGGTCTAACTGGCCCATCTTGCGAAAGTTCCTCCTGGCGGAATCGCTGGGTACCATATGTCGGAGAAACTCGTTCCGAAAGAACTTGATGACCGGGTTGCTGACCGCGAACATTTTCGTGGCAAATTCAATATGTTCGACAATTGACATTCCCAGCGATCGGCGCTCCGTATCGTAGGTTTCAAGGATGACATCAACTTGTTCCTTAGCCCTGTTATAGTCCTCTTCACTGGACGACGCTTTCAGGATGCGTTTCGCCCAGGCCAATTTCCATAGAAGATTGTTCGAATCCTGCATTCCCAGGTTCATACCCTGTCCACCAATGGGGCTGTGGACGTGCGAGGCGTCCCCTGATAACATAACGTTGCCCTTGCGATAATAATCAGACGCCCCGTGGGTGATTTGGAATATCGTTCGCCACTCTCCCAACTCAACCTCGAATTTGCGTCCCGTTTTCATGAAAAAGAAGTCTTCGAAGAATTTTTCGTCCATTTTCACATCATGCTTGCTGCGGATTCCGGCGGGAGTTTGTCCAGCCACGCGATAGGAATTTTTTCCTGGCAGCGGGAAAAATGCCAACGGCCCGTCCGGAAATATGTGCCCGCCCTTTCCCGACTTGTGGGAGACGAGGGGAGGGTCGCCCTTTAACACAATGTCGCCAATAACGTAGTACAGATCGGCACAGTGGCGGTTCAATTTGGCACCGATTAGATCGCGTGTCTTCGATCGACCGCCGTCGGCTCCCAGGACCCATCGGGATTTTAGCGATTCGGTCGTATCCATATAAGTGTTGCGAAGTGTTGTGGTGACGACACCGTTATCTTGTTCCAAATCTTCCAGGGAGAACCCGTAATCAATCTTCCCACCCTCGGCTATGAATGCTTCCTCCAGAATACGCTCGGTTTCATATTGCGGGAGAAAAGAGGGATTCTGATACTCCGTGTCGCCCCAATCCACGCTGTCCAGATCCAAGAGGACGGGCTTAAATTTGTCGGCATTTCGTTCGCTATTGTTTTTGCTATCGCTGCTACTAGTGGTGTCCCACCCGCAATCGGACAGCCCATTAAACCAATTGGGGATGTAAAAAGCTACACCACTGACATGAGAGGAAGTCTTGGCGATTTCCGATACTACGGCACCTCCACGAATGGGTTCCAGCAATTCCATCACACGTGGGTGGACGACAACGGCACGACTATCTTTCGTGCTGCGGTCTCCCTTACGATCAATGATGCGAACTGACAAGCCGAACCGTTTGGCTTCGAGGGCCGCGGTGAGCCCGACTCTATTATTTCCAATTTAGAAGTTGTTTTGGCGAGAGAGAGACACAAAGCGTTAGATTGAATTTTTTGGTGAAAAAACAACGACAAAAAATCGTAAGGAAACTACTTACGGGCCAGCCCCGATGATCAAAAGGTCGAGGATAGTATCTGACCTTTGGACATTCATCTTTCTTGTTCATCTTTTTTGGTATTGTGGATATAAATGGATGTGTTACCTCTTGGTGCAATCGTCCATCGGCACATCACAAAATCGTCCTTGAAAATTTAAATGCAGTATTGAGCAGCAGCAGTTGAGATGAGAAGGTTGGGCATGACGTCTTTTTCGGTTTTTGGTAGGAATTTACTCGCGGTGTGCGAATTCTTTCGAACATTACATGCAATTGATCACTGCAACCTGGACAATTCCTACTTATATATTACGTCTAGACGGACAAGGCAGCTGCATTCTGAGCCACCAACGAGCAGAAGATTTGTTGATTAACAAACCTGCAAACGTGCATTTGAATTAACGTAACGATCTTTAAGAATTATCACTTGGAAGGCCTTGAATGTTAAATCAATTTTTATTTCGATTGGGACGCAATCGCAAAAGCAGATTCGTTAAGTAGTTTTTTAGAAACAAAGAATGTTTCACGCATTACTATACTAATTGGCCGGAAGTACTTTAAATAAGGGTCATTTAGGTTTTTCGGAACGGTTCAATCCCTCAATTTCCTCTCGAAGACCGATTCATTCATTCATTCGGAAGAAACGCCACACACGACTGAAAAGACAGAGTCAACATTCTGTACTCTGAGGTAACCGACAGGAATTGACGATGCAAAAGAACGCAGACAAGAAGTCAGTCATTCGGACAAGCAATTTCCTGCATAAGCAAGAAAAAGTGCAGCATGATTCTGCTTTGACAGTGTCAATAGGTTACAACCTCAATGAAATCAAAATCCTCTCCTCCGCAATAGGAAATCGTATTGTGGCCGCGCAATTTTGGAAAATGCCAATCATCATAGTTTTTGGTTGCTTCTACAGCAGTAAATTTGAATGGAGGTTACTCGAATAGAAAGAAATTGTTTTCGTTGACTGTGCTCTGGTAGTGTCGTTTCGGAAATTCGCATACAATGGAAATTGGCGCTTGACATCATAATCTTAGCCGACCCCGTTTCATCTACTCGTTCATGAATTGACCATTCGCAACATATAGATAGTAAACGATGCACGTCGGTATGAGACACAATTGTTCACATGGATGAAAGAAATTTGTATCTATCCTTCGCAACAAATACCGCACCTGGCAATGCATATGTTATTCCTTGCTCTTCTTTTTTTCTTTTTTCTTCTTTTTCTGTTTCGATTCTTTTGTCTCGTTTCGATCCCCTTCTTTCACGGAAACGACCGTAAATTTCAGCAACTTGCATTCCAATGACCGACCAAATCCACAGGAGTGTGATAGTATTTCGTCGTTGTACACAGTCTCGGAAATATCCTCGACGTGAAATCCGTAGTGAATAGCCTCTCCCAGCAGGAGTTCGTGCGAATCCCTACACCGTTCCTGGAGGCACAAATACACCGTCGTGTGGGGGTGCGACAAGAACCTCATCGTCTTCAACATGGGACGAACAAAACGCGTCGAAAACACGACATCGGTGCCAACAATGCAATCGACGGAACCGGCTTTGATCTCGGCCTTGGCACAATCCTCCTCGCATCTCGTCCAATCCAATTCCTCCACGGACAACTCATTTTGATCTTTCGAACCATTGCTTCCGATGTTTTTGATCGTCTCTCTATCTTTGGGATAATTTCGCTCAAGATTTTTGCGCAGGTTGTCCATGACCTCGTTGGTTTCCGTCAAGACAACACGTGATGCATCTTCGTTTTTTTTGTCAGAATCTTTGCCGTCTCCAATGATGCCGAGTTCGAAGGCTTTGTGCAGGGCAAGCCCCAGCATTCCGCACCCAGCTCCAATTTCTAAAATCGTTCTGGTTCTGCCAGTCGCTCGTTCAGTGGAAGAGGCAACCAGCCATTCTTTCGACGATAACAGATAATTCAATAGCAAATAGGAGGTTTCCCAAACAATTCCACCCGTATGAGTTTCTGCCGCGCCCGAGACGTCTTGTTGAATGACAATCGTGTTGTTGTTGCCATAATCTTTTGTATTTGTTGCGTTGTTTTCTTTTGATATTTGAGCTTCATTCTCGATCTCTTCGTTATTGCCTTCCGGAAGGGTAGAACCAGGCGATGCCGGAGTTTCCAGTCGATAACTCACCGATGGAGCATTTGCCAATTCGAAGAAAACATTGGACACTGCGTCCACATCTATTGTTTCACCATCATTATGGTTGATGGAACAGTGTTCTTTCCACACGTCTTGAAAGCAAAGGATGGTTTCCTTTTTCTTTGTCTTCTGCTTGATCCTCTTGGTCGGGGAAGATGATTCTGGACGTCGCCTCTTTCGTCGCTTTGCCATGTTCCCGTTGTTCAACAGGATGTTTTCATAAATAATATAATTCGATGAAACAAACTCCTGAATCCTCCTTCCTGGTCTCGACTTCTATAATGCATGCAAACTGTCGTAGTTGCTCTAGAGAATAGGTTGATGATTGTTGTGAAATTCAGGAGTTGCTTCCGCCATCAAGAATCAAAGATGACATGAATTTTGCGCGAGGATTTCGATGGTCGAAAAACGTGCACATGATTCCCAAACGTGCATCGATATTATACTATCCAAACGTGGATTATAAATCGTTTTGCTTTATTGGAGCACGCCTCAACAATTGAAACGGTTTGGATTGGGTGCGTCATGCGCGCAGTTAAAGCTTGCGACCAAAAACTACCTTCAGTGCAACTGAAATCATCTTATCGCTCGTTCAATTCTGCGACATTGCAATCGAAATCGTCGCGAGAATTGTTGCCCAGAATTTTTCCGAACTCAGAACGTGAGAAGCAACCATAATAACGAAAGGGAACTCTTGAATGAGTTGTTCGAGTTCCTTGCGAATCTTGCTTGGTTATCATGCTTATAACAGATAAATACGTATTAATACAATTATGGAAAACAACAACAAGAAGAACGATGCCGGTGGCAATGATGGAAATGGTGAAAATGATTCCGCTGGAGATAATGATAGATCCAAACAGTTACAGCAAATATGGGGAACCGTGAAAGACGCAGTGTCGGAAATTGATACCGAGGATTTACTGTACTACTGCATTAGTTTCGTTTCCATTTTCATGTTACCCCTTTCCGCTATTGGCGCAGCCGCTCCTTACTATACTCTGAATGTAAATATCCGACCGGTTTCCGAGAGCATCCACAGAGATCTAAATTGCAGCGCGCTAAATATAACGGCCGAAGAGTTGAGTGATAGCGTGTGCAGCATGGATACGTTCGAAACAAAGTATTCATTGTTTCTGAGACAGGTGAACTATTTCCATTTTACACCAAGTTTTGGGAGTTCTTTCTGCGACGACGACGGCTATGCGTACAAATTCATCGAGCGGTTGATGGGCGATGCGGTGAACGAGTTTGGATTCGAAGCTATACCAGAAGACACTGAAGAATTGATCGGCGGCGGAAACATTGGCGAGTGCACACAGACGATAATGCTAATAACAGCGTGCTTTGCGGCTCTGACGATGGGATTTACGATGTTGGGGTTGCTTTGGCTTACAGTGCTTAGCAGTCATTCTGGATCCAAGAACGGATCAATCTTCCACATTGTGATAACCACCTTGAACACGTTCTGTTCCTTGGTCACGATCATTGTCTTTTGTGTGGCGATCAACCCTCTGCGAGAAGCTATCGACCCGACTTTTTGCGACCAACAAACATCGTTTGAGAACTGTCAAGAAAGTTTGGATTTTGGCTTTTACTGCCAGGTTTCAACCGCCATTTTGGCATTCCTCCTTATTCCATTATACATTGTGAAAATGAAAGTCGCCAGTTCAGCGAAACCATCAACGAAACCAGCGCACCATCCTCATCACGTTCGATTCTATAAGAATCCTCACTTTTATGTGAAATTGGGACGATTCACGGAATTTCTTTGTGCTGTCGTTGCGGGGATGATCAATTTCACGACCCTTAAATTGATGCTTCCAGATATCGACGAAACACCGATCAGTATGTCGAGCTACTTGTGGGGAGATCAATTTTGTTCCGAAAAGCTTTTTGCCCTCGATGAATTTCGCCTGTTAGAAGATGATTCAGGAACATCAGAGCTGAAAAACTTTGGTGATTGCAAATCCATTTACAAGTACAAAGTGATATTTACCCTCCTCAAAATTGTCATAAGTGCGGGATCGGCACTTTTCTTGAAGCGTGATGCTGCGAAAAACCCGTTCATCTATCTTGGTGGCCTCGCAGGCAGATTTTGCTACAATAGTCCTTGTGATTATGGCAATTACGGTGTTCATGATTTCGATCTATCCAGGGCGCCCTGGAATTGAGCCGTCGTTCTGTGATCAATACGGTGAAATGAGGAATGCTTTCCTGGGTTTGGATGGCGAAGAATTTTCAGAAAGTACGGAGGAGATTTGTGACATCAAGCTCGGGGCTGGTTTCTATATCCTAGTGGCTGTCCTGCCATTGACAATCGCGAATCTTGTCGTAGAATTTTTGGCCGGTGAAGTTGGTTCGGAATACGGTGCAATGAATGCTTTCCAAACTGTGATGAAAAGAATAAAGAGGAAGGAATACCAAGACGCCATGTTTGGGCCTTCGAGCTTTTATCGGAAATCTATGATAGATTCAGCGAAGAAGGATTCAGCGAAGAGGGATTCAAAATTCTCCTCTGGGCTCGAATCAATAAAGGAAGGTGGCTCCATTCGAAAAGAGCCCGAAGAAATGGCCTCAGAAGGTGAAACCCAAGAAAAGTCCTCACACTCACACAGTAGCCATCCATCAATATTTAAGCGATGGCAAGAAAAGCACGATTCAACGGAAATGAAAAAAGATTCATCAGCGGAATTGAAATCCGAACCATTCGAATAATTAGTTAAACATAGTTTCGGTGGCGAAGCAGGGGCATTCGATCACCTACAGATGATATATGGATTGCAACTCATTAGAATACTGACTTCTTCGGATCGCAGAGTGTCAACGAAGACCAAGAAAGCATTATATAGAGACATACATTAATTAATACTCTTAGCTACAACCAAATTGTCCCATCATGCTACAGACCAAGGCGCTTCAAAATGTTGTAGACCCATCTGTATTTTCCCACGTCTTCGTAGTAAACCTCTGCGGCCATGGCCTGCAAGGCAAATGCGTAAGATGGATAAGGATGAACTGCCTTTGCCAGTCCCGGGAAGCCCATCCCTGCGTTCATGGCGACGCTGATTTCGCTGATCAACTCTCCTGCCACCGGCGCCATGATCGTTGCTCCAAGAATCTTTTTCTTACCCTTGGAGGAATAAATTACCTTAATTATGCCCTTGGTAGTATCGTCACAGACTGCTCGATCTACCTCACTTAGGTGGAGAGATGAAACGGAAACCGCATTTTCTCCAAATTCAGCTTTGGCTGCAGCTTCGGAATATCCGATCGTGGCCACCTCGGGACTCGTAAATGTTGTGGTAGGAACATCATTCCCAAGTTTTCCCGGATCGGTGAAGGGAAGGAGGATATTTCTGGCCGCTACAGCTCCCTGGTAACCTGTGCTATTGCATTTAGGAAAAATTGAAGAAAAAATAGCGCGATGAGACATTGAACCGTTTGCCGTAATAACAAACAACTTTGGAATTGAGATAGCTAAAACTATCGCTTTTGACAACATACCGGCATAGTGCGTAAATTGCTTGTCTCCAGTACAGTCTCCCGCCGCATAAATTCCATCGACAGACGTTTTCAGCGTGCTATCTACCGCAATACCGCCAGTTTTTGGGTCAAGCTCGATTCCAAGGGTTTCCAACCCAAGTCCCGCGGTGTTGGGCTTTCTGCCGATGGACAGAAGCATGGCCTCGCCTTCTACCGATACCGATTCGCCGCTAATGGTGTCTACATAGGCAGCGTGGGACGATGCGCCTTCTTCACCTCCTGTCGACAAAGATTCCACCTTGGACAATCTTCCCTGCACGACCTTGATATTTTCATCCTCTTCAAAAACTTGCTTCATCAACTCCGACACTTCGTCATCGTCGACGCTCGGCAATAATTTACCGGAACTCCCGGTGATGATGGTCACAGAAGCCCCCAATCGTGACAGAGCCTGGGCCAATTCGCAGCCGATTGGTCCTCCTCCCACAATCGTCCATTTTTGGGGCAGAGATCCACCAAAGTCGCGGGTCCATATTTCTTCGTAGGTGAGGTAATCGATATCCGACAATCCCGGAATCGACACGGCGCGATTTGGTTTGGCGCCCGTGCATAACAAAATCCCCTCGGTAGCTTCGACGGTGGTTGTGGAAGAACCCTTCTGGAAAGAAAGCTTGCTTGGGGACACAAGGTGTGCCTTTTGGCCCTCAATGGTTTCGATTCCGAATTTTTCAAGGGCTCGAGGAGAATCGTCCTCTTCATAGATCGATTCCTGGACGTTGCGGAAAGTATTCCTGGACCTTTTCGAAATTGGCACGGCTCTTGGCTTGGTAAGCCTCACTCACTCCTTCCTCGCTGCCGGAATTGTGGTTTGCTTCGTGTTGCTGGATGGCGTAATTCCTTGCCATTTTGGACGCCTTGGCCTTGGAGAGCAAAGACTTGGAAGGAACGCATCCAGTCCAGGTGCAATCTCCTCCAAGTCTTTCTTCCTCAACGATCAAGACAGATTTTTTCAGTGTACCACTCGCAAACTTGGCAGCTGTCAAGCCCGCGGAACCTCCACCAACGACCACCATGTCGTAGGAGGATTGGGCAGCTGGCTCATCGTTGCCCGTGCTGCTAGCGTGACGGGTAAATACATTCTGGAGATGAACCTTTCGAGCTTCATCACTGATTCGTTTTCCGGATCTTGCTATTGACTGAAATGCGTGCGCGGTGTAGTGACGACCAACGGTTCTGCTTAGCTCCGTGAGTGCCATCACTAGCACGACGTTCGATAAAAGGTAATGGTGGAAATTTTTGCGGCTTTTTCGTTTCGCCAGATTTCGATGCTGTTCTTTAGGCAGGGAGTGTTTATCCATGGTGATTATTTTCTGTCACCTAAAGAAAGTTTGCTTCTGAACTCTTTGGTTCTTTGGTTCTTTTGGGAAAGTGGAAAGATTTTTACGGAGGAAGATTCGAACTGACTGATGATGTTTACCTTATGACTGAGAAGCCTTCATCAAGATATCCGTACGGACAGATGCTTTGTTTTTGGTGTGAGGATTTTTGAGGTGGTCAATAGATAATTTATTACCTTTTATATATATACTAAATATATATGATTAAGACGAAAGGATCACACGACCTATCGAAGGAATCAATGATTCCCGTTGGTTGTTCTTATTCCCGGTTCGCGCGAATCGCGCGTCATGTACACGTCATTGTGGTTGAACCGTGCTTTCCTCACAATCTTACAGGTGAAACCTAAAGCAGCGAACCGCTAAGCAACAACATGCCGATACTTTCTCCTCGAAAATTTGCTCGTCACTGACCACATCGTCATGCAACTTGAACGTGCCTACTCGAGGTACCACGTTGCTTTGGGAAAAAGAGAATTCTTTTCGTCGGTTGAAGATCTTTTTTGATTGGTCTCCATCGGTCTGCCGACCATCCTGATAGGACGAACGCCTCATCGCTCAGCTCCATCGGCAGGATACCAAAAAAGTCCATGTGGTGCGTTTTGATCTGATGGATCGATTACGTTCATCCTTCTAGTTTTTCTAAGGAACCCTTTCGGAGGCAGCTTGCATATTACATATTCACCTTGCTGATTCTTGGTCACTGGCGAAGAAAACATTAGATTTCCCCGACGACATCTAACACACATCACAACACAGCAGCGCGCAATTCCAAAAGTTGTTTTTGTCACAGAAGCACAAAGTATCGACGATGAAGTTTTCCCACGCAACAACCCTATTGGCAATCTCGTGCGCAAGCACTGCCTCGGCCTTCCAATCGACTCGGTCTTCTTCTTTCGCTCGACCAACGACTGCCACGGTCGGTAGCACCCGTCGTTATGCCCTAGCGATTGACCCTCCTGCTAACACAGTTCCCCAGGCCCCTAAAATCGAGGAGGAAACCGAGGTGATCGAAGAACCCTTCGACATGACAGGGGTTGCTCTCAGTGGACTGCAAGGAAAGGCCCTCACATGGAAGGAATCCGACTTCCCCGAGTCGAGAGACTTGAAGGCCGTCATTCCCGAAGATTGTTTCGTGCCTGAAACCAAAAAGTCCATGAAATACCTCAGCGTTTCTGTTGTGGGAACTGCCCTTTGCTCTTTGTTCGGCGCCAGGATGCTCAGTGTTTTCAACCCAGCTAGCTTGTCGAGCCTTCCCTTCTGGGCGGCATATTCGTGTGTCACCGGAACTGTTGCCATGGGATTGTGGGTTTTGGCCCACGAATGCGGTCACGGTGCTTTTTCCAAAAACAGGAAACTTCAGGACACCGTTGGATACATTTTGCATTCCCTCTTTTTGGTTCCCTACCACAGTTGGCAGAGATCCCACGCTATTCACCATCGATACACAAATCACATGGAACTTGGTGAGACACATGTTCCCGAAAAATGCGGAAAAGATGACGACGGACCGTCGCTTGAGCACCGTAATACTTTCATTTCTGCCTTTGGCAAAAAGGCTGGTGTTCGAATGTGGGGAGGTCTTCAGACCTTTTTTGCACCTCCTCATCGGATGGCCTGCGTACCTTATGATCGGTGCTACCGGTTCGCCCGACCGCGGAATGACCAACCATTTCCTGCCCAACCCTATGACTACCCCCAACCAGCCCAAGAAAGAGCTCTTCCCCGGAAAATGGAAGCAAAAGGTTCTCAAATCCGACATCGGAGTAGCTGCTGTCGCTGCAGCCGTCGGAGCCCTCGCCTGGACCAAGGGATTGCCCCTGGCGATGGCCATGTACGGCGGACCGCTCATTGTCGTCAACGCCTGGTTGGTCGTTTACACATGGTGAGTGCCACAAAGCAAATAACGTTGGATATGTTCGAGCTGTTGTGCGATTTCTTTTAATTTTTCGTGAATCTAACTCAATGCTGACTTTCTTTTTCTCGACGTTAATTTTTGAATTTTCGAATCATCTTTCAGGCTCCAACACACGGACGTCGATGTTCCTCACTTTTCCAACGACGAACACAACTTTGTAAAGGGAGCTTTGCACACAATCGATCGTCCTTACGATAAGCTCGATCCATGGGGATTTATTGACTTCTTGCACCACAAAATTGGTACAACACATGTTGCCCACCATTTCGATTCTTCGATTCCTCACTACAAGGCCCAAGCAGCCACTGATGCCATCAAGGAGAACTTCCCCAAAATGCACTTGTACGACCCAACACCAATCCCTCAGGCTCTTTGGAGAGTTGCCAAGGGTTGCACTGGTGTTGAAAAGCGAGGCAACAAATGGATCTGGAACAACAATGGTATTGAGGCCTTGATGTAAAGTGTTACTACAAGGCGCAATGCCGAAAGAGTTCTGTGCCAATCCCATGAGCAAACTATTCTAATAACCGCGTTATGCGATTTCTTGCGCACGGAGCAAATTACAAGCTAGAATAAAATAAAATCACAAATAATGCCCTTTTGAAACTAAAATTCTGACAATTTTGGATCTAAAATAGAAAGCAACGAACTTCACAACACAATTTATATCCAAAAATAGAAAAGATCAAGCATTGACAATTTTTTCTAATGTTTCAATAGTTAAACGTAGGTTTGCTAAAAGCCAAGTCAACCCATATAGTTGTCAAACACCGGCATTTCTATCACTAACCACTGTTTCGCATACCGGAAGAGATTCCGTTGATTGAAACAATCAAAGCATCCTGCAAGGTTTGCTTCTCCGCTTCCTCGTCGGCGGTAAGATCATCTTCCCTCTGATCCAACGCACGGAATCGTTTCAACAATTCGGCCTGAATAACGTTCAAAGGATCGACGTATGGGGCACGGATGCTGTTCGAGGCTCTTTGCAGGGCAACATGATGCCCTGCAACATCCTTGGATTTGGTAACGTCCAAAACGGACTGACGAGTCTGGACCAATTTCTCGCGAACTTCAACTCCGAGCTTTTTGGCTTCTTCCGATTGAACCAATTGGTCATCATAGTTCTTCGACACGGTAAAATCAGTTTTGGAAAGAATCATTGCAATCAAATCAATCAACTCACGGAACCATGGCCAAGATGTGTACATGTCCTGGAGACATTCAAGGTCTGTAGGATCCGTTGCGGTGAGCCCAGCTCCAACACCAAGCCATGCGGACAGATGCGTTCGAGTCTGTGTCCATGCGAAGGTCCATGGAATAGCTCTCAAACTCTCAATTCCTCCCTTGGGGTTACGCTTTGATGGGCGACTTCCGATGTTGAGGCTCTGCAATTCGAGTTCGGGGGTGGCTTGTCGGAAGTAAGGGACAAATCGAGGTTCTTCTCGTACCAAATGACGGTAGTCCTTACAAGAAACGTCACTGATGCGTTCCATTTGTTCTCTCCACTCCTTTTTCGGCTCAACGTGCTCGGTGAATTTTTCTCTCAAAACAGCAGCCGTGTAAATATCCAAAGTATGCTCGGCAATCTGAGCACTTCCGTAGTTTTGTGTGATCATTTCTCCTTGTTCTGTGACACGGAATCTACCATTGATGGTGTTGGGAGGATGAGACAAGACTGCGCGGTAAAGAGCTGGGTTACCTCCTCGACCGACGGTTCCACCCTTACCGTGGAAGAAGCAAAGCTCAATTCCAGCGGCTGCAGCGACTTCAACCATGCGTTCTTGTGACAAATACTGAGCCCAGCAAGCGGCCAAACGTCCGGCATCCTTTGCACTGTCGGAATCTATTTTTTATTGTTTGCATAGACGAAGAGCGAAACGAAGTGAGCTTTGTTCCGAATTTATGGGGAAGAAAAGGCAATCACATTTTGCGCATGGTTTTCTATTGAAAAAGAAAACGAAACAAAATGAAACAAAAAATTACTCACATCCAACCATGACTTCTTGAAATCCGTTGATGGCTCCAACGTAAGCAGGGACACTAAACAAAGTCTTGAGGCGCTCAGGGGCATTGTTCAAATCATCAAGAGTTTCGAAAAGTGGAGCAACACGCATCATGTTTCCGTTTTCGGCGGTCATACCGAATTGCTTCTGCAACAACATAACTGCCAAAACGTCCGATGCCGTTTGGCACTGGGAAATGACGTAGGCACCAAGAGCTTCTGGTTCAAGCTCTGATGCGGTCTGGAAAACCTGGAGGGTCTTGGTGACGCCGGCATCAAAGTCCATGCTGTTCAATCGTTCGCTTGGGAACAATGGTCGTCGGTTCGAAAGTTCCGAGGAGAGCCAGTTGACTCGTGCGTCTTCGTCCCATTCGGCATAAGAACCGATTCCTAGCCATCTCGTGATGGCGTCCAATGCATTGGTGTGTTTGGTGGACTCCTCTCGGATATCCAAGGGGACAAGGGTGATACCGAAAACCTTTAGTCGGCGAATGATGTCGCTCAGAAGGCCATCAGCCACCAAATCGAAACCAGTCTCCATGAGGGATTCATGCATGATTCTCAAAGGTCCAAGCAAATCTTCGGCCTTGGTAACTGTCTCTAATTCATCCTCGTCTTTATCATCGCCAACTAGCGTTTTCATCGCCGTCGATTGGTCGGAAGTGCTCAAAAATTCGTCTTGGAGTTGAGCTTCGATTTCGTCGGCTGTTTTGACCAATCGCTTGCGCAGGTGGGAAATGACTCGACGGTAGAGTTCACGTTCATGGAAGTTGCTCATAATTTCTTGGGCCAGGGCGGTCATCTTGTCAGAAAAGCGGCTGCAAATGGCAAGTTGTGCCTCGAGTTCGGTCAAGTCCTGTAGGTACAATCGTGCCGCACGCAAGCGCTGGTGCAAAACGACCTCTCTGGTGACGCGGGGTGTACAGTTGGGGTTTCCATCTCTGTCCCCTCCGATCCAACTAGCGAACTTGATGGGGCAAACATCGAGGGGTAGTCTCTTTCCCAAACTTGCCAAGCACTGCTTGTCAAGTTTGCGCAGATAGTCTGGAACGGCCTTCCACAAGACTGTGTCGACAATTGCTATTCCACCGGCAGCCTCCTTTTGTACCGTGGGTTTGTTGCGTCTAATTTCATCCATCCCCCAAACACTGGAAATAATTCTTTGCAGATCAATAGTTCCCGAGAATTGTTCGTGTGGCAACAAATCAGCGCGTTCAAGGTAGGCCAACAATTCTGAAACCTTGCGGTATTTGCGCAAGACGGATTTACGGTTGACCTCTGTTGGGTGGGCCGTCAGGACGAATTCAACCTTTTGTTTGCAAAGCTGTTGGAAAATTTCTTCTTTGGAGGCACCGTCGGAATCAAGGATTTGCTGCATCGTTCCCTTCACCGAATCTTCCATGTGATAGAGAGGACCTGGAATTTGTATTTTGTTTTCGCGTTCGTGTTCCCGGATAGCTCTCAATCGGTGCTGAACCTCCGCGGAGTTCACCAACGACAAGGCGGTGCAAATGTATCGGTTAATTCCCAAACACTCCTCTGCCGTCAAGCTTTGCGCACGCTCAATCATGGTGTAAAGTGGACTATTGTCATCGACATTTTCGGCACTGTACAAGCAAAAATGTGAATGATTCGGAAAATTCAAAATGAGTAAAATAATAGACATTCTCGGCATGAATCTCTTCCCGTTCTTACACAAAACGACAAATCAATTCATTCATACGCACCGTTGACGCCCGTAGTCGATAAATTCTTGAGCCAATTCATGAAGCTTGACGTTTTCGTGCTTGACCAAATCCGATAAGATTTCGGTGAGCATTTCAATGTCTCTCATCAGGGGAGCATCGTTGGCACTCAGAGTGCTTGATTGCGACAAGGGGATGGACACGCTGAGAGATTCCGATGCCTCCTCGTCCTGTCCCAAAAGAACAGAGCTTTCGGGTTCCGGCATTGCTGCCGTTTCCCCACCGATTGGGTTGTAGATTTTGGCTCGTGTCCATGGAAGATATTTGCTTCTTCGAGGCGACGAAATCGGAGCTGCTGCCGATGACGACGACGACGACGACGAATGTGCGACAGCAGCACTGCTGTTGGCCAGCAGTGTCAATGCCGTCACTGCCAATGATGGTATTTTCATTTTGGTAGTGATTGATCAATAGGGTTGGATATTTTTTGAGTTTGAGTAGATTGGATGCAATGTCGAAAGAGTTCGGAAGTTTAGACCGTTGAAGGGTATAACAAAAAGATTTTTCGTACGGAAGAAGATGTTGTCTGTCGAAAATTCACGCCAAAAATCAAAAGGTCGTCATCATTGGGAACACCGATTGATTTGTTGGAAGGAAAGGAAGCCTTCTCGTTCAACAATGTCTACCGAAGCGAACACGGAGAAGTCTCAAAATCAACTCATTTGAAACTTCATTGGACCTCGTTTGATTTTGGTGTTTTTAATGCATTTTCGGAAGACTCCGTAAAAAAATATGCGGTTGGAAACGAAACTGACGTCACATCACGCGGTATGCGCGTTTTTGAAATTAAGGACGATTTGTTTACTTCGACCAAAAACGTGGTGAGAATGGTGTCATGAGGAGATGCATCGGTATGAAAGAAAAAAGAGAACCTATTGAGTGATTCCATAAAAATTATTTGCAAATTGAGAAGTCAAAGATATACTAATTTCCATTGGAAAAACTCCAAGTCAAAAACGAAGTACTATGTTGTATTATTTATTATTTGAATCAAAGAGATTGCAAGCCTACTAGCGTTCCTAAATGTTTGCTTTACGCACCAATACGAGGAAAAGTGGGCGCTTTGCATTGATTGTGGTATTCATTCTCGTAACGCAAGATATTGCGTTACATCGACCTTTCCTTACTCTACGACCACATGCCTTATTTCTTCCTCGAGAAGAAACCCCTAATACCCCTCTTCTTCCTGTTCGCATTTTCTCCACTGCTATTGACTGTGTCACCAGATTCACTGTTTCCGGACTTTCTTCCAAGATTTCTCAAGGGAGACTTTGATCGTCCTCGACGGAATGCAAATCGCTTTTTCTTGCGATTTTCATCCTTGATGCAACATGTCAGAGTCAGAAGGAATGTTCCCAACACAAAGAGAACCAGAGTTATCCAATCAATAGCGTACATGTGCGTAGAAAACCAGCTTGAACCACTTGGGTTCAAATCAAATTTCCTCTTTGCACCGTAAGGATCGGGACAACCCTTCGGATATTCAACTGTGCTACAAGAGTCGGAGTATGCCAAAAGATCCCAAATGGTTTTAGCTTCCTCTTCTTCGTTCTCTTCTTCTTCCCCTTCGTCTCCACTTCCGTCTTCACTGAGTTTTCGAGCATTTTGGTCGTCAGCATAGGCGTCGTCACCGTAACCGTAAACAGAGTAGGCGAGGAAGCAACCAGCTTCGTCGAGTTCGTCGTTGAATTCCGTGAGGGTATCCATCAGCTCCAATTCTCCCTGCCCGGTGCAATAAGCTCCACTAAACTTCGCCGTAACGAATTTTCCACTGGCGCAATAGGTAGTGTAACTCTGGGCATTAGGGTACAATTGCACATTGTGCTGGAAGGAATTGTTGTTGTTGTTGTTATTGTTCTCCTCGTTGTCATTCTGCACCATGGTGCACTGCGACGATGCTTCGTCATAATATTCCAAGCCTAGGAGACTTCCAAGATCTTGCACTCCGTTCTTGGTAAAGAAAGAGTTGATGTAATATTTCTTTCGGCAGGCATTTGAGGGAACGTCGTCTCCGGCTTGCACACCGTAGAGAGAATATGCTGCATTTGCTCGGTAGCATTGCGTGTTGCCCATGTACCACGAATCGCCATCACCGTCTCCTTGGCATCCCGAATCTTCTCCATCGTTGCCATCTTCAAATTCGGACCAAACACATTGGTGGTATTGAATATAAATCTGATCGTATTCTCCCGCATCAAGACCCCGGAGAAGCTCTACGGGCCCACTCTGATACGAGTGAAACTTGTTTTTGGCCTTTACGACGGTTTCATTGTTGAGTTGAGCGTCCACCGCCAGAGTAGAACAATATCCCAACAGAAGAAGAAGCGCGAAGGATTTCATGGTGAAAAAGCTTTGTTATCGTTATTCTGCAAAGCAAACAAATTGGTGTTATGAGGATTTCTTTGCAATCAATTTTGCGAACATGACTATCACCGCTCAAGAGAAGCTTGTTTTGCAACTCAAGAAAATGTGAGAGCCGATTTTGATATTGGAGTTTGCACCATTGATAAAAATGGCACGCGTTTTTTGTTATCAGTGCTATGCCGGCGAGCATGATTTAGGAGTCGCGCTAAATTCAACGCTGCCAACGCTTTCCAACCGTTGCCTGAATGTTCACAGCGAATCGAATTTCCGAAAAAGTCCGCGCTGACCGTCTGTTCTCAACCGATAAGGTGAGGGAGAAAATTCTAGAGCACGTTTGAAAAATTTGATTTAGTCAAAGGAGTCGTACTTTTGGAAACAGAAAACAACTCTGCCATCACGGCATCAAAGCGTGTCAAGGATTGCCAGCACAATAACGTCATCTGCTAATGAGTGTTTCCCGTTTTCCGAGTTGCAACATCTTTTGAAGACATGTCGTTACTACTACACGTATCATTTCCATCAAAGTCCACGCCGACACGATCAAGTCAATCGGAGCACCAGACAAACAGCTTGATACGCCAACACTAGAATTAGGAAGACAGCGAAAGCGATATACAAAACAATTTTATTGTCGATATAAATTTACATTGAAGCAAACTGAGGATTGGCACTTTCAAAATTTTTGTTGAAACATAAGGAATCAAATTCACACCAAGATGGATCAAAACCAAATCCAAAGACGGCGCCGACCAAATATCCGATCGCTGACGGTAGCGATCGCAGTTTTTTGTCTTGCATCTTGCACCGCATTCTCTCCACCATTCCATCATTCACTTCAGCACACTTCCACGACGAGTACAACAGCGAGGACACGAAGTGGGCCTCTTTCTCCCCCCAGCAGAATTCCTTCGTCGCTTCAGGCAAAGTCGCAGCAACCGACGGCAGATTTTGAATACCAAGAATTGAAAATCCAGATGGATGCCATGAAGGAACAAAATGTCAAGCCGTCACAACTTGATCCGGCCAAGCGAAACGAACTCAAGGGCTATGTCGAGGAGATCCTGCGCCGACGCCTCGTGAACAAAAAGACGGTCGATTCCAGTGTTCCCCTCGAAGTTCGGCTGCGGTCATCGCTTCCGGGCACAAAGTGGAGGATGGCCTTTACGACGCAGTCGCTGATGGCTGAAGCCCTCCCAAAGGATGCCACTATCACGCTGGAGTTTGCGAGTGGATCTGGCAGTGCTTCGACAGGGAGTAACAAGGTCGACTACGGACTCGATTTCTTCAAGACCCTAGGCCTCAAACGATTGGTCGCGAAGAGCACCTACTCGGTAATGGAGGTGCGTAAACTGAGGAATTTGCTTGATGTAGTTCGATGCATGAAATGGAGACGATACACACTTGGATTTACCATCAACTGTACTCACTTCGTTATTCTTTGTATGACATTCATTCGTTGTAGCCTCAACCCAACTTTCCCGGAGTTGCATTTGTTCAAATAATGTATGAAAAAATCGTGACGGATGTAATGGGATTCTCAAACATTGGGATTGGAATGTTTGGAATGATGAAGGGGCGATCGACGTATATTGGCACTGTATTCTTTGACAACAAGCTTTGGATCGAGAGTGGGGTGGACGAGTTGAATTCTGGCGAGGTTTATTACAATGTGTACGCTCGGGATGACGACGACGACGATGATGATGACGTTGATGACAACTGGCAGAAATAAAAATGCACGCCAATCGCTAAACGTGTACATTACCGTGGCATTAAAAAAAGAATAATAACCATAATTGCATATGGACAGAATAGCGTCTTTACCCAAAACCTTCCGCGATCATCTACTGCGACTTCAAAGCTATTGATAAGCTCTGGCTATTTCTACTATCGAAAATAATCGTTGTGGTCAATTATTGATTTAATATTGATTATCTAGGATCTGAAAAAATGAATTGTGATAACAAAAGTTTTTACTGCATTGCATTCGATAGCACGTCGGTAAATGATATTGACAACGACGCGCCCGATGGATAGCACACATCGAGTTTTATACAATACAAGAAAGTAGCAAAAGATTGAAAAGGCTGGAAACAAAAACTCTTCAAAAAGGAGGACCATCGGACCAAAAACAAAATCCCCGTGTTTGTGGTAATTATCGATGATGGTGTCCCAATATGGCCGCAGACACCAATTCGTAGTGCCTCTGTTGCTGTTGTAACAGGAGCAGTCGCTGCACCTGTGTCTCGAGGTTACGCTGAATCTGAATTTGTTGTTGCTGTTGATTTTGATGAAACAATCGTTCTAGTTCTTGCATTTGCAACGACGCGAGAATCGATGAATCATCTGGTATAGCGATTCCATTAACATTTCTCTGTTGGAAATGAAATTGAGATTGTGCGATGCGACTTTGTTCATGCTGTTGTTTCATCAGGAGTTGAAGAAGCTGTTGTTTCAACACTTCATCCCGAATCCCATCCAGGGCATCACGAGGTCCGTTCGGTTGATTATGTACAATTGAAGCCCCCGGAATACTCCATGACGGATCTATGCTCTTGCTCACTATGTTCTTACTCATGAAAACAGGAGAAGGCAAATTATTTGTCAAAAGATGATCCATCTTTTTTTCAACAATCGGTTTCATATTCTGTTCCTGTGGCAGGTGTTGCTGTGTATCTTCTTTCTGATCCATGGCGTTCTTGTTCTTTTCGATTATTCGAGCTTCTCGCTGATCGACAAGGCCTAACTTCTGAGCCCTTACTTGAGACTTCTTCGACTGATTCAGTGATATGTTTCGAATAAGCTCGGGATTTGAATCTCCCGAAATGCCCCGTCTAACATATTCACCAATAACTAGCAGCTTGTGAAGTTTTCTGGAAGCATTGACCTCGTTTCGACGTTCCTCTGATAAATATGATTCCAGACCACGTTCGCAGTACTCTTGTGGATCAATCTGGTGTTTCTTGATGAGTTCATCGAAACGAGAGTAATCAGAATCAATCTCATCGCAATAATCTATAGCAACTTTCTCTCCTGCAAGGGACCTCAAAGATCGCATTATGTGAACTGTCAAGCTCTGATCGAGCAACATCTGTTTGTACTCCTCCTTCTATAATTCCAGCGTAGAGTTCAACATTCAAAAAGTTAGTCTCTGCACTTGTGAAAGCCAACGTGGTTGTTTGGTTGAGACAAGAGAAAACCAATCAGGGAAAAAACTTACAGAGTACCATGTTTCGCTTTTGGTGCCTTCAGATGATTCAGGTTCTTCGCTCTCCGCTTCTAGTATTACATTGCTGGGAATTGGAGTTTGATCAAGCTGTTCCTCTATAACGGTATTCCACCTTACTTTTGAAGGGACAACGTCCTCGCTTACATACCGGCGCAACTTCTTTGAGCAAGGAAGAGCGTCAGGATAATCCGAGTTGTTAGATGGGCAACTCTGAATTCCAATTTCGCCATTCCCTCTCTTCAAACTGGAAATCATTGTTCTTCCTGCACCAACGATATCGTTGGGTGGCAGTTCACAGGGTGTTAAGAGGAGGGTAGATCCATCACTCATCATGCATGTGATTTATTTCTACCGGAAATAGTGCGAGAGCCATTAACATGCGTCGGATTACGAAGTCAAGCACGGTATTGGATTTTACGTGATTTTCATTTCAATATTATAGCTCCTTGTTCCGAATTTCATCAACGAACAAAGGTTCATTGAATTGAGAATCCTTGGTACGATGGAAGTGTTTCTAAAAACATAGGGCAATAAAGTAACTTCGATCAACCTTCTATGCATGAAAGTCACAATGTTATTTCGGCCAACCTGTTCGTACAGTGAGAACAACTTAAAAATGAAGACGTCGTTCCACTTGGTTCCACAATTATAGAATATGATCCATATATATTTTTTAATTAACAGCACAAGTTGATGATAATGGGTGGAAAACGCGCAACCATAATGACGATTCTTTTTTGATACTTTTATTCGTCATACGAGGTTTATCATCCTCGTTCATCATATTCTCTGGGGATGTAACATCAAGATTCTCGGACAGTCTAATCGTGAAATATGAAGCTTATTAACCAATGATATATGCTAACCTTCCATAGATTCTTCTCAATGAGACCGAACCGGATTCTACTTCAAATTGAAAACAATTAATATTACGAATTTTCAGTCGAACATTCTTCAATGGATCGCTTAATGGTAGGCGGAACATATTAAGAAAGCCTTTGATAAGGGAAGACGTGGCATATTCTACTGACGCGTGTCCATCTCACTCCAATCAAACTCATCAAAAGGCCTAGAATGAGCTCTTCGGTCATTCCTTCAATTCAAGAGCCTTAAAAGTTTTTCAGAAAAACAAAACTGCTTTATTTCTTGCATAGGCATCTCCAAGCAACTATTGTCCGTTAAAGTTGCATGCAAGAATATTCGATGGGTTTCATTATCAATCTGAAATCAACATCGATTTAAGGAACAGAACAACTGTTTTCGATCTTGGAAAAGTTGGGAGGGCCTTTGCTGCTGGTACATTCAGAAACATTGGTCTCAAACTGCTTCATTTTTTTTTACAAACGTCCTCTTAACAACTCCCAGCTAGCTATGCTCGCATTCAGAAACATTGGTCTCAAACTGCTCATTTTTTTTTTTACAAACGTCCTCTTCACAACTCCCAGCTAGCTGTGCTCGAACAAAGCACCAGGATCTTGCCATTGTCCACATTGATAGCACCAGTATTATTTGTCGTCCTCGTCTCAATTTTTCCTTGTTCGTTTTGTTTGGAAGTGATTCAAATTTCTTGTTTGTTCTAACGCAGTAATGCTTGTTGTTAGAGCTGGTGTTCTTGTTCTTCTTGTGTTGTGCGGAGGATACTAGAGGAGCAGGACTGCTGGTGGTGCAGGTGGTAGTGCCGGTGGCGGGAAGAAATACTATCATTGTGACGTACTACACACGTAGCTGTTTCTTGTTCTTGCGCTATCTACAACCTCTAATAGAGTGCCAGAGAGGATGTAGTAGAAGGAACAGAGCGCTACCCTTCCAGAGGTAGCAAATATGAAAGTACCTATACTATATAGTGTTATTAGCAAGAAGTAGTAGGACTATTAAAAGAAGCTGATTGTGGATTCCACGCGGGGCAGATGGAAAAAGAATAAGAAAGGGAACCCCGAAGGCATGGTTCGCCCATACATAACGTTCAGTTCCCCACTTGTTCAAGAGTGGATTCGACATGATTCATTCAGTCACATCTCCACATAAAACTACTGTACAATACTGCTCTTTAAGGGCGTTTCTGCTTTTGTTGAAGAGAACACCCCCAGCTTGAAGATGAAGAGCAGAATTTCAATCATCACTGGTTCACTTATGCAATTCCTCCGAATACAGAATTCTCATCCGGTTCATTCGCCGCGTATAAGAGCCTCCCACAATAACATGCGGTACGATTTCGAATTTCCGGGGATTTTTCGAATTTTTTCAAGTCGATTCCGAGAGCTTCTAGATAGCACAGACTTGTAGAGTGTTAAGAGAGGATTTATAAGGATTTTCGATTACGCACGTTCTAATGTCATTTTCAACATATTCTTAACCAACTCGGATTTATTGAAAACGGTGAGTAGTACTTCTTAACAGAAATGTCTCTATCGTATTAACAGAAATGTCTCCAGTATGTTTGCAAAATATGTTTTTAAGTCAGGGTTGAATAATTATGAATCAGTTTAAACAGCGATTTGATCTTTCCGGCCTCTGCAACAACTTATGTCCGATAGTCGCTCTTCTCATAGTTCTCTCTTGTCGCTCTTCTCATAGTTCTCTCTAGTCGCTCTTCTCATAGTTCTCGCTACCGATAGAGAGAAGAACAGAAATAATTTTACAGCGACATCACAGTCATAATCATAACCACCTGACAAAAAAAGTTAGGCGGAGATATTCATTATTTTTCAAACAAAATGGCGGCCGGATCCAATTGCAATTGCACGAAAGACGAGAAGGAAACCCCCACTACAATTGCGGGGTTGGGTCCCTTCGATGTTCTCTGTGGCCGAGACAAGAAATGCAGTATCAATGGTGGAAACCGTCGATTCCGAGCTTTAATCAATGAGCATGTCTCTAGATATGAGGGTTGTGAGTCGAAGTTCGAACGGAGTAAAGCGATCGGAATAATCGTAAAGATACTCCAGGAAAATCCCAAAGGCTCTGTCCGTTTTTTCAAGCGAGTAAAAGGAAGTGATCCAAACGACGACCACGCTCGTATCGAACAACTTGACGAGAAGCAAAGTCGTGAAAAGGTCGCCCATGCTTTGCGTGATTACGCCTCCCAACGAAGGAACAACAAGGCAAAGCAGGAACCAGCGCCTTTGTCACCGGTTTCGCAAGGCCCCGAATCGAATTATCGGGTTTTCCCTGGTACAAATCTTCGCTCGAATGCCGGCAACTCAGTCCCCAAAAGTCACGACAGCAGTCCCTCTCCTCGCATAAACGACTTGATGAAGGAAGAGGCAAGGCTGTTGGCAGAAATCCAAGCATTAGAAAATGCCGAAACTTTTGCCTCTCAGGGAGCGTATCAGAACTATGGAGACACAGGACAGAATGGATATCCCAACAACCAATTGCATTCATTTCAGGGAACTCAAAGCGAATCGGTCAACAATTACAACCAGCAACAACAATATTATCTTCAGCAACAACAGTATCAACTACATCATCGTCAGCAAATTCTGGATGACGAAAATGAAGGATCGGAAGGTTATGACGACTTTAACGTCGAGGATTACAACAATTTCGTGCAACCAATCCGCCCTGTGGATATGCCGGTGGCAAATTCGAATCAATATGCTCAACAACAATTGAACCAACCCGTAGATCAAGCATCAGAGGGCTACGACAATTTTGATGATTTACGCATCCAACCGCTTCAAGGTGGAAGTTCCCTCCGCGGCAAGGAATTGCTTGAAAAAACTGGGAGCAATCGGTCGGTCAAAAAACAGGTCTCCCTCCGCCAAATTGAGGTTTTCGACAAATCCGGGAGCAACCGGTCGATCAAACACCAGGGCTCACTCCGTCATATGGATGTATTCGAGAGATCAGGTCGGTCGTCGATTTCAAAATCCCAAGGCGATTCTATCGCTCACATGGATCTGATGCGCATGTCAATGGATACATTGACGTTGGACGATAGTACCATGAACCAGTCGGATGTCTATCCCTTGGGAGATTCAATACTGAGCTTTGATCAATCGAAGGCTGACATGTCGAAGCAGAAACTAGATATATCGATGCCAAAACTGTTTGACTCATCGATGCAAAATAGTTCAACACAGAAACTAGATGTATCGATGCCAACACTCGCAACATTCGACGCATCGATGCAACATATGTCGACGCAGAAATTAGATATGTCAATGCCAACACTTGATTCCTCGATGCAACAATCAAAGCTCGACATGTCGCTACAGACAATAGATGCGTCTGATGTTTTGGGTCAGAAGCGGAGCAGTCCATAGGAATGCAATGAATCGCTTGAAACATTCGATACAAGAACTCATCATTCCTGCGTTTAAAAATGCCTGTGCTCGCTTTCATGAACAATAATAAACTAGTGCATCCATTAAGGGGTTATACTATGTGCTATAGATACGATTTTTGATGTTTTATTTTAATTTGTAATTAGTCCTTCCTTCGGTTCGATTCGTTTTAGTTTATTCCGGTTCTTTCATGAAAAAGGGCGACGACGGATCGACTGTTCGCAAATCGAGGCGGACACTTCCCTTGCCCTGTGTCGCTGTCAGGTGTGCCTTCAGCCAATACTTGACCTTGTTTTGCTTCTTGCTGTTGCCCTTTGTGCCGGCTCCGCCGCCCTTGTTTTTCTTTTTCTTGCCTCTTCCATATTGATCAGGTTTGACCTCCTGTACCTCCAGGCAGACCGCCTGAAGGTTTTCCGTCAGTTGCTCTGGCGTAAAATCGCCCTTGCCGATTGGAAAGTGGACTATCCCACCGGATTCCGTCCGGTACGTCACGGTGCTCGACTGTTCCTTCAGGGCAGCCAGGAGGGCATTCCCTTCGTCAAAGACTGTGTTCGTTTTGGCATTGGGCATGAGTCCCCTTGGACCAAGCAATCGAGCCAGTTGTTTCTGGACAAGAGGAAGAGTCTCTTTCGTGGCCAGTGCGCGCTGGTATTGATCGATAGAGGACTCGCCGGAAATGATTTTATCGACGAGCTCTTCGCCTCCCGCCTCGTGGCCCTTGCTCTTGGCCTCTTCGATGGTCGCTGGGTCTGACGTAAAGACGAGACACGAGACGGTTTTCCCCGTTCCATGCGGTAGTACCACCGATCCCCGAAGGGCTTGTCCAGGTCGTCTCGGATCCACATTCAAGTTGATTGCTACTTCTATGGTTTCGTTTTGATTCCGATATTCTCCCACATCCTAAACATTGAATTGAATCGAAGTTTGTGTATTGTTGCGGATTTGATTCCAGTGCGCCATAGTACCATCATCGTTATGATAAGGTTAGAAACAGTGGTTTGTAATTCAACCCATCATACAGTCAATTTTTTAAACCTGCAGCACTCACCTCGATACCCTTCGATCGTCGCTTGTCTTTGTTTCGTTCCCATTTTTCGGCACGGTGATTCTTTCGTTCTTCGACGCCATCTAGCACCATTTGGAGTCCAACCGGAACGGAGAACTCGGGAATAGGTTTGGGATGGGCCCTCGAAACATAGGTTTGGATCTGTGTTGAGCCAAAACCGAAATTCTGCGGCGCTTGCGGTTGCTGCAGTGACAACAACGATGGCGACAAAGGTGATGACGATGTGGCAGCGATAGCGCTCAGACTTCGAGTCTGGGATTTTGCGGCCGCAAGACCTTTGGGAAGCAAACTCGAAACCTTATTGGCCAACATCCTTGTTGCTTGTCGATCAATTAATCACACAAAGACAATTGCTGTGATGCAGATGATGTGATTGAAGAGCCGAGTGTTGTCGTAATTTTGAGTTTGGTAGATGACAAAACCACGAAATTGTCCGTATCAAAATAATTCGAGGTGAGAGTGACTGGAATGAATCACCGTAATCTGAGATCCGTTCTTTGTTGTATCGTACTATGACGGTGGACGGCAAGACTGTGTATCTTCATTATTTTTCTTCTTCTTCATTTTTTTAGATTCTACCTTGTAAGATAAATTGGATAAATTTTTGTTGTTCATTTTGGAGGAGACTGAAATCAACTTTCATCCGTACAAGACTGGTAGAGGGATGAGATTCATCATATGCTTATAAGTCTGGCCTAAGACCTGGAGATGCTGCACCAGGACGATGAGGATGACGAGGGAGTCGTGGTTGGGGCGGCAGGAAACAAAACGTATCAACGAACACAAGTAGAAGGAAGAAAATCAAGAAGCACTTCCCCCAGCAGTGTCACTATTTTATAACCGTCCGACAGTTTTTGAATTTCCTTACTAAAAATTTTCTATTGCATTATGCATTCGAAGATGCCAGTCGTCAAGGTGCTGACTTGACAACGTCAACAGCAGAGATGCATATAATCTGACCCCTCTGGCGACAAATATTTATTGCGTTATTGCGTCATTGTGGGCATAACCAAAGTCAAAATTTAACGAAAGTGTTCCATTATTATCATTACATCCTTATGCATTCAGAACAAATGCGAGAATGAATCGCTGCGTCCCAACAGGAAATTGGCACTTTGTTGTCGAGTTCAACTTCCTTCATTCTCCAAGCACCCCTCTGCTGCGAACAATGTTAATAGCCGTCAATGGCATCGTTTGCAAGACTATCGGCATATCCGTTCCGAGAACGATCGATGTGAGTGAACTTTATAAAGTTGTGGTTTATCTGGTTCTGCAGCTCCACCACTTCATTAAAATATGGAATTATGTTGTTGCTTCGAACTTCATAAATACCTTCGAGCTGGTTGATAACGATCAGAGAATCTCCACGGATATATAGCCCATTGCATTCGATTCCGTAATCAACCATGTATTTCAACGCATAGGACAAGCCGTCGTACTCGGCTTGGTTGTTGGAGACGTTGTATCCAAGATATTCCTTTCCCGATGCGATGAAATCACCGTCGGCTCCATGGCTATCCATCTCATACATGGCCCAACCACAACCGGCAGGGCCATGGGGATTGTTTCTCGATGCTCCGTCAAAGTAAATGATAATCCGATAATAATACATGGTCTCGTTGTTATGTTCCGGAAAAGGGGTGTCACTCTCGTCTAAAGGGAATTTTGCGGTTGCTGAAGGTAGATTTGCGGATAATAGAGACAATTGTCCTTGTACAATTCCGCAATCGCCCTTGTGTCTCCTGTTGTTTTATGATTCGCTTGCAAGAGTCGAAGGGGGGTTACGTGTCGATCAAGATACATAAATGCAAGTCAAAAAATACCTTTAGGAATAAAGGAAGCTTTATCCTCGAATCCGAAAGGCCGTTCGCAGATTTTTTGTTCTCGATCGTGACTTGAGTTGAGTCTTGGCGCACCAACATTAGAACATTATCCTATTTTTTTGCTCGTAGAATTTTCCGTAGAGACGATAGTAGTGACGACTTCTTGCCAATTTGGTTGGCGAGCAGGAAGAGACTCACTAATTTGTTTTGCATTCGACATCAAGCTGGATCTATCTCGAGGGTAACCAATCTCTGAGCTACATAGCAGCAGGCTCCAATTTGTGCAACACGAGCTTTCCCGTTTCCTTTTTCGAGACAAGAACCGCTGCTCCCCATAAACTCGACGACATTGTTCGAGGCGTCAAGAAGAACCGACTTCTATCGAACCGATCCTCGACGCCGAATCTTAATCAATGTTGGGTCCAGACAATGATTCAAGGATAGACATAGAGCTTCGCCATTGATTCTATCAAGACATTCCTCTTTTTTGTTCGCGTTGCCCCCCAAATCCCTGCTTCTTCATGATGGAATGACAGGTATCCATCGTGACAGCATAAGAAAACCCAACTTTCACCGAGAAGAAAGGATCAGATGAATGGTCAATCGAAAAGGTGCGACACATTTTGCCATTCGTCATGACCATCTTTTCTCATTCCCGCCCAGCACAAGGCAGTGAATCTCCAGAAGGTTCTCTGTAGTCCATCAAGTCAATTTTAGCGTACGACGAGAGGACCAATAGCTCTCCCTGCGATGATACGAGTTCTCGCATATCTGATTGAAGATGACTTTTGTTGCAGTTGGAGAATGAGACGCCAGAATGCGGTTGTCAATCAGCGTAAGAATATAACGCAGGGTGGATATGAAAAAGATGTTGAAACTTGAATTTGTTGTGAAATCAAGCAACTATTCAATGCAATCTTTCTTGGTGATCATCATCACTACCAGATGAATAGAAGTCGACGAAGCATAAGGACGCCGAATATTTTCAACATCGATCCCTAACCAGCAGTCGATTTTTTCGAGTCAGGTAAAATTGAAATCGGTATCATGGATCGAACATCTTCACTCCTGACTTTTGCAAGAAGCGAAGGCGGCAATGATCTTCGACCGAGTAAAAGTTTGGATGGAACGCTTGGAATGATTACATGAGGTATTTTGTTGAACCTCTAATTCGTTCGAAATTTTTTCGAACAGCCGACAATCAACCATTGCGGGGAATCATGAAACGAGATTCTGTGATCTTTCTTCGGTTGTGAAACTACCACCAGGTGCTATTTAGGAATCGTTCACAACTGGTGGTTGTAAGCTTTGGTGACGAAACCGTTGGATTGCTCCGCTGGGGGGAGAAATCCTGGCACATGAATCTTCGTGAAGTTATCCAATCAAAAACTTTAATCACATCATCCATCTCTTGCAGAGCTTCGACATATCGGGGGTTTGGCAACAATTCCTCCGTGTCTAAACATCCTGTACGTATTTAAAATCTCGTGAAATTGAAGGTAACGTACGCAGTACACGGGTCAAGTAATGAATTTGACGCGAATATGACAAGAGGTCTTCCGTTGATGCGGCAAACCGTCCACCAAATCCAGGAACCAGTCTCTGTTTGCACCTTCATCTAGACTGGTGCAAAAGGCACACTGCTGGCAACACACCAGCAGCAAACCATCTTCAATTTATACTTTCGATTTGTTCCATTGAGTATTCCTCTTCACCGAAAGGAGTGCTTCAGCACATTAGAACTAGTTTAGATGAGTTGAGATACGAGAATGTTTTTATAGTACGATAATATCTTCCAAACGGGAGGTGCCATCTCCCCGACAGCGGGCCAAATAATATCAAAAACTCTTCTTCTCACCGAAGATAACGTACGAAGGACATACGGTCTACAGAAATTCAATTTTGCTTCGGCGATGATACGGGTCACGTTTCAAAAAGACGGCGCGATTCGATTCGCTCGAAAAGCTGTAATTTCAGATTTTTGTACGACGCCTGAGCACGGAAGTGAGAAGTGAAAGGAACGAAAATACGAGATGATCGGATCAGAGAATTTCAAATTCATCACTTTCACAAAGAAAACAAAAAACTTCTCCAAAGAAAAAATGATTTTTCTTTCATCGCTCGACAATGTTCGCCGAAGCTTTGCGAAGCACTTCACGATTAATAGATGACATTGCGCACTAAGTGTGTTAGTGTCCGTATCCATTCTTCGTCGCCGCAGAAGGTTGATGAAGTATTCTTCGCTTGTAGGCTTGTTTTGATTTTTGTTGCAATACACCAGCCGTTGATGTTCAATCGCGGTTCTTTGATATATGACCCTTCAAGCTATTACTGCCTAAGAAATTGATGGCGTTGGGAATGTACCCTCTCAATCACGAACGTCACTCGTCGCACTACAAGCAGAAATGTACCATAGCATCTATTTTAATTTAAATTTAATATTTCTATCTTTTGTTTCCATGTCATCTCCTTGTCCTATATCGATTCATTTCGTCTAGAAACGTGAACGGAGATTCGAAATCGAGGTCCATGTCATCGTAACAAACGTTGTTTATGTTCTCGTGTCTGCCACGTTGAAGAATATTCGTGGACGCAGTCGATGGTGGCAAGGACAAATTTATGTTCATAATTCTAGTCGTATCCGACGATGTGTTGGGTGATTGCGAAAGCAATGTCTGTGGTGCTGATTCTGAATGCAGTAACATCGTCATTGGTGGTGTTCTTGATCCATTACTTGCTGGTGATAAAGACCTTATGGAACCATCCTCGTCACTTCTCCGAGCAGGCGATTCGTTGATCGAAACACGACGCAATTCATCCAGCATAGATGGGTGTTTCTTCATGGTTTCTAATAAATCCAAGTTTGCCGCTTCGAATATCTCCATTATTGATTCGTCCGAGACAGGTTCGTTTTCGGTACCGTGATATCGATTCATCCACGCTACCTTTTGCTTAAAATCGCTGATTTTCTGAGAAACAACAGTGTTCGAATGAACGATTCGGTCGATGTCACCATGGAATATTTCTTGGGATTGGGCTTTCCGTTGTCTCTTTCTCTCCGTCGACGAGCTGTATTTGAACGATAAACCGTCTCTCAAACTCTGAGTGACCTTTTCTCGGACAAAGTTGACGCTGCATTCTACCCATTTTTCGCCCCCCTTCCGATTCACTTTTTTAATGAATCGCCCATTCGCCTGGTGAATATGGCGGATGATTTCCGATACAATGAGTGATTTCCCGAGCCGATTGGGGGCTTTTGAATATTGGTTCTTCGCAAGAGAGATCAGCTTACGGTACAACTGATTTCCAGGATGATCCCAGTACGTTCTGCCGCGAGCACAAATGACATCGTTCTGAAAAGGTTTCCTTCTCACTGCTGCAGTAGTGTTTGTTCTCGGTTGCACCTTTAAGTGTAGTGTTTCTTCTGGTTGTGTTGGTGAACAGTTGACATTCCCCGGTATTTTTTGGATGCCACCGAAGGATGTCAATTGACGATGCATAAGGTGGATTTGGGGTGAATTTCTTGATATGAGAGTATTCATCTATCGGTTCGTTTTTTTATGATTCTCTCTGTTGCTGGTACACACAACATGATTTTGTGAGAGAAAATTATAAAAAGCGGTCGTTCGTGTGTGGTTCTTTCCAACTTGAAGCGCACCAGCGAGTTTTATTGGATTGGAACAATCACGAACATCTCCATTTCATTTCATATATGTTCTGTTTTGAAGTACAAAAATGTAGATTAATTATTCTTGTTCTAACAATTCTCCACGTCTGAAAATTTCTCGATTCTTGCTCAGCAATGAACGAAGTAGAATTCATAACCTTTCTTCGATGCAGTCACAACGTCATTGTTCGTATTAATTATTTCGAAAACGAGAGGTGCCCCTCTTTCTCTCATTGCATTCTATGCTGAGGCCTAAGTCGGTTAACAAATAAGCTTTTCGTACGAAAAATGCTCAGGCGATTTGCGGGTCTTGAAGAAACATTGCGAATTGAATTGTCATGACTTGTTCTTCGGACGAGAAAATGGGCAGCAATAGAAACGAGACGAAGAAAAACACGGAAGCACGAATTGTTTCCGAGAACGCGTATACTATATCAACTACGATCTCGTGCATGATGGCCATGGTGAAGGTTTCGACCATTCTTCCTACAGTAACCAAAAAATTCCATTCGCAAGAACTACTACCAGTTGTGTTGCTTCACGAGAGCCTGTGCGGTCATTTTTTCGTTGACAGGAGTAGCAGTAGAAGCATAAGAAGTAGCAGCAATAATTATAATCGTCTATTGACTCTCGTATGGAAACAAAATGTAGATACTATCTTCTCTCTAATAGAGGCGACTTATAATTGGTTTTGCTACGACGACTCCTCGAAATATGGTAAGATAGTACCGTTCAACAAGAAGAAAGCAAATCTGCAATTTTTGAATCAAATCGATCTGGCGGCCAGTCCCCAACTCCCGAAGAGTCTTTTCTCAAGAAGTACGATTGTAACCTGTCTCAATTGAAAAATTGACGTCATAAAAATTCTCAGGTTGTAGCCTTCTTCTTCTGTTGGGAAGGACTGATGTATAAGTAAACATCTACTAGAATACAGTATTCGTTCACTCATGCAGATTTTGTCAATAGGACATGAAAACTTCTGCAGTAGTTCTCTCATTTTAACCGCAACCATAATATTAATGTAAGCGGTCTCCGCAATTTTATCGATCGAGACCGAGAAAAAATTTGTTAAATGTCCATAATACTTCATACAGTCGTATACGCTCGTGCAATACAACTACTTCACTGTATTCGAGAAGCATGTGCACTTTCACAGACAGACCATACCAGTGAAACTTTGTTACAATATCTACGGAGCAAAGCCGTAGGAATGCTTACGTGTCAACAGCCTTCTCTCAGAAACCAGGTATGCGCCAATGAATTTGCGTGCTACAAGTGATGAAAAAGTGCTGCTGGCAGCCTGTGCGTGATCAATGTTCTTTTTCGCTTTGTTCTTTCATATTCCAGTTTGTTCGAAAGGCTGCATATAAATTGGTCAGCAATAATTGTTACAGTGGTATGGACTTTTCAAAAAATCAAACAACAACACTTCATTTATGCTATGCGAACACAATGGATCACCGTGGTATGTTAACATTCATGACTCGACAGTTCCTCAACACTTATACAAATGGTAGGGCTATGTAATTAATTTAATATGTAATTGATTTTACATTTAACGATACATGATCGCTCTAGTCGTAGTTTCTTTGGCTACCAAGATCGTACGAAGGTGTTCCCTGGGTTAAGTTGAATGTGAGCATTAAATGAACCAAAAAGAAGAACATGTGATCCTGCATGAAAATGCCGGAACGCGTACGAAGCATGCGACTTTTTATGCATCACTTCCCTAGGAGACTTTTCGGCTCTTGGAATTCACTTCACTTCAACAAACGATGAGTCTCGACTGCTCTCCCCAGAATCCATCACTCCATTCAAATATCTTCATACATTGCATAAATTGATCTGTCCATAAAGAAAGGACCATTGCAAGAAAGAAATGAACATTGCAACAACCGAATCTATTTTATCTTAGACCCTTTGACAAACAATGTGCCAAAAGCCAAACGTATTTTCTATGCATTCAACATCTCAACGGTCGCCGGCGACTGTTTCCCCTTCTCCCGAGAGGGCGGTGCCATCTCTCCCTAGCTCAAAACCCGTCTTGGAAGAGACGCGGCGAGCAATCAATTCGCGACGAGTGGGATTTTCACACTTCGAAGTAGTCGGAACAGTAGCAGAACGATCGGCCATCCCGATTGAAGACTATAGAAATATCTGGTACTTTGCACACGAACTCGAATCCTTTAAAAACGATGTTCGCATGGCGTGCCAGACTATGCGCGATGACGGACTTACAAGCGGCAACTCTGCCGCATCCACAACTTATAACTCAGACAATTTTACAACTAGAGGTCTCGAACAGCGAATGTGCAAGAACCGACAACGCAACAAAGCTCTTTCCGTATGGGGAACGCTCAAGGCGCAACAGCGCAACAAAGATCCCGAATTCATCGCAATGATCTCCCGCAAATGCAGTTTCACAGCCGCACAACTTGCATACATGGAAGCCGCACGGGACTACTGCGAAATCTACAACCCGGGGGAAATTGTATCGCTTTCAGCACAAATCGAAACATTTGCGTCACAAGCGTTTCCTATCAAACTCAAGAGAAAGGCACCGAGCCCAAGCTCATCTCCAACGAATGGAGATTGCAGTGCCAACACAAACAGCCGCAACGTCAGGATCCGAATAAACTGAATGAAGGCGATACATCCATCTTGAACCTCTACAATCATCGAACCATTTTGAATTTTACAAGCATCAAACCATTTTCAAATGCATTCACAATATTTTGCTCGGCCATCAATCCCTATAATTTTTAAGCTTTTCATCGAAGGCCCAAGATTTTCTGTTCACTAAGATTTTCCTGCAAACTTGATTTTGTACCCTGCCAATTTAAATTAAAATTTTACATTACGACAACTATTTATCTGACTATCTAGCTGTCTATATATCCGAGAGTAAATAGTCTAGTAGCACAGAAGAGATTCCGTTGCCAGCTGGTGGGTTTGAACAGATTGTTTTGATGCCTCAAGTTTCTGTTTCGATTCTCTTTCCTGCTGTGCAAGAATCTCCTGTTTCAAGCGAGTTTTTTCGGACACAACAGGATCCTTGCCATCCTCAAGATTCTTCTTGAAGTTGTAGTAGAGACCCTTCAACGCCAATTGGTTAAACTTCTTGTCTTCTGATTGAGAGCCTCCGTAGATTTTGCCCCATGCATCAGAACGCTCGTGGACTGGAGCAATCACGAACACTCCAGGGAGAACCAAGAATTCTCCTTTTATCTTCGATACGCTTGCCAGGTGAGATACCTTGTTCAATCCGTAGCCCTGGAACCGCTCATCGTACAAAGGAACTTTACCAGAGGTCATCACAATATAGGGCTCAAATAGATCTTCATAGTTTATATCATAGCTTTCATTCCAAAAATAGTCCTCGGAATTCTGAGCAATGCTGTCGGGATGAAGAGACTTCTCCCAGAATGTATCGAATTTAGTGGGACCATGTCCTTGTGGGAAGTGAGACTGATGAAACCCCTCGGCTTGATCCTTGTCCACTTGCTGCTTGAGAGCTGAAATGGTGCTTGGACATACATCGGTGATGGATTCAAAGGCAGGACATACAACAATTTTGCCCTCTTTTAATATAGAATTCTCTGAATGCTTCGAGTGAAGCATCGAATAGAGATTGTTACTAGGTCGGAAATCAACGTCCACTACACACGAAAATATTTCCAGTCGAAGAAATTCTGTTAGATCAGAAACTTTCATAAAAAAATACTTTCAAAAGCAGAGAAAGCCCACACTTACCTAAGAGGGTCGCTGACTGGTCAAGGGAACTGTTGAATCTCAAATGCTGCCTTTGTGCTTCCAACAGCGCAACGTTGCGGAGATAATTGATAGGATATGGTTCGTCTTCTGCGCATCCTTCCACTATTGTTACGGCCACATCAAAATTCTTACTTCCTGAAGCCCATCTTGCTTCCTCTATGACACAAAGAATATCATCAACAGCAGTAGCCTTGTTTTCCGTAAGCTTCAAGTATACTGCAACCGATGTCTTTCCCGTCCAACAAGCCAGCTGTGCTTGAAGATTTGGCAATCTATCAACACCTACACTGGGTAACCAAAACGACATCTATGTTTGCAGACCGTTGTTGTTGACGACTTGACTCGTATGACCATTCGGTGAGAAGTGAGTGAGACTTGCCCGAAACCTCAGGAAGGTCAAAGAGATCACTCTCTGCAATTGCTTGTATCTGTTCCAATCGTGCCTCCTCAACCCACTTTTTCACAAAGTTATCGGGCCAATCACTTTCTTCGCTGCGTGTTTCGAAGGCGGATGATGTCCCCGCAATCGACAGATTTCTGTAGCCGACCTTCAAGCGGCGATTTGCCTTTTCCCTCATGCGGTTCATATCTCGTCTTTTCTTTCTAGCTGTGGCACGACGTCTGGCTCCAGATCGAGCGGCGTTTTTCGAATTACCAAAGGATGGCCCACCGTCGTCTAAGTCACGGGGGCCAGCACCTGCATACATACCAACAGCATCATCAGCTTCCATGATATCGTTCATATCATCATAATCCCCAACTTCGGGTAGATCCCTTTCAATGGCGGCGAGATCAAACTGATCATCCAGATTCGAATCAACAAAGGCTGTAAGCATGTCATTCGAAGCATTCGTGGATATTTCGATTTCCTCCAATTTGTTTCCGACCGCAGCACCCGTATCAAGTGTGTTTGATAAGTCGTCCAAAACATCAACTCCAAGCTCCGAACATTCTTGGTGAACATCGGCAAGGTATTCTGGGTCAATCGCACAGTTATAATTTCCATCAAGTTCTTGAACTAGTGAATCAACATTTGCCCACGGGTCCTCCGAATCGACTGTCACATCCTCTAAACAAGATTCTAACCACTCGCAATCTGTGTCACAATCGTTGTCGCTGTCGGAATCGCTCGAATCGTCGTCACCACAGGAACCCCAATCATACATCGTGCAGTATGGGTCATAACAATAATTTTCGTAGCGACGACGAAGGCGGCGGCGATGACTTGATTTTCGAATATGAGATGGCCAAAGATGACTTGATTTATAGTATGTTGATCGAGGCATCTGCATCTTGGCTGATTTCTGTTGACGACCTCGAATTTTTGCCTTGCGGAGTTTAGTTACGAGATCGGTAACACATTTCTTCTTCTTCGCTGCAAGTTGTTTCAATTGAGCCCCACGGCGGGTAAGCCTCTCACTGGCCTTCTGTGCCTCAACGGCGGTGTGCGTGCGTGCGTTGTTCTTGATGCAAGTCATGATTTCGTCCAGCAGAGTGGCGATTTTGGCCTGTTCTCGATTGAGTCTGCCGATTTCGCGCTTCGCCACACGGATTTTCTCTATCCAAGGAAATTTGTCCCGGTTGGGCCCATCTCGCCATCTCCGGTTGTACTTTGAATACGCTCTTTTGAAGAGTAACTTGATCTCATGTTTGTACCTTGTGATTTGGCCAAGAAGACTGTCCGTTCTCATTCTAAAATCTTTTAATGTAGCTCTTTTCGCCATGTACAGAGATTGCATTTGAATAACTTTTTTGTTACCATAAAAGGCGGAACGTAAAACCTTCACGTTTTCTACGTCCAAAATCAAAAGGTGATGATCGAATCCAATTTTTCGAACGCTTCGATTTGTCTTGAGAAATCTACCAATCATACCAACTTCATACGAATAGCTGCCTCCCAGTAGTTGGTCTGGGCATTGGATGTCACGGAGTGTTTTGGACCTTGCGAGAGTTTCCCAGAATCCTTCTATAGTCGCAAAACCGACGGAATTGATCTTGTCGAGAAGTCTCTTTGTTTCTCGAAAGGTTCCCGAATCCTTTCCATTATTCTTTGGCGGGTAGACGTGAAAAATTTCGAGTCCACTGTCGGCCAACCCAAACGCTGCCCCTGCCAACTGCCGATAGTAGGTGTCGTAAACAACCAACTTTTTCAAACCAACAGCTCGATTGGCTAGCGTCTCCATGGCTGCAATGCAAAAATTGTTGGAATTACTTAGGAAAATAGTCCCAGGAGAATATCCTGAGCTAGAGGGATTTGTCGATGGGTGACTTTTCGGAACGTAATCCTCCCCAATAGAAAGCGAGAGCTTCGGCATCGGTTGCGGCCAATCGCACAACAGCGGGCGTCCATCTCCGATGAATCCAACGAAAGTGATTTCCTTAAGGGTTTTGTGCTGAAAGAGCGCTTTGATAATGCGTGAATCTTCTCCCTCGAATTCAAATTTTTCCAGCGGTGCATTCGCCATTCGCAAAGCCCCGAGGACATCCGAAGCCTGTGTGTTTCCACCTGCGGATGAGAGTTTTAGAGTTCGCAGGCCCATCAATTTCCCGGCTAACTCGACGAGAGCTGGCCCGATGGCTTTTGTGCGTCGAACGTCGAGTTCTTGTAGAAAAGATAGGTTTGGAGGCGGTGGAGGTGATTGTGGCCAACTCGACAACGTTGACGGATTGATGAGCACGCGAAAGAAAAAGTCCCAGGCTGCGGACGGTATATCTGGATTCCTCGCAATGCGAATCACTTCTGCAAGAGCTGTTCCGCCACACCAAATGCGAGAAAGCCCACGCATCAGCCCGTGCAAATCATCTCCGGTCAGCTGGCAGCCGGAAAAGTTGATCCGTGAGATTAGTGGTTGAGCTATGATAACAAATTACGATTGGATGTGAAAGGTCGACCGCGGAGAAAGAGTGTGTGAGAAAAAAACTCATGCAAGATCGTCGTTTTTTTCTTCACTTCGTTTGATTTTCATTCTCACCATTCATGGCCCACGCATTTCCAATAGTTTCACCAAATTCACTAAGATTGGTCATTTCAAAGTCCACTTCTCGAAAAGTCACATTGTACAAGAGGGTCCTTCCCAAAGCATTTCGATAGTTGAGCAGGCGTTCCCTATCCGATCGATCAAACCTTGCCTTGAACTTGAATTTTCGAAAAACTAGATTAAAGCACAACGCATTCAGTCCTGCTAATACCAATTCAGAAATCACGTCTTTTTGGACATTGCCTTCATAACGGGTTCCCAAAGCCACCGCAAGGGCAACTGGATCAATCGTTTGCAGGCCAAAAGATGCAACCGGGAATGAGCGACGGCGTTTTTCTTGCTGTTTCATTATCTCTGCCGAAACTTTTTCCGAACCGAGCTTGAAGCTCTCAAAGCTGAGTTTGTTTTTCACGTGATGTGCTAGAATAGCCGCATAGACTGACGACGAAAACCCTCCGTCGTTGCCCATCCAGTCGTTGTATTCGTGTTGGAGTATTGCGGGCAGGGTAGGTAGGTTCCCGCTCCACGAGATCGGAATGGCCCACTGCGGTACGCCGATATATGCAGCAACCACAGCCTTTGCGAGGGGCAGAAGGAACTGACTCGTGTCTGGTGTCTGATACACTGCATATCGGATGATCCTGTCGTGTTGGCGTTGCTTCTCATAGGCAACAATTACCGTGTTGTTGCAATCACCGACGTGAATGCCGCGCAAGTCGAAAAGTGATATATTGACGTTTGGGGACTCTTTCGCCTTGAGATATACGACACATTGCGTAACACTGAAGGAAGGTTTTTTGAACTGAAGACTTCCCCGTGTCAAGATTGCAGATCGATGATTTCTTGCTACGGTCATGTCCAACAAAGAATTGTTCTCCACGTACATGGCCAACACACCGCCGTCGCTATCTTTCTTCGCGGACACGTAGACGACAATTTCCGATGATTCTACTGGAATGTGCAATTCGCGATGACGAGAAATTTCCTGTCCAAAGAGAACGTCCACCGGCTTGCATCCTTTCCATAGTTTACCCGATAACTTCCAGTTCTTGGAATCGGCGGGGAGAAAGACCTCGGGCAGATTCGTCGTGCCGGTAGGAAACAGAAATGGAGGAGGCGCCGTAATGACATACGTTTGAGACACGAGGACAGCGTTTGACTGTTCGTTTGACTTCTTCTTTCTACTCTTATCTTTTGCAGTCGACGACGGAGATACCAATACGGCCTCGATCGACTCTCGACGCTCCGTCTTCTCCTTTTTGACCTTTTTCTTTTTGGCCTTCTTGGTTTTCTTCTCTGTCTTCTTGGATTCTGCCTGTTTTGGCTCCGTTGTTTCGGTAGCGATACCAACGTTGGGAGCAGAACTTTGGACGGAGCTTGATCCCGGTAGTGAAATCGGTGCCAGTCCTCTTGTCGCAGAAGAGATGGTAGCATAGGGTGCAGTAACAGCCAACCTCTCCACAGGGATATTAACATAGGGCGCTGCAATCGGGTTCCGATTTGAGGCTATCGGAGGATCGTCTTTGTCGTTCGGAGCGCTAAACATGGTCGATGACTTGTTTCTTGTTGATTGACTAGTTCTTTCTTTCGTAGTAAGTGGTGGAGTTTTTGTTTTGGAACATTATGGCTTTCAGAAATGTGAGGTTTGAAAATCACCTTTCGGTAAGAGCACAGCAATAGTAATGGAAGAGAAGAACTGTCCAACATCGCCAATATCAATGTGTTACTTTCTCATGACGAGGTCCCAAAAGGTTGTATCATTTTATGCTAATGTCAAAAATACGATCTTTAAGTTCTCAATCCTGCTTGATGAAGCAAAAGATTGAGCCTCATCGCGTCAGTTTGATTCATTCGTGGATAGCATGACCGGGGCTTTCTTGATTCTCACAATTTGGGGGAAACAAAAATTGTTAGTGCACGTCTCAATCGGATTGAGTCGCGAACTGCAAGACTGAAAACTCATGACAATGACGTGCCTTTCTTCATTCTGTTCCGCATCAATTTCGTTTTTCTTTTGTTGCCTCCGTTATGATTTATCATAACAGGGTCAATTTCCAAGCTTTATCGCTCCTTTTTCTTCAAAACAGAGACAAAGGTCTTTCAAGTTGAGTAATGGAACCGTTAATCGTGTGTTAATAATTAGGCGCTTACTCTGCGCATTTATTTTTTCAACCGGCAATAAAGTGACGAATGGTTGTAGTTTCGACATTGTTGTGTGCCGTGTCGTTTCGCATCTCGTTTTGTTCACGAGATGCAAAGAAAACAAAATTGAAAAGAATTTCCAGAACCATTGAGAAAAAATTCAAAAACGATGCCAAGAGGAAAATTTTGAAAAGAATTTCGATAGCCCGTGAGAAAAAATTCGATAAAAGCGGCCCTTGGCTCTTTGGCACCAATGCATTGTGCCAGGCTCGAGTGTTGTCGGAAACAATCGGAGGTCGGCCTTTCTTGAGATTCAAAAGAAAGTCCTTGTACAAGGCGTTCCGTGCCATCCGATTCTGCTTGCATTCATCGGATTTTGGTTTGCCATGCATCTTTGCCCAAGATTCGGATTTTTCGTGTTTCGGAGCTACCAAGAAGACTCCGGGAAGCACAAGATACTCGCCACCCTTGACTTTGGCAACACTGTCAAGGTGCGAGATTTTGTTCAGCCCGAACCCAATGAAACGTTCGTCATACAAAGGGACATCAGCAGAGGACATCACGATGTAGGGTTCAAACTTGTCTTCTTTCTTCACATTGTAGCTCTCATTCCAAAAATATTCCGTCTCGTCGATGTTATGCGGACTGTTGAGTGATATCTTCCAGAACTTAGTCGAATTGAGTAGGTCCATGGCCCTGGAGGAAAGTGGCCGATATGAAATCCTTCTGCATGTCCATTGTCGACCAGCTCTTTGAGAGATGTAAGGGAGCTTGGGCGTTCGTCGGTATTGGATTCAAATGCAGGACACACTACGACTTTGCCCTCTTTCAAAATGGAATTCTCTGAATGTTTGGAGTGAAGCATCGCATGGAGATTTTTGCTGGGTCGGAAATCAACATCCACTATCGGGAAAGAAAAAAATCTTAAGTTAGAAAAAAGCGTTGAATTCGAAAGCACCAATTCAATGAACGAAAGCTCACCTAGGAGTACTGCTGATTGATCGAGGGAAGGAGCGAATCTCAAATATTGTTGCTGCGCTTCCAAGAGAGCAACATTGCGCAGATGGTTGATGGGATAGGGTTCCCCTTCCGTGCATCCTTCAACAAGTGTGACAGCTACGTCCAGAGTCTTCTCGTTTCCCGCAACTATAGTTCTTGCTTTCTCGATTGTGGAACAAATGGCGATTGTAGGCTTCGAGAGCGCATTCTGTGGGCTTGCAAGTACACTGCAACCGATGCCTTTCCCGTCCAATAAGCTAGCTGTGCTTGAAGATTTGGTAGCCTGTCGAGGCTACACTGAGTCACTAAAACAACTCCAATGCCGTGATCGTCCGCGAAACCGCACTGCCCAATCAGCGATAAGGGAATGGGATTTGCCCGAAACCTTGGGAAGGCCGAAACGAACACTCTTTGTCGCAATCTCAGTCATAGACTCTGTGGGGATTTTCCTACTATGCAAATGAACTCTACAACTAATTGTTGCAATCAATCGAGAATTCCATCAATTTTCCAAAGATCGAAATTCTCAATTCTGTTCTTCTATCGATGTTTCTGATTGAGAAAGAATAGTGAATCTCCAGGAATCACTTGTTTCATTTGATGGCTTGCATTGTATCGGCACACAATTTAGCGGACAATATCTGGATTTGTGATGGTTTTGTGGAGGTATAAGTAACCGACAGGGGGCATAATCTCTTTTGATAAAATGTTTAATGACCGAAGAGGTTCTGGTAGCTCCTATTGATAGACTTTGATTGATGTCGACAGCCACGTTTTATTACACTTCCCTTCAAAAATTGGGAAAGAATTTAGAATTTTTCATTAAGGGGCTAGGGTTCAGGTTTTTCTGAATCGTTTGTTTTTGAATTCAGTCCAGTCCCGTTTAACTTCAACTCTCGCTACAAAATTCATCCATCATCGCAAATCTTTATGTCGTTGTTGTTCCACGAAGCATGCCAATAAAATGAAATCATCGGAAAGGAAGGAACAGACAGATGTCAATTGTATTTTCCGATTCAGGCCAATACCATTATTCTTCCAACCCACAGGATTTATTCTCACCAATCTCATCAGCTACAGTGTCAAATGAAATTGCAAACCATGCCGCGGAGTTTCGTTTTCTTGGTTGCCGTCTTGTCCGTCTCGACTTCGAGACATGATTCCTCTGCCGATGGCTTTTCGGTTGTTTCAGGGGTGAAGACATCGACACCATCACCGTCGTCGACAACATGGGGTAGTGATTTTGAGGTACCAAGGACGGAGTCAAGGATAACCAAAAGGTGGAGAGGGAAGTCGAATGTACAGAGGAGAACAAGGACATACTTGTTTTCCGAAACGACAAAAACACCATGGTTTTGCGACGAGGTTCCGACGGCACAATCGACGCCGACATCAAAAGCAACACAATTATCATCAAAAGCATCATCTGCATCATCCACAACAAAGTCTACAGCATCGACACCCAAAAAATTCAACGCCGCGAGATTTGCCGTGACAGAAGGACCCGATCCTGCCACAAAACCAGACTATGAGAACATCCACGGTCCCCTCGGAAAGACTCTGGATACTCTGTTTCTATATGTTTTTCGCTCCCAGCTCGCACACCACGTTGGCGTCGATTCGAAGCTTCCCAAGACAGACTTTCAGGGATTGATGGAGCTCGCCGCCGCCATGAACGCCCGGTATAGCGATCGGAAGGAGATCCAACAAATTGCCCAGCGAACCCTGCGTGAGTAGCAACTGTGTTCTAATCTTCACTGCAACATGCGACGCAAAGGAATGCATTGTAATCTAACGATATTGTCCGCTTGCTTTGCTGGATCCAATGTTCTTACTTACTTTCCAAACAAAACAGGTTCTCTTTTCCCGAGTTGGCTTCCGGGTCAATTTGCCATTCTCTTTTCCAAGCCCTTCCCAGAGGTAGGTTTTTAATATCGATTTGGATGAACAGAACAAAGGATTTATGTGCTCACACATATCCTTCTCGCTTGAAACAATTATGTGACTTTGGAATCGATTGGTTATCTTTTTCGGCAGTTTTCTTCCCGCCTGAATGCATGGGCAACCTACATGGCCGGGCAGTGGTTGATGGGAGAATGCGAAATCAACGACATTGAAATTGATGGGAAAGTAATGAAAGACCAGGGATTGTTGGTGAAGCGGTGTCGGTTCTTGGAGGAATCCGGATGTGCCAGTGTCTGCGTCAATAGCTGCAAAATTCCGACGCAAAAGTTTTTCATCGAGGACATGGGATTGCCCCTCACCATGACGCCTGATTATGAGACCCACGAGTGCCAATTTGCCTTTGGGAGGATGCCAACCGAACAGGATGATCTAGATGCGATGGGTACACCGTGTTTGTCTAGGTGTCCAACAGCCGGGTCGATGCGACAGTGGCACAACGGAAACGGGAGCAACACAGCATCAACAGCAGTTGGAGCAGGATCAACCGTACTCAATGTGGAAACACAGCCGCCAGAAATCAGCAGCCAGTGCGCACTAATGAAGAATCCATTAGAAGAGAACGAAAAGCAAATACTTCAATGATCAAATGACAACCCTAGGGAAATTATAGTATGAATTCGATGAATACGTTAACCCTACCCTATTGTAGATTGAATCGATAGGTTTTTCACTGCAATTTTTCTCCCGAAAGGGCTTCTATCATCAACAAACGAGGCATCATTATCTATTTACAACTTCGAATCGACTTGCATCCCTATAGAAAACGAAAAATTATGGTAGTATGAATTCGATGAATAACGAACTTCACCCTACCCCTGTTGTAGTGAGAACCTATGATCAGAGCCAAGACCAAAACAAAGACTCTTTATCGCAGCAGCTGCTAATAGTGAGTTGATATAACAGCAATATGAAGGAAATGCCAAAAACAATTTAGAAAAGAGAAAATTTTATTACGAGGAGTTGATCGACCACGTTCTGTAGTATGTAGATATCGAAACCGATATGACCGGTCATGAGATTAAACTTGTTGTGCTACCCGGACGAAACGTCGAAATCATTGAATTGGCAAAAAATGCCACTCCGCAAAATTGTCACCGAGTGTCTGATTCCATTGTAAAAATTTATTTCGGCTGTAATCATCGAAACACCTAGCGCAATGGTGGAGACCATGCTGGTCAAAAATCCAATCCACTTGATGGCTCCTCCCTTCTTGTATCGGGCCATCTTGACATCGAGGGAAGTATCGATGTATCCCTTTTGGTACAAGATAGCTCCGGTGTAATACAGGACGCCTGTATTTTTTGATTTGTTATTTTTCGACAGAAATATAGCATTTACCAAATTCATTTTCGTTAACGACGACGGCAGTCGTGACGACAGTCGTGACGACAGTCATGGCGACAAGGAAGAAAAAGAGCGGGAAACGTTACAGAAAGTGAAAATGATGAGCGGCATCTTGGATAAAATCATTCGGCATGATTCGTACACATCATTGAACGATGAATATTCTTTCGTCGCCATAAAAGTTCAGAACTTTGTTTGGCAATGCCGACACCAACGAAATCATCGTATTCGATCCTGCTGCATTTGCGAATTGGTTTTACTCACTTCCGGCGGCACATGCCAGAGGGTACTTGAGACCTCCTAGGAGGGTCATGGCAATGTAGGAATCGAGCATCTCCATGTAATTTTGGTGGGATCGCTGGACGCGGTTGAATTCGTCGGCGTGCTTGTGAACTCCGGGAGTTGCGTAGAGATTCGGGTAGGGAACCTTGAGTTCACTGCGTGCCTTCATGACGGGGCCGCTGAGGATAATGTTGGTAACGATGGAACCGACTCCGGCGCCGAGGACGACCCAGCCGTATTCATTGGGAACTTCGAGTGTGTAAACCATGGTGATGATGATGTATTTGTGATTTTCCAAAGGATAAATAAAGATTATTTGTGTCGATGAGGAAGATTCCTGAACAAAAGTTGTAGTCAAGTTTTTGATGATGTGGAGAAAAATCATTGGAATTGCATCAATTGTGAATCCACAGAGTTCTTTCTGGATCGTGGATTTTGACATTATCGGCGATGTCGGCGTGTTGATTGTGCCCTTGGGGTGATGAACACAAAACCTCTGTGAGGCTTCATCATTCAAAACTGGTCTCATCCCCCGATTTTCATTTCCGGGTGCCCGTAAAAACAAATTAATGCTCAGGGTTAAGGTTAGACATGATGGTTTGCGGGCGACAACGCGAGCTCGGAAGCAAGCCGTTCAGAAGACCCATTGCTTTTTTTGAATTTCATTTCGGCATTGCTTCTGAGACCTCAAAAATACATTCGCATCGTAAGAAGCTCTCTTGTCTTGTTGTCACTCGAGACTACAAGAGAACAACAAGAAGCAACGAGGACAAACAACAGATTGCTACCACTCCAACAAGCAAGTAGTGTACACTCCCAACAGATTCATTGATTACATATATCGAGAGTTAATTAACAGTAAATTACCTCCATCGCCCGAACACACGTGGAATTTCGAAAATGGTTGGACAGTCCCACCATCCCTACGGGACATCGAATCCAAATGATACATCCTCGTATAGCATGCTCTTCTCTCCCGCCTGCCTCGTCTCTTGCATCGAACGCCGGGAGGAGGCATCCATGGCGGGGATCCCTTGAATCGCAACAGCATGACGTATACCCCAAGCAACGCAACCAGCAACATGAACGCAAACCCCATGGATTATCAACAACAGCAACAAGAATTGGAACTGAATTGGGATCCGACCCGCGTCAAGAGCTGAATTGCTCAAGGCAACTGCCGTCTTGAATCATCGATGTCTCAAGCTGGCTGGGAAATGGGCAGCCGAACAGGTCACTGGCATTCCGGTCGGTATCGCGCGTCCCGTGGTAACAAGCAACAATGACAACAACAGCGAGGATGCCGACGTGGACCTCTCCTTCAACACCAATGAAGGAAGTCTCGATCAACAGCAACAACAACAACAAGACGAGGAAGATCCATCCCTTTCCATGATTCGAGAATTAAGCATGATGTCGGCAGAGGATTGGTACGCAAAATCTCTCTTTGATCTCGGAGAATTCCTTCACGCGGCATCCGTCCTGAGCAGCAGTTCTCCCACCACGGGGAATGCCGAAAGCAGCAGCAGCAACGGCAACAGCTCACCGAATACCACTACTGGTCGCAGAGATATTACCCAAATGGGTCCTCCCAAAGAGAATTTGTCGTCTTATGGATTTTATCTTAGGGCTTATGCCCTGTACATGGCCGGGGAAAGACGAAAGGAAGAGGAATACAGTGAGCTGCAGGGAGGATCGGGTGGCCCAACCAGTAGCGCAACGGGGAATCCCAACGAGGGAGGTGCCGGAAAAACGGGCATGTCCTTTTCGGCGGCCTCTTCGCACGTCAAGAATCCCTATCTTGCCCAGCTCATTCGGGAAGTCTCAGAGGCCTACCAGGAGGATGCCTTTGCTGCGGAAAAGAACCAGAAAACAGGAGACGAAAATGCCGACGAGAACCACAAAAGCAACCCGCAAACACACAAACTGGATGCTTTTGGATTGTACGTTTACGGAATGCTGCTCAAGGAGGCCAAGAAGGAATCGATTCCCTGCCCCCATCCACCGCACATGATTCTTGTCGAGAGTCTCTTGGAATTTCCCTTCAACTGGAGCGCCTGGCTCGATCTCTGCGACGTGTTGGTGGGTGGAACTGGAGCAAACCACCACGAGGAGCTCCTCCAGCAAAACTCTTCCGGAAGCCGGAATCACGGAGCATCTTCCGCGAACATTGAACAACAGGTGGAGCAGGCACTCCAACCGACGCTTGCAACTCACTACATGTACCATTTCTTTTGCGGCCACCTCATGGCACACCACCATGGAGCACATGAGGATGCATTGGTATTGCTGGAGCGTCTATACGAACCACTTCCGGATCAGCCATTGTTCCAGAGTCCTCACGTCAAGACACAGCTGGCTGTCGTCTTTTATTTCCTGAGAGAACTGGAGCAGGCATTGATGTGGTTTCGGGAATCGGGCGAAGACGATAAATATTCCCTCGATCACAAGGACGTCTATTCGAACATTTTGTACGTCAAGGAAGACAGAGTGGGCCTTTCCCATTTGGCGCACGAGGCGGTAGTCATTGACAAATATCGTCCCGAAACCTGTTGCATCGTGGGAAATTACTATTCTCTCAAGCAACAGCGCCATAAGGCCGTCTTGTACTTCCAAAGAGCCCTCAAATTGGATAGGTCCTACACGTCGGCTTGGACGCTAATGGGGCACGAATACGTTGAGTTGAAGCAGACGGAACAGGCTATGGAATCCTATCGACGTGCCGTTACTGTGTCACCGAAAGATTACCGTGCCTGGTATGGCCTGGGACAGACCTACGAATTTCTCAACATGTATTTATATGCCCTTTTTTACTATCGCAAGGCGGCAACTCTTCGTCCCTACGATCCACGAATGTGGTGTGCTGTTGGACAGTGTTTTTCGGCTCTCCACAAGATCCCTGATGCCATCCGGGCTTACGAAAGGGCAGTAGCCCAGGAGGACAATGAGGGAATTGCTACCCAAAAACTAGCAGCCTTGTACAGGCAGGGTGGAAGGAGGGAGGAGGCAGCCCAATGCTACCTGCGTCACCTCGAGCTCCGATATCTGGTCACGAGCGCCTCCCCGGAGCACCAACAGCAACAACATCAGGCAGCTCCAACGCTTGACGCGATTGTTCAGGGCATTGTTTTGGAATCTGTCGAAGCGGAAGCTCTCCTCTTTCTGGCCCAGTATTACAAGTCGCACGGGGAGTTCGACACTGCTGCCCTCCTATGCAGCCGTTTGGTTGAGTATCCTGGCCCCGAAAAGGAACAGGCCAAGGGTCTGTTGAGAGATTTGCGTTCCCGGGGGAGGCGGTATCCCGCGCGGGCGTCTCCGCGGTCAGTAGGCACACCGGGAGGAAACGAATCTCTGGCATCGAATCACCACGGAGCAGCCTCGCCCTTTCAGTTTTCTCCGTAAGTTACAAAACGTGAACGGGAATATCTATCGGGTGACAATAATGCGTGTATCATTAAGATGCAAATAGACATTATCATACCACACAGCTAGGAAAGTTTCCAGTGGGAAGATCATATTATACTTCATAATTAAAATTGAAAGTTATCGCAGAGCTTTTTCGAGTTGCAATTGTACGTATATAACATACAGTATCTTCCATTATTTTCCGCAAAAAGACACCGCTTCGAAAGCCACATTCACAATGGCCATAGAATTGAACATTTTGCTATTCAACATTCGCTACTCTTCGACTCTTTCGTTGTTGTCTCATATTTCACACCAAAGGTTATTTCGAGTCCTGTGTGAGATTCCAATTGTTTGAGATCGGTTTCTATCTGTGCCATCTTTGAACCATAATTTCGTTTGTAAATTTCTCGAAGTTTTTTTTCTTTGTACGATGCCACGCGATGGGCTTTTCCATTGCCAACAACATCAGCGACAAAGCGAATGATCAAATACAAAGAGAGAACCGTTACTATCAAACCTCCCATTGCCATGTATCCGGTAGATCCATTCAAGAACAACACCACAGTGCCCCACACCACAAGCCCCAAAACCAATAACCCGAGAAGAATCAAACCAATTGATCTGATGCCAGGTTGAATTTTGTCTCCTCTCAATCCTGGAATGTCAATATCATCAATGGATTCCTTTTCTTTGTGCCAGAATCGTCCCAGGTTTTCGACGTCTTCTTCGAGCGGTAGATCGGTATGCCTGGCGAGGATATACACCTTCTCTATCGCGTGTTCCATCTCTACGGAAACATTTGCCAGATTCTTTTCTTTTGTGGCAATGTTCGTAGCAGTACGACACGAAGTGTGTCGTTGAAGCTCCTTAATCCTCCTTTCGACATAGTGCACATCGTATGGAAGGGTTTCCAAAGCATTGGCATTCATCTGGCGGCGTTTCAGATATGCTGCAAGATCCTTGCGCCCGCCTTTGCAGTAAAGCCAATACAAAAAAAACGTAATGGCCAATACAATCACCGCTATGATTACGCTTGCGATTATCGTAACAGTCTGATTCTTTCCGAACATGCTGGAAAGGCCCAACAGGCCCATTGGGAGACCGAAGAACATCACTAGGATGTAAACGATTGGAAAGCCCTTCCACAATCGTGTGGCCTTGCCCATTTTTCGAGCCATATCGAGAGGGATACGTCGTAGTAAAGGAATTGGATACCAAATAAGGATTCCCGAGAAGTTGAAAAACAAGTGGGCGAGAGCGACTTGCAGCGCATCCGTGCCCTCTGTTACAAATGCCGCCAACAGGGAAGTCATGCTAATGTTTATGCGGGAATATTTTTCATGGTCATGAATGCAATACAACAAAAATCACTGTTGAGAAAGATTCTTCAAACATGAAAAGTAATTTTCAAAGTTCAATCTTTGAAGATCTCGATATTTAGAACTTACCATGTTCCGACATTGGAGCCGAGAGTCAAGGGCAACATTTGTTCCAACCGAATTAAATCCAAGCCAACGAGTGGCGTCAACGTTGACGTAAAGATCGACGACGATTGCACAGCCATTGTAATTAGAGCACCAATGACCATGGCAATATAACCGTTGATGTTTGTCGCCTTATAGATGATGCGCTCAGATCCACCCAGAAGGAGTCTCTGGAGGACTTTTACGAGGCCATATAGGCACATGAATAACATGAGGATGCCAATGAAAAACGCAGTCAACCCAGCCACCATATCGTCGTTGCGCGTCGCATCGGCTTCGAAAAGAAAGGGACAGGGCAAATCTGCGTCCTTGGGGCATCCAATGAGTCCAATGGTGGAACAAGTGTCCTTGGTGGGGTTTTCGGGATCCTCGCAGACGGTAGGATAGAATTCATCGCAGCTTCCACCCTGTGCTACGCTTTTGGTGACATCTTTATTGACAATGATGAGGGTCTCCGCAACGGGTGCAACAATCATTTTGATAATTCCATCAGATGTGCTGCCATCTGACGTCGAAGCATTTGGAATGATTGCCGAGGTCAAATGGTATAGGTATCCGGTGCAAAGCTCCACAGGAAACAAAATAGCCACGGTCAAAATGTTGAACATATCGTGAACGGTAGCGCCAGAAAATGCTCGTTCGAGCTGATCGCCATCTCCCATTTGTCCCATTGCAACAATTGTATTGGTGACTGTCGATTCATTGTTGGTTTATAGAATTTGCATTGATTTCAAAAGATCGCAAGGAAACAGCGCAACAAAATTTCAATCGGTCAGAAAAAAGACGATGGCTGCATAATTCTGCAGGTAGAGGTTTATTGCCTTGCAATTACATACCCGACGTCCCGATGTTTGCGCCCATCACCATGTAGATACCCTGTCTCACACTGATGGCTCCGGCTCCAACAAGGGTCACGATAATAGAGGTTGTCGTGGAAGACGACTGCAGAAAGACTGTAGATAAGATCCCGATCATTAGTCCGGCAACAGGATTCATGTCATCGCCAAAGAGAGCACCAGCAGCACAACCAGTCAATATCTGGGCACCATCTCCAAGGATTTCCAAACCCAGGATGAAAAAATACAAGAAAAAGATAACCCAAAAAATGTGGAAGAGAATCCCCGCCCACTCTGCAGGAGAATGGCAGCAGCATGAGCGGGCGACTTCTCCCCATGTGGCCTCATCGAGTTCTGGAGGATCGGGTGCCTTTCCTTCGGACATGCTGGCAGTTGCGGTCTCTGGTGCGTGCTCTTGACCTTCAATGCCGGTCATGTTGAGCAAGAAAATACCAATTTGATGAAAGAGTTTCGATCTGATGAAACTTATTCGGATTATCGGTTTGAAAGATGCGAAGTAAATGAACTTGATATTGAAACGGCGTAGGAAATACTGGTTGGTTATACAATCGTCATCGACGATTCAATATGCCGGTTCGACACAACTGCGGATGCAGGAAGGAACAAGAGATGATTGGCTTCGCCTCCTTCGCATGAATTCCGATACTTTTGTCAAAGGTGTCATGTGAATTTTTTTAAAAAGCGTCTCGGTTTTTCGGGTTCTCATTTTCCCGTTCAAAGGAGGATACTTTTTCGGTTTTTTCCGCTTCATGCCTATTTCTTTTGAAGTTCTTTCCATCGATTTGGACGTAGAAACAGTTTTTCTTCAGTCATGAATATATCAGTCACGGACGATCCAAACCCATGTTGACCTCCTGCGCGAAAAAAGCGCGCGAAGATCCAAATTGTACATTTGTTTTTTAGATTCAATTCTATGCGCACATGGTGACCAGAGAAGAGTGAAGAACGAGAACTCCGTTTTTGATGTCTCAGCAGAAATGAAACTAATTTTGAATCTATTCTTCGTCTTCAATCTTGCATACCTTCCACCACCACTGCCACCAATCTCCCTACACGAAGGTCAATCACCATCACGCTGGAAACGGAAAAGAAGAATAGAGTGAATTCTTTGCAATAAGTTATCACTCTGCAAAGTCTTGTATTGCGACCATGAATGATGCGAGTGAAACAACCAGCATCGGCAGCCGATCTCGAAGGGATCAAGAAACTTCGAATGGATATCCGCCATGGCGGAAATTTCTGCTGTCAAGAGGGCTTGGTTTGACCGAACAGGGCGAGATTACTGAATTAGAAGAAACAAATTTCGACAATGGTGGTGCTTTTGATTGGGATGGGGATGCGGTAGAGGAGGACGAAGATATTGGATATGGATCGATACGAAGATTCAAACGAAAGAGGTATGGAGACAGCAATCTGTTATTGGACAGCGAGACTTCCGGACAAAGGGAGACGACACAAACATCTGAACTTCAATCGTTGTCTCCAACGAACGAAAATAAGATTTCTCTCGCACTCTCTGTATCTCCGGGTGGAACTGATTCCGATGTCGACTCGAGGGAGAACTATTACGAGCTCTCGCGGTTGCAGAATCAACGACGATCCCTCGTTGCCTGGATGGCATTAGTATTTCTGTCGTGTTCCTATTTGGCCTTTTTTGGAGCAGGAATGCTACAGGGCGCTGTCCGTGGGAGCAACCGAAACTCGGGCCTTTCCCAGGTTTTTTTCTTTGACACTCTCTTCAGCGGAGTCAAAAAGAAGCCCTCCCGAAAGACCCTCGAAAAGCCTCCACCCCTGGCGCGGTCCCTCCTGCTGGTTCTCCGGGCGGAGGTGACCCCTGAGAACATTGCTGTCAAGGACATGGATCGCATGCTGACTGCCAAGGGAATGCGGGACGCCGAGGGCCTCGGGGTCTACCTCCAGGAGCACAACATTCCCGGGCCCGATTGGATCTTTGTTTCGCCGTCGGAACGGACGGCCTTTACGACAGAGCTGATGCGGAGGCACTGGGGATCGGAGGCACCCGTGGCCTTTGAGGATATTTTGTACACGCTCGAGTTTAACGATTATTTCAGCTTTGTGGCGGGCCTGAACGATCAATTTCGAAGGGTCATGATCGTCGGGCACAACCCGGCGATTCTCAACACAGCCAAGAAGCTCATGAAGACGCACGGAATCGAGGACTTTCCGGATTGTGGTTTTATGGAGATCCGTTGGAACGATCTGGTGCACTGGGGCGAAGTCACGCCCTTTAGTGGGCAGTCGACGATGGCCATTGACCCGCACAACAATTTTTTCTTTTCGTCTCCCAAGTGATGAATAGAAAATTGTGTATATTTCTGCTCTTTACGATTCTATGCTACTGCAGCGATGAAACAATAATATATGGATTATTTTCTCAAGGAATGGCTATCCCGTTATAGCCGACGACAATTTTCTGCGCAAATCAGGCAGAATCGCAATTGATACGCTCTTTCACAAATATTCATTGTGACATTCCGAAAAAGTACATATTCCATTTCTCGCTTTGAACGGGTGAAACTTCCAAACGACGTCTCGTCACAGTTCAAATACAAACGAAAATTATCGTTGTTTCAGTTGTGGCTGAATTCGGTTCTTAGAGCAGCAATAATGTAGAATGGTGAATTCTGGGCCTATTTCTGCGTTTACGACTTTAGTTTCAGTGCTTTACTGCGGAATGTTTATGGATAATTGGTGTATTCGACAAATCATAGTTCCAAATTCGATTATTTCAATCTATTGGAATGTATATTATGTACTAAGTGTATTTGAGCAATGGTAATCGATAATTGTAATGAGTTTTGTAAAAGAAATTACTAGCGTTGGAAGTTCTTTTTGTTTAGATCGAACGGGAAAAGAGGGTAAAGCAGCTGCATTCTCAGTCTTTCGTTTTATAATAAAGCATCCAGAGTCACAAATTCATCATGATCAATTCCTTGGATCATATCACCATCGTCGAACAATACATCGATAGACCCATCGGCTGCGACAAGTTGTATGGTTCCGTCGAAAAATCCGTCTTCAAGCTCTGCCGTAATTCGCCCCCTACTCGTGATTGGTCCACGAGGTTTGAGCACTTTTCGTGAAACATGTTCGAGATGCACTCGATCTAGCTGTTGAACACCATCTTCTTCCAGAGCAATCTGGAAGCGGCACTGTCGATCTTTGAATCGCTTATCGTGGTTGATTTTTATTATGGTTCCCCGATATACATTGGTGTCACCGTCTTTGTCCTTCAAACTCAACCAGATCTCCATCCCGGCACGAAAGGCAGCCTTGCCCTTGCCAATCAAAAAACTACGATTTCCGTCATTGTCTTTGGCATTTGAAACCGTTGGGCCAATGGGCTTCCATTTCAGCAACCGATAACCCGATTGGGGAAGAATCACGGAATTCGAAACAGTAACAACCGACGTGATCACTGATTTTGGTTTTCTTGTCTTGCTCGTTTCTCTTTCAAATTTCGTCGAAACCACCTTCTTCGATATATCGTTAAGGAAGAGCTGTGAATTCCAAGACATGGATAGGGCATTCCGCTGTATCCCAAATCGCTGTTTGTCGAGAAGAAGGTCGATTTCTTCCTGGATGGCACCCATCGAGTTAGTATTTTTGTTTCCAATCAGCAGTCGCTTTTTTATGTATTTCATGCTCTCGGCTTCGTCAAGAACAAGCCAATCTCCCGAACGATAATCCTGCATCAGAAATCGGCCGCCACCGTGGTGCTTGGTAATCATGTCAAAAGCCGAATCCACCAACTTGTCAGACAAGCCCGAGGGCAACTTCGAAAATCTTTGAGTATTCACATTATTTGGCAAGAGTGAATGATAAAATCCTCCAATGCCACCATAGGTCTCGACAAAGTGATCAAAGATGCGGTTTGCCGGATGATATTCGAACCAGGAGTAGTAGGCTCCAATTGCCTTGGTATTCATCCTGGTGCCAATCAATACATCCGATCGCCTGGGGAGGGTCGAGTTCACGCCCAACACACCAGGATCGTCATCGCGGAAGATTGGATCCGTTGGAAACGGCCTCATGAGGTATTTCCCAGAATCTATGTCGATTGCCCACTGGGATTTTTGAATCCTGACACGCCATACGTAAAATCCAAGGGCGAAGATAGGCCCATGTGTTAATATCAATCGTTTCACCCCACTTTTGATGACAGGGAAAACAACGGAACGCCGTCCGTAACGTTTGGGAGATGTTTTGGAAAGGGAGAAATTGTACAGGAATCCGAGAATCGAAGCAGCCACTACAAAGCCTGCCAACCCGATGTGACCATAATAATTGATATCGTACAAAAATATCAAGGTCTTTCGAATCGTTCCCGACAAATAAATCGTCCACGCGTGTTCGTTTTCATAGTCAAGATCTCCTTCTAACCACTCGGGGAACTTGAGGGGTGTCATCACATTGTCGATTATTCCATCAAGGTCTTCTGGTTGTCCACCCATTTGGTTATTGGCCACCCGCAGCGTAGTGGCTGTGAACAAATCGTAGCCCCAGGATCGGTCAGAAGGTTTATAGAGGTGTAGACACCGCAATATGTTCCAGGGTCGCTGGAGGTTGGCCATGGTATCGACCATGTCTTCCCAGGTCGACCCCCAATTCAGCCATTTTTGGTGAAAGTAGGTTCCCCTGGCCAGCTGCCGAGGGTCGTCTGGGTGGGGACGTTTCAGGAAACTCACAATGAACATAATCCGATCTTCCATTTCCTCCTCCGAGTGACCAGGACCTCGATGCCACCCCTGTTGGTTCAGTAGGACGCCGTCACCAGCTACGCCAAACTCCTTCCATGAGTTTGTCCTCCTGATACTTCTTCTCCCCAGTCCTCGTCGGGGCTGTAATCCCTGCGGGGGCGGGCCTTGCGTACCTCGCTAGCGCTGATCTTAACAGAGTCACAGATCCTGCCACATGTCCTCGCTGGCACACATGTGTGTCCCTGGACACAGCTCAGTTGCTCCCATGCCCTTGGTGGTTGCCTGAAGGGACAAAAAGAGCGAATACGAGTGACTGTAGGTTCTACCAAACTTGACACCGTTTCCGTCGGGCTTGACGTCCGCGTGCCACGACTGGTCTTGAGCTCCCGCCCAGGCCGTAATAGCTGTGATTTCCGAGAGGGCAGGGGTTTTCATCTCCCACTAAATTCTGGATGAGGTGGGCAATGACTCCGTGGTCGTGGATTTCTTTGAGAGCCCGGATAACCGACGGGTGTTCCGTCGATTCGATTCCGTATGAAATCCGATGGTGGCTTGCCGTCATGGGATACTCATCTGACGTACCGGAAACTGCATGGTTCTTGCGGTCGATGAATTCTCTCAGTTCCATAATGGTGGCATCGCTCAGAATTTTCGGAATCATTACGGAGCCGTGTTTCATCATAGTGTCGACGGCCATTTGGCCAGCCTTTTCTGCGACGTTTTTCGGTATGGGTATCAGATCCGGAGATTCCCAGATATTGAATTTGGGACCAAGCCGGCGCCTCTTTCGATTAAGATACTCTTTTTGGTACTTTGTTCGGAATCCGCGTTCGTCGTAATAATATTCGCTTTGTTTTTCCGAATAGTTGTCGATTTCCTCCTCCCAGATTTTGTCGACGTCGATAAAAATCTCAGAAGCAGTGTCGTTGGCCTCTCCAAAGTGAATGTGATGGGAATCCGAGGTAGTCACGTCCGTGATATCGCACCGTCGCTGATAATAAGTAATCTCATTTTGCAAAGCCTGGTCGGTTCGTCTGGCACGGTCTAAAATTGTCACGAAATATTTATCGTGAAAGCTTCCCAAAATCGCGACGGTCACAATGGCCAAAAAGGCAATGGCCAAACCAGCGTGTATTCCGATGCCCACGCAGTTGTAGATGGAGACAACGACAGATTCCAAAAAGGAGAGAGGCCTCTGGATCTTAGTCTCCTCTTCCGTGTCGCGGTGATGGCCATTCCCGTTCATATTGTCGAAATACTTTTCATCCCCGTCATTTTCGTTTGAAAAGCCCATTGCAGCTCGGACAGCCACGCGGGTTTGCGACCTATCAGCCACAGGGGAAGCAAGATAGGAAGGTTTGTGTTGTCGTCCCGTTTTGCATCGTGCAACAGAATTGTCGTTTCCCGAATTGCCAGACGATTTTCTTTCGATGATTTTCCCCCTTCTCGATTTTTTCCTGACTGGAGTATATATTTTTTCAGATCAAGGCAGCTTCTTTTCGATATCTTCTTCGTGGTTGCTTTCACGCAATACACTTGATATAGCAATCCAAGAGATCTGATGTCGCAAGAGATGTAGACACTCTCAAAACGACACGCTTGTTCAACAAAAGTGAGAATACACACCCGAACGCAAGTGAGTGATGCATGCTTAACGGCTAATGGAAAATGGGAATATCGAGGTAGCATTGCCACGAAGGAGGTGCACGAGAGTAATGTGGCTCGTGCCATCATTCCAAAAGAAGTCTCCGTGATTCCCACCAAATTATTAGTCGTCCAACGCACGCCGGATCGATTCCAATCACGAATTAAAATTCAAGTCCCTAGTTTAATTGAGTCGGTCAAGTCGACTCGTGGTTCTTGGTCGTAATCGCCTTAAATGTTTAGGCGAATGTTTAAAATCCAAGACTCGCGGTCATTGTAGAGATAAGCCTCATGCCTTTTCGATCCACACCTCTATTATTTCTTCGTCGAAGAAGGTCCTTTTTCATACCCTGCTAGACATAAATGTATGAATTGTAAATTCGATCTGATGGGGAGACCCAAACAGCCTTTTGTGATCTATCCCACACGATGAGATCGCTTCCGGATACTTTGCTTCAAATTGATCATTCATCATCGAATCATATTTTTTGTCGACCCCTTCTTTTCACTGGGACAACATATCACCGCTTCAACTCCATAAGTGGATATCTCATCCAAGAATCGAAATTCAGAAGCCTGCACTCAAGCGCAAAGAAACATTGACACCGTGTTCGAAATCATTTCATACATTACAAATCAACATTTGCCAAATCGACGACAAGCAGTGACTATGACCAGCCTGTCGCAACGGTGTTTTTTGCTTCTCTGCCTTTCGGCCTTGGCCGCAGAGGCATGGATGGAATCAGCAGGATGGACGGAAACTCGCGATGCCAAGTGGGCAGAAAATGTCGCAGAAAATAAAAAATTATTGACTTCGGAAGGCCGAAAGTCCTTGCATGACGAGAGGATGGTTCGAAACCGGGAGCTGGAGCAAGATCGAAACCTACAGGTCAGTTCCGCCGGCCCCGAACTCAACGTAATGGTTGTCCTCATGCAATGGTCGAACCATCCCACCCGAAACACGGTCATCCCGAGAGAAGATTACGAAAAATTGTTCAACGGAGAGGGACGCGATGCCAACCTCTATCCCGGTGGTTCCGTCAAGGAGTATTTCGAGGCCATGTCCTACGGGGACTTTTCCATGAAGTTTACGGTTACCGATTGGGTCATGACGGACTATACCGAGCAGCAATTTACGGCCGACGGAAGCCAGGGTCGAACCCAGGAAATCCAGGAAGCCTTCAAACCTGTTCTCGATTATTTGGACGACGACTTTTTCAATTTCCGAAACTTTGACAGCAATTTTGATCGAAGAATTGACCTGACGCTCTTTTTGCACAGCGGATACGACGGAACCAATGGTGGAGAAGACTGCGAAACCGGAGCGACGCAAATTCAGCGGGTAGCCTTCGCATGCCCGTGTGAATGCCGATGAATCAGACTGGGTTTCCAAGGCTGGATACAGACTCGGTGCCTATGCGGTAAGTATTTTTTTAATTGTGTAAAGGAGCGATTCGTTGCTCTTTGTGTTCGAAATGTTTTTTTTTCTTCTGGAAATGACTCGGTCGAATTTTCAAAATTATTCTAACCATCAATTCCCGTCGATTCAATGATTGCAACAATTCTGAAATATATGATTCATCGGAAAAAATAAAAAATCGTCAGGTTGCTCCCGCCTTCCGTGGAATCTGTGATCTTGAGATTGGAAGAATTGGAACGATTGTTCACGAATTGATCCATCCCTTTGGCTTGCCCGATTTGTACGACATGGATGGAGGCTACTGGAACTGGCAACATTGGTGGCATCGATCGCTTCGGAGTTATGGCCAACCCCACTGGAAACTCTAACAGTGACTTGGCGTGGCCTGGTCACGTCAGTGGATGGACGAGGGAACAACTTGGGTGGGTCGAACCAACCGTGATTGATACCGATGGAGTTTACGAATTGCGTCCCGTAGAGCAATTTCCCGATATGTACAAAATCACAAAGGGCTTTGCCGAAAATGAATACCTCTTGCTCGAGAATCGCCAACCCATCGATGGAGATTTCGATGAAAAATTCTTTTCTCCTGGCGGAATCGTTATTTATCACATTGACGAAAATGTCTGGGAAGTATTTGATAGTGGTGGAAATACTGGAAACCATCCCCGTGGTGGACCCTTTCTCAGCGGTTGGCCCGGGAACGGAAAGCATTACCCAGTTGCAGTTTTACAGGCTGACGGATTGTATGAGCTGGAGCAAGGAATCAACGGTGGCCAGAGCGAAGATATCTGGAACCAGCCTTCCCAGGTGTTAGGTCCCGGCAATGGAGAAAAGGTGGCATCCAGTGCCAATTATCCCAATACTGATTCGTACGCTTTTGGTGAAATTAAAACCACAGGAATCACGATCAAAAACTTCCAAACGAAGGGAGGATCGACCATGTCATTCCAGATTTGCGGTTTGAGTGGTAGCGACTGCACAGATATTGTGACACCGGATACAAATCCACCCACTGAATCACCGCTTGAACAATTGGAAAATGGGAGCTGTGAAATTGCGGTCGATGCTTTCCGTCCCGATGACAGCCCCAAGGCAATCAGTAATATCACCAGTGGTACCATTGGCAAGACGTGTTATGGAGAAGATGAAATCGGTGTGTGGTACAAGGTTGATGCAGGATCTGTGCCAGATGGAGAGACTATTCAAGCCAGTACTTGCTTCTCGGAAACAGATTCGGTCAACAAAATCAGCGTGTTCAAGGGTGGCAATTGTACCACCCTTGAGTGCGTGGAAACGAAAGAAATCGCGTGCAAGAATGGACATCCGGGTCACGTTGTATACTGGGAAGTCGAAAAAGACGAAGACTATCATCTCTTTGTGCATTCCGTTAAAGTCGAAGACAGCGGCGTACTTTTTGACGGCGTTACCGGTGTCAGCACTCTCGGTGTCAATGGCGTTGGGGATGGATCTCTTTTCATGGACGTTTTTAATTTTTCCCCGATTGGAAACGATGACTGCATTGCTGCTACCGAATTGTCCACGGACGGGAATACAGCTAGTGGCTCGACGAAACGAGCCACACCAGAATCGAATGTAACTTCTTCCGATACTTGTGGAATCGAAAGTGCTGGTGTCTGGTACAAGGTTATTGGAACGGGCTCCGAACTAAGAGCCACAACCTGTCACCCCGGCACAAATAGTCCTACTCAAATCCATGTGTTTTCGGGATCTTGTGACTCGCTATCTTGCATCAGTGTGGAAGCGAACAACTATGCAGTTTGTTCCGACTTTAACATTGCTACCAACTCCGCAACGGTGAATTGGGATACTGAAGAGGGAGAGGAGTATTTTATCCTTGTTGGAAGCAGAGATGGAAGTGGCGGTGAATTCATTCTGAGTGTTTCCGAATTTACTCCCACCGAAAACGATCAATGCCCCAATGCTATTCCGTTCGACATTTCCGAGACTGCAGCTGTTATTGCTGGTTCCACAAAAGATGCGACAAACGATTATGCTTTCGGCATCGAATATTGTGGAGCTCCATTGGATACAGCTGGTATTTGGTACACGATTGAAGGTACCGGTGATGGGTTGTCTATTTCGACATGTGGTCAGAACGATTACAATTCTGCCATTAGTATTTTCACTGGATCTGATTGCGGCGAATTGGAGTGCCTGACGGGCATTGCCACCCGTGATCCTGCTTGCGATTTCAAGGGTGTTACTGCTGCTTGGCTTTCCAAAGAGAACGAGATTTATCATGTCTATGTACACGGTAGCGCCCAAAATTCGTATGGAAGTTTTGAGCTCGAGGCAAAGAAATTTGAAAACAAGGTTGATAATGGATTCTGCAACCAAGCAATCCCGATTACAGATAAAGGAGTTTACGTGAAATCGTCAACCTTGGAGGCAAGTCACTCGGCACCAACCAACGTGTGTGGCGCGGAAGCCGTCAAGCCGGGTTTGTGGTATAAATTTGAAGGGACAGGAGGCCCATTCTTGTTCAGCGGTTGCCCCTTGGATGACATTGACGTTTCGGTTTCGTTCTTTGAAGGAGTCGACTGTGGAGAATTGTCGTGTATTTCTGGCACCACCTATACCATTGAAGACTGCGCCGTACTCGAAAATGATATCGAGACACGATTTCGCTCTCGATTTCTACAAGGCTCGGGCAATCCTGCAAATTTCACTTCCATCGATAGTGAAGTTGGCGTGACGTATTACATGGTCATCCACGGACAAGGACGAGTTGATCCAGATACCGGCGAAGTCACGACCGGTGTTGGAGGTTTCGACTTCAAATTTTTCGAGGGTGCACCACCAGGGCCACCGCCAATTACTAATCCACCTGACAATAACGGTGAAGGCGATGGTGAAGGCGATGGTGAAGGCGATGGTGATGGCGAAGAGCCCACTGTAGATGATGAAGGCAACGGTGGTGACGGAAACCCCGATACAGATACCGACGTTCCTAAGGAAAACAAAAAGTTCGATAGAAGAACAATTTTTTGGATCGTCCTTGGAGTTGCGCTGTTGTCGATTTGCGTCTTTTGCATACCACCTTGCTGGATCTACCGAAGGAAGATTTGCCGTTGCTGCTTCAAGTCCGACGAAGAAGAAGACGATCAAAGCTGGCGGGATGGCGACTGGAAGCCTCCTAATGACCTCGACATGGAGGAAGCCCCCTTCCACGACGAACGTTCTTCCAAGCAGGAATCTGCAGCCTCGTCAGTCTCAACCGGCAAGAAACACAGATGGCAAACCCTATCCATGCGATCATCTTAGGGGTGAGAAAAATTGGAAACAAGCGGATCCAAAAATCTTGAGAATGTTTTGATCCGGGATACTTGTTGTTTTTTGCCTCCCTGTATTCGATATATATTACTTGTATTATTCAAACCACAAAAAATTCATCATTCCATTAAGAATCATTATTGTCCTTCCGACAGCTTTTGGAAAGACTCTCGGCAGCAGAAGGGGAACCCCATGTTGGTTCCTATCATCAAAATACATATCAATGTTACTATAAATGAAACTTTTATAAGACGTCGCGTGTTTTCAATTCAGCATATTAGAAATATCAATTTGACAAGATTGGTTAGAGTCGAGATATTAATTTGACAAGATTAGAATGATTCCAGCACGAACAGAAAATGTGAGCAAAATTTTCACAGAGTTTGGTCTTGTCCACGGTTGATGGACAGACTTTATGAAAGAGAGGAAAAGTGACGTGTACACAAGTTCGAGCTTGCCGTGAATTCAAAACTTCAAAACAACGTCGAACGAAGTTTCGAAACTTGAAACAAAAAGACAGGATTGATTGGAATTCTGTCATCGGCAATTCGAAGAGCAGGATCATACAATCCAAAGCATCAACCCAAACTCCAGACCATTATCAACCAAGGACACTGGAAAATCAAACTGTAACGTGTCTCTCAGAATATTGGAATGAAGCTTGATATTTTCGCATCCACCGCTGCCATCGCCATGCTTCGCCTCTTTTCCTCCGCCCTTTCTTCCGTGCCCATTGGAGTTTCGGGTTTTCGAGCCACAGCTGCGTCTGCGACACGACCAAGAGTTGCCACTGCGCTCTATTCATCTACCGCCGCCGCTCCCAGCAATACTACGTCCAGCAGCAGTGGTACACAATATGAGACGCGGGCTGTCCCTGCCCCCGGCAGTCCCTTCCACTACGCCTTTCCCGTCCATTCGCTCGAGGAGGCCAAGAAATTTTACGGGACAGTTTTGGGCTGCGAAGAGGGACGCTCTTCCGAAAAGTGGCAGGATTATTCGCTTGTATGGACACCAGATTGTCTGTCCACTGGGTTGGGGATGACTATCGCTGCATCGATTACTTCAATCCCGTCGACGGCGACGAGGTTCCCGTCCCACACGCGGGATTGGCCCTGGAAACCGTCGAACAATTTCAGGAGCTCGCCGAACGGGTGCGTTCAAACGGTATTGAATTCGTCATTGAGCCAACCTTGCGATTTGAAGGCATGCCGGGGGAACAATATACCATGTTCTTCAAGGATCCATCCGGAAACAATCTCGAATTCAAGACCATGACAAATCACGAAAATTTGTTTGCAAAATACAACGTCGAATAAATAATTAGGAATCGAAAGAAACCCTCTAATCTGGAAAGAGCTAAAGATAAAAAGCAATTGCTGAAACATTAATTCATCCTACAATCTTCAATAGAAACCTAATTGTAATAACTAGCTCGGTTCTTCGAAAATCTTAGAAACTTTAAATTCTGTCAATCGCAAATCTACATACATACATACAAGAATATTATGTTTGTAGAAGTATTCTTCGATTAGATTTCTAGCGTGTAAAGCATTATTACTTTCAATTCTTGTCTCACCATTCGTCGTCGCCGTTGTCTTGCGCTTCCGAACTTTCTGTCGGGTTTGCGTTTGCAGAGGCGGATGCCGTCTTTTCTTCCAGCAAGACGTTTAGTTGCGTGCGATAGAGTTCCCGCACATCCGCAACATCTTCCTTGAGGCCAGAGATTTCCATTTCCAATTGTCGATTTTCCTGGGTCAGCTCCTTAACCTTGGCCTCGAACAACGGAAGCTTTTCCTTTGCTGCCCTTGCTTCGCCCAGTTCTTCCACCAAAGATTGGCGAATTTCGTTTGATTCCTTGAGAGACTTGTGCATCGATTTGAGCTCAATCTCGGATGACTTTGAGCTTAGAGGACAGCTGTTCAATAGCTGCAAAGCTATGGTTACCTCCACCGGATGTTTGGTTTTCTGATCCCTGGCCTTCTCCGTCAAAGAGTTCTCCGTCATCGTCGCTTTCGAAATCGCTGTCGTCGTCGGAGGAATCCATACCGAGGCCCAAGGCTCCAGCGAGGATTTCTGCCTGATTCTCGGCCTTGTGTAGCTTTTTGGGCTTGCTCTCGCGCTTGATTCCCATGTTGTTGGGAGCTTGCATCATGGGCTGCGACGGCTGGGTTGCTGCAAACAATCCTCCACCACTTTCGAGAAGTTGGCTCACCTGCTGCCTCGAGCTGGCTTCGTTTTTCTTTTTCTACCACTAAGTTCCTTCTGCAGCTTGTCTATCTGTCCTCGGTAAGCGTTCCTCACTGTCTGTAACCGTCTTGGACATTTCGCTGCGAACTCGGGCAACACCCTCGTTGGCTAGACGTTCCACCTTTTCGTATTCTGCCTGCCTGGCTTCCGCCTCCGCAATGAGTTTCTCTTCCTGATTTCGCAGATTTTCGAGATCCCTGGCTTGTTCTGTGACAGTCGATTGTGCCTTGGAAAGCTCCTGGTCACGATCCTTGACGGATCGTTCCAGCTTTGAGAGCTTGGAACGAAATTCTGAAGACTCCTTCGCCAGGCGCTCATTTTCTATGACGGCTTCCTCCAAATCAGATCGAAGCCTCGATTCCAACTCTGCGGAATTTGTTGCCCGAAGACGACTCTGGCGCTCCATGCTTTCCAGCTGACGCAAAAGAGGTGCCGTGCTGGATTGGATGTCCATGCTGAGGGCGTCTGCCCGACGTACGGAATCTTGCCACCGCTTTCGGATCTCAGAGATCTCGTGTCGCAGAGCATCCTCCCTGACGCCTGCTTCTCGCTCCGTTGTCCGAAGTTTCTGTTCGAGGTCTCCAATCAAGTCGTTGTGTTCTCTTCGCATCGACGTCTTTTCCTGTTGGGCCTCATGGGCGGCAGATTTGCGGGTTTCGTCGATCTCCCGCTGGAGTTCCTTCGTTTCGGCCACGCTCTCCTTGAGACGTTGCTGAAGGGATAGAATTGTGCCGGCCTTTTCCTCGGCATCTGCCCTGGCAGACAAAAGGTCATTCTCAAGCTTTCCAGCTTGTGATTCTCCCTTTCGGGCGGAGTTCAAGGAGTCTGTCAGCGACTTGCACTTCGACTGCAGCTCCTCGATCTTTTGCAGTGCCTCCTTTTTGTCGTGTGATTCTTGCCGGAGTTCTTCAGCCAGGGCACGGGTTTCGGCAGTTTGCATCACGGACGGCACGCTCCATCACCGATTGCTTCTTCGCGAGGGCTTGGCCTTCTTCCATCAATTCGTCAATGATCAACTGCTTCTTTTTTGCGTCATCCGAATCACCCGACGACCTTGCCGCAAGCTTTGCCTCGACAGCCTCACAACGTTCTTTCGCACGCAGAATTCGTTTCTTGGCCTCCTCTTTGGTGTCCGATAGTTTCTTTTTGTGTTGCTCATCGCGGGATTCCAATAAGAGTTGAAGCTCATTTAGTTGGGCACCCTTGTCGATCAATTGTTCTTCCCGTAACCGCAGTGTTTCCTGGAGTTTCTGGAAGCGGGGATCTTCTTCGATATTGGTGATAGGAGCGGCGGAAACAGCAATGGGTGGTGTTTCCACGGTTTTGGTCACGAGAGGAGGTGAACTGGTTTCGCCCGACGAATCTTTTTCTACTTCTTCCTTCGGTAGTTGTGGAATTGGAGCTTTTTGTGGCACAAGTTCAGGTGTAGATATGGAAGATGTCGGGGATAGCTTGACAAAGGAGGAAGTCGATTCTTCCGTCTTTGCTTTCTCCTGGGAATCAAGATTAGGGCTCGGAACATTCGTCGCAATAGCGGTGGTATTTTCGGATTCCTTTCCCGCTACTTTTTCTCACCTCGTTCTCCTCATCTTCGAAAAAGTCATCATCGTTATCTTCGTCCCAGCCACCATCGTCAACAGGGTCGAGGCTTTCAACAATTTTATTTTCACCGCCTTCTCCCGATTGCTCCACTGCCGCAGTCAAAAGAGAGTCCGCGGTTTGTGCCAGAGTGTTAATTCTGGAAAAGAGCGAACCACCAGGAGTGAACTTCGGGGTTGGAGCACTTGCTTTGGGTTTTGGCGTTGCTATGGAAGAGAGCAATCCGCCATGGAGAAAATGTTGAGGTTGGAACACTTGTTTTGGTTTTTTGCGTTGCGTCGGGAGGGGATGTTAGCAGTGCTCTTTGGAGTAGATTGTTCCTTTGCTTTTGATTCCGATGGCTCTTCTGCTGGTGCTGATGTATCGTTTTCATCTTCGTTGACGGCATCGTCAACTTCCTCCTTTTCTGGGGAAGACAACAAGGAGTCAGCGGTTTTCGTAAGGCTTGACAAATTGGAAAACAATCCACCACTGCTGGAAACAGGCGTTGTAACGACAGTGGTGGGTTCCGTTGTGGGGGCTGCCGCATCGGTGACAGAAGGAAATGGAATTTCTTTTTCCATCATAGAATCACCTTCGCCATCGACGTCAATGTCTAGATCATCCTCCCCTCCCCATCCAGAACCATCGTTATTCTCGATTTCGACACTGCTGGTTAAATCCTTGGCAGGATCGGAAGGAGCAATGTTTATTGGTGGATCATTGCTCGCAGAAGTAACATCTGGTTTCGACAATGGTTTTGGGGATTCCTTTGGCGCTGCCACTGGAGTTGGCAATGGTGGAGAGAGGTTTCGGTATCGTCGTGCTCTCTGTTGTTGGTGTTGCTTGCGGGGTAATTGGTACTGCCGATTCCTTGCTTTAGGGCTTTTTGTTAACGGTAGTAGCAAGCACTTTGGTAGGGCTCCTCTTTCTTTGCTTCCGGAATTGGTGTTCTTTGTGGCATTGCCACTGGTGCCTGAATGTTGCTTTCCAATGGTTTGTCAGCACCGGCATCATCTTCGTCGTCGTCAAAATCGAAATCATCGTTCCAGGCATCGTCTCCGTCATCAATCCCACCGGATGGCTCGGAAACTGCAGCCAAGGGAGTCTCAAACGACGACGCCGGTATAGGTTTTGATTGGGCGTTGCTGCTGCAGCATTGTCGACTGCGTTTCCGCTGGCATCGATTCCCACCGACTCATTGATCTTTGAATCGAGGTCGGCCGCCATGGCCTTGGCGTTTTCCATCCAACTGTTCCACATGTTGATAACAAAGAAATGATATCACCGTATTCTTGTATGCCGCAAGTGAATATCTAGCAAGTCTTCTCGAACGAATGAGATCGGAAAGGAAGGCGCTGATGATGGGCCAACTCGGTAGAGATCAAACACAGATTCGCGGTAACCTTCCTCTCGTGATTTTTCGTCACCCTCACTTCAAACTCCCCACCAACTTTGACGGTGCCGTATGACGATGGCCTAACTTATATAGAGTAACGGCAACAGTGTTGAGATTTCCTTTCGATTTGGTTTGTATCACGTTCACCAGAAGATACAAAAAGTGCTTTTGTGTTCGTTGAGAAAAAGTCATTTTCAAGAATTCAAAGTTTCGTGCACCAAAAATATCTCACAGGGTTTTCTTGGTAGTAGGGTTCATACGTTCATACTTTCATTCTCTTTTGGTTCATACGTTCATACTTTCAGCCTTCCAAAATGTATGAAGGTATGATTATGAGTCGATTTGCCTTGAAACTATGAACATAGTTTCATCACTATTTTGCTAATAAAGCTTCTTAAAAATTAGAGGTATGATCATATGAACTCATCCGATATATGACCTTAACCCTAATTTCAAAGGAGCTGAGTGGTGTCCTATGATAGGTTGTGAAATGAGAAATTTGGCTAGGCAGAACTCATCTGTCAACAAACAACATCAGTCGAACTCGTTCCTATCTGAGATCCAGAAGTTGAACAGAAATACATCCTTTCGATGCCCTACTCCGAATTGTTCAAAGCCAGAACGAGAGAAGCCATGCACCCTGAACAGAAACGACTGTCGGCTTTCCGACCGCTTTTTTCATTGACGATAGCACTTGCTATTGTATCTTTCCAGATTAGTTTGTCGGGCCTCGGCGTTCAAGCCTTTGGGCTTCTGCATACAACACACACACCTTCCGTTCGCCAATCAACAAGGATAGCATCGTCACAATCTACAGTTCGGAAACTTTCCAACAACAATGATGACAACGACAACCAAGACAGCGGAAGCCTCTTCGATTTGGATTTGCTAGCCCGCCGCTTGGAAAAGGCTGACACCACAGAAATGCGCAACGATGCAACACTAGTCGCCTGTTATGTCCTCTGTCGGTTCTTGGTGTACGATATTACATCGGGCGCAAAGATTGAGCCGGGATGGCAAATCCAGGATTGGATTTGGCTCACAGGGACCTTTTCTTCCGCGACAGTCTTGGTGGTATACTACGTGATTGCCGGCCTGCTGAGCCGAACGTACGAGTCCAATACCACCTTTGCGGCGTTTGGGCCATCCCCCATTGTTCGAGCTTTGGTGAACGTGGTTTTGTGCTGCCCGGTGTGGCTGGCGACGGAGCACCTTCTGGGATTCGGGCCTGCCGACATTGGGGGAGACACCCTGGCAGTGTCTGTTGCCACGGGCTTTGTGGGGCTGGGATCCTTTATGGCGTTGGCCAAGGTGCTGACAGCCGGGATAAAGTGACGAACTTAACACAAAGAGATCTGCAACAGAAGTTACAGTCAATCAAGCAAGCAACAATGCGGGCAACGATGAATGCTGAAGCAGTTCTTGTCGCTTTCTGGGATCGATCGACCAACGGCTTTGCTTCGAACAGAAAATATTGTTATCGATGGAAGCGATGGAGATTGAAATCAAACTGATCTTCCAGACTCTACTAAAACCTAGGATAATGGCTGATGCAATACTATCAATTGTACTGTGCCCATTATTCATAATTCGAAGCTTCCGAACATGTTGTCAATGACACTTATTCGATAATACGTACTTTACTTTATTGCTAAACTAAGTTACAATTTGGAATTGGGTAAGAGTTTTATGATTTTCGCTTCCGAATTCTTCCATTTGGTTCCACCGGAAAGAGATCTCAAGAGTTCCCAATGCGCCACAATCAGAATCTTGGTTTCCTTCCTCTGGAACAACCACTCTTTTAATTCTTCTATGCGACGTTCAAAGACCACTTTCGGTTCTCCCGGAACCGCATACCATTGTCCTTGTCCGTGCGGTCTCCATTCTTCGTAATCGTCGTCGGTGAATTTCGCTTCCATTTCCCCGAACTTTCCCGGTGTACCACCATATGTCATCGTCGTCGCCGTCATTTGACCCTTGTCGTTCGTTGAGCAATTTGTGACACTCGGAAAAGTTGATGGTTGGGAACTCTTTTTCCAACATCACTGTAGATCTCCCGGTATCGGAAACCGTATAGACACGTTCGCGCAAAAGCGGAAGCGCCAAGACCGGTATCGGTAATTTGGATCTTGATAAACTGTTGTCATTCGTATTAATAGCAATCCCGTCATTGGAATTATCGATTCCTTCGCTATCCTGTTTCGTGAGAAGTTCTGACAAAATAGGTTCCACACCGTATATGTATGTTTGCAAACAACGCGTGAGCGGGCTTATCAAAACTAGCTCGACACCATAATCGTCAGCGTTGCTCTCGATATCACTCCCGTTTGTCGTTTTGTTTGCGTTGCCGACCAGAAAAGAACGGAGATCATCTTGGTGGAAGAGCTGCTCTCGTAATTTTGTTTTGGCATTTTGTATCCCCGTTTCGGAGAGAGGAGCATCGATCAGATTGGGATCGTCGCGAAATGAAGGGCTCCCCCACCGATTGCCGATAAATTCGTTTGCGAGGCTGACACCGTGTCGGACGCACAAAAGTTCTTTTGGTTTCCTTTTTGACACGCGAGTATTTCCCTGGATAGAGGCCGTGGCATGTTCAACTGTGTTGCTTTCGTCTCTTGTACCGATCAAAAAGGTTGCGCCGCCGATGTTTCTCTCCATCAAATTCAGAAAATACAACAGCTGCGCCAGCAGAAAAATTATGTGCCATCGCATCACGAGTCGATTTTAGCAGTTTTACCTTCTCTTTAGCTACTTTCGTCCAACATCGTAAAGGTTGGTAGCGATTAGCAGGACCCACTTTCGTTGATTCACTCCCTGAAGCGATGAAAGTGTTGAAACAGCAATCTTCGTATTGTCGAATGTGAAATAACCATAACAATCTTGCGTCGTCATCGGCGAAATGCAGCAATGAAAGAATCGATTAGAAAATTCGACAGATTGATTCCAGATTCTTTCAAAATCAACTACGTACGAAAAATGAGGTTATCGGTCGACGGCCAGAACCAAACATTGAATCTTCTTCAGTGCGATACTTTTGATCCGACTTCTTTAGCATGAACAAGCTTACAAAACACGATCGATTTGCTTTATATATTTCAAAAGGAAATAACCGATCGAAACATGTACTTCAATTCTAATTTACAGATACTTCTATGAACCCTAACATAATATCTTGTGCGATGCGGATGTAATAAAGACCGAATCACAATGGAGAATGCAACGGGGGAGAATAATCTCCATACTCTCCTTTCTTTGCTCTTCGAAATTTGAGTTTGATGTACAAGTCTTCCTTCAAAATCCTGTCGACATCTTCGGAGCCCAATCCATTAGAGACGATTGACGAAGTATTCGCAGCACTTCGTCCGTTCACCCTCAGTATCTGATCGCCTGGTTTGATCGGGACGAATCGCCTGAGGAGACCATCTTGTCTGACTCCGACGATCCATAATTTGCCGTTGCGTTCCACTACCTTGATTCCTATGTCAACATCGCGATTTGATTTCATGACTTCTCCAAACACAATGTCGCCGGGGTTGATGATCATTTTGGTGAACTCAAGGGCAAGTTAGGAATGATAATATTCGTTCGTAAATGTCTTCTTTCTTTCGTGAAGAAAATTACGGTTCTTCAAATTCCAATTCAACGTGTTGTGGCTTCTTCTGATCAGAGAGCTTCTACTTCTTTCTCCTCGTTGTCATCAATTGTTCGTCCGTACGATTCAATGTACACCAAGAAAAAATGGCCGCAAAAAAGTGGCACACGTTGTATCTATTGTTTCTACAAAAGAAAAGCGGTTTTTGAGAAAAGGGTCATGGATTGGGTGGGTTTTTATGACCAGGTTTTTCCATGAACCAAATTGAGCTCGGCGCGCTTGCGGTATGCACATCTATTATGCCTCGAGAATTTTCGTTGAAGCGATACACATGAACAGGCACATGGCCAAAATCCCTAACTAGTCCTACAGTATTCTATGAGGGTGCATTAATCGAATGAATCCTTTTTGATTTTTTTTGGGAGATGGACAAAAATACCAAAAAAAGCGCTTTCTCATGATGTCATGTTCATCGGAAATGAGGAATGTTCAAATAATGATGTTGCATCATCACAAGGTCACATAAAATCACCAGTTCCAGCGCGTGATTGCGGAAAGAAGTCAAACACTTTTCGACCATCGATATCTGTCATGTGGTATTAGACGCAGTTCATTCAAAACATAAACCATCCTGTTCGTATATTGAACCAACACAATAACAAACTCGAGTCCATTCACCATGAAGGGACATCGTGTTGCTAGGAGTCCGACGCATTTCATCCGCATCTTTTGGGGTGATCCGAAGAAACGTCGAAGACTAATTTTATTGTCTTTGGTAGTATTGGCCGTTTTAAAAATTATCTCTAATGAAAAGGAGATTGGGCAACAACTGGACTTTCGATTCCTATTTGCGGCAATCAATGGATTACACTGGGCTTTCCTCTGGCAATTCCGACTTATGCGACTTTTACATTGCCGAAAGTGCCATTCCTCGCGGTGGTTTGGGAGTTTTCACCAGCAAGCCTCTATTGAAAGGAGATCCAGCGCAGGCTTGGCCGGATATATGCATTTATCTCACGGATGCGGACTCCAGAAAGGGGACGGAAGTCGACACGCACACGTGGCAATCATATCGCTTCGGCGCACAATTTCTTGGTGGAAACTATAACCCACGAGCCGCTTGTATGGGATTGGTCACGCTGTTTAATAGCATGGCAATGGAAGAATATGCGAGTGCCAGGCCGTCTGCAATTCCAGACATGATCCATAAAAATGGAGGATTAGACCGTGCCAGAGATCCTGGAGCCGGTGCTATTTCCCAATTCTACGGCGCCACTTCGGTGGCAATAAGAGATCTTGATGCTGGATCGGAACTAATGTTATGGGACGATGGAAATGGTGGAAAGGAATACGAGAAACATGGATTAAAGGAGGATGGGCGAACAGAGCTCGATATAGAAGTAAATCCAGAACCGAATCGTCCTCCAGAATGGTTGCAAAAGCATGGAATGTGCGCTGATAACATAAAAGTGCAAACAGCAACCGATCCGAGTATGGGACGGGGAGCCTTTGCGAGGAGATTTATGCGGAGGGGGTCAGTCATAGCACCTGCCCCCCTGCAGATATATCCTAATCGAACCAAATTTTCGGCTCCTCTACGAGGAGATGCTAGACGAGTGTACGAAAAGGAGAACGAGATGTTGTTTGAAAAAGAACAACTCCTTGTAAATTATGCTTTCCAACCGAAGGGAAGCTCGCTGCTTTTGTATCCGTATGGACCGGGTGTTGGTTTGATCAATCATGCAACTAAAAAGTCAGGGAAAATCAACGCAAAAATTCAATGGTCGAACAATCACATGAACCATGGGGCACAATGGCTAGAATCTTCGCTGACTCTTGACCAATTCTGGAAGATGCAATATCCGGGCTCGTTGATACTAGACGTGGTGGCACTTCGCGATATACGAGAAGGAGAAGAAATCTTTATCGATTATGGAATCGAATGGGAAAGAGCCTGGGAAAAACATGTTGAAAAATGGAAGCCCTTCTCACCCCACAAAATATATAGATATGTATATCCCTGGGACGAAATGAGCAAGTACAACAATCCCATCAAGCCCTATCGAACGCATTCAGAATTAGAAAAGAATCCATACGCCCACAACCTTATGGTAGTTTGCGACACAAGGAATATTTCTAAAGGACGAAAAGCGCGCATGGAATGGCGACAAAGCTCTCACTGGCCTGAATCAAATACAGAATGCAGTATTGTATCACGTCTCTATAATGCCGAAAAGGAAACCTATGTCTACGAGGTTCAATTGTGGCCCAACGATGATCATACTGCAGAAGATGGAACACCAATGATGTTTGTTGACTACGGTGTTCCTCACAGTGCGATTCGATTGGTAGACAGACCTTACCATAGTGATCAGTTCATTCCAAGCGCCTTTCGACATCCGATCGGATTCCCAGAGGAACTGACACCACCATTTTTCAGAAATACAAGAACTTAACAGAAGTATTGGTGGCATTAGAAAAAACGTCGAAACTAGATTATATGCATGTAAAAATATTTCTATTAACGATGCCCAAAATCACTTTTATATTCGGGAAGGAGAGGAATTCTTTTTAGTTTGTGCTCAATACACATCGCATTATAATACCGACAGAAGCTGGAAAGGATCGTTTTGCGCAAAAATGTCTTCTCGCATTTTGTGCCTCTAAGTTATTACTTCTCAGTTTTCTGAAACTTGCTCGACTCGATCTTACTTTCAACAATATCGCTAACCAAACTGCCCACACCAGCACTCGCCAGAAGAGGGATGAGAATATCGTAGTTTCGGGTCAGTTCGAAGAGTAGCAATGAGGCAGTCAGCGGGGCCCGGAACAGGGCAGCAAGCGTACTAGCGGCTCCAACCATGGCGTAGGCGGGGACGTCGGCAAGCTGGAAGACGATACCCATTGGGAAGAAAATCTGATAGCCGCCTAGAGAAGTCGCATCGAAGGTTTGGAATAGCCACTGGACAATATTATGGAAGGAAGCTCCACACATTCCACCCAGGAACAGACTCGGGGCAAACACTCCGCCAACAAGCCCGCTTCCAGCTGAAACTGCGGTCGTAAAAATCTTTGCACCGAGGAGAGTCAGTAGAGTAACCGTAGGGATCGCGTTATTGCTGAGCAATCCGTTCAGCGTCTCGTAGCCAAAAAATAAGACCTGGGGGTAAAAGGTTCCCACAATTCCACAGATTAATGCCCCAATCATCGGGCGAGAATATTGAGGAAGCGATCCAAAGGCCTTCTTGACGGGACTAGGTCCTGCCTCACCGTCGAAGGTTCGTTTCGCAAGTTTGGCCGACTGACTGAATGCAACCGCCACCAGTCCCGAAAAGGCTCCCTCGAGGAGGTACAGCGGAAGTTCTAACAACGGTGTCTTAATTTCGTAGCTGGTGACGACTAGTGCTAGCTCGTTTCCAAGGAGGACGCGTGCAAACAATCCGGAAACCACCGAGGCGATCAAAATGGCCGTGATGCTTGATGGCTCAGCGGAAAGCGATTCCGATTCAAGCTCAATAAGCTCTTCGGCGGAAGAACCGTCGGGTAGCGTCTTTTCTGTTGTAAGTCGAGGGATGGTGTAGGATGGCAGCGCCGCCTGGACAACCTCCAGCGCAAAAAAGACCCCCGCGAGTGGAGCGTTGAATCCAGCAGACACACCTGCCGCTGCCCCACAGCTCAGCAAGAGACGGTTACGCCTGACTCTAGCCTCGACATCTTCTTTCGAATACTTAAAGGAATCGTCACCGTCGTCATTCAGAGGGTTGACATCATGGGTGGTTTCTGGTGGAAAGAGGAACATACAAACGCGGCTCATCGCCATTGCCACCTCCACAGAGGGCCCCTCGGGTCCAAGGGAGCAACCGGTACCGAGCGTGAAAATGGATGCAAAAGCCTTTCGTACAAAACCAAAGGCGTATCTTGGATCAAATCTATCCAACTTCCTCTGCCAGGTGTCTTCATCGCCGTGGTCTTGTTCGTTGTAATGAAGTTCGTCAAAAAAAGCAAGCGAGGCGTCGTCGACCTCATCAATCTCCCCCCTTACTCCAGGTGGAAACGAACCCATCGATGCGAGGATCGCCACAGCAACTCCTCCCAGAGTTGTGACGACAAAGAGCGGTAAATATGAAACTAGCGGCATGGTTGTAACACCGGCAATTCCTTGGGTATAACAGGCCTGCCGAACAGTTTCGATTCCCATCTTGAAGCCGCTTACGGCCACCCCACTCATCAGACCAACAGTAGCCGCCAGGCCTTGAATTCGGATCTGCAACCGGAACTTACGCTCGTCAGTAAACGTCGGTGATACGCGTCTTGCGCTTCTTTTGAGTCGAGAGCTGCTTGAAGAGATCCTTTCGCTCCAGAGCGGAAGCCCTTCCGTTTCTCGGCGATAGCGGATGATTCATCTACTTCGATTGTGTCCAGCGTAGTTTCTGGTGGCGGAAAGAAAGTCTTGGCCGGAAACAATGATGTATTCCACTCTCCCTTTTTGCCCTTTGGTTTCTCTTCATTTTGAGGGGATTCAGAAGTTGTTGGTGATGTTGTTATTGACGCTTCAATGGGTGTCTCTTCGCCATCAGAGTCGGAATCAGCATCGGAATCGATCTTGCTGCGCAGCAGAATATGATTTTTGCTGCGTATTGTTGTCGAAAATGTTGGCAGTTTGACTCCGTGATTGATATTACTCGCTCCAGTACCGGCGCTGATGATGCTGGTGCGAATAGTCGAAGTAGGGACAAAAGATTCCGACAATCCCACCAGGCATATTGTCAACTGCGCTATTGGCAGCAGTGGCTTCACCATTTCGAAATAGTTGCGATGATTCGAAAGGACAGCACAACTCTCTTTTCTATCCAACTTCCTACTCTAGCGATTTCTCTGCAGCTTTTCTCCGCTGCTCTGGCTAGAAATGGAGTCAAGAAGTGTCAGATCGCAGAAAATAGGGCGATTCTGTGACAGAGGCCAGAATCCTCAAGTTTTCGGTAAGATTTCTGTACGCAATTTATTGTCGACTTACGACAGACAGTGCCCATAATCACAATAGTTCTGGATTTTTTGGTACAAGCGTGTTGGCAAATATTCTGGCACACGTACATCATTGTGATGATGGGAGCAATGGACCAATCATCAAAACCCAGAATAATGACATCTACGGAATCTACCGCGACTTTGTTCGGGATTAAACTATTCATGAATCGTGCTCCTGACGTCAGATCTGTCGGCCAATTCGAAACGAATTGTGTCTGATTTGTTCAACAGCAGCGAAGACAAAAATTGTTTCACCAATCAAAAACCTTCATTTGATGATGATTGGATTCCCTCACATTCCTATGAAACCGTTTGATTCATGTCCGATTGATTGAACGGTATCTTTTCTGCTGATTGAGTGCACGTTGGCACCGAAAACATCAGAAGGCATCAGGAGACATAAAAATAATTGCAAGCGGGGAGTGGTCCATAGGTCTAGAGACTATTGCACTCGAAGACAACTTTGCGACGAAGCAGAAACTACGAACGAATTGGTCGGAGGGAGAATAATTCAGAAAGGAATCGAATCGAATCCCTATTTTCAATACCAGCAAGGCAAAAGACGACGATGCTTTCAATCAAAAACTCGATTACTTCTTTGGTGCATTGGGCATTGTTGCTACAAAGCGTCCTCAGCCTTTCAGCCACTCCGCCAACATTCTCTCGTGGCGGTACGCCAGACAGAAAGAGTTCATTCGATGCAAAACAAAAATATTGGCCTTCACCTTCATGCATCATCGTCTTTCTTGGATGACGCTTTCCTCCTATCGGACGCTCTTTCGAATCCGGAAGGGACGGCAGTTGCCGCCGCTTCCGCTGCCGCCGGACTTGATCCTTCCATCTTCAACTCGAATGTAGGAGAAACGCTTCGGAACGTGGCTTTCGGCATCACCGCCCTCGTCTTTGCCGCTGTCGCTATTACATCACTCCTCGCGGCGGTTCTTATCCCCGCCGGGGCTAATCAGCTGAAAATCGAGTGCGAGGCGCTCATTCCTGATACCTGGCAAGAATATATGAACAAGCTCGAGGAAGGACAAGAAATCAAGGACCGTCCCGATCTCATGTTCGAGCTTGGCTTGCTCTTGAACAAGTGCAAGGCCGATCGGTTGCAACAGGTCTGTATCGACCTCAAGCTTGGACCTGAATTGTGGGACAAATACCAGAACATGCTGGACGCGGAACAGCAACTCCAGGACCGACCAGAATTGATCGGTGCGATGGGCGTCGAGCTGAGCCAACGGGCTGGCCAGGTGCTTAAGGAAAACCCAAACATCTGCCCGGAATCCATCTGGGCAGCCTTCGAAGAAAAGTCCGGGGATATCGACCTGATCGAAAATCCATTGTTGTTGGAGGAAATGTCCGTAGAACTAGGATATCCCGACCTAGTGGGAGCCTGCGTCGCTTGCTTGACGAAAGATGCCGAAATTCCAATGCTTCAAGATGGAGATGCGAAGGCAGATGCGACAACGATATCGGGAATCACTGAAATCCGACGCAATACCGACCAGTGGGACGAAGATGACGAATAAATAGCGATTAGCAACGCGAATCAAATAATAGCGAAAGGAAAAACATCAACCTGTTGCTATGAGTTATGGCGGAGCACACCATTTCAGGCGCAAGACAGGGGGGCTCAGATGAGGACACATTCTAGAAGACAGAAAAGGAATAGTCCTCATGACAATTTTTTTCGGTAAATTATTCTATTCAACGCTCGGATCTGATGCCAGGTCAGCAATGTGTGCATATTTTATTGATAGAGAAATCACAGACAATGATATGGGAGAAATCAACAAGTACGAATAATGAATAAATAGTGAGGACAGGAGGCGCGCATTACCATTTCCTGGAAAGGCTCTAACAACGTTATTTCTTCTCCAACCATGGATCAAAATAAGATTGAAAATTCTTTTACTTTGTCGATGAAAACACGAAAACTAGCTCTCTAATAACAAGCAAAGTGCGTATGTACATTATATAATCGAAAAATCCACAGTAGTCTCCTCTTTCAGAGATCGAGATACCTTGTTTGATGAGGCTCTACTCTAGCAGAAGGCAAAAATTTAACAACGCGGAAAAAAATTTAAATTCTCGGCTCAAGTCTTTATCATGAAACAGCAATGGCAAGGACAAACAATACTTCTGCTCATGATCTGATACCGTAAACGTTCACCATTCAATAGTCAGCGAAGTGTTTCGTGGTTGTAGAAGAACCATATTCGTATTGACAAAGGAAGAACTAAATAATGCCGACTATGTGATTATCGACGTTTTCAGTTCATTAATTACTCTTTCGTAATAAGCTCTTCGTGAAATCCAATCGTTGGAGAGAGTTATGGCCGATCAAGAGTGAGATTCGAAAGCTTTCTGGAGGTGCCATTAGAAACACACTTCTTCGGCACAAAAGAAATACTAGTAATGTATTGTCGGGGATCAAAAGGAGATGCGCGAGCCGAGAATCGAACTCGGGGCCCAACGATGGCAACGTTGGATTTTACCACTAAACCACTCGCGCTGTTGTGTGTTGCAAAGAGCCAAATTTGAAGTACATGTATTGACAATCTCATACGTATTCTCAAAGAAAGAAAATATTTTTCATCAGATGAAAAATATTTTAATAAAGATTCTTTATTCTTACGTTTAAATTCACTCTAATCATTTATCAATACAGCTAAAGTATTCAACGTTGTGTCAGTGAAACTGATCGCGCTGTACTACGCTGATTCTGCTGGGGGATTGTGGTAGTGTTGAGTTCTATGTTGTCTTACTCCTAGATGAAATCAAAGACGTCGCCAACCAATCCATATAAATTGGCCCAAGTTCCACCTGATGGGCGATGCGAACTATAATTTCTCCCTGATTTTTATCATTGTCTTGATTTTCCCGATCCATCTTGGAAAATGTTGTTGGAGACTGATGATGTTTTTATTCCCAACGATGATTTCGCTTCCTTTTGATATTATCAATCTCCCTTTCGAGTCTACTGAAAGGAATTCGTGGTCACTCGTGTTGCTGTTGTGGTTGCCGCTCGTACAATAGTTTTTCCACAGAATTCGTGGCTTCCTATCGGAATCCGAACTCGATGCTGTGATGATGAGCGTATATACAAATTGGATCACCATACACAGAAAAGGTTCTTTTTCGAATCAATCGAACCATCCATGCGGGAAGCAACGATTCCACAGAAGAATCGGTTTTCGTATTGCCATCTATGCCATCACACGCAACGGGAGCATTCCGAGGTGATTGTGACTTCATTCCATCTTGCGGATTCCGATGACAAGTTGTTGTGACGATTGTAACCAGTTCTCAATGATGGTTGCCGCATTCGACTTCTCTTCGTCGCCAAAAGATTGTTCGAAAGCTTTTCGGTCGCAAACCTCCTGTGGCACAACGTAGATCGTGGTGTTTTTTAATCCTGTGTGATGAAAGACGCTACGCACCGCTTCGGGATCTCGGGAAAAATTGAATTCGGCTTGCACAACTTCTTCGACAATCGAAGAATCCGATGACGACTTTGATTGTGATGAGCGCGTGCGAATCGGAATATTTCCACCCAAAATCCATATCGAATTCAGGTGATTGCTGGCAAAATTGGGTATTTCTTCGAGCCAGTGAGCGAGGTTGGTCAGTGGCCCCAGACACACCAAATCGATTTTTCCGCTAGACGAAAGATGTACTGATAGCATTATTGCTATCGTCATTGGTTCTTTCCAAACGATTGGTTAAAGTTGCGTCGTCATCGATTGCTTCGCTGCAATTTGTGCTCCCTTCGCTGCCCTCGCCGGAGGCGATGAATAGTCCTTCGCCGGCACAAAATTCTATAATCTGTTCGCGGCACTTTGCAAGCCATGATGGATCTTCGATATTTTGCACGGATGAATTTTCCTGATGTATTGGATTCGATGCGTTGGTTTGTCCCTCCACTATTGGCAATGCGTTTGTTCCCTCGAACGCTCCTGGAATCAGTCCCCGAAGAATTGCGACGCCGTCGGATGGATCAGACGTCAAGCCACCCCCGACAGTGGAAATTCCTGCCAACATGGGTTCATTTCCATTGTCAATGTAGGTGCCGATTTTGCTGCCCTCGTGTTTTTCTCCGCTTGACACATCGCAGCAACATCTGATGGCTACCAGGTCGTCGAATCCCAACATCAGTATCAATCCAAAGCGGAAATCTGCCACTGCCGTTACTCTTTTTGGTTGCAAGAGAAGAACGTATATTGTTTTTAGTAGAGTAGACAGCAGACGTCGAAAGATTGAGATTTGTTCTCGCCTCGATGGTCGCGTTGGCATGCCATCCCGACGGAAAAGGAGGGTAGTTTGCGGAAACGATGGAACGAATATCGTTGGTGGCCGGAGTAGAAAGAGGGCTTTCGATCGCATTCCAACAAACCAGCTCAATCAATCAATAACTTTTCTCCATTCCAATGCAATCAATCTTACAGCGAAAACAATAGCATATTGGTGAAGAATTGATTAGGGCAAGATGAAACTTTCAATATCCATCAATACATTCCGTTTGTTTTCGATGATCATTCAAAACACAATGAATCATCGATGATCCTCTGAAGATTTTTGAGTCACGCCGATTGAGTCGGACTTTGGGTTCATACGAACGCGTTTTTGAGTTTAATCGAACTAATCCTGGAGCACATACAATTTAACGGCTGTTTGATTAGCTCGATTAAGCTGAAACTATGTTCAGTCGAACTAATCAAAAGAGCCGTTAAATTGTATGTGCTCCTAGGATTAGTTCGATTAAAACCTTAAAACTCGTTCAGTACTGAACGAGTTTTAGAGTTTTTAATCGAACTAATCCTAGAAGCACAGTACAATTTAACGGCTCTTTGATTAGCTCGATTAAGCTGAAACATAGTTTCAGCTATCGAACTAATCAAAAAGCCGTTAAATTGTATGTGCTCCAGGATTAGTTCGATTAAAAACTCAAAAACTCGTTCGTATGACGATTTAAGGTTTTAATCGAACTAATCCTGGAGCACATACAATTTAACGGCTGTTTGATTAGCTCGATTAAGCTGAAACTATTTCAGTCGAACTAATCAAAAAGCCGTTAAATTGTATGTGCTCTAGGATTAGTTCGATTAAAACCTAAAATCGTCATCGACACGAAAGGCTTCACCGCATTTCCATCATGTTGTTGTTTCTGTTCCATTTCCCCCTGTTTTTGAACACTCAACATGATAATCATCAATAGAACCAATAGATGAACAGCTTGCCAATGCAAGAAACACCATCCACATCTTCATCCACACCTATATCTACACTTCACCATAATTGTCAGTGTAAAGTCACCGTTAGATGATCGTGCATCTCAAGAACCTCATCCATCCAACGAAAATTTTATTTGGGTCGACAACTTCATCGGTGCCCGCAACTGCTGTAACAAAGAGAGTACTGAACCGACATCAACTTGTTCTTCCGCTTCTACTACAATCATCCGAAAGCGGAATCGTTCATTATATCGACTATTCCTTCGAGCAAATCAACAAGAACAATAAAATCAGACAAGAAAGGTTCATTGATCCGATGCGAGTTGGAAGTTGTGGCAGCGACCGCAACAGCTTTCCAAAAATCGGCGCCGTCCCCCTGATCGCTGCCAAATTCTCTTCGTCACTAGGCGACAGCAACTGCGGCTTGCTGTTGGTCGGTGTGGATACTGTTTCTTTTGAAGCGCAGCTCGAAACAGCGCATATAGACAAGGCAAGCTTGGTTGCTCCAGGAGCTGGGGGAGTGGTATACTTCCGTCCGCAGCAACGGCTTCGGTTATTACAAGAAGCATGAGCAGCTATTCCACTATCTTCGCCGACGCCTTTCATCCACCAGCGTCGTATTCTTCGAAGGGAAACGAAAATGATGACGATGACGACAAGAGCGAAAGCAGAAAGAATGATCATGGTGAAGAATCATCGGTCTCCAGAAGCGAAACCGACACCTTGCCAGAAAACACCTGCGATGCCACAAACGAAACTTCCGGAAAACCACATCCCGACGACAATCGGCTCTTGTTATTTCACTTCGATTCAACACCCTCGACGCAAGACGAAGCCAAGGCCATTGCCAAGGGCCTCGCAGAATCCTCTTTGTCTCCCCCCGACACATTTTGCGTGACAGCTACCTCCCAATCGAAGGGAAGGGGGAACGACTGGTCGACAATGGCTCGGGGCACCGGGAAACGTATTTGTGACGATTGGAATTCCCGTGGATGTTTGGATGACAAAAATGATGAGGGAACGAAAGATTCCCCTGACACTCTTACCGCTGAAAATCGGAGAACTCACGGCCTCGTTGGTGAACAATGAACTGAATACTTGCGACGAAGGGGATGCTACAGTAACGGTCAAGTGGCCAAACGATGTTCTGGTGGACGGGAAAAAGATCTCCGGAACCCTGATTGAAAACGCCAGTGATTGGTTTCTGATTGGGATTGGTATCAACGTTGCTCACGCGCCGACCGTCCCTACCACCGGTGCCGACTACGGAAGGCCCTCTATTAGCCTGAACGATTATTGCGGAGACACCGAACGAGAAGAGCGCGATCAAAAAGCCCGATGAACTAGGAGTTAAGCTCGCGTTTGACTTTCATAGATGGATCTACGAGGAAGATTCTGATACCGCCGATATCATCGTAGAAGGATGGAAACGATGGCTGGATTGGGATGCCGAGTTGACCATGAGAAACGATGCCAACAGCGAGGCTCCAAGACGGGTGGTAAAGCTCTTGGATGTTTTACCCGACGGGCGAATCAAAGTTGTTGACAAGGGGGACGGAAAAGAAGAAATACTCGTTTCAGATTATTTCGTATGAGTAACATAGATAGAATATCATACAACGCGAATGACAACCAAGTGATATTTGTAGGCAATCAAAGTTCATACATATGAACGAGAAACACCATTGTATATTTTTTAATTAGTTTGTTGTTTGTAGCTTCCATGCTAACATTGTGGCATCGACATTGTTGCTTGTATAACCGTCTTCGGTCATGTGCAGGCTTCCATCCCGGACTTGCTCCCAATCGTCGTCTCTGTCGAAGGCTTCTTGGACAGCATCGACACAGGCGGCCGTGACACTAAAGACGATTCCGTCCTCATTTAGAACCCGCTTGATTTCCGAGACTGCCATGTCTAGATTTTCCCGAGCCTTGTCCTTATTTTTTCCACCCGACAAGTAGATGGAATCAAAGGTTCCCTTGTCCAAGACGGCATCGAACGTGTCGTTTCCAAAGTCATCGGACAAATCACGGGCGTCGCAAACCCGAAAGAAATCCTTCGATATTGTTGTTGTTGCTGATTGTCCAATTCTGTCGGCAATTGTGTCTAGGCGCTTTTTCCCAAACATGGTTTTGGCAGCATCGACTCCCTGGGGAGCATAATCAAAGGCAACAATCTTTTGGTACCCCCCAACATCGAACATATCGCGGATAGCAACGTCGTTTCCGATTCCCGGAACCAGCACCATCGAGTCTTTGTCGGGCACAAGCTCTTCGAAGAAGGGACCTAACTCTTCCGTCCAGCCACAGTACCACGAAAAGACATTGTCGCTGTTTTGAGTTTCCTCTTGTACGATACTGATTCGTCCCAATAGGCCATCCTTCCAAAGTTGGATTCTGTTTCGTCGGGCTCTTCGAGATTGATGGATTCTGGAGAGGACGAGAACAGCCGCTGTTGTCTCTTTATGGACGAATCTTTGTCTATTAGTATCATTTCGTGTGCGGTTAACCCACTCGATGTTATTACAAACGGCGTTACGTTCACTGACAGGGATGACAACAGAATTACTGACCCCAGAAGCCCCGCCATCCTTGACGCCGGTTGAAATACCTGCAGCATTCTAATATCGGCCACTGCGCAATTCCGACTACGATGCATTCTAGCTATGGAACTGATATTTCTGTTGCTAGTTTTGAAGCGAAGCGGAAAGCTTAATTGATACGTCCTTTCGTTCTATTGCAATTGACAACATCATAGTGAAATGTAAATTGACGAAAAGTACGATTGTCATCATTTTTTAGAAAAAACGTACGTGTACTCATATGTATTGAAGCTATGAAGGTAAGATGATAAAAGAAGATCGTCAAGAACGGAAACTAAAGAATGCCAAAATTGAAAAAGGAGTCAATTTTGAAGAAATCTGATTAACATTCAACAAAAACCCAGTTGTCAACACAACATGCATTGCGGAGAAATCATTCCTTGACGGCTGACAAAGCACAGCAACGCAATCGAGCAATCGAGGAAAAAAGAAGAGAGAACCATTCGGGCCAATCCGTCCGTTTTTTTGCCAATACTGCAGCGGATAGCAAGCTCGACGAAAGCGAAGATGGTAGTTATCATGCTCGTACCGATCCGTAACGCCATGTCCTTTTTTCTGATTGCAGCATTGATGTCTACGAGATGTGATTCATGGAATGTCCAACTTAATTTCCGACATTCCCACCGCAATCAACGTTCACTTCATACCCGACAACATAAGAATTCTGCATTGTTTTCCCAACCCAAAGGCCATGATTACCGGCAGCAACTCATAAAGACGGATAGAACAAATGGAATCTCCCGTCGACACCTGTTCTTCGAATCCATGATTACCGCACAGGTCCTTTGCGCAGTCCCGAGTGCAGCCATGGCATCTTCTCCGAATGGTGTTGTGACAGTTCGGCTCGAATCCAAAACGGATTTTCTCGGGGTGGAAATATACGATACGACTCTTCGCGGCAAGAACATTGTGGCCATCCGCAGTATCGTCGTGCCCAACAAGAACAACCAGTTCTTGGCGGAAGGAATGGTTCTTCGACCGAGGAGCGGAGGCAGCATCACGGCAAAAGAACTTGCCCAGATACTTCGATCAGGTCCCTTTCCGCTCGAGGTCGATTTTGTCAACCTGGCAGCAGGCGGAGACGCAATCTCCGATATGGGAAGCTCCATTGTCACTCCTGAAGACGCCTTGGAACTGGCCCAAAGGACAGAGAACAGTAACAGCAACACACAACAACAGAAGGGCGGTGGATATAGCATTACAACGCTCCAGGAAACCCAACAAATGTGCGCTATTCGGTCACGGCGAAACGATGTCCTGGAGATTGAATACGAGGCCTCCTACGTTACCGGAGACGAAAACGGGTGGAGCAAAAAGGTCTTGTATGATGCTTCAGCCTTTCGGGGGACCGGAAATCGTCCCTATCAGATGGTCCTTGGCAGCGGAGACATGATTCCCGGCGTCGATCAAGGTCTCTACGACATGTGCCCAGGAGAAAAGCGTCTGCTGACCATCCCGCCTGTCCTGGGACATGGGCCCAACTCGCGCAAGCTCTACAGGATTCCAGACAACTACAAGAATCTGGAATGGGAAGTGGGTCTGGTGACGATCGATACGACCATCCGGGAGGACAACAACGATGTGTCACGGGAGGATCGGGAATCTAGATTTGCCTATTGAAAGAATGCAACGACACAAGTACAATGATAACAAACGACGAATGTGTCATAGTTGGAGTTGGAGAAAGAGATTTATGTTATTCTTTCTATAGTAGTTATTGTAGCTGTAGCGATGATAGGAATTCGCTGCGAGTCTCGCAGACTGATAATCGATCTTCCATGGCCAGGCAGACTGCCTTGAACCTGCATTTTTCGTTGGCCTCGGCATAGACGTCAGCAATTAGTTCGTCGTCGTAAACTCCTTCGAGGTATTGAAGTTCCTGCTCTTCGAGAACCATCTTAATCGATTCCTGTCGGTAACGTCTGGCCCTGGATTCAAGCCCGCGAGTGCACAAAAATAGACCATCTTCTTTCTCTTCAATATCGTCCTCGAAGCCTTTCAGCTTTCGAGGCAACTCGGAAGGGAGTGGTTCCCCCGAGGAGTGGTATTTCTTGGCACGTCGTAACAGCCTTTCGTTTTGTTCCCAGATAAAGTTATATTCATCCCCTTGGATGAAGCACCTCGTGACTTCATCCTCCGTCATGTCGTGTCGGGATATCGTGTCCTTTGCCCTTACGATTGGTAAGAAGCGAACCCTTCGTGACGATGTTGACGAATCAGTGGAGGATTCTGTGGAATCGGTGTAATCGGTGTAATCGGTATAATCAGTAGAATGTTGGGAAGACGAATCCAGGGATATAAGGGAGGCAATGCCCTGTTTCGTGTCTTGGGCGAGCTTGAATCGCACACTGGATGGACTTGATGTATTTTGGATCTTCATGATGTTGTTTGTTGTTTTCGTTTTGTTCGTCTATCGGATCTGATTTGTGAGAGGAGCAATACCGAAACTATATTATTGTGTCTATGGTTCTTAATGAAATTTCAAATGTGTTGGTGGTTAGAAGTTGTTCGGGGGGATTCCTACACTAGCTATACTAGTAAAAATCTGGATTGATGGAGATGTTCCAGAATCGACTAAAAATTCCTGCTCGAGCTTTAAAGCTGAACTTGTTTGTGAATCGGGAATAAAGAGGAAGTTCCAGAAACTAATTAAGTTCCTGCTCGAGCTATAGGCAAATAAAATGGTTTGTGCATCGGGAATGAGGGGGAACATCGAAACCACTCGCGAACCTCTTCTTCCTTTCGATTCTCAATTCGGAAGGGGCGGGTTTGGGGATCGACCTTGAATCATGCTTCATTTAAAATGTTGAACTAGAATGGCGAATGCAACAGTCATATTCGCATACATATGGAAGGCTCGTCATCTAAGACTCGCTATTTAATTTTGTCCAAATAGGTATGTGACCCATTGATGTTTGTGCCATTCGCTCCCAAACGGCATATTTTCTTCGTCTCGGTATTCAAATTCCATAAATACCGTCGAAGGGCTTTTCTATTATTCTTCCTGCCTTCATACCCGTTCGGGCCTTTTTATAACATCTCTTGGGTATGTTTGATGAATATTTTTAATTATGGAGTTATCACCCCAGAACAACACGACTCGACTTGGTTAAATGAATAAACGACGAGGGCCTTGAAACACCTGGATGAGAATCGCTTACTTAAGAGTCTTACTTGAATTTGAAAAGACCCCAAGATTGAAGTGAGAAATATCATAAGGCCGTAGCATAATTCGATTTCTGCTTCTTCTCGAGGTTTTCATCGAAAATCGATGTCTCATGTCACGTGCGACCCAAGATCGAATTGCTCAGCATCATGTACATCACGCATTGCTTCGCTGGAATGTGCACAAATGCACATGCTCTGAAATTCCATAATATCGCCTATAATTTTTGAGAAGCGTTTTCAACAACCAAAAAGCCACTCAACAGGTTGATCTTCGCACAAGAAAGCCAAGATGCCTTTTCTTCGAAGCAGCTCAAGCCGGAAAAAGAAGTCGTATATCCACGATGACGCGGAAGAATCTGCCCGTCGCCGTGAGATGGTCAAGCAAAAGTTGTATGCGGAACACATGCTTGGCGATGAAGAGCATGAAGAAGATTACTTGGAACGACGACTCAATTCAAAGTCTCCCGTCCGTCGTCTTTCCAGAGCCAATAGCAGCCGAAGAATCCCAGCTGCGAATTACATCGACCCAAGTGGATCGCTTCGGCAATTGCCACCCAGTAGCGGACAGTTTCGGGCACCACCTCGACGGGCATACAGCGAACAGAACGGCCGGAAAACCGTCAACGGGATGCGACCAGTGGCTCCATTACCGCCTCGCCGGACAAGTAGCTTCACAAACACATCTGACGAGCTTTCAACTGAATCCCCATTGACACCGACACGCTTTTCCATGGCACCCCATCCCAATCACCAACGCCAACCCCGAATATCGCCGAGAGTGTCTTCTCGACTAAACATGCAAGATGAAGATGACGGCGAAGAAGGAGAGATGGCGCTTCCACCAGTGAGTCAACGAAGGCCTCCATCCCGACGCCGAAGGGCGACAGATAGCTCCCAAACACTCCAAAGGAATGCCGATGCCGCAATGAGGTTTGGCCCTCCCCGCAGAGTCAAGAGCCATTACCCGGGCGGGATGTCACCCAAGAGCGTCGCATCCATCGGAATGATGGACACACTTGACGATTTTAGTGAAGATTCAAGATCCAGCAAAGATTGCAGCGATAAGAGCACACGCCGGAACGTCTTTCGCCGCCGAAGTGGCGAATCGTTAAAGAAAACATCGAAACTGGACATTAGTGAGCACACTACCGAATCCCAAAAGTCATGGTTCACTATCGGAAGCGGAACCCGATCCAAAGAGGACATTTACAACAGTGCTCGCCTCAGAGTCAACGAACGTCAAGCAATCAAGAATGCTCAAAACTACTTGAGAGATAGCAGCAGAAGCGATTCCATTGGTAGTAGCAAAGGAAAAATTTCTCTATCAGAACAGCTATCAAGATTGCCACCAGCCAATGATAGTGATTCTGAATACGAAGAGGATGAAGGGACGGAGAGCAAGTCCATTTTCAGTAGCATCATCCAAAAGATCGAAAACATATATGAAGACTGCTCTTGAAGCAAACAAGCAAGCAACCTTCTCAAACATATTAGAGTTAATCGAATTTAGTTTATAAAATTAGACAAAAACTTTTTGAACACCAAAACATCTTTCGTAAAGTTTCACTTTCGCAATCTTGATTCTCCTAGACTGTGACACAAACACCATCTACGGTGAGAGTTCCACCAATGGTGACATCATTAGTTACATTGAAACCGTGAGGTCCAATCACTTCGCCAGTCAAGGTACTAATAGAGTCAAAGGAACCAAAATCTGCGGTTAGTAATCCTCCAATCGAGCCATCCGTATTCACGTTCAGTTCTTCGATTGTAGCTATGCCATCGATGTTTGCATTCCCTGCCACTTCCAAATCTATTCCTACGCTGACAGAACCGGAGATAACAGCAGAATTGGCATTAAGAGAACCTCCCACAGAAGCAGAAGCGGCTGTTAGAGTACCTCCCACGTTGGCATTTCCAGAGATACTGATGTCAACAAAGTTCGTTGTACCAAAAGTAGTGGTAGCAGCTGTAAGCGCTCCCAGCGTAGTAGCACCATCCACGTCGAGGGTTCCGGAGATGTCGACAGACCCGACTGTAAGAGCACCTCCAACGTCGGCGTTTCCAGAGATACTGATGTCGACGAAGTTCGTTGTACCAAAAGTAGTGGTAGCAGCTGTAAGCGCTCCCAGCGTAGTAGCACCATCCACGTCGAGGGTTCCGGAGATATCGGCAGATCCAGCTGTAATGGCACCTCCAACGTCGGCGTTTCCAGAGATACTGATGTCGACAAAGTTCGTTGTACCAAAAGTAGTGGTAGCAGCCGTAAGCACTCCATCGATAGTCACATCACCTCCAAAGTTGGCATCGTTAGTTACCGCGAAGGTATTCCCCACAGTTGCAGAGCCACCAACGGTCAAATTGCCCCCGATATTGGCATCGCCTTGTATCGTAACGTTTACAAAGACTGTCTTGTCAAGCACGGTCTCACCAACGACACCTAGATCTCCACCGATATTTGCATTGTTCGTCACTTTGAGACTTTTGGCAACGAGATGGCCTGTGAAAGTTCCCGAAGAGGCCTTGAAGGTTCCAACATAGGTGCTTCCGCCGCTCACCGTCAGGCTGTAGAGCTTGGATGAACCTGTCACATGAAGGTTTCGCAACTTGGCAGTTCCGTGGACATCGAGATCATCGTGTATCTCGACATTTCTATCCACTTCCAGATCTCTTGTCAGGAGGGCGCTTCCTTCCACCCTCAATAGTTGTGGTGAATACATGGAAGTTTCATAGGAGGATGAACTACTATCGCCCGAAATTGTCGCACCCTTTCGGCAGTAGAGTCGACCTTTTATGGTCACCTCTTCAGAAACTTCAAGGGTATCAATTTCGGCATGTCCGTGAACATTGAGATCTTCGTCCATTCTCACGTCATTGTAGAATCTGACATCCACGCCACTCCGGAACTCGATGTCGGCATTTTCGTAGTCATCTTCTCTGTCGATGACGAGCTGACCGTCAATATCGAGATGCACATCCTCCATCAAGATATCGCCGGCAAATTCCGTCTCATGATTGGAAATTAACTTGCCATTGACCACAAGGGACGAATCATCATCAACGACGAGTTTGTGATTACCCCATAGCTCAACATTCGTTTGGATATCCATGGTCTGACTTTGTTCGAATCGCACATTTACGCGTCTGGTGAAGAGAACTCCGATGGGATCACCGCTCGTCGGGCCACGAAATTGGGTAGAGACTCGTGTGATTTCTCGTCCTGAGGTTCCCTTCTGCTCAAAGTAGGTGTTATCAAATTCGACGTTCGATTTGTAAGCAGTGAGGTCGGCACCATTGCTGAAGTATGCAGAAGCGGTATCCCCAGACCACTTAACGTTGGTGTTCTTGCCATAGGACACGGACGAATCTGAGGCGCTCATGCTCGAGCCGATCATCTCGGCATCGGTGCGGTTGTAAGATATCTTGGTGTGGTTGAAGACGATGGTGGAATCATCATTACCAGACGATGAATTCGTAGTAAAGGTTGTATTGGAATCTTCGATGGTGATGTTGGAATCAGAGAATCCAATACCGGTTGAATCGAAAACCACGTGCGAGGAGAATTCTTGTGTTATCTCATCGGTGATATTTCCTTGGCTATCGGTAACATTGACATCGAGAATGGGCCCTGTAAATCGAACAGTGGAACTGTTGAAGACGATATTTGCATTCGGGAAGTAGAACTCCATGTCATCGTCATAGACGCACACACCGTCTTTGTTTCGCTTGGGAACACAATCTTTTTGTAGGACGCGTTGCTGAGCGGATTCTTCGAGCATCGAACGCTGTGACCTGACTAGCTGTTCGAGTGCCTCGATGCGTTGCTCGAGAAGATCAAACCGAGATAAGATATCTGCATCCACCGCCGATGTGACTTGTGATAGCGAAGCAAAGAGCACAAATACAAGGAGAGATAGAGATGACGGAAACATGATGATGGTTTTCTTTTTCTTTTTCTGCTTTCTGATCTATGCATGCAAACATTGCCGGAAACTAGTCCTGTTGTTGCATGAGAACTTCCCACTAGTTTGTGCGAAGAGCCGATGATTCCGATAGCTTTGTTGGTGGAACATCGAGATCCCGGAAAGGCAAGACTATCAAAACCGATTGTCACACGAAATAGATGCATATTGATGATTCAAAAAATAGTATTTTGCACGAAAATCTTACTGAACATCATGCCAAGATGCCGCGCCGTCCGAAAATCATGCCTTCCCAGATTATTCTTGTGAATACCCCATTTGCAGCTTGCACGTGTGACAGCCCTCTTTGGAGCCGAACGGTGTCACTAAAGGCGCGTGCCATTTCCATCATATACCGAGATTCGATAGGTTGAACCCAGATTTAGAAGCCTACGACTATCAACACATGTTAAAACCAAGTCGTGGAGCCACTTTTTCAGAAAAGCCTCCCCGTTTTCGAAGATTTCCAGATACATATGTTCATAGTTTGGTTCGTCATACAGTGCATATGATTAGAGTTCCAACTAGTTTAACCTGAACCCCAATATTGTTTCAATCCGCACCTACGCAAGGACACGCAAACGTCACTTCATTCTCGAGCACGCAGGCGTTCGCAATCTGCCGCGCTACATACTCAATACTGTACCGCGATGTGCGTCTCGTGATGGTATCCGGCCACCGTGGTATCTTTCTTCTTAAACACCTCGCATCGTCATCGGGCGATGATGAGTGATGCCCATCTAAAAATTGCTTACTCTGACTGTTGATTCAAGAAATCAGCCTTCAGCAGCTGCCCTGTTTTGTTGACGCTAAACAGTCTATGAGTGGCCACAACAACTCAGCTCCTTTGTAGCATCTCGTTGACAAGAGTATATTTTGACGCTTCACTAGTAGCTCACAATTTTCCAAAAGCAAATCCAACAATACCTTTTTATTGCAAACGCCAAAATCAAAATCTTATTTCCACAATGAAGTCCATGTTCACCACCGCCCTCCTCGTTGCGACTGCCTCCCTCACCAGCGCCTTCGCCCCCGTCCCTGCCAACACCCGCATGACGACCGAACTGAATGGATCCATCCAATTCGTTCGAGGCCTCGAAGAAAAGTGCATCCCCAATGTCAAGCTCACCCGTGCGCGTGACGGCTCCAGTGGTGTCGCCACCTTCGAATTCGACAACCCGAATGTCTTTGATGCCAGCACATCGGCACAGGGTGAGGTCACTGGTATGTTCATGGTCGACGACGAGGGAGAAATCTCAACGACTGATGTCAACGCTCGATTCGCCAACGGAAAGCCACAATCGATCGTTTCCACTTACTGTCATGACATCTCCTGAGCAATGGGATCGATTCATGCGATTCATGGAGAAATACTCAGAAGCCAACGATCTCGGATTCTCGGCTGCCTAAATCGTTTTAGGCGGAAGGTTCCTCGGATCTTTTTTGATTCAAGTCACACAAGGTTCTTGCACACAGCTAACGCACGCAAATCAATAGAAACACGCAAACAAACAAATACCAGAGGTTGGATCGATGATACGAGGCACGGGACAATCGATAACATCGGAGACGGATTTCTGTTCCGGTTGGTTTTTCTTGTGGTTACTGCAAGCTCGTTTTGCTTGCTGGGCACAAGATTTGAAACTTCTACTTTTTTTCTTTTTTGATAATCAACTATAGTACTGTACTGTAATTAAAAACACTCGTGTTGTAGAATCAATACTAGTAATCTTTTTGCGACGGTTTTCTTTCCTTTCTACTGAGAAACTTCCGAGAGGATATAGAAATTTCCATTTCACAATCTATGTTGAATGTGATGGCAGGGCAATGTCAGTAATTTTTCTAGACGCGAATCTCAAGAAACTTGAACGTAGTGAATGAGATGGTCTATCTTCTAAAATTGCCGAAGATCCCATCAAGCAAGAATTTTATGGGAAATTTGCAGAGTAGGCAAAAAAGTTGATACCGCAAAGCAAACACATACAAAGTCAGACGTCGGTAATACACATATGCATATTTACTGCTACTCAAAACTATGAGACATCAAATAAAAATTAGTACTACTCCATTATACGATGGCACTATGCTGATTCTATTTTTCGAATCGATTGCGCAATTCCGTTGAAACCACATTTTACATTGCAAGAACTTGCGGTTTCCCCTTCGAAAGCCTTGGGATATGGAAAAATCTTCAAATCCATTAAAATCCCTATACCAATTCAGTCGATTCGGTTGTATATTGTGAAGTTGTGTCAAAACCTTTGACGCAGATCCAGTGCAAACGCGTAACTGACATTAATCTGATGATTGGGATACAGATGCAGAACTTTCATTTGGTGGAGATGTGGAGCTGTCTTCCGACTCAGATTCACTCGTTCCAGAGGAAGTTCCAGAGGAAGTTCCAGAGGAAGTTCAGATCCAGAGGAACTCGGCTCAAAAGTGGATGCTCCATAATCTGGCATCGGCTTTCGCAATCCCGGAGTATCCTTTTTTCCCGCTGGGTAATGTTTTGCCCGTGACACTTTCACCATAATGATGATGGGCCTGGCCCTCTCCAAGGGCGTCATAGTAATGATGATGAACCTCGGGCTCATTCCTGGCGATAAAGGCTGTGAAAGCCAAGGATTAGGAAGGTCAGCAACAAGATACGTTCGAACGAGAGTCTGTGCAACAATTCAACAACCGTAGGATTCAATGCGATTTGAATTTCCGTGTCAATGCCATTTGGAAGAAAGGAGACAAACAACCGAAACCGAAAAGAATTCCCGAAAACGAAATCGTCAAATGCCAAATGAGATAGAGCATACAACGCCAAGAGAATCAAGCAAGAAAGGAGATCGATGAGACGATGAAATAAAAATCACCACGCAATCTTGTGACAACAGCGAAAGCATGAATGCGGCTGCAATTCAAACCGAAGGGCACTGCGAACTTACGAAGGCCTTGCGGACTGATCCATTGTCAGATCCCATTTTTGTAAATTATTGCGTTGTGTAGGATATGTTTCGCTTTTTCAGAGCTTGAACTACTTTATAAGAAGTCTTCGTATTGCTTTTGCTGAATGGATGAAGGACTTTTTTCGATAGGGCACTGGACGGGGCTAAGATGTCTTGTTACCAGTCGATGTTGAGAACCCACAATGACATGAGGGAAAAGAAAATTTCAACACTTTTTTCTCAGTCAATTTCCGTGTTCGTGGTTCGTGTACAAGATGTACTGGAATCGAACGGATAAATTTTTCTACGGTGAAGGAACTTCACAAACTTCAAAAAAGGCTTCCCACGACCGGCCTGTTTTAGATACGATACACTATCAACGATGGAGATGGGGCCTACTACAAATTTGTCGCGCGTGACGAGAAGAATTTTTGGTCAAAATCATTGGAAATGGAAACTCTGAATTCCGTCTCAAGAAACTCGTGTCACAAAAATGGGATGAAGAATCAATTATTTCGACACAAAGCTGTCATATCTCTCCTCTCTACTGGCAAATCATCGCCACGAATAATCTCTCTTTAAGGAAATGATTGGAAAAAAGACGCTATGTTATTTTAGTTCCTTTTTTGTGATGTTTTAGTAGCTTTCATCATTCATAATACTGGCTTCCGTTCGCTAGCACTATTGTATCGGTCGCATGATGGTTGTCGATTCGTAATCTTTGGCAGGTCCCTGTACCCGGTAGGTGATGATGACCTCCGTTGCCGCCAGTCCATCCAGCTTGACGCGAAAATTGGCTTTATAGAGATCCTTGACACAGAGATGATCGTTTGTCGCCACCCAGTAGCCGTCCTCGTCCTGGTGCTGGAATTTCAGGCTCAAAAACAAATACGTCATCTCTCCGTTTTCGACAAAGAAGAGCTCCAGTGCGCCACCCTCGGTGCAAATATAGTCGTACTCGCGAAAGACGGGAAGCGACTTGGTTGGGGAAATCTCAAACAAGCCATCCTCTCGGTATCGAACGTGCTGATGATCTTTGGAGCGGGAATAGTTGACTTTTCCGTGAATGTACTGACGCTGGGCAATAGCCTTGCCCCGATTGGCAAAGTGAACAATGTCCCGTTCAAAGGACCAATTCCCAACCAAAGCGCTGGCAACAACGCCCGGAAGATGGATGCCAGATTGTCCCTTTTCGACCTCGTTTTGCAGCTGTGCTTGAGCCATTTTCGATAGGTCCTTATCGGCCTGGTAAAAGGCAGGGATGACAATATCTCCGACACTCTGATTCTCGGTGGGAAACTGCGATTGCTGATTCTGAGGACAGCGAACCAGCTAGCGAATCCAGATAACCCACATAATCGAATCGGGGGAACTGTGGACGTAGCAAGGGATTGCGAATGACATTGGAGGTTTCGAGTCCTTTTTCCAGTGTTTCTTTCGAAAGAAAATTCTTCCCGCTGAGATGCTCGGCAGCCAATCGGGCCTGAAGTTCGACTGCTCCCATATACGGACCCCGGTACATTCCCACAAAGGCAAGATTGGGTAAATCGGGATGGAGAGTCTCGAGGTATGTTGTCATGGGGGATGCATTGTCAGCATCGTAATGAATCGTCTCCAAAATACTGCTGCTGCTGCTCGAATCGCCATCTTCTTCATTTTCCGTGCCACAACAGGATTCCAAGTTGGGAGTATATCCCGTGCAGCATATCAGATGGGTGACACCGGACACGATCTCTTCTTCTTGAACAATAGAGTCGCTTCCGTTTGGCCCCTTTGTTTGCCGAGACACCTTTATGCCGTTTCCATCGTCGGTAATTCCCTCCAGACGTCCTCTCACTACTTGAATGCTTCCATTCGAAACCAGATCTAGAAAAAAATCGCTAATAGCCGCCGTCGGAGGTTGATCGAAAGACGATTGGGGAACTGGCAAGATTCGATCCTGTCGAGGGCCCAGACAGTTTCGGAGTTTTTCGTTCTTGCTCCGACAGGTTTCGGGAGTCAACACCGTGACCTCTTCGCTCGTACCATGATCGTGTTTCCGTCTGTAAAAAGCCAAATCAATGGGCAAAAATCCATTCTTGTCGTTTTCCCCGCTTGATGGTGCCGGGACATAGCGGGGTATAACCCATGGAATCTTTGGCATGATCACGGTGATTGGTTCCTTCGCCGATTTGCTCAAATCGACAGCAATTTCTAGCGCCGAGTGCGAGCCTCCCACAACGACAATCTTGGAAGAATCCGCAAAGTCCTCGTGGGAGGAATAATCCTTGGAATGAAGAATTTGCATTTGATCTGTCGTTGTTTCAATGTTCGATGCTAGCTTTTGCAGCACACCCGAAGGATACTTTGGTTTGGAGAAAAAGCCCGTAGCGAGAACGACACCCCCAAACTCTTTCGAATGTTTAGTTTGTGCCACCGAATCTGTCCATTCAACTCTATATTTCTGGTTGTCGATTTGGATATCGCCATTGTCGGAAGGATTGTTGTTGTCGATTCCTATCGGCGATATTTTGGTAACCTTGCAATCGTACAAAAAAGAACACTGGGGATCACCACCCTTGCTTTCTGTGGCATCTGCTTCACCATCGCCCGTATCATGGTCGAGAAGGAACTCTTTTGCGTAGGCATTTAGATACCAATCCATATCTTCCTGCGATGGAAACGTCGGTGTGTCTTCTGGCCAAGGAAAGTCCGAAAACCGACAAGTGTGCTTGGATAAATTCGTTCGGAGGCCTTTCCACATGGGAGTCGATGAAGGTGCTGATGGTGGCGTCAATTGCTGCGAAGGTGTCGACCAGGCACCCCCAAGTGTCGCTGCTGCTTCGAATACGCAGCAGCGCAACCCGCTGGCTAGCAAGTGTCTGGCGGTGACTAGCCCTGCAGATCCAGCTCCGATGACGGCAACCTCGATCATGATTTCGTTGTTGTTGGTAGTTATTTAACGCTTTTGTAAGTGTGGGCAAGAAACTAAGCAGAGTGAAACCTTTAATCAATAAATGTGGATCGAGATGATCCACATCAATAAGCAATTAGATGAAAGTAGGTTTGACAACTTTCTCGAGGAGAGGAGTGATTTGAGAGAGAAGATAACTGATGTTGTTATCTTTCTTGGCCAAAAACATCAATCATCAAGGATTCATTCATTCATCCGAAGCGCGCGTCAAGTTATTTGAATCGAACGATTCGAATAAATGTCATCACTGTTACAATCTATTTTCGAGGAGTAATTCGATAATTCGATATACAACAACACTATATACTATTATTCGTACTCCTGCATAACATCCCGAAGCGCTTGCATCCACTCTTGCAAAAGTCTTGCAACCTTTGGCGGAATCTTTAGTATCCTCTTGCTTCGCAGCAAATCCTTATCCCGTCAACCATCCAAAGAGGCCACTGCTTGTTCCGCTTGCGGAAGCTCCTGCATCTTCCTCCTTGGATTCGGACGTGGATGACGAGACTGGCGCCTTGGTGTGCTGGTACAAAAAGGCCTCGAGGCGGTCAAAACTCGAATGCGTATCCAGGGCATGCCCGTAGGCCAAATCAAAGAAAGCCGGCTTGCAAGGCAGAGGCATCGGTCGAAGGTCGGCAATCGGAGCACGGAGGCTTCCCCCATCACAGTCGTTCAGACGCAGCAAGAGTGGACGATCCGTCGTAATGGCAACGGAAGCCGTGGCCACATCGCCCGTCGCCTTTTGGAGTTTGCGGGCTTGTTGACGCTGTGAGAGAGCCATGGCAGCCTTGATGGCACCGATGGAAGATTCCAACGGCAAATCCTCCAGCTGTTTAAGGTAGTCTTCCGAAAAGGGCATATCCTCGTCACAGGCGGCGATTTCTTCTTCTGCACGCTTGGCCAAATCACCCGAATGTTCCAGGAGGGCAAGAGCAGGCCCGTGCTTGTGAAGCTGGGTAAAGTAAGACCATCCCATGTAATAGGTTTTGAGAGCACGCAGCCTCAAAATGTTTGCCTGGACCTGCAAGACGAATTCGTCGTCTTCTTCGGAAGTTTCCGAAGGTCGGGGAAGGTTTAGCAGCGACTTGGCATGCTGCAAGACGGCATCGTAGACGTGAACCTTTTCCGAGGGACCCATGGAGGTGGCAACAATGAGGTTCTCCGTGTGTGCCATGACCTTGGTAGTTTTTGTGTACTGAAGGTAACCTCTCCATAGAGTGTATTGCTCAAGTTTTGCCTGAACGGCGGGGCCAGACACAGAGGAAGTCTTGGCAGAAAGTCCCTGCTCCAGAGATTGGACAACCTCGATTGCATCGTCCAAAATGGAAAGGATTGTCAAGAACTGGGTTTCCTTGTGGGCCTCGGACGCTTTGTCTGCCTCTTCCTTTGCTTCCTGTTCTACCGAATGCAATTTCAGCAGCAAGACTCGCAAATCCTTGTTGTCCAATACAAGCTCTGTATCTCGAAAGACGATTGAATCCTCGTCATCCTCGTCAGGCAGATTGATCCTGCTTTCCGCTGCTGGGCAATCGTGGTTCTTCCATGGTGGGCTCGCCCGCTTGTTTGAGCTCGTACTGACAGTATCGAAACATTGGACGAAGGATCGTATCAGCTCTCGTGACAAACAAATCGTGTTTTTCCAGAAGCTTGAGAGCATCGTCATCTCCTTCTTGGGCGATACCTTCTCCACTCAATTGGTGACACAAGGTCATGGCACGGGCGTAATTTTCGCTTGCGATCTAAACGGAGAATAGCATTAGCATAAATTGATGATTCATCGACAGAAACGATCAAATGCAAAATATTTTGTGTCAATGGTTAGGTCGAATAAGCATCAACATTGAATACAATTTTGTTCCTTTTCCAAAACATCTTGACGACTTCCTAACTCCACTCATTACTCACCTGATACTTCATTTGTTCCATTGCGTAGTTTGCCGACATCCAAGCTTGATAGGCTTCACACTCAGTCTGGGTTTCGGAATCGGCGGAAAGCTTGGCCTTTTCCACCAAGAGCGTCGCCCACTGGTTTGCCCTCTTGAGCTTTTTCAGGACGGCCTGTCGCTTGTTGCGTCCACCCTTCTTGCGGAGTTCGTTCGCATGCGCCCATGAGCGCTCGGAGCTGACCAGCAAATGCCACAAAATGTTGACGTGTGGGATGGGAACCGAAACAGTGGTTGTGGTAGGTTCGGCCTCGCTGCCTTCTTCTGCCTCAACGACAACCTCCTTGGTCAGCGCCAGAGTGTCGTGGGTTCTACCGCAAAAGGCGTGGCGTCCCCCGGCAGTCTTTGGTTTGTTGGGATTTGGGGTTGCGTATTTTCCGGAATGTTTCAGCAGAGACTTTGCTTCTTTTGGCTTGTTGGCAAGCCTGGACAACCTGCGGGTACAGTAGGCGTGGTATTGCGCATAGTCGTCGTGACGGACACCGTGGGTGGTTTGTTGGGCATCCAGCCAGGAATGAATGTCTAGGTGAAACGGCTCGGGATTGGCCTCTGCTTCGGGAGACGACATGATTTATTGGCCTTCAGTGTTATTGATGCTCACGAGAGGGATCTGCTTTATCGCTTAGCAACAGTCACGGAAAGAACGGGACGTATTGTATTGTCGGAGGACGACAGTTCCGCATTTGTTAATGATAAAGGAGATGAATAATCATTGAACTTTTACGCATTTTACGTGCCTTCATTTTTGCGTTTCTCGATGATTCGGTCTGCTCGTCGCCAGCAGACATGTTTTCCGATTTAGTCGAACTAATCAAAAAAGAAATAGCAAGTCAAACCTGTTTAGTCGAACTAATCAATCAAAGGATTAGTTCGACTAAAACACAAAACCTAATTAGTCGAACTAATCAATCAACGGATTAGTTCGACTAAAACACAAAACCTGTTTAGTCGAACTAATCAATCAACGGATTAGTTCGACTAAAACACAAAACCTGTTTAGTCGAACTAATCAATCAACGGATTAGTTCGACTAAAACACAAAACCTGTTTAGTCGAACTAATCCTCAAGTTGATTAGTTCGACTAAAATGTAAAAACCGTTTAGTCGAACTAATCCTTCCCTTGATTAGTTCGACTAAAACGCAAAATTTATCCACCCGATCATTTTTTCGGATTTTTCGTGCTGGAAACGGAAAACATGCCTCCGTCATTTTTCACGACAGATTTTTCGTGTGCTTCCTCTCAAAATGAGAAAGAGCAGGCGACGATGGCATCTTCGTTTTCCGTCTCTTAGCTCGACAAAGAGGGAAGCACTTTCAGCACTAGACACTAGACTTTAAAATCACTCACTTGAGCTAGGATATCATGTGTAGCTACTTTTTAGAGCGAATGGAATGGAGAAGAACAAGCGTTGGTCTACCTTCCAGCGCTGTAAAATCACGTGTCCGTTTCTTCTAATGAATCGGAACCAACAGAAATGTGCGTTTCGATCTCTTTCTTGTTCCCAAGAGCAAAGATCCTTATCACAGTAGAACAATTTAATGGATTTTTTGTGGCTGTGAGAGGGCTTGGATCGTTGCCCCGACTCGTAAGCAACGCAAAATCCAAGCAATGATATTTCCTTTTGCTGAACAATACAAGCATTGTTTGGGGGGTCGGGATCTATGACCATGAACTTTTTCCAACCGAGAACAACAACAAATCCTTCGGCAAAACCTGAAGACCTCAATATTGGTAGTTTGCCCGACGTCAACAAGGTCATGTTAGTCGCCAGTGATTGCGAAAAATATCCACGCAAAGAACTCCAAGAAATGAGAGAATCCTCTCCGTCTTCCATTCGGCACATTCTCTTCCCGTCGAGATCGCCTCCTCCTGCGACCAAAAAGCGATTGAAAGAAACGACCAAGATTCCTTCTCTTGCTCTTGTGATCGATGGATTCGCTGCTGCCAAGATTACTCCTTCGAGTTACAGCACTGGAAGTCCTCCCAAACGGTCTGTTCGCCAAACCCTGCACCGTCGCAACAAGCATGTCTTTGTGTCCTCGCATTCGCCTACCAAATCAAAGTCGTCCTCTCCATCGAAAGCCAGAAGCATTCGCAAGCGTCACCGTCGCCACAATGTTGCTCTCAATGCCATGGATTTCGAGAGTCTCTTGAAGATGGAATAAGAGTATCCATATACAGAGATACCATTTTCCTTTTGCAGCGGGTGATAGCTACGAGTGCATGAATGACACTCATTGTTAAGCCACGCACTTGTCGTTTCGTTGTACTTTTGAGACGATGAGATGTGTTGTCGCACGAAATCGTGTGAGCACCCGCAAGAACCAAAAGAAGAAGCTGTCTGATCTTTTCCCTCATTAAGTTGACGGAATGATGCAGTTTATCGATTTCAAAACATTGCAGCATCACTGTGATTATCGATTCGGATGTACGCTTTTGTCACTACATTCGGTTGGTGAACGCACCGTGATTATGCCGAAAACAGAAGAATATCGACTGATGCTCTCCTCATTAAGTTGAAAGAGAACACAGCACAGATCGCAAAACAACCACGTACAAGAACTTGTTTGGAATTTTTTGCGAATTGTTTGGTGATTTCCGCTCATTAAGTTGACGGATGTCCAAACAGAACCGAGAACCAAAATCTGAAAACGAATACCAGGAAGACTAGTTCCTCATTAAATTGATGGAACAAACGGATCCGACTCATTGCTTTTCCAAAGCAAAACGAAACTGCCCTTCTCTATACCGCGGAAGCAGGCACCGAATTAGGAAATACGCCGTGATTAACTGTATGAACGGCAAATTAAACCCAAATTATTATTATCTTACAAACTTTAATGAATTTGATCGTTCATCATCCATAGCTCAGTCGACTTTAATTCCTCCTACCTGGCTGTTCCACCCGTTCAATTCCCAATCGACACAATCGTTGACGATGAGGGGATCGTTCTTCGACACCAAGTCGTAGGCTTCCTGGTAGGACTTTGCGGCTACGAACATCAGTCCACCTCCCCCGGGTTTACCTTCCGAATCCACCCGGTATCCCGAAACAATACAAACTTCGCCTTGCGCCCTTAGGTCTTTGACCCACTGTGTGTGGGCATCCAGGTGTGGCTTGATCTCCGGAAACTTCAAGGACGTTTTAAAAGTTTCCGTCTTGCAAAACCAGGATTCACCGGGCAAGAGATGTTTTCGAAAGGATGGAAGCTCCATCTCCAGGTCATACCAGAGTTCTTTTCCGTGGACAATGGGGCTCGGTCGATTGACTCTGAAACCACACCTTACATAAAATCCCAAGAGGTGCTGCTTGGCGAGCAAGACGATAGATTCAAGGGACACAGATTCATCGCCCTTGGCCAATTTTCGCTGTTGTTCTTGTTCCCGAATAGTTTCGATGTATTGGTTCAGGAGCTTGGTGGCCAAGCCCTGTCGGCGGTAGTCTTCGCTAATCACCACGCTGTGAACGGCCAGCAACGGCCCGGTGGAATCATGGAGTGCCGACATTGATTCTTCCGTGAATTCGTGACACCGCGTTCCACACACAAATCCCAGTATGCTATCGCCATTGGTGCATAGCAAAAAGTAGTCGTTTGCGTATTTCTGTCGGTTGACGAGTGATTCCATCGTCGCAGCCTCATCGGAGGGATAGGATGCCGATTCGATCTCAAAGCAACGTGGAATATCCTCGGCGGCTGCTGGTCGAAATTGGACTGTTAGCGCATCTCCATCGCTAGTCGTAGCGGTGGCTTGTTCGGATGCCATGGATAAAGGCGAGAATATCGTGTCGAAGGCAGCAGGGGAGGAATGAGAATTCCTGGCGGAAACTAAGAATGCCGATGATGTTGCAGCAAAGGAAAAAACCGCCAATCCGATAACAAGTAAAAGGATGGACGCAAATTGGATGTTTGCAATTCTTCTGTGTTTGATGCGAGGTATCGACATTGTGATGCACATTTGCGTTGACCAAGAGTCGATAGCAATATTATGAATACTACTTGATGACTAAAAGGATTTTGATTTTGATGATGAAAGAAAGATCTTCCCAATGAATTCGTTTGATATCAAAATGTCTGTCCGTATGTGCGTAATTGTGGACGTTCGTTTCTTGCGCGCTGATAGTTCATAGGTATCATGAATGAATCACAATGAACAACATCATCTCCATTCTCAAAATCATTTTCGGTGATTTGACTACAACTACTATTCTCCTTTCTGTGTCCTAAGAACAATCTTGTTGAAAGAGAAAACACAAATCCAACTACAACTATTCCCTGCAATAATCCAAAGAACGGCTTCGAAAATGATTCGTAACAGCAGCAAGATGCTGCGAAGAGGAATGCGATGTTGCCAATACCGTTCGGCGGCAGCAGCAGTTGTAACTCCCTCTGCGCTTCTTGAATCGCCTGCGGCAACGAATCAAGATATCCAGCATCGCTTGTTTCACATCAATTCAAGCACTGCGATTCACACTCATCCTATTCTCCCGGCTTCCAGACAAAGAACAATCCATCCACAATCACGTGAACATGAGTGGCTGCAGTCAATACTTTGACAACGAATCCGAATACCACAGTGTCGCCGACGAAACCCTCGAGGACCTTCAGGACGCCGTTGAAATAGCCATCGAAGACAACGATATTGGTGGCAACGATGTCGAACAGCCCGAGGTTGTCTATGCCAGTGGTGTTCTGACTATGTCCTTTCCGCCCCATGGAACATGGGTCTTGAACAAGCAGACACCCAATCGACAAATCTGGTGGTCCTCTCCCATTTCTGGGCCAAGGCGGTACGAATACGATCCGAATTCTTCCGAGTGGGTCTACACGCGGAGCGGGGATGGAAGCGAGGAGACACTCTCCAAGGCAATCACGGATGAATTCCAAGAAATCTACGGAATCGAGCTCGACATGTAATCGTTCTTTTGCAACTGTCGCAACAAAGATTTCCACGATATCATACATCACACTAATAAATCGTTTCATGAATAGATAGATCGTGAAAACAAGGTTGTCAAGTACCTACGTGTATAGAAATAGTTTGGAAATACCACAGTGTAGTATGAATGTAGAATTTTATAAGGATGAATTCTAGTTATTTCTTGGAAGGCACAAAAATCTTTTTGTTTCTGGCCAATGATTCGGCATTTGCTCTCAATATTGAATGCCGAGGATATTTATCGTTTGTGAGAATTGAAAGATGGATATAACATCCTACGTCCTTCGACTCTATCTTAGTCGTTTAGCAGGTCATCGAGATCGTCGTCGTCGCCTCCCCAATCATCGTCTCCTCCCCCACCAAGGTCGTCGCCTAGGTCGAGGATCATCATCGAGGCCCAGATCGTCATCAAGGTCTAGGTCAAGATCGTCTCCAAAGCCGTCCGGTATCAATGCTGGTGCTGGCGCTGGTGTGGGAGCAACGAAAGGTTTGGGTTTCGGAGCAGGTGGCTTGGCAAACTGCCGGTGTGGCCGCAAACTTTTTCGGCAGGGTAGCCTTTGGCTTTGGAGCGGGTTTTGCTTTCGGCTTGGGCGGAGGTCCGCCAAAGCCCATGGTGGCAAACAAATCGTCATCGGAAGCACCCAAGAGTTTCTTCTTCTTGGGTTTGGCCACCGCGGTGGTGGTCTTTTTCGGTCCGAGGCTGGTAATGCCCATGGTCATCCCTCCTATCGTCCCCGGCATCTCCACACCCGATGCCGTGGGCATGGGAATGGCTGGTGTCGGCATTGGTACCGCCGGTGTTGTTGTTGTTGGCGAAATTGTTGTGACTGTCGACGGCATTGACATTGGAATCGTAGTCGTTGGTCTCGAAGGAGGCAGTCGCGTGGGTGGTGGGCTACCATATGCTTTGGTTTTTCCACCGCTAAGGCTCTTGGAAGTCAGGCTCATGGCCTTTGTTGGAGGCAATGCGGGTTTTGTTTTGACAACAGGTTCGGCTTCATCGCCGGAGGAAGGTCGTCGGTGCAAGTGGGTATCGTTCTTGTAGCTATTGCTGCTGGAAAACGTCGGAGTGGTGCTGGCAAACGCCGGAGTCGTCAGTTCAATGTCTTTTTTGCTGCTGGTTGCCGTGTCATCGCCCCAATCGTCGTCTCCCCAGTCATCATCGTCTCCATCAACACTGGCACCATTGTTATCGTCGTCACCCCAACCCCATTCTTCGTCGTTTCCTTCCTCCGAGGCACTGTCGAATCGAATCAACAATCAGACACGCAAACTATAATATCATAAATTAGAAATAAAAATTCCACCTGCAGGTAATCACTGAAACATGTACAAAGTTCTACTCACACTTGTTGGTATTTGGTCGATTTCGACACCCCGCCAGCCTCGGCATCAAAGCCTTTGTTCGCTTTGTCGATGAAATCCTGAACGATTGGCATAATCTTATCCTTTCGCTTGAAAGCGAATGCTCCTAACCCAATAAAGACCACAAACAAAAAGAATCCAACAGCACCACTTCCTTCGTCATCGTCCCAATTGTCCTTCGGAAATTTTGTTCTCTTCTTTCGCAGTTTCCTTTTCTTCCGTCTTCTTTTCTTCCTCATTCTTATCGGTCTCGTTGTTGTTGCTTTCGTTGTTGGCACTATCGTCGGGTTTGTCCTCGGGTTTCTCATCATTTTTCAGGAACAATTGGTGACTCTGTCTCCTTTTGCTCCTCTGCTGGTTTCTCCTCGGCAGCAGGATCCTTCGCATCCTCGGCGGGTTTATTCTCTTCCTCGTCCTTTGCTCCATCTTCGGATTTGGCTTCCTCGCCGTTGGCTTCCGGGGTTCCTTCCTCGGGTCTCTTTTCACCGTCATCGTCCTTTTTCGTCGTTTAGTGCGGGATCAGCTTCTTCTTTCTTCTCCTCTTCCTCTCCGGCATCCTCTCCGCCTTGCTGTTCTTCGACTTGATCAATCTGCCTCTGGTCGTTTGTATCAAGCAAGATATCTTGTACCGTTCCCGCTTTGTCGTTGTTGACGGAATCCGATAACTCCATGCCCGCGTTTGAGGCAGCCAAGGGTGTTTCGGCCGACGCCACCACCAGCAATGCCGCTAGCGTTAGAGCAAGCGGCAGCCTGCGAGCAAATATCGTCCTGCTTGCCATTTGCTTTGGTTTGATTGGATTTGTTTCTATAAGATGAATTGTTCTTTTTCAGAATCGAATGTACGTAACTTAGCTGTTGTCTCTTCTCGCTTGCACATCGACAACAAATGAAATACGAATACTGAAATGACAAGAATTGCTTTTTGGGATGGGTCTTCTTGGGTCATGCCGTTTCCGATTGTTTCGTGTTTCTTGTCTTCTCACGGTCTTTCTGCGCGCACGTTATTTTTTGCATTCGATCGAACGGGCGCTGCACAAACGACGCTCGCTTTGGGTCGTGCGGGGTGTACCAAGCATGAAAAGAACGGCCTATTCCACAAATATACTAAACATATCATCTGTATATATATGAATATGGTGCTTGAATCTTTCTTTTTCTCACCCGTGACAGACACAACACGTGCTCTATTATTGTTCAACTTTCCCCGTTGAGTTTTCGAGTTTCGAATTTTTTTGAGAAAGCCATGCAAGTCTACAATAAAATTTCCTCTCGTCATACGTGAACAATCAAACAAATCGATGCAAGCATTGCGACTACATCTTCATCTATTTGCATGAACGGTCCCCAATTCATCTCTCCATCGATAAAAGGAGAAGAAAAGTCCTAATTTTTTCTCAAACAAATGCTTTTCACACTCTTCAGTTTCCTTTGCCTCTTGGCCATCACAACCAATGCTTCCGCAGGCATCGACAACATCCAAAACGAGTTGATCGAATGGGTTCGCTCCAAGGGCGGCAGTTTTTCCGACAAGCTTGAGATTCGGAGGGTTGATCCTGCTGATCCAACGTCGTATTTGGGTGTCTTTGTCCGAGAACCCATCCCCGCGAAGGAAAGCCTCTTTGTCATTCCACGGGATTGCTTCGTTCATGTCTTTGACACGGCCACTCCCTATGACGAAAATGAGGATGACGAAGCGACCATCAACAAGGCCTATTTTGGAAATTTGTGCCAGCTGGCCAACAAACTCATGGGGGAAATGAAACTGGGAACAGACTCGGAGTATGCTCCCTATATTGCCTATCTCCAAACGCAAAAACCAGGCCAGACTCCGGCCAATTGGTCCCCGCAGGGAAAGGAGCTCTTGCGCAAAGTTGTGGTTCCCGGAAGCCCCATGGTCGATTGGATCGACTGGAACTTCAAGGGGGAGAAACACGACTGTCTCAGCCGAATTTACCAAAAGCAACGATAGTGAAATTTCCTTTGAGGAGCACATGGTGGAAATGACGCTTCAGAGGTGCTACGACACGGCCTTGATCCCCATCTGGGACATGGTGAACCATGACAATGGCCGAATCAACACGGAAAACGATTCCATGCACGATCCGGAGGGCATGAAGGTCCGAGCTCTTGTAGATTTGAAAGCGGGTGAAGGAGATTTTTGCCAGCTACGACAAGTGCCTCGACTGCGGCGAATTGAGCGAGTACTGGGGGACGCCCGAAATTTTAAAGGATTTTGGCTTTGTCGAAAACTATCCGCACCGGTGGATTTTTGGACCACAAGTCATCTGGGTCGAGGTCTATGACGACGAGGAATACGACTTTGTTGCGTGGTTCAGCGAGGTGGAGGGGACTCCACCCAGCGAACAACAGCTGGACTTTTTGCGCAAAGAGGTTGCCCGCCTCGAGGCTATTTCTCTGGGCGAGCAGGGAGATATTCCCGACCGAGAATGGGACACCATTCAACGATATCACAAGGCGGCTTTCAATGACCTGAGCGCGGTAGTGGAGTGGTACGACGGGCAAGCGGAGGCGGAAGAGGCTGAACTGTGATCTTCGTCATAATAGATTCGAAATGATTCCTTCCTTCGTCCTTTCAAAGTGTTATCGCGCCAGCAATATATTCCTGTGAACACTTCTGAATCTGTCATGAATCGATCATGCTTAATTCGCTTGATTAGGAATCATGTTAGTACAGCAAATGTTATTGTAGTTTTGATGATATTGAAATGAACAAATTAATAATAATCCCTTCAGCAAGAAAGAATAGTAGAAAAGCCTTGTTTGATCCTCTTTTAATCGATCAAGTCGATTGAATCGCAGTGGATCTTTTGTGGGCGTGACAATTCGAAAATGCCTTGGCACCGCGCGAGCTTTGTCGATTGGCTGTAGTGAGCATGCTACGGTAGGTATTTTTGATACCACTAGAGAAGGCATGCTTACTTTCACTAAGACATGCCGAAGGGCTATGAGGAATCGTATGGATATTCAACATCACCAAACAATCAATCCCATTGTTGTTGTCGAGAGACTCATTCCGATCAGCATTGCACACCAAGGAAATCCTTCATCGATTGGACTAAATAGAGTTTGAAAGAAGAATCTGATATCCCATCAGTCAAGTGTGTCAAGAAGTCGGTTGATTGGATATTATATAAATCATTGCTTGCAATTACATTCCTGGATTCGATTGTGAATAAAATCATATACAAACGCCAATGTTGAGAAACGTTTCTTCCAGTGCGGCGGTTCGCCGAAGCCGTCTGTTGGTGCAACGAACCCAAGCAGCAACTTCCCAACCTGCTCAAAGATCCTTTGCTACATCGGATAAGAAACGCGCTCTGAATGCCCAGCAGCTCAAGGGAACAAAGACTACGGAACCAACAAAGTCGGGAATCCCTCCCCCAGAAGCGGCAGTCGAAAAGGAGGCACAAGCCGGCGGTGGTATGCAGGCAGTAACCACCTTCTTGCTGCTTTCGGCGGGTACAGGTGCCGCCTATTACGGCGGATTTCTCGACAACAAGTTGGGAGACAAGTACAAGTCGACAACTGTCCTCAAAGACGAAACAGAGGCGCCCAAAACACCAATTGTGAAAAAGGAACCCGAGCCAGCGCCAGTGGAGACACCCAAAAAAGCAGTGGCAGGACCTCAAAAAGAAGGTGAAATCTTCAGCAGAGTCTTCGTCTTCCAAAAAAGCGGACGAGTCCCTCGCCAAGGTGGCCAAGGAGGAGGTTGCCATGTCCAAAAAGGAGGTTGAAGAATTCAACGATATTATTGCGGACGTGATTGGCTGAAGCCACCCTCGAAGTGGAAGGCTGTTCAAGGAAGCCGTCGCTGCTATTGCGGAAGAAGAGAAAAAGCAAGCCGCAAAAGCGGCCAAGATGGCCAAAAAGGCAGCCGAAAAAGAAGAAAAAGGAAGCACCAGTTGCCGACGAACCGACTGTGAATGGGATCTGCCATGGTCGCGACATCGACGCTAGATGAAGCCAAGATTATGAAAGAGATCGAGGAGCTCAAGAGCCAGCTGAATCAGCGCACGGCTTCGGCACTTCAGGAGGCTCATACAGAACTCGCCAAGCTTGGAGCGATGGATGTCATGGGTTTGGATTTGGACAAAATGACACCCTCGCAGCTCAAGGTTCGATTGGTTCAAATGGCCCGAGATCTGGAGGAACGAACCAAGTGGGAGGCTGTACGATTGCAAGAATTCTTGTCCATGAAGGAAAAGGAAGTAGAAGACAGGTAAGTATTGTTTTTTTCAAAACGAAAGAATGATTCAATGTTTTTATTTGTTTGTTCATTGTTCCTTGGTCATCGATTTCTATTACTGAACCTTTATTGCTTTTTTCATCCGTTATAGGATACGTGCTGCTCATTAAAAAGCTTCGCATTCGAAGCCGAGCAACTCCAGGAAGAAAAGCTGGCGGAACAGAAAAAGACACTTGTGGCCCAGGCAGAAGAAGTCCTAAAGGAACACCAAACACGATCAGGACGCCTTCCTCGAGAACTCGATGCAGATCCAGGAAAAGGCACATGCAGAAGACAAGGCTGCCTTTGAACAAAAAACAAAGGAGGCCATGGAGGCCAAATACGAAGAACTTCTCGGAAAGGAACTGGCCAAGATCAAGGATGACTTTGCAACCAAGATGAGACAGCGAGTTAGCCAGATGGAAGAACTGACCAAGAAACTTTCAGATCTGGAAAGCTCCCTTAAAATTTCCCAGGACTTCAAGAGAGGTTCTCTGGAGGCCCACCGCATCACTGCCGCGGCTATTGCCCTCATGGAAAAGCTAGAGTCGGGTGACCCAGCCGGAGCTGCTGTTCGAGCCCTGGAAGCTGTTGCCTCGGACAATGCCGTTGTCACCGTCGGCGATTGCCGCTCTGCCAGCATCGGTATCGCTTTCGGGTGTTTCAACGCTTCAGGAACTGCAGACATCCTTTGACTGAGACTATCTATCCTCTGTGCCGCAAGGCTGCAAACGTTCCGCCTGGGGTCGATGGCTTGGAGGGCCAGTTGATGGGATCTTTCTTTTCTATGTTGAGATTCGCTCCAGGGCCCCAAGAAGCAGCTCCGGAATCAGAAAAGGACGCCTCCGAGTACGTTCTAGCGCGAATCAAGCGATACGTTCAGCTTGGTGACCTAGGAACAGGCCATTACGGAAGCCAAGAAAGCTGGATGGACAGGTCGCCTTTACTGCCAAAGACTGGGCATTCACAGGCGAACGGATCGAGTGGCAGTAGAAAAGGCACTCAAGGTCATTCGAATGGAGTGTGCCCTCGCCAACGAAACCCTCACCCAGGCCACAAGCGGCGCAATAGTTGTTCGGCAGTCCTTCTAATATCATAATCTTGAGAAGTAGATTCTAATCGTAGCCTCTTAAAACTTCGACTATAGTAGTAGCTCATGACAATGTGCTTCCACCGTAGCAATCGTAGCGATGTAATAGCTTTATCTGTCAGGAAGAGTCAAACTACGATATTGTGCAACGTCCCTTCTTTTGTTTCCAAACTTTAATTTGCTCCCGTAGATGAGATCATATATTGAAACAACTTGTATCATTTGTTATGAATGAATATCACTTTGCTTTACGTATTTATATACTACTGAATACATTCATGTAATTTGGCTAATCGCATATTTTCAAGCAACATCGTATTCCCCATGGAACAACATTTTGCTCCAAGCTGTTGACTATTCTACAAAGCCATGTTCTAAACATGTTTTTCCCCGTTGTAAAACAACAACAGAATGTTCCAATGAATATTGAAACTCCTCTCACGATAGAGGCGTTTCGAAAGCACTCCAGGCAGTGACTGGAAATTGCAACTGTTTGAGTGTTTCCCGGACACGATTCCGGAAACTGATTTTATACCCTGCTTTCTTAGAATCCAATTTTTCGTACGTGGACAATTTCCGCACAATCTTCTCATCGATCATCGTATCCTCCGCACAGCTTTCCCAGTATGATCGTAAAGTGTGCCAGGTGGATGGAATATAAAGCTTCCAGTGTCATTTCGGCTCAAGCTTCCAACGTATAGGGATGTATCATCCAGTCGAACAACGCATCCCATAAGGATTCCCGCCTCAGATTCCTCTTCGATTTCATTGTCATCTTTACTTTCATCTTTGCTTTCGCTATCGCATATGCTTTCTGTTTGCCAAGGAGGCTAGGTCCGCTGTAGGATCCCCAGTGGCCGCTCACTTGTATACGATGGTTTTTGATTCGGGGGCAGTCCTTTCCCACACGCGTTATCGGCAGAGACGCAATGCGAGGTCGATGCACGAGTGGGACAAACTTGGACGATGCTGTGGAAGCAAGCGATGACGATGACGATGACGTCGATGCATAAGATGTGCTGCTTGTGAGTGTGGTAGATGTTGCCACAGAGGACGAAGTCACAGACGACGATTCTCCCTTCGTCGCCAGTTCTGGTATCGGATGATGGTGTTGATGAGATGATTTCATTATCAGACCTGTCGGTGATTGCCAATGGTTTTGCAGTTGAAGGATCAAGAGCAAGACGTTTGCTCTCGTCGTCCTTGATTCGGTTATCCCTCTTGGGCTTGAACCGTATCTGCAAGTAAGAGACAGAGTTTTTTCATCATTCCCTTCATGTGCCTCAACTCTTTTCGTTGTCGATCAATCAACCGTTGTTTGGATGCACACGACTTGCAAGAACACGAAGGATCTTCCACAGGTACAATAGATTCCGTTCTGGTTGCAAGGGCAGAACTTGTTTCACAACTTTGGTGTTGAGTCAATGCAGCAATATCGTTATTGCTGATTTTTGGTTGAATCCCCACAGTATGGAAGGTCGACTTGCTGGTCCAAATGGAAAAGATCTTTCTCACTGATTGTCCGAACAATTGCCGTTGATGATACCAATTCCGAAGTGGTTCTTTGTGTGGTAGTGGTTGTAGTAGTTTTGGTTTCTGTTGTTGTGGTTGTCATCACAGCTGACTCCTCCACACTCATAACGGAATGCTCCCTCCGCATTATTTGCTTGTGGCCGTGAAGTATTTGTCAGAACATGGAGTAGAACACGAGCAAATATCGTCGTCACCATCCTCATACTCGTATTCGTTATTCTCTAATTCTTCGGTGCTGAATTCCCTCGCCTGTGTGTCAATGACTATCCAGTTCTTCGTCCAACTCTAACCCACGACTGTCGGGATTGGAAATCCAATCGGCAATGTCTTCGTCTTCGTCCAAAACAAATTCGATTCGTTTAGCTTCCTCTCCATCCTTCAGCAGAGAGGGGACTGGTATGGAAACTCGGAGTTGGACTCGAGGCAGATGTGGCAATAGAAGCCGTAGTAGCAGTATCTGCGTCGGAAATAGCTCTATTGCGACTCGGCGATCCGAAGAGTTGCTTGGGTTTCAAATCAATGAAACCATCGCTTTTGCGTCTCTTTGGGTAGTCCTTTTCTGGTGAGGAAAACATGGGTGATCTCGGCGGGAGCCCCAATGGAGTCAGAAAGGTAACCAAACCCTATACGTGCTTGGTTTTATCCCTGTGGTGTGGTATTCACCAATGGTCGTCATCGTAGCGAACTGATCTCGAGACCAGATCGCTCGCTTCTGCTCTCCTGAAAGTGCTGCTTCGTGGCGAATGATCTTAGACCAGATCGTTCGCTTTTGCTCTCCTGAAAATACTGCTTTCGCAAGTCCATAAAGGTAGATGCCTTTTTGGTAGAAGCAGCTGTAGCGTTCGAAGAGGATGAAGCGGCGGGCATCCCTGCAGTGTTCCCGGCGGAATTGGCGGGGTAGAAAATGGTTTGGTGGAACATTCTCGGATCTTCGATAGCCGCCTGCTTTAGGCCCGGAAATGATGGCACTGACAATATCAATGATTCACTGTGTCGATCGATCTTTCCCTTGTTGCTGATATTGATCCTGGAGTCTCTCTCCGTTGGTAGCGCCTAGAATGTTGGACCCCAATAAATCTTTCTCGGCTTGTATGTGCAGGTGCCCAGCAGTTGGATTTCAGTAGGGACTTTCGTATGTAGTGTTCGATGCTTGTTCTATACAAGTACAGAATTTCACAAGTTCGCATCACTTTCACAGAGGCGACAAGTAGGAATTGATATCTAAAGTCTTCTCAGATGATTAGAACAGCTATTTTTAGGAGTCATCGATAGTCCCTCTTTCATCGCTTTGTACGTACTCTGACATCTCGGTGACAAGGTGCGCCATTAACTTGGACTGTGTTCATTTATGCCTCCAAGACCACGATCGAATATAAACTTGGGAGTGCAAATACTTCTTCCGTGCTTCGAAAACGCTTTTTTGGTATTTTTGGTCGTCCTCTGCGCGTAGAATTCAGTAGACATCCTACGCATAAAATACATTTATTAGTCGTGAAGGAAAAACGCTTTCAATGCAAGTTTAGTCGAACTAATCCTGTATCACGGGTTCGTATGAACCCAGAACGCTTTCATATGAACCCGATTTTGAATTGAATCGAATTAATCCTGTGGCACATACAATTTAACGTCTGTTTGATTAGTTCGACTGACATATTTTCATTTTAATCGAGCTAATCAAAAAGCCGTTAAATTGTATGTGCTACAGGATTAATTCGATTCAATTCAAAATCGGGTTCATATGAACCCAGAACGCTTTCATATGAACTCAAATATTTTAATCGTATTAGTCTAAATTAATGCTCTCGAGCAGCCCGGTGAGAACTTTGTGCGCATGCCCGAAAGATTTTGGTCCGTTTCCAATCAACCGTCATGAAATTCGACGTTCTTCGGAAGGGAGGCACGTGCCTGTTTAACTAAATCGGAAGCGAGACTATGAAGGAGGTGCTGTTTCCTACCGAATTGGAAATGAGACCAAACACTATTGTGAATTCAATTGACAACTCCCATCCATATTATTTCGAGCGATACTGATAGAGGTGCTGTCCTTGGTTCATGTTTTGTTGTGATGGAAATCCAGTGATAACTTCTATACAAACGAATGACAACTAACGTGATTGCTATAAATCACAAAAGAGAAATGACGAGAATGAAAATGAATTGCAGCAATAGCAGAATGCGTTCGGGAAAGTCATTGCGGAATCTTTTCTTGATTCTGTCAACACTCCTTCTCGGGTGTTTCTGGAATGCTCCTCTTCCAAGCGCATCTGCCTTTCGGCACAATTCGTGCTCCAGCGATGTTGCAAGACAGTTCCAGTTTAACGATTGCTATCTTCCGGATCTAGCCGACGATCTGCTTTTGAGCGAGGCGGGATTTGTAATGAGCCACGATTCTGCCACGGGCTATCTCAAAAAGTCCTCAAGGCTCCTTTCGAATGGGGCAACCAATTTATATTCCAAGAATCAGATTGGTGACGCCTACCAGCAATTGGATGACGGTGCTCGGGCACTGGACGTCCGTCCCAAGCTATTGACCAATGGGACGGTCGTCTTGCACCACGGAGCCCTTCCCATTGCAGTGACACTTGAAAAACTTGTGAGCGATGCCCGGAGATGGGCAGTGGACAATCCCGACGAGCTCGTTCTGATTTTGCACAGCAATTTCGCCTATGCGTCGGCAGACACCTCGTCTTCCAGCAATTACGATGCCGATGATGTAACCGATGATTATAACCAGAACGATGATGATCTTTATAACGATGATGTCACCGACGACTACAATGCCGACGATTATTATTCCATAGAACCAAGCGCGGAAACGACCGTTGAGTATCTCTCGCAGGTGTATGAGAAACTGGGTGTGAAGTACGTGGAGTGTTCGGATATTTATGAGTTGACAGTGGGTGAGGCGAAGGAACTAGCACAATTATATCCGGTGTATTTTTCGTCGGACGACGACAATGCAAATGCCAATAATGCCAAAAATGGTGACAATGCCGATGGTTTCGACGATGAGGGAACGCAAACCGAGGCTCCCACGGGATCCCCCACCGCTGCGGCAACTCTTCCTGGAGGAGGATACTTGTTGGCCATGGATCAGCACGATTACTACGCCAGTTCTTGTGCCAAACAAAACTGGGTGGAAGATTCACTCGTGACGTGCTATTCGACCGACGACGATATCCTCCCCTGCACAGATCGCAAGTCAGTTCAGCACCGAAAGATCAAGGAAGTATGCCCTGGCAAGCGCCAACAACGAACCTACCGACAGCAACTATGTCCTCGGGCCACCGGAATCGACTTATGATTATCCATTCAACGAGATCCAGGCCCTATGGCAGGTTGACGGTGTTTCAGCCGCTCTGGGGATGAGACATGTCTCATCGATCATTGACGACAACACCAAGTCCCATTTGAACGCCCGGGTTGTAGATTGGGTCTACAACGAAGAATTCAACGCGATTTCGCTCCTAGCGGTGGATCAGGTTCGTCTCAACGGAAATGCCCTGACCTCGGTGTTACGAAATCGCTGCGGACAATCGGAGCTTTCCTACGATCTCTATGACTGGGATAATGCGGATCGCAATGACTTTGACCAGAGCGAGGCAGAAATCCCTTGCGGGACGGCCGTCCGCAAGCCCAATGTTAGGCATGGAAAGCCTCTGTCGACGCTCTCCTTTTTCGCGACGGTACTTGTTTGTATGGTGTTGGGGCTGTGGATTGCTGTGGGCACTGCTCATTACAAGAAACATCACGATCACCAAAAGGAGTTTGAGTCGTTCGAAAAGGATGTACAAGAAGCCATGCAATACTGCTGGATGTGGGGAAGTACTGGAAGGGTTTGATGGCGAGTCTGACAAATCCGACAAACATCATTCCCTAATCCAGCTCCCAGCTATAGATTGATGAACTATGCAATCAACTATCCGCTACGAAATATCTAAATGTGCCAGCTACAGCAACACAATGTTCTGATCTATTTGGATTACATCGAATTTGAAGATTCGCTTCAAAACCGACGAATAATTTTCGCAGCACGATCGAATATGGTCGAAGAGATGGGAGGGTAGGCATCAAGGGCAACAGGCTCAAGTTTCTCTCGAAGTTCCAACAGCGGTTCAAGTCGAAACCTTTTCGCCAATGCCCAGATGCAGTTATCCTCTCCTTCAGCAGTGACCATTCTCCCACGGATCAAGTCCCGCCTTGGTGACCAGCAACAGGACGCACGGTATATTTCCTATCGACATGGCCAATTCACCCGCCGTCAAGTTTTTTCAATTCCCTCATGGGTTGGTAGACATCTTCTCCTCCTCCCTTTAATACAATAGCTTCCAGGTTTTTCAGATTGTTTTCTAGGATTGCTTGTGCCATCGGATACTTTTTCTCTAGCCGCGACTGATTCTCCTTCCACATTAACATCAATTCCCGGTGTTGGGGAATGTCTAACGTGTTGCCAGCTTTCGTATTTGATGACGCTGAAAATTCCTTCTCAAATTTGACAAGGATTTTTGCTATTGCAGGATGCCCCGGATCCCATTTTCCAGGACGGTTGTCCGGAAAGACGCTCATTGCAAACAAAATCGAAGCGTAGACACATATTGTAGCCGAAACACCCCGGTAAAAGTTTCCTTCAAAGAATACTGCGGATAGAACCTGCCGCAATCGATCCGGGAAACTCGATGCGACGAAAAATCATGCTCCTTTTATAGTTTTTATTGTAGCCGAATCGTCCGATCCACAGTGTGACCAGTGACGCTGTTTGATAGTTCCCACCAAAACCGGGCTGAAATTCAGCACAAAAATAGTCGTACACAAAATACACCGACCCCACCACGTATATTTCCTTGGTCCGATTGAAGGCCCACATTATGGTTGCCGCGTCGGCACCCTTTGCAATCAGCGCTGGCAGTGGTCCCGCAATGAGCCACTGCAGAATATGAACCGACCAGAGCCAGCCAAAGACGCGTGTCGTCCGGGCAGCGATCACAGGATCTTCGGTGATGTGAAAAGGAAGCGCTAGAAAGACACCCACATGGTGGCAATTAATAACCACCAGCGTCCAGAATTCTCTTCCGTACGTCCTTGCCATATCCCACAACAAAACCGCAAACGGAATGCTCAGAAAAGTTCAGCAAAATTCGGATCCACAAGACTGCAATTGGATCCGTTGGTAGTGCCACGATTCCCTGAAAGAAATAGAAAAACGGATAGACCACAGCCCCATTGGCAGCAAAAATTTCTTTGCGGTTCCTGACGATCCACTCGTCGTAGGGTTTTCGTTGTTCCCATGTGTAGAGGTACCATCGAAATTGGACACACAACAGAACAAGGACAAAGAAAATGGCCCAGAAGCTTCCTAGCACCAAAGCAATAGGCGGTGCTGTTTCTGGCAGCATCGACACGATTCTTGACGAAACCATCCTCCTCGTTTGAATGATACAATCTTCTTGTCGAATAATGACAGAGGAGATTAGTCAGCAATGTTTCCGGGCCGATCGACCTTCCATCTGTCTTGTCTAAAGTAGTGTATCGACCAATCAATACTGTATAGAGCTCTGGACATCGCGTAAAAGAATGAGGATGTGGTCTCATGGGGAAAAGCCCTCCTGCATAGGTGATATTGAGATAGGAGAAGATTGGATGGAATTATTGATTATTATTTCTAATCTCGGCAAGATTGAATGAATCGAATCGAATCCATTCTGGTGAAGTCAGTTAGGGTTAGGATTTATTTGCAACATACCGTTTTTCGAACCGAGCCTCGGGCTTATGCCTTGTTGGTCTTGGGTCATCACTTCTTGATAATGTGTGACGTTCTCTTCTACTGCAATTACTTGATAATTGCTGTGCGAATTGCCCGGGTGAAGACATAAGGCGCTAATTCTTCAACGTTTTATCGAACCTAAAAAAAGAACCCGCATCACGCATTGATCATCCTTTTCAGTAGTATTGATTCATTCAATCCCAAGCAGTTTGAGAACAAAAATTCATACCACATCGAAAACTCCATAATCACAAAGGCGCAACTATCCATCGTTCTAACCATAGAAGAAAAAGAGAATCCAACGACACATAAACATGGCCAAAAAGAAACGCAAGTCCAAACAGTCCGTTGAAGACAACAAGAGCAACATGGCAAAGACTACAATCGAAGAGGGTAACCCTTCCGAAAGCGGAAGATATGCCAATAAGTCTCGACACATTCCGGGACGATCGGCTGCCATCTTGCCAACCGGAGAAGTTGTCATGCCATCCAGAAATAACGAGGCGATCGAGAAATGATGGGAATGAAAACAACGAAAGCCCGCCACAGAACACTGCTGAAGCTGGTCGATCCGGTGCATGCTTGTGAGTTCAACTTGCTACAAATCACCTGTCAATTCACAACCTCGTTCGACATTCTGGAACTACTTTATTGACATTCTTTCTCTCACACTTGCTTTTGTTTATGTTCTTCGCGCAACATCAGTCCCTTACAATGATTTCTTCGTCATGTCGTCGCAGATTCTGACAATCATGGCGACTTGCTTCTTGTGGATCAATACACGCACACTTCTCATGAGTGTCTTCGCAATGGTAATGCATCAAATCGTTGTTTGGTCCTACCACATGGACAAAATGACGATACGGACCTTGCCCGTCGTTTCCATTCTGGCGGCGCTTGCGTTTTTCTCTCACGGGATGATTACGCTGGGAATGCTTATACTGGAAGGCATCGACGAGGAAGAGTATTCCGAAGGGGATTGTGAGGTCGGCGTCGATGTGATGATGGTTGCCTTTTTTGCATTTCATGGGAGGTTTGTTCTGGATGGGGTCGTACCTTGTGCATGAGCAGTTTTGTGGAACGGGGAAGGAACGCACAATGGCATGCACTGGTGTTGGCAGCCTCCGAAAGTGAAAGGGGAAATAGGAGGGAAAGCGAAATATCGGCAGTCGAAGTCTTTGAAACGGAAAGGAAAAAGAAAAGGGAAAGTGAAATAACGACAATCACCAAGAGGGAAAGTGAAATAACAGCATTCGACATTTCGGAGGATGAGGGTTACGAGGATGTGTGATCTATCATGACTGTCTCCTCCTACTGTACCTTTATTCGTGTAATTATTTCTCAATTGCGGTACCTACTCAGGCATCGTAATGATCTCTCAATTTTCCTATCATGCTGCAAGTTTATGTCCCATGATTCCGCTGTACCATATTTCAATTATGACTCGTTTGTCGGTTTTGTTTTCGTTCCATAATGATTCTAAAATAATAATGATTTCGAAGTTGAAGTAAAAATAGATTGTACGATTCTAATGCTTAAAAAATACTAATATTACAGAGTATGCGCAGACGGTTCAAAATGGCAATAAAAGAAGCCTTCCCAAGAAATTTAGCAAATTTCCTTGCCCCTCAGTTCGTCAGAACCCACCATGTCTTCGACGACAATGGCATTCTCCTTGCTTCCGTCGCTGACACTGCTGAAGGTATCGTCAATCTGATTGCCCTTGGCAGTCACAATACCGTCGCCAAAGCCAGACATTTTCTGCCTCTTCTTGACCACAAGACTACCGCTGCACCACCAGACGATCCACATCATGACGACACCAGCACTGAAACCACCGAAGAAGAGGAGGCAGATGATCGTAGTAGCACCGGGAGCAGTAGTGTATCCCATCGATTCCGCATTGGCTGCCCAGGAGTCAAGCGTCGATGCGCTTCTCTTGGGGGCAAGACAAACATCGGCCTCTTTGTTGTTGCAGGCCTTGCACCAGGCTTCCTCCGTTCTCAGAGTGTAGATATCGGCCCAGGCAATAACCTCATCGAGGAGGCACCACGAGGCCTTGGGGATCATCGACAAACCGGAATCGTCATCCTGGCCACACTTGACGCCAGTAGCAGATTCATGAATGACAATGTCTTGGGCTTGATCACTTTCAGACGTCTTGTACTTCAGAATGAAGTAGCGAATACCCCTATCTTCAGATCTGTGAATCTCGACGATGAGGGCGGATCCGTATTCAAAGAATTTTTCTCCTCCGCTGTCTCTCCAGAAGTCTTTAGAGGCCTGCATGGTCGACAAGAGACCCAACAAAGTTCCGAAATGGGCCGAATAAACAAAGAAATCTCCATCGCCCTTGGAGCGGTTCAAGATTTTCCACAAAAGGTTGCTTCCAAGAAGGTGACCCGCGGTAACCATTCCTTCTTCTGGAGAGGTATCCAAACCGGCACCAAATTTGAGGAATTCGACATGCTCCACCAAATCTTCGAGGTTTTCGAATTCAGCGGTAGTGAGCGAACTTGCCGCAGCCACGATAGTATCTGTGTCGATGAAGGCACCGCATGAATCATCGTTGGCTTCGTTGTTGATGCATTCGGTACGCGCGACGTGGATGGCATCGTAGACATTCCATACTTCCTTGAGGGGAATCTTTCCGTCGACCGCCATATCGGGAAACCATTGAGCGAGCTTTGTCAACAAATCCGAAAAGTCACTTTCAATTTGTCTCCACTCCTTGCTCCTGTACAACTTGTTAAGGCGATCTTTGAAGGTGGGGCAGTTTGTGTACGCCCGGAGTGTCACATCGTTCTTGTCCTTACCGGTCGTGTAGACTGGAACTGGAACTGCGAGTGGACTTTCGAATAGTTCCTTCTTTTCGTAGTCGGGATCGGTTGGCTGGGTGTTGTGGGCTCCCGATGCACGCTTGGTACCTGGGAACAAGCCCTTAGCAAGGGAGTTCGCCGAGCTCAGGGTTCGATCGAGGTTCGACGACTCGAACAAGTGGAGGTTTGGGTTGTAGTATGCCAAGCTTCGATCCTGACCTATGACTGAACTTCCCAGAACCTCAAGGTATTCGTTTCGGAGCCACTCTCCGAGGTCATAAAGCTGCTTCTGGCCAAGGGGTGTAAGGGTGGCACCGCCGGCTTCCGCCAAAGAATCAGATTCCTTGGAAAGCATCGACCGCGCCCCGTGACGGGTGATCACGTGAACCTGTTCGAGTATCGAATCCGACAGGAAGTCGCTATTTGCGTGTTCTTCCATGGCCTTCAGGGCGTCTTGATCGATCGGCATAAAGTTGTCGTCGTCGGAATAGGCAGCTGAAGATGGCACTCCCGACGTGCTGGCGACGACGAGGAAAAGTGCCAACGATAAAATGTTCTTGCTTAGAGGCATCATGGTTATTCGTTGTAAAATTATTGAATGACCTGCAAAAAGTGCGAAAGCGATTACGACACTATTGGAAAGGTTTGGGAAAAGATAAGATTATGGAAGTAAGAGATTTGTCCAAGCTATCTTTCGAATTTGTGTCGTCGTCATGCATTCGGATGGTACGAAAAAAGAGGCGACAAGTTCCTGCAAGAGGAAGTTTGAAGCAATTAGAATCCCACAAAATTCCGTTACTTAGAGTTACCATCGTGAGAAGTGCTCCGGTACAAAGTGAAGTCGCAAAAGTCGTCGACCCTTAAGTGCTCGAACTTTTTCCTCCGCTTCACGCGATCGAATGGTTCGCCTTTGCTGACGAGGTTTTCAACTCGTGACTGATCCTCAAACAATCGAAGGACGGTGTTACTACTGGAAAACTATTTCATTCACGAATATTTAGTGTTTGGAAGCGTGACTCGGAGAAATGGATTGCGACCTTCCCGGTTCCAAAGACAAAAATTAACGCCGACTAACTTCGCCAAATAATGTTCGAACATCTAGTTCTATATATTCCAGTTCTGCTAAAGGTAATATTGTTGCTGCAGCAACTTGTGGTCGGCCTACTGAATAGGTACACGGGAATCACTGGTCACGAATATATATGACTAACAAAAACAAATTTAAAAAATCGAACCCCCCTCTATCGCTAATTTATTTTTGCACGATTCAGCGCTCTCACAAAGACTGTACAGAAGGAGCTCGTACACTTTTCGAAACGTGGCTTTGTAAAAAAATTGTTTCAGAAACCGGCAAATCAATTTCCCGGACCCTCAAAATTTCGGTTCTGCAAATTTTCAGCTGAGGTTTGGAAATGGAATTAAGACGTTTGTCTTAATTAATTAAGACATTTGTCTTAATTAATTAAGACATTTGTCTTAATTAATTAAGACGTTTGTCTTAATTAATTAAGACGTTTAGGGTTGGGGTTCTTCGTTTTCAGAAGTACCAATGTTGTTCTTAAAACATTCAGAATTCGGTACTCCTTCTTAAAACAATTCAGTAGCAACTAGATGGTCCGATGATTTTCACGACTAGGGAGCGAAGTTGCTACTGAATTGTTTTAAGAAGGAGTACCGAATTCTGAATGTTTTAAGAACAACGTTGGTTCTTCTGAAAACGAAGAACCCCAACCCTAAGAATTAAGACGTTTGTCTTAATTAATTAAGACGTTTGTCTTAATTAATTAAGACATTTGTCTTAATTAATTAAGACGTTTAGGGTTGGGGTTCTTCGTTTTCAGAAGAACCAAATTCGACTTTCGGGTGTCCGGGAAATTGATTTGCCGGTTTCTGAAACAATTTTTTTACAAAGCCTCGTTCCGAAAAGTGTACGAGCTTTTTACACTGAAGGAATACTGCTGTAACTCGGAAGCAGGGGTTTTGTGTCGTGTATTGGGTGTAGCGATTATCTCTAAATTTTTTTCAATTTTTTAGTCACGAATTGATGATTCCTCTCGACATGTGTCTCAGTAGGGCGACCACAAGTTGCAGTGACTATTGCCAAAAACATTGTCTGGGAAAGTTATTTGATAGTCCACGTGGTAGCAGCACTTTGTTGTAAAACAACTAGACAACCATCGTCATCGATACGACTTCTGTGCCTCTTGTGCTGAGTTGTTCCGCCATCCATCATTATTGCATCTTCTGACGCACTATGATATCTTTAGTCTACTTAACTGAATCACAGTTGTTTCTATTCGCGAACATTGAGACATTACTGTAATACATGCAATACATATTTTTTTATGTTTAGGACTGATCAATCGCTGTCCACTTTTTCTTTGCAAGCATATAGTACTATATACATGTTGGGTAGCTGACAACAGCTGCAACATTTTTTACTTTCCGGCAGTTCTTTCGGCTGAGACCTCTCGCACCTGCTTCACCTTGTAGCTGCGTCGCTGGGCCTTTCCTGGGTCTCCGCCCAGCCAATCCTGCACCCTTGCGGCCCTATAGTCACCGTGATCGGAAACGCTGGTGAGGGGCACCTTCTTGTTGTTTCGTTCCTTCTTTTTTCCATCGGGATTGTTCTCCGAAAAGTAAACATCGGGTCTGGAAATTTTTCCCGTGTCCTGGAGCTTTCGCTGCGGGGCAGCATTCGGTGATCTTGGGGGTTTCGGTTGCAGCAAATTTTTCCGAGTAGTCTTGGGAGAGAGCGACGATGGGAGATAGTTTTGTCCCTCGCTGCTGCTGTCGCTGCTATTGCCACCGTATCTTTGTTTCGCAAGTTCAGCCTGTTTCTGAGATGCGCTAAAAGGATCTGTTCCGGGAAGATAGTCATCCAGCTGCATATCGTCGTCTCCGAGCTTGAGCATTCGTTTAAATTCTTCAGGATCGGGACGGAGTTCGTCCGGGAATGGTGCGTCTGCTGGATTTTCCATCTTTGAGATTTTCGGTTTTGGAATATCCTCAGGCGACACATGAGGGGTGACTTCTTTCCTCTTCTCGTTCACGATTTCTTCTTTGTGTGAATTGATCTCCTCCTTATCTACAACCGTTTTGATGGCAACAAAATCCGGAATCATTGGAGCTTGATCTTCCATGTCGTCCGTAGAGTCCGTAGAGTTTGCACGAGGACTGATTTGGCCCAGGAGACTTTCGACGACCAAACTTAGCTCGATTTGCCGACAGATAGTGATTGGTTTTTGGTGAATCTTTTTGTGAAGCTCTCTTGGGGGTTCCATCCCTCTTGGGAGTTGTTGCTCTCTTGTTGTGGGTTACTCTTGGCGATGATCTAGGCGTAGATCTTGGCGCTGTTTTTCCTGATACTTTCGACTCTTCCTTCGCTGCCTTTTTTGCGGCTCGTTTCGAATCTTTCTTCTCTGTCTCCTTTTTCTTGGGTTTTGGTGCTGGCTCCTGGGGCATTGGTGGTGCTTCTGGGATCTTCTTGTCCAATTGTTCGAAGGAAAAGGTCATTCCATTGGCCTTTGCCCACTGTTCTTTGGGAGGAGGAACCGGCGCATTTCCGGCTCCCCACACCGACTTGATCAAAGTCGATGACACATCCCGTCATCATACCCGATTCCTCGCTGGCGCAAAAGGCGATGCATCGTGCCACCTCCTCGGGCTTGAGGAGGCGTCCAAAGGGCTGGTTGGCCTCGCCCGCAGCCTTCCAATCCTCATCGCTGCTTTCACAGTGATCCTTTCGCTGGATAGCATCCTCACCGGGGGTATCCATCCACCCAATAGCCAGCGCATTGACACGGATTTTGGACCACATGAGAGAATATGCGGCGTTCTTGGTGGCAACGTTGAGTGCCCCCTTGGACATGCCGTAGGCAGCAATCATCGGCATGGAACCGTAAGAGGCAGTGGAGGAGATGTTGATGATCGACCCAGATACCTTCTCTCGCTCCATGATACGAGCTGCGTCCTGCATGAGAAAGAAAGGCGCTCGGGTATTGACGTTCATGATTCGATCGTAGTCCTCTGGAGTTGTGTCCCAGAGGGATCCACGATCGGTAGTCGCAGCGGCATTGACCAAGATATGGACAGTTCCAAATGTCATATCGGCAACCCTGAAAATGTTGCGAACCTCATCAATATCTTCTAGATTGACTCGGACAAAGACAGCCTGACACGAATCCGTTGTCAGTTCTTCGGCAAGCTTCTTTCCGCGCTCATCGTTGCGGCCAGTAAGGACGAGGCCCTTGCAACCTCGTTCGCGAAAGAGACGGGCGGTAGCTTCACCCAAGCCCTGTGTGCTCCCCGTTACTACGGCTACCTTGCCATCGAGGGAGGACTTCTGAAACGATGGTGGCAAATCGTTGGGAGTCATGATGTGCAATTGACTGTCCTGTGTTGATCCAGGCGATTCTTTTGATAAGTTGAACAGAAAGAACAATCGAATACAAGTATGTCAATCCTCCGTTGAACTATGCGGCGTTCTTCGACGATTTAGAGGTTTGCGGTATCAAATGCGAAGCGTATTGAAGTTAGTGGAGTCTACTGTTTTTGTACGTTTGTTTGAGCTTCTCATTCGAGAGATATGAGAACTGGTGCAACTGCAAGAACTCATTTGCCATGCTATCACAATCGTTCGATAGAGAGAAGAATTGAAAAGCGAAAACACGTTATGTAATACTTTTTGATAGCGTGATTGGATAAATTTCAACAAGACCGGCATACGTTTTTGGTGGGAATTATGAGAATCGAATGTCCAATTGGCAATAAATGTGAACGGACGAGAGTGTTAAATATTAAATCGTGACTTATCTGTTCCAATATACATCCACGCTGCTTCGTCTCATTCTTGTGATTGCAGACGGGATTTAAAAAACGATAAAAATATAGTGCCCGAAAACAAGAAATTTACACGAAAAATACAGAAATCAAAATTTTGACTTGGAAAATCCAATCATGAAAAGATTTTTACGAAAAATGTCAAAAGCATTCCTTTCACCTTCGCCGTCAAGTCGAAGATTATATTATGCGAAATCGACCATGGCTTCAAAATGGTTCTGATCAGAACTTCTGCATAAAAACGATCATGAAGATTTCCGACCTTTCCAGCTCTACAATGATATCACCTTTTTTCTTGATCATCTCTCTTCTCTTTTTCTCGTCGTGTTCGGTGGTCGATGGATCAATTCGCGTGAGAGTCGAAACGGATTTCGGAGCATCGGGAGAAAATCTTGAGAAGAGCTCTGTGCTATCCTACAGCGTAGTCAATGAACGGAACGAGACCCTCTTTGCGGGTGGAGATCTCGCAGTGTTTGTCAGCGGAGTGTGGTGTGTTGCGCCCTCTCAATTTTCTGCCTTGAGATGGCGAAACCGCTTAGCTTCGCAACCTCTTCTGCCATCTTCCCAAGAAACTGTTAATGGAACAATTCCGGGGCTTGGAAACTATGAAGGAATACGAATTCTATGGGACTGTGATCTCTCTAAAGAATTTCGTCGCCAACGTCGCCACGGGAACAACTCGAATAACAATTTTCAAGTCATCACCTCGTTTTTGAATTTCGAGTCGAATCGAGCAGTTCTCTTTGATATTGAATATCCGGTGGGAGCCGAAAACACTTCCCTCGTTGTCTTCAACCAAACTGATGGTGATTTAGCTACTCTCGCAACGTTTCCATCTTTTGTTACGAACAACGAAGCAAAATCGAAAAATACAGATGAAATTCACGAAGAGGGCAGAAACAGCGGCAATCCAAAATCATCAAAAACAGATTCTTACTTCCCTCCTACCTTTCCATCCGCCCTCTCGTGGGAAGGAACTTTTATCCAGGGTGTCCGTAGGCTGTCGATTGGTCCACGAGGTGGACCAACGGTATTTTTCAACTCATCCGATCCTGTACTGGCCAACGTTGTTGTTGCCAGTCCATTTTTCGATGTGAAGCCAAGTCAAACCTTCTCCTCATCTCGCCACCATTTCAACCAGTTTACGGCTGGAAATAATCTCGATTGGAGCGGGAATAGTACCTTCCTTTTCTCCGGGAAGAAGTGGTCGCCTCGCTAGTGTGCCTTCAGGAAGTTCGCAGTCGATTCTCATGTATCAGGGAAGCAAAGGTGGTATTACTTCGACCATTCAAGAATGGGGCAGGAATCATGCAAACGGCATCGCAAGCTGGGATCACAACCGATTTATCGTTGTCAGCAGATGTTTCCTTCAAAACTTCGCAGGAACGAAAAAGATTCAAGCGTCCAAAACTAGGATGACCTGACCCTAGAACAAATCGGATACCAGACGGACAATGGTGCGATGTATTGCTTTTGCGATCAAGCCAACTGCTCTGAGGTTCTCTTGGAGGAAAAGGAGTACCTTGATTCAGTTGGAATTCCAATCGGATATCTCTCCTTTCAGGGTGCGGGAAGTTCCAGTGGTAGAGGAAAGGCGGCTCCCTGGTGCGTCGAGAAATGGAGCGCTGACGATGGACAGGATCGTAACAAGTATCCCATTGACACCAAGGACTTTCAAAAGGCTCTAGGAGTTCCCCTTCAGCTTTACGCTCCCTATTTTTGCCCCAACACAACCGGGTACTTTCAACCAGACACTCCCTGGAAATCTCTGTCCTCAAATCCTGAGCTTCCTGGGTGTTCGAATTATAACTTCGAAACAGCCGGAGCATCCGATTCCAAGGTCTTTTTCGAGTGGTTTTTGACCAAGGGCATCGAGAATGCTGGAATGGTCAGTTTCGAATCCGATTTTATGAACCAAAACGCAAACTGCGTCGACGAATTTGTAGAGAATCCAATCCATGGCTTCGATGAGTTTCTTCAAGGAATGGCAGATGCTGCCCTCGGGCTCGGTGTGCCTATCCAATGGTGTATGGCGTCACCAAACCTGGCAATGGCATCGCTCAACTACCCAGCGGTGACCAACTTTCGAGTGTCATTCGATTATTGTTATGGTGGAAGTTACGACATTGGGGAATCCTCCCTGTTGGTGTGGGCGGTAGGGGCATCGCCCAGCAAGGACACACTGTGGACTACAGATAACAATCGAACCGAAACACCGGGTTGCGATTGGACGGTAGATCACGAGGCAGTCGCAGCAGAGCTCCATGTTGTGCTAGCGCTCATGAGCACAGGGTACGTAAGAATACAAAGCGAATACTAGTGGTTATGCAGTAGATTGTATAGTCTTTTATGATGTTTCGCCATGTTCGATGCAATTACGTCGTTGCGGTTCTATTGGATTTGTATTCACTCTTTCCCTTTTTCTGCATCTTTATTCCAGGCCCGTCGGGATTTCGGATGCGATTGGCATGACAAATGTGACACTGGTGAAGCGGATCATTTCTAACGACGGGAGTTTGCTACAGCCATCGAAACCAATCACTGCAGTAGATTCGAGCTTTCTGGCGGAAGATTTAGCACCCAACGGGTTCGTGTATGGAACCTACGGCCTCGACTTGTCGTGGATCTTTGTTTCCTTCCAGCTTCGTGATCCATTTCCTGTAACACGTCGGGACTTCTGGCCTCCCCTCGAAGCCACAGAGATTGGTAACAACAATAATGTTAATACACCCATCAGATTGATTTATCGAACCTTTGGCTCGAGCGAAGAATGTATCGACGGCGAAGATGCCATCGCAAGCGGTTGCGTCAAGCTTGTGACTCTGGAAAAATGATTCGGGCGACCTTTCTCCTGTCTTTGAGGCCCCACAATCCTCGTTTGATTCTCCTGGATCAGACCTCGCGCCAAACGTTGTCACAGTGTGGAAGGAATGCCCTGAGGGCAGCGGTGTCTTCTTCCTGGGAGAACTGAACAAGTACGTTGCAATATCACCCAAACGTTTCCAATCCGTCGAGTGTAACGAGGAGGGAGTCTTGGCAACAGTCCGAGGAGGTTTGAATGAGGTGATCGAGGTTACCCTACTGGTTCAACAGGAAGGCGATACTTGGTACAAAGTGGTAAAGGAAAAAATAACGATTTCGGATTCCCGAACGATTGGAGCAATTTCACTATCGAACCAACAATGTGGCGCAACATTATTCCGGACATGCTGCAAATGAAATCACAGCGGATGCCTTAAAAACGTCATAACACAAATATAGAGCAACATTGTATTATATCCGCAATAAACACATTAAACACTCATCGTGAATTTTACGTATAGTTTTATATTCAATGTATTTACAATTTCAAAGAAAGACCAACACAATTTTTTGCGTAAGCTGATACGACACCAGACGCTGTCTCCAAAATCAACAACGAAAGATCATGATGATGATGCATAAAAATTATGCGTCATTTTCTTTATGCCTTCTCCTTCATGGAGGCCTTCTTCGCCTTCTTCTTGGCCCTCTTTTTGAATTTTTCGATCGAAGCATTGTGCTCAAGGGTTCCCTGAAGATGCATAAATCCGTCGGGAATGTTTTCGGAATCGATCAGGTCGGAGCAGAAATTGTCACGGTCATCGCCATCGTTGATCACAATCATGCGATCCCGCATCTTTTTGCTCATAAAAGGCTTCATCAATGCCAACATAATGTGACACCATTTGGCGGCACCAAACATGTAGATTCCCTTCATCTTGACAGGCAGGACTCCGATCGTCAATCGGTCCATCTTGGTGCTCAGTTCCATGGGCATCATGGTCATGGTGCTCCAAAAGCCAATCTTGTCGAGATCTTGCAACAAGACAACCCCGTTATCTTGTGCCTTGGCATCAAACATGACCAAAGTGGCTCCACCAGACCATATAGCGCAGTTGCAACTGGGGTTCCGTCGATTTGAGCTTCTCGAAGTCAATCCTTCCGATGTCAAACCACCAGACATAACGATCTTGTTTATCGTAAGAGCCCTGGAGTTCCCAGACTTTTTGAACGGGCATGATGGAATCCAAGGTAAGTGGGTTTTTGGCAAGGTCTTCAGCCATGTTGTCCTTCATCCAATCAAAGTAAGAATCCAGACGGCGACGGGCCTTCGAGGCATTGATATTCTTCGTCGAGCCCTCGGTAATGTCCTCTTGGTCCTTGGTAGCCCATTTGATGAAGGCCTTCAAGAAGGTGCTCTGGGAGACATGAAATTCTTCGAGAGGGACCAAGTCCATCCAGGAGTTGAAGGGGAGCTTCTTCTTGGCGGTGGCCTGCTCCTCGGCCAGCTTGACATCCTTTTCCCGGACGTATTGCTTGAGCGCGGAGACTCCCTGTTCCACTGTCTCTACCCAGAGATCGCCTTCTCCGTCCTTTCCAGACGCCATTCCCATAGTTTCCATGGTCATCGCCCAAACGGTTTTCTTCTTCCCGTTGTCGTTGATTTCCTGTTGAAAAGCATTTTTCATACCAGTGAGGCTGACCTCATTATCGCCGGCGTCGGAGGGGACGGTTGCCTCATCGCTTTTCATACTCATTGTGGTAGCTATGGATTGGTTTCTTCTTGTTGCGAACTTTTGCACGAACAGCAGCTATGGAATTGATGTGTCGTTTGGGATAGGTGAAGTTATTTTTTTATGAATTGAATCTTGCCGCTTGGCAATTGCTAAACAACAGCGTCTTTACCGTAACAAAAGTTACTGGCATTTCTTACGCGATCATGTGGCAAAAAACAATCTCAAACCTCTCCGACCGATCTATGAACATTCCAAGAACGCAAAAATACCGCAATCATTCTTGGAAGAGCCCGCCAATGGGAGCACGGCGGTTAATTCCGTGGAGATTCGATTCACGCGACCTGCCAAGCGCGCACTTCCATTCCAAACATACGGGATTCTTAATTGAATTCATTCCGCTCCAAAATCAATCGTGAAAGGGAAAAAAGAATCGTGATGTTTCGAATCAAATGAGTCGATTGAAAACGTAGAGACATCAACTTCCACGAGTTCGAAATATTTTTAGAAGAACGTCCCATCTGGTTTTGGTGCGTCGGTTGAGAAAGTTGGAATTGGAAAGAAGCAGTTCGCCATCCTCGATGCCAATCACATCTCAACGAGAACCATACACACTACCAGAACGATGATGTGAGTTACGATTTTTTTGCAATTCCGTCGTACCTTCCATCACACAGACACATCTTCGTCAAAGAAGGATTTCCGGAAGCAAGAATTAAAAAAAAAGAAGCACAGAAACTGGATGTCAACATACTACATTGATGTTCCATTGGAAGAATTCTTCTAAGATCTACAAAGTATAACAACAAGTTCATCTGTCACTTCATTATTTCGCTGTAGTAGACAAACTACATCCGAAAGAATTCTTTAACAAACACACTTACGCACCTCTAAAATGTTCCGTGCCGTCGGATCGAAATCATCACATTCAAGTTGGAGACGAGCAGCCTCACCGGGCTGTGGTCGAACCACCCTTGGTCAGAGAGTGGGTGCACCTCGAAGAGGCGTCTCGAACCTCGCTTCGGGTAGGACGACAATGGCCCCTCGATCGTGGAGGAGCCAACACCAGCAGTTTGTTAACGACACAGGAGGAACAATAACGACGAGGAGGCCGATGATCCGATCCACCCTTTTGCATACGCGGGGTGCCACACAGCGAAGCTTTTTCTCGCCATCACAACAGGAACAGTTGGGATCACCGAGGTTTAGTCCGCTGGAAGAGTTTTTGATGGACGCCATGGCCTGGACTGTGGCCTTTAGCCTGTGGTACCTTCTCAACATGGAAGTCAGCGAGGACGATTTGTTGGGGGAGAATTGCGACGGAGACCACAACGACGATCGTTTCTTGGAGTATCGAGAGGACTATGGTCCGACGGTTTCGCAATCGCCGTCCACACCGTCGCCGGGAAGCAGCAGCACAAGGAGAAAGACTCCGAAAAACGATTCCAAAAAAGAAGGCAAACGAAACGAGTGATTCCGAATAACAAAGGTTCATTGTGGAACCATTGGGCTACAATAGCACGTATCTATGAACGAAGTAGCCATTTTGTAACTTATAGAAAGCAGTATTTTTCAGCATTTAGAGATTGGGAATTTTGTTGTGATGTTTAGGGGAGTGTTTCTTGTTTGCGAATGCCCGATTTTTTTATGCACAGCCTGTTCCATTATTCGTTGTTTTTGCGAACTACTGATCCACTGATCTTTTAATGTTTCGGATCTAACCATGCCCCGAATACTTCAATTTCGGACAAATAGTTCATAGCTTATCTCCTAGATTCACTGTACTTTTAGAATAGTGTTGTTTTGTTCTAAAAAACAATACCAAGTCAAAAGGATCAAGTCAATTTTTGGGCGATATTCTATAGTTTATTCACTTCTTTATCACTCTATTGTACATGCTATCGCAAGCAGCTTCGGGTATCCATCGGTTGCTTTGATGGATTAGTAGATCAGCAGATTTGTTGGCCGAATTGTTCTCTTCCACCAAGTACAATCCACTACCACTTCGTTCACTCTTCCTTTCCTTTCCTATTGCGCTACAAATCGTAGAGGCATTCGCGTCCCTCGTTGACACGATGCCATCCATTTCTTGCAGCGTTTCACTTCCTATATGGTTTGCCTAGCGAGTTATAACTTTCGAACACCGTCGAGGACGTCCTTCATGAGGGTTGGACTAACGGGGTCCTTGCCAAAGTAAACGTCGCACATGGCTTCCGTAAAAGGCCGGGATCGAATCGATCCAACCCCCAGCCCCGTCTTGAGAAGGAGGGTGTCCCCACGGATGGTGAGCTCGATTTCGTCTCCTTCCAACAAATCAACCTTTGGGAAGATTTCTTTAAACTCGTCGAGGGTTTCGAGGTTCTTTCCGTTGAGCCGTGGTTCAATCGCTTCGTTCATTGCGGCAATGAACTTATCAACTGCAAAAACAATGATAAAAACAAAAAACATCATTGGAGCATAGAAAATTTCAGAAACGAACAAAAGAATGAAAAAGTAACAACGATTGTTAGTCATCAGTCATCGGTAGTCATCATCATTATCACAACAATAAACGAACATCACCACCACCATCCAACACAAAATTTCTGGACTTACCGGACAAACCGCGATTCATAACGATACGGATGGTTCTGGGATAGGTCGGATCGCACAGAGCCTTCTCAATGTCTGCCTGGCTGCCCTTTTTGACGGCCATCATGGCAATGGGATCGAAATAGGCTCCCACAGCATAGACATTCACAAAGACGTACTTGACCCGCACACCAACTCCCGCGAGGGACATGGCGTTGCACAGAGCCGGAAAGGAAATGCTGGTAGCTGGCTCCTTGGTGATCTTGCCGACCGAGAGGACGTCTCCGGAACTCGGAATTCTCCTGTCACAGGCACAAACCTTATCGCAAGACAACGACCCGAGCGACAAGACACCGGAGGTAGTCCGGTTGTTGTAATCAATCACCACCGCAATCATCCATGTCATCGCCACCAGACACGTCTTCCGGGAAGCTTCTTGGTGACTCGACGAGGCAGTGGCCGCCGAAAGCGCCCGTCTCGAAAAGCCCTTGTTGACAAACCGGGAGCCTGGATGGAGCTTCTGATGTTGGTGCTGAGCCGCACGGGCCCAGCGGGAAGACGCACCAGGAGACTGCCCGAAGGAAGAAAGGAGGAGAGATCGGCTGCTGGGGACAACGAATTTCATTTTTCTGGTCTTTTTTAGTGTCTGTTCTTTAATGACTCGTCAATCGAGAACAAGAAGTGTGTCTTTCTGGAATAGTATTGCTCGTTCTGCCACACAAATCACGGGGGATCGATTCGGCTCTATGATTTTCCTAACTTTGATAGAATGGAAATGGAAGGCAGGTTTCTGTGATTCTTCCCGCCAACGGATGCAATAGCTTGAATGAGAAAGGTTGTTCGGATTGAGGTTTTTAAATTCGTGTCGTCGACAATTATTATTTTGAAAATGAGAATACAATGCGAAAGGACTGCGTTGTCCCGAGAAGCTTTCTTTGTGAAAAATACTGTCTTAATCGTGGTAGTATGTTCCAAGCATGTCAAAGTTCTCTAAAATGCGAGAGAAACGATGGGTGTCAATCAAATTCATCTCTTCGAACATCGTTTAAAAACCCGCTTGCGCCTTTTCGGCCAGTCATCAATTTCAGTTCTCTCATTCTTCTATTCTTCGTACGAATTCTACGTCGAAGCTTGCATCCGTTGGAAACTTCGCGATGTCTTTTCGGTGTCTTTTTGATGTTTCAAATTCAAGAAACGAATGAGGGACTCGCTCTCGTGCGTAATTAGCTAGGCCCGACAGCGATGAAATTGCGTTCTGTCGCCAAAACCTGATGGCCTTTTCAGCTGTGGACAGGACCTGCTCGTTGCGTTCTTCGCAATTGTTCTTTTTAGCGCGCAACGCGCAGCAAACGAGAACACTTGTCGTCGCGCCAAAAGACCCAAACGATTGAGATTCATTCTCGGATGTCAGGACGAATTGCTCATACCTTACGTATATCCAATACGTAGCCTACATATCCTGTACTCTGCTGTCAGAACAAAGAAAAACTACGTTTTGAGAAGAACTCGTGAGAGATTCTAGAGAAAATCGCTCTTCTATAGTTTACTCCTAGCTACTGAAGTACGAGTGTCATCTCGAGTGTTGTACAAGAAGTTGTCAAAGCAAGTTTTCCTCCTCGAATCAACTGTTTTCGCGCCTGCATCACGCACCACCAGCCAAAAAGAAAGAACGACCCCGCTCCTCCTCGTCGTCGCCAGCAGCAGTGGCGATGATGCCTTCCTCGTCTTGAATATCAGCAGTTTTGTTATTACTCACGATGAAAGGAGAAGAATGTGTTTCGTTGGCCAAGAGTTGTTGATGATGGTATACCAATTCGCTTTCGCTCCAAGAAACAGTGTTTCTTGTTTTCTTCCGCTTTTGGCTAATGCTACTTTCATCGGCACCAGCAAACTACCGGATGATATCAACCACAGGCTATATCAGAGTCATCCTCGCCGCTATCTTTATAGTATGCAAGAAGTACTAGTAGTGCTGCGAGCGAAATGCTTTACTTGCGTTTCATGACACTACTCGTCTGGGAACGACTTTTTGAACCTGAAGAACGCGTTGGAAAAGAGGGAGTACGTTTTGGAAACAAAAACAGGTGCTTGCTGTAGAGAACTACTCGAATGCGAGTGCGTTGGAATGGCAGAATGAAACGTGTCATTGCATGGATCCGGTGATGAAATCACTCTCTCCCAGGAGGAAAGGCCAAACGAAAATAATACAAAGGGGCAAAAAAGTATAGACTAAAATGGCATTCTTGACATTATCCAAAGCCTACTGCTAACTTAATAAGAAGCGAACAATTTCTCATCTTTCTCTTTCCGAAATGTGCTTGATAGCTTTCAAGCTCGTGGTACACACTTGGTCATAGGGTGTGCACTTCGTCGCTTGGAAGAGCTTGACGAAGTTCGAAGTTTTCAAAGTCGGCATCTTGCTTCTAAAGTTTACGCCAACAGAAACTAAAGAAATGAACATTAAAGACATAATGTACACCAGTTAATATTCTTCGAACAATTAGTTATGGTTGTACTTTATATTATAGTTACTCTTATCATACGGTAGGTTTTTACTCTTCAAACAAATAGGTAATGGTCAAATGCATGGCAAAATTAATGCATTTTGTTTCTATCGGGCGCAGCATGTAGCTCCTTCGGCGCATGCGCATCGAGCGGAACCGGTATTGCAGTCCAAGTCGCAATCGCAGTATTCAGACTCGACCTGGCCGGGGCAGACGACTCTTTCAAGAGCAGTTGTGGCAACAGAGAAAGAGGTAGCAATAGGCGCAGGGACAGGCATCTGAACAGGGACAGGAACTGGCGGAGGCTCGTTGATGAGGTAACGGACAGAAACGTCAAACTTGGCATCGTATCCGTTCATGTTTCCGAGGAACATGGAACCATCCTTGAAGATTCGGGCGGGAACAATGGATTCGTCAATGCCAACCGGCACGAGGGTGATCTCACCGACTGCTCCAGAGAATTCTCCAGTTCCGCCAAGAATGTTCATGGTAGAAGGTCCTTGTGGCGCAGTTGTACCCTCAGCTGTGATGGAAGCGTACACAATGATGGCGCCATTTGAAAGTTCAAAGAATTCATAGGTGAAGTGGCAGAATCCATTTCCTACGTCGTCCAAGGCTTCGCAGAAACCTTGCGCAAGACCTTGGATAGGCAAGTCATTGATACCAAAGATAGGTTGAAGGGGGACGTTGGCATACAACCAGCGGTTTCCTGCCGCAAATGCGGTCTGTTCGCTAGGGTCAGCCCAAACTGGAGCAGGGTTGCTGAATCGGTTGTCTTGGTAATACTCGATGCTGAGGAGTTCTTCGGTGACGAGTTGATCATCATCAAAGCCCGTACCCGTTGCCCCGGTAGCACCGGCACCATTATAGTAGTAGTCGTCATCAAAATATCTGTAAAAATGAATGAATTTCGGAGCAAGTAAAGTATTCTTTGAGCCTACAGCCATTGTCAAATGTTTTTAGGATGCTACTCTCATCGATATTCTATTTCACTTACAGTTTTCTTAGGTTTCCCTTGCGTTTGTTGAGTGCTTCTTCGTCGCGCTTGAAAGAGAGGACTCCCTGCTCTTTTAGTTTTCGGATGCCTCCTTCGGCTACCTCGGCATCAACTTTCTTCGCTACATAGTTTTCTGGATCAACGTTGGCGATCTCGGGTCTTGCTTGTGCTCCAATGGAGAGTGAGAGGAAGATTGCTGCTACGCTTCCGAACTTCATGATGATATTGCTTCTTTTCTTGTATTCAAATGGGAGGTTGTGAAGTATATCGTCAACTTTTATTCTGTTTAACTTATGCGCGTTACTGGAAAGTATTGTGATCTCACACCGATATGATTCGTGCATGTGTGAAACCTTGTTCTAGCGGTCACACAGAGCGTTGGAGTATTTTAGGGGAGAAATTTGGTTGGGAGCTGCTCCATGACTAAACCGTGGTGCGCATTATGTCGCGCCAGTCGACCCTTTCGCCTCAACGCACGCTAAAAAATATGCCACATTTTCGAGGTGCGCTCATAAAATAACATAAAGCAAAAATCAAGAAGAGGTCCCGGCTAACAAGGTGCGCAAAGTTGCGCCTGTCAACCCTTTCCGATTCAGCGCGCCAATCCCCTATGATCACCCCCAAAAATCCGAAGGTGCGCCGTCACAGGAATTAAAAAAACAAAAATCTAGTGACGGTTATTCAGGTTCAAACCCTTCAACGGTCGATCGGAATTTCGATATCTAAATCAGGCCCGGATGAAGCTGAATTTGAATGAAATTCAGGGGATCCCGAATATTGAATAGCGACAAATAAGTGCCATGGATTTGTGCTTTAATTCGTTTCGGAGTAACTAGTAGCTCTAATTTTCTGCATCACTTCGATGCTGTTGTAAGGCCGTCGCCTCGCGAAGTGCTCATGACATCAATGTCTTGAGATTCAAATGCAATGAATGTGGTGTCTTTCCTTTCTATATCCAATTATAACATTTTAAGTCGCTACACTTCGTTGTCGAACTCGTTTCAGCATAAACTGTTAAATCATTTTAGTTGGATTAATTATACGTAAATTACTTTTAATTGACAAAGATTCACTCTATACACATTTGCCCACAAGATAGACATAGTAGAACGGGATGTTCATGTTTCTTATTCGAGTTCAAGGTCGACAGAGTCCATGAAGACCATCATTTTGACCATGAACGAGGATGGTAAGTCGTTTCGAGCGCTGGGGATGAAGATTGGGGGGCTTCCACTTCGGAGGTTTCCAGTTTCAAGAACAACGACTCCGACAGTTCGGCGGAAGATTCCGGTACCACCCGTCACTGAAAGAGTATTGATATCTCCCTTGGTGATTGGACCCTCGGCCGTAATGGTGGCTTCAATATTGTTTTGTGAATCGAGGAATCGATATTCGAGTGAGCAGTATGCTCGTCCGACGTAGTTGCTCTTAGGGTCAGTTCTGGTGCACGATCCGGACACGACAGCGATTCGGTCCCGTTGGTTCACCAAGTATACAGCGCGGCTCGCACCTGGAGGTGTGTCATACACAACGTTGAGCAATGGTTCGTTGGAAAACATGTATTCTGTTCCAGCAGACAAGTAAGAAGCGTCAGGCGCAAGTAGCTTAGGCGCAGCCAGGCCTGACGAGTCTTGGAATGCTTCCAAGACCATGGAAACTTTCTCTGGGATCTCCGCTGCGGGAGTGTGTTGGGAGTACACTGGATCATGCAAAGCGTGGTAGCTAAGCTTGCGTTGGGCACTTTCGCGCATGGCGATAGAAAGTGGATCACTGTTCTCTCCAGCTGAAGCGTGGGGGGCATCTTCAGCGAAACGCAACGTGTTGTCGGAAAGCATACGTTTCAGCATGTCCTTTTCTTCCTTGTTGAGAGGAGACATCTCTCGGAGCTCACGCTTTCTCTCTTGCACCACATTTTCGAGGTCGGTGTGGGATCCTTTGAGGGCTGCGAAGGCAGACCCAGCGAGCTGTAGACTCAAGAATGCAACGGCGGCTACGCACTTCATGGTTGTTGGATGAGACAGGTTTTAAAAATGTTGACTCGAAGAAGTTTTCAATTGCGTATGATAACGTCTGTAGATTGTAATTTGTGTCTGTTGCTGAGCTGAAGCCAGGATTTCTAACCTGTTCAACCGTTGTGAGCACTTCTATTCCTGTTCGGAAGGTGCACGAATACGTCTAGACATCCCGTTGAATCCAAAATTTAGTGTGACCTACCGTTTCACTCACACTTCCTTAGGTGCTCCTTCCATCAGTGGTCTTCGTAACTAATAGCATTCGGAGGTGCGCACCTCCGCGCGTGCCCGAAAGATGACAAATTTTCTTTCCGTGCACCTCGTCTCGTGATGACGACGTGTGAGAAAAAATTGAAGCCGAAATTTATTTGATTCATTCGACTAACTAATTCAAAAACTAGGAGAACGATTGTCTGTTCTTTTAGGATAAACAAGAAGAACTATGTACGATTTGACTGATGATGCTGCTAATTGTTAGTCTGGTTGTCAACTTTCTTCAAATAAGAGAAAGTATGCACTGCTTCTCTAGTTGATGATTGTTAGCAGCCTAAAGCGTCGCCATCGAATTGACGATACTATAGAAGGAGGGGGAGAAGTACAAGTAGCTAGCTCCGATCACCAAAAACGTTTCTTCTTGCTCCTGCTGGTGATGACGAGGACCAGAAAGCTAAAGGTGGAGCAGGAGGAGGAGGGCTAACATCAGCAGCAACTCCAGTCCGGACATGGACAAGTAAGTAACAAAAGGGGCAACCAGAAAACCCGCAGTAGCCAGTAGTAGTGCTGGCCCTCGTGTGCGATATTGTCTTGGTGCTGGTGTCATCATTCTGAGAGGAGGAGGATCAGATGTTGCCAAAATTAGCTACTAGCGTAATATAGATTTCTATCTATTTCAATTAGAAGGCAAGAAGTCTTTCAATAAAATTAAACTATAAATGCTTAAATAGCTTTTTATTCAACCACATGAGTCTATTAAAACGGTTACACAATTTTGTCATGATACAAACAGAGATCCTCGTACTGGTACGTCGATTTTGTTTATCGTTCGTACAGTTCAGGAAGGAAGAACAAAACATCGACATCGAATTCGAAGAAGTGAGCCCATCCCGCGATTTCATTGAAAGGATCAACTCCTGCGGCTGGCTGAACAAGCTCAGGAGGATTCACATTCTGGTCAACATCAGCAGGGAGGATTTCGACAAGACCAGAAGCTCCAGTCATGACTCCAGTTCCTCCGGTGACAGTCAACTGTCCTGGAACTTGCGAGTTCACAATGATACCTTGTGCCGTGAAAGATCCAGCTGTCAAACTAGTAGCTGGGTCGATGAAGGTATACGTGAAGAAGCAGTATCCCTGAACAGAGTTTTGGTCGGCAGGTCCAATACGATCGCAGATTCCGTCAATTGCGACGACGAACAAAACCGATTCACTATCGACATCAATTGGTACAATTTGAGAGCCGATGTCTTGGGCATTAGTCATGACTTCGTTAAACAAATACTCGGTACCGAGAGTGAGAGTATTGCCAGATCCATCAGGAACGACTGGGGGAACAACGGTTTGGGGGTTGACCGAGAAAAGAGAACCGCCGAGAGTGACAGTAGGGCGAGGTAGGAACACTAGTCGCTCCTCTTCATTGAAGAAGTCGTCATCGAACATACCTGAGAAAGAAAAAAAGAGCAGAAATTTACAAATGAGATTGAACCCGAGAAGCTTGTTTTGGCATATAGGTAATGGATCAACGAGAAAAACTTACGACCTGTAGGGGCTTCGGGACTTTCCAAACGTCCAGTCATCAAAGTGCTTCCTCCAGCAGCAGTAAATTCGCTGCTAGAGACGTGTCCGGGACTGCCAAAGCTGTTTCTTGCCGTAACCTCGCTGGTACTTTCGAAGAGATCGGAGTAGCTAAGGGAAGCAGAAGAGTCGAATGCCGACAACCAACCCTCGCTAGATTCTTCCTCAGAAGCCATATCCGCGGATCCAGATTTGGATGGATAATAATAATCAGCTGAAGGTTTGGAGTCGGTTCTAGACTTGAAGATAGCACCCTTGGAACCCTTCATGCTCTTGAGTCCCTTCACGGTTTTGGCTTTCTCTCCCTTGACCATGATTGGGGTTTCGTCCCACATCATCTTTCCGAGCTTAGTACTTTTTCCACCTTTGGAACCGGAGGATTCGGCCCTCTCATCGATCACCGTGACTTCTTCGGCTTCAACACCTGCAGCGTCCCAATCGAAAATGGTACCAGTTCTGTGAACAAAGGACCGAGAATAGATGTGTTAGAGGAACGATCGATCTTTCGTGACAAATTGATTGAGAATTGTTTCGCAACGTATCACTTACTCGGTGTCTTGGAAGAAGTCATCAATGGTAGGGACTGCGACATCCGCAACTGGGTCAGCGTCGAAGTAATCGTCCAATTTAGCTTCGTCATCGGTTCCGGCGAATTGAACTGTGTGTGGTGTTTGGTGTAAAAAGAGGTAAAGCTGTGAGTTAATTGTTTCGATTTCTTGCATAAGTTACTGTGTTATCTATTGGTTCCAAAAGAAAACTTACATTGAGCCTTGCGCTCTGATTGTCGCAGGTTGCGTCGAAGCTGGTCTCTCTCCGCTTTCGATCCAACAACGCCGCTGAAATGGCTCACACCTAGGGTAGCAACTAGTAGTTTTGTCGATAAGATCATGATTTGTTGTTTTGTTGTTGTAATGTCTTCAAGTTATCGATATATGAGAATATAGGTTTGACTCTGAGAGGTATTTCCTCGTCGACCCGTTTCGATTCTTTGGGATTTTTAATAATGTGTCTTCTTGGATAGTGTGACAAGAAGAGTACTCACAACCGTTAGGGGGAAATGTGATAGGGTATTGCCGGAAACATGCGGAAAATCGCAACTCCGGACACCGACAACGGATCGTGATGGCCCAAAATTTCGCAAGCGTTGGGAAAAGGACGCCGGTCGGAATCTTTAGTGCCTCGCGGTGCGCCTTGGATCGAAGTTGATTAAGTAATGAGTGACACCTACCCTATTCCGAAGCACGACTTGCGCGGTGCGCGTTCCTAGCTTTTGTAAACTGCACGACATCGACAAAAACCCCAAGAGTTTCCCATGTACTGCGCACAAACGTGAGTGTTTGTGTGACTGGAATTGCACCACGACTGAGATCTATTCGCATCTCTGTGAGGCTCGAGATAGTTGACCAAGATTCATTTTCACTCGATCTGTTTCTTTACTGCGCGCATACAAGGTCGCGTTTCATCTCGCCGGGTGGCACTTTGGAAGTATCTCAAATTCCTTCCTACGATGAATTCACGTATCTCCCGGTATACATCCTACGCCGATGAATTCAAATTTTGTCTTGCGCTCCTCAGACGTCGGACTAAATTTGTCACCTTCTTTTTGCTTTTTCAGAGTCGCTTCAGTACAAATCCAACAAACAAACCAACAAACAAACAGCACTTTCATACGTTCAAAACTGTTCCACTGGTATCGTCATCATAATAAAGGAGGGAGACTATCACCGTTAGCCGAGGACGTAGAGTCACGATGACCCTTGAAACCGAACGCTCTTCCTCATCGTCCAATGTGGCTTTAAGAACCCCCGACAAACGACCCTCGAAGGCCACCACGGATACGGGAACTAAACGGACCGTTGGCAGAAGCCGGAGGCGAAGGCCAATATCGACTCCTTCCCATTCTTCTGCTTCAACCATCACCGCTACCACCGATGAGTTCGAAGGAAAGGAAAATTACCCAGGTCACCGCTCGAGGCGAAGGGCAGAGGCAACCACGCCAATGAGAAAAAGGGACGAGACCAACCGGAATTATATCTACGAGGAGGAGGAGGAGCAATTTGCTTCGTTCGGCAAACCAAAGTCGAAGTATAGACAAAATCGCGATCCCAATTGTCGCGAAATGACAAAACTCTGTGGGGAGGCTTTTAGAGATTTCCGGAAGGCCGTGTCGAGAACATCCGTCCCATCATCTCTGTGGAGCGACTTTCCAGAACTTGCCGACACGCTGGTTCGGATTTCCATCTCAAAATCCACCACCATGGACGCTCTTGGGCTCAACGAACATACCTCAGCACTGCTGGGTTTGTCTCGGAGACTGATCAAGGACGTTTCGGTGGAAGCAAGTGGTTCCAGTGACGCAAAGGGACAGAAAAAGGATGTGTCTGTCGCGGACAATCTCTTTGCGGCAGTCCACATTCTGCGATCAATAGCATTTACTCTCTCTGAGGAAACAACAATAGAGCGCAAGGAAGCTTTGCTCAAATGTTTTTCCATCTGATATCATCGACTCGAACCGACAAAGCAAGAACAAATATCGATAAGGAGGACAATGAACGTTGCAAGGCGATCGCCATTGCAGGATACGAAGGGCTGACAAAGGTCTTATCCAACTATTCTATACAACAATCATTGGGGAACGGGAAAGATAAGGCTGTTTCGTTTTCACGAACGAAAATTGAACGAGATTCTAGTCATGACCTCGATGCGGGGATATTGTTTGTGATACCCTCCACTGCGCGGAGGAAAAAGACAGATTCGGACGCCTCATCGTGTAGGATCGGAAGCTTGAGTGTACGGCATGTGTCCACAATTGCATTTCAAACCACAACGACTGTGGTCAAGGCTATTCTTTCCTTAAAAGACGGCTCCTCGTTGCCCTATGCAAACCTAGGAATAACCTTTTCGGAGGAGTTTGACAGCGGGAGAGAAAACAAAATTTCTCGTTGGCATCGCATCGCGTTGGAATTATTGAAACAGGTTCACAGTCCCTGGTTGATGTTGTTGGCAAGTGCTAGCATCAGTGAAGGAGATACTAAGAGAGAAATTCTTTCATATTCAAAAGGCGTCCATCGACTACTCTGGGACGCTGCATCGTCACGGAAATCCTCCTCGAATTCTTCAGCTTCCACTATTCGAAAGGTAGAGTGCGATTGTCTAGAACTACGCAAGCAGGCAATTCTCCTCTCATTAGCCAGCACAGGGATATCGAAACTGGATTTGCTAATACGAAAGACGTCCTTCGAAAGCGGTTGCTCATATGCATGGAAGGCAGCCTCCGTATTCGTTCAACACTTGTCACCCGACTCAGGCATCAATAAATCTTTGCTATCCAATTTTTACGAGGACGTGGATGATGCATTTGGCCGCTTGCTTGCCTTGAATCGAAATATTCCTCTCGAATACGTCGAATATAGAATGCAAAGGTCATTGCATTTGGAATCCATTTTAACATTTTTTGAATCAAAGTTCGACTTCGATCATTCAGATATCAAGGAAGACGAGATTTTGAATGGAAATTTTCGAATTCTTCTACAAATCGCAAATCTTGGAATTTCCAGCAAGGCGAAGATACGAGGTTACCTCAACAACAGTCAACGAAACGAATCTTTGGAAGCCAAAAATGAGCCTGAAATGTCTATTGATCCAACGTTGATTTTGGAAAAAATAATTTATGAATTCAATTGGCAGGTCATCCATCGAATGGACGAAATTTCGAACGATTCCATGAACCGAATTCTTAGAACATTGTGCAACCTTTCCCTTCACAAGACACTCTTTCTCGCCATGAAACATTTCGACGCGGACAAATCATTATCATTCAGTATTTTCAATCAGCTAGAGACTGAGTTGGTCGTGGTGGCTACTATCCTGACAGAATGCGTCGGGCCGTTGATATCGGCATTTCTGAACCACAATCCTCAAAAAGTACCTCAATTGGCCGATTTAATGATGGAATGCTTCTTGCGCCCGCTATCGCTATACGAGCAGCTTTATGTTGCTCACTTCGATACCGATAACGGTGAACGAACATATTTTGAGTCGTCGATTAATGTTTCGAAGTATATAACAGAGATTCTCACCGACGATTCCATGCGCCCAGATGATTTTGTTCTTCCGATACAATGCATGGAAAAAGCGGCAAAATCTCTATATACAATAGCGAGGAAACGGAGTGAGAGTTCCCGGATTGAAGATTCCGTTCCTCCCCTTTTATTTTCGTTGAAGTTGTACGAAAAACTGGAAAAAATCAACGGGCAAAAGAAGGACTATCAGTTATCGTCCCGACTATTTCTCCTATCAACCACATTTCAAACGATGAATAAGATTCAAGAATCGTTTTGGATATCTTGTTTATTGATTGACTACGAATCAGAAAAATATTCTGTCAACTTGAAGGACTCTCCAGAGCAAGATTTGTTGACCTATTTCGGTAATAGGGGCTGCGGACTTCTTCCTCCATCTGCCGATGATGTGCCTGCAATGCCCCAGATCATTCGATCGACGTGCCGTCAAATTACTATTGATTTGATGAAGGCGAAGGCGAAGGGATCATTTGAAGAATCGGAAGCAATTAATTATTTCGATGATTTTGCCATAATTTCGACGACGGATTTGTTGATCGAAGCATTCTCGGGCGAAGATACCGAAATTCGTGCCCCGCATCCTCTCGATTCCATCCAACAGTTGTTAGGGTTCGATAAAGTTCTGAACCAAAAAACTAGACTGGTGCACATATTTGTGTTGACAGATATCCTGCTTCAATTTGGTCGCTCTGTTCAACAATATTCTCGGGGATCGGATTTTAGCGAAACTCAATTCGATTACGTCTTGCACAACTATTGTCACCTCTACCGGCAACTTCAAGATACAATTTCCGACCTCGGTTTGGGATATCCACTTATCTTCGACAGTTTACTCGGACTTGTCGCATCGGCTAGTCTAGTCCCATCTTTCAGCATTGCAACAACTGCGATTTCACCCGATTGGGAAAACGGAGTCAACCCAATGTTGGTTGAGATGTCCATGAACATCGTAAAAGAAAATGCCGAGAATCTAAACAAGTCATCGAACGGTGAGGACGAGGTTGATTGGATATTTCTCGGGGAGAGCCTTCGCATCGTGCTGAGGAATCTTGGTGTGATGCTCGAACGAAAAACAAGTGAGACGAACTGCGATGATGATTTATTGGACGATTGCATTAGTGTTGCCGAACGGTTTATATGCTGTCTAAATGCCAACGGAAAGAGCGACATTCTTCTTATCGCCAATCATTGGATGATTTGGGTAGCAACCTATCTACAGAATGAATTAGAGAATAGAGGCGATCGTGATCGCGCTGCTATTTTTTCGTTGTGGAATCTAGCTTTGACCGAGAAGATTGAACCCAATCATCCGTGGTTTCGGGCAGTTGGCGATGAGCAATTGTAGAAATGGCAGCAATCTGCTATGCTTGAAAAATTCCTTTGGCGCTTCGTCCTTTGACGAAAATGCACAGCGGGGTTCGGCACTTTGGATGTTCAGAAAAGAGTTTCAGCTTAATGAATTTCGAGTTTTGGCCTTGGAGTCTCTATCAAGCGATCGAGATTCTTTTCATCTCCACATGCAGCAGGCGGAAGCTGTTCTGAACGAACTTTTGGAATATGAGATAGAAAAAAACGACAAGTTGTTTGTTTTGTACAAGTGGGTTCTATCCACCGCCTATCTTGTACAAACAGATATTTCATCGGCTTTCGGCTGTTTCACTACCGCACTGAAGACATCTCAATTGAGCCAGAAATGTTGCCAAACCATACTGAGACGGGTTTCTTTTGGTGTTACGAATTTCAACGATTTGATGGCTGCCATCGCAACTTCTAACGTTTTGGCATTGGCTATGAATAGATATATTGAAATACTTTCCAAAAGACCAAAGCTGCATTATCGAATGGGAGATCACCGCAAGGCTCTTGCTTACACGCGATCTATTCTAGAGTATTTGAATATTGACAAGGATTCGTTGACTTCTCAACAGGATCAAGGCTATTCCACAGAGGATCTTAGGGATTTACTCGAAGCTGCTCCGCAGGTTCGTCTCTTCCTCCAGATGAACTGCTGGGCTTCCACTCCAGAAATTACGATGCAGAAATTTTCTGATATCCAATCAAGTGATCTCGATCGTCATCGACCCGATGCCTCTGATCGATCGACTTCATCGATAGTTGATTCTGCCCAAGATATGATTACCAGTAAGTGCAATCGAAACGATATTTTGAAAATAATATATGTTTACTTTTCGTCATCTGAAGAACTTGTTTTTCATCCGTCCTTTTCAGTTGGTGACATACTGTACGGCGAGTCGCTGTCGAAAAGGTTCGAGCAAAAGTTTCGTGCTTTTTACGACGGAGCTGCCACATTAATGACTCAAAGAGCAAATGATTTGCAGCCAGCATCACTTAGAGTGCCTTTGAACATCCAACAGTATCTAGGAATGCCAATCTCTGATAAGGTAAAGCTTCGTAACGTTCGCAGATCGATTGAGGCTCCACACGAATCGGACACAGAACCGGAAGTATCCATCCGTCAGCTTTGCTCTGAAATCGAAGGAAGCGAATTTGCACTTTCCGAAGACAAGGCATGGGCTTTGTATTATATTGGGGTTGTAGAGATCGAATCAGCTAGACGTTCAGGTGCTCTTCAGGACCTTTGGAATGACGATAGGAATAGTCAAATTTCCTCCTGCAATGCTTGTCGCGACGGAAATATTCTTTCTGCGAGGTATCACTTGACGAGGGCATTATTACTATCATCGGAAACAAGCGATATCTTGCTCAGAAAAATACTTCGGAGCCTGGCCCTAGTAGAAGGTCCTGATACCAGGAATAGTATTGCATCATCAGCCGGGATACTTGTTTTGAGATCCATAGGGCAATCTCTCCGAAGAAAACTTCTTTTGTCTTTTGATCAAGAAATCAAATCGGTTGAAAGTGACTCATCAAAAATTCTGAAAGACGTATTCGCTGTGTTCGATGGTCAATGGAAATCAAAACAAGATAGCGACGAAAACATTTTGTTGTTTCTCGGTGATCTAGCCGCTCGAACTCCTGCAAATTGGAGGTTCGTTGCACCAGTGATATGTCCTTCTGGAGAAATGCTTGTCTCGATTATACAAAAGAGCGATCCAAATCCGCACGAGTTTACGATTTCGACGAAGTGCATATTCCCTCAGAGCGCGGATGGTGTGTACGATGTAATCATGAAACCATTGGATAGCATATTAGCTAGGGTTCAAAAGCATCTCGAAGGGGTGGATCCGTCGCTTGTCTCGAAAAGTGATGACAAAGAGGCAATGAAGAAAAAATGGTGGAATGAACGCAATCGGCTCGATGCCGAGATGTGTGATTTGCTAGAAGATGTCGAATCTCAATACTTTTCAAAAGTCTTCGAGATAATATCGAACGAAAATAATTCCCAAACGTCCAACCCAGGCGAAAATGTTGAAGAATGCCCTCGCGGAAACCTGTCATCACGATTCGAAGCAGCAGTTAATAATAGCGACGAAGTCGAATTTGACCCTGAGAAAGAACGTCAAGAGAATTTTGATTCTCTGATGAAGTTAACCATTCCGAAGCTGAAAGATAGGCTTCTTTCTGTCGGTGCTAATAAGGCACAATTCCGAAAATTGCGGAAAGCCGATCTGATCGAATTGCTCATCCAAATCGAAGACGAAAATACGAAGAAGGAAAACGTGGAAGATGAGATTGCTACATTTATTGCCGAGGAATCCAACGTATCCGATGATTGCCTCTTTCTGATTCTGGACGAAAACCTTCACCGTTTTCCTTTTGAAGGTATGCCCATGCTGAGGGGAAAGACTGTTTGTCGAATTCCGTGCCTTTCCTTTGTGCTTGCAACGCTCCTCGAACTTAAAACAGGCCCACAAGCACTTCCGTTTGTGGATCCCAAAACAACAACGTATATCCTGAATCCCGAAAACAATCTCCAAGCCACACAGGATCGTCTTTTGTCAGCAATCCAAGATATTTCGTCTTCTAGCAGGTGGGATTGGGACGGCGTTGTTGGCAAAATCCCTTCTTCTCCGTTCTTCTCTGACGCCTTGTGCCGAGAAAACGGCCTCATGATGTACTTTGGACACGGCGGGGCACAAGTATGTTTCTCTCGACGAAAGGTAGACGAGCTGATCGAGCACCGTGGATCTGACGCAACAGAATACGAGACGGGAAATGCTTCTTGCAGAGCAACCTGTCCTTCTGATGGGGTGTAGCAGTGGCAAGCTTGTTTCGATTAACCGAAAACACTCGAATTCGATCGAAGAAAGCCCCCTCTACTACGAACCTGAGGGTGTTGCTCTCTCTTATCTTTGCGCCGGAGCTCCTTGCGTTGTTGGTAATCTTTGGGACGTGACCGACAACGATATTGATAGGTAAGACTGAAAAATGACTTGTGTGTGTGTGTTACGAATCTACTTTTGAAAGCGATGTTGTAACTAACGCTTGATTCTCTCATTTGTTTACCTTTCTCAGGTTTTCGATCGCACTCATGGAGGATTTTTTCAAAGGCAGCACAAAAAATAGCCTCGCAAAGAGCGTTTCCATCTCACGATCTGTTTGCAAACTGAAGCACCTAGTAGGTTGCGCACCCGTGTGCTACGGCATTCCGGTTCATCTGCTACACAATAATGATAGAGCTGGTTAAGTTAAATAACAAGCCACTCGATTTCAAGAATTATAGTAAAATTATAAGCCAACAGCTAACAATCCTGTGTAGATCGATGGCAGTTTCCGTAATAGAAAGATGATCATTCGATTCTGTTGTTGTATTAGAAGTTGTTGTTGTTTCCGACGATATAGTAATCCTCACGAGAGGTTGCAGCGCGGGAGCACATTGTAGCCCAATCAAGGGAAAAAGGAAATTTCAGTGTCAACCAACGATTTCAGCAATGTTTTTCAAAGTATTATTTCTCTAAATATTCGTTACACTATACGTTTCTTCTAACAACTTTCTATTTCTCAACACGCATTTCCCCACTGCGCTTTCTCCCGTTTGGTGCCATCTATTCCAACTCGTCTGCCAACGAGTATTCTATGCAGCTATTGCTGTTCTTCGAGCTTGCGGAGTCTCCGAAAGTGTTGGTTTTCGATCATCACCTTGTCGTGATCCAGCGACGGGAGATGTAGATCGTCCTGGCTCTTGACCTGATTATAGTCGTGGAGTTCCGACGGGGCAATGGGGATCCACCGCCACTCGGCGTGAGTCTCATTGTGGATGGAAATGCGGCCATATCCATACATGGAGGCGTCTCGTGCCTGTATCCATTCTTCCGGCTCCTTGCTGGTAAAGGGGGCATCGCACTTTCGTCCTCCGGCACCAATGGTAATATGGACAGGTCCAGTGTCGGTGAGGTTACCAAAGGCGACATAATCCGTCCGTTGATAGGCGTGGATATGTCCCGTTAGGACGAGGTTGACATTGTATTCCACAAAGAGAGGTTCCAAGTGCTCTCGGGCTGCAAAGATCTGGGGATCGTGGTGGTGTAGGTCAAATGTGTTATAAATCGGTGGATGCATCGTTAGCAAAACCCAAGGCGTCTTTTGTCGGTCGACGGAAGCCAGTTCGGCCTTGAGCCACTCATACTGAGGCGATTCGGGAGACATATCCGCATAGGCATTGACTATCACGTGCCGTGTCGGGCCATAGGTAAAAGCGTAATACGAATTTCCCCATTCGTAGGGGAGAGGATAGGGTGGGGCATCCATGTTCATTTTTCCATCTTCACAGTCGCCATCATACACATCAAGTTCCGGAGGTTTTAGACGTGGCATGCGGAACCTGTTTTCGTAGGCCAAGAAAATTTCGTTTCCAGCATATTGTTTGTCAATATCTAAGCATAGGTAAAAAAGAAGTAATTTGTATCGTGAGATATAAATGCACACACACAATTTCACTCATCGACGAGTTCACATTATTATTTGACTTACCGTGGTTGCCAGCACAAACCATGAGGGGAATCTCGTCAAAGTTGCCCTGATCGTCCAAAAAGTCGAAAAAGGTGTCCCACCTGCGACCGTCATATTCCGGATAGGCAATATCGCCCACCAGGAGGACGGCCTTGATTCCCTTGCGGTGGTCTCGAAGATGGTTGAGAACCTGCTGGGAATGTTCAAACTGTCCAATGTCTCCAATCACACCAAAGTGCATAGGATAGACGTCCTCTGCTTCTTCGTCGGGAGCTGTCTCGAACGATCGGATTTTTCCGGCATCGATGCAGGCGATTCCCGTGGGATCATAGGGATCAGGGGAGAGACGACGTCCGTTGTGGTCCCACATGGGAGCATTCGGTGATACTTCAACAATTTCCATGTTTGCATCGTAATCACGGGCAAGATAGGATTCGTCGTATTCGAAGCGTTGTTTGCTGACTTGCAGATTGCGATGGCCACCGTCTACCGTTTCTTCAACCAATTCCTGTTGCTCCTTGGTGAGCTGGTTTTCCGATTGAATATTCACCGCCTGCGGTTGTTCCTCTTCTTGGTTCTTCAACTGATCTCTCGCAGATAGCAAACCAAAGTGCATACGGGCGTGTTCCTCCAGCGAATCAATTCCTTTCTCTCGATCTCCCAAAACAGGCAAATAGTAATATTTTGTGCCGGGTTCCAATCCCCCAATCGTAATATGGTGCTGAAAGGGCGCGTGATACTTTTCCGAATCCGGATTCCTGTGCTCCATCAATATCGAATACGTTAGGGGATCTTCCTGCTCGGGATAAAATTCGCTGTGGGCCAAAAACTCTGTGTAATCGTGGCTGGCACCGGCGGCAACCTCGGCATCCAAGGAATTATAATTTGGAGGCGGGATTTTTCCCACAAAGACTCCTGCCACAGGCGCAACGCGGTCCGGAAAGGCCCAGGTGCTGGCAAAGGAGACTGTCATGGAGCGTGAGGCGGACGGGGCATTGCCCACAGCCAGGTGAAGATGGCGAACGCTCCCGTGGCAGTGTCGGGGGGCGATCACGACGTGGCTACAGCAAACCAGGGTGCTGCTCAGGCTTAGAACCAGTACCGTAACCATGATTGCCAGCGGCGATCGTGTCATTGTTGCGTAAATTGTCATCATAAAGAAGCCTTTTGTTCGTTGAATTCCCAAAACAAATCTCTCTCAACTAAATTCTCTCTCGAAAGCGATGAAGCAGAGTTTTCACTCAAGCAAGAAGCGTATCGCTAGTTATCGTTCTTCCAAAAGCAACAGCTGTTGTTTTCTTTGTCCTTGTCAGTAGTCTCGTTGATGAACAGTTAGGAATACTGCGATGAGATTCTTTCGCGTCAACTGACTGTGTATCGTGGTGAGATGTAGGACCTTCTTGAAGAGGCAAGAGTTTCCCTTCGTTGAAATAGACGGGATTTTATTTCGGTCCCACGGAAGGCTTTCGATTCTCTCTTGACTCTTGCGCGTGCGCTGGCACGGAGTCTTGGGTTTCTTTCGGGACTTTCAAAACTCGTCGTATTGTACGTGTAGACACGAATTTGGTGAGGAAATATTTTTCATGCGCATGCCCGCCACGAAAACTTTCGGGGGCAAGACCTCGCAGATCTCAAACTAATTTTGGACAAGAAAATGAAAAGTCAAAATTCTGGAATACTAGAGAGAATCTTATTGTCACAATGTATGATATATAATTTATAATGACATAAATTTAGTAGTACAATTTTATTTCCTTGTTCTCGATCGATGGGGTTTGTTCTTGTTGATATTTCTCGTTTGCCCATGGATGCTTTTTGGTTTGGTGTGTTTGCCTTTTCAGGTTAAACGAAGAATAACTCGTTTTGTTGCTGCACCACACTTTGAGTATTGGACTGCCTCGTCGCCCGGAAAGCGAGAAGCAGGCGGTTGGTTCCTCAAGACAATTCTGTGGCAAATGATCAGTGAAAGTCCTGAATAAAGGCTTGCCGCTTTTTCACTGCATGCTCAAAGTGATACCATCGCGCATGAACAGTTTGCCCAAATGGAATGAATTGGAAGATTGCGCAAATTCTTTCATAAAAGTTGCGACGCATCCAATTTCGTCACAGGAAAGTTTCTCAAAGAATTTCAAATCCAATGAGCCATGTTGCCGCTAGACCAGTGAGGAATGCTGAAATGCGCGTTGGAAGCAACGCGCCTGTAGACTCCGCCTCGTCGTCGCCATTGGTGGAGGTGGTACTATTGTCGCTTTCGGTCGTGTTGGCCACCAGAGTTGGGGTGCCCATGGCCATGCATCCACACGATTCCTCTACGGCCTTTTCCAGGTCGGAGCACAAACCAATGGGGGTGGTGAGGGCAAGCCACTGGGCTTGGAAGCAATTGCGTTTATCTGGAAACCCAACTACGTTCAGGTATTTGGGGGTAATGTTGGTGGGCATATCAAAGAAGGATCCTGGGAAGGTCATCATATTCATCAGGGCGGGATCGTCGGCCTCTCCGCACAGGTTGCAGCCACCGTCGCACGGAAGGGAGCGGTAGATAAAGTAATCGATCGAAGTACTAACCAGGCCGGCATCGTTGCAAAAACGTCCGTTATACCCCAGAAGGGTGTTTCCGCAATCAAAGTTGACACAAAACTCTTGCTGTTTGGTGGTACTGTTTGCTGGAGCAAAATCTATGGTTTCCAGAAAACATGAGTTGCAGACAACTCCGTCAACCTCCATCTCGCAGGTATTGGCTTCGTCCTCACCGACCTCAGGCAGCGAGGCAACGTTGTAGCGCAGGCAATAGGTAAAATCCCACGAGGATTCTCCCATAATGGATTTATCCGCTCTGGAAAGCCTGGCTTCGATCTTTCGGCACTTTTCGGACGCGTAGGGCACCGTAGCGTTGCCAGTGGGTTCGAAATCGAAGATTCGCTGCATCGTGTCGTATCGACAGACGACCATCTTGTTGTTCGGGCAGCGGCTATCGATAGGGTAACAGCTGACTTTCTGGCACTCAAAGTCGGCAACGGTCTTTTCTGTTGCGTTTGTATCGCAGCGGGCACAAAAGTATTCGTCCTCGACGGTTGGATCGCAGATGGAATAAAAGGCTGTCCTGTCACGGTCAAAGACAGTAAATGAATCAAAGACTGTGCTATTGCGTGTTGTATCGATATCCAGAGGATTTAGCATCCGAGAGGGTGAAAGAATTCCAAGGTCTTGATCTTCGCTTTCAAGTTCACCATCTCTTGGGTTTTTGTCAATCCCATCGCCTTCGCCTTCTTTCTGGTTGGTCAGCACAGCCGACTTGGTAGGCAAAAAATTCGGAAGGCTCTCCAAATCCTCGGCGGGAGTTCGGGGCATGGTCCAATGGGCTCGCCTCTTGCGAGTGACCGGACTGCGCTCATTGCCCGCGGTATACGACAAACTTTCTTCTTGTACCTTTGATGCCGATCTTGCCGAGGAAGGCTTTTCTACGGAAGGTGTTGCCAAAATCAAAGAATTGGTGGATGCAATCACTGTTGCCGCAGCCGAGAATCTCATTTTTCTTGTTTGTTTGTTTGTTCTTATTCCTATAGATACTATATGCAATAGCCTTGATTGATAGGGTGCAGTTTTCAGAAACTAGTGATGATAAGAGTCCTTTTGGTTTGTGTGCCGTAGTTGCAGTCGTTACGTCACTGCTTCATAAATTGTGTTGGAAAATCTGGTGATGTAAAACATCAAGTTTCGAATATTTTGGCCACCCAATACCAATAATTGCGTAACAATCTGTACTAGCAGATGCAGTACACCAAAAATAAAAAATACTATGGAGATTGTATCTCAATTTTTGCGCGCCAGAGGATTTATTTCTCATACCGGTTTCCGTTGTGCCTCACGGTAATAGTTCGTCCTATTGTTGAAAGAGGATCAACTCGCACACGAGAAGCTGAAACATCTCAGCGTTTTCATTTATCGGTAGTTCATAATTATTACACAATCACACGATTGGATTCAAGTTCCTATTTTAAGCCCCTCTCCTGAATTCAATCGAAGATGAAGAATTCATTCGCCGCGATGTTTTGCGCTATCACATGAATGCGCGGCTATCGATCGTCATTCATACATACATACTTCCTCCAGAGGAAATACTTCCAAGGCGAAAACTCAAGACTGAAAGAATGCGTGATTCGAAGGAAAAAACTAGCATCCAAGGGCTTTCGTCCCATTTTATGAATTGATATAGCTTTTGAGAAAAGCTCACCGATGCCTCTATAGATCCACAGTGAACAAGAAATCTTGATGTACGAGGCCGATCTTTGTTGTGGGCCGATGGAATCATTCGGCAATCATAGTGCCTAGCAAATGGCCCAATATGGTAGAGGAGGAAGGATAGTATGGACATAGAACACCTGAGTGAATGAACTATATTGGTTCGATCGAGCCTGCCATTGGAAGTCATCACATCACTAGTCAAGCGATGAAAGTAATATCCGAATATTCCTCTCATCAGTTGTATATCTTGAGCATAATTCCCAGAGTTTGATCGGAACTGCTTGCGGTAGGAATGCGCAAAAAGGCCGATCTGGAAGCATCTTCCAGGATTTCCGCCAGTGGCTCTCTGCCGTTGCGGCAATGAAAGCGACAGATATTGGCATTCCGCGCAAACACCATGTGGGCTCCCCTACGTGCCCAGGCTGGGAAATGCGTATCCGCCCGTCGAAATGATCATGAGGGGATCCTCGTCTAACGGAGCGTGCAGGTAGCTTCCGGCAAAGTGCAGGGTGATCTGGATCTTCTGCATGAGAAATTTCATCTGCTTTTGGGATTTCTCCACTTCAAAGTGGGTGAATGCGTAATCCTTGCTGTGATTTCGAAAGTCCAGGAGTTCCGTCCACCCAATATCCTTTGCCAGAGATTCCAGATCGAGTTTTACGCTGATGCCCTGGTATCGCTGGTAGCGAGCTTTGCGGAATCCCCTCCAGGAGAGGAGTTCGGAGGGGTTCTCTCGATGAAAGGATATATCGAGAAAGACATCTAGGATCAGTACCTGATTCCCTTCCGGAGTGAGGTCGTCGAAATCGACCCACTGTTGCCAACATGGGGGCATGGATTGTTTTTGGTGCTGCGGCTGCTTCGTTAGTTTTCCCTCCTGCGTCACCTCGAGACACATTCCATTGTGGCGGACGGGAATGTCTTCGGGGGATGCGTCATCACGATCAAACTCGAAATATGTGTAGGCTTCTAAAGACCGTTTTTGGGCATACAGAAAATTATTCGCAAAGTCGATTCCCCGCAAACGGGAAAGGTGATTGTCCCCATCATCCCCATCGTCAGGCGGCGGTTGTCTCCACCGTTTGTTAGCGTTTCTCGACCGATCGAGCTTGTCCAGATACGCCCATTGAAATCCTGTCACTTCTACCGTCATTCTTTCGTTGGATCCTTCCAATTGCAGGACATCGATCTCGTCGAGGAACGAAAGAACCCTTCCCATAATCGTCCCGCAGTTTGCGAAAACGTCTATCCAGGAACGGGGAAGCCTTGCCAACGCGTCATCGCCGCCTCTATCGCTGGTGCTCTCCATCATTCGTCGTTGTAGGATATGGTGATTCTGGAAGCATCAGCTCTCAGAACCTTGCGGCGATGCCATGCTACCGTTGTCGCTATCGGAATTTGGTTGTGAACGGTTTCTTACAACATCGTATCCTGCTTTGTTTTTTGTTTTTTGCGATTAGCCATCGAGGCCCAAAAGGGACTTATTCGTACTTTATTGTTCCGTAATAAAAACCAGGAATGGCCTCTCGACATGTGAGACCAAAAAACAAAAATATCGTTGTCATACGTACCTAACGCTTTTCACGACAAGTACGTACACGCCGAAATTTCTAAAAAGTCGATGTCCTTCTCAATTGCAACAGATTTTCCTTCGATGACACAGTGCATCTCAAGATTTTTACATAAACAATATTATAGTAATGATATTGAGTTTCTTTCCTCTATCACTGTTTCATATTGTCACATATCTTTCTCGAATACGACATTATATTTTCCCCGTGATTTCAAGAAGTGCACGTAGTTCGTGGGCAACATCGGCGTATTTTCCCCACTGCCTTTTGTTGTGCTTCATTTCTCCAGTTGTTGTTGTCTTGTTGACGTAGTTAGTTCGGCTGAGAGGAAGGTCATCGGCGGCGTGGAATTTGAATCGAAAGTGGACGCTGTGATTTCAACGGTCTGAGCGAACACCGCAAAAGCCTTCTTCAAATAGAAAAGAATAGCACGTTTGTTACGTGCGAGGGCTATCCACTGGAAGCCTGAAGGTTGGAATATTGTTCTTGAAATTATTTTCTACCCATGCTCATGCTTTCAACCAGTCAATGGTTCTCGACTTTTTTTCAATCGACTCTACATCGTGTTCTTCGTGGCAAATCCCCCCAATTCTATCCCCTGGCTCTCAATATCCATCGGGGACATCGTCTCCGACAAAGAGCGAGGGCTTTTGAGACAAGATTTCACGAACCCTCCGTCGAATTGCCTTGACCGTCGGTCGATCTCCCCTGTCTTTGGTAAGAATCCATTCCAAGAGCTCTTTCAGTTCGGCAGAATACCACCTCCCGGAAGGCATTTCGCTAGACGGCCACGGGGGCATTTGTCCCAGCATCTTGTTGTGGCTGGGATCGACAATCAGGAGCTGTCCCGTCGAACGAGAAAATTCTGATTCTCCGGGTGATGCACCAAAGAGTATCGCAAACAATGTACAACCAAGCATCCAGGCATCAACCTTGCGGTAATCCAACACCGATTCGTGATCAAATACCTCATCGCCATCAACGTCCCGGGAGGAGGAGGATGCGCCAGTGCTGCTTGGGGAGGTCGGGCGGAGTTCTCCCGCAAAGAGTTCCGGTGGCCGATATGATATTGTTGTGTGCTGGGAGGCCTCGTCGGCAATCTCCAAGACCTCTCGCCGGGTTGTGAGGGATCGACTGAGAGGCCCCGCGCTTCCATAATCCATCAACACGACCCCCGATTGGCCGCCTCCTATTTCGACAGGAGCTCCCGGATGCAGTAGAACATTATCCAGCTTGATGTCACGATGCGTATATCCTGCAGCGTGCATCAGAATCACCGAATCGCAGAGCTGTTCGAACCAGCCAAGAACAGTTGATTCAGACCATGGTGGCATCCTGAGGGAATCCTTGATTCTCTGATTCCTTTGGGTTTGTGGCATGGTGCTCCCGTTTTTGTTTTTGGTGGTTTTGGTGACCTCCTCCATTGGTTCGAAAATTCGTCGCTCAACTTCTCTTCGCAACGAATGGGGAAGATAGGGGAAGAGCATATAACAGAGGGTATTGTTCTCGGCAAACGTCATTCCTAGCAAGGGCATGATATGACCGGACAAGGAATCCCGAATGGTTTCGGCTGTGGAGCTGGCAATCCCTCCTCCCCTCGCCGCTCCACCTGCGCCCAAAATACTGGAGGAATTCTTGAGTTGCTCTTGTTGCTGTCCCATAATGGCGTAATGAACCTTGCTTTCTCGAATGCAACCGCTGCGGGTATCGCCGTCGTGGCAGCGGATCCGCTTGAGGACGTATTTCTGATTGGTGTTGCTAGCAGCAGCTGAAGAAGCACCCGATGACAAAGAAACACCCGAATCGAGACCAGTGGCGTGAAAGATTACCGAAAAGCCTCCCTCGGCGATCTTGGATCCGACTCTCACCTTGATTCCAGAGTCGTCCATCGTCAATACGGGCCCAAATTGGCTCTTCCAAACGGAAAGCACCCAATTCCATAGAGCTACCACCAAATTGTATAACGTATGTATCATCTTGGTTCTTCCAGAAAAAATAATGTATATACAATCAATGTGAACGCGATGTGAAGAGTTGTACAATAGCAATGATGATAATTATGTTATGTTTTGATGACCGCTTGCCGTTGTTTTTCATTTTTCGCCTTCCACATTAGCTTCATCATTCACGAGCGTGTTTTGTCGTGTTTCTGAGAAATGCGATGAACGACTGGATTTTAGTCGACTCAGTCGATTCACTTTACATGGTGATGCTGTGAATTTTTTTGAAAGTAGAAAACATTTTTACGTAAAACTAGAGAATTGTATTGTTCATACAAACTACAAGCTTCTGTTTACATCTAGTAGCAATAGAGAGCATTAATTTATAAATATCATATGCAACATACACTTCAAACAGGCACACTATGTGCCTGGTAGATACGATTCGACACATGTCGCAGACGGTGAGACAGGTATCGGGCCATGGATAATTCCAAGACACGGGCAACCTCGGGAGATTCTTGGACAAGCTTGTCGTATGCCTCACGGTCTAGGCTGTAAAATACGCTTTCCTCCTCGCAGCATGCCGAGGCTAGATGGTGTTCGTCCAATACCAAGCTACGCAATCCGAGAAAGGAGCCCGTTTCCATGGACGATCGAAACCAATTTTCATCCGTCTCACACATTTTCGGTACAAACGCAACGACAGCTCCCGCCAAAAACAATTTCGCAGAATGATCTCGATCTCCCGCGTTCCATATAGCAGCACCCTTTGGAAATGTCTCGCTGAAGACAATAAAACGAAAACATTGTTAGAGTGTGGAAATGAGTGTTTCTGATTTCTTTTACAGAATAGATCGACAACTTACCGTCTCATGCTGTCAATAATTTTCTTGAGTACGCCAAGATTTTCTGTATTGCAATATTCCTTCAGCATCTGGAGTGCCTCTGCCCTTTCTGGATCGTCGTTGTCGATACTTGAGAAATCGCTCAGCTGGGGCATGATCATCATCGGAGGCACAATTGGTCTACCTCCTGCGAGAGCCAAGAGTGCATCTTCGCAACTCTCCAGGGCATTGTCCAAATAGTCGAAGCAGGTTCCATGTATAAAAGTATCTTGGTGCACAAAAGCTCGACTGTACGAACCACGCGTGGTCATCGTGGAGCGTCGTCTCCTCCTTTTGGGAGCTTCACGTGGAGTGCTTCGCTCCGAAAAGGCTACCGAAAAACGTGTTTCGTTCGCCAATGACGTCCGTTTGCTGTGTTGTTGGATACTAGAATACTTGTCGCTGTCACTTGATAATGATTGTACCTTCTTGTTTTTTGCCTTTTCGAGCGCCAGCTTGGAAGGACTCGCCACAAAAACGGTAGCTGCCAACCCGTGGTCGCTTTGAAGGATTGACTGAATCGAGTCGAAAAAGATACATGCCGAGGAGTCAAGGCTGCTTACCAGGGTGAAATCAAAGATGACTATCCCTTTTTTCATTTCCCGTTTCTCCAAAAAGTCAAACAAACGGTCCTGAATTTTGGCAATGTTACCAAAAAACAGTGATCCCTGAAGCTGTAATATAACGATTTTCCTCCTGCCGGTAAGGGGATCTTCCAGAGTGGCCATCTCCGACTCCTTTCTGTGGCGACTCGACGGAAAAGGTCCGGCATCACACACTCTTCGGACTGGGTTGTCGCTGGAACTTGAATAGGTAGACGTGAACAGCGCCATGAACAGCCCGGCAATAAGGCCTGACGTCATATCAAAGACCGTCATGACTGTCATGATAACCCAGATGCTTGTATATTCCACCGGATCACACTTGTGTGATTCATCCGCGACGCCCTCCTGAATCAAAGCGATTCCCATATCGATGAGAATGGCGCTGGCCATGCATCGAGGTAGGTATCCCGCCCACATGGGCCCGTATACAAATGAGACGAAGGAGGTACACGAGAGGAGAAAATTGCAGAACACACCTCCTCCTCCCGAATTGACATACAGGACCGTGCTTGAGTAGCATGCGCAAGCCGGAACACCTCCCGGCACAATCAGACCCGAAATGAGGTTGGTTGCAGCGTGGGCGATGAATTCCTTGTCCGTGGAATAATTTTCCGTTTCGAGAAGTGTTGCAATCGGCGGAATGAATGGAGCGGAGATCATAACGGCGAGAATCGTAGCAGCGAAAATTCTTGGGGCTGCCTCGAAGGCAATCTCCCACTGCACCTTTGAAAAATCAAAGAGCGTCCACAGCTCTAACGATTCTTCCCAGACCGATGGTTCATCGACTTCAACATCGACAGAGGGCGCTTGAAACATGAACCCTGCCTCTACCACTTCGTCAAAACTGATTCCCAACAAGGCAATGACCAGGTGGAAGACAATGGGAATGGACAAAAAGTACAAAGGATCCAAGAAGAGAAAGTCGGGAAAAATCTTTCGGATGGGACGAATCGCGATTGCGAGGGCCAACGAAAGGGCAAATTGAAACGTCATGGCGTAGTCCCACCACTTGGCGCCTCCTTCGACGTCATCGAAAATGTGGGAAGAAGTCGAGACTGTCATAGAAACAGTTACTGCCCAGACTCCGACGCCGGCAATCAAACCGAGCGTGACGTAACTGGGAAAGAAGGACAAGAACTTGCCAACGTGAAAATACCCACACACAAAGTATCCAATCCCAATGCTGATCGTCGACAAGGAGATGAGAAAGACAGTGGTAGGATAGATCTTGGAGGGATCGTCGTGACAACTCTGTGCTGCCAAAGACGCAAACTTCTGGTAAAAGGGGGCGACCTCGGCCAATTCCCAGACGGTGAGTGCCTCAAATCCGGACATCCAGCCACCCATTACGGACTGAGCGACACCGAGTGCCATCATGCTCATCCTCATTCCCAGCTTTTCCTTGGTTCGGGTAGCGAGGGGAACATCGTCAGAAAAGAACATGGAACCAAAGGGCACCGAGAGCATAATGTTCCAACAGGCGAGCACCAGGGCGGCGGGAATTGCTCGCAGCATCTGCATTGCTTTTGGAGCGTCCGCTTCGTTGCCTTCCTCTTCCTCTTCCAAGGATATCTTGGTAGAAGCTTTGCTGATGGAGTCGTATCGAAAGCTGCTATTGTCACCATCGTGGGCAGACTTTCTTCCCGACCTTGGGAGGAGATATCCTTCGTCTGAATATCCCATTTTGATTTTCGACACCCTTGAGAGAAAATTTGTTTTTGAATAATCTACTTTTCGATAAGGATTTTTTTGTGATGCTGTTGATGAGGGTATTCTTTGTTTGATAATGTTATTATTTCTCGGTAGCGGGGAAGTTTCTCCGACGGTGTCATGTGCGATCTTTGCTGCTTTTTTAATTAGAGTATTCTATTCTCAATTGCACGTTCAGCCCGGCGCAATTGAATGTCTGGCCGTCACTACTGCGTGACGTTCCCTGTCGACTCGCACGACTGGAAAGGGGATTTTGTCTCAGAGCTTCCATAAAAACAGTCCAATCCCACAAATCAGTAGAAAACTCGAAAGGAGACCTCTAGACCGCACGACTGAAGAGTCTAGCCGTCGTACGGTTTGATGGTTTTTGTCGCTCAAGAAGTACGAGTACTGTACAAAGTGTCGATCGTGTCATATGCATTTTATGCAATCCTCCGTTCGTCATTCACGGAAGTAAAAATTCGACAACAACTGCTTTCCATCGGAGAGGAAGGCTAGGAGTAGCGCATTTTTTTTTCGTTTGACAGCATCGAAGGTCTCAAGACACGACAATAGGCTCAAGAGAGCATTGACGGCAACGAAGGAAATTTCATCCATCGGTTAGCTTTGCGAGGACAGACGCGCTTTCGATAGAGTCGCTCGTCGTGCTCCGAGGATTCGAAAACATTCCCCATGTCTGCCATGAACAATGATACGCTTTCTCTTCTCTTTGCTGCTACCAATGATACCTGCCCTTGCGAAGATTCGGAGATTGTGGCCGTGGCGGAGATTGCGGCTGCGACAGTAGATTGCGTCGGGCTCGATGAGGCGCTTGCTTTGCTGGAAGGTCTGCCGGAAGATGAAAAGGAAAATTCCTTGTTCGACGTCGTCTACACGTGTTTCGTTCTCTTTTTGATGTTTGCTGCCCTGCTTTCCGATCGAATTGGAGCCGATTCCGTCATGATGGGTGCCCTGACCTTCTTTATGGCCGCCGGAATCATCACCGTCGAGGAGGGGCTGGAGGGATTTGCCAATGAAGGACTTTTGACGGTATTGGTTCTCTTTGTTGTTGCCGACGGAATCAGCAAGACGGGAGCGCTAGATTGGTACATGTCCAAGCTCCTGGGAAGGCCCAAGACGGAGGCAGCCGCGCAGTCCAAGCTGATGATTCCCATTGCCATTGTTTCCGCATTTCTGAACAACACCCCCGTGGTAGCGGTGATGATTCCCATTGTCCAGAAATGGTCCAAGAATATTGGGAAGTCGGCGCAGCAGCTCTTGATTCCTCTGAGTTTCGCCAGTATTCTGGGTGGAACTTGTACCCTGATTGGAACATCGACGAATCTGGTCGTGGCGGGGTTGTTGGAGAAAGAAGATCCCGATATCAAGATTGGCCTCTTTGATCTGAGCATTTACGGAGTTCCCATCGCCATGATTGGTGTGGTGTACATTCTGCTGGCCTCCCCATATCTGCTTCCTGGTGGTACTGGTGCCTCCTTCAAGTGCGTTGGTGGCGGAGAGGGCACTGGTGCCCTCGACATTACCGGAAACGAAAACGGCCAGGATCTCTTGCTGGGTGCCAAGCTCATGCCCTGGTCACCTGCCTCGGGTCGTTCCGTCAAGCGTTCGGGGCTCCGTGACACGGGAGGTATCTATCTGGTGAGCGTACACCGTTCTGCCACGGGAAATGTCCATCGAGCCGTCGGGCAGGACTTTGTTCTGAACGTGGGTGACGTCTTGTACTTTACCGGACTGGTGGAAGGCTTTGGAGAGTTTTGCGAAGAACACGGAATGGAGATCTTGACCAACGAGTTGCAGGAGGAACAAAAATCGGAGGACGAGGAAATTATCTTCAGTGACACCGTGTCGAAGAAAGAACCGCTGTTTCTCAAAGAGGAAGTCAGCGTGTCATCCAACAGCGCGTCGCCCCTTTATCCACACGGCACGAAGGATCGACAATCCCAACAACTGCTTACTGTTGTGGAAGGAGCGGAAGAAGACTTTCACGATACGGATCGCGATATGCCCATTGTAGAGGTAGGGCTCACCAAGGAATCTCTGTTGCAGGCAGATGAGGCAGAACGATCCAGAAGCATTACCCGAATGATCGATATGATTCGAGGTGTTGCAAGAGAAGAGCCAACCCAAGTGGAGGATCAATATCTTATCAAGGACAAAAAAATGAGAGGCCAACATAAGTCCCAGGAAGGTTCCCATAAAGTCGTGGTGACTTCCGAGCATGACTTTGTCATTGTGGGAGTTGACGCACGTGACCGTCCTGGCTTGCTGCTAGATCTCTCCAAGGGCCTCTTGCAGCTGAATCTAACACTGAGGCACTCGGAAGCATCCGTGATTGGAACTCGGTCACTGTCGATCTGGCGATGCGAGGTCATTGAGGCTGAATTGCCGGATGTGGAAGAAATATGGTCAGTAATGAACAGCCTTCTCGAGACATTTGACCAGGGAAGTAGTCAGGCCATCAAGAGAGGTGGTTTGAGGGTGATTCGCGCGGTTGTCACTGCTCGCTCCCGATTGAACGGCAATACTATGAACACGGTTGATTTTCGAGATCGCTACAAGGCTGCAATAGTAGCGATCCAAAAGGGAGGACGGAATGTACCCTTGGCGGGTGTGACGTTTGGAGTTGGTGACGTGCTGGTCTTGAAAGCCAACGATGATTCCCCATTGCTGAAAGAGCCTCCTGCCGATTTTTACAAGCGGGGAGGAACCGATAATCCAATGGGTGGAAACCTTTCTAGGAGCGGATCGGTAAATTCGTTCCTCAAGCGAATGAGGAAAAGTATCAGCAATGCTACTGTGAACACTATGAACAGCAAAAATAGCAACAACAACAATAATAATGCCGATGAAAGAGCTCTCACACCCAAAAGCTCGAAAGTGAATGTTTCTTTTGATGGTCCTGATCTAGAAGCTGCAAAAATAAACAGCTACAATGATTCTTCATTTGACCAAGTTTCGGGAGGTAATGATTTTTACATTGGGGGATCCGACGAATCAGGCGATGGTGACTATGACAATGACGATGATGGTGGTGACTCGAAGCAGGATGAAAATGTTAGCGCTGGAATGAAATTAGTCATTGATAATATTCAGGCTAGTATGAATGCCATCGGGGCGGAAGAAGAGATTTGGAAAGATCTCCAGGTTATGTTTGTGGACAAGGACAAGGAGCGATCAGGTGATGCAGCCCGTGAGTTCCTCACTGCAATGGAGATACCCCCGAAGTCAAAGCTAGCGGATCGAACTGTTGCAGACACCGGGCTTGACAAGTTGCCCGGAGTATTTTTGGTCAGTATCGATCGCCCCACGGGCGAAACCCACAGAAATTCGAGAAACGTGACAACTGATGTTTTGAGGAGCTTGCAACAGAGCGCTGCATCAGATGCTCCGTCTGTTGCATCATCGATTCTGACAACGGATCCAGTTTTCCGAACCATACCGCCAGACGTTCCACTGAAGGTGGGTGACGTCCTTTGGTTTGCGGGTGGCGCACAATCGGTTGGTGATCTTAGAAAGATTCCTGGATTGATATCTTACGAAAAGGAAGAGGTGAAAAAGATCAACGAAAAGGTACATGATCGCCGCCTAGTGGAAGCTGTCATTGCTAGGCGAGGTCCTTTGGTCAATAAAACCATCAAACAAGTTCGTTTCCGAACCCGATATGGTGCTGCCGTGATTGCTGTTCATCGAGATGGTGCGAGAGTCCATGAACATCCTGGTAGAATTCGACTCCAGGCTGGTGATGTGTTGCTGTTGGAAGCAGGACCAACATTCATTAAAGGGAGTTATGACAACGATAAATCATTCTCTTTACTGGCAGAGGTGGAAGATTCTGCACCCCCAAGGTTGAAGTTGCTTATTCCTGCACTTCTCCTTACATTCGGAATGCTGGCAGTGTGAGTTGGCATCATATGGAGGCATCGAATGATCAGTGCTTCTATCAATACTGTTTCTCACATGATTTTATATGCATTTGTTTCCGCAGATATACGGCTGAAGTATCTTCTCTTCTTGTCTGCGCATTAGTTGCATCAATGTGTATGATTGGATTTGGCATTTTATCGGAACAAGAAGCCAGAGACGCAGTGAATTGGGAAGTTTTCGTCACAATTGCAGCTGCGTTTGGGATCGGCACAGCCTTAGTAAACTCCGGTGTCGCCGGTAGTGTCGCAGATTTTCTAGTTAGAGTCGGATCATCATTTGGCGAAGGACGTACGTTTTTGTTCACACAAATTGGAATCGGCTCCTTTCAGATTTTTTGATCATCTTGTTACCTCTGCAAATATCTCATCTGTCAATTTTCTTCGTTTTTCAGCTGCCGGTTTGTTTGCTGCAGTCTATCTTGCCACATTCTTGATCAGCAACGTCGTCACCAACAATGCAGCAGCGGCATTAATTTTCCCAGTCGCTTTTAAAGCCGCGCAAGATACTGCAACAGATACGACCTTAATGTCATATTGCGTAATGCTGGGAGCATCTGCCTCTTTCATGTCCCCCTTCGGTTACACGTAAGTTCGTCTTTTTTTGAATGAATTTGTAGAAGATCGCTATGTGTTCACTAACTTTTGTTTTTTGTATGCAGAACCAACCTGATGATTTATGGCCCCGGTGGTTACAAATACAACGACTTTTTGATTTTCGGAACACCCATGCAGATCGTACTATGGGTACTTTCCGTCGCTTTGCTCACAACGACAACTTCTTCAAACTTTTACCTGAGCTGGCTCATTTGCTTCGGTTTTCTGCTTGCCGTCATGGCAGTTACATCGTTGGATGTTCGGGCTATTTGGAGGAAGGGATTGAAGAAATCTGACAGCGCTACCGAGGAGCCAGAATGAAAATGAAAATACGAGAGAACGAAATTGAATGACAAGGCAAAGCATGAAAATTGTCGACTTGCTCACTCTCAAAAGAACTACAGATGTGTTCATGAAACCGAAATGCCGAAAGAAATTCCACAAGACATCCAATTCTGAATTTCCGTCAAGAGAAATCATTAGTGGAACTAACCCGCTAAGGCACTGCTATTTGAGGGGCAAAAATGCCAAACTTAAAACGATAAATTCGCTACTACAATACTCAGCAATACTTTCGGATTTCGATGGATATTTTGTATTTAAATTCGTATGATTTGATTTATCGTATGAAATGCTAGGTTTATCATGGTCCTGCTGCTCATCGCAATCTTATTCCCGACACAATGACTATTCTCTTCTGCTGCAGAGCGTTTCACCACCCCGTTCGGAAAACTCACTCGATGTAAAAATTCTTTGTGATTTCGGCATATTCATTACCCATTAGGTCCATGATTTCCGTCCACAACGGCTTTGCCTTTTTGGTCCCCATTCGGTCGCGGCTCTGTACGGACAAGAAGAACAAGAAAATCAGTGCCAGTTCTTTAATTGGCAAAAGCAATCGAATCACTGAATAATTTGGGTTACTTACCTTGAAGAGAATATTTTGCGAGACGCTTGCCGGAAACCACACCTGTTGGTCAATTTCCGATTGAAGTGTTCCCGCGTTCGACCAGATGGTGGACTGGACGAAAAACTTGAAGTCAAAGCCACTGTAGATTCGATCGAGGGAGGGATCCTCCATCGCGTCCTGCGCCTGGGTGGGATCCCCGCCCCAGAACATGCCATCCTCGGTGATTTGTGTCGCATCGTTGACGGTGGGACAGAGGTGCAGCATATCCAGACCTACCGACAGAGAATCAATCCCACCGAACCATAAGGGCTGTATGCAAAACTTTTCCAGAATGGGAGCCATTTCCTCTTCCGATGCCCCGTCTTCCGAGGGTTGTTCCAAATCTCCAAGGAGATATCCAGTGCGACGGTTTAGCAAGACACCTTGGACCTGCCCACCATCCACGCTTACCACGATAACCACCGGTAGGAGATCGGCCTGTCGATCAGCACCAAGGTGTCGGGGTGGAGGCTGCGTCAGCCCAAACTTGGCCAAAAGCGAAGGAGCTGGCCCAGTCCTTCCCAGTGCCGAGGCGAAAAAGTCCTTTCCCCCACCAGAGGGCTCACTTCCGGCGCCGTAGTCGCCCTCGGCACAAAACTTGCTAGGATTAGCCACCAAGACGGTTCCCGGTCGAATTTCTGTCGTGGGCTTGGCCCAGTCGAGGGGCATGGTTTCGGTTGTCGATTCTGTGCTTTCCGCGCTCTCGGTCTGTCGGGCAAAATTGATGAGGTCGTCCACAGTTCCGAGAACCTTGCCACTACCATCTCCTTCGCTACTGCTGTCATCGTCGAACATGTTTGACATTTTGGATTTGAATTCTGCTATAGAGCGCTCGTCCATTTCGGCATATTCATCCTCATCGTCCTCATCGTTGCCATTTTCATCGCCTTTGCTGAATTCGAAATCTTCAAAATCGTCGTAAAAGGAGGAAGGCAAAGACGTCGACATTCTTTGAGATTCTTTGGAATCGAAACACTGAGTATTCCCAATTCTATTTTGCTGAAGCGACACAGGACAGGAAGTGGAAATGAACGCCTCACAAACATGATGGACGATACAAAAGAGGCAGACGGCCTTGATTACGCTCTTTTCTGTCGATCTATTCATTGTCGAGTATGTTGTTTGAACTGGAGATTGTTTCGAGTGTTCTTGCGATGTTTGTTAGGTGTTGAAAAGGATGTTATTTGGTTATTGATGTTGTGGCTTCCTTGTGTTGGTCTTGATAGTGTAGTGCATTGGGGCATGAGTGTTGCAGTCGAAAGTTTAAATTTCATGGCTCTTCATCATCACCACCGCATCAGTATGTTTTTCAAATCTACAATAACGGTTGTTTTAGTGAGAAACTATCCAATAGAAACTACGTACACGTACTTCACAAGATGATTTTTTTCAAGATCTTTCTCCATTCATCAGCGCTGTCTACGGTATGTTTTGCGCGCGATTACTTCAAAAATTTGAATTTTCAACAGAAATCGCGCGACCACAATAGTCAAATTTTCAATCAAAATATATTTTGCTAATTTGGATTCATGTGAGTTAATCATCCGTTCTCGAACCTAATAAGGAAACACAATGTCTCGCTCGACCTAAAAGACTGGAATCTTTCGCTTGGTTTCGGTAGGTTTCTGCTTTGGAGCAGAAATTACCAATACACCGTTCTTTAGGTTTGCCTTTAGTTGCTCCCTGTCGACATCATTTTCCGAAACGTTTAGTTTCTTCATATACATGCGGGTCGGGAGTCCGTCATTTTCACCATCCCGTTTGGCACGAACCAGTAAGAAATCACTGTCGAGGGTGATGTCGACATCGCTTCGGACAACACCTGGTAGGTCGATGGCGACCCGAAACAGGTCGTCGTTGCTTCCGTCCTCCGAGTTGGGAGTTTCAGATACGATCTCATCTGCTTTATCGGGAATGGGAGACGATCCTGATTGTTGACTCTCTGCTTTCAGCCTCGGTGTTCGATGCTATCGTTACGGTTCTCAGTGGTTTCGTCTTCTACCCCTTCTTCGTCGTCCTCGTAGAAGTCGTCATTGTCATAGTCGTCGACATCTTCTTCTTTTTCTCCTTCTTCGTACATGCGAGCTACCCAGTCGCGGGAATTTCGAAGAAACTCCTCCGTAGCATCCTTCTCTTCAGGGGCAGTTGCAAAATCTTCGTTGAATTCAAAAGCAAAATCGAAGGCCTTTTCGATCCATTTCTTGGCGGTTTTCTTGTCGACGGGGAACTGATCTACTTCGAATGGATCCACCAATGGCTGCCATCCAGTCCATGGCTTCTTGACGGCTGTCCCCGATCCTCATCCCGAAGTCCACGAAAGGCCTCAGTCAACACAATCTTTGTCCATTCGATAGAAATCATTCGTCGTTTTACAACTGCTGCCACCTTTTTTCTTCGACGGGTTCCTGGGATTTCTCGGAAACGGCCCGGAACTACAGACGTAGCCGTCCACTACGATACTCCCAAGTACCGATAGGAGCAGAGGAGATAAAAGAAGAAGATGTTCGGTTGATTTCATGTTGGTACTTGTAATGGCACGTTTTCGTTTTGATATTCTGATATACCGTATTGTGAGCAAAAAGTGAGAGTACTTTCGACATCGCGCAGAGATTTGAGATTTTTTTGACGAATTAAAACGCGCACGAATGAAACGCCACGCGTTGAATGTGAAATGAGAAAATTGAGACCAACAGTCGGACGGAGTTTCAGATTTGAGCATTCCCGGTTCGCCTCGTTTATATTGAAAACCTTCATACATGATTATTTTATAAATGAAACGATACTACCAAATTTATAGCATCGTTTCAGACATAAAAAATAAATTATGGAACGGAAAAGGGGTTACCAATTGGAGTATACCGAGATATGGGAATTAGGTCGCTTTTTAGCGATCCCCCAGAAGGCTTTTCTCAACTGTGTTTGCTCATACGGTCAAATGAATGTGAGGCGTGTATCTGCATTGGACCAAAATCCTTCACGAACGTTCATTTTTCGAAAGCACACTTTTCAGAAGATCAATTACAGCAATACAATGAAGATTCAAAGCATTATCCTTGTGGCAGTCCTTGCGGTTTTGGCCGATGCCGAGCCTCAGCTCCAACGCAACCGAAAACAGCGACGCCGTCGAGCAGTTCGTGACAGCAACCTCGCAGATATCACCGGAGACATTTCTGAATCTACCAGCGAAAGAATTAAGCAACGTTACCTCAAGGGACTCCCTACTTCCGATCAGAGAAATGCGGCACCCAAGAAACACAAAACACCAAAACATCTCAAGACCTTCGTCGAGGACGTCGAGGACGAGATGCCCAGGACCATGTCCTTGTCCATGTCCATGTCCATGTCTATGCAAATTTCAAGGAGCTACGTTGATGACATGTCGATGAGCATGTCGATGTCCATGTCGATGTAAATTTGAAACGAACGCCAACATTGTACCGTAAAATAGAGACGGTTGCAAAACCTCTCAGAGATGAATGGTCATCTCGTGTTAGCTCCAAGCAAGGCAATCGATTAGAAATACATTGATTCTCAGGGTAGAGTATTGGATAATCTATCTACATAAGCATTATTCATACAATCATTTTTAGTTATTGATTTAGCGCATTTGTAGTACGTGACAAGTCAGCAAGATTCGTTCACAATAATTTGTGACAAAAATTTTGTTGTTAGTGTTGTTCCCAGACAATATGTGATAGGCAGCATGCTCCGTTCTGTCGTGTAACGCTAGGCTTGGCTGTGACATCCACCACTATGCCGAGAGAATCGTCTGAGTAGGCACCAAACCTCGCCTTTTCGTCTTGTGACAAGGGCCGGCCCTCCGTCGTACGAACCTCTCCCAACGGTGTGACACTTGCGTCCTGGGGAATCCCAACGTTGACGCACGTTGGCCTCTTGAGGTATTCGGCCGCCCCCTTCAGGGGATGGACCTTTTCCGACGAAACTTCGACACCACCGACAATCAGTTCTAGATCTCTATCTAATCGGCAGGCCTTTTCGTCACGTTTGTCGTTCGCTTCGCAGAGGACAAAGTCATCGAACCAGTGTTTGGCCACTGTGTCAGCACCGTCGTGGCCGTGGTGGCCGTGAGAGGGTCCCTCGAAAGGAAGCCAAAGACGGATCTTACCGCTCTCGGGAACCCCATACAACGCAATTTTCATATCAACGTATCCCAACCCTCCGCAGCTTTCAACCTTTCGTTTTGTATCTCGTTCCACCTTACTCACATCCAACACCCAGCCCTCATTGTAGTGCTCATCGGTTCGATCTACCATGATATCCAAATCTCCCTCAGCCAATCCAGATACTACCACGGAAGGCAGTGTTTTCGAGTGATCCGTTGCCGGCAAAAATGATGTCCGACACGATAGCTGTTTCATAATCATTTCGTTTTCGTTGTTGTCTTTGGGATGCCCAAACAAGAGTTCTGTCACCTCTGGATCATTCATCGGTACCCTTTTGGACAGAGGCTTTGAAAAGTTTGGCATCTTGTTCGACGATATCATGCTCATGCTGCCGGGGGTATTTTCTTTTTCCCGTAATTCAATAGCCTTTTCCATGGCCTCAATAAAATGCATGGCAATGAGCCAACCCATCATAGCATGTTCCTGTTTTTTGGGATGCCAAGCGCCTCGTCCGGGGCATCGCTTCGGCTGTTAACCATGAATATCGGTCAAAGACGAAAAAGAATCGTAAACGTAAGATATCGCACGATTTCCAATGTTCCAAATGACAATTGTGCAATGTAGCTAAATTCAACATAGCAGTCACTGGCGGAGCTAGATAACTGCTACTGCTCACAAACAAGAACAAAAAAAAGAATCAAGAACGCCAAACTCAACGTACCGAACCAAACTCGTTCCACTCTTGAAAGCCAGGAGGGAGCTTTTCCTCCGGCGTCGGATTGGAATCTTCCCCAAAAATTTCCTTTAGATTCAAAACATCCTTTTTGCCAATTGCAATTGCATCCTTGAGCCATCCCCTCTGCGTGTAGTCGTCCAGCATCTTCATCCGGGCATTGTTGGTCTCGACCATGATAACCATTGGCTTGTTCGGGGAGCTGTGCCGTCACCTGCCGGATAAATGCCTCGAAGACACTGGGATCCTTTCCCTGCTCGTTCATGAGATAATCCCACGAGACCACATCTGGATCACTTCCCAAGAAGTGTTCCAAACAAAAGGAGTACGGGAAGGAGGGAATACCTCCAATGGCTGCATTGCGAACCGTGAGGGGAATCCCAAAGATTTGTTGCATCGGTTCCTCCAGAATCCGTCCCGCGACAAAGGGAAAGGATTGATTGTAAAAATTTCCCCGTCCCACCGTGATGGAATATCCCGAAAAAGCCATGACAAATGGCCGTTGTGCCTTGGATGCATCCAATATCCTCCGTGCGGTGTTTTCTATCGACCCAAAAGACCGGAGCCCGTTCTCGAGGAGTTTCGAACCAGTGAGGACGTTGGAGCCCTCGTGATCGACATTGTATCGCTCATTGAACCTGGAACGAACCTCGCTCAAGAGCTTGCGGGAGGCTTGGTCCTTTGGATTGTTTTTTGAACCCGGGATTACCACCTGTGCGCTTCCAGGAGACTTGTGAAACTGCTCTTTGGGCGTCGATTGGGTGCCCTGCATGTGAGACATCGTATGTAAGGCCGCCATGAAATAGACCACCATCATCACCATTATTGACCCAAAGACAAGAAAAACGAGAGGAAACTTTCCTTTCCGGGCATCCTTTCGTTTGGTTCCAACCGTAAGGATTCTCTTTGAGGTTGTGCCGACGACGCCCGCTCCGTTGCCTGCTTGTGATGCTCTAGCGCGAATCATGGCGGAACTGCTATGTGGGATAACTGTCTTGTTTGTGGGGTAACTGCCGAATCCTTTTGCGTGTATATCCCGTTGAGTTGAGCTGAGTTATAAATGATTCTTGGGGTTTGGAAAAGCTGCCCTTGTTCGACCTCCAAACGACAAGTTCGAATTGATGTTTGTTACGTAATGAAAATAATGGCAGGTGAGAAAGAGCAACATTCGATCATTATTGATCGATCATGGGAAGGTCATCCAAACGCAATTTAGTTGCCTTTTTCACATGACTCGTGACCATGATTCAAAAAAAGTTTGGGCACGATGATTGCAAACGCACAAGTTTTCTTGTGAACCGATTTTTAGGTATCAAAGGTATGATCATATTATGGACCGTTTTCCGGGCTCCTTTCGGCAATCATCATTCCATCATCATCTGATGGCCCAAGGCCATCCAACACAATTTTTTGCGATAGAACAACAGATTGATTCATTCTGCGACGACAACTGAGTTTAGTGTTTGACTTATCCAAAGTGGAAGTAGTATCTTCTTCTCTCCGCATCGCCTTTCGAAATAGATCTTAGACTTTTAATTTTCCTTATCTCACTGAAAAAGAAAGAGACACAGAATAACAACCAAAATCAGATTTTTTCGAGATTCATTACATACCATGAAACATCACCATTGCATATCCTCCCTCGTGGTTCTACCTGCCGCTGCATTCCACGCAATGGCCTTTGTGCAGGTTGATATTCCCCAAAAGCGATTACGGATAGAAAATCCTTTTTCTCTGTGGTCGGCTGCTACAGAATCCGAAGCAACACAAGACGAAACGCCAACGATTTCGTTCCTGCCCGACGACGAAGATCTCCCACCGCTCCACGAATCGGATTACACGCAGGTTCTTAGTACCATGTCCATTTCTCCCATTGCTACCTCGCTCCGAAAATTTTATGATGAGCACTTTGAGGATCCGCGGCAGCCAAATGGTGACCGATTCGCCTGGGATCCTTGGTTTGTGGCAGCTGGGGATGGAAAGAAGTCTTCCGATAGCAACATTGACGACGATGAAAGCTTCGACGGAAAGACAATCGATGGAGAGGAAAAAGCACTCCGTGAACAGACCCAATACTCGCTGAAACGCATCCAGACGAGCTTGTTTTTTCCCGAGGAGGAATACAACACCCTTGTGGATGATTTGGTCTCGCTGGCAAATTCGATCGGCCTGACGGCCATTACGCCTCCCTGGACGTCCATGTACACTGACGGAGACATGCAAAACTTTCACACGGATTCCACGCACTGGCCCAATGGCCTTTGTCTTGTCCCTGTCCAAGGAGGGTGATTTCCAAGGAGGCGAAACTATGATGATTCAGCCGGAAATATTGGATTTCTGGAGAGGCTTCGAGGCCTGGAAATGCAAAGGAATGTGGGGGCATCCTTCGGTAAGGTATCAGAGATTTTTGTTGAAAATGTGTCGAATCCGTGGACTGTTCAGTGTTGTGTTGCAGCAAGACAATCATGTCTTGCATTCATCCTTCTTGACGATGTGAAAATAATGGGTATCATGTTTACTCACGTCGAATATCGTTATTCTAGTTTTCATTCCTTGTTCCACCCTCAACAACGAAATCAGTTACATTCCGCCAACGCCACTGGGACGGATGCCTCGCATTTGACCCACGTGTCCCCCATGGAGTCAACAAGGTTATCGGGACAAACGATCCCCGAAAAGCACGCGTTGTCGTCCATGGCTGGTTCAACGAACCCGAGGTCTGTTGGTTTGGCCCATGGGATGCCAGTAAACAGGAGGAAGCAACTGTCATTCTTGACAATGCCCTCCAACCTCTTGTGGAAACCCTTGGGAGTGGAGAGATTGGTAGGGTTGTCGGATACCTGGCGGCACGCGTCGAGGTCGACGAGGATGGCTGTGTGGATCATGTGTGCGCAGCCTGCGACACCATCCAGGCAGACGTCGAAGACTTTCGAGGAATCATCGGTTACGACGAGGCAGGATCGACCAGTCATGGAGGACGCCTGTAGGGGATATCCGGTTAAACGTGTACGAGAATCTCAAGAATTTGCAGTTCGAGAGCGGGCCTCCCGGCCGATCACTGGTAGTACCCTTTGCTTTTGAATAAAATAAATGAAACAATCAAGTAAAGCACCTTGTCGTCTATTATCATGCGTAAATAATCAAAGAAAGAACCAAACGATACTAGAAGTACTTTACGCGCAGTGAGCAGCTAAACTAAAGAATTCCGAAAAAATTGCTGTTGACCGTTTCTCTGTCAGAGACCGACATGCCCTATTTGTTGAGGCTAGAAGGCAAAAATTTGACCCAAATATTTTTCATTAAAACAGTAAAACTAGCTCTCTAATGACAAGCAGAGTGGCACCTTCGAATCGACCTACTGAGCTGCAGTGTAAGTTGTACCATAACTTTTCTATAATCTAAAAGTATTGACTCGATTGATGATGGGCATGGGATAATTTTTCATCTTCATAATAGGAACAATCAATACTCTTCCCCTTTTTAAAGTGATTTGGGGGATTGTATTTCGTAAAGCAAAACGATCATCATCATTTTCCGTTATCTTTTTCAGGAAAGGCCGCGCAAAGCCGCGTCCAGGCGTTTTGATGACCAATCGATCCCGGATCTTGCGGGTCGTTCCGAAAATCCTTGCCCAGAATAACGAACTCTTTTCCCATCTTTGTCTTCGCTTGAGACATGCGACAACAAAAACAACAACAACAAGACTATCAATTACGTTCGATTCACAACGAATCATTTTTTTCCAACATCAAAAAGAGACCCAACAGAACATAACACCATTTCGCAGTATAACTCACTAATACAATACACAGCATAGCCTTGTATTGAATCACAACACAACACAATAATTAAATTGAGATAGATAAGAATGACGCTTATCTTCGACGCAACAAACGCCTATCTTGGGCCACTGCTGGAGAAACACACGGCGGGGCAGCCTCTGGTTTGGGAGGATCTGGTGGCTTCTCAGGCCGCTTGCAACTGCCGTGCTGCGTCAATCTAATAATACCTTCCTTTCGGTAAGCTGAACAATCAATCAATCAATCGAGTAAAACATAATAATAATTACCGAAACTGGGGAAGAAAGGGATGGAAAGAGAGAGAGAAGAAGAAGAAGAAGAAAACGAAGAGAAGGGAAACTGGAACGCGAAATCGAACCCATCAAAATCAGTGAATAGGTGCAAGAAAGGCTCTCCTTTCGGCCGATTTCAGATTGATTTGACGGGATAACCCGTTTCGCAATGGATGAAAAAGTCAAACGCTGAGCCATTTCGAATGTGCCATCGCATTGACCCTGGCGTTGCTTGGTTTTGAACGAAGGTAAGGCAATCGCCATAGCATGGCTAACTTTTCCTATCCCTGGTCTATCGTATTGTATTTTCCAGGAGGAGCGATAATCCTCATGAGTCTTAGTGCATCTTCTTTCTATCGTTTACAGTCGTCGCCGAGACACAAAACGATATGTCAATGCACGAATGCTTTCGAAAGAATGCTTCCTGTTGACAAGGAATGTGATCGGAGACGGTGCAAATTTCAAATGATCAAGGTTTTGAAATCACTGGCTTGCAATGTAATGGAAACATGAACAAAACTAACGTTGACAAGACGTAGAGAGTTTGGAATCCAAAAGAAGCGGACAACTCGCTGACTTCGTGAACAAACCAATTCCGCTTTATCCGCCAATTTTCGCCACGCGAAGCGCCCTGAAATTGATAATAGACCCATTCGGTCTATTTTCTCAGTCAAAGTACTTTCGATTTTCCAATCAACTCCTATCGACTGCTTCTCCATCTCCAGAAGCAACTAGTCCCCAACCGAAGTTTCCTCTAGTGTAAGTATGCCTCGTGCTAACTCCTTTGTGTTTCTGTCCTTGTTTGAATACCAAATTGTGCTCTTGGTAATGGTAAACGAATCGTCGACACTCGAAAACTGCAATTCATAAATCAGAGCCGAATGGATAAATTACACCAATCTCAGGTGAAAGCCTATCGAGAGGCCGCAGTTCAGTCTGTGAAGGAATGGGCATCATCATTACCTCTTCAACCGATGGAAGAGGGAGATACCAAAATAACATTCGTGAACCGATGTATAACATCTATCAATGCGGCGGCTGAGGCCATGCCAAACTGGAAGCTCGACAATGCCAAAGTGGCGGCGATGAACGAAATTCGCAAACGAGCTATTACAACATTTGAAAAATACCATCCCGTCGAGGAAGACGTTAGTCGATAAGGAAGACGAAAAGGCGCCTGCTATTACCGCTTCTGTATCTGAAGAAGCCGGAACAGCGGATGAAGCCGACGAAGAATCCGAAGGCGGTGAAATGTCCGAAGACGGAGAGCTTACCGGTGATGATGACAATGTATCCGATCAGGAACAAACAACCACCAAAACTGCCCAGCCCAATCGCAAAAAGGGTAGACCAGCTGCCCTCAAAAAGAACATGGCCCTGAAAAAAGGCACAAGGGCCAAGGGTGGCTACCGCAACACGAAAGGTGGGCGCGGCTCCCGACGTGGAGGTCGGGGAGGTGGACGAGGAGCCCAAAAATAATTCGAAAGAATTTTTCCATCTCTTCAAAAGAGGCGAAGGAAAACAGAATATTGAAACTATGCATGCCAATTCGCATGCAATATTAGCACGAAAGGATTTTCGGGCACGGCAAGCATTAGCATTTTATTCTTTCTTGATACCTTTTCAAACAAGAAAAAGAAAACGATTCATTTGACACGGTATTGTTTCGTAGAATTAGGGGGTAAAACGAAAATGCACAGCTCAAAGTTACCGCACACCTCGTCACCATGGACATCGTCGAAGGCAACGATAGGCGTTGCTAGGATACTAATTTTGAAACTCGAATACGACTAATTGTATAATAGCACCAAATTATGCAGCTTATTAACTATTGCTTTAGCATGGGAATCTATCGATCAATATTGATCGTGTTGGATATATTCTATTCGAAACACTGTAGTTTTTTCATGCAAAGCGGGACAAAAGTCAAATCGAAATTTGAAGCAAACTAGTGATTGCATTTTCTCAAACCACATTGTTGTAGGTAAACTTTTGCATCGTTCGTTGTATCGAAAGAATACTTTACTTCGGACAGCTTGGAGAAGCAGCCTTCCAATCCGTTTTGTTGGAGCGTCGTTTCGATTCCATCGGCATGGGCAATCCCGACGACTGCCACAATGGTTTCCAGCTCGTTGAGGCCATTCAAACCCGTCGCCATGTAAACATCTCGTTCACTGACGAGAGCTTCGTACAAAAAGGGTGCCACCCGCTGCAGCTGTCCCATGATTTTCTTGACGTTTTCCTTGGTTTTCATCGTTTCGACAAAGGAAGGTGAGCTCTTCCTTGAACTCGGCGTCGGAGAGCTGGTCACTGCCGGTTTCACCCGCCAGACGGTTTCCAACCGGCTGCGTTGACGGGAACCATCTCTTCGAGGGTTCGTTCGAGCTCCGAATCGGGGCTCAAAAAGGCCTTGAGGTCGGTCTTGGCCAGTCCCTCTGTCACCCTTCGCAAAGTAACCTCGACGTCACGATCTCCCAGAACAATGTCCGCCCCCAACTTTTGTCCCTCCTTGACGGCTCTCACGAATTCCTCGCCGGAATCAAATCCAGCCGAATCGAAGGCGCGAGTACAATCCCTTGAGCTGCTTGCCCACCGCGGCGGTGGCTGCCTGCATGACGGGATTGAAGCCCTCCTTCTTTTTGGGAGGTGGGGAAGCAGGAAGCCCGATCGAGGAGCCAGAGGCTTCCCCCGAAGAAGCTGCAAGTGTCAATCCACCGTCACCGGGAACCTGCGATATTTGTGGAACAATGATATTGGATTCCTTTGGAGGAGCGGGTGTGTTTTCGTCGCCCTTGAATTTCTGTGCCAGAGCTCCGGTGCCCGAAACCCGCTTAGGGGTCGAGCTCGATGAAAACACCCTTGGGATTGACCTCCTTGACGAGGATTTCCAGCAAGCTCGGCACTGGTTTCAGGAAATGTGGGCAGTTCCCAGCAGATAGATGATTCTTCCGTTCTTAGGACCATGTCGATACGGTTGAATCGCAGACGGATTTCGACGAAACCAGAGTCGCCTCGGCATGGGAAGGAAGAGGCTGTGAGAGGCCAGCGAAAGAAGCGGCCAGCATAGCGGTGGAACCCAACCATCGCCTCCGGCTGCTTCCCTCTGGTGAATTCATCGAATCACAATCCATCAGCTTGAAATCATCATTGGAGTTCGATAGATACAGGCTGGATTGTATTCGGGAATTGGATCGAGATGCCGACCTCGTCGTAAAAGCCATTGAATCCTCTTGAAGCAGGAAAAGCACCAAGGCAACAAGCATATTTGCCTGCTAATGATCTCATGGTCATCTTTGGATTGTTTGTTTAGCGTTGGGGATATCAGTATAAGTCTGTTGTTATCCGCAGTTCAACTGTTTAACTGATTGAAGTACGCTAGCAATTTGCTTTGCAATGAACAAAGTCAAGAAGGGAAAAACCAATAGCAATCGCAAATGTGTGATGTGTCAGATTGAGAACCCGTCGTTTGTCGGATGTTGATGCGGAAGACGAGAAAATCTTGAATTGGGAATGAATGTTTGTTGAGTCGGGTGAGTCGATCGATTGGTAACTGTGACGTTTCGTTCATTATTTCCCAGATGTCAAAGGAGTGTAAAATAAAAAATTATCAAATAATTTATACTTCTAATTACGTTTATGCTTTTTATATCTTATGGATTGTTTTTCCAGTGAAAGAACCCTCCGTCCTTTTTCTCGATATTCTGCGTTGTGAGGAAGGCCCCGAGGGCACCAAAGTAGCCCTCGTGTTCGAGAAAGAGGGCCTCCATTTCTCCCTTGCTCCAATAGTCAATGGCATAGGAGAGACGCCGCTGGGAAATCATGTTGTGGCGCAAGAAACTCCCCACAAAGTAAATACGTGGTGTCTTAGTGGAGCTTTGCATTGAGATAGGCCACCTGACCAATATTGTTCGTTACCAGAGATAGGAGCGCTCGGGCCAGGTCTTCCTGGGTCAATCCCCTGGCGGGATCTTCCTTGGAGACCAGCTTGCCAAACGAGGAAGCCACAATGTCTGCTGAAAGGCCGAGTTTATCGAGAGCGTTGCTGTCTTTTCCGTAAATGTCGCCAACCATCATGTCCACCTTGGTGGGGTCACCTTTTTCGGCCAGCTTCATGGCTTCTTGAAAGTTTTCCACGTCTGTGAGGAGCCGCATAAGACCCCAGAAGGTTCCTCCCCCAATCGTCGAACCGGAGACACGCTCGTGCTTTCGCGGGCCATCCACCCGCAAAACAGAAACACCGGTACCGATGGTCACCAGCATGTAGGGATAGGCAGAGGAATAGGAAATTGTGTCTCTCTGCACCTTTCGTGTCCAACGATCCAATTTGTAAATTTTCTTCTTTGGTTTCGTGCCGCTGTCGTCATTGGGACTAGTGTTTTCTGGATCAAAATTTGAGTGTGGAGTTTCTGTGTTGGGTTGTGTATCTTTTGTTTCCGCCATTGGTGATTCGTCTGGATTGCAATCTTCTTTTGGTCGAAAGGTAAAACATTCTCCAACTACGGTAGACAAGACAAATTGCATCCCTGCTACCAGACTATTCAATTCGTCTTGTTTGATCATTCCTATCCCTAACTCTTGCTCCCAAATGTCAGCAAATTTGTGAGCTCCTCCTCCAGTTGCACTGCGCAGATCATAAGATATGTATCGAAAAGAATACAAACATGTGAGTCACAAAAAAATCACACATCGCTCTAAACAGCGCTCGAGTGACAAAATCAAAAGATCAGAAACTTACCCCATGTTCCGAATATTCATGTGCAGGTTGTTAAATCGGATCAGATCCATAGCGTTTTTCATCTTGCGAGTTTCAAAGGAAATAAAGTGAAATTCGCCACCCAATTCTCGGCAATAAAAACTGAGTTCAATGTCGCTGTTGGTATCTTCGTTGGAGTCGAGGCGACGGGCGAAATCGTAAAATCGGTTCAAGGCTTCCGCTTTTTGCCTATCGTGCTGTGCCGAAAGATCCATCATGGACAGGGAACGAACCTTTCGGAAGCCCGAGGTTTCTGATGCCCTTGTTGACGTTGGAAGGGAGGTCTCTGGTGGATTGCCGAAACTATCGTTCTCGTCGTCGACGACGATATTCGAAATGTCTTCCTTCCTCTCGGAAGGAGGGACTTCGCGTTCGTGCACTTCTTCTACGTGCGGTGGAAGATGCAGAAAGCCAACAGAGTTTTGGAATTGGTGTATGTCGTCTGGGAGTGATTCTTGTCGCATGGCATACAGATTTTTTAGGTCTTCCGTTGACTTCTTGTTTCTAGAGTCGTGTTGCGCCAGTGTGTTTGAGATTTTCTCCTCCTCCTCAATCATATAGTATTCTGGCTCACCTTCGATAAGGATCGGATGCTCATGTTCTGTAGCAGCCGTCCTGCGTCGAGGCATCCTTCCAGAAACTCGGTTTATAGCTGGTATAACGTTTCGTGTCATGTCCATTTTGTTATTTTCCTGGAACTCAAAATCGTCACCAGTGCTGCTACGGATCCGGTTTCCTTGGCCCATGCCAGAAGTTGAAAAACTTCTCATTGGTGACATGGAACTCGACCGTTTGTCCGTGTTCATTCTAGCCATGAGCACTGTCTGGGCGGAAACCGCCTGAACGTAGTGTTTTTCTCGGAGGCTCCTGGTGTGGAGTGGATCGTTGTCAAGTGCCTTTTTCTCAAAGTAAACAAGTTTTGCGAGGGTCCCACCAACGTCCAATCCAAAAATACTGCCAATGCAGAGCTGCTTTTCGTCTTTCTTGGCACTCCCGCTGTTGGCATCGCTTTCATCAGAGTGGGCTTCCCCTCTCGGTGTTGCAGCCGAAAATTCGTCTTCCTTTCTTTCTTCATCAGCTATTGATGATACTACGGACTCGTTCGTCTTGCTCGTGATACTAAATTCGTCATTTTCCTCGTCATCTTCGTTTTCGCTTTCTTCTCCAAGGACTTTTCGTCGGATCGTTTCCCAGGGCCAGTGTTTTCTCTTGAATCGCTTCGGAAGTTCTCCAATGTTCTTTTGAATGTCAACCATCGTGGAAATCGATGACCTGACCATCCGTCGCTGTTGGGTCGATACGTAGGTCAATGGGGCATTCCATGGGTCTACAAAGCTCAGCTCGTCATCGTCGTCTTCATCCATATCGAAACTTCCATTCTCGTTTCGAAGAAATGCCCATTCTCTGGTAAACTTGTCCGGAACGGATTCATGCAAGACCTTTAGGAGCCACTAATAGACCCACCGTAAATGCCCCGGATAGAAAAGAGGCAATCTGATCGTCGTTGAAACTATCCAGAGAACAACAGCCGAAAAGGATAGAGAAACACATTTTGAATCATCATTTTCCGTTTTTGCTCAGCTCGAATAGTACTCGTTTAGTTTCGCAACAAACGGGATTATGGAATCCCTAATAGAATAATTGATTCTTTCTCGGTTTTATTGCATTGTCGCCGTGTGCAGATCTGGATTTCGGATTGATCAATGGTGGGGAAGATGGTTGGTTTCGAACGACTGATTGAAAAGATCAAACGCGAAAGCAAGATGTGGTATCCGTAGTGCGAGGTTTCAATCGCTTAAAATGGCAGAATGTTTGCGGTATGTGAAGTTATGGATCAATGTACCAACCGTCCTAGCGTTTGCAAGGCTACGGATTCAATGGAAAGGATGGAAGAATTCCGAGATGGCAACGAGAACTTTTTCTGGTGTTGATCCTGCCCCAAATTATCTTTTCGTTGAAGCCAAGCGAGGTAGGTTCCCTTCGACGGAACGAAGAACATCAACATAAATTTACGTGTCGTTCGTACTTGCATCCACCCACACGAAGCTGAAAAACCGTTCTTGTGCATGCCGCAACGAAATGTTACGTGTGCTTTACGCATGCACTGTACGTGAACGCTCACAAAGTATCGCGGAAACTCTCACTGGGACGACTCACATGACTAAAAATGTATTTTGCGCGCCAAGATTTTGCGCGCCAACATCAATTTTTAAGGGGAACGCTTCGATCATGGTATTGTACGGGTTGAATTTGCAACTTTAGTTGCATTTCATTATCGCAAAATCATGTGGAACGGGTTGAATTTTGCAACTTTTAGTTGCATTTCAAAAGAACATACCATGGTATTTTTGAGGACCACACCATGGTCCTTCTATTTCGAGTCATTCTGTCGAAAACCAAACCTACTATGACTGCTTGATTTTGATAACGAACCGCTATTGAAGACAAAAGGCACTCAAGATCTCGAACACCTCACTATCGTCGACAACTAACAAAGAGTCCAACGACCGAATCTCGAAACGCTTGATTGCCCCTCGATCGATCGCATTCAAACTTTCGCATCGTGTATATTGATTACACACTTATCACTCTGACCTTTTGCGATGCCAAAGAAAATGTCTGAAACAAACGACCGCAGCTTAAAGAAGCAAAAGAAGCGCAATGTCCTCGTCCTTCCGGGCAATGGCGTTGATCAACTCTTTGCCATCGACCAGGACGATTATGCCGTAATTCGTGAGATTATTCGTTGCTCCCATATTTACGACGGCGATTCTAATTCCGATAATTTCTATGTCTGGAACCAAGTGGTACAAACTATGGTTGGTTTATGCGACGACGACGAGGGAAAACGAGTCAACAAACTGGAAATACCGCGTTTTTATAACTCTCGTTCGTTGCCCGATTCGATTGGAAATTTGAATAATCTTGCTGTTCTCAATCTATATTACTCCAAAATGTCCATGCTTCCATCTTCCATCGGAAATCTGAAGAACCTGAAAGATCTCGCTCTTTGTGGCAATTCAAGATTGACTTCTCTACCTGAGGAGATTGGGAACCTTTCCAACTTGACTACCCTGAGAGTAGAAAAGTCAAATATTTCATCGCTCCCCCCTTCCATTGGGCGGTTGAAGACTTTAAAGGAGCTTCATCTAATTGAGAACAAAAGATTGCAGCATCTTCCCCAAGAGATTGGAGACCTATCCAGCTTGACCGCATTCAGATTAGGAGAGTCAGATATTGAAAATCTTACTCCCTCCATTGGTCGGTTGCACAATTTGAAACACTTATACCTCCGTGGAGGAAACTTGTCGGAGATTCCAAACGAAATTGGAAATCTGGTCAACTTGATCAAGTTCGAAATGTGCAACACAATGATTCGACGGATTCCTTCTTCCATTGGAAGCTTGAAAAATCTAGAAGAGCTTCATCTTAACTGTTTGGATAAGCTGACCAATCTTCCTGATGAGATTGGGGATCTAAGCAACTTGAAAAAGTTGCAAATTTTTGGATTACCTATTAAATGGCTTCCTGACTCCATTGGACGGTTGAATAATCTGAAAGAGATCACTCTTGACATGATGTCAAACTTGATGGGCATTCCAGGCGAGATCGAAGATTTATCTAACTTGACCAAATTGACACTCAATGATTTACGCTTAGATCATCTTACTCCCTTCATTGGTGAAGTATCAAGTCTCAAAGAGCTTGATCTCTCTAGGTGTGGAAACTTGACTGGGCTTCCCTCGGAGATCGGGGATCTAAGAAACTTGAACAAATTACAACTAAGTGAAACAGGCATCGTCGCACTTCCTCGTTACATTGGGTGTCTGGGAAATTTGAAAGAGCTCGATCTTTCTATATGCGAAGACCTGGCGGTTCTTTCCGAGGAGATTGGAGATCTAAAAAGATTGAACAAATTGTTTTTATGTCATACAATAATCACGTCACTTCCCCCTTCGATTGGGGAACTGAAAAATTTGGAAGAGCTCAATCTCTATGGGTGTAGTGAGTTGAAGCATCTTCCCAAGGAGCTTGGAGAACTGAAAAATTTGAAAGAGCTTGATCTCAGTCTTACTTTTGAACTATTGGAGCTTCCAGACGAGATAGGGGATTTAACCAACTTGACCAACTTGACTCTACATGGTTCAGCGATCAAATCACTCCCGCCGTCCATAGTGAAATTGAGTAATCTCGAACATCTTGATCTTCGCGACACCGAAGGCTTGGTGAGCCTTCCGGAAGAGATCGGGGATCTCAAACGTTTGAAGGAGCTGTTTGTATCTGGCTCGTCCATCACATCATTGCCTCTTTCTCTTGAAAACATCCCGGGTTTAATGTATCTCCAACTGGACGGTGCTGGTATTCAAGAACTTCAAGAAGATGACCCAAGTGACTTTCTGTTCGATCTCACGAAACGCTGCCACCTTGTAGGGGGGTTCGGTGACGTGAAATGGACAGAGAAGGTTGGATGTGCGTTGGCATGCAATAGGGCCAAGTACAGACTTGGATTTGGAACTGCAGGCAAGAAGTACGCTTTCGAAGTGGCCCCAAATCTCTGGCCGATTCTGCTAAATCGTCCCACGCGACCTTTTGAATTGTACCGGTGGCAAGATAAAGACAAGAACTACAGAATAGAGGAGAAGCCCGATGCCATTTTCAACCTTCTTACCACTTTCACAGAATCATTCCCAGGCGCAGTTGCTGACCGCAACAGGAAGGGTACTTTGTAATTGGGAACTTTACGTAATGCATTATATAATTTATAATATAGTTATGAAAGCATTGGATTTTCGAATCTGTTTTGCTTGATGATTATATCTGGCCAAACTTTTTTTGGGAAATTACGAGCAACTTGAATTTCTGTGTCTCGCGCGTATTGCTGTCGTAAGATCATAAAACTGTTTTTGTTCTCATGACGTTATTTAACTATCGAATTCGTTGCAACACAAGAAGGTTACCGGGCTTGAGACCAACTGGCTAAAACTACAGTAGCCAATTTTGATACGCATCCACTGTCGATTGATAAATTGTTAATCGCAATAGTTATTATGACTCGACAGGGAATCAAGGGACCTTACGTTATCCATTACTAGTAAATATTTTAGCTATGAAAAGTATTTCGCCCTACTCTGCTTGGATCGAGTGATAGCGGCTCGAGATTATATGGATAATGAGTAGATTGCTTTAGAACCTCCATAGCGTTCGTTTGAGAAGAGTATTAATTGAGTCACCATGAAACACTCATGCAACAATCTTGTTGCCGTCTGCAAATTATGAGTGGAAGTTTCGCGATGTGAGAACCGATACCTTTCAACAAACTTTCATTTATTGGTCACGATAGATGCCACATGTGATATTTGTAGTACTTACAATAGTCGATTACTGTATCTTGAAGGAGGCTGAGTTCCGGTGGCAATAAGCCTGTCAATTGATTCGAGTCTGTTAAAAAATGTTTTCGTGAGCAAACAATGGCATGATGGAATGTTAGAAACCGCATCGACATTCTAAATCACAAGTCAATTGAACTCGACTCCACTTACTTATGTCTAGGAGGGATAGGTTTTGTAATAGACCAAGCTCACCGGGGATTTGTCCGGTAAAACGGTTGTATCCGAGGGAAAGATTCGTCAGTAGCGTGAGTTCGCCAAGTTCGGATGGGATAGTTCCGGATAACTGACCGATTTGCAAATCTAGGTCGTTCAGCAGCTTTAGTCGGCCGACACTCGTGGACAAGGTTCCTGTGAGAAAATTCGATCCGAGTGCCACCTTTTGGAGGCTAGCAACGGAAAATAACTCCTCGGGAATATTGCCGATGAACGCATTTGTGCGCAAATCGATCCTTTCTAGCGCTTCGAGCGAACCGAAAGCGGCGGGAATAACACCGCTAAAAAAATTCGAGTACAAAAGCAGTTCCGATAGGTTCGTCAATCTTCCGATCTGTGGTGGGAGTGTTCCCTGCAGTCTGTTGTTGTCCATAGAAATCAAGACCAGATTTGTCAACAAAGATATATCCGATGGAAGAAAGCCAATCATATTGTTGTTTTCTGAAGAGAAGGAAAATTGAATAATCAAAAATTTTAGAGATAAAGAAAAAAGGTGAGCAAGTGATTCAAAATTCCGAAGAGTTCTGCGGTTTCCGGGATCCACAATTCTCTGTTTCGCTGTAAACGATATACCGAAGAACGTACCAAGAGTGAGTTCGGTGACGAGAAAATCTTCCGAACAAGTAATGCCATACCAGGCACATGCATGGAACTCTGAAAGCCATAGTCTCTTGTTCCTCCACATATCGCCAGCCGTCGAAGAATATATTTGTAGCAAGGCGTATCGTTCGATGATTTGCGCATCGGTGAGGCCCGAGTAATCGAAGGGATCTTCGTTTGTCATCCATTGGAGTGTGCTTGTTTGCAACAGAGTTTGTGCCGTGACACCACTTGCTTGTGCTATTAAACCCGATAAATAATCAAACTCCGACAAGGGTTCTTGCAAAACCACGGCCAACCAATCGGCGCTAGGTCCTTTGGTTTGATCGGAACCAAACATTGATATTCGTATCGCTGTTTCTCCTTTGCGCAGCAAAACATAATTAATTGTGTCTACCGACCACGCTGATGCATCTCCAGTGGATTTCAGATCGAACGTGCCCTGGTTGCGACCGTTGATTCGCAGGTCCATCGATTTTGTGGATTTCTCAGCATTGCTATACCGTAGGGAAACGCTATAGTATCCGGTTGTTTGGACTTCGAAGGAGGAAAACCCAAAACCCGATCCCAAATTATCCATGACGGAGACATAACCGTCTCCGCAATATCCAGTGTTTTTATTGCCAATGGACGAAAACCCGTTCATTTCCGTCGCATATTCTGCCTCTATTGTGATTGTTCCCTGATTATTTTTTGGCATATAACAGGATGTCAGAATAGTATCAAGTATCGGGTTTGGAGGTGGGCTGAAAGTGATGGGAGATGTTGCTGGCTGTTGTGAAGGCCGAAGATTTGGGCGAGGTGATGCGCTTGGGGCAATCGATGGGGCAAGCTGTTGGGTTGCGTCGCGAGCAAAAATGTCGGAAAACACAAAAAGATATCCAAGTGCGACGGTACCACCTGCCACGGTAACAACAAATAGCAAGCCGCTGCAGAACATGGCCCATCTGCTTCGGCAACAACACCACAGCTTTTCTTCGTCTCCTGAATTCTGTACAGAAGCCGTCGAAGTGCAGCACGTCGAATCCAATGATTCTTCTGAAGGAGATTCTGGATCTCGACTATCTTCGGATGCTGTCGGCGTTATTGGAGCAGTTAAATCTCGTACCATTTCATTGCTCTGTATCGTGCCGTTAGTATTGTTTGGAGTATTCGGAGCAAGCTCTGTAGGAGACCGAGGCTGCTGTTCATTTGTCGGAGCAACTTCGTCGGTCAAAGATGTTCTCTTTGTTTTCTTGGTGAAAAGTCGTTGGAAAAAACTCTTTTTTTCGGCTGGTTCTCCGTTTGTATCTTCTCCCCCATTGCTTTCTGTCTTTTGGATGTTTGCACAATTATCTCTAACCTCTTTCTCTTCACCCTCGTTACCATCTTCGTCCGAGGAATCTTCATCGCCACTGGAATCTGGCGGCGATTCTACATCGTCATCCCACATATCGTCGTCGTCGTCATCGGAATATGTGTCCCTGCTGTTGAAATCATCACTGTCGCTATCGCTGTTTTCCAGTCCTTCGTAAAAACCTTCATCAATGGTGGAAAGGCCAATCTTGGCATCCTTGCCCTTTTTGAAACAATCGGGATGAACAACTCTGCCTTTGTTCCTATTCTTTCGTCGCTTTCGAATAATTCTCCCCGCGGCGTCTCGTCGGATGATCTCGCCATCTTTCTTTTTCTTCTTCTTCTTCTTTTTCTTCTTTTTGGGTGCTGTGGTGGCCGGTTTTCCGGCATCTTGGGAATTTGCGGGCAAGGCTCCCTTTGTTGTTTCTTTCATCTCGGTGTTGGAATTTGTGTCTTTGGTATCAACTTCGCTATTCGAGTCGCTAGGAGTTTGCGTTTTTGTTTCTTTCGTCTCTTTTGTTTCCTCCGCTTTGGACGATTTCGTTTTCTTCTTTTTCGTCAAAGTCAAATCTTTTTTGCTCTTGTCCTTCTTCTTTTTGCTATTCTTTGTCTCCTTTTCGATAGGCCCATCCGTTGTTGAAAAAATTGCGTCCAATGGTACTTCGATTTCGGAAGAATTTGGATTTTGATAGCAAATTTCCAATATCCGCTTTGTATCTCGAGCAACGTCGAGCTTCGAACGTTCCAACGAGACTCGGCTATGAGAAGACGAAGACTTTACAACAGATTTTTGATCGCTTGCTGGGTTGCTTCATGTCTCTGTCGTTCTTTTTAGCGTTAGTGTTAACGCCAACAAAGGAAAAAAAGCCGTTGGTATAGACAACCTTTTTGGGTCGTCGTTCTTCCTTTTCTGGAGCAGCTGTTGGCTTCCCGAATGATTTCGTTTCCGTAACGGTTTTCTCACTGGCTGTACCGCTTTTGTCGTTTTTGCTTTCCCCGCTAACACTTCTTAGAGACGGAGGCTTCGGATTGTTGTCGATGCTCCTCAGAGAAGGAGGCCCCGGAATCTCCACAGAGGAAACCTTTGATACCATAATAATGGTCGTGGTTTTCTTCGATATATTATGTTTTTTATGGAAGGATGCGAGATCCCGTCGCAAAGGCGAATCGTTTTTCAAGCGATGGCTTGATTCCCCAACTTTCTGGAACCTTTTGACGTCTAGGAAATATATATTCTTGCTTTTGAGTTCTCGCAATGGGCTCACGACAAAAGAGGTTAAAATAGGTGCCTGGCATATAATTTCTACGAATAGAAAGTCTGACCGCATATCGTGGCTCTTTCAATCTTCAACTTGAGTGTCTTGTCCTGTTCACACCGGCACTTGAGGAATGGTTCGCGGATCGATCGCCTGGGGTATTTTACTTGTACGTGTAGTGCGTTGAATATTTTCACAGTACGAACGTCCTCGTAACCATAATTGCACATCCCGCTGAAGTTGGGACTTATTGAACATCCAAGATCATTGACAAAATTGCGCGAGTTTTTGTTGACGATTAGTATATGCCCTTCAATGATTAACATTCTTATTTCGATTCACACAAGCATAGTAAAAAATATCAAAAAATGAATCTCCATGTGCATTCCAGAGAATTCATTTCAATTCTCCCATTATGACTTTTATTCCTATTACATATATATTTCAAGACAGAAGTAGTTCTTGAGATGACAAAAAATACGTAATGGAAAACTAGGAGCTAAAATAGAAAATACCATTTTCTTACTATCCGCTAGAAAGAGATTGTGTTGTTTCGTAGATACAGCATCGGAATCCTTTGATACATGTCGAATTTATAGGAGCTGGTTATTCCAATTTCTTTTTGCCTTTCGATAATTCTGACGGATGGATTCTGTGCGATGCATTCTTGTGGCGGAAGATGCTGAAGATGTTTCATGGGTTTTTTGTTCCTCTTTCATTTTCCCCAAAACTCGAAGTTGCTGCGTATGCATGTTGCTGCCTATGCATTTTGTCTTAGGATCGCTGCTTTCTGGGTATCCATCCAGAGGTATTCCATTTTTTCCGCGCGCTGAGCTCCGGAAGATCCTCATCGTCAATCTCCTTCTTCGGGCGTTCAATGTTGGCCTCCCGGAGCATACTTTCAATGCCCTTGATCATATCCGGAATATCGGATGGTGGTGGTGGCAATGATACCGGTGAAGAACCATCACTCTTGGTGATTTCCTTGATTCCCCGGATCAAGGATGCAATATCGAGTGGTGGAGTGATTGAGTTGGTGGAAGAAACTTCGTCAGGGGTGCCTCCCTCCGAAACACTTGTTGCCTCGACGTCAGACTCATCTTCCGCAACGACTCCTTCCACCGATGTTGGTTCGTCGTCAATGATTGTCTCTGAATCATCATCGTTTTCCTCTTCCGCATCTGGCTCCTCATATGCTTCATCGATTTCGTCGTTCGGTATCTCAGGTTCTACTTCTTCCTCCAGAACTTCATCCGTTTCATCGATTATTTCTTCTACCGTATTTTCCTCTGCGTCTGTCTCAACAAATTCTGATTCTTCATCAATAATCTCTTCTGAATCCTCTTCTATCTCAGGGACTTCTTCACCAACGTCTGGATCTAAATCTTCTGATTCTTCTTCAATTGGCATCTCATCTGTGGCTTCTCCGTCGATATCTTCCGAAGAGAATGTTTCTACACCTGAATCTTCCGGTCCTTCATTCGATTTTTCATTCGATTCTTCTTCCGTATCTGCAGTTTCGAAAATTTCCTCCGAATCCTCCTCTAATCCGTTATCTTCACTTTCTTCGATATCTGAATCGACCAGTTGGTCGGCGCTTTCTGTATCTTCCTCACCAAGTGATGATTGGTTGTCAATTATCTCTGGATCCATAGCAGCGTCCTCGTCTTCGGCTTGCTCTTCACTCGATATTTCATCAGAAGCTGGCTCATCGATTACTGGTTCTTCATCAACCATCTCATCTTGACCTTCTTCCGATTCTACAGATTCTTCATAATCATCAGGGATTGGATCTTCCAGTGTTTCTTCCGAAGAGTCTTCGTCAACGGATGGTTCGGTGTCAACTACGTCTGAATCGTCTGAATCGTCTGAATCTTCTTCAGCTTCCTCGGTTTCATCTTCATCGAATTCTACCAGATCTTCTTCCAGATCTTCTTCCAGATCTTCTTCGACTTCTTCTGTCGCAACATCTGTTTCATCATCTGTTTCATCAACTACTGGATCGTTCTCAGTGAGATCAGGTTGCTCAGGTTCTTGGCCTTCGGAATCTTCTTCTACCTCGATATCTGTTTCCTCTGTACTGGGTATGTCTGAAGCGTCTTCGTCACTGAAATCTTCTGTCCTGGGTATGTCTGAAGCGTCTTCGTCAAAGTTTTCAGTGACGATTTCTGCGTCGTCAGTCAATGAATCGGTGTCCATCGATGATCCAGAATCAGTCTCATCTGTATCTGGTGATTCCTCCGTTGTTGCCGATTCTTCGGGCAACGTGTCGGTTGACATTTCGATATTTTCTTCTGGTTCGGAATCATCGTCCGAGTCCACAACCTCGCTTTCTGTCGAAGATTCCACAGATTCGGAAATCTCCTCTGCGCTCACTTCCTCCTCATCCTCTTCGACAGGAATCTCGGGTGTCTCTTCTTCGTCAGCAGTTGGAGTGACCGAGGAAGATGCTGACTCGTAATGAAAGTATCCCTTCAGAGAGTTGTTCTCGTAGTAGTCGGCAAGGCTGTCGAGAATTTCGGCCCATTTCTCGTCCATTATGGCAATATTTTCCTCGCCGATTGTCACCTTCAATTTCTGTTCTACCATACCAACATATTGGGGCAAGCCACTCTCCTCATAATAGACGGAAAAATCGTAAAGAAAACCTTCCAGAGCAACCGTTATGTTCTGAATAGTTTCGAGCTCGTAGTAATACTTGGTGATATCCAAGATCTGATTTGTCGTCGACGACGTGGCTTTTTGAATGGATTCTTGGTACTCGTACATGACCTCCAGTATATGGTTTTGCTTCTCACCTAGGTCAAGGAGGAGGTAGCCCACGGTCTCTTGAAGGTACAATTGTGTCTGATCATAAGTCTTATGAATTTTGTCCTCAGCGTCTCCATACACCGAGTCCAGCCAAGACTTTTCCACAGCAGATTCATCGGTTTCTCCCGAAGTTTCTACCTTCGAAGGCTTTGGAACAACAATCTGTTCGTGATATTTACTTATCCGGGTCTTCATTTTGTTGATGGCTTCTCCTCCGGCAACCGTGTTGGAGTAGTACATCAAAATACCCAAGACAAAGAAATTGATCGCTGAAATGAAAAGCAAACGATACACCCAGCCACCCTTGGGAGGCGTCGGGCCTGGCCCAAAGGAATTCTTCTTCTCCGAAGGCGCCTGACACTGGAGTTTCATCGTCACAGTCCTTCTTGGAGCCCATTTTCTCTGTAGCTTCGGATTGTGGAGTATCCAATTGTGACAATTTTTCACTGCTATATGTTTTTGGAAACAATACTCGTCGGGGAGTGACCACACTCTCATTCGGTGGTGTATTTTCCTCTTGAGTTGGCAATACCGTCACTGCAATCTTCTCCTTTTCCACGGAAGGCTTAAGAGTCGAAAGAGCACTCGCATTTCCGTCATTTAGATGAAAATCGTAGTCGAAACCTATATCGTCGTCGGAGTCAAAAGAGGTGGACTTATTGGGGTCGCAAAACCCTCGAATAAGTTTTTGAACACTCTTCACCGTCGACATTTGTTTGCTGGCGATCGTTGGTGGCATCGCTTCTGGAGACCGAGGTTCATCCTCTGGACGAGGAGAAGAAATCATGGTTGAACGAGGAGACGAAATCATGGACAAGTGCTCCTCGAAAATGAAATGTAACTACAGTGTCCTTGCAATAATGAATCTATCCGACAATTCACAACGCAAATGAGAAATGATTCATTGATTCAACTGGACAAAATCCAAAGACGTAATACCAGATAATCGACCAAATTGTTCTAAACGGAATGCATTCTTTTTTTACGCGGTACACGTACTCGGTATGTCTACACGTAAGCGCACTGCCCAAAAATCCTCTCAAATCAAAATCAAGGATGGATCCACCGTAATTTTCATTCGTAGATTCGCCTTTGCACCAGATTGGTCGATTTTCGACCCGATCGACTCAAGGATTGCCTTGAGCGACTAATTCGATCCAAGGAAGGATTGCATCCACTACAATACCTCGGACGAAAAGGAAATCGATGGACGATGGAAAACGAAGCCATGGAGAAACCTCTTTTCCCATTGTGTTCCAAGATGAATACAGAATGACACAAATGTCAGCAACTCAAATGACATTTCAATAACCTACCAACTCCCGAATTGTATCCAAAGACGGCGCACACATGAATATCGAAATTCCTACCCGGAGGAAGACGAGGCGCGATGTCCTCGAAGATATGAGGCGGAAACATGCAGGTTTTTCGGTCAGGTCAACTATTTACCGGGCATGGATGTGGTTCACGGACCAATTTGTGGGAGTTTCTGTGTTTGGCCACGAGCCTATATGGTTTGGGCTTGTACACATTGTAATATAAACAGGAGGAATCTTCTGAGGATGGCTCCCGCAGTTGTATTGCTTCTTGCATCTGCGAATTTTTTCCTTCTTCGCGAGGATCCCGATGACCCCTTTGCCCGTCCCTTTTGCGATGCCAACGGGGTTTGCCACGAGAAACCCGACAAGCCATCCCCACGAACTGCGTATAGCGCATGGAACAAGGAGCAATACAATCTCTGGTGGAATTATTACGAAGAACTGCAAGAGCGGGTGGACTAAGTACGCCGAGAAACGGCAACAACTATACGACAATAAAAAGTATTTTACCAAAGGCGGAGACGGCACCCGCCCTCTGATCCTCCTTGGAGATTCCATCACGGAAGCGTGGTCCGGAACGGGATTGGGAGTCCATAAATTCCGCGCCGATGGCGTTCCTGAGGTCCTGGAGAGCGTGCTGACATCGTCCTCAAAACTGCGTCTCGACCCAATTGTCTTGGGTGCCTCCGGCGACCAGACACAACACTTGCTATATAGGCTCGAACATGACCATATGCGTGCCGCACAATTGAAAACGACATCTTCCGAGGGTGAAACCGTGGTCAGCTATGATCCATCGGCGATCTTTGTCGTCATGATCGGAACCAACAACCTGGGATCGGGAGAACTCCCAGGTCCCACTGCCAAGGGGATCCTAGCCGTTGCAGAGTACCTCCTGACGGAAACAGCCGATGCGGGATCCCACGTGATGCTCTTCAATGTTCTGCCGCGCGGAGATGGCCCAACAATCCTGAAAAAGTTGTGCCCACCACGGTGTAGCGACGACGAGAAACTGATACCCTATTCTTCGTTTATGCCTGCTGTCGACGACACAAATGTGGCTGTTGCCAAGGGCATCCAACAGCTTTCCAAAACGTACCCCGGTCGGAATCAAGCAGGTTGACTGCGAGGCGGGATTCTTGAACGAAAACTTTGACAAGAAAAAGTCTAACAAAAAGGGCGACAATTACGAAGTGAAAAAGGAATTGATGCCCGATTTGTTGCATCCGAATGCCAAGGGCCACGAGAAGTTGGCAGATTGCATTATAAAACTATATCCATGCAATCGATGCTGGGAATTTTTGAGAGATCCCGTATTGTTTAGACAGCTACAGCAGCAATAAAATAATTTAGATCAATTGCTATAGACAAAATGCAGGAGGGCAAAACCCAATCGAATACACTTTGATTCCTTCTCTTTGGTGGTGTTGCACAAAAAAAACGAAACGTGAACGGACAATCATTCTTTTTAATAACATCGTTGCATCCAATTCTAGAACAGAGCTCATATTTTTGCGATATTTGGTGGAGGAAGGCTAACGATGATATTCTGCAAATCCACAAAAATATCCATTTTATTTGCTTCGGCTACCATAGACTTGAAATTGGGTTTCAGGGTTATTGAAAGGATGATTTCCGGATCACCTGCTTTGTCTGTCCACAACAGATGGCTTCTCTCCCTTTGATCGACTGATTCGACTCAATCAATCGTTCACGATTTGAATTAATTCAGCCAATAAAAACCCGCATTGATCCAATCTCCTTGCCACGTCTGTTCCCATTTTGCGCAATTTGAATATTCTTCGTTGATGTCTTGTTTCGGCTTGACATGAAATCCGATCGTTGGCTTCTTCGTACCAGAGAAGGACGGAGAAGCCCATCATTCTTCGTTAATTCTTCGTCACATTCCAGCATTTTGATGCCATTCTTCGTCATCTATTGCATTGACTTGACGGATTGTTTGGCACCACTGTAACATATCTCTATTGGCAAAGAAGCCATAGCACAGGAACAAGCGAAAAATCGACTTTAGGGGAGGTTTAGCTCTATCCAACTCTTCCGGCATTAGCAATCTGTCAACCGTGACAAATTTTCGGCGTTTTGTGAACGATCGCCTTATCTGTCGCCAGATTATCTTAGATTGAATACAACGAAGAAGAAAACCATGAAGCGTCCACTCTCCAATAGACGAGTGGCAATGCCATCATTAACTATAGTGATGGTACTGGCTCTATCACTCGTGATTAATGAATTCCCCTCCAATAGTAATATGCCAATGCTCGTCGATGCCATGTCAACGACAAACAAGAAGCAATCCTCATCCAAGATTTCTTCGCGATCCATTCCATCGATACAAAAAGTTGCTCCCCCACCTCGTAGGCCTCTGACTCCACCCTTCCCCAACGGCTTGTGCGGAGGTACGGTGTTGGATATTGCTCCTGAAGAAACATTCGGGGTTGATGTCAACCTTGCCAACATAAACGTATTGGGCGATATGGTGTTGCTGCCGCGAACGATTCGAATATGGCTCCCACCCGGATACGACGAAGCAGACGAGGTTGGTCACCCGGTCTTGTATGTGCACGATGGACAAAATGCCATGGAAGACAAAGACAGCTGGACAGGGGCATCCTGGAGGCTCATCGGAGCTTTAACTCGATTGGCCGACCACAGAATGATCTGTTCGAGGAAGGAGGAGGCTGGTCAAAATGATAACCAACAGCAAGTACCTCTATCTCCCGATGAAAAGCTTCCGATTGTGGTGCTATTGCCCAGCGCAGAAGGTGATTTGCTTCCCGGCGTAAGACGGACGGCATCTCGAATACGGAGACATTAACCTACCTTTTGCGCAGGCCCACGCTGACTTTGTCGCAAAGACCGTGAAACCCCTGGTGGACAATCGATTCCGGACAGATCCTTCTCCCGAACAAACCTTTTGTATGGGTTCGAGTCTAGGTGGCAATGCGTCCCTGCATTTGCTTCTGAGGCATCCGGACAAATTCGGGGGAGCTGCTTGCTTGTCTCCGGCATTTGGACCAGCGATTCTAGATTTTGTCAACTCCTCCAAGGGGCGCGAGATACTAAAAGGTGGAAAGAAGAAAGTCTACCTCGACATCGGAGGAGACATGGACGATTCCAAGACCGATGACTTTATCCGTGTCTCTCCCATCGATTTCCTGGACCACCTGACTCCGGTTCATGGCTGGAACCCTGGATATTTCTGGCTAGACACGCAGCTGCAGGGACAGGTAGAAGCGATGAAAAAGGCCCTGGACAAGGCGGGGACAGAGTATGAATACCGTCAGTATCCCGGTGGCCGGCACAACGAACGAGCCTGGGCGCTGAGAATCGACAAGCCCTTGTTGCATCTATTTTCAGGGAAGGACAAAAAGAATACTGACAATAACAACCGGTAACGAATGAGTTTTAGTTCCGTTCTGAGTGAAATCCAGCAAACAGAAAGCGAACGCTATGAGTTGAACGAAAATAATAGAATAGGACTCGTACTTATAGCAAATGATGCGTCTCTCCCGAAATCCTAAAGATCCATTTGAGATTGAACACCATTGGATTTATCCTTGATTGTATGCTGTTATCACGCGATAGATTGGAGAAACATTGGAACGTTGGGAATCTTCTTGCTTTTATGATCGATTGTAACATCATTGCAGAAGAAAAGAATCCATTCGAATGCCATTATAGATATTCTAGGATAAAAAAGAAAGGAGCTTTGCTTCTGTTCTATCTGTCATTTGTTCTGCTTACATCGCATCGACGCCCCAAAAGAAAGAACAAAAGCCACTCATCGTGCCGATCTTTTATGAAGACGAATGGAAGATGATTGATTTGGAGGAATCGCAGCGTGAGGATACAACCCTCCCACTCGAGAACACAAATTTATCTCAAGTGTTTCCAAGCTCAATGATTTCGTGGCTATCACATACATCGCATGTACGCAATTGACTTCGGTTACTCCTACAATAATATCAGAGAGTTGTTTGTAATCGTATCAAAATTATTCTTTATTATTTTCAAAAATGGTAGTTCAAAATCATCGTATGTAAAAAAATGGATGTAGCAGAAAGGAAGCGAGCAAGGGATTCACGTTAACCCTCTTACTCCGTTTGCTCTCTTTAGTTCTTTTTCCAAACAACGAGCTTCTTAAGCTTCGATTTGGTTCGGTCCGAGAGGGTTACCTGCTGGACCGTTCGTGTGCGTTGTTTGCGGATAGCGTCGCATTCTTGGTCGCATATACGAATTTGGTTTAGGGTGTAACCAGATTCGAGTAACATATTGACGCGCTGTTTCTTGGGATGTAACATCTCGGCACCCCTTCGAGGAATTGGCTTCACCTCTTCGTATTCTTCTACCGATGGTAGACTGATACTGGATTCTTGTTCCCATCCAAGCGTGATCGATGGACCACATCCAGGTACTCCAGATCCTCCCAGCTCAACATAATGTGAGTGGATTGACAGGGAACCAAATCGGACACGTTTCTTGGAGGAAGGGAGGGTGAGAAAGGACGTGGAAGATGCCACTGTCACGGCTGTAGCATCGTCAACGGCGATCTTGTCTTGTCGCTCTTTGAGCGTCTTCAAAGGGAAACAGGGTTTATCGAAACATCTTGACCTGTCTTCAGTCTTCAACGATAGTTCACTTTCATCGAAAGTCACCGAAACGTTGTCCAGTGCGTTGAAATCAATGAAGAGCTCAGAATCTGAGAGACTAATGCTCTGGGGAGTGTTTGAAAGGACGACATTCATCATGATGGATATAACGTATTTGATGGTGATCTGGTTTCGGGTTTTGTAAGAGATTCAGGTGATACAATATTGTGTGTCTACCGATAGCGTATTGCTCTTGGGGATGAAGCAAGAGTCACTTTATGTCCAATTACGTGTTTACTACCCGTTGAGAAAAAAGAAGTGAAGAGATCAGTGATGGATTGGATTTCCCAACTTCCGATGTGCGGCTTTCACCGCTAGCGTGGTTCCGCCATGTTCCGAAGTATTTTCTGTTCCCAAAAGAATTCTGCTCGACGGAAGTTCGGAAATGGATCAACATGTGCGTGGATTTGAGTGCGTACGCTTTAACACTTGAAAATTCATTAAGTAGAAATGTTTAGGGTTCTGAGGACCGTACCTTAAATAAAATGAGTCAGTGAGTTATTTACAATGAGTAAGTGAGTATCCATAGATTCCACGAACAGAAAAGAAGAATTATATTGAAAAACGAGTACAAAAAGTGCTCATGCGACTTTGTACTTGAAGGAAGATTCTGTTCTCAAAATTGGAATTTAATCACAATCCGCCAATGCACGAGCTTCCAAAGTTCTCTCGGGACTAGACTTCAATAAGAACTTTTGAAACTACAAACTTCCCGCACTTTTGTTGACTTTAATATGTTTTTAGAACAAGGGAAGAAGAGTTTTATATAACATATTGAGGTTACCTTTACTACTTTTTCATGTTCTTCAAGCTACTAAAATGGAATTCTGTATTTTACGATCAGACAGTTGAAGGTAGTAGAAGTCGGTATGTTTTTCTTTAAGGAAATGGTTCAAAGCATTCTAATCAAAAGGCAATATTGAAATCCATCGAAGGCAATATACCCCTCGAGAACAAGAAGAGAACAAAAGAAAGAGTGAAACATTCCAGGACTCTCCAAATAATGCACAGAGTTTGGGATACGTGTTCAAATGACATCGACAAATGGTTCGACAACTTGACTTGATAGTGTGAAAAAGAATCAGTACAATAAATGATACATGGACATCACGTAGAAATGACACTTTCACAATTCATACTGTAACACAACATGAATAAGTCGTGGAAAAGACAACAATAAATCTGATCGTGAAAAATATAACTTCCAGAGGGCTTTCAGAAGCCAGTGCAAATCATAATGACGTACGTGACCGACGTTTTTCATTTGACCATCAAATAATTGCCTCGTCCATCCAAATAAAAGACAATCCCAAAGAATCAGAGTGGGACACTGTGGGGAACAGGAAAAGAAGGGGAGAACAAATTCCCAGTCCATCCTCAGAAGTGTCGTTTCGTCGCAGAAGATGGTGTATTTTCATTTTTGAGCCATCCAAAGGGCATCCCAAAATCGAAATATAGAACCGCTCTACTAACGGTGGCTACGGCGAGAATTTAGCAGTTTTAGTAGACCACTGCCTCGTACCTATGAAAAAAATGCGTCTTTACGTAGAAGAATGGGGTTTCAATAGTATGTCGTAGTAGTACGAGTAGTAGAAATTAGACGGCGATCAGTGCCAGGGTTGAAGGCACGAAGAAGATGGAGGTGACTAGGGATTAGGAGGACTGTACAATCCCGGCTATCCTTTTCATCGTTTTCGTAGTTCGAGAAGCTGAAGGCGAGCTCTCAACCTCATAGAGTACCTACCATCAATAATGACATGCCGTTGCACATACCCCGATTCGGGGCGACGAGTGGGGTATTCATTTTTTGTCACTTTTTGAAGGTATTTTTTTTTCTTCAAAAAGAACCACTTCCCGAACCATATTATTTTACGAGCTGTCTATAATATTGTTTCGTTCTACTTGTTAGTATTCGTATGATGAAGAGGACCAAGCAGTAATAGTGGTAGTGCGACAAGGAGGCGGCGGAAGCGGAAAAGAACCCTTCGTCCACAATAACAAGGGCAGGAAGAAGAAGACCAATAAGAAGTCCATCAACCTCAAACCGCGCCGCAACCACATCCACAAGAATCGTTCGACGTGTTTCGAAAGGAGACAGGAACTCGGTTTTCATGAATGGAAAACGAAGAAACAAACATATCTCGTTTTTCTTCTTGCCGACCTATGTTGCTATCGTCGCAAGAATCTTTACAATCCGCGGGGGAAAGACAAATGATCGAGATTGAAACGATTCTGGTAGCCAAGATAAAAAATTTGCGATTTTGAGGAACTTTTCTCCACTTTGTCGTTCTTATTATCCTTTCCCCGAAGTGTTCAAGATTCTTTACTTGGTGTTTATTCCTTCTGAGATGGGCACGCCTCCAGAGATTTTTACCACACCTGTCTCGTCCTTCTGAAAAGCATCGATCGTTGTTGCCACCATTCCCTTGGCAATATCGGCAACGTGTGCGGAGGAATAAGCCGCGGGCAATATAAAGTTAGGGATGAGCTCCACTAGTTTTGGCGTGTGAGGACTCCCCCAGAGAGTGGCCGGCTGAGCGATGTAAGTGTAGGGCATCTCTGCCTCGAGTGTGAGTCGCTCTGCGACTCCCTTTACATGGCTGTACCAGCTCCCACCGGCAGAAGTTCTGGACAGTGGGCTCCACTTGGCACTTTCGTCGCTTCCAACGGCCGTCATTAGGCAATAATGCGTTACGCCCGCCTCTTTGCAGGCCTTAGGCGAATTCTCCGGGTATAGTGGCATCCACCCTCATTAGATCATCCTTAGTCGACTTTCGGGAGGATCCATGGCCGAGCGTGCAAAAGGCGACGTGGGCGCCTTTGAGGTCGGCTGTTTTCGCAAGATCGTCGAGTGGATCGCAGATCTGAACGGTGATCTTTTTTGGGTCGAGAGCCTTGAGATCATCAAGCTCGCGTCGCGAAACAAGTATCACTTTCTCGCACGCAGGATCGGCGATGACCGATTTCAGAACGTTTTTTCCGACAGATCCAGACCCACCGAGGATTGCGGCGACGTATTTCTTGGCAGCATTCATTTGTAGTAAAACTTTCCAACATTGTGTTGCGATAGGCTTGCTCCAATTGCTGTCTTGGTCAAAACGAATTTTACGATCTTTTCTCCACCATCTGTCACAATATCATCTATTGTTGCACTTATTCGAACATAGGCCTACAATACTGAATACTGTATGAAACATACGAACTAAAGAGAAAAATTTCATGTTCTCCACAAAGGTTTTTGTTCTCTCCCACATACCTCTGATCGTTAATTGAAAGGACTTTTCTGTTTTTACAATGCAAGAGGGATTAATTGAGGAATTCCGCGTGAGATATCCCCTTTCACACGCTTGTTTCACTGATTTCGGTAAATTTTGTGTAATGTGGTTCGCAGGGATTCGCAAACCCGTTTGTGACGGTCATATTCATAATCGCTTCTGGACGCTAACTGGTCTCCTCTTCCATAAGTGTTGTCGTCAAGGTTCGGGTCTCATGGCACCTTTTCTATTCGTGATTGTGACTCGCTACAGTGGTCCTGACGTGCACAAGAAGCAAAAATAAGCATTTCGCTCTGTCATCTCATGTTCCATCGTGTCGTAATTCAAAAACTTACATAGCCTCCCGCGATGGTAAATGGAGAACGTCTCGGGAAATATTTAATGTTACTCTCGAGCAGTTTTAGCTCACTTGTACCAGTCAACACTTGAAGTCTTCTGTTGAAGTTTTTCCAAACCCGGGAATTGTACCCCTCACAACTAGAGATCTTACAACGCAATCATCACTACCTCCTTTACATATTACAACAAAAGAAAAACTTTGAGCTGCCACGATATGACCATGTTCAACTACGCCCAATCGAATTCCCTCCTGAAACGGGAAATCGACGAGAAAGATAATGACCAAAAGAGTCCGAACGGAATGCCATCCAACGATGTCGTTCCGCCTCAGACAATCGGTGCTCTATCCCCAGTAAACGCTGACGCCACGGGAATCCCCATGAGTGATACAGGTACAACTGCTTCCTCCGGATCCTCCGGAAAAAGAAAAGAAAAAGCAATACCCGCAAAAAAGTCTCAAAACACGAAACACAAAATCACCAATAACAAAACCGATGACTCTGGAACGACAGAAAGTAGCAATGATACCAACGCATCAGACGCGAAAGATGACGCAGAGAACAAGAACAAAAAGTTGCGGATCCGAAAACCCCGCCGGATGATTCCGAATGAAAAGGAATATATTCCGGAGAATGAGCAACCAACTCAATCGGATGTGGTTGGAGGCCGTGGTGGTGAGTTTTCGAAATGACCATACAGTTCGATGGTTTGTAGTCTTCCAGACAAATTTCGTATCTCACATGGTTGTGTCTTTTTCAAACTGTTGCAGGTCGATCGAATCACCATCCCGGCAATCGACCCTATTGGATTCGGATTTTGGAATCACGACTTGAATATACGAGAAGCCGCTAGTGGTAAGTCAAAGTTTTGGTTCACTTATCGGATTGTTCGTGCCATTAAATAATGGTGTTTCTCATGACGTTATGTGCTACATCTACCCATTCAACAGATCACGAAAAAGCCCGAATTAGCCAATGGTATTCTGAAGTACGTTCATGAGAATTTAAAGGGACGATTCTTGAACATTGATAGCAAAACCAAGCGCTGGTATATACTGCCCGATAACGTTGTCTTGGATAAAATCAAACAAGCGCTACGAGACAAATACATTCCGTATTGGGCGAGAGACTTGAAAATCGAGAACAAAAAACATGAAATGGGAGAAACTGCCTCGGCTTCAAAGAATGCCGCTGCTACTAAATTCAACCAGATGCAAAACAAAGCTGCACATGCAGCAGCGCTCAATTCTTTTTCGGCGTTTGGAGCCCCATTTGGTGGTGTGCAAAATCCTCACTTGGTCAATCAGGCAGTTACATTAGCGGCGATCAAAGCCTCGAGAGCTAATGCTGCAAATGCACTTGGTTTCGCCGGAGCTTCTCCCTCACAAGCCGGTGGCCCTGCTGGAGTTCCAGGAAATGCATCGGCATCCGGCAACAAGAATGCAAACAAACTTGGTTTCTTGTTTGGATCGTCTCCAAGACGGCCGCTGGCACCAACCGCAGCAATTCCAACCGTCGATGATATTCTAAAGTGCAAGGTCGATCAGATGCCCTCGTTCGGTGGTGTACCGAAATCCCGGACTTATGGCCGCAGCGATGGCCAGTGTTTCCGGTCCTCAACTTGCAGTCTTTCGGGATGAACCCATTTCAGACTGCTCTTCCGCCTGCCGCAATGAACTCCCTCGGCTTGGGAGGATTGCCTGGTCCAAATACCTTGTTGAACGACGCAGCACACCGAGGTTTCGGAGCCGGTGGCAATCCGGGTGCCCCAGCACTTCCCCAATATGGGATGGGAGCAAACCTTGCCCCATCGATCGGAGTCCTCCAGGGCTTGAACATGAAGAGCTTGGACCAGTTTCTGGAAGACAAAATGACGTTACCATCTTTGGGAGCCGCGGCATTTGGCCCAGGCGGGGCAAGTTTAGTCGTCAGCTGGGCATGATGAATGCCCTGGCGGGCAACAACCGAGCTTCTCATTCTCCCACACAGGGCACAAAATCCGCGTTTGTCCCCTGCAGCACAGGCGCAATCTAGCCCGAAAAAGACGGATTGGAACGCAATGTACGCAAGGGCTCTCACGAATTCCAAATAGATAGATACAAATTTTTCAAATATACGCAAGAGAACGGGGTCATTTCTAGCAGAAGCAGCAGTGATGATTTCTTGCTGCTACCACTATGTACATGTACTAGATAAGCCATTCTTCAAGAATAGTATAAAACGCATTTTTTATTACATGACATAATTCTGTACCTAGTATTTCACATATTTCTATCTGATTTTGGACAAGCTGACAGCTTGTCGCTTGGCTTCGCTAGTGGTTGAAATGTTGCGGGATTCACGAAGTGAGATGAGACGGAGAAAACTTTAAGGGCGTGAAAGATAAAAAAGTACTTAGCGCGCCACGGTCTTAACATTAAAAACTAGAACAGAGCACAGCCGGAGGAATTTATCACAAATCTCTCACGTGAACAGAACACCTTTTTATCGCCCCTGCTGAAATCACCATTACATGACATCGCCTTGTTTCACATCTGACATCTATCATGGATGAGAATATCATAAGAGCATATCAACAGTTGTATCAGTGTATCATCTAACTAAACCAGAGAAGGAAGTTATCAGCATTCAAGTCGACCCTCTTTCAATGCTGGTGGTCTTGTGTCAACACCAACAAGGGAACAAGCTAAAACCATGTCGACCGAGGCCACGACCGACGAAATACATCCCGCCAGACAAACAGCCTTGGGAGTCCTTACTTTGATTTCCGGGTTCATATCCTTTTGTTCTTCGGCATGGATCATCGTGGAGGTTCTGACGACCAGAGCCAAATTGGTTTCGGTTTACAATCGGTTGCTCTTGGCCATGTCGATCGCCGATATCTTGTCTTCGATAGGGCATATGCTTGGTCCATTGCCGATACAGGAAGAATACGACTATGAGGTCTCCTATGCGGAAGGAAACGAAACGACGTGCAATGCACAAGGATTCCTAGTGCAGCTTGGGATTGTGGCACCCTATCTGTAAGTAATGCGATGTTGTCGGCGATAGAAACGAAGGCGAGACTCGAAACTGGCGTCTTCCTCTGCTCCTCTTCCAACGTTAATCTGTCTCTTTCTAATGATTTCCTTTTTTTTCTTTTAAAAAGATCATGTTTGCCTTTCCGTGTATTATCTGCTCCTCGTGAAATTCGAAGTTACGCAAGATAAAATCGTAAAATACGCGGAGCCGCTGATGCACAGCACGGCGATTCTGATTGGGTTTGGTACGGGTACCTGCTTCAATTGCGCTGAGTTTGTACACGAGCAATCTTCTATGGTGCTGGATTGCTCCGTTCCCTAAATATTACCGAGTGGGGTTCTTTTACGCACCTTTATGGGCGTCAATGCTCTTAGTGTTAGGTATCAACTGTGTGGATTTATCGCACAGTTCGCGGACGAGAGCAACAAGCCGGAAAACTACACGCAATGCATGCCGAAAAACATGGACAATGGCAATTTGGTGGAGACAGGAAGGAGAGGACAACCACATCGATGATTGTGCCTGAAGGCCAGAGACCACGTTTAAGCATGTTTTCATTTGCCAGCAGCAAAGCGTCGCTTTCGAGCAGACCGTCAATTGCCGGCAAAAGGATGAGTTCTAGAAAGTCTCCTGTACCATTTACGTTTGGGCAGCCTCCTTCTCGTATTTTCTCGTTGACAGAGCATGGCTCCAACCAAGACTTTAAAAAGGGTGGTCTCGATTTAATTCGCGAAGGTCTTTCAGCTGAGGAGTCAATAAGAAGTGGAAAGAGCAACGGTGCAGATGAAAGCAGGTCTCAATCTGTATCAGAACTCCCGCCGCAGCAAAACGATGAACAGCAGCCAACGCCTGATGCAACGAATGAATCGGCAGGCATTGCCTCTCGCTCGAAAGAAACGTTCCCAGCCCAAACAGAGGATGACGGAACTCCTAAAATAGCAAAGGACAATAGAGAAGAGCTAAACACCTCTCGCTCGCCACCAGAGCTCATGCCGTCATTGCGTGGCGAAACGACTAAACCGGCGGGCTTAGCCGTTCGGTTCAAAGAAATGTTTACACCCCAAACAGCGGGCCAACCATCCTTTATATTCAAGAGAGAAACCAACGACCAATTAACATTCGAAGATGTGTTGGAAGAAAGCTTTTTCCGGAACTCAGCGAACTCCATTCAAAGAATCATCCTTCCACAAAGATCCGCAAAGAGATTCTCTCAGAAGATCCAGAGGAGGCGGGACAGTGTCAATTCCATTCGGAGTGCCGATGTCAATTTCGTGTTGACAACTGTCGAAGATTACCCTTCGGCTGCGAAACAATATGCTGCAACATACCACATTGGCGCTCGCCTCATCCTTTATCAGTCTATTGCATATGTTGCAGGCTTCTGGATGATTTGGATTTTTCCTACAATCCGTCAACTTCGCCTCCTCGAAGATTCTGCACATATTTACTGGCTAATATGCTTGCAGGCTATTTTTGAACCCCTTCAAGGTTTCTTCAATTTTTCGGTGTACAGATTTTCTCATTTTCTACGGCTGAAGGAACTGCATCCACAATGGCCAATGCGAAAGCTTCTTCGCTACACAATGCGGTGGACTTTCTTAACGAAAAGATCGAAAATCGCCAAGGCAAAACGAGAGAGCGAAGAACCCAGGATTAGCACCGTTAAGAGTGGTACTTTTATTAAAAGTATGCGTGTAAACGAAGCTGGAGAGCTGATATCGGATGTTGAGTCAGACTCCGACTCAGACAATGATGAATCTGGATTCATCGGAGCATCGCAGGAAACGTCGAATGAGATGCCGAGCAAAAGAGTAGTGAAACGTATGTCTAGCCTTCTGGGAGACCTCATGACGGAGTTCGCTGATTATCCAGATACACTGAATGACGAGTATAAAGAAGTCATTGGGCAGGATTTATTTTCATATCCCACATCCATGTTTCCCACCGTCTATGCGGGACAGAGCTTCTCGGGAATACCAATGAATTCCGAAATTCCTTCTTTCCCAATAATGTCCCATTTCCCTGTCGGTCAGAAGTCGATTTATGCGGATGAATTTGTTGACAATAATTGGTCGACGAGATCGCTCGCAGATGATGATCAGACACCGAATCTTCAAACTGACCCTTCTAAAGAAAAGAACGACAAGACTGAAGTGGATCAATCGGCAAAAGATGATACTGCCGAGACGATGGACGACGATAACGAGGTACTGCATCACGAAGAAGATGAAGGCAGGATATCTTCAGAATCTACAAAAGATTAATGGAGAAAAAAGAAAACAAAGACGACTATATATAATAGATTGGGCTACGATATATTGTCGCATACTTAAGCGAAGCTAGTAATATATACGACCAATTTGGGATCAACAGTAGTACTATTACTGCTCCTACTAGTTACAGTAGACATTAGTTAGTACATGCTGGTGGTGGTCAGCCTACCTCTTCGTCGGTTGGTGCTGCGGCATCATTGAACAATGCTGCAGCTAGCGCTGCTAGCATTTCTCCCTCTTTTCATTATTTGCAAAAACTAGTATAACTTCTCTAAGCACTAGTAGTAGAAGATCAATCAATCGAAGTACGTACTTTCGGTAATTGTTCTTTAGGATTGTGTCGACAAGACGCATGCTCTCAATCTTCGACTAAAAAAATAGCACGAATTAATAGTGTGCTATCCCTCCAAATTCTTTGGACCTTCAATTCTGTCGTTGGGAAAATTCTGCTAAACAGAAAAAATGAATAGCCGAGACGAGCCGGTACCCGTCGACTATTCGTCTAACGCCCGACCAAAATAGATGCAAAAAAATTTATCCTTTGGAGGGAGAGAGTCATTACCACGAATCAACACAACGTGCTTTCTTTCAATATCATATTCATATTTGAATAATTTGAATATATAAATGTTTGGCGCGCGCGCGGTGCACATGAATTTGGAATGGTCACTTTTTTTCACAAAAATACTATCCTGAGTCGATCGTTGGAATTGATGTTTCACATGTATGATCGATGCGTTGTATCAGTTATCAGGTATTCTTCGGTTGATCGTCTCCTTCCAGAGAGTTACATAGAGCATTGAGTCGTTCATGGAACAAAGCGGTTCTCACATCATCATTCGAAAACGCTGCTCGACGAATATACAGAGGAATTGGAGTCGTTGTTTGGCAGGAACACTCTAGACCAAGACAGTTAGGATCTAATTACAATCAAACAACCGACGAATAGAACCCGAAATAAGTTGTTCTTTCAGTCAATACTACCGTTGAGCTCTTTTCAGATTTTGATTTGAATTGCTCATGCATTCAAATTCTTACCGTTGAGCGACTTCAAGGGATAAGACAAGTTTTGCTTGACTGCTTTCGCTGTTGACACACAAACTGCATCGATATTTATATCGACATATACCCAAGCTTCAGCAATCAGATCAACATAATCAATAGCATCAAAGTTGTCATACCAAGACGAATCAAAATAATACACAACAATGAACTCGACAAGGTTAACAATCAGTATGTCGAACAACACAGAGTCTCTTCCTCCCTTACATACAAAAAATATGAAGACGATGGCCCCAAACCATCTACCTCCTAAATCCCCGGCATCAATAAGTGGAAGGAAACTGTTGTCGTCTGGTGCTTTATCTACATCACGTAGATCATCAAGGAGGAGATCTTCTAGCAGATCGTCAAGCAGAAGGGGAAGATCGAGATCGAAATCCCGAAGCCGAAGAGACAGCAGCAACAGCAGCAGTAGCAGCTGTGACACTTCTTGCACTTCGGATCACAGCTCATCTTCGGAATCTGATTGCTCCACTCTGCTTCCACACATTACAGACCCATCGCCCATTCATTTGACAGTTGATACCGACACAGATGACTTGTCTAACTCCGAGCACTTCTCCCAGCTCTCCTTTGAGAAATCAAAACAAGGCGAGGGTGGTTTGACTGATATGACGAACCAAAATAGCGGTAGCAGGAGACGAGGAAGTGATGGTCCGAATCTGTTTCGCAAACACCGACGTTCCCATCACCGGATGAACAGCTGGGATTCACATGGCTACGTCGATTTGAACTCTGCGTCGGCTGCAGAAGAGGCTGGCATTGCGACAAAGTCTTGTCTGGCCGTGCCTAAGATTCTTCGGCGACAGCGTGTAATGGTTGCCGATGTAGCTTCGGTAGGAAACGCAAGTGATACTCTCGTGTCGATTGTTGAGACGAAAAACGGCAATGGCCACGGGCACATCACCGGTCGAGAGCTCCATGAAACAGCGAAGGCTGCAATGAACGAAGGCGACTACGAAGAAGCCCTACAAATGTTTGAAGCCATTTTGCAGGCCCAGCTTTCCCGCTTCGGGAGTGAAGAGCACTCGAGTGTCGGAGCAGCCCTCCATAATGTTGGTGTTGTCCGGCTGCGGATTGGGGAACCGATGAAAGCAGAGGAAGCTTTCCTGCGGGCGCTAGCGATTCGTCGCAACGTTCTTGAAGCAGATCACTTGGATCTCGCGGTAAGTTCTAGGCGAACGACTGTTGTGCTACTTGACAGCTTTTTCGAAGAACACCATACTCACCCTTGCTCTTGTTTTGCTATTTTCAGGCGACTTTGGCCAAGCTAGGTTCTGCGAGAACAGCATTGGGAAAATTCGATGAGGGTTTATTTGATTTGAGAGAGGCCTTGAAAATCACAAAAAGTGTTCTTGGAAGGAACCACCGTACGGTAGCGCAAATATTGTGTCACATCGCTTGTTTGTACTTTGAAGCAGGAGAGCTATTCTCGGCACAGTCAACGTTTGAGGACGCATTAGAATTGTATCGAGGAGCTTTCCAGATCGAAACCGATCGTGACGCTTGCATGGCGCAACTAACCGAAACTTTAGTGCAACATTGGATTCCATCCAAAACAAGAGGAAAAACTTTTCGGGAGCCATCGAATCGTTTCGAGAGGCGCTATATTTGCAACGAGGTATTTTGGGGCACGACCATCCGCGAGTTATTGCTACGCTCGACAATCTTGCGTATTCCTTTTCAAAGAGCAAGATGTACAACCAAGCCCTCACTTGCTACAAGGAAATGCTCAACGCACAAATCTCCCATTTCGGCTCCTTCACGGAAGAGTGTTGTGACACGCTTTCAAAAGAAGTGCTAATTTATGGAAAACTGAAGAATGTTGATGACGCCATACAAGTTGTAACAAAACACTTGGAATCGATCCGAGAAAAATCCGAACACACACCAAATATGGATGACGACCCAGTTGCCGAAGAAGTGAAACAGATGTTGATTGATCTGGAGGCGGCGAAAAACAAGCCTTCCAAATCCAAATCGAGGAAAGGTCGCCGCGAACGATCCCTGGACTGTTTCGATCGGATACTATTTGATAAACTCAAAGACAGAAGATCGGTGTAACTTACAACAAACGTCACGCATTATCCAACTTCCAGCATTTCACCGTGGGAATGTTCCTATCTTGAATTCTTGCTATTAGACATTTTTGAAAATAACATGGCATTAGACAAATGCATCGTATTCATTATATCAATTCGTCATTGAAAATTGTAAGGAAAAAAAAAAGCGTCATATCGATTGTATCAATTATTTATCATTGAAAAATATAGTTTGGTGTCTGCTTTCATCTTTCGAATCGAAAGTACATCAGCGAACGATTCATCAGGAGATCAGTTGGATTCGAATACCGTTCATTTATTCGTTCCAATGCTTTCGAAATGAAAATGGGAACTAGATAGATTCTTACATCATGTAATGCCAATCGATATAATATTATAGCACCATCGATCTTGCTTTTATCTCGTTGTATCCCAAATGTGGATTTTTCTCCGTCACTGTCGTAGGCAAAAGATCGCAAACAGCATGGCATGCCATGGCATGCCATGGTATGGCGTGACCAGTGCCTGCCAAAAAGGCATCCACGTCAGTTGGCCTGATTTTCAGTTGTTTTCACGCAACCAAACAAAATCACGACCATTCGCTCGCGGGTCACCGCTGCGATAAAATCTCCAGCAGGAGCCCGTGGCTGACCTGCTTGATCCCCTCCGTTTTGCTGACAACAGTCAAAGTGCTCGACAATGTACGCCATGCAGATATCCCGGAGGACGGGGCAGTGTTTCTCGTCGGCAGTCTGAACCAGTGGGCCAGCATTGCCGGGATTCAGGTTACGCTTGACAACCGTACAGCACATCTCCCGGAGGCGATCCAGCTGGTAAATGTCCGAGGCAATGTATAGACCAATAGCGTGCTCGACATCAATCTTTACCGAGTCCGTGTAGATGTATTCGAGGAGCAACAAAAATACCTGCCGGGAGGTGTCGGGGATAGGAATCGTCTTTTCGACGCTTTCCCGCATTCCTGATCGAAACATGGCGGCAAAATGATCACATCGTTGGGCGAGTATCGCGCGGTGGGCATAAATGGGTTGGTCTTCCACCACAAAGGTAACATCAGAAAACTCATCGTCGTTGACCATAGCTCTCATCTGAGAGGAATACGAGGAGGTGACGGGAATCGCTCCACCTCCCACCAAACACGCAGAAGAGTCAAAGGGTTCTACCAGAGCTGCCGTATGTTCATTGTAGGAGGCGACACGAACGACTCGATAGTCCTTGAGATTATCTACAACGTTAGGGACACTAACCTTGCGTCCAGATCCGTGTCCCAGCTTTTCCATGATCACCATTGCCCCACGTATAGATCTTGCCCTTGCTGGTAAGAGCTACCGAGTGTGACCATCCACAGGTGATCTGCGAGACAAAAACTCCGTCCAGGGCCTGAACAAAGGTTGGTTTGACCTTGTTGACCCGATCGTTATGTCCCAGCTGACCGTGTTCTCCACCACCAAATGTGTACAATCGACCATCCTCCGTGACAACGGCAGTGTGAAAGCCTCCGCAGGAGAGCTGCCGAGGGCGTTTTCCAACCAGTGTTTCGACCAGGCGAGGGACGTGGCAATTTCGTTCCACCCCGTGTCCGAGCCTTCCGAACTTGCCCTCACCCCAGGTGTACATTTCGGCATCTGCCGTGAGGCATCCGGTGTGAAAACCGCATGCGGAAAGTTGCACAATGCTGTAAAATCGCATAATTTTTAATGGAAAAATTAGAAAACGAAGAAAGCAAGAAAACATCCATCGGACATGTGTATCATTTACTTACCGTTTGTTGGCCAATCGCTCCAGCAGCTTGGGAGTATACTGGTGCCCATCGGTGTCACCATGTCCGGTCACGCCGTTTTCCTTGTCTCCCCAGGTATAAATTAGCTCCCGAGGAGGTAATAATGGCAGTGTGCCTCGACCCGCAGGCAATCTGGCTGACGGCTAGGCCCACCAAAGCATCAACTCGTTTCGGAGTGGAATGGCCCACTTCGTTTCCGTGCCCGAGCTTGCCGTACATTCCACCACCCCTGTTGACGAAAATTAAAGATTAGATGAAACGAAACACAGTTAGATGCTGCATGAATTGGAAACAGATTCGAATCAAAAACACAAAAGCACATTCAAAATTGCACTTGCCATGTATACAAATCCCCGTTTCCGGTGACTGCCTGCCTGTGTGATAGGACCCACAGGTCACCTGGGTGACAACCTGGCCCGCCAGTGAACGGGTGATTCGGGGGACATACTTCCATCCATTGTCCCCGTGCCCGAGGCGGCCATCGTCTCCCCTTCCCCAGGTATAGACCTCTCCTTCCGTGGACAAGACAACCGTGTGTCCCGAACCACAGGCAATCTGCCGGACGCCAACTCCCCGCAGAGCATCCACGTAGGTTGGCTCGTCCTGGTCGGAGGTGTCTCCGAGGCCCAGCTGGCCATCCTCGCCTCTGCCCCAGGTAAACACGGCAAGGCCGCCTTCGAGAGTGTCGTGACCTTCGCTTCCGCTTTTCTGAGAATTTGGGTTGTTGCGATGATGGTGGTTGTTCTCTCCACTGTTATTGTTGTTGTTATTGCTGTTGCTTCTGGGGCGGAAGCGGCTGCTTTCGCTCAGAGAACATCCTGCCGAGGCAGCAGATTCGGAGGTTCCAGCTCCCGAAGACATTTTGTTTGTTGTGAGAGCACTTGGAAGGATACAGTGCAGTTTGGTGCGGTGTTATCTTGAAGATAATAGTTGATTCTTTCGAAATTAGAGTGGCGACCTTGTTGTTCTTTTTGGATAGGGAGAATTGGAATTCCTCAAAATCGAATCGGTTCGATGAAAAGTTGCCAGATAAAATCCTTTGCTAGAGACAATCTAGCGTCTAGAATAGGCTTGTCAGGTGAAGTTGATTTACAGGTTGTAGATTCTTTAGCATCAGACATTTGTTTCAGGTTCAAGTCGAATCTTTAACAAAATCGTTTTGAAAATAATGTCTTCGGTAACAAAGAAGTTCGACTTCTAACTTGTACTTTCAATGCGTCGATCGATTCATTCAGAATCGGTTGTGCCTCTCTCATTTATTGTTGTTGTTCTTCTTTCTTTTTTCCGTCGATAGAGAGGAAATCGAGCGAGCAAAAAAAAATACGAAGACGTGCGCACCTCCTCGTGGCTGGCGATGTGGAAGAACGTGCTTTGATTGGCTCAAATGATTTTTCACGATTGAGATCAACGATTTCGTTTCATTCCCGTTCATGATTGATTCGATTGGTTCATTCGTTTCCGGGTTGGAAAATCCAAGATGAAAATCGAGAAGCTTCAAAATGAAAAAAAGAGGAAGACAATGATCAAATCTTCCAAGCATCACGCTTCGTGAAATTGTTCCAACCATTCTTCCGCTACTAGCTTCCCCCTTTCATGACAAGCTGACACTAAGTACTTGTCACTATAAACCTCTTTACCATGAAGAAGAATCAACTCCCAAGTCGGTCGTCTTCCTCCACAACCATCTGGGTAGGTGGATCCTCGGCACTCACGCAAACGTATATGGAAGAAATCCAACATTTTTCCGGACGACGCTTTGTTCTAGCATATCCCGATGCACCGTTGTTAGCACACAACGAGACAAAAAGAAATCCTTCGATCGATTCTTCCGTTCGTTGCACACATCTACCACTCGACGTAACCCAAAAAGATTCCATCGATAGATTCTTCGATTGCTTAATGAATGACCAAAGACATCTTATTCGGTTCTTTGGACTCCCATGACACGACAATAAAGATAACGATTATCTTTGGCGTTCGATGCTCCCTCATGACTGGGAGCGAAGGAACAGCATTTGTCGCTGGTGGAGCATCTTTCGTATTTCCTGCATCAAGCAGGCTGCGAAGTTTTCTTCCGATCGAAGGTTGGTTCTGGGAGGTGTCCCTCCATGTGAGCAGCGTAGCAATCATGGATCACACAAAGGTTCAGTCGATGCTCAATGAGGACGCTCCACTGCCGCTAAAATATGCTTTTCCGTACGATGCCATGAAGCGCAAGACAGAAGACTTTCTCTCGTCAACTTGCAACGATTTAAAGATTCACTGTGTCCACCTGCGAATCAGTGGGATTTTTTCCAACGAGGTTCCACCCACCAGCTGCATCCAAATGTCCGCCATCCGAATCCAGAAGTACCTGGGATCCCTCCTCCAAACCCCCCTCGACATGAACACGAGTTACAATGTCTGCCAGGCAATCAAGCTCATTCTCAATCGCTATGGACGACGATGCACACAACAACCACACAACAATTGACAACGACGATAATGATGCAGAAAAAAGTTCAATGGAAAATTCCACAACAGTTTCTTCTCGAACTTCACTGGAAGCAAGTTTATTTTTATACAAGGCCAACAATCGAGCCCAGGCCCTACGGAGACAATCTGGTGGCATATCGTTCCGCTCACAATATTGTCTATTTCATCGACGTCCCAGATTGGGTGGCCCGAATGTTCATTTGGATGGCAATTTATTTGTGTCGAGGAACTTGCGCAAGCTGGAAGCGCGCTAATTCAATGGGCACCTATAAACGATTTGGTTTTATGTTTGATCTTCTCAACAACGTCGCCTATTTGTTGACAGTGTCCATGGTCGAACACACCTTTGACAATTCCAGAATTCGGAGTGACTTTCCCGAATTGAACTCGCTGGAAGAGAGCGTTTTGGAAGGCTTTGTTCGAATTCGAAATCGAAGGCTTCCGCAGAACGCTACAAGCAAAAAAATCAACATAACGATAATAAATCGGAAACAAATTGCTATAAAAATATCACTACTACTTCAAATGAAATGAGGCTTTTTGATAGGATTGGTTTACTTTACAAAAAAGTCGTCATGCATATTCAACTTCGCTTTCTAAATGGGCATTGTCTTACGGTTTCTATCGTTGGCACCCAACATGTAAAACTGGATAGCCAAAAAGTAAGTGTTTTTTGTTGTTGTTTTTCTCCTTTTTTTATAACTTCTTTGGTTTGAACACCTTGTACAGAACGGCATCGATCAGCCCCAGCGTCGTAAAGGTCCCTCCGATAATGGCGCACAAACTCGTTAGGTAATCATACCACTTTCGTCCCTCCTTTTCCACGACGACGCTCATGGGACTTAGATCGTAGGAAAATCGAGCCTCTGGAACGTTGTTCACGTCGTAATAAACAATCTGGGATTGTTCCAAGAACTGGTAGGTCAGCATTTGGTTCGCCTCCGAAGATCCGACATTTAGGTGCGTCGAAACGACCTTTATGTAGTGGTGGTAGGCCTGGTGAAATTCCTTTGTCAGGTACATGGTGTCGTCCATCGGATTGAACTGCTGGTGATCATCGGGAACCTGTTTCAATATCCGCTTGTTTTTTCGGGATTTCTGATCCATGGGTTCTCCAAAGCTGAGGTGGTTGACAATAGTGGGTGAGGTTCGTCATGGCCGAGTTGAGGTTAGTGGTTCTTCGATTTGGCCTCAATGTGAAAGTTTCCGGGGACCCGGTTGACCATCAAATGGCCACTGACCTGGCAGGCAGGGTGTTCCGGTCGACTCTGCGAGAAAAGCTTGCGCTTCTTCTCGATTAGCATCTTCCGAATCACCTCGTGCGACTGCACCCTTTTCCCAATCCTTGAACTTGGCATTCATTTCGAGTTTGCGCTTGGCAAAGCCAACCAATGCCTGGACGGTTCGGATCCATTTTGTAGTCGGGGGTGATAGCCGCGCCAGCCTCGTACCAAGCGAAGGGTGGGAAAGGCCATGACCTTTTCGTCCCGACAGAGATCCACCTCTGCCATACAATCAATCTTTCCGACTCCAACGGGCATTTCCAGCTTTTTGACCTCCACGGCAAACTTTTCCCAGGTTGGATGGAAGTCGCTGACACCAGACACACCAGGGGAGCAAACATGTCGATAAAGGCCATTTCGTTCTCTTCCAACCAGCCCTTAAAGTTGTCCTTGGTCAAATCCATGGCAGTGAACTCCGTCCTCCTCGTGCATCTCTTCCAGCGTTCGGTCGTGTTCCTCGTGTCGAACCTGGCGTTGCTCCCGGTTGCGTCCACTGAACAGACGGGTGCTTCCGTCTTCCGACACCTGCCACTTTTCGACGTTCTTGGTCACGTTCTGTCGGTTTGTTCCAAGAGCATCCCAGACATCTACCGAGACATAATCGCAATGGACATCGAGCATGGTAATGTTGAAATTCAGCCGCAGCTGGGGTTGTGTGTTCTCGTCGAGTGTAATCGAGGTGACAATCTTCGATCTCGCAAAAGCGGCTGTTTCACTGAAAAAGAGGATCCCCATGATGCTCAGTGCGACCAGCGACATTGCCGCACCCAATGTGGTTGCCTAAAAGCAAAATGAAATGATTGCAAAAATATAAGATAAGTGAACATTAAATTGTGAGATGCGAAAAAATGCGAATGGCATAACTCGAAGCAAAAGCCAAGCGGGAAGCTGATAACATTATGTTGATTCGTCAAGGATTGCAGAGACACAATCCAACACAGCATCGTTTGTCCCAGAACTCCGAAACCAACCACAACGAGATTCGATATTTCCAACGCACCTCTGTCAAATCCTTAGGCACACGGCGATAAAAATCCACCGAAGACATTGCGTTCCGACCGCGGCCTCCGCCGTTGATGTTATTGCTCATGGTTCTAGATTCTTTTGATTCTGCTTATTATTGCGTTAACTCTAGAGGTTTGTGGAAGTTCCAATGGATTTCCTTTTCAATGTGTGTGGCCGTAACGAAGGTGTGAGTTGTAATATGAAGGCGATCCCTTTTTGTTGGTTGTCATAGACTGTAACGCGGATACGACCACGAGAAATCGATGAAACAAATGACCCCACCAAAGCCGGCGAAAGACGCGCTTTTTTCTCACCACGAGTAGCGCGTTAGGCCTGAACACGAGAATGTCCGTCCATTCGAATCTACGAAAGACGGACGGCACGTGTGAATTTGATTCATTCGATTCAGGATATGACTTCATATGTTCATACTTTCATACATAGTTTCAGTTTTGGTCAGATTTTTTCCTCGTTCGACTTTCCAAAAAATTTCGAAGATTATTTTGATTTTAGAGATTCAAATCACAAAAGTAAGATGTATAAAATGAAGAGCCAAAGACATATTTTCTAATAGCAGCGTTTGATAGTTGGTTCTAGCTAGTAGTTATTGGGCGATTCACTGGTGACGTGATGTCAAACAAATGAAATCATCATCGTACGTACACTACTGTTTTTGTTTTAACTTTATTATTCCGGATAATTCCCGTGTTGCAATAGCTCCCGAATCCGCTGCCGCGAATACCGGTGTCCCCGTTCGGCAGCCTTGTAAAAGAGGGGAACCGCTGCGGAAACGTTGCGTTCCGTCCCATCTCCTTCGACGAGGCAATCCGCAACCATGTACAGAGCGGCAGTATGGTCCTGCTCCGCGGCCTTTTGGAACAACGAAAAGGCTTTTTCGGCATCCTCCTCCACTACACCATCAATTCCGGTGTAATAAACGCATCCCAGTTCGTATGAGGCCTGTGCCATGGAGGCGGTGGTTTCTGCATTGTCGATTTCGTCGTGCGCCTTCATGGCCTTTTCCAGCCAGGCCATGCCCTCGTGCTCTCGCGGTGGAAGTCCCAATCCCTCCACTAGGACAATCCCGCAGGCAACCATCGCATCGGTGTGTCCCCTCTTGGCAAGGGCCTCGTAGAGGGCATATCCCGCTTCCGGATCAACCTGGTAGAAGAGGAAGCCCCGTGGCCATGTCAAACAGGAGTTTTGTGCATTCAAGAGAGCACGAGGGCTTTCGTCGAAAGCCAAACCACGAAAACCTGGATGGCTTTTCATCGAGTGACAGCTTGGTAGTGTCGCTCTCGGCTTGTGACAGTACTCTTTTGCAACCGAGTCTCTCGACCTCGGCCACAATCTCTTCGAGTTGCTGCTGGTTGGGCTGGAATTCGGGCCATGCCCTTGCCGGGAGGTTCCTCCAGCCCTCCTCGTCCTTTTGCCACCGATGCAAGAGTTCGTCCTGCATCGTCCGCAGCTTGCTGACCTGTTGTCGGGTGTTGAGACGCTGCAGGCTGGCGGCCACGGCGGTCTTTTTGCGCTGAAGTTTGGAAGCGCGGGATGGAGTTGCGTCGCAGTGGGATACCAGTGTCGGCATTGGCAGCATCCTTAAAGATGTCGTGGGAGATACCAGTCGTGAATTGTTATTGTCATCATTCGATGCGATGGCATAACCACCAGCGGTTCCCGCTACTACCGCCATGAGTGCCAGAGGCACCCGAGATGATTGTCGAATCTCCCGCAGGGCAGCATTTGCAGTGGACGACTTTCCGCCGCCGACAGCACCTCGAAGGATACGGCTTGCAAGGGCACGCGATGAAGGAAACATTATGGACTATAGGTTGCGGGAATATCTCTGGGCTTCGATCCGATTTGTTCGCTATGAATGTTGGCAAGTTCAGATTGGAAGACAAATGGAAAGAGAAAGCACTCTATTTCGTCATGCGATTGTTTCGTTATTATTTTTTGTTTGGGGATGATAATGATCAATGATGATGTGATGTCTTTTTAGTCGAGTCAGTCCATTCCGAGGAATGAGTCACCGTATTCGATGTCAAAATGCAAAATCTCAACAAAACAATCTTATGGTTCTCTCGTCTCCCCCTCGATCCATACCATACCTACCGATTCTACGGGTTCTCGTTTCGAAAGCTTCTCTGTTTTCACAAACGGGAACCCATTCACCATCGTGACAGAACGATCTATTTTTCCGCACCAAAAACTTCAAAACAGTTGCTTTCGAGGACAATCAACGAAGACATTCAATTCAATTCACGTTGGAACAGTATTGAAGTTTTCTCATCGTCGTCTTCTGACATTTCACCAACAACCTGTCTTCCAGCAGCAAGAATAAACGCCAGAATCTTCCGACAAAGGATATCTGACAAGCATTATTGATATCAATAGTGTTTACCCAGCCTCCTAATACAACCACCGCAGTTGCATTCTAATTATACTGAAACCAATTTCAAAATGCCTGAAATGATCGAAGCCGATATTACGAAGACGAACAAAAAGTCGTGAGTTTGTCTTGGATGAATCGGTTGCACAATGAATGAAAATAAAGGATAAACAATATTTATCTTCATCGCTGACACGATTCTTCTTTGTTTCGTTTCATCTCTACACCAAAAGTCTTCTCAAGGGTTCTATTCCCATTTTGCTGGCGGTTATCGCCATCATTTTGGGAACTGCGCCTTCCCTCCAATGTGAGACCCTTCAGTTTTCACAGGTTGAGAACGATGTGGGCCACCTTCTCTTGGTTGGCCCCTGGTCGTATCGCACAAAGTACGCCAAGGAATGGTCCGATCAAACCTTTGCCGCCCAGACCTGCAACAATTACAACAGAAACGGCCTGGAATTCGAGTTCGAAAAGGATTCCAAGACCCAGACCGTGTGGGCCTTTTCCATCATGACCCCCATCATTGGTGCTCTTGTCATTATGAAGTCCTTTCTTGATCTCACCTGCGGCGGTGTTTCTGGCTACGGGGGCAAGAGCAATTACAAGTGCGCGGGATATTCGTATTTTTTCACTGCCATCTTTCAGGGAATAATTCTCATCATCGACCAGTCTAGTCTCTGTTACGACAATCCCGCCCTTCAGTATCTCGAGGCGAACAACCCAGATCTCGCCAGCACTTTGTCGGACGAGTGTGAGGTCACGACTGGTTATATCTTGCAGGCGATCGCCGTCGCCCTGTGGATTTTGGCGGGAGCTTTCACCCTTTATTTCAAGGAAATTACCCTGATTTACGAACAACCCCAGCGGGAGGTAGTCGTCGAGCAGCCCAAGGCATAAACTTTCAAACGAAAGTCTGCGCAAAAACGGCTATACTTCAAATTCCGTGAAACTATGTGTGATTCTGTTCAATTCTGTGTTCGTTTAGTCAATCAATTAATTTCTATTGCACTATGCCTTTCGTAGCATCAAAATTTTCTTGTGGAAACTTGTCAGGAAGAATCAAAGAGTTGGAATCAGTGTTTCAAAAGTTACAATTTCAAGGTTTTGTGCACTATACAGATTGAAAGCGGATTACATAGATTCAAAGCATTCCGCAGCAACTCATGTAGCTTTTGAAATAGTTGTTGGCGCCGAAAGGGCAACGCGGTGGCAATTCTAGCGTTCAAAATCGTCTCCCATGTTTTCAGAAAGACGATTTCTTGGAGACTTCAACCACTTTTGTTCATCCATCATTTTCCACCGTGGATTAAGTGCCAAAGCATGATGCCTGCGGAGACACTGACGTTCAGCGAATCGACACCCGCCTCGCTATCGCTGTCTTCGTCGTCATCCATGGACTCACCTCCCATTCCAGAGGGAATCTTAACAAATTCCGTACAGGCCTTGGCAACTAGAGTTCGCAAGCCGTGTCCCTCGGAACCAAGGACTAGCAATATGGGGCGATCGTCACCATCTGTTTCACGGACAGGTAAATCTTGGAGATCGTACAGGGGTGGGGAATCTTCACCAGTATTTGGGACATCCACCGAGGCACCAATGATCCGAAAGCCATCATCTCTAGCCTGGTTGAGAGTTCGAGGGAGATTAGATGTGCTGTGGACATCTACAACCTCGAGGGCACCTGCACTGGATGCGCTGACGACAGGGCTGGGAGGTGCCGAATTTTTTGAACACACCAAAACTCCAACGTTGTTTTTCTTTCCTCCCAAAAAGTAAGCAGAACGCAACAGAGCACCTGAATGAAAAAGAGAAAAAGTTAGTGTTTTGTTTGTAAATAGAATGCCAGGCAATACAAAGCATTGGAAATCGATGCAAACTCCATGAATCATCAGTAAATTGGGTCAATATTCTTCAGAAAGTGCTCAGAACAGATCTTGGTTTATTGACGTATAATCATTTGATTCGTTTCATTTTGCTCCGCAATTTTCTCACTTGCATTGTTTCACACGAGCAACATACCTAGATTTTGAGGGTCAACTACTTCGTCCAACACCAGCCACAGGCTGGGTGAGGATTCGCTCCCACCCCTGGCGTTTGTTGGCATGGGTATCCGAGAGAGGCTTTCGAAGTCGAGCTTACCGCATCGAAGGGCAAAACCCTGATGTGGTCGATTTCCGGAAAGGACATTCAAGATTCCCTTGTCCACTTGGGCAATTGGGACACCTCGTTCCTCGGCAAGCTTAAGGACTTCCTGTGCAGGCGGAAGCCTTGCTGCCTCGACGATCGCTTCCGCTGCTTCGTCGTTCAAGGACAAAGAGATACGGGTCGGAATTGTGCCTGAGGTTTGACGTTTTCCTGTCCGTGATGATCTGCGGGAGGTGCCGAAAATCATCATCGTCGTCGTTATCGTCATTGTCCCAGCCACCCAAACCATCGAATCGAGACGTGTCTACCGCTTCGGGGTCAGTTTTCTCCATGCTGGTTGTTAGATCTCGTCGACCAGTAGACAGGGCATTGAGGACGGACTGAGAGGACCGTACAAGTGTACAAAGCCAGCTCCTTCCAAAGCATTCATATTGATGGAACGCGAGGCTGCCGATGAATCGTCGCCTTTTTTCTTGTTGCCTCCACCCCGGCCTCTTCCGCGTACCACCACGACCTTCTTGTTGGAAGTCTCTTCCCCTTCCCCGGCCTCCACGACCTCCACCTCGGCCTCTTCCGCGACCGCCACGGCCACCTCGACCACCACCGCGCTGTTCTCTCCTCGGACGTTCGCGAGGGGCACCCCAGTCATCGTCGAAAACCATCGTCATTGTCAAAAGAATCGTAGCTCTGCCTTCCCGAAGATCGGCCACGAGAAGGAGCTCCCCAATCGTCATCGTCATCAAAATCGTTATTAAAGTTTCCTCGTCGCTTTTGGGGTTGCTTACGGGGTTCATCCCAGGGATCGAAATCATCCCAAGAATCGTCTCCACCACTTCGGCCAGATCGGTTGCCGCCTCCTCGACTCGAGGAAGGTTGTCCCCAGTCGTCATCATCGTCTCCCCAGCTGTCTGACGACGGCCTCGGTGTTCGAACACGCCTTCCAGCGTCATCATAGCCATCACCACGACTACTAAGGAGACGAACATTTCTAGCAGTGAATGGTGTTGCTCTGTTGTTACAACTCATTGCGTCAAATCGATTGACATTCTTGTTGGTGCGTGAACTGGTTCTTGTGACAAATGCCGTGGCAACGGATCTTCCCAAGAAAAAGTTGCTGCTCCGGCTACCGGCATGACGATATCCAAGCATCATCATGGTTGTCGCAACAAGCGTCATTCGAATAATCAGAGAGCGGCTGCCAACGGTGCTGTTGATATTCGCCTTGCTTCGACTTCTGCTTTTTCCATACCCCCTCATCGGATTCTATTCAGCGTTTCGTGTTGTGTAAGCCAGCAATTCGAATAGATTTCTCAAGTCAAGATGGGATAGTGCGAATAATAAGATTGTTGTGACTTCCAATCTGAAAAGGATAGAAACATTGAGAGGTAGGTGATGGCTCATCGGAATCCATTCATACAGCCTCAAAATCACATCTCTATCTATCGCATCACAGACGAGAAGTGATGGGTGATTTCCAGATTATCGATGATACATTTTTGTGTGGTGTCACTAACAATGGGTGGTCGAGGCTGCAGCCTCAAAGTATGTTACGGTACGAACGCTTTTTGGAAGCAAAGTCATGAATGAATTTTTCAGTCCCGTGATGATTCAAGACGGACAAACATCAAGAAAATATTCCTATTCTTCGTCCAATTCCATCATACATGTCCACTTTATATATTATAATTCTATTTCACGTCTAATTCACCACCCTTTCCCTTATATCATGACTCTTTCCCCGAGTCAGAGTTGGAGTTGTCTTTGGGTGTCACTTTTTTGTTGGGTTTCGGATCGAATGCTGACCAGGCTTTCGGCTTGGGGGGAGGAGCATTCTTCTTCTTTTCTTTCGCTTCCAATTCTGCTTTCGCTTTGTCTTCTTTAAATTTCTTCGTTCGACTCTTCGCATATGCAACGGAATCCCGAATGACTGGACCCAGGGCTACGCCCGCCAACACGAGCGGAAGTTTCGTGACGGCGGTAGCACCAACAGCAGCCGCCATGGCCACCGTCGAAATGACATCGGTTCCTTCGTAGGAGCCGACAGCTGTTTCATTGTGCTCCTCTAGACCGTTTGCAACAGTACTATTGTTTGTGTTTGGTTCATCATCTTCCGCAGCCTTGTTCATAGATTCGATTACGGCATTTTCGATTTCCAATTCAGTTGGTGCTTCCGTTGGTACCTCATCTTCCGCGGCTTTGTTCATGGCCTCGATCAATGTGTTCTCAAGTTCCAATTCATTTATTGCTTTAGTTGGTGCATCTTTTTGCGCGGATGCTTCGTTCATAGATTCGACTAAGGCATTCTCGAGTTCCAATTCGGTTGTTGTTTCACTTGGTGTATCATCTTTCGCAGCTTTGTTCATGGCTTCGATCATGGCATTTTCCATTTCCAATTCATTTGGTGGATTATCTTGGGCAGCTTTGTTCATCGATTCGATCAAAGCATTTTCGAGTTCCAATTCATTTGGCGCGTCATTTTCTGCGGCTTTGTTCATGGGCTCAATCAATGCATTCTCGAGTTCTACTTCACTTGGCACGGATGTTGTGACTTTCTTTTCAACCGCAGCAATTTTGGTTTCGACAGAAGCTTTGTAGCTGTCATTGTTTTGGGAGTAGGCGCAGTATTGTCATTCCTTGATGCTGCCGCTGTATTCATCGATTCAAAAAAAGCATTCTCGACATCGAGTTTGGAAGGCGTATTCACCTCCGACTTGGCTCCGTTGATTTCAGGTTTCTTGTTTTCTACAACAGCGGGTTGCGCAAGAGGGAAGACGCAATCGATGGTCAGCCACCGGGTCGATCAGTGTCCGCATCGTCCCCAAACGATCATACAATTGATCGAGGGGTGTTGGTGCCTGAGGTGCTGTCGGCTTCCAGTGGTGATATCGGATCCAGGAGGCAAGGCTGCCAGCATAGATTGAAGTTTTTGTTGCAAAGGCATCGATTCCATCGATCCACTTTTCGAGTTCCTCCTCCGTGAAGGTTGCTTCGTATCCGAGAAGAATTTGGTTATCCAGTGCTTGGCTGATTTCCGACAGTGTTTCTGGCTTTTTTGTTGGTTCGTCATCTTCCATCGCAGCTCCACCACGCACGATCCCTCTCGCATCGAAAACTGCATCTTCGATGAGCATTGTAAGTTCTCCCCCTCGCATTTTCAGTATGTCATTATCGGCTTCTGTATTGTCATCGAATTTTGTCCGTTGCGACACGATGGAATATAACAAAACTGCTTCATCAATGAGTTCCTCCGGAGATGGTTTATCCTCTTGTTCTTCCTCTGTAACACTTTCCAATGTAGCATATAAGTTCCATGGCGATGAACGGGAATTAAGTAACCGAGAGGGAACGAACGCTGACACAAAACCAGAGCATTGGTGACACCCAACAATTGTGAATACAAACCGCGAAAGATTCATTTTGGTCATGTACGAAGAAATGAATATCGCCGTATCCCCCCGATTCTTTATGACGATGGAAAAGAGAGTTTTTCTTTCCTTAAACGAGCTTCAATAGGTATGGCTTTGGATCTTACCATTTCCGTTTGCTCCTCTTGGCATTTTTGTTGTCAGAATTGAGTCAGGAACAATTTTCTTTCGACGAGATGTGGAGCTTCTTCTGTTGTTGGAGAAGATTCTGGGTGCCGTTTTTCGGAATGCGATTTTGGCATTTTGGTTCCACTGTTTGGTCTTCAATTACTCACACACGTTCATCGTCCAAACGGTTCAGACGTGCATTATTTTATGACGTCATGAAAAATTTCAAACGTGATTGATGAAACTTCCACGTGGAAGTACTTTTGTTCGTCCATCATCCAGTTTTTATGAACTCCTTCCTTTCTGAGACACGAAGTTGTTTTGAAGATGAGATAAAGAAAAACAGCAGATTCATTGCCGCTATTGTTCTTGCCCAACACAGCCTTGAAAGTTGACGAAGCAGCTTCTACGGTTGGCGAATACAAATATTACAAGCAGAAGGAAATGGGAAAGTCCAAAGCGAAAAAGGGTGGCAGCAAAGCCGCAGCACCACCGGCGAAAAAATGCACATGTGAACATTTGTACAAATGCGACTGCGGGAATCGGCCTGAACGACCTAGCAAAGGACATCGGTGGGATCCAGAAACCCAGCAATGGGGTGGAAAAGGTCACAAGCAAAAGGGAGCATCCGGCCAAACATCGGTGGTCGGTCAGCAAGCAAAGATTACAGAGAAAGGAAAGACGCAACTCGCACAATGGCAAAAACTCCCATCTGGAATATTGCGAGAGTATTGCCAAAAGCAAAAGCGACCGCCTCCGAAATTCAAAGAATTGTTGGACGACAAACGATCCAAGCCAAACAAATTCAAGTGTCGTGTCATTGTTCCAGATCCAAAAACAAATCGCGATAAGGATCTGATTTTTGTTCCGGCAAAGCCTGTCCCAAACGAGGAACAAGCAAAGGAGGAGGCAGCATTGTTGGCATTGTTGCACCTCACACCCAAGCTTCCGCATGAACGCAAATTGCCAGAACCTTACAAGACAACATGGTTGGCAGCGGTCGAATCCATGAAAAACGCTGGGAAAAACAGCAATGCCGACGACAAAAACTCTTCAACAACAAACGCCAAGGGGCAAAATAATTCCAACAGCAACGATGACAAAAAGGACAATGGCAAAAATTCCACAGGCGGTGGTCGGGGCGGTGGGGCAACCGTCAACACGAGTTTATCTCTCGGTACGGCTCACATTAGCCGAGCGCAGAAAAGCCGAAACGCCTGATCAAAAACGACAGGAACGAAACGCGAGGATCAGGAAACACGAGGCTGTTCGAATGGCCAATCGCGATCATCCAGTGTTCTTATCGGCCAAGCTGCGAACGCAGATCCAACAAATTCTTCGTGGTGACTTTGAGGGCTTGCTGAGCAACGAAAATGACGACGACAACGATCCGGAATTGTCTGTCTTTGAGTCGGATGTGCAGGCGTCGGTTGAAGAGCGACTCTATAGCGAGGGATTTACCAAACGACAGGCACGGACGGCCTTTGGTCAATTATCAACATCAAAGGTTCAATCGGTCGACGAAGATCAATGGGATCAGGTATACGAAGATTGTTTACAATGGCTTTGTGTCCATTTGGACGAAGATCAACTTCCCGAAGGTTTCGATCCACGGGGTGGCACTTTGGAGCTGGATACCAGCACGGTCGGCAAAGGCTCTGGCGAGGCTTCCAAGGTTGCTTCGAGGTTCGGTATTTCAATTCGGGACGCAACTTGGTTGATTCAACAACAAAAGGAAAGCAAAGACTCGTTGGAAAACATCTTCTGGCGACAAATCTGTAAGATTGCCGATGTGAAACTCGACGAAGAAGATTGCGATGGTCATGGCGACGTGGAGGAAAATAAGGAACTTACCGGAGAAGAATTCGAAGCCCTCCAAGCAATGTTTGACTCCGACTGCAATTTTGCACCAGACAAAGACGGAAAATCAGCCAATCTTGTCATCAAAACGCCCGAAATGCTCGACATTCATTTGTCCTATGTTCCCGGGAAATACCCCTCTGTATTTCCAAAATATGTTCTCTTTCTTGGGAAATGGGAGCGCCCGGTTGGGGTAGCATTTCACGTGGAAATAGCAAAGTTCGTGTCGACCCTTGCCTTGGGTGATCCAATGTTCTTTGAAATCTATGGGGAAGAACAGAACATGTTGCAAACTCTAGAGGATTTGCCTCTCTTACCGTTGTCATCGACATCCGTTCCAAAACCTATCACGAAAGCATCGTCATCATCGTCGATCGCAAACTCGACATCGACAGCAACGACAGCTTCCACGTCAACATCGTCCAGGAAAAGCGCGAACGGAATTTCCATCAAGAAACGCCCCAAGACCCGCAGTGTGTTCTGGTCAACTCATCCAAAACAAACTCCACCGGCAACACCGTTTTGTTGGAGTAAATCTATCGAGCGACAAAGGAAATCTCTTCCGGCTTGGAATGCTAGAGATGATTTCTTATCGAAACTAGAAGAATCAGGAAAGTCGTCCAGAGTTGTGCTTGTCACGGGTGATACCGGTTGTGGAAAGACTACGCAAATTCCTCAATTTATATTGGAAGAAAATCCAACCTCTGCGAAAATTGTGGTTGCACAGCCTCGTCGGTTGGCGGTAAGTTCTGCGAATATTTCGCTAGCGGAATGATATAAGCAAAATGCTCGTTTTCTAACACTTTTTCATTTCCATTTCGTGTATCTTAAGGCTACGGGTGTCGCTGGGCGTGTAGCAGAAGAAAGAGGCGAAACGCAACCTGGTACTGGTAGTGTTGGGTATGTTGTCCGTGGCAATTCTGCTTTTTCGAAAGACACACGTCTTTTGTTCTGTACCTTTGGTATTCTACTGAGGCAACTTCAATCTGATGGCGCATTGAATTCGGTGACTCATATCGTGATTGATGAGGTACACGAGAGAAATTTAGACGGTGATGTCCTGATGGGTTTGTTAAGGGAAGCCCTCAAAACAGTACCTCATCTCAAAGTGATTTTGATGAGTGCCACCCTTGATGCTGATCGATTCGCAGCATACTGGGGAAATGCTCCGCGGATGCACATCCCTGGTCGTACATTCCCAGTGGAGGACTTTATGTTGGAGGACGTTCTCGAAAAGACCGGCTACAATCCACCAAAGAAAAAAAGAAAGCAAGGTGGTTTCAACAACTTTCGTCGAAACCGGAAAACGACAGCGTGGAATGACTCCGAAATGTCAGACGAAGAGTTTGAGGACGAGGATGAACCGGAAACAGAGAAGAATTCTGATGAAAATAAAATTAAGCAACCGGAAGTGCCTCTTGAAGAAAGAGTGAAGAGAGTGGACCAAACGAGTGTCGACTACTTTTTGCTCGGCTTTCTCGTGAAATACATCGTCCAATCAAATCAGATGGGAAGCGATGGATCGATCTTAGTTTTTCTGCAGGGTGTCGGAGAAATTTCGCAGGCGCAAACTATTGTTGGTAACATAACGAGGGGTATGCCAATTGCATTGTTACCTCTTCATGGATCGTTGCAACCTCAAGAACAAAGCAAGATTTTCAGAACGATACCTGGTCAAGTGAAAGTTATTTTAAGTACGAACGTGGCAGAAACATCCATTACTATTCCCGACTGCACTGTCGTTATTGATTCTTGCCGCGAGAAACAATCATCATACGATCCTGTAAATCGAATGCCTATGTTACTCGATCAGTTTGCATCGAAGGCATCATTGAAACAGCGTCGAGGACGAGCTGGACGTGTACGAAGCGGAAAATGTTACAAGCTCATATCTAGAGATACGTACTCGAGGCTTCCTGACCATACTGCTCCGGAGATTAGTCGATGCGCTCTCGACCAGACGCTCCTGTCGTTGCTCTTTCTTAGGAGCCGAAGATGGCAGTGGAAGATTCCTTCAAAATTTACTCGATCCACCGAGTAAAGCATCCGTCAAAGCCGCTACTGCTAGCCTACAGAAGATGGGTGCTTTAGAAGAAGCAGGACCTGGCAAACTATGTCTTTCCCCCTTGGGAATGCATTTGGCAGGCATCCCGGCACCTCCGACGATTGGAAAGCGTAAGTGCTTGGCTCTTTTATCCGTTTTCTTTTTTGTGTGAGCCATAATTTGTCTCAAAACTTTCTCTTTCGTAAATTCTCTTCATCAGTGCTCGTAATGGGATGCATTTTAGGTTGCCGAACTGGAGCTCTTGCCATGGCTGCCGGGCTAAGCGTCGGACGATCGCCATTTCTCAAGGTTGATCATCGATCGAATGATGAAAGGCAACAATTGATCGTTCAAGAGCGAAAGAAACTCTTTGAAACCTGTGGTAATAGCGACCATAGCATGATTGCAGCAGCATTCATGACCTGGCAAAAAACACCGAATGGCCAGGGCAGGAAAAAACGTTACTGTGAGTCTCTTGGGCTGAGTTTCAACGGAATGAGAGACATCAACCAATTGGTTCAACAATACGGGTCTTCGCTTTCTGGTTCCGGATTTCCAGCTTCAGACGAATCTGATAGAAATGCACAGTCTTGGCGGGTCCTTCGTACGTGTGCTGTGGCGTCTATGGCTCCGGAACAATTAGTGAGAGTGTATCGTCCTTCGGCTAAGTACGAGGAAACTGCTGAGGGTGCCAGATCAAAAGAAGGAGAAGCCAAAGGGCACAAATTCTATATTCGATCCGACACCGACGAGGCGACTGGAAAGCGAACAGAAGAGAGGGTGTTCATGCACCCCTCGTCTGCAATGTTTTCCGTCGGGACATACAGTTGCCCGTGGCTTGTATTCCATTCGATGATTCGTACATCCAAACCCTTTCTCCGCGACGCAACCGAGTGCAGTGCTTATGCTTTGCTCCTCTTTGGAGGATCGCTCACGGTGGAAGCTCGAAACTAGTGTGATTCATATAGATGGTTGGACTCGCCTCTCTGCAAATGCCAGAATCGGAGCGCTCATTCAGGGTCTAAGGTCCAAGATGGACGATCTGCTCCAACAGAAAATCGACAATCCGAAGATTTCCATTTCCGATAAACCAGAGATGCAGTTGATCGTGAAATTGCTTATCACCGACGGTCATGGTCACTAAAGATTGTAACACAATAGTAATTGGAATTAATATGAGGTTTCGTTTACTATTCACAACATTATAAGGTTTTAAGTATTCGCACATTTGAACTTGCATTGATCGACTTCGTAATCATTTGTCAGGCGTCCGAAATAGTAGATAGATCCCAGACCCGACTGCAGCCAATACTGTCATCGCAATCAATGCCTTGCGCTTCATTTTCTTCTTCATTGCCTGCATCCTCGGATTGTCGTCCCGTAGACTGTCATTCGGCTTCCGTTCACAAAGGGTCTCCCAGTCGGGAAAATATGTCTGCTTGAAATTTTCCATGAATCGTTGCAAGCATGGGCAGTTCTCGTTTGCGTAGACCTTTTGGGGGAAGTCCATGTCGATAAACAAGAATTGCGATAGGTGCCCAAAAACGGTACAATCCAAGACGCCTGGATGAGATCGACCGAAAAAGTAGTTTTGGTCCTCATTCGAAGCAAGCAAGTCCTCGAGGGCTTGGAGGTCCTCGCAAGACATAGCCCATACTACTTCCGGGCTACTATACCGCTTGAATCCTCTGGCCCTTGCTTTTCTATCCCATCCCTTGACCATCCCTTTCTTGAAGAATCCAAATATTGTGTTCCCCAATCGGCTCACATCTCCCATAAAGACATGCTCCCTTAGTTGCGTAGCTTCACAAAACTCGGTCATGTTCAGGTGGTATCGATAGTAAAATCCGGTCTGGGATGTGTGCTCTTCCAGCATTCTCAAACAAGAATGCGAGATAGCCTTTTGCTCCTTCGTGAGATTCTCGCATTGGCTAGTGTCAAATTCGGGATCCTTCAGAAGAAAGCTTATGATTTGATTCGAATCGGAGATCTCTTCGAAGTCATTAGAACTGTTGTTGGCTTGATCGTCGTCAAATATTCGCATGTAGGGTATTGTTCCATTTTTTCCAAACGAAGAAGTGTATAGCTTCTCATACGGAATCTTATTTATCCGAAGAAAACTCTCGACCTTCAGACCGAAAGGGGTAAACGAATAAGAGTTCGGCACTGGCGGAAAGGTGTGCAAGACCAGTTTCTTTCTTGTCGACATCGTTGTAGCCATTTCAAAAGAAATCTTTGTTGATAGCACTAAATTCACCTTTTTCTCTTCACGCTATCTGGCCAGAACTCTGATTTTGTGGTGGTCTCTCCAAATTTGTAATTATTTTATGAAAAAGCGCTCGTTGTCTGATTGATATATTCAAGATACAGTAATCGTTATCTGTAATATTGATATCATTTAACCGTGAAGTGCTTTTGTAGTAAAGTTCATTATGTAGATAGTGATATTTCTTCGGTGCAGACAATCACCTTTCCGCTCGGAAATTCGAAGAGCTTTCTTCACTTTTATGAACATTTTATCGACCACCACCCATGTTCGCCGCACGAGAAAGGAACTTTTCCAAGCCCAAAAGAAAAGCAGTGTAGCAATATCGACAGAAAATGAAAATTAGAAAATAAGAGTGCAGTCGTTAAATGCTATTAGACAAGATAGCGTGTTCTAGAAGATATTCTCACGAGCCACAAAGTCGCGAAAAGAAGTGCTTTAAATCGTAGAATACCTATTTGCTTTGAAAACTTATTCAAGAATACCGACGAAGTTTTTGATTAACACGGTACACTTTCAATTATGAACCTATTTACTAGGGAAGAAGCTTTACAGCTGCTATACTATGAAGATAACCCGAGATGCATGAGTATACTGTTGATAATTTAAAGAATGAGATACGCGTATACACATTTAAGAGAATATGAAATGGGGATATAGAAATATAATCGGAATAGATGGGCAATCTACAATTACACTACAATAATTAAATGGAAGGGAACAGAATTTAGTGGCGTGAGACTGCGGTTCGGCAGTGAGCGAACAAGAATTGGTGACAACTGCAAAGAAAGCACGTGCCGATATATCGAAGCATTGGTGACTCAAACTTGAATCCCGGCTGAAATGACATCATCCACAAAAATCAGAAACCGTCCCAACATCCTATTGAAACAACATTCCGACGAACACTGATCACTGAGAACAGCCTCTCAAGAAAACGAAATTCATTTTTGGTTGCGACATCATGATCAATGATGTGATCGCCGATACTGAAGATGATACGTATCTATCTGATCACACCCGGTCGATGCGAACAGCATGCGACTACTGCATAAAACTCTTCCGCCGATTCGACGAAGGAACAAATGCGAATGCCAATCGATTGAAAGTTCGATCTATATTCCGGAAGGGGCTTCTTGGCAGTGACGAGTTGCGCAGGTTATCGAAGGAGCACAGAACTCGGAGAAACGACGCATATCGCGCATTTTGGGCGTCGAAGCAATCGAATTCATCGCCTTGTGATAGCGACAGTTGTCGTTCGCCTCCAAGCACTAATGCTTCCAATCCAATCGAAGGCACAAGGCCAGCACAAATCAAGACAATACATGTGCTGACATCCAATAAAGATGATTCCGTAGAAGAAATTTCTGCGGACCAAGTGCGCTGCTTCAAAGATCGTTTTCAGAACCTCAACGTCCCGTGCTTGATAAACGGTTTGGATCGGTCTCCACACTTTCGGTATGTCAATGAACACTGGCGAAACAATAGCAGAGTTTTACCGAACGATTCCGCAAATTCAGAACAAATCCCATCCAAGGTCAACCGAAAATGGTTCCGAGATGCACTCGGAGACGATTGTCTGGTGCCACTTCGCTATATTCCCCTCCGTGGGGAAACGGGAGATCCCGATTCGCAGTTGTCGCTGGACGAAGATGGACGTGCGATGGAATGTGAAACGAAAGAAGTGACCGTCAAGGCGTGGATAGATATGCTAGAAGCTTCACAAAAGCTGCCTCAAAAATTCACAACTCGATGCAACGACGGGAACGGAAAAGATACAGTCGACGAGGGGGAATCAAACACGATAATATACTACCTCAAGGATTGGCATCTACAGCAGAGTTATCCAACGACGGCAGAAGAGTCAACCGACGAAGATTCCTTTATGAGGAACAGAAATTCGGATTGCTCCCTTTACAATGTACCCGAATTCTTTGGGCATGACCTCCTTAATTCATTTCTAACGAGGTTTACAAAGGGTGACTATCGGTTCTGTTACTGGGGGCCTTCCTTGTCCTTCACGGCACGGCATTCCGATGTCATGCACTCCTTTTCGTGGAGCTACAACGTTGTGGGAACAAAGAAGTGGACCTTTTATCACAGTGGTTCCCCCGTTGGGGGCAGCCACAACGATGACGAAACAATACATCAGGACGAGGCGTTTACAGTCATCCAAGAAACTGGACAAACCATCTTTGTTCCGGCCACGTGGCAGCATAAGGTGGTCAATCTCGAGGAAACTATTTCGATCAATCACAATTGGATCACTACGGCAAATCTTGATCTGGTATGGGATTGCCTGATGGTGGAAATGGTGGCCATTCAAAACGAGCTGCGGGGTTGGGACTGTGGAAGCAGCAACGGTGACGGCGATAATGGATTGGACCAAAACATGGAGGCCTGCGAAAACATGCTGAGGGGTTGTATCGGGCTGGACGTCACAGGCTTCGTCCTAATGGCCCTGGTTGGCCTGCTGGAGGTGGTATCGTCCCTGCTTTTGATGCCAGATGTGGAAACGTTATCTGGTCAACCCGAAGGTGCTGGGGGAAACATGATCTTTTCAAACAAACATGAAGAGCTTATGTTTGATGCAATTCGGTTTACATCGGTTCTACGAGAAGTGTCAACTATAGAAAAGCAACTCATCCGGCTTCGAAGCAGGTTGAGCGACATCCTACAATCCCATGATATGGCTCAACAAGTGGAAAGCATGGTAAACGACTTGATCGAATGGATCCAAATCAATTGAAAGTCTAACCGTTTCTTAAATCGGAATAAAATCTAAATCCTAACATGTGAATCCAAGTGAAGGCATTGCAGCTTTTCGGCATCGCAGTGCCATTTAATTCCGTGGTGGGGGTGTGATGGGGTTTGTACTGTGCTGTGCTGCGCAAAAATAGCATGTCTAGTCTAGTCCATTCACAGTACAGATGTGGCGTGGTAAAATGAAATGACGTGATACAACTGTGTGTGTGCAAAGTGATGGATGGAGCTCCGGAACAGGTTCAAACCGATGTTTTCCGGGAGGAAAGCACTAATCTGTTGCCGATCCTTAATCGAGATCGTCCAAGAATTCATCGTGAAATTCATACTTGCTTTTCTCTTTGATGGTCTGGGCTTCCACAAACGACTTCTGTCGCTCCAAAAACTGCTCATCGCGCTCCCGACGGTTTTCGCGAAGTCGACGTCGGAGGTCATCCGATGTGTGGCCGCTTCCTAGGTGTCCCTTCTCGTGTTTCTGGTTCTTATCCTTCTCATTGTCGATGACCTGCAGGGCGTCTAGCAGCGTGTCGATCAACATGTTGAGACGTTCTGCCTCGGCCAGGTCTTTCTGGCTCTTGACGGCAGCATAACCGCCATCGCCTTTCGATTCCACGTGTTCGTTGCCAAGGGCAATGTCCCGGCGCTCATCCACCCAGTCTACAAATTGTTCAAGGGTGTCCACCGAAGGATTCTTGGATCGAAGCTTTGAGACAACGGAAGAGAGGGCGTTGATCGCCATGTCTGGTGTCCCGACATCGCGGCCCTTGGTGCCATCGTAAAAGAGATGGTTCAGCAATCCGCCGAGGCGGACCTCCTTGTCAGCCCTTTTGTCAGCAATTTTCTCGCTGACCTGCTTTTCGGATTCCTCCGCCTGCGCTCGGAGCTCCCGAGCCATTCTCAGTAGCTTCTCTACCTCAGTTTCGGCCATTGACAAGGCGGTGGAAGTGGCAGTCTTGGAAACCACTGCTCCCGGAACAAATGACGGAACCACAAAGGCGGTGGTTCTCACCACCCTTGTCGCAACCATCAACGATATCAGCGCAACGAGGGCGGAGTGGTAAACAACTGACGTATACGACATCATAATAGTAAAGACTGTTCGTTTTGTAATTCCTTCAGATCTCTAACAGAGAAGGTTATAATTGTTGCAATGATTGATTCGTAACAACGGTATGTAAAGAATGGCTGTTTCCCAAAAAGGCGTTTTGTGCATGTATCTGCTTCCCACCGATGAATCTTATTGGGTCAATCCCGAGAATGTTGACAACTGGCGATAGCGCAATATTGTGCATCAAGGCGACTTCTCATTATTTTTGTGTGATGATGTCGTGTCGATGACATCACATCATGTTTTCACTTCTATCATACCATTCCTGTACACCGTAGAATATTCCGTAGAATGCTTCGCGGAATGAGCATGGAATAGTCCCTCTTTCTACAAGGTTGAAACTTCTCGAATACACGATCTTTGGGAAAAATGAAACGTATTGGGTACGATCATACCTTGTATACATCATCACGTTTTCTAAAAAATACCATACTCACCTTTCGAGATAGCAAAATCTGTACGAAACTGAGTTCAAATATAATACCAAAGGGTACTATTATCTGCATTATTTCTATTGTTATTATTGAAAAGAACACCACATGATCATCACCAGCATGGGTAGTGTGCTCTCTTTCTATTAGACCATTCCAGCAAGCCAGTCAGGAATCCACCAAATCGACTCTGGATCTTCTGCGAAAGAAACAGAATCTACCGTGGAATCGGCGAGAGATGCTTCTATGGGATCTATCACGAATGGTTCTGCGATTTCAAAACGATGCTTGAATTCGGGGATCCCAGTCTTTTCATTGGATCCCATCCAATAATCGTTGTTGATCAAGTCTTTTTGCAGGGATTCTTTTCCGCCATTCGTCTTTCCGGTATAGGCATAGTTGTCTAGGGTTCCCAATGCGACGGAAAAGTCCGCAACGGATTCCGGGAGATCACTGGACTTGTCTCCAGCCACAGAAACAGCAGACAATACGGTACAGACATCGGGGTTTCGTTCTGTCGCCGCGCACACAGCGACGGTATCGCCACTGACCGACAAATCAAAGTTTTTGTCTTCGCTCATTGCGTGCCATGCGCTTCCGTATAGCATGCCTGCTCCGTAGCCAAATACCGTCCCTGCTGGGATAGTGTTGGAGAGAGTCAAACTCAACGTTCCTTCGTTGGATTTGAAAGACAAGTTATCGTATGCGTTGTCGGTGATGCGAATCACCCAACCCTTGGGCAAGTCTCTGAGGGCTACCAACGCCACTGCATCGGGATTATCCGAATGAACTCCAACGATCATTACATCCCCCGGCGAAGGAGCGACATCGCGTGTAGTGCTTTCCTTCCCGCAGTTCAAAACCCCCTCCTTGTCGACATTATGAATCGTAGAATCTCCGTAAATGATTTTCGCAAGGTCGGGAAAGTCCACAAACGGATTGCGGTTGCCTTGCCACTTGGAGCAGACACGATTGTTCCGCTGCACTTCCAATGACTCTGGTGGATATTCTTCGTGCCATTGGAGGAGCGTCGCAAGGTTGCCCATCTGATTTTCTTGGTTGGGGTCGGGATTGTCCGTCAACTCCAACTCCGGATACCGTAAATCCATGTACATAATAGCCCTGGCAACGACACCCCGAGCTTTCTCGGGAGGTTGGAACTTTCCGGTATTACTAGCTTCGTACCGGATTCCATCATACTCGATAGTAGTGCTATTCACGGTGATTTCCCACACCCTGCAGTCATCCTCGTCGCCACAAAGGTCAAAATATCGATTGCCTCGTGCATTGCTATTTGTGTTTACGTCAGAAGGAAAGAGGTGGTGGATATCATTGTGTTTGGGATCCTGTTTATCATATCCTACACCGCGTGCTTTTGGCCACAAATGTTCTCGATTCCATCGATCCATTCGTTCGCTGGTTCCAGATTGATTCTTGCTAGACGAAATAGTCCTATTGGTGTAGATCAAGTGAATTTCACCATTGCTGTCTACTCGATCAACGTCCGCAAGTGCCATCCAAGTATCGCCCACCGGATCATTTTTGTCACTGTAATCCAATACCCGAACATTCGATTCGAGGCGACTACGCAGTTCGGAAACGTCCCAATTCGTGATCGATTTGTAGTACTCGCATGGCTCGCATGCACTTTCCCAATCCACCATCTCGTCGAGTCGTCGCCTGCGGTTTCCATCAAAGGATTTCGATTCCTGAAAGCTCGATTTTGATCGGGCTTTGGCCAATGCGTCTCCCTCGTCGGGAAATTTGATTTCGAGGGAAGTAAGTTTGCGTTGGGTGACTTCCATTACCACCATACGGGCCTCTTCAACGTTAGAGGTGTCCTTTGGTGAGAAGACAGAATAATTCTTCAAAACAAAGAAGACTGCAATACCACAAAGAATCAATATGACAGAAGGGACAACGATGCGAAGGATGCGCACCGTCCTGCTTGGTTTCTTTCTCTGGATTGGTTCCGCATTTCCACCGATCTTGGAGGAAAGGTTCGTCGTTGCTTGTTTTCCCTTCTTCGCCGCCTTCTTGCCCTTCCCATTTTCGACATCTGCTTTGATTTTGGTCATGTTGTCAACGAGGATCTTCAGTGGATCAAATACGGAGACAAGAAGGGAATTGAATGGGATGGGAGGCATTCAGAGATTGTTTTTGGTTTTGATTTCTATTCGGCGCTTCGCTGATTGCTGCGGGGTGAACGAATATGAAACCTGTCGAGTTAGTTCCTGTCTTGTATCTCCTTCTTCAACAAGCCGTAACGACCCAGAAATTGAATGTATGGGAATAACGAAGGGTGGATAAACTTTGGCGGAGCTTCTTCGTGCTCATACAATTTATAATAGCAGCACTCCAACTCTCAGTGGCGCCTTTTGTGTCTATGTCTGTGAGTTCATCGCTTGCCGAATGAGCACCTCTTTCGAAGTCACGATTGACGATGTTACCATTTATCATGTTGTATGCCATAAATCTCGATTCGTGGCAAGCGAATGTGCAAAACATAAGCCCACACAAACAGTCATTTTGTGATCTGGGACCCAGAAACCCGTTCGGGACTTGTTCCGTCCACTCTGGTACTAGAATACATACTAATTTCTGATGGAAAAAATTATGGGAAATAGTGTTACTATTACTACAAAGTCTCTATAATAGTATATGTTTTGGGCTAAAAGAACGAGGTTTAATTCAACTCTTCATTCGACATGACCTTCATCGCGGAGTTTTTTTGCGAGCTTCTTCTGATAGCGTTGATGCACCGACCATAGATTTGTCAGTTCGCTGTCGTCGAGCTTCATGATTTCCGTCAATATTCGTTCTCGTCGGCTGGCCGAGTCTAAAATGCTTGTTCGTGATGTTAGATGGCTGCTCGACTTTTTCTTGCCCGTCGCCTTGGCACATCGCTTCGAAACCTTTTTGGCAGTCTTCAATATGGCCTTGTCGACCGACTTGATGCGACGAAACGAGTTCTTTTCTTTTTTCACGTTGAGCGCGATCTCGAGCGGTGAAAGATCTTTGAGACACAGCAAAATATGCATCCGTACACTTTCGGGAAGCCTAGCAATATTTGGTAATAAAGGGGACGGTTTCGGCGTTTCCGGGTCTTTCGCACCATATGCAAAGTCAACCTTTCCCAGCTCTGACTCGATGGAGAATCCGTTAAGGGACGATCGTTCGCCCGAAAATCGAGACATTGGCATTTTCACTTGAATCAGTGGTGGAAGAGATATGTTTCCACTGTCAATTTGGATGGTGTACGACATGAGCGAATGCGACTTTGGTAATTCGTTTTCAGCTTCTTTTTCGGATTCATTTGCATCATCACTATCATTATTCTTATCATCATCTTCGGTTGCATTTTCTGTCTCTTTTTCTGCCGATTTCTTGCTGCCAAACAAGCTTCTCATGATTTCATTTATGGTCGTACCAATGTCACTTCTGATTGTCCAATTCGAATCAACGGTGGTCAATCCAAGCCTCAAATAAATCATTGATCTCGAAACGTCGTCCAAGTCTGACTGTGTGGTGGAAGGCGTCGAAATGAAACGCAGTTGGAGGCCATGTCCCTCGCGGCTCTTGTAGGCTAGGCTCTCAGGGGGTGGTGGAATATCAAGGAGGGCGCATGCCGTGGATGGCCATGGTGCTTTATTTTGCTCATGATCGTCGATCATCGATGATACAGAATTGCTTCGCGGGCGATTTCCACGAAGCTGGAGCACTCCAAGAGAAACTAAATTCTTCTTGCTTGTTCCTTTGTATTCGTCCCAAACAAGTCGTCCGACGTCAAGTTTGAGATCTGAAAACGATTTCTCGGGCGTCGCCAATGACTGACGATCAATTGTCAAACACTGTGTATCAACCTCCCAGTAGCAGAAAGAGAGATCTCTGTCATCCTTGTCTTCTCTCATGATGTGGATACGAATGATAGTTTCGGCTAAGTATATTCCCATCACGGAAATACTTTCAGGTTGCATGTAGCTTTCGAAGGAATCCTCTGGCACTTCTTCTTCGGGAATGGTTACTTCTGGTTTCCCGTAAAGTAAACTAGAAAAGAATCCAGTCGAAGTCGACGTTGTCTGAGTTGCATCGTCGGCAACTGATGGCGCGGTCACGATATCGGGGGAACTAACATTTGCTTCACTGTCTTTTGTCGAGTTAGCATCATTCTTGGGTTTTGTAGTAGATGGGCTCGTAAATATCGATTTGATCAATCCAATTGATTCGATATTGTTTCGATCGACATTTATTTCCAAAGGATCTCGAATGCAAATTTGCAATGCCAATCCAGGCATTGGTATGGACGAATCAAGCGAGGATTCTTTCTTCGAATTGGATTTCGGCGGCTCTTGCCAGCACGAATCAGACACCTCAGAAGGCAGTTGTGCACAATCCTTGCACGAGGTGAGTATCAAACCTCGAGAGAATCTATGGAATGAACTTGGCACCTTGCAACTTTGTATTCCATTTGCATCGACATGATGCACGTCTACTCCCGGATGCATCGAGGATGAGGTTTGTTGCATAGTTTCCATCTCAGATCTTGCGCCGTCAATGTTGTCGCCGAATGAGCTTTCGGATTTGTTTTTGCTCGGTGTGTTTCCGCGACTCATACGGGGTTCGGTAGGTGGAGAGGGATCGGGTGGAGGTGGGAGAGGGAGCTGCGCACCAGGAGCAATTGTGTCAATGCCTCCACCAAACATAAACATAGAATCGATGTCGACAATCTCCTCGCCATCCTCTTCTCCATAAAACCACGAATAACCAGCTTCAACTCTTTTTGTTCCCATGTGTATTCGGGCTTGAATATCAAGCCCTGAACACCGGAGCAGAAGGTTTTTGGTTGAAGATATCCAATGTTGACGGGCCCAGAGATCGCCGGACGATGCCGTGCTTCGCCTTACAATTTTAGACAAGCCAGAGTTCGGGACATAGAGCTGGACAGATATCCCTCCAGATTCTCCCCGTCCCGTTCGAATATGTCGAATGAGATACTCATTCTTGTGTTCTCCGTTCGCATCCACAAAGTTGGTGGGAATTTTCAAAAGAGAGGGTGGTTTTGTCGAAACGGAGTCTTCGTAAGAGAGGCCTGATCTTCTACTCAAATCCATAGCGTCGCTTTCGCTAGAAGTCATATTCTGCAAATCTTCCTCGGCGGAGGTATGCTCTTGTTGAAAGCGAGAAAGTATGTCTTCCCCACTCGTTACGGACAAAAAGTCTATCCCGACTTGTACCATGGTGTCCTTGGAGCTTGGCTGTGGTTTGGTATATCCGCCTGTGATATTGTCAGTTTTTTCTTCTGTTTGTGCTACAGGCTCATCTCGCACGATCATTCGAACGCAAATATCCCGTAAGAACAAATGAGGGATCGATGCTATTAGCCTAGCAAGAGCGTTGTCTGCCAACACGCGATCACCGACAGTATCCCTTTTGGGTTCTTTCTTGGATGTTTTCGTAGACTTGTTGGTTTCGGCAGCGGCAGTCCGCCGATTCTCCATCCGCCTCTCCTTTTGTAGCTGATTCCTTTGTAACTCCGTCACCATTGGCATTATCGTCGCCATTGCTATCTTTGGAATTTTCTTCGGTTCCTTCCTTTTCGATATAGGGAATCGCCTCAAGCGTTACCATGGCATCTTCTACCATTACATGGAGTTCCTTTCCAATGAGTCGAACATCAACCATACCAATTCGACCATGTTCTCCCAAACAAAGTTTCATAGGAAGCTCATGCTCTTCCTCGTATTCTTCTTCCTCTTCATAGAATTCATACATATCGTTATCCTCACCGAATTCAACCTCAGTTGTATAATCCATCTCAGGTTCCGTCTTTTCCGTATCACCATTTGATGTTTCAAATCTTCTCTGGTTTCTTACCATCGGCTTGTGCATCAGGGTTCCATTGTTGATCGTAATGGCCCTGATGAAGCGAGTGATCATTTAATTCGTTGAGGCCTCCTTTTCTAGATTTCCGATCATAAAAGCAAGAAAACACACCTTTGGATTTTTGTACAGGGCCTGGGGCACCGCTTTCGCCGATTGGTTCATCGTCGTCGGTATAATAGTCGGACGAAGTTACGGCCGGAATTTCCAATTCTGATGTAGAAATGGCACTATTTGTCCGATTACGTCGGTATGTATCTTTCTTTTTCTCGCCGTCCAGGGGATAGTATTCGATATCAGATTCCGATGCAACGTTCTGGCCTTGTTGTGAATGTGATTGAGATTCGGTTCGTCCGCTTGAACTTTTGGTTTGTATCTTTGGATCCATTTGAATGTGAAGTCTGCTTTGTCTTTTCTTTCTTCTCTTTGGGTTCGATTATTCGTTTTCGCATGCGCCGCCGCTTTACAATTCGTTTCTTCACTGCCTTTCCGGGCATCGTTTTCATGAGCTGTACGCCCTCACGCAACTGCACATTCTTCAGTCGAACTCCCCATCCAGAGCCATCGTAGGAAGGCAAGGTTACCCCTTCGACGTCTACATCGCTCAAATACTTGGTGAGGAAGGTCTGAACCGTCTTGGAAAGAAGCGACATTGCCGCCGATTTCAGATACGTCGACATGGTGATGTGTGCTTTTCCTCTTGGGATATATTAGTGGACGACGCTACTTGCAACTGCAAGTCATTGAAGATGAGACCAGGAATTGAGACTTATCGATGATAGGTGTGATTATAATCATTGACAACAGACCATGCCTCCATTCTCCTCTGGTCATTACTCCGTCATTGTCAATTGATTTTCTGAGCATCGATTTTTTCGTTTCTTCGTGATCCGAGACGTGAAAGATGATTTTGAATCGACTTAATCGATCCATTCATTATTTATTGAATCGTTCGATTCAATTTGAATGTATTGAATCGATTAGCTCGATTAAAAACTGAAAGACTTGTTCGCCATTGGTCCGAGTAGTCTTTCTACGCAAGGTTGCAAAACGCGGGTTCCAGGCGTTGGATGAACTCTCAACTTCCGCTCCTTGATTCTGTTGCGGGTGAAAAGAATCCTTCTTTTTGACACTATTCCTGTCGCGATTTTGAGAACAATTTGCAAATTCAACAACCACCATAGTAATTGCCAACGGCAGCAACGCACTCAACATAGAATACGACCTTAAAGAAGCAGTGTTACCAACTGCCACGCAATAAAATAGTAGAAGACAGAGAAAGGCAGTAAAACGTCTAATCTTTGCTAATGGTGACCAAATACAGGCGCTGGTCATACAACCGATAATGAGAAGGAAGAATCCTTTGGTTTCAATAGGAACAAAATCGAGACGATCGAGGAGCAAACCATCGGAAGCATTGCTGTCTTCGAACGCGCCAATAATAGAGCCATTGGTAACAAACAACAGGTCTGGTAGAAGTGTGATTGGTAGCGGTATTTTTCTTGTGAATCTGAGTCGGTTGTTGGTTCCACTTCTAGTCCTCATTTCAACGACTCGCTGTGCAACCACAACTTCTCTCTCTCCTCTTGGCCTGTACAAAGTCGGCATTGGAGCCACTAACCTCGTCGAAAACATTCTCAATACGAAGAGCAAAGCCTGCAACTTTAGAGACGACGGAAAGCATAACCAGCACCGAACACGAAAGCGGGCTGGACAAACAAAGCAACAAGACCCGAAACAACAAACGCAAAAAGAAAAACAAGAACACAGTCACCAACAAAAAGAGGAGGCGGGATAAAAACAAACACTAGTATCAAACGTAGCAATAGCGAAATCAAGAAGAAGAAACCACCGAAAAAAAGCCCGAATCACGAACACAAACACAACCAGCGACGACATGTTTCGAATTCCCGGCATCTCCGAAGAAGATCAAAAGTTTCTGGAGAGAGTCCAGGCCTCTTCCCGGACGGTACAGAATTGGGACTAATGACTGAAGAACTCTTGAGAAAGTGTCGGGACTTGATTCCCTGGGAGGAACTCGCCACCGGCAGGAGAGCTGGCGCTAAAAGCAAGGATACCGAACCAAGCCCCTACTGCAACGCCGAAAAAGATCGGTTGCTTCGTGCTTCCGGCGACAGCGATGGAGTTTCACACGGAAGTTTCGTCATTGGTGGTGCTGATTCGAACGCGATCTTTCTTCAGCGGTTGTGCCGGTGGTTCCAGTCTTACATGAGTTGGGTGAACGCACCGCCCTGTAGCGTTTGCGGCTGTACGGACATGGAAATGAAGACGGTACGGGGACCAGAGACGCCAGAAGAAGTGGAAGGCATGGCAAAACGGGTGGAAGGTGAGTAGAAGTTTACAATATATGAACGTGGCGTTTCACTGGGTTTTGATTTCTTTTCTCATGTGAATCGTTTCGAATTTTTGGTTGTTTTCAATGGAACAATCGTGTTCATTCCTTATTATGTCCACCATAGTAGTATTATTGTCCGGTGTGCAAAGCAAACACGACAACTTTCCCGCGATACAACAAAGCTGGAAAGCTGTTGGAGACTCGCCAGGGCCGCTGCGGAGAATACGCCAACTTATTTGGCCAGTTTTGTCGATCGGCGGGATTCGAAACAAGATTGGTCTTAGACTGGAGCGATCATCTATGGACGGAGGTGCGATTGGGCGATTCGTGGGTCATGGCGGATGCCTGTGAGGGAGTTATTGATCAACCGAGCATGTACGAACATGGCTGGGGTAAAGATGGCCTTAGCTACATGGTCGGAATCGGACGAGATCACGTTGTCGATGTCACCCCTCGATATACTCGTCAGTTCATGACGGAAGAGTTTCAGACAAGGCGGAGGACCCTCACTGAGTCGGAAGAGACGAGCGAGCGCATCTTGCAACAACTGAATCAAAGGTTGAGGACACACCCTTCAATGCTTCCCAAGACACGGGTGGAAGAACTAGAGCGCCGCCGGAAACTCGAGGAAGGCGAGTTGCAAAAACACAAGCAGGCCACAGGATGGACAGAACAGGACAAATACGGGAGTGGGACGAATAAGCGGGTCGCTGGAATGGAAGAAGTCGCGGCCAAGAAGCAGGAAGCGCCAACAATCCAATCGGCAAACACAACAAGCACAACATCATCGTACAAATTCTACAGAGGTGGCGGGATTTCCCGTGGAAGCATTTGCTCCCGCAGGATTCACACGAGGGAAAGTGTCCTTGCATCTGAATTCCCATCCAACGAGTCGACATGACGGGATTATCGTATCGGGTACACCATGTGCCGTTGGAGTCGCAAACTCCGTATCAGTGGTAGTCGTTGACAACAGCGACACAGCCCTTGGATGCATTCTGCAATCCAAGTCATTTGTAGAATGGGATGAATTGGCAGACTTTGTCGAAACCCTTCCCAGCGGACGAATTGTCCTCATGAATGGAAAGATCGAGATTGGAAACGAAACGAAGCCAGAGGACTTTTACAAAAACATCGAGATTTCGAGATTGGGTAGGTGGAATGGAGAGGAGGTGGCCAAGAATGGTGTTCTCTTTGCCGGGCAGATTGATGCACATCCCGATTGGGCATTTTGTAAAACTCTGGAAGGCACAAACATTCCAAAAAATAAAGATTTGGGCAGGTCATTCAAAGTTGAGATTGTACGCATCGAAAGAATCGGGAAAAGAGACAAAAGGAATGCCCGAAGTTTATCGATTACGTACCGAAGCGATCACGTTTTCCACAGCGAATTGCAGGGCGGTTACCAGAAGCATTCATGCCGTTCAGTCGACAGGCCACTGCAAGCGACAATGAAAAGCGGGAGGCATATCTAAAGTTTGCAGAATCTCACTGGCGGCCGATATTGTGGGATACACAACCAAGAAAGGTGCTCCTGTCTATTTGCTAGATTCGACGGCATATCCATTGCAAGCAGAGCGCATCGGCTTCCATGAATATTTCGGGCATCGATCATCACACCTGGAACACATTTCTAGAGCTACCGGAACCCCTTGTATCAGCCACGGATTATGGCATCGACGACAGCCCTGCCGGTGCTAAATCTGCTCCGACATATACCGTTCCGCTAGATTCTAGCTTTTTCAACTCTTCGTTAGGCCCAGATCTTCTTTCCAACGTTGGTGTCAGAAAAACGACATTAGAAACTTTGACAAATGCGCGGCTCATTGGACTTTATTTTTCGGCTCATTGGTGTGGACCTTGTCGCAGTTTTACACCAATGCTTGCGGAAATGTACGAGCATCTCACCGAATTATATCCAACGCATGGACTGGAAATTGTTTTCGTAAGCAGTGACCGGGATGAACAAAGTTTTCAAAATTACTACCAGTCAATGCCATGGAAAGCCATACCCTATGATCAATTGCAATTTGTAAAACAAGCCTTGAATGTAACATATGGAGTGCGGGGAATTCCGTCCTTTGTGGTATTGGATGCTGTTTCCGGAGAAGTCGTTGTATCAGCCAACGAAAGTCGTCGAGAGATAGTATCCGCTTGTCACGCTGGAGATCTCCGAGTCGAAGCAATGTTTGAGTCTTGGCTTGGTCGCACACCTTCTTCAACAGCAGAATTGCTCTCAATGCTAGAACTTGTCTGCCCATGAAATGGAGGCAGAATCAGACGAAGGAAACGATAACAATCGTGACGACAACCAATATTTGAAGCGAACGACAGATGTTTCGAAACCAGATCACAACCAAGATATCTCAATACGGGTAAAGGCTGAGTTTGAAAAACTGGTCGAAGCTGGACACGAGCCGAATTCGGCAGCGGCGAAAGCTATTACGATAGTCTCAGAAACTTCGAAAGAAAAAGCACCCGCATCAAATCTATCTCTTAATGGAAAGGTATCGCCTATAGGAATGCTGAGGCAAAACTCACAAGATCCAATCGAAGATGCGTTGGCGTATTCCCTCGAATTGACTTCGCCGGCGATGGTAAGCGAGGCATTGACGGTTGCACAGAAATACCTTCGCAACGCGCAAAGAGTTCCATGGGAACCAAAATTTCGAAGATTCCGATTGAGCAACAAGGTGGCAGACAAAATCACCCGAGTGGAGGGAGGCTTGGGGCTCATACAGTCTGTCGGGTTCGAAGTTACCGGAACGAATCGAGATTTTGAGGCTAGCATTCCATTGGCTGCAGATCTGGACGACATGGACTCCAAAATCACAAAATTGATCGACGACCTGAAAGCAACCTAATCGAGCTAATAGCAGAATCAGGGCGTTCGCTCGGCAAAAAGTACAATCAAACTATAAAATAAAAGAGCTACAATATCTATCCACCAGAAACATCAATAGCAAAACTTTCGTCTCTAAGAAGAAATTGTTCTAATTTTTATAGTCCAATCCAGAGACTTTGTACCTTGACATCGTATGTCTGATCCTCGTCAATGATCACCCCCGAACCCTCAAAATTTTTCATTGTTTCTAATTTCCACTTTGCCACTGGCGCTGGAGTCGTTCTAGAAACACTCGCAAGCGCCTCGTTGAGTTCATCGATAAACGTTGGAACGAATCTCTGCGAATCCGTAATCAGTATCTTGATATTTGGATTGGCTTCCAATGCTTCGGCACACCTCCGACACACCTGGGACGCAAGCTGTTCGCTGTATAAGACGTCGGCGACTACCAGTAGATCACAGGATGGTATCGGCTGTTCGTTCTTGGTCAAAAAGAGATCCAACACCTGCGTTTTCACAAAGTTCTTGGTGGATGGAATTCGATCGTTGTGGGCAACTCCATACTCCAGCTGCTGCAGTGTTGTCGGGTGAATATCGGTGGCAATGACTTGCTTGGGTTTTAGCATCGCAGCTGCCTGTGTCTCCACCCCCACTCCTGCCCCAAAGACTACCACGGTTTGGTTAGCGACAGCTTCTTCGGCATGTTCATAGAGCTCACGGGCTGCCAACACCGATCCTGGCCATGAGACTAGACCAAAGGGATCCAGCATGGGTTTTTGGTTAGCCATCGCCATGACTTGTCCCTGAGCATCCCAGTACGCGTTGACGACTTTCGCGGAATTCTTCCATTCCCAAACAGTGACGGATGTGCCATCGGGAAAGACGGGAAAAGTTCGAGAAACCAGGGTTGCCTCCTTTCCGCTTTCGGTCAATCGAATAGTGGCTTCTTTTCTTCTGACGGGCTGTTGATTGACGTCATCGTTTTTGGAAAATCTTCTTGTTGGTGTCCCACGTTGAAAGTTATCGAGCGACGAGAGAGAATTCGTCCACCAAAATGCCGATGACGTAGGAATCAAGAATACACATGCTGCTAGAGCTATCAACAAAATCGAAATCGGAATTCTGGATGGAGCCATTGAAATGCAATTCTATCTCATGTGGTCGCACATACAATCGAGATAGCAACGGTTTTGTGGATTCTGATAACGGAGTTGAGTCTCCGACCGTCCGTTATTCGGGATAAAATATGATTTTGTGTTGATGTCAAGGCATCGTTATGGTAGTAGGTGGATTGATTCTCCAACACCCTGAAATTCGTGTTTCATGTGGATCCCAGTTGATTCATTTGGTTTGACGCCACCAATCAAAGAATGATTGGCGATTGAAGGCGCAAAATTTCAGAACGCCATTCGGGGTTAATTGCACAAGCACGTTTGAGAACTACATATTTTTTTGAAATTAGTATTTTGAACAATTTCCACGATACTCCGACAATCGGCCATCACATGTTAGTAAATTCTGTGCCACACTGAAATAGTTGTTGAACGGGAAAAATCGGAAATCAGAATACAAAAGGCGGTGTTCCTTTGGTAATGGAAAACACTTTACAATTACGGTTGTTCAGCGATTGACAACTTCGTGCTGTGTCATATTGGTCTTTGAGGCCTAACTACGACAGGGTCTGCAGGCGATAGGACAAAGTTAACGACTGGGAGCCGGTAAGCACTGAAGTCCTAGAATGAATAGAATCCGTTGCTATATCACCAAGCAAAGCTACCCACACAACTCTTCTCGATTTCTTTTTGTGTCTCATTTTTTCCTCGTCATTTCATTTTCTACAACGCAAAACTGCGCTATCGAACCATGCCTTCTTTGAAGAAAGTCTTCATCGCCTTGATTGCAGTCTCAGTATTGACGACCAGCGAATGGGTTCGTGTTGATGTAAGTGTGAATTGCATTCCTCTCTTCTCGTCGCGATTTCGTAGCGATTGCGTTGACTTCGTCAAATCGTCTCACCCACCAACCGACTATATTTATAGGCTTCGAACACAACTGCAACCCAGACTCAGATCAAAGTGCGCAAGCTCAAGGCACCAAAAAGCGATGGACCAACCGATGTTCCAAACGTGAGCAGTGCTCCAAGCCGAGCACCAATTGTGTCTTCGGGTGAGAGAGCCGAACCAAACAAGGTTCCAAAGGCATCCAAAATCCTCAACCACTTGCGCTTCCTCAAGGAATCAAAAAGCAATGGGCCAACCGACGCCCCAAGCGTGAGCAGTGCTCCCAGCCGAGCACCAATTGTGTCTTCGGGTGAGAGAGCCGAACCAAACAAGGTTCCAAAGGCAGCCAAAACGGAAGGGCCAACTGGTGCTCCAAGAATGGCCAGTCCTCCTAGCAAGGTGCCAACTGTGTCTCCGAGTGAGGGTACTGAAACAAACACGGCTGTCAAGAGAAAGAAGGCTGGCAATGCCGAATAAGTAATGTATTCCGGATCGAAAGAGGCTTCTTACATCCAACTCTCCAAACGAAATGCGTGTCTTTCCCGCAAGGTTCTATGGGTTGGGAAAGCCATTTGATTCGGCAATGCTTGCGGTCGATTATATGTTATATGTTATATGTTTGCCATTTGACTCTGCAAAATTGATGTTTTAATATTGCTCTGATGTGAAAGATTACACATCTTAGTGAACCGAGAATAAGAAATAGTACGTAACAAGCGCACTAAATTCTAAAGCAGATGTTTAAGTTTCATCTCTCTCGTCACGCTCTTGCCGAAGTAAGTTTTCACCGCGTTCCGTATTTCCTCCTATAATAGACATGCTGAACTAGTCATAGGAAGTATAATAATGCAGGCGGATTTTAAGCACAGATGTCTCTCTCTTCGTTTCATTAGTGACGCTTCGAGTTGGAAATGTCAAGTGAAAAAAGAAGAAAGGACAAAAAAGTGTTTCCTGTCGGGCAGCATGACAGACGATTTTATTCAAAGCTAAGCTCGCCCGGCGCGCATCATCATTCCGCTTTTCTTCCTTTTCTCACAAACCCCGGAAACAATTCGCGGAACCAAAAGATCGACATCAACTTACTGATGATCATGATCGTCATCTTCGAATCTCACAACAGAAGGCTTTTGCAACTACAATATCAGTAGATAGAACTCTGGGGGCACACCCAACCAACAAGACAAAACGAATTCCACTCTTTCTTTATCACAAGACATAGTTCGCATTAGAATATGAGAGCTGATTCAACCGCAACTATTACGTTGGTTACATTCCTTGGGCTATTCCTTTGTGGATTCACAACTAAATTTGCTTCGGCATTGACACATCAGCAACCACCGGCACAATCCGAGTTGAAAGGTCGACGGGACTTTCTTGCAGGCATGACGGGAATGGCTTTTCTAAGTGTCCTTCCACAAAATGCCGACGCGGTGCTCTCAAGCAAGTATTGCGCCTACGGCGAGGGCAACGATTGCGAAGATTTGGCGGAGGGCAACCCCTACATATTGGAGCTCCAGCGCAAATCGGCTGCCAACAAGGAGGCCAACATTGTGAGCGCAAAGAATGCCTACTATGCAAAGAACTATCCCGACTGGTTTGCCGCTGTCGGAAAGACCATGGTCCAGAAGGAAAGCGATGGGAGCTTTATTGTCGTCGACAATACGGAGCTTTCCAAGCTGTGGGACGAGGGCAAGCTTCGCATGAGCACGCCGACGGCCATGGGAGGAAAAGTCAAGGATGTTACGCAAAAACCAATGTTGGTGCTAAAAGAATAAACCACAAATTTATATTGACAAACAAAAAATAAAAGACGAATAGATTGGATTTCGAAAGAAATCCCACAAGACAAAAACTTTTCCAAAACTGTTCCTTATTGCTCAAAATTTGTAGTTGATAGTAACATTAGTTACTTGCGATTGTTCCTGATGAGATATTCCATATGGAAAATCACGTTCGAAGCTCAAAATGAACGACTTTCTTGGCAACACTACAGAAAAGTCCGTATTCGGTAGTTGCCTGGGGTTTCATGGCTTCGATTTTGTGGCCCACTCCCAACTGGCTCCAGCAACCGTCCGCCTCGCAACAATGATCTCCTTTGTATTTCTTTCCGGATTTGGGGACGGCGACAAATTCTGTTCCGTTAAAACAGGATTGGCAGGGGTGAAATAATTCTGTTTTTTCGTCATCAATTTCTTGTGGGATTTTGTGACACTCGGCAAAGGGGGGCAAAAAGAATTCATCGGTTTCCAGCTGTGGATAGGAACGGCGCAAAAACATTTTGACCAGGTGTGTCACCCATATCACGACGCTGGCCTGACCCTTGGCAGCACCGACAAAAAGTTCTTCGGAAGTGGGAGCAACTCCTACCACGTCGAGAATTGCATTTTCGCCCTCGCAGAGATCGATTCGCAGCATTGCCCAAGTGTGTTCTCCAAAGGCCAGCACGGCACAATTCTTCCACATGCGCTCGGGAGATAATACCCCGCTGCGCAAAAGACGACACCGTGCCAAGAGTCCGGGGAAAAGCCCCGGTGGAAAAAATCCGTTGCGAGAACGGAATCTGTATCCCCGATAGACAAGAGGCATCGATTGTTGGAGGTGATTTTGTGCATTTGACATTCCTGGCCAGTGTTGTCGAAGTTCATTGGCGTTAACCATTGGGAGCAAACAAGGGAATAAATACGAAACACCAGATTCTTCTTCGTTGGTAGGATGTAATAATGTATCCTCATCTGCCTTGGTTTCTTCCCTGTGATTCATTTCGTAACGGATACAGAGCTCGAGGCGGCAAACAAGTGACATGATTTGTACCACTTGTTCCCTTGGTTTTGTGTATTCGTGCTGGAGTGCCGAAACCACGTCCTCCAGGCTCACAGTACCGCGTTGAACGAATCTTGATTCCAGCTGCACGGACGTGACAATGTCATCATCCCGAATGAAATGGGCCAGGAACGATGCAAACCAGCTGATCGGATCCAGGAGCAAACAATCCAGACGCTGATCTGTCATCACGTCTCCAACAGCCTCCAGATATTCGATTCCTCGCTGAAAGAGCTGGGGATCATCGTGCATTTTGTGCAATGCTTCGGAAGGAAGCTGATCGTGGAGCTCTTTTCTCGATATTATTGGAACCTCCTTGTTGGATTTCTTCTCCTCTTCCATCTTTCGCACGAGTTCCGCCAGTTTTTCGTAGCTTGCAGGCACCCACCAATCTCTGGCCACGACATCGGCTGCTCCCGAAAGTGCTTTTCTGACGTCCTCGACTGTTTTTTGTATGCACTCGGAACGATAATCCAGACAGAGGGGTGGCGAATCGGAAATGTTGGGAATTGCAGAACGAATCGCATTGAGTTCTGTCTCTATATCAGCATTGGCACTTTCGTCTACACCCAGTTTGTCCTGTTGGGAAATAGCAAGCAAGAGTGACCCACGTCTGCGATCACCGAGTGCACGAAGAAATCGTGACCAATACATCCAACTCCCGTGGTGTCGACTTTGTTGATTTCCAAAGGAAGGCGCTGGTTGTAGAACTACGCAGAGGGTATGGAGACTCGATAGCAAGAGCTGATGGGATACGAGGATATTCCATCTGCCCCGCAAAATCGACCAGCGAACAAGCTCGACGAGGCCCGCTTTTCGTCACCAACATCGCTTTCCTCATCTCCTTTGGATGATTCTAGTTCCAATAGTCCATCCAGCTTGACAGCGCCCACAGTAGAAAAGTAGCCTTTTCGCATAAGTGACCCAATGGCGCGTGAAAAACTCTTCAGTTCCGTAGGACTCATTGTCAATCCGTTTGATTCGTCTCTCTTCAATAAATCTTTTAGCATGTTCGATGGCTCGTAGCTTTCACTACCATTAGTATCTTGTAGTGTGGTAAGTTTCATTAAGTCTTGGCCCGAAATTTTATGGCTCTCAAGCAAATTTCCAATGGAAGGAGCCCAATGCGTCCCAAGCCTCCTCGCCCAGGACGCAATCATTCCAAAGTCCCATTTTTCGAGTGGTACCAAAGAGCTGTGGAAAAAGGGCAGGGAATCTTTGGGTTGCGTAACGGCATCGCAAAACGTGGATTTTCCGACACCTCCAAACCCGAGCACCATGAGGCGAATGCGATTCACTGCTGTGGAATCTGAGAGCAGCATGTTCAGGTATGCCTTGAGACCTTCCACACCTGCCCTTCTTCCCAGAGGTGGCGATGATAGCGGATTGTCCAAGAGATCAATGTTGATCTCGTGTCCACTCCTCAAGAGCTTTGCCAACTTAAGCTGGCAATCGATTGGGACGATTTCCAAGGCGTTGCTCGATATGTCAACGTTCTTGAGAGAAGGATGATCCACAACAGCTTCCACAATATGCAAACTTCCTTCATCACTGTCATTTGGTTCATTACTGTTATCGATATCGATATCATTGCTGGAAATATCGAGCGTACAAAGCGTTGTATTCTTTCGTAGCGCGAGGCCAAAAGCCCTTCCGCCTTTCCCTTGAATTCCATTCTTAGAAAGAATGAGGTGACGGAGCGATGTGTTTTCTCCCAACCCGGAAGCAATGGCAACTGCACCATCCGGACCAAGTTTGTTTCGTTCCAAGCGGAGAGTCGACAGGCATAACGACTTTTGTTGAAGGGCTTGGCCAAACGCAGCTGCTCCCTTGACGCCTACCCCGCATCCCACCATTTCGAGGCTCTTCAAAGCCGATTGTCCCTGTTGGAGGCTTTGCCCAATGGCAGCTGCGCCCTCAGTCTCCAATCATTGGATTTCCCGATAGAACGAGGCGCTCGAGCGTCCGTGTTGGATTCCAAGGCTTCTCCAATTGCAATAGCCCCATCCACGCCGATTTCGTTCCGCTCCAAACTAAGATCGACCAGCGATTGGTTGACACCCAGAGCTTTCCCAAAGGCTATCGCTCCCTCCGAGTACAGTTCGTTGACGCTCATATCGAGTCTTTGCAGGCTTGTATTGACGCGGAGGGCATCCGCCAGCGACAAAATGCCACGCTCACCCCCGCATCCGATACGATTCCATCGCAAATTCAGATCTTGCAGCGTCGCTATTGTTTTTTAGGGCCTCCCCAATGGCCTGTCCCCCGTCTGCCATGATGTCGTTGCCAACCATATCCAGGCGCAAGAGGGACTTGCTTGTTGACAAGCCAGCTGCGAGATTGATTCCGCCCTTTGGGCCGAGTCCACTCCTCACTAAGAGTAAATCAGTCAGTGTGGAATTGTTCTTTAGGGAATCCCCGAGTGCCCTCGTGGCCTCGTCGTTGCCTTTACTGGTAGCGGCCTTGACGTCATTGAGGCTCATGTTGAGCTTGCGAATGGTAGTGTTTGTTGCCAATGCCTTGAAAATAGCAGATGCTCCAATGGCTCCGAGTCCATTTCGTTCCAGATCGAGATGGACAATAGTCTCGTTTGTGCTCAGCGGCTCTGCCAACAAAACCCCACCTCTGGGGCCTATCCCTACCTTGCTCAGGATGAGTTCAGTGATTTTATATTGTTTGTCGTCATTATTGGATTCGAGAAATGTTGCAAGGACCTCGCACTCAACATCTTTCCTCGATGTCAGGTCGAGTATTGTAGTGTTGTCCGAATACAAGGAATCGGTACCATCATCATTGTCGGTTGCTCCTGCTAAAGTCGCTGCATTCTTTTCATCGACTTTTCGCTTTTTGCTGATTGCCGAAGCCAGCAACAATTCTATCGTCGAAGTGTCCATTCTTCATTCCGGATAATATCGAATGCGTTGCTCTGTTGCAATGACTGGGTGACCTTGAGAGAAACACAACAATGATTATGATCATTCCATATTTTTCATCATGGGCAATAGATTCAAAATCGATTCAAGGAAGATGTGAAGAAGCTATGATTGATGATGGAGAAATAAAAAAGCGGGAATCATGCGGGAAGTTTTAATTCGAATGAATCAAACCTTTTTAGAACGCGATGAAAGTATGAACGTACTAATTAAAACATTCGAAACTATGAACATATGAACTCATTTCAAACTTGGTTCGTCTTGGCGATCAATCGCAAAAACCGTTAAATATACGTTCATATTCCTATTTGTTACCTCGTAGCAAAAATCGCTTTATCATCGGCTTTCCGCGATTAGAACATCATGTGCGGTTAATTTAGCGTTGACCGAGTGAAAATTAAATATCAGGGTTGTCAAAGGTTGGGACAATGAGAAACATTATGGTTCGTTTTTCAGATACTAAGTTCGATCTAACCAAATACACCGAGTTCAACTCGTCAGCTTGTTGCCAACGAAGTCTACGAACTGTCCCCCCAACATCACCAAACAGACATCTTTCCTCAATAGAAAGTATTGCTATTTGATATCTTCAAATTCCCTCCACCATGAGATCGATAGTAGCGTCGCTTCTTTTGGCAATTTCCGTTCACGGAAAAGAAGTTGGAGGTGTCCAACTGGATTACTCCACCAAGATCGGACGTTCCAGTACTATCCAGAATTGAGCGCCGACGTTGGGGACACAATTGTATTCACATGGAATGGTATGTCGCAACTTCGGACAAGCCGCAAAATGATGACTATCATCTTCACTTTCTTTGCGTAATCTAACGATTGTTCTTTTGCTTCCTTCTTTCTTACAGAAAACATAATAAACGACGTGTTCATCCATCCTACGGGAGACTGCTTAGAGGACGACGCCATCTTGGTGGGTTATCAATCGGGTGCAACTTACACGTTTACAGCAGCAGATGGGGGGAAAGAATTGTTTTTCGCAAACGACGTCGGCAGACGATGTGAGGACGGTCAAAACATCAAAGTTGTGGTATCGGAAGCTACGGGCGCACAAATCAGCTCTATTCAAGAAGGAGTGTCTGCAGCCAGCAAGATAAGAGCTTTCTCGACTCTGGCACTGACGGTTGGATTTGCTGCCACACTGATCCTGTAACTCAAAAGTTACTCCGTCTCTCGTCGAGCCACATCATCATCATTTCAAAATTCATAGCCCCAACGCAAAAAAGGACTTCAGATCATTAGTTACGTATTAGTAGTCAAAGTAAAGTAACAATATAAACTTGCTGCGTTTTATAATTTTATACTTTCGTTAGTATTGTATCGATTGGACAATACATTTAGAGTGTTCCCGCCGCTTTTCGTTCTTGGTATTCGGCCAAGCTCAAACCGCGTCGGACGCGCTTCTTTTGCTTCTTCTTCGATGCGAGACCCCCAATGCCGCTCAAGAAGGAAGTTTGTGCCAATGTTTCTTCGTCAATGGAAAATTGATGCGACTGGCTGAGAGCAGCCGCCTTTCCTTGTTGTTCCTGGACAAGTGGAGGGGTTGAGTCGAGATTTTTGTCTCCATTCGTCTGCTCGCTCGTGCTTGGAGCTGCCTCGGCATCCTTGCTCTCCTCGGCTTCCGGCTTGTCATCTCCCTGACCGACTTGCCATAGATTCTTAGGTTTGACCTTACGGCGTGCGTATGGATTGAAAGCAACTTTGCCAGAAGGACTCTTTTCCGATTCTTTAACCTTTGGCTTGTTCAAACCAACATCTGCCAATCGATTTCAGTTTCTTTGCCCTTTCGTTAACATCGACCCAGTTGTTAGATCTGTTTTTGTTGCGTTCTTGTCGCGACTTGACCTTCTTGAGGATGACTTGCTCTTCCTCCAAACGTTCGGCCAGAGCTTCTTCCGCAAGCTTTACTTCCTTTTGTGCATCCTCTGCTTCCGCGCCATCTCGGGCTTCCAACATCCTGGCCTTGGCATCTTCCAATGCGCCTTGTGCCACATGGACTGCGTTCGCAGCACGAGTTTGTTCCAATCCGAGATTTGTGGTGTTGACTCCCTTTTTCTTTTTGATCTCTTTCACCTTTCTCTCAATGTCTTCGGTAGAGTAAGTAAAGTTGTTAACGAGATCGTCCCGTTTCCGTCGAATCTTCATTGCTTCAACTTTACCTAGTACATCGTCAGCCTTTCGGGCAGTTTTCATTGCTGTCTCATATTGGGCCACATCGGATTGGTTGACCTTGTTGTCAGAGACCAATCTCAATGGGAAAACTTTTCTTGTTCCAGCAAAATCAAGGTTGAGCATTTTAGTCCGTAACTACAGGTTTTTCCTTTCTCGGAGCATTTCTAGCCTTTGGAAGGGTGTACGGTTGCTTGGAGCTTTCAACCGAAACAATTCGACAAAGACGATAACAACGCTTTCCTTCCTCGTTCTCTCCTACAAAAAGCTTCACGAAGCACTTCTTTACTGCCTTTTCAAAGTAAGGTTCATTGCACCATTTGCCCAACCGAGCTCTCGATAGAGTAACAAGCAAATAATCCTCGACTTCTGCAGGTTTGAAAACCTTTGGAGTCTGCTTACGGGTTTCTTCTTTGAGATCACCTTCGGCGTCTTCGACTTCGTAGTCGTCGAGTTGTGATTTTTGCTTCTTTTTCTCTTCTTGAGCCTTCTTCTGCCATGGCTTAAGTTCTTTCTCTTCGTAGTCATCATCGGAAGTCATCGTCATCATCATCGTCAAAGTCAGACTCGCTTTCCGACTCTTTGACCACGACCTTCTTCCTCTCCTGCAAGAAGCAAAATAAAATAAAAATGCGTTAGCACAAGATAGGAGACAAATAAAACGCGAAACGATATGTGTGATACTTACTTCGCGAAGTGCAGCCAGTGCCTTTTTGGTCGATTCTTTCTTCTTATTGGCATCGCGATCTCGTGTGGAAGATCGTCGTGAAGTAAGGCTTGCTGCAAGTTCCTCGTCTTTGGATGTATCGTCTTCCTTGGACTTTTTCGAAGCCTTCTTTGCGGATGCAGGAGCCTTTCGCTTGGTTGCCTTCTGTCCTTTCTTCAACTCGCGTTCTTTTCGCTTTGTTTCCCGAAGAGCAACCTTCATATCATGCTCCTTCTTGCGCTGTTCGAAACGCTGGGCAAGAATAGGCCTCACGATCAAACTCGGACAAAGATTCGAGGTGCTTTTCTATCCTCTTCGTCCTTGATCAATTGGTTCTGATCCAGGTTTTCCATGTCCATGTCAAATTCCTCCTCGCTGCTGCTATCGTCGTCGGATTCTTCCATGTCATCGGGCTCAGGCGCTGCCTTTTTAGCTGCTGCACGTCGAGGCGCTGGTTTTTTCTTCTCGGGTCTAGGTAGAAGCGAAAAGTAATGAAAATACAAACTAAATAAAGTGAGAAACACTTCCAAGCAAGCAAATAATGTATAGAATCGTTAACATCGCAATCGACAAAAAATTCAGTTCATCGGTAACGTACTCTGGTTCGTCATCATCGTCATCGTCGTCCGAGTCGAGCTTCCATATCATCCATTCCATCGTCATCCTTTTCTTCGGGCTTTTTCTCCAATTTTTTCTCTTCGACTGCTGGCTCTTCTTCCTCTTCGTCGTCATCGGGAGCGGCAACGTCCATCATGTCAGTCATCATCGTCGTCGTCGTCATCATCGTCTTCGCTCTCCTGTACACGACGCAATTGTTTGCCGCTGCTCATCTGCTTGCCACCAAACTGTTTGCCTCCAAACTGCTTGCCACCTCCTCGCTGAACAATGCGTTGGGGCTGGACAGGTTTTCTCGTCCTCGTCATCTTCATCGCTGTCTACAGGGACGGCGGAGTTGCTTGCCCCCGCCGCTGGGTGGTCGGAGCTGTTTACCTCCGGGAGGAGGACGAAGCTGCTTGCCTCCACCCCGATGGACGGGAACCTGGGGTGCTGGTTCTTCGTCCTCATCATCGTCGCTGTCATCGTCATCGCTATCTTCGACCGGACGGCGCAACTGCTTTCCACTGGAGGGAGGAGGGCGGAGCTGCTTTCCTCCCGCCACGGTGGACGGGAACCTGGGGTGCTGGTTCTTCTTCCTCGTCGTCGTCATCGTCGTCCTCGTCATCGGAGGGAGGTCGCATTCGACTCAGGGCCTTTCCTCCCCCGCGTTGGACGGGACGAATGGGAGCGGGAGGTTCGTCGTCGTCACTGTCGTCCTCGTCCTCAGCATCGCTATCGTCGTCGTCATCATCGTCATCCTCCAATTCATCGTCATCGCTGTCATCGTCTTGGGTACTGTTGGAAGCAAACAAAAAACACAGATATGTGTGAGCTTTTGATCAATCGTTCCTATCCTAGCCGTTTCGTTGTTTGTCCTTCTGTTTTGAGTTTCTTTCTCATTTACTTACGGTGGCCGAAGCTGTTTTCCTCCAGACGGACGGAGCTGCTTTCCTCCCCCGCGCTGTACCGGGCGAATGGGGGCGGCATCCTCGTCGTCGTCGTCATCGCTGTCGTCCGAGGCATCGCTATCGTCATCATCGTCGTCGCTGTCATCGTCGTCGTTTGCCGGAGGAGCGTACCGGAGCTGCTTTCCCATTCCCTTGCCTCCCGGCATCCGGAGGCCCTTTCCGCCCCCGCGCATCGGTCGGTAGTCCTCCTCCTCGTCCGAATCGACCTCGTCGCCATCGGAGGGATCGTCGTCTGCGAATCGGCGCTTAATGTTGGGCTGTGGAGGTGAAATTAGCGTGAAAAGAAGAAAAAGTTGTGTAAGAAAAAATGTGATCGTTTTGGTAGCAATTTGATGTAGTGGATATCGCGTTGGTCTTTTCCTCCAAACTAGATGAATCGGAGATGGATGCCACTCAGATGGATGTCGCATTCCTCTCCTTTTGCATCGGATGTCTCTTGGTTTCGAAGAAATTTCCGTTCCATTTCAATCATGTTTTGTTAGATCAACCTACCATGATTGATCAAATTCAATGAATATACGGTATTGAAAGGGATTGTCGAGTAGATATGCTTGTGTCAATGACAAAAGGCCGGCTATCAATGAGATTTCGCTTGCTAAAACCGATGAATCTAAGCGTCCAAAATGCTTTCTGCTATCCTCGATAATTGTCTGTTAGTTCGTCCGCTTTTCCTGCTAACTCGTGTCTACAGAGACTGTTTGGAATCGAGTTACTAAGTTTCGTTTCAATAGAGGAAGGTATCCCACCCTAGAGCGTCCTTGCTTTGGGGAAAGGGAGAGATGATCGATGATGATCAATTCGGGCTGTATGTGTTTTTTGGTTCGACTCGGTAGCGGTTTTTATCATCAGCTGATCTGCGGTTATAAATACACGCTCTACGATCTTGCGTGTCGGTAGAGCTCGTACTTTCCAAAGCCGTACGCGACCTGCGCGTGACCCAATTCGCGTGAAATGACGCGCGATTTGACCGTTTTTAGTTTTGGGGGAGAATATTTTTCACCAGTCGAACAAAAAATCACTTTTCCTTGGAATCCAGAATTCGACTCGAATGGGAATCGCATCGAATCTAACTTGTCAATACTTGATCCCCATCGACAATCCTGAGACTCATAAGTAATCGTCCATTGAAACTGATTCGTGTTTCTTGAGAAGGGCCGATAGCATAGATGGCAAGTGAGAAAGTGCGTGAGAGTGAGAAAGAGAGAGAGAAAGAGAAGGAACGATAGAGTAGACATAAAACAAAAAGAGAGCACAATAAAAACGACAACGCTAGAATGAGCTTTCCGTCCTATTCGTACACTCCCGAAAAGTTGATGGCCTCTTTTCGGGAGCTGAGGGCGAAGGAAGAAACGGTGTCTACTACCGCATCGACGGATGCCAAAAGCAGCAATGGGAAATTTGTCGCGGCAGCCGTGCAGCTAACCTTTGGTGGCTTGGAAGACAGCAGCATCGAAGGATTCCTCCAGCGTGCCAAGGATGCCGTAAAGATCGCCGCAGAAGACAAGAAAGCAAATCTGATTCTTCTTCCCGAGCTCTTTTTGGGCCCCTATTTTTGCCAGTCGCAGGAAGCCTGCCTCCAAGGCTTGGCCATGGAAATCGAGGAGGAGGAAGACAAGTACAATTTCTTGATTGAGACTTTTCGTGATCTCGCAAAACAATACGGAGTCGTCCTTCCCATCTCCCTCTTTGAACGAAAGAACAACATTCTCTACAACTCGATTGTCATGATCGATGCCGATGGATCAGTCCTCCCAGGAACCTACCGCAAGTCCCACATTCCCGACGGCACTGGTTACCAGGAGAAATTCTATTTCAGCCCGGGCGACACGGGTTTCAAGGTGTGGAAGACCGCCGTGGGCAAGGTGGGTGTGGCCATTTGCTGGGATCAGTGGTTCCCAGAGGCGGCACGGGCCATGGCACTCATGGGCGCGGACGTCATTCTTTATCCCACCGCCATTGGAACCGAACCACAGGATCCTACCATCAACTCGGCCGATCACTGGCAAAGAACCATGCAGGGTCATGCGGCAGCAAACGTGAGTAGATTTATTTAATCTTTGAATGCAATGGAAGCAAAATTTTGAACATTCGTGAAGAAGCAATGGTGTTTGTTTTCCTTTGCTTGCCTGATTTTTTTCTGACGTTTTGCGATGAACGTTTGCTCCGAATACTTTTACTATTTTATTTTTTCCGCATACAGATGGTTCCTGTCGTGGCCAGCAATCGTTACGGAACCGAAATTTTGTTCCAAAAAGACGGCATTACAGAAAAGCAACGCATCACCTTTTACGGACGATCCTTTATCACGGACGAAACCGGTGCCAAGGTGGCAGAAGCAGCCATGGAGGACGGCAACCCCATTTCGGTCATTGCCTCCACGATCGACCCCGAGGAAAATCGTAACACCCGTCTAGCCTGGGGGCTCTTCCGGGATAGACGACCAGAGCTATACAAGGTATTGCTAACCAAGGACGGCAACTGTGGAAACTAGGCGCTGCAAATTAGCTTGACAATGTATATAAAAGGGAAGAATGCATGAAAATATATGTTCTTCATATTGACGGAAAATGACGAAATCGGAAAGCTAGCTAGTCGTTAATTATAATTTATGATGATTTTGACATTACTTCCAAAACATTTACGAATCTGATGATATTGCGATGGTCAGCGAAATGCATCGTGTAGTAAAAATCTGAATAACCATTTTGTGTAGGAAAACATTTTCTTCGTTAGAATGTTATCAATAAGCAGTATTGGAGGGCACCACAACTTTCTTCCCAGTACGGTAATATCCCAATCCACGTTCCCCCAATTTGAATTCAAAGCCCGCCATGCGTCCCTTCCAGGATTTGGAAGGAGCAAAGTCGTTGTCACCCTTGTCGATGATCAACCCGTTCGCATCGAGTTCCACCATATCAAACTTGGTGCGAAACTGTATGCTGCCTTTTGGTTTCTTCTTGTTGGAAGCAGCTTCCTCGCCGTTTTCGTCCTCGACCTTGCTGCGAAAGGGAGTGGGCATGTTGCCACCGACAATCGTAGCCTCCGTCTCGGCATCGCTCACAACCGTATAACCAGCCTTGCGGAGGAGTTCGGCCTCTTCCTCTTTCATGGGCAATGCACGAATATCTTTGTACACCTTTGTGCCCGCTTCGGCTGCAGGTAATCGTGCTTTGGATTTGTTGACAACAAAACTTCGTCGACCTTCCTCTCCGTCTCCTGTAAAATCCATATCTTCGTCGTCAGCGCTGGCGACGTCTGCACCTTCGACCAGCAATTCTCCCGAAAGCAGCTTTTTCCGATCAGCCTCCGCATCTTCTCGTGTTTTACGTTCGCCTCCCTCGCTGTCTTGGAGGGTATCGAGGGCATTTTCGAGAAGATCTTCTTCGCCGTCATTGCCACCGTCCACATCGCCAGATTCTTGTTCCGCCTTCACAGCCACAATTTGATCCGTTTCGTCTACTATATCAGAGTCCGATCGTTTTCTCTTTTTATCACTGTCATTCTCATCGTCATCCTCTGTTTTTGTGGCTTCCCCGGCAGCCGCTGCCTCCTTTCGCTTTTTGATTGCTTCCATCTTTGCTTTGAGCTCCGCAAGTTTGTTGGCCTGCCTCCTCGCCTTTCGTTTTGGATCCATGTCACGAAGCATACGCCTTCGCTTCATTGCGGATTGTTTTCCTCCGTCATAGATTTCGAAGCAAATCAGCGGCAAGTGCTTGCACGTAAATGTCTTGGCCATGATATCCATGCCGGGAACGAGGGGTGAAAATCGCGAGAGCTCCCAATCTCGAAAGTGTTGCATTTGAAGCTCCACATTGAGCTGCGATCCACGCATTCGCAATTTATCAACCTGGAAGCCCACAAAATAGGTAATGCTGTTTCTCCTCTGATCCATAGTGAGCAGAGCCGATCGATCTGCCACACAAGCTCCTATCTTTTTCGGCCACAACTGAATTTTCGACAGCGGCAGTGACTTTCCCAGCAATCCCGACACCAAAATTCTCAATCTCGACTCAACGAAACCACCCCACGTTTGCACATCCGCTTCTGTTGGACCCACTATGCACAAACTAAGGTAATAGGGATATGCTATGAAAAAGTCGGATGGTCGAAAAAGTTCTGCCCAGTCTAACGGATCAGCATCATCGTCACCAGCGTTCTTTTTCTTCTGGTGTTGTTTCCACAACCGATCGACGATTTCGTGTCCCCTACAAAATTCCTCGTGCATGATTTGTAAAGTTTGCCGCGATACATTTGCCATGGAGTTCATGGATGGATACGCTGGTGTCAACATGGGTGATACCTGCCTAGCTGTTTGTGGGCCAGGTGCCCACACTGGCAGACCAAACCCGGCATCGTGAGGTTTTGTCAGCATGACGGGGTTTGGCCATCTCCTATTTTGGAATCGAAATGAACGTACGGGGAGAAGTTGGAATTAGAAATTCCAATATTTTGATGACGTTGCAATATATGAGCATGATGCAATGTTACATTACTTACCATGTTTTGAAGACGAGAAAGAACTTTCGCAACAAACTCGCCGGTGACGTGTTGGGATAAAGCTGGACACACAAGGCCACTGCAATGTTGATATTGACTCCACCCCAGTATCCCATTTTGTTCGAATACAATCCCCGTGCCTTGGCCCATTTACGGACACACCGAACCACGGTCAAAAAGGTTCGATAGCGTTCGTTCGTCCCAGACACCAGGGCAGCAATGAGATTTGTAACGCGGGTGGCGTTCATCGTTCGGCTGGTGGACGTATCGACACCATCCACGCTGGCATCGTTGTCAATGTCAAAGTCTGGGGGGACGCTGGCTGTGTTGAGCCTCGCAAACAACAAATCAATGTTCACGCCCTCCCAATCAAAGGTCAGAATGGGAACAGCAGCGCCTTCGACAGGGACAAAATTTGTCACATCGGGATGCCTTCGAACACGCTCCGCCAGGGAATCCGGATCCACTGGTGCGTTTTCACCTTCTTCGGATGTGGAAGTTCCGAAAATATCTTGTCGCGTGCACACGCTCGGCATTACCAACAAAGTATCTGATTACCAATTAGTTTTACAGATCATATTCGAGGAGAAGGAAAACAACAGATGAGTTTAAAACAATAATTTTCAACAACGAGAGCAACAATAAAATAATATTGTGGCTTACCAATATCGGCACCTGGCTCGTGGATACCCAGACGGTACGAACCAGCCGTAAAGAGCTGCCCACCCGCCGAATTCACAACCTCCCGTGGGAGCCCGCGCTTTTCGCAGACGCTTCGAATCCATGCCCGGCACAAGACTCCCATTCGGCTCAGGACGCGTTCTCGGGTTTGGATTCCCTCGGTGCTCTCGAGGGGAATATTTTCCTTAACAAACACTTGTAATGATTGGTCAAAGGATTGTTCGGTGGCCGATGGCGGAGAGCCATCCACCACTGGCAAGGCCGGGGAAACAAGCCGACCGCCGATCTTCACCGAGAGCGTGTTGTTGTCGGACATGGTATGCTTAGTATCCCAAACAACCGAATTCAGATTAGTGGTGTCGATTGTCGATTCTTTAGTCGTCTCTTTGTTCTAATCCTTTGCTTGTTAGGAACACTAATATATGGTATGTTTTGTTTCCCATCGTCCTTCACTCTTCGGTGTCGCAACAAATAAAATCACAAACCTGCGGAGGATATTGTTGAGAATGGGTCCCGCGTGATTAGTGAATTAAACTAAAAAACGATCAATTCGAAACTCTCCGCAATCGTAACCCTTTCTATTGCCTACGATTGGCTTGCAATTATCATCTACTAGTTAGTATAAGTCACAAAAAAGCAACAAAAACGACGCAATACTATCTCAGTTCAACTGTGCGTTATGAAGCTTATTTGGTTTGTTATGAATTCCTATTTTGGAGCGCCTGAGATTGACCTTTCAACTCATCAGATTGACGCCTCTGCTGTTGCCCAACTTGATCTTTTTCGGCTTGCTTCCTATCTTTAAACGGCACCAACAACTCCCAAGAGCATCGCAAGTGTCAAGACAATCGAGAACGATTTCGATGTTGGAGAGGAAGATTCCTCGGCATCTTCAATTTCGACGTCGACGTCGACGTCGACGACTGGTTCTGGAGCACTGGTTTCTGGAGCGGCCTTCGAATACGCGCTACAGAATTCCCAGGCCATTGCGGTTGTGTCGACCGTGGGAGGGGAAGCGGTCAAGGTAGATCTCTGGAAGGGATGATGATCCGCATTGAAGAGGGCCACGACTTCCACGTTGGCATTGTTCTTGCACTGTCCTCGCTTGAAGACCGTTCCGACTTCGGCTCCGCTTTCGTCTACAACATCCATCTCCCCTTCTCCCTCGCAGCCATTTTTCTCGGTGAGGTAGCTAATTTGCTGGGGAATCGACAAGAATCCGAGAGCGCCAATACCAGGGATGGTCATCACTGCGGCTCCATTGTAAGGAACTGTATTATCCGCCATTCCATGGAGCATCCAAATCGGCACGGGGGAGTAATCTTCCGGAAAGGGTGTAATGATAGTACCTGAGTGGCAACACACGGCCGCGATGGTATCGGAGTACAGAGCTGCCATAGCGAGACCCATAATACACCCATTGGAATGCCCGGCCATGTAGATGCGATCGGTATCGATCGAGAGATCGTCGTTTTTTTCAAAGGTCTTGACGACATCATCGATGGCCATCTTGAGAAAGAGGGGACCGATCGCGTCGGTTTCGGGTTGCAGGTCATCACCCAGACAACAGCAGGGCATGGTCGCCAGATCCATTTCGACACCTACCATGTCGATGGGTGGGATATCCTCGCTCTCCAAAAAGCCAGGGGTGTTGAAACATCCTCCAATGAGTGCATTCTCGTTTCCGCTGGGCCACACCACGACCATGCAGTCTTCTTCGGCCTGTTGCATCCAGCCCGTGTAAAAGGCCGAGCCCAAGGGACAGCTCCCCTGTCCGTGAACATCCAAGACGAGCGGAGCTTTTGTGATCTCCGCAGCGCTGCAAGATTCTGGAACGTACACATAAAAGCAGCGTTCCACGGTTTCAGTTCCATTTTCAGTGAGGGGAACATCGATGCAGGTGTATGGGATGGATTTCCCAAAGGCACCCGCCAATATGTCTGGGGCGAAGCTACAGACACCCTCCTCCACCTCTTCCGCGGCCACCCATCGATGCACACCGCTAAGGTACATGCAACTGAGAAAAATCAATGATCGATTCATCGAGAAAATCATTTTAGATTTCAATAATTCAGTTCGATGACTTACAAAGAAATACTGTGTCAAGCTATGGGATTAACGACGAGTGTCAATTCCAACATGCAGTAAAAGCAGAGTATTCAATAATACCACGGTGGTGTGGAAGAAAAATTTGGGTCGTCGGCGAAAAAGATTTGCCGCCGTCCATGATGGAAAAATGGATGCAGATTGACACGACCCTTGTGCACGTTTTGTGCAGTAAAATGAACGCACGAAGGTCAACTCCGACTGGTCACTCGGAACCTCGTGAAGCTCGTAGAGAACCGAGTTCATACGAACACGGTTTGACTTCATACGAAGCCGGTTTTCAATTGAATCGAACTAATCAGTTAGCACATACAATTTAACGGCTGTTTGATTAGCTCGACTAAACTGAAAATACGTCAGTCGAACTAATCAAACAGCCGTTAAATTGTATGTGCTAATTGATTAACTCGATTCAAAATATAAATTGGAGAGCCATTTTTGGTTCATACGAACACGGTTTGGGTTCATACGAACCCGTTTTTAAATGAATCGAACTAATCGTGGAGCACATACAATTTAACGGCTGTTTGATTAGCTCGATTAAACTAAAAATATGTTAGTCGAACTAATCAAACAACCGTTAAATTGTATGTGCTCCACGATTAGTTCGATTCATTTAAAAAACGGGTTCGTATGAACCCAAACCGTGTTCATATGAACTCGTTGGAGAAAACTCCAACTCTAATACCACATCATTTAAACTAAAAATCTTGGCGACCTCACATCAACCACCATTCTCTTGCATCATCTGATATTCTGCAACATCATCATCTTCACTTCCCTACCAAAATCAGCGTCCCCTTCTATTCTTAGAGCCCTTCGGCGCTGCTATAGCGAATGGGACAAAAAGAAAGAAGACTAGATTCCTTTGATCGAAAGTACATTCTGCCTATCTGAGTGTCTGCATTAGAAGCTGGTTTCTTAGATTAAAAGACAACGAAAAAGGCGCGGAAATGTTGAAACCAAAAACCTTGCTGCCGATACTATCGTTGTCGGCGCTATGGTTGTTTTTCTTGATGGTTTGCCTGTCGGAATCCTTTGTCACTGTTTCTCTGGGAAGAGCGGCCTTTGACACAAATAACGTGGCTCCGAAGAAATTGCCAACGACGATAACACCAAGCGTTTCTGTCGCAGCCTCTTCTGCCACGAGAATAGCGGCTTCGATCGACGGAAAAGACAACGAGGATTCTCAGTTGGCAACCGCGACAGCCATTGCAGAAGAATGGATTCGAAATTTCTCGGGGGCACTATCGACTGGTAAAATCGACGATGCCGTTGCTTTGTTTGTGGATGATCCCGAGGAGGAATATGTTGGACCTCTTCCACAAGGTAAAACGCAAAAACAATTTCCGCCCTTTTGGAGAGACATGGTAGCATATACCTGGAACATTGCTACTCTCGAAGGAAAGGAATCCATCCGTGACATGCTGCAAAAGACGCTGAAAGACAACGCAAGCACAATGTCCTGGAAACTTGCAGAACCAAGACCCTCTGGCCGCGATTCCTTTCCCCCACCACTCAAGATCACGGCAGTTGGCGACGATGACGATGCTTCGATTTGCGAGTTTTGGTGCGATATCACAACCACTGAAGGCACGGGATACGCACACGTTCGGTTGGATACAAAAACAAAACGGGCCACCACAGTTTTAACCACTCTTCTGGAACTCCACGATCAACCTTTCCGAACGAATGAAAGGAGGTCACGAGGCTCAATGCCCGGGCCAGTTTCGGGACGATCGTACTTCCACGAACTACGCCACCATCAAATCCAAAATGGTGACGGAGAAGAAGAATATCACGTGGCCATTGTCGGTGCAGGCCAGGCCGGATTGAGCTTGGCGGCACGCCTCGAAGCGATGGAGGTTCCCTACGTTTTGTTCGAGGCGGGTTCTTCCCCTGGTTCATCATGGCGAAATGCTCGGTATCCAAGCTTGCATTTGCACGATCCCGTCTGGTACCAGCATTTGCCCTACCTGGAATTCCCAAAGACATGGCCGGTGTTTACACCCAAGGACAAGCTTGCAGATTGGATGGACGCCTATGCTACCTTGATGGATCTCAATCTCCAAACGAATACTAGAGTCACAAAAGCTGCCGAGGAATACGAGGGCAAAGAAAAGACATGGCGAATCGAAACAATTTCCACCAATAGCGAGGATTCAGATAGTGCCAAATCGTCTGTAATTCGTGCCAAACATGTCGTCTTTGCTACTGGAAATTCGTCTCGTCCGAAAATTCCCAGTTTCCCGGGGGCATCGTCCGTCTTCAGTGGTATTCAGCTGCACACATCGCGGTATACCGGAGGGAAAGTCTTTGCTGGGAAAAAGGTTGTCGTAATTGGATCGAATAATTCCGGATTCGATATTTGCCAAGATCTCTGGGAACAAGGGGCAGGCTCTGTCACAATGATCCAACGCACGGGGAGCATGATCGTTTCCAGCGACTCAGTCTTGAAATACGGGCTGTTTTTATTCAACGAAGATCCGCAATACCACCACGAAGATGCTGACCTTCTCCTGACCACAACCCCGTACAGAATCCTCGCCGAGGGTGGTGGCTGGGAAGCTGTCACTAACAAAATGAAAGACAACGATCGAGACTTGATTGCAAGGGTAGAAGCATCGGGATACAAATTCGATTACGGATACGAGGGGACGGGTTTATTTGCCAAGAGTGCTACCGAGGGTGGAGGCTTTTACATCGACGTTGGATGCGCCGAACTCCTGGCTCGGAAAGATGTTGGGGTGAGGTATGCAAACGTGGAACGATTGGAATCGGACGCCGTTGTAGTGTTCAACAAGGATTCGGGTGAAGAAGAGCGACTCCCAGCGGATGTGGTGGTGTATGCTACGGGATTTGATACGATGGAATCCTACGTAGAACAAATTTGTGGTCGCGAAATCGTCGAAAAGGTGGGGAAGGTGAGTAATAAACAAGACGCCAGCGTTTCCATTGCGGCAATGTCTCATTGTGTAAGTATCTTGCTGACTTTTGTTTCCTTGTGCTTTGCGATATTTAAATATTGTTAGACTTGGGGTTTGGGATTGGATTACAAGCCCAACAAGGATCCTGGACCCTGGACGGGAGAACTTCGAAACATGTGGAAACCAACAAACGTTGAAGGTCTTTGGTTTCACGGTGGAAACCTAGCCCAATGCCGACACTATTCCAAGTTTTTGGCGTTGCAACTTGCGGCGAGGTATGGGGGCAAACTTGGGGGAGATGTGGACAACAACGTGGCGGAACACCGAATGGAATCATCATCCTCGGCGCTGATAGGGGAGGACAGAGTCTATGGGATTCCTCCGCCGGCCTTTGCCGAAAGAGCGTCGGAACAAGAGATTCCCTCGTCTATCGCTTCGGTGATATAACTTGATACTCTGGTGGAAGTTGCACACCTTTGCTATTGCAACAACAACAATAAGAAACTTTGAATAAGAACAGAAGCACTCTATAGTAGCTAGTCAGCATAAAAAGAACATCGTTTCCTTCCATCAGGAGCAGAAAATACGTTCTCGTCTCATCTGGGTATTGCACCTACTCAACAATAGTACATCCTATGATTATGGTGATGGGGTATGTGACTCAATTATTCTTCTGTCAGCTGCAAAGAACAATACAAAATGGTACGGAAAGTATTCGCGCGCATTTTTGTCATTTTTCGGGACAAACGGCCTGTTAACCGTTTACGACTACAATCATCCAAAGAGAATTAAGGTCCGAAAAATTATTCAAAAAAGAACCCGTGTCGACCAGGCGCATTTCACGACTTGGCGCCAACTATTTGCGAAGGAACCGCGAAGGAACACAAAAAATGAAGCCGGCGCCGTCTTTCCCGCTTCGGTAATTCCTAGCTATCGTGATTTGAATTTGACACCTAGATCAGTTTTCGCGGGATCGAAGGGTGGGAAAATAGTGGGGACATATGCTCAAACACGCGTTTTTGTTCTTCAGCTGGTATCTTCTTCAAGCCTTCGAAGAACTTGCATTGAAGACCATCATTCAACAGAAATTTGAATGCCGGGCATCCGATTATCGCCCAAGCCTGCACAAGACAACAGAAATAGGTATAATATTGATCTTGTGAGAGGGCGCTCCCAACGTCGAACAACGCAGCTGAGCTCAAACATCGGCGCCGAATTCATTTGTCTATCACTTGTCAATTATTTGTCATACCATTATCTCACCAATTCCTTCAAAGCAACCTCAATCGTCGCCATGAATATCTCCGTGGAAAGAGAGGCGTCCTTTGAGGCCTCCACTCGATCAAAGTTCTCTGTTGAAAGAGAAGCATCCTTCGAGGTCTCCAATCGAAAGATGAAGAGACCTTCTGTCGAAGACACAATCATTGAGTCTCCTGTCGTCGAAAATGACGCGAAGAAATCCGACGTCGGTACCAGTCCGACGAAAGTCATGGACTTTGTCGCAGGATACCCGGACCAATTTGTCACTCCTATCAAGAGCAAGATTGATCCTAACCTTTCTTGTGACAGTTTCGATCCTTGGGGTGATGAAGGCGAAGAAGACCAGCGAGAATCTACACCTGTAGACTTTACGCCGTTCGATCCTTCTTCTGGCAGCGACGACGACTCCTCTCCCAAAAAGGTCTTGTTTCCCGAAGATGCTAAACCAAAGGAAAACAGCATCTTGGCGGAGCATGACTGAGGTAAAGAAAGCAGACTGTGTAGATGACAACGGGTTTCCTAACATTTCCTCGACTTCCAGTTTGTACAGCGCTTCCGTCTTGCCAGCGGAATTTCTCGAGCAAAAGAAAGATGAAAAACAAGAAAATCGTTTTCAACAATGGCTGAAACAATTACCGGAGGGAGCACGCTGTCAAAGCCATGCATATCCGAAGGCAGCTTTTGTCGTGTCAGGGTCAGGGGGCGACTTCGGTCGTCGTTTTCGAGGACGGCGTCGATCCTTCCGCTGTCGAAGAAAAGCCCAAGCCTCCGGAGGGTAGCGAAAGCGTCTTTACGTATAGTTCCCTGAAGCAATTCTCCGCTTCGGTGATCACGACCACCCAAGATATGCTCAGCAGGCAATCCAAGGCTCAGTCTGAGGAGCAACCACAGACGGAAGATAAATCCGTTGCCACTGAAACTCCCACCGTCACTCCCACCTGTCACTTCAACCAGATCCATCTTCCAGAAGCTTACTTTCTCCAGCGAAGAGCCTTCGGATGTACTGAAACTTTACATCGATCTTTACGAAAAATCTGCTTTCGAAACATTGATGTCAAATTTGACTGGCAACAACCAAGTTAAAGAAATTCACGTGTTCCGCTCGTGGGAACAAGAAGGCAAAGAAGGCAAATCGGATCGAGCCAGGACTAAGGAAGATATTGGGCTTCTTTTCAAGACAATAGGATCGCTTCCGAATCTCCAAACTCTCAATTTGGCTAACTTTCTCGCAATTGATGTTCACTTCGTTTGCTTAAGTGAATGGCAAAACGCGAATTTGAAGAATATCAGAATTCACCTCTGCAAGGGAGCTCTGTCGAAGCGATTGCTTAGTGTGTTGGCAAAACTTCCTGCTCTGAAGGATCTCACACTGGAGATGAACAACAGTTTTCCATTCCACATTCTTCTACACAGCGCCTACTCTTGAGACGCTTACGATTGTAGAGAATGGCTTTGATATCGACAATTTGCATGCAATGGAAATCGTCCAGGAAATTCCAAAGAATGAGACTCTTAAGAAGCTCATCATCGAGCCTTCCATGAAACCCCGTACATTCAAGCTCCTTTTGTCTGCTCTCAGCAAGAACATGAGTATCGAGGAATTCAAATTCTCTCTTCTCCCGGGACCGGAAGCCGATACCATCCGTGTCATGAACGAGCTTGCTCGAACGTTGATGAGCAATGCTGCCCTTAAGAGCATCCAAAATCTGGATTATGAGAAACTCGAAGTAGTGGACGATCGAACTTGCGACGCCTTGATGAAGGCTCTTTCGGAGAACTACATTATCGAAGACTTCCTCGTGTTTGACTGAGGAACCATGGTTTAAAGACCGAAAGGAAAGAATCTTGAGGGAGAACAAAATGGAATACGAATCCCTGCTTCCACATGTATTTCAAGTGCGGGAATGACGACGTCGATGACAGCGCTGCTGATGATTCTACCGCCGCCTCTGCCGCCCGAGGTATTGCTTCTCTTGGTGACGGGGTACAACGTGTTGCCACTGGTGCATTGGACCTTGTCGGTCTTGGTCGCAAATGAAGATGGACAATACCCATTGGAACCGATCGATGTTACATCATTTTAGAAATCGTACATACTAATATATAAAAAAAGTAAAAATCGAAGAATTACACAACATCATTCATTGCTATCCTACCTCATGTGTAAGACATAAATACTATGAGTATCTACTCTGGGTATGATGAAACAAAACAATAATATGATGCCCGAAGATATTTTCTTTCCGTTGCCAATAATGAAAAATCAATTATTCTTCCAACTCACCTGTCGGATTGATCCTTCTATGATTCCACAAGTTGTGACGAGTGGCTATAGCAACAACAACATCTCCTGTTGATAAGGTTACACTGTTCCTTCTCTTGCGAACAACTAGTATTGTATGTGGTGGCTGCCAGCAAACCAAAACGCATTGCTATTCCTGGTGTTGCTGATCAAAGCTGCCGTCATCGTTTCTGCCATGACTTCGCAACCGCAATCCAACCACCAAAATGTTCTCCTCGCATCCAGTCGGCTGGTGCCTTTCTTTGGTTCCGTAACGGTGGCCCATCAAACCAGAAAGAAGGTTTTCGATCTCCTCAGAGAAACGATGGCACGAAGGAAGGACAACGAACGATCCATGATTGTGGATATTTCTGCCACCACCTGGAATTGGGACACAGTACGCTATTGTAGCAGGAACACCGCAGCCCAGTCAAAGTTGTCTTTGCCAACAAGGAAACTTTAATGAAGCACGTGTCTCTGGATGATTCCTGGAATCGTACAAAGTGGAAGTTTGGTACCTCAACCATCGGAGGCTGGCGGGGTTTGTGATTCCGAAGAAGAGATGCCGCCATCGATGGTGTGGGTACCCAAGGGCGCCAAGCTGAAGAGTGTCAACAAACAAGACGATGGGATGGAGGAATTTGTGCTGGAAGCACCCATTGATCCCAACGACGATCGATTGGAGCACTGGGAACAAGAGGTCTTGGGAACACAGAGGCTCTACAAAGCAAGGGCAAAGTTGGCCCACGAGAGCATGCGCAACATGATGCGATTTTACGACTTGGATCGCATCATTTGTTGGGATCTCAGCTGGGGAATCTGGGAGGCTCTTCGTAGCAGCGAAAAGAATGATGACGATGGATTTCCAAGCATGACTCTGGTGAAGGAAGGCACAAACGGAATTCCGTTTCCGTCTTTCACTGGGGAGAGCGACGACGAAACCATTCAATCGCTGTACGACTGCTGTCGACCTATCAGTCAGACGCTTCTTGCCGAAACTTTAAAAAGCGTCTCTGGATACTATTTGGTCGGAGGGAATACATACACCATGTCCTTGTTCCATCACATGTGGGACCAACAAGGTGACGGCGGAAGTGAAGAACACAAGATTGGACACATGCAGCTCCTTCGAAATAAGCTTGCGGAAGGAACATTGTTTTATATAGGACACTCTGCCGGAGCGATCATGGCTGGTCCCAATATACTTACCGGCTACCTTCAAAGGGATCGATGCCTTTTCCATCGTCACCCAACCCTACAATGAGCCGTTTGTGAGGTTGCCTCCATCGGAAACACCAGAAACCTTTTATGCTAAAGAGAAAAACAATATTTTGAAAGCCCGCACCAAAATGCTCGAGAAGATGAACGAGTATGATGCCTGGAGGGGATATAACGTCATCGAGGGCTTAGCGTTTCCCCACTATGACTCTCGCCCACGGTTTGCCTCCTTTCCACAATCCGCCGAAACCTATCTGCGTGCCACCGATGAGGAAGGTCGATTCCACCAAATGAATGGTTCCCTGTTGGTTGGCTCCGAAGCGAACGAGAGAATTGAACCCAAAGACGTAACTGTGGTCCGAGAGGACACAAATGCAAAACAATTGCCGTGTTATCCGATTGCCAATGGACATTCCATCGTTTTCGAATATGGAGGATTGAAGCTTGTCCAAGCCCTTTCTCCGGAAGAGGAGGATCGGGGGACATTACACTGGGACTTCTTATATGCCCAATGTATCAGGATAAGTACTATCTTCAGTATGCACCTGGTAGAACCCAATTCATGGTCGGAGCTTTTACCAATGATGAGAATACCATGGCAGGCGATCGTTCTTCGACATCCGAGTACAACGGAGCAAGGATATTTTCTCGTCTAGATGCTTTGGGACTTCCAAACCCTGTGAAAAGTCGCAAAGGAGACCAAGGCAGGCTTGTTTCGATCTACATGGCTACAACATGTTACTAAACGCTAATATTGAATTTTTACTCTACTTCTAAGATTGCGAGATATCATCATAGCTAGTTAGGGTTTAGACCTGTATATTGGCTCGTGACTAACTTCAAGTGTGATTAGAATCACATGTTAGGTTCGCTTGCTTGGGCGCGCATGTCAAAATTGCGCCTTTTTCTTCAAATTCAAACTGAAAAAGTCTGAAAATTCAAGATTCACAAATCAGATGATGCAACCAACCATTGATGAAGCAGTTTGTGGTCGATAGAAGTAGTGTGTCATCGAAGTTGATGTTGTTTCACATCATCCTTCAACAACATCGGAAGTGAAAGATAGGCTTTTCAGTGGAGATAGTGTCTCGCTGTTGAAGTCCATCTCCAACAAACTACGTATCGTAAATTTCAGAAACATCGTCGAAAATGCAGGAAGAGAAGGTGAATAATTTGGCCGAGCGACTCAAAAGTTGTCCCCAAGCTTGAATGCAATTTCTTGTTTCGGAGACTCTACAATACGAATGATACCGTATCTGAAATCACATTTGAGGAAAGTGATTTTTGGAAGAGAGAAGTTTCTGAGGATTTGTACTTTGCTGCAAAACGGTTCGAAAACAATGTCAGTGCAAACTATGAGCTATCCGAAAATCTTCCAACGGTATTATATCCCGAAGATAGATTAGTGGAGCCTATTCGGTGTACCTCCGACGGATTTCCCGATTTTGATCTTCCACAGTCCCCCACTGAACGTAGAGACAATACCATGAACAGGGCATTGAAGAGTTCGAGTTTCTTTCCAAACTTAGACTTCGAAGTAGACCGAAAACGCAACCAACCGAAAACAGTTTAAGCGCGGGATTCCAAAACTAGAACCAATTTCCGACAAAGAAAACTCCTTTTCTAGCCAATCGACGGATATTGTTTCCGATTTTGACTTTGGACCAAGCATCTTCCAGAAAGAGTCTGAGCATGAAATCGAGGAAAAAGCTGTTGACAAGTCGAGCAATTCTTCGGCATTCCCATCACCAAGAAGAGTCTCCTTCGACCTAGACGAAATCCATAAATTCTCAGATGTGAAGACCGCCAAATCTTTGAATCTATACGTTGACGAATACCCACAAACAAGTTTTTTCTCTCTGTTGGACAGTCTCCAATCGAATTATGTGGTCGAACGGATTGAGGTTTTTCGCAAACGCACAACCCATGAGGAAATAAGAACTCGAACGCTCGAAGACATGGACAACCTCTTTCATGTTATAAACGAGCTTTCAACGCTAGCGGAATTGGTCGTCTGGAACTTTCATCCCGAGGAACTCTCGAGTTTGTGCCATGGAATTTCAGACAAAATGTCGATCAAATATCTTCAATTGCATATGGAATGTGGGACCGTCGACCAGCAAACATTGGAAATTATCAGTTCGATGCCATCCTTGCTTGCCTTGGAATTGGAGGTCACCGAAAGTTTTCCGGTGTGGTCTCTACTGGAATCGAATTCATTGATTTTATTAGGAGTCTTTTCTACCCGATTCGACTTTGATCCGAACGACGTCCTTCGGCTGGCCACTAGGATACGAACGAATTCCGTTCTGCGAGTCCTCGATCTCGAGCCTCGCATTCCAAGCTGGTGCTATAGGGGCCGTGATGGCATCGCTGCGATTTTCACACACTAGCCAGCTAGAAACCTTTCGGTTTTCTTGCCAAAACGACAACGAAGAACAGGGTGACGCTTGCGTGGAAGAAATCCTGAAAACGATAGACTATGAGACATCGCTTCGAGTGCTTTGGAATCATTCTTCCAAATCCTTTCTTGTCAGCGAGGAGATGCGAAGGAGAATCAAGGAGGTAGTGAGTCGAAACCTTTCTTTGAAAGAATTTCATCTTTTCGGGTATAGAGACGAAGAGTGCTGACGAGAGGAAGTCTTTGTCGGAAATTCGTCCGCCCGTGAGGTGTAATCTACTATCATGTACATAATTCTTTTGATACTATTTTTATAACTGATAGCTAATCGATTCCTTAATAGAAAGACCGCTACTGAATACTTCGTCACTGTCCCGAACTAGAAGCATTAGTGTTAATTAAGGTAGAGGATGCATAATCTTGTGATCTGGGCATCAGAGTTTTGGGACGATGAATTCTTGAGTCGAAGGAGTCGAGTCAACCGTAGGATTGATGGAAAAGATCACAACAAGAACATTGTGAATCGTCATGTGAAAGCGAAATGAGAATTCTCAACAATCACAACTTTGCCCTCGCATAATTCAGTTTCTGTGACAGCATGATGGTTCCTGGTGTGTTTCGTCATTGCGATATTGTTATCTCTGAGCGTTGGGGGATGCTCGACTGGAAGAGGATGGCTCAAGAAAACAATTGCCGAGGAGATTAGGACACGAACGACATTTTCCATCATCCCTTTGGGCAACGCATATCGATGATGAGGGCAGGCCACCGAGTTCCACCGAGCTCTACTTTGAACAAGACATGGACCACTTTGGTCCATCTCCCGGAACCTACATGCAGCGTTACTTTGTGAGCGATGTTCACTATGACAATGACAGGTGGGCCAATGTTCTTTTACCTCGGAAACGAAGCCGATGTGACACTTTACGTCAATGCAACAGGCCTGATGTGGGAAAATGCTGAAGAATTCGGGGCACTAGTAGGTATTTGCCGAGCATCGGTATTACGGAAAGAGTCAGCTATTTCCAGACGACCCGCTTTCGAATATGAGCTATCTGTCTTCCGACCAGGCACTGATGGACTATGTAACCCTCATCGAGCATCTCAGAAAGCAATACGGCATGCAAGAATCAGATGCAGTTATTGGCTTTGGGGGATCGTATGGCGGAATGCTCGCATCGTGGGCACGGTTTCGTTATCCGCACGTGTGGGACGGCGTGATTGCCGCATCGGCTCCGATACTTGCATTTGAGGGATTGGAAGACTTTTTCGACCCAAGCTTTTTCGCGGATGGCCTGGTGTACGATGTCAGCACCGCGGGGGGAGTGTCTAGCGAGTTTTGCGAAGGCCAATATTCGAAAGGCATTCGGGGAGGAACGAGCACTCTTGAAATTGAACGATCCGGCCCTCGTCCGCTCAAGCTTCCAGCTTTGCGACGACGATGATACTGCCGATGACGATCTAGGGGAAAGCGCTATGAATTGGTTGAACGACGCACTCGCGTACATGTCAATGGGAAATTTTCCGTATCCCAGTGGTTACATTCTCAATGGTGACGGTCTCCTGCCCGCCTTTCCGGTTCGTGCTGCTTGCGAATACCTAGCGGAAGATTTGACGGGTGAAAACCAGGTCGAGGACTGGCTCATGGGATTGGCATCCTTCGCTGGCGTATACTACAACTACACGAACGAACTCGAATGCAACCGGATATCTGCCCCCTGTGAATAATGCATCCTCGATCGTCGATACCTTGTGGGACTATCAGTATTGCTCCCAATTGTTCATGGTTCGGTGGCCAAGGACCTGACAAGTACGATATTTTTTGGGACGCTCCCTGGGACGGCGATGATACCGCAAATCGATGTTTGGAAAAATACGGCTTTGAACCGGATCGCAAGCACATTGCCTATTCGTATGGGACACCATCGGACTGGGCAACGGAGGCATCAAATATTGTATGGTCTCAAGGCGAGTATGACCCCTGGCGCGGGGGAGGAGTGCAAGAAAGCTTGAGCGACTCGTTGATTTCCTTCGTCATTCCCGAATCTGCGCATCACTTGGATTTGTTTTTCTCTCACCAAGACGATACAGAAGAAGTCCTCGCTGCCCGTCGCCGGGAAGTCCAAGAAATTCGACGATGGATCGAAGAAAAGAAAGAACTGTTTCGAAGTTCGGATGATGGCGCAAAGGAAGTCACGGATGTGAAATGAATCTACGAGAATCTGGCGGAAACCATTTTTGTTTCGCAGTTGAGGTGTTTCTACCGGACATTTTCCTTCTTGATGCCCAAGTGATGCATCAGACGGACTGTTGGTACGTACATGCGATTGTGAATCAAATATTGTACGGAACAATGTCTTTGCTTCGAATAGGGAAAAAGAATCCAGCCGTCATTGAAGGAAAATCTACCAGTTGAACTGTTTCAAAATTGGTTTTGCAAAATTAACATTATTTTTATCAGTTTATCAAATGAATTATGATACAATCAGTGATTATTGTGTTCGACTTGAATGGCAATTATAGCGATGGTATTACGCGGTAGGCATGAGGTTGCCTTTTTATGGAAAAAATTTAGAAAAATGCTCTTGACAGTTCCATCGGTGTATAAGCCTATTGGGTAGGTAGCGCCACGTTCTTCCGGAAATAGGGTAAGTAGCGCAGCGTTTTTTGTTCTCAAAGAGAAGTACGTCTCATCAAAGAGAAAGACGTCTCATCCAAGAGAAGGACGTCTCGTATATTTTTTGGGAACATGATCAACGCTGATCGGGATACCTTGTATCGAAGAAAAAGAGCTGTGCGCTGACCATCGATGGTCTAGTGGCTTATCATTCCTGTTGTCGGCTGCCATATTTGACGAAAATTTACGGAAGCTATCCCTTCTCCCGGAGTACGACAAAAGAGAAGCAAAAAATAATTCTTCGGCATCATCCCTTGCTGCCGAGTCTCGATTGGGATCCAGTATACTGCTACTGCTATGATCGTAATCGAAATCGAAAGTGCTCGAACTGCTCTGTCTTCTGTCGTCCTTGCCGTTATCAGAAAACTGCAAACTACCACTCCGTTCCCGTAACCTTGTGGTAGGCATCTTGGCATTATCCGAAACAAGAGAAACCTTTCCTGGTATTTCCTGATGATGGCACTCTTGATCGTTTTCGCGAATGCGATTGTCGCACAAAGAGTGAGTTGATTCAGCAGAACGCGAGAACGACGATTGTTGCTGCACTACCGTTCTCTGACCATGACGAGGGGAATGAACAACACCGGGTTTCCTTTTTTCTTCATATTCCAACAAGACAAGTGGCAGAAACGACGATAACAATGTTTTCTGATTCATTTTGCAGTCACTACAATTTATGCCCGTGTTCTTGTCATGAACTGACTTCATTCAAAAACGAATGAACGAACGGAACAAAAACTGCGGTAGGCGAGTTTGTTGTGTGTGAGGTTTTCTGGTGACGGTTGCAGTTGTTCCATACTCGCATATAAAAATTGTGACAACAGAGAATACTAAGTAGAAGTCTTCCCCGGACCCACCGAGAATATTTCTTGGCGTTGGGGAAGGAAGAGAATTTTTTCGCATTTTGCGAACTGCCCATCCCGCATTGCTGAGATATATTGCTGAACGGCCAAGAAAGAAGTGGTCAATTCAGCTGTTACGCGATGAACAAACATGTTCCTTCCCACACTGGGTTCAAACTCAATTTGTCAATTATCGCAAATGTTTCAGGGCTATAGAGTTAGGCTGTACTATCGTTCGTTTTTCGCCGACCGTTGCACGAATAGTGTTCTGGTATTTTTGTTTAAAATGTTCGGCGGGCTTTCCCTCCCTATTAATGTTAGGCGGGCGTGCGATGCCTTTGGAAATAGCGTAAACCCGTAAATCCCAACTTCTCTTTTTTATTTATTCATTCGGAATACAAGAATATCTTACGTTTGATATATCATAATAATATGTAACATATGTAAATGACAAAAGTGAGATGCGAGTGTTCTGCTGAGAAGCTTCTCGACTGAAAAGAATGCGAGTCGTGTTATCTCAGTGGATAACCCGGTGTTAACTTGTCCCCGTGTCGATCCCGCAAAGGCTTCACACGTCTCGTTGTTCAATGTTCTTTTTTCTTCTGCAAAATGAACTCAAGAAGTTCTTGACGTGAACGATAGCCTGAAGCCGTCATCGTGTCTCTTTCACAAAATTCCGACATAATTTTTTCATACCTGACATCGTCACAATCACATCATTCCTTGTTTCTTTTCTTATCACAACAAAAACAAAAAGGAAAGCACCTTCGTTACAGTCAGAAAGTGCTCAAATTCGAATAAAGAAAAGCGCTTGACTAAATCATGGGCGTCGATGATACTGGCGGCGACAACACAACTGTCACTACCGAAACGGCTTCTGATGCGACTATAACGACGTCATCGGATTTTGCCGACGAAGAACCATTTCGAGAGGATGAGTCTCTTTTGTCGACGCAGTTTTCCAATACGATGCAGTCATCTGCAAACTCGCTGAGAAATCTTGCTAATTTTGCCATGGCAGCTTCCGCCGCTGCCACCAACGCAGCAACATCCGCAATCCATGACAACATCAATTACGAGCCGGTCTCGACATCTCCGTCGCCATCCCCATTGCCGCGAGAATACCCTACCCTTGCGCGATCCGAATCCGTACCAATACTGGCCAAGCTTTTGATCCCCTTCTTGTGCATTGCATGTCAGGTTATCTTTTACTATGGCCAGACAGACCCCATGTGGAAACTCCATGTAAATGCAGAAGTTGACGTTTGGGCGAATGCCACCGAATACAAGACACGCAGAGCATTTGACATATTAGGATTGGACTACGACATTCCACTCGGTATTGACGAACAAAAGGATGTCCAAACATTTACATACATGTTTGCAATTAAGGAGTTGTGGACGGCGAAAGAATTGCCCGGGACTTTTTTGCCACGTTCGGCGGCTGTCTTGCTCATTATATTTTCGGGAATTTGGCCCCATTTGAAGCTCTTGATGCTCAATATGACCTGGTTCTTCGCAAGGCATAAAACCCGCAGAACCAAAACCCTGGCATGGCTTGCGGCATTGGGAAAATGGTCCCTGGCCGATGTCCTGGTGGTGTGCGTAATGGTCGGTGTCTTGAACCTCGATTGGGTTGTCGACCCGGCTGCCATCAAGAATGGTCTCATCGACGATCTTCCGAGTATATTGACAATCATTGAAACCCTCTATACGACAGAACAAGTTTGTGACATGGGTCTCAAATTGCATTGCGCGCACGAAAAACGGGTAGCGAATAAAGCAAAGTGTAAGGCCTGCATGACATTGGTCAGTGAAGCCTTCACCCATCCCGGATGGGCACAATCGACAGGACGAACACTCCTTAATGGAGTATCAACAAGCGGAGGTGGCAAGGCTACCCTTCGAGTGGTAGGAATGAACGGAATTTACTATTTTTGCGGAGCCGTCATTCTATCTATCTTTTTGAGTTTGGCGGTCGACATCTTCGACCATCGAGCCAAGATTTTCGAACGAAAGAGAGAAGAAGAGGCAAGAGGCTGGGAGAGAGGCTATCGTGAACGCGGTGGACTGCTTTTGGGAGAACGACCCGTCCGTAGATTGAGAAACGAATCCAATGGCGCAAGGAATGTCACAAATACCATGAATTACGACATGGACGATGACGGGCTAGACGCGCCTTTGTTAGGCAATTCTAACTCAGAACCTTCTTCCGCATTGGAAATCGAGGTACCACGAGGTTCGGATGACGAAATTCCTCGCTACAGGAACAATCGACACGGTCGAAAGAAATATTTTTCTCTTTGGTTTCTGCTTGCAACCATGATCACCTTGGTCGTCGTATATCTGGCTGCCGAAATGGCAACGATGGAACGTCTGGTCTATGGCGCTGGCCCCAAACTTTTGCATGAAATTCTCGGCGTCGACTGGCAAAGACCCTACTCATTTCAAACACTCATGTGGACAACCGGTGCCGCTGGTGGATGGGATTACATGTTGATGGGAACCTTTGGACTCTTTTGCGTAGTTGGACCAGTCAGTCCGGGCTGTCTTGCTATTCCTTACCGTTTTATTGGATCATTGTTGCGTCTCGGTCAACAACTTGGCCGTGATTGTCAATTTTCTCGGATCCTTTTGTGCGTGGGAAGTCTTCTCAATCGCTACGATTATGGTGCAAATGTTGATGCCATCCATCACAGACACAATCATCCGGAATCCAGCTTGTGGTCACAATCTCCGACGACGGCTCCTGTCTTAAAATTGAATTTAATCTTGTCCCAGTCGCCTTTTCGATGGTTGTAATTGGAGGAACAACGATGGTCGGTTTGTCTTGGATAGCAACCGGTCGTGTAATGGCTGATGATAAGGAATACGATGCTCCGCTCACCAACATCGACACCGACAACAACAGAGGGGGTTCTCCCCTTTCTGGAGTCATGAGACAGAACCACAACTATGAAAGGCTGCGAGGAATCGAAGAAGGAACTGGAGGAAGCAACGGTAGCGGTGGAGAACTAGAAGAGCTAGTTTTTGAAACAAATCAATTATGAAGCAAGTGCAAATGTATCGAACAATTGCGGAACTATCAATAACGCTACTATAACTATAATTGAAGTATAGAACGTCATTCTGTTCTAGTATTCTTGTTGTAAATCAATGATGATGCAAATCAATCCACAGTAATCAATTTTTTTTCTATTCGAACCAAGTTTCTGAAAAAGTGAGTCGACATCTCAGAAGATGTACAGTACGTAACTCGAATGAGTCATTTTTATCATTCGCGCAATATTTTTTGTATCAAATCATGACGACCGTTTGGTGAAGTAGGATTTAGATAGAGGGCATATCTCATTAATTTTTTGAAAGTTTTGAAAGGTAGGCACATTCCGAGCCAGCACTGTAATTAAGAATTCAAAATACTTTTCCTTCATGCACGAACCGGGACTTCATCACAATTTGATGCATCTTGTTGATTGCACTAGAATGCCTATCGAAAAGTAGTAACAAAACATACCACCTGCTTTGTATTAGTGTTCTTCAACAGCAGGATAAATACCCACATTCGAGTAGAATCACTCCAGAAACTGTAGTCATTTGTATAACTTTGAACCAGTTCTGAAGATATCACCATGGATACAACGCTTGAAAAGAGAATGCGGAAACGCATGACATTGATTACGAACGAAAAAAATCGTACATTCAATTCCCAATTTAATAATATCACTTCGGCGAAGTCATTTGACGAGGTCAAAGATGAGCGGGAAGCTGCTTTGGGACGTGATCACAATGACTCTCCAGACGATGAAAGAGACGATACCTGCGATTCTGCCATCAAAGCAGATTGTATCAGCGACTTGAGACGTCGAAGAATTCACGAGATGACTTATCGTCGGCCATACCAAATGGAATCTACAAAGAAGAAACACAGGTTTTGGAACATTGAAGACCAGTTAAATCGACCTGCTGTGTTTCTCTCTCCTTCCTTTGACAACGCTTCGTCTATTAAAAAAACAGAATCTTCGTCCAAGAAGACTACAGCACGTGTATTGTGGAAGGACGAACAGAAACCCGAGACCCTCTTTTGCTTCCCAAAGTAACACCGAGACCGTGTTGTTGGACAATTCAGTTGAAATCGTTGATTGCGCCGATGACGAGGAGGATGAAATTATGACTCCTGTCCGCTTTAAGAAATTTATTAACAGTCGAAAGGGAAGGCGAAGGCCCTGGGCAGATTCATCTAGCAAGGTCGCCCGTTAACCAGGCTACTGTTACAGAGATTTCGACAGCAACTCAGGCATTGTCTGCATTCGCCACTAGCGCTGTTTTTGTCATGAAAGAGGCAAAGACTCCCGAAAAAGGTGAAAAAAGTAATTACCAACAGAATCGTGGAAGATTTGAACCACCTGGTTTCAAAAGAGAAGAAAAGAAGGTTACAATGAAAGAGCAAGTCTATCAGGGAACAGCATCTGCCCTGCAACTTTTCAGAGACACGGCAGAAATGGCCATGGCTGTAACCCCTGCAAACAAGCTCATCACTAAAGTTCCAACACCCAAGACGACCCATACCGTGGACAGTATCTCGAATGAAGCGGAACTTATGGTTACGAAGCTTGGCTTTGGTGAGGACAAAGACGAAGTTGTTGAAACAGTGGATGATTTCTCCTTGTGGCCATCGCTCTTCGTCGATACTGATTTTGGTTTCGAATCAAGCCCTTCACAGCCAATTGGTCTTGGTAATAAAGCAATGTTGGAGGCTCTGGTAGAAGGTGGAGCCCTTCAACGTGAGGTTGATGGGAAGAATGTCCTCAAACTTTTCGTTGATATGTACCAGAAGAATACATTTGAAAAGATTGTCGATGCTGTCAAGGAATTGAAGGGGCTGCAAGGGCTGATCCTTTGCCGTGCTCTCGACAAGAATCGAGCAACCTACCGAACAAGTCAGGAAATTGCCTCTCTTTTCGATTCGACAAGGTCACTCCAACAGCTTGATTCTGTAACCCTGTTGAATTTTGATTCGGCTTCCATGTCGAATGTAGCTATGATGATACACGACCAACCCTTGTTGTACAGACTCCAGATTCAGTTGGCTGATGGAACGTTGAACGGAGAAATTTTGGGTGTCATCGCCACGGCACCAAGATTGACCCACGTGTCATTCGATATCAAGGAATCGTGCTCCCTTGGAACTCTCACGAACTCCAAAACTCTCGAGAGTGTCTGTGTGAACTCCAGATATCTTCGATTGAAGAAAACCCACATTCGAACCTTGATCTATAGTCTCCAGACGAACTTTACTCTCAGAACGTTGGATCTTGGTCCTCCCATCAATGTTGAGCAATTCAAGACCTTGTGTTTTGCGCTTCGACAAAACTTCCGATTGGAATCCCTCCGTGTTAATGTGGACGTGAAGTCGCAACAAGAAAGCAACGTCGTTGCTATGGAACTCGCAGATTTGTTTCGAGAAAACTCCTTCTTGCTAAATGTCTGGAACTACTCGCATCAGTTCTGCGATATTAGCGCCACAAGCAAGCGCGATCTGTTGGATGCTTTGCGAAGCAACAAGTCCATGCAGGAATTCAAATTCTTTTCCGAAGACATTGGCGACTGGAAGAATCCTGCGACTGGAGCTTCGTTCTTTTTGAAGAATATCGGTACTCCGCAAACCATCGATGCGGACGACGACTTCGATGAAAATGCTTCGCTGCCCTCCAAAACTTCTACTGTGGGCTGACGAATCGCTACTACAGGAGGAGGAATGATATGCCTTATTTTGAGGTCGACTGTGCCGCATTGTCTCCCCCTTTTGATTGCTCCAACGTTAGACTGATGCGTGAAAAATTTCAAAGTTGGGCTAACAAGCACTCAATCCATGTTGGTGACAAGCGTATGGAACTTTGAAGATTGTTCAGAGTTATGATACGCGCCGCCATCTAAAAGAATATTATTTGTATTTTGTCCAAAGGGATCTTTAGCGAAGCATCGTGGCATTGCTCCCCCTTCAAAGAAACAATCGTCGGCGTGTTCGTGGACGTCGAGAACACAATTCATTATCATTATTTATAAATTCATTTGCGCAAACGCAGAATTAGTTGAATGTTAAAATTGATTCATGTTTCAAAATTCATTTGTAATAGGAAAGGGGGCTTGACCAAAATAAATCAACACAAGACGCATTATCAATTTTTGGTGAAAGAGGACCGCGCCACGAAAGAAATGGCAAACTATGGATACTCGCAATAGTAACAGAACAGTTTGAAAGCTATATATTGTGATCAGGAAGGTACAAAATTACTCTTTCACTTAATGCTTATCGAACGAATTCCAAAACGACACTCCGCAATTCTCCTGTCTGGAACCATCCCGTCAGACTATCGTCTGCTTGCAGGTTTGCATTGAAGACCGCAAGAAGCCAGGCGGAATGGCTTGAGACTCCCACTACCTTTTCGTCGCGTGTTTCGAGCCACTCCATGAACTTGTAGATTCGTTCGGTGAGCTCTGCCTTGGTCTCTCGTTTGTTGTGGTCAAAGATGGTGTCCTCTTCATCCGTCAGGAGCGAAAAGTCTACCATTGGGAACTCACTTGCCTGCTGGGAGGTTGGTCGGCCGTTTGTCGCAAACGTGGATTCCGGTCTCCTCTCGAGCCATCTCGTGGGCCACAAAGGGAATTTTCCCGACCATTTCTTTAAAGGCAATGACTCCGGTTTGGAGGGCCCTGCAGTTGGGAGACAAGGCCACCAGCTGTGGTTTTTCTTCCTCTGGCATGGCAGCAACCACTGGTTGCAGCAAGGCCTGCTTGTTCGCGTCCCTTGGCCGTCAGGGGTGCGTCCGTGATTTCGGGCATGACGTAGGGGTTTTCGGGGGTGTTGGTGCAGTTCTCCCAGGTTCGTCCCTCCTCCTTGGCGAGTTCCGCCATGAGGTTGTGGAATCCCTGGCCGTGGCGCACAAAATGGGCGTGCTTGACGTTGGAATTTTCGAGCGAGGGAGCTTCTGGGTCGTCCATCGCATAGGCCTTGACGATGAGGGGACGGTCTTTCATGGTCTCCGCCGCCTCGTACATTCCTTCCATGTGCTCTCTGTAGTCATCTTTGGAGTTGGCGAGTGCCGCTTCGCTGTGTCGGTGGTTGAATGTCATGGTAGTTTTGTCAGTTCGTTGTGCAGTTTAGATGTAGGTATTTTATGTTGCTTTGGAGTGATGCTTCACGATTCGCTTTTGCTATTGGAGGTGGATGCTCAATTGCCAATGCCTTCATGGAGGAATGAATGAATCTTCATCCGATAGTTTTGGAGAAGAAAACTTTGGCATGTGTGTACGTACGCATGCAGTTTCTTTGTCGTGCTTCACGTCATAGGCACGAATGAGTGGGTCGACTTGATCGATTCATTCAGTAACTTTTCCGGGGTCCTTTTTGTCAACCAATTCGATTCATAATGCAAACTCCAATTTGAATCGAAGAAAAAATTATTCATCAGCATGATGTGGACATAATGTGAATTGAGAATCCTATCCTTTTATCCCAGCCAAATGATTACACACACTTCTAGTTCTCAACTACATCTGTGATTGCGTCATATCCAATTTGTCAGAGGGAGAAACGATGCGTAGAAATAAACCGAAAATGAGATTATTTTCTCTTCGGTTCTCTGGCATCTCGCTATTACTGCTTGTTCTTTTTGTTGCGGGATTGGCTATCCGTGTGCAAGCCGGCGATGGGAACAATAATGTCACCGAGAACCATGAATCCATTCGCGAAATGCCTCGATCCTCGTCCTCGTCGCAACGCCCTACGATTTACACCTACTTCCAACGGATTGATGCTACCAACCGAACCACCGGAATGACCAATGACGAGGATGATGATCTCCTTTCGTTCTGGAAGGAACGGTGGGAGGCTGCGGGATACACACCGGTGATCCTTACGTCTGACACAGTGTACTCTCCAAGTTTCGAGAATCAAAATGAGTCAATCAACCAGAGCGATTTATCATCGATTACCAAAGAACGATACGAATCGGTTCGAACGAAATTAGACGCTATGCCTCTGGACGACTTTGGCAAGATCCTTTTTCGTCGATGGTTGGCCATGGCTGCCATTGGTGGTGGATGGTTTTCCGACTACGACAATTTCCCACTCTGGAACCTGGATAACGAAGGATCGATGTCACGAGACGAATTGCATCTTCCGACAAAAATGACCGTGTACGACGTTTTGTCTCCCACGCTGGCATCCGGATCGGGAATCGAATGGCTGGAGACTTTGGAGGCTCTTCTGGACGATACGATTCAAAACTGCCCTCCGCGAAGCAATTGTTTCTACTCGGACTCGTTGGCCATCCATTCCCTGAAATCCAATCACCACACCATGGCACCCAAGACAGGCCGCAAGGTAGCCCTTCCATTCGAAAACGACGACCGCATCTCTTTCAATGATCCCGATCTTTGCTCCAAGAGAGCATTTCGAAAATTCACGGTTCATTTCAGTCCCGAGGCTTTGCAGCGGGGGAAAAATGTCCCACCGAAGGATCGCCATCCCAAACACCGATCCAGACTGGCAAGGGGCTGGCTTGATCGATGGCAAGAGCTCTGCCACAAAAAGACGATTGCTACGGAAACAACGGAGGAATCAATATAGTTCATTTGTAATGCAAAACTTCTCTAGTTTACGTTCTCATTGTGAAAGCAAATGATGATGATGTATGCGTGTGCTAATTAGCTCGGCAAGATTTTTAGTTTTTAAATGATGTATAATTAGGGTTGGGGTTTTATCGAACGATTTCGTATGAAGACGTTTTTCAATTTTGAATCGAACTAATCCGTTAGCACATACAATTTAACGGCTGTTTGATTAGTTCGACTGACGCATTTTGAGTTTAATCGAGCTAATCAAAAAGACGTTAAATTGTATGTGCTAACTGATTAGTTCGATTCAAAATTAAAAAAACGGGTTCGTATGAACTCAAACCGTGTTCGTATGAACTCGGTTTTATCGAACGATTTCGTATGAAGACGTTTTTCAATTTTGATTCGAACTAATCAGTTAGCACATACAATTTAACGGCTGTTTGATTAGTTCGACTGACGCATTTTGACTTTAATCGAGCTAATCAAAAAGACGTTAAATTGTATGTGCTAACTGATTAGTTCGATTCAATTAAAAAAACGGGTTCGTATGAACTCAAACCGTGTTCGTATGAACTCGGTTCTCTACCAGCTTCCTGTGTGGATAGCGTGAACTTACAAAAATGACGAACATACCGACCAAAAAGTAGTCGAGTAGTTCAAACATAAATGAATAGATTGCGGAACTCCTGTAAGGGAAGAAAAGATTGGGAAACAATAAGATTGTGTCAAATAAGATGAGATTCGAAACAAGGAAACGAAAACTACCTGGCTGCGAGTAATCAAACAATTGTTAGCGAAGATAGATAGAAGTATCCGACATTCTCTGACTGGGTCCATTGTCGTTCTTGTTCGATCCAAACATCCGAAGTTTTGGGACAAAGGCCACTCGTTGCCTGCCTTGAAAAACCCAGTGATGCCTGGTGGTACTATGCAAGGGCCCCTTTTCGCCTTGTACGCGTGTCGTAATTGCGGAAAGAAATATCATTCCCAAGGCATCACAAGTCATGAGAAAACTTGTCTTCCCGTATATACTCGTCGGGAAGATGCCCGGCCCGATTCTCTGGTGACTTCAAATTCTTCTCCGACAATGGAACCGAGCGCACGATTTGAATTCCCCAAAATGTTGTACAAAATGCTCGAAGACTGCACGTTCGACGAGCAATACTGCGATATTATTTCCTGGCAGTCGCACGGGTTGGCCTTCAAGGTCCATAACCGAGACGAACTAGAAAAGATTTTGTCGCGTTGGTTCCGGGAAAAGTACGAATCTTTTCGATGTCTATTAGAACAATGGGGATTTTTGAAACTAGCTCGGGGGAAAGACCGTGGGTGCTGGTACCACAAAAAGTTCTACTATCATCAAGACAGTTCTATTCATTCCAAAATGAACTACGAAAACGTCAATAAAGATGATTTTGTTGAGGCCATGCCAGAGTATCTTTCTTTTCGCGATGAACCAGATTTGGAAAAGGAGTCGACCAAAGACAACAGAATACGACTCTCCAAGAGAAAGAGAGTGCCAGATGAATTTCTTGAGAAAGATTCGAAAAATCAAACTTTGGAGCCGGACAGTGAGAGAGTTAAGACCATGTTGCAACGACATCGTCCGTCAGCCCTAAAGAAATGTCAATACTGCAACCAAATCTTCACGGCACAAGGCTTCCCAGCACACGAGAGATACTGTAGAACTGTGTTCGAGTCTGCCGGTAGAATGGCGAAGAAGAGGAAGACTATGGACGACGAGAGCGATAGTAGTGACAATTACGATGAGGTGAGTGATCAGGACTCTCTGAGCGAAAGCGACGGTGAGAATGACGAAGATGATGGCGACAACGACGACAAAGTAAAATGCAGATATTGCAATATTGCCTTCAGTAAATACGGTTTGAAAACGCACGAGATATGGTGCAAGAGAAGCTTGGATAAAAGCCCTGAACCCCTAACTTCACGTGGTGACCGCCTCCCGTGCATGTATTGTGGTGAGTTATTTTCTAAGTTCGGCCTAAAAACTCACGAAAAACATTGCAAAAATTATGATGACCAGCAGCGGGATAGCTTGAGGCTGGGAAGATCAAAAGTAAACGAGAACCAGAATGACAATGACAAAGAAACAAAACGCAAAGGCTCGGTGCTATCCGATGACTCTTCAGTTGATTCAGTTGAATCGGGTTGTAGAATTTGCGGGTTCGATGACGATCACGCCAATCTTCTGTTATGTGAAGGATGCGACACAGAAGTCCATACCTACTGCCTTACTCCTCCACTAGAAAAAGTACCGACCGGAGACTGGTTTTGTGGTAAGGATGATATCAATTCCAGTCGACTGACATCAACTTGGTGAATTCTCTATGAGTTAGTTTTCTTACTTTTACTCGTCCCCTTCGAAAAATGAAATCACAGATTCTTGCAAGCTACGAATGGGGAAAGCTGAGGAAGAATTTGGAAGTCTTTTTAGAAATGTTCCTCCCGAAATGTCAGAACGATTTGGAGAGATATGTTTCGCCAAGAGCGCCGAAAATGCTCACTGGTGGCCGGCTTTGATCTTCGACCCTCGATCCTTCCTACACAATCGCGAAGTCGTAGATTTGGCACGCAAGAATCTTGGCAAACGATACCTTGTTTTCTTTTTCGAAAACCAAGATGCATTTGCGGCGATTCCAAAGAAATGGATCATGACGTGGGATCAAGCCGTTGAAAAGGAATATGACAAAGGTAGATCTGTCCGAAAAGCTAGCAAGGCTCGAAAGGAGCAATTCGAGAGAGCGATGAAACTTGCAAACGGAGCGAATGAAGAAGGTTCTTCCCATGATTCGGAATCGGATGATTCGGAATCTGATTCCCAATCAGATAGTGAAAGCTCGTCGTCTCCTCGTATCCCAAGAGTCATCGGGGTAGAACCTACTATCTTCGATTTACGGCCAGATTTCGATTGGAAACCAATACGGAACGAGGTGCGTCGGGAAGTCGAGGCCGCGAGCCCTTCAAAATACCCCGAGACGGTGGAAGATGAAATTACCGTGGCACGGAGAGCATCGGGGAAATCGCAGGCGCAAATGTTCATGTCAGGGAGACACTTGTATATTGGGTTGTTTTCGGATCATCTCAAAGCGGCTTTAGCTGTGAATCTCTTCCGAGATAAAATGAAAGCAGCAATGGATGCATTGGGCAAAGCGAAAAAGGCACCGAAAAAAAGATCACGTCGCAAGAAAAGGACTGTTGTTGATGCACCTGACGTTGTAGGATCTTCACAAACAGAGGTTGAATTCGGGACCTTTACTGACAAAAAACCGATAGGTTGGAGGTCTCGATCGGTTAGAAAAGCAAACCGTGAAACGAACAACAATACCGAAATTGATCATATTTTACAATCACCGCAACCAAAATCCCTGCCGCAATCAGATGAAATGGATAGCGAACAAAACCTTCCTGAGAAAATAACAACGCCTCCGCCTCCACCTATTTCTGATCGTGAACGAAATGAGCTACTCTTGAAAACATCGCTTAGCCAATATTATCTTCTTCCTCTATCACAGCTTTAAGGATACGAATCACGTTAAGAAGATGAAGTCTACAACCTTTCCTGATTGTCACAATTGTGAGTTGTCGAGGTTGTTCGAGAATGATATAGATCCAACAAGTGACGAGCATTGAGCAGAAGAGACTCTTTGTTCTTAAAACCTACAATAGTTGTTGAGTTAAACGAAGAAATAATTCTATTTTATTGACAAGTAAAAGGCACAAATGATCGTATTTCTAACACTTTACTTCCATTGCGAGACCTAAGCTACACTGTAATGTTAGGGCTCTCTAGCTAGTTGTAGAGCTGACCGACAAAATCAATAAAACATTCTCAATTTTTTCCATTTCTCCAAACCCCATCTGCTCATAACCTGATTAACGAGAGAACCAAACTCCAATCGCGGCCAAGCGCGTGCCGAGATTTGAAAAAAATCTCGTCGAGATAGAGTCATGGCAAATGACGAAACTCAATTTGCCGACGTTGCTTGACTTTTTCCACTTTTAATCGTTCATCACATCATTGAGGTCGGCGCCGACGGTTCTCAGGCCTCGTTTCGACGCCGGATTCATTCGGAATTGATCACTGCGTAGATTAACATCAAGCAGTAGATCGACAGAGACGCGGGGCTAGCTAAAAATGGGATCTGCTGGTGAGAAGAAAACTTTGCCAAATAAAACCCACAACCTCGAGGCACCCATTCCCAAAAAGAAGAAAGGGAAGAAAATCGTTGCAGGGGATAGCTTGGGAGTTACGAGCACCGAAAATGATCAAAATATTAGTAACGAGTCGTTGCAAAAGGGGGACTACAAAGTCCCACGGAAACAAAATCAAGCCGTGACCCCCGAGAAAAATCGCAAGAGCTCAAACGGCGAAAAGCAAGCGAGCAGTAAAAAGCCCCAGCCCAAGGGGAAGACAAATAACGGAAACAATAAGCTTGTAAAAAAGAGGACGGATACCCACAAGTTCGAGATTCTAGCAACACTTCCCAAAAAGGTGAATGCAGATGCAGTTCGTGAGGCTTTGAAGTCCAAATCACAGCTTCCAGCAAAATTCAGATCCGCACTTGGTGATACGACATTGGAATTGAACGAGTTTCGCGACTTTGTCGTTCCAAGAAGGTTCGCAGCGTCAGTTCTCAAACGTGAAGAAAGTTCTACAGAAATCGGGAAAGTTGGGATTTTTGGACTGGTTACAGGGACGGGAGGGATGGATCGTTAAAACCGAAAAATCCCCTTACCTCCGTTACTATCGGGAACTTCACAAGGTTTATGACGTCAAGGTTCGTGCCCTATTGAGAAACGTTGACAAGGACACAAAGCAAAAATTGAGGCTTTTGTACTACAAGGATCCCTTTGACGCTGGAAAATGAAAGCAATGGGACGCAACAGAGCACGAACCAGCAGACCCTATGGAAAAAGGTTGACGAGGCTCAGTCTCTCGACGCTGGAGTGGGAATGATCCGTCCATTCTTGGAAGTAGTACGATACTTCTGCACCGATCCACGAGAAAAGTGGACGAGCCTGCCTTGGCTCATGCCTTCAATTTCGATGGAAGAAAGTAGAGGTCGTATCCGTCTCATCTCAAGCATTGTCTTCAAGCTGATGCGCAACTCCGATTGGGGTCCTGATACCCCCGTGCACTGGGCCGCCCATCCGCCACGTAACAGCTACCCGTTGACTGTGGTTACATCCGAGACAATGACAGAATTGGTCGTTGGCGTAGCAAACATACTTAGCCTGCTCTTCCTCTATAAGGCAATCAACGTGTCGAACCTCGAGCAAGTTGACACGATGCTCAGTTCCCCATTGTGGCACGAGGGAGGCATTTCAGCGACTTCGGCGACCACATCTACCAAGAAAGGTTCCCCGAAAGGGTTCAACAAAAAGAAACCAACCAGCTCGAAAAATTCGAAGAAGGCAGCGAGATCTTCAAATCGAAAATCTCGTGCTCCTTCTTCTGATTCGGTTGATGATATTGTTATCGACTTGACGGGGCTTTCGATCAACGATTGATTTTTTGCAAAAAATCTCTCCGAATCAGAAATTTTCGTCTACAATGATACAAAATATCATTCAGCAATAAAACTGTCCAAGCTATGTTTCTTCGAGTCAATCGATTATAGATCGCTAAAACTATAAAAGTATAGAATACAATCATACAATAATCAATTTCGTTACATCTACAACCAACAATTACGGGCAGTTTGGTTCTTACAATTTAATGTGTTGGTCTACCCAAAGGAACGTCGCTGAGAACCATGGTTTTCCTTTCCATCACGATCCATTTTGCTACGTCGACGATTGCCGATGATGGGAGTCAAGGGACGATCGCGGCGAGGACGCATTGGGCGTTGTTCTTCCTTGGGCAAAGAATGATGACAATGACGGCTTTCGGTCGAAGGAATTTTCTGTTGCTTGATGCTGCGAATGAATTCCCCGTTCTCTCCACCGAGAAGCATACCACTGGCACCGTTCACTTCTGGCTCGACGGCATCCAATCGCTGTGATTCGAGGAGTTCGGATTCGCGGATGCGTTCGTACTCCCTGGCAACGGTTTGCAGAGACTGGACGTAGACCGTCATTTCTTCCAACAACCTCTCGGTCAACAAACGGGTGCTATCGAGCTTCTCATCGAGCTTCGAAGAGATGTCTTTCATGATTTGGGTCGACTCAGCCGAAGCTTCCTGCAGATCTTGAATGCCTTCCGATGCTTCGCGTCCGCCATTCGCTGTTCTTGATTTTTTCCTTCCTTCTTTGTCATTGGTTATGTTGCTGGCTTGGGGAGTGGAAGTATTCGATGCTGCATTCTTTGCTTTGAACCAAGAAGCGGCTGCATCCGAAGGAGAATTACTGTCCATTCCCACTTTACCATTGTCGCTGCCATGGAAAGTTCCTTCGCTATAGTTGGAATCACCGCCTTGAGATGCGCCTTGAGATGCCTTGAGAAGCAGCGCAAGCATTGTCGTAATCGCCGTCGTAATAATGGTGGGCACTAGAATCATTAGGATTCGACTCCATCATGGCATTGTCACCGGAGTAAGCGACGCCGAAATCTTCATTGCGATGGACATTATCGTCATTCTTCTCTTTGGTTTCGACTTCCCACGAATCATTTTCCGCCATGGCGATGATCTCTTCGTCACGAAGTCCATCAAATTCAGAAGGATTCTCTTCGTCGATGGTTCTCAGGTTTGAATTGGCATTGCTTTGCTTGTCACCGTTGTCGTGATTTCCGTTGAAGGAGTTATTCATCGAAATTCCATCGCCTTCGCTGACATCCATTCTGCTGGATGTATCGATGCAGTTGGACTGATCCACCAATTGCTTGGTTCGTATCGTCATTGCTGCCGGAAGTGGCAGCATTGAAGTTGTTGTGTTCGCTCATGGAAGAAAACAATAAAGCAAGAAATATAGCAACAATACTACAATGACTGGTGATAAAACGATATAGATAAGGGTGAGATACAATCGATATGATTTCGCAGTCATGGTTTGTGGAACGAATCGCTTTGTTGAAAATGGAACTGAAAGGAAAGAATCATCCATCAAGAGTGAGGCCTCGGAACGAAATTCCGACGAGAAGCAACTAGTTTTTCGACAGTAGATGACTGATGGCAATTGAAATATCGTTCAGAACGATCTGTGAATGGGTTTGGCATGCGAGCGCGGGGAATGAGTTTTAGTCGATCTGGTCGAATGTTGCTTGTGGAATGAGAAGGCAGAAACGCATCTTCAATCGAAAAATCCAACTCATCATCAATCAGGTGGATTATCGTCTGTAGTCCTATCCTGACGATGAACAACAACATCACAATTATATGATCATCGAACTACCAATCTCGACGATTCTTCTTTATTGGATAACATCCGAACGTTCTCTCATCAATCGTAGCGGACTGAATCATTGTTTGCGAATGCCTGACGCGGTTTGAAGGGATTGGACTAGACGCAACAAAATTGATCGGAGCACAAAAAATATAATTATGGATGGCGCTGCGTTTTGCCGGCTTGTTCTCTTGCCAGTGGCAATAACGACTCTCGTCAACGCGTTGATTCCTCACAGTTCGATCACGCGAGCGCTTCCAGACAATTATTGCGGTTCCTCCAGTCATATTCAATGTCGAAACACCGATGACCAATTCTACTATCGTCGGAGAAGCCGATCTTCCATCGCAATGTCAGAAGAAGGACAAGAGCCTATACGAAACGAACCCGAAATCATGGGAGTCGACGATGCAAGCGAGGATTCCTCATCATTATCCTCGTGTCCCTTTTCAAAAACTTTTCCTCGATATCGAATAGATCTCATGTCTTCAGGAAAGAATCGAAAAAGCAATCAGAAGAAGGAAGAAGAAGGTGTTTGGTCACTGCTTCCAATTCCATCTATAGAATTTCCTTCCCTCGAACTTCCCTCCCCTCCCTGGAAGGAAGCGGTGCAACGAGGCGAAGTGGAGCGAGCTGTCAGGCAACGACAAAAACGGATGACCGGCATCGACAGCGGTGATTTGGAGATTTCGATACAATCGGACATTGACGGGGTCGAAGCATTTACTTTTTTGTGGGAAGAAAGCGCGCGATTGATGGGCATTCGAGGCCAAGAAAACTCCAGCACCTCTTCTGTGGTCATACTGGGTCTCCCGGACGCATCGAAGCCACTCGTTCAAAACTTTTGCGAAATCGTGGAATGGATGAGGACGACAATGACTTCCGACGGCGACGAAACAACAAATAATGACGCCATCTCAGCAGTTTACAATGGGATGGTTCTAAAGGCTGAATTCATCAAGGAGGAAAAGTTGGATATCCCCACTGTTCGTCTCGAACGGATATCTTCCCCAGTAGGTTCATCGACTAGTCAAGTGACACAAAAGCGATAGATGCTTCTCCTTCCGCGGAAAAAATCATCAACAAACGGACGCGGCAAGTGGGTTCAACGCATTCTGGTTGAGCTAGGGATATGTCCCTTTACGAAGAGCGATCGCATGAGTGGGACAGGGATTGCTTGATCTCGGAGTTCCTGCCGGGCTCGATTGCGTATCACGCTAGTTTTCAGAGGCACCCGATTGGCCTCTTTGCCGACACGTGGAAAGCCATCGACGAAATGATCAAGGCAGGTCCCGAAGGAAAAAGCGGAGTGAGTAGCATCCTGCTAGCAGCACCGGAATACGACAATGATTTTCGATGTGTGGGCAGGCCCCATCTTTGCCATGCTCGAGGCGGGCGTGGTGGCAGCGGAAGCCGAATCACAGGTTGGTGTCGGTCTGTTTTCATCCCCGTTACGCAACACCGGATGGAAAGTCGTGGCCTGGATTTGGACACATGCATTCCGTTCCGCGGCTAGAAAAGTGGTACAAGGAGGAGACCTCCGGATCATCGTTCTCATCGTCTCCATCATCGGCGTTATCGGAATGCATATTGACGACGGAAGAGATCGCTGCCGGTGGAGCATGGCAACGCCGAACGCCCCATGCTACCATTAACGTTCTTAGAGCCGATCAACTCGAGGCAGCAGAATCACGGAGGGTGTCAGGGAAGATGTATACCGAAAATATTGACAAGCTAGTGGGTGTCGATGGAATCGGAAACGAGAAAGCTCGCGAGTGATCTGCAACGCGAGCGAGAAGAAGGCGCTAATCTTCTATAAATACAATTAACTGAAACAAAACTAGAAACGAAACAAAAGCATATTTTGTTGGCTTCAAAAATTCGTATGTTTAGAAGTGTGTGCTTTCACCTCGTGCCATTTTTGGTTTGAACGATATTGCAGCATCGTCCAAATGTTCTAGTCTATCTTCATGACAAAGTTACCACGTCGCCCGGTGGGTTTCGCTCAGTGCTTTCAAAACACCGTCTTCCCCCAGGGCGTTTCGGAAGGATTCGGAGACGTTTCCATTTTTTAATGCGGGTGACAACGGAGCCTTTATTTTATCGCTGGTCAGCAAGTCTATGATGACAGCGAGCTCTCTAGAAGGCACTATTTTCGTGTACTTCGATCGAATGCTCGAGAAGACGGTTTCCGTCTTGACGTCAACGCATTTAAAGAAACAAAACCCTAGATTTAGCGAACCAATAGGATTTTCCGGCAACCACCAAACATATTGTCCCATAGGGCTTGATCACATCGGATAGAGCTCCAAACAAGTCCCTGTGTTGGCTCGGTCAAACACACTATGGCATCAACTGATCCTTCCCTTCCGCATTCAAGTTTCGATGTTATTTCGTCGTGCTTGATCACTCGATCGGCACCCAATGAATTACACCAGTCATGTTGATCCTGGTTGGAGGCTGTCGCAATGATTTCGAGACCCGGATTCAGAGCTCTGGCCAACGTTATGGCCCATGATCCAACTCCACCAGATGCACCGACGACAAGCAAGATGCTTTTGGAACTATCACCATTTCCCACTAGACCGCACTTTGCCAAGGATTCATAGGCAGTGAGACCGGCCACGGGAATGCAAGCGCAATCTCTCAAAACCGAAGATGAATCATCGTCGTCTGGTGAAAGTGGTATTTTCGCGACGCAGTTCACGTCCACGACAACATGTGTCGCATAACTCCCCATGCGCGAAGGATCGGCAAGAAAACAAACACTTTGTCCCCTCCAGGAGGTAGCATCTCCAATCGCAGAGCCCACCCCTACAACTTTTCCCGATCCACCATATCCCGGAACGTGCGGGGGATTGGCCACAGGTTGACCGACCATATTTTCGCGACCGCGAAGTTTTTGTAGATCTACTGGGTTCACGTCGGTGAAGGAAACCTCGACGAGGAGATCGTTGGGTTGCATCTTCAGCGATTCCTCGCCAGGAAGGGATTGAAATTCCAACACATCCGAATACCCCCCGTGAATCTTTGCCCCCAAAACATTCAACGCGGAAGGCGCATGATCTTCTGTCTCTGCCATGATTTTTGTGTCAAGCTACGAGCTGTCGTTCTTCGAATGGGAAGGGACGGTTGTTGTTTTTTAGACTGGGTTCTCATGCTGTTGACAACTGATCACGATTCCACATAACATCGCATACTAGTAGTCGTTTTGACGTCTTCGGGACTGGACGCTAGCGACGGGATTCAATTTTAAAATATGCTACGTACGACTTTTTGTATTCTTGAAAGATGTAATATGGGGACTATTCTGCTGGATAGATTTTCGCGTAACATTTAGGTCCTAGTTTGCTTCGTGTGCTAACAGCAGATGATGCCCATAAAAGTAGGGCAACCCATGTACCAGGACTACAGGTTCGCAGTTCTCTAGTGAGAGAATGATCGGCGAAGTACAAGATGAGATCGGCGTTCATAGTTCTTCTTTCGAAAGGGCTATTCCCTCCTTTTCCCAGACAGAAAATTCAAGACTACATCAACAATGTAGCTTTTATTCTTGATGTTCTTCGAGAGAATGGATGTGATCGTAGAAACGAAAAATGTGCCAGCAAGACCATTGTGATTCGCACTTTCTTTGACAGAATCAATCAAGATGAGATTCCGCAGCTTTCAGGATGAGACTGAAAAGGGTTTCCCCTCTACCACATCAACGATGTAGCTTTTATTCTTGATGTTCTTCGAGAGAATGGATGTGATCGTAGAAACGAAAAATGTGCCAGCAAGACCATTGTGATTCGCACTTTCCTCGAGAGAATCAATCAAGATGAGATTCCGCAGCTTTCAGGATGAGACTGAAAAGGGTTTCCCCTCTACCACATCAACGATGTGATTTTTTTCTTGATGTTCTTCGAGAGAATGGGTGTGATCGTAGAAACGAAAAAGAAACGAAAATGTACCAGCAAGACCATTGTGATTCGCACTTTCCTTGACAGAATCAATCAAGATGAGATTCCGCAGCTTTCAGGATGAGACTGAAAAGGGTTTCCCCTCTACCACATCAACGATGTGATTTTTTTCTTGATGTTCTTCGAGAGAATGGGTGTGATCGTAGAAACGAAAATGTACCAGCAGGACCAATGTGATTCGCACTTTCCTCGAGAGAATCAATCAAGTTGAGACTCCATAGCTTGTTGAAAAGGGTTTCCCCTCAATGGTACAAAATTGCTAAAGTTTACAGAAATGTGGCTCATTTATCTTGATGCGTGATCGTAGAAACGAACATGCGACTTTTAACCAAGACGAAAAGCGTTTCCACATCTCGTATGAGTCACTCCCGTCGTCGATTGACGAACCTATGATGTTTGTTTCTTGTGAGACGGCGAACTGTTGCTCTGGATCTCAAAACGAAGCATTGTTTTGGTGACTCAGGTTTCCAGCTTTGCTTGTATAAGAAGAATAGGCGAAGATTAGTAGGTGCTATTGGTAGTTCTTCTCATGCAATTTTGCTGTGCTGTCCTCCGAACCTCAGTTACTGCATACCATTTTTGATAGTACACGTCTGACAAGCAATCGTGGAGGCATATTTAATTTCCGGTCTTGGAAAGTTCGAAATTTCAGTGCTGGCAGCAATTTCGAGGAAGATTCACTTCAATCATGATTGAGGTATGTAAAAACAAGGTGTCGTATTGGTTCAGATTGTACGACCGACACTTTTTTCCAATTAGGCATATTATTCCAACCGAAAAACCAAAAAGTAAAAGAGATATAAGTAAATGGGAAGGATATGCTTAACGCAATTCTGAAATATTGTCCGTAAGAACCGTCGAAAGAACGGTATTCTTTACTCGCGAATGAGATTAAAAACACGATGGAATACACCGAAGAACAAGAAAAATAAATTGCGTTAAGTTGAATATTGAACTTCAACTTCTTAAATGCGTAACATTGAAGTGCAAGGAACGACAATATTTTGTCATTCCTGATATTCTATGCAAAGTCCAAGTCAGCATGCAAAATACTGAGTCAATCCAACTATCATGACATTTCTACGCGGAAGCTGTTTGGAGAATTTTGAGCGCTCAATCGACAATTCATCAACGAAAATTCTCATAATATCACCTCAGCAACACATATCCGATGCAACACAAAACGTTCGTCCTAATAATACCAAAACATATATCACAACAATGATCAACACAACTCAATTACCGAAAATTAAAATCAGTCCGACGATGAGTCTCGACAAAGGCAGCGATCACAGCCGGACGTCCACCGCGTCGATGAGCACCTACGAAGATGAGAGTCTCGACGACTTCTCCGAGATGCTATCACCAACCGTTGACAACGACCAAGTCACCAAGAAGAAGAAACGTGTTCGTTTCGGCACATTAGAAGTTCACGAACATGCAGTTGAACTTGGTGGAGCCGGTGTTCCAGCCAGTGGTCCTCCCATGACACTGGAATGGGAACAACAGGCGTACTACATGGTCAAGTCCGTTGAGTTTTTCGAAAACAGCAGACCTTTCGAGAACCGACGAGGATCGGAGCTACTGCAGTCAACAAGTCAGCGCATCAATATGCTACTAGATGCCGGCTACTCTCTACCAGAGATCAACAAATACATGAAAGAAAACGAAATGGTTCGCAGACAGCGATGCGAAACGATCAAGAAAGCTCAACGATTCCCAGTACTCAAGACTTTGCTTGGGCGTTGAATACGCTAGATCACCATTTTGAATAGAGCATAGAAAGAAAGGATAAATACAATAGAATACAATTAGAATATCACACCAACACATCATTTCTTCTAGTACCTAAAACGATAGAGTATGCTGAATCGATCACGGTCTCCGGAAACAGTACAATACCTACCGGAACTTCGATCGAACTTTGAAACGAGACTTCCCGCAATCAATCAGTTTCTGAGTCACTTTCGTGAGTCAAAAAATTGTCATACGGTATCGTCTAAAGAAGAATACTGTGATGCTACAAGAGCTCATTTTTTGATCATGACTGTAGCAAGCGAAATATTACTATTTAAACGACTGTAATTTAATATTTAAGGGTAGTACAAGTGAAACTTTTTAGAATTGTACTCGTCTTGCTGATGATTTTGCATGCTGTTGGTGGTGGGCCTGGGGCACCACGTAGTACTCTTTCGTCGGAGTAGGAGGATGAATAGTTCTTGTCGACGAGTTCAATCCCTCTTCCTTCTCGAAGAATCACTTTTCCTTCATATGTGCCTCGATTGATCAACAGTTGCACCTCTAGAAGCTTCCCCGTTCAAACTAGCAAAGCGTCGCAGCCCTCGTTCATTTCTGACACGTTGTTCAAACTGAATCCTTCGTAATCTACAAGGCCCGATTCGAAACATGATAAACCTCGTATCATGTTACCCGATGAAGTGGCATCGAACGATCCAGTTATAGTCGCAGATGAAGCCCATGAAAATGTAATTCCTGCTCCTGAGGATGATAATGCGACTACATTGAAGTCCGAAAACAAGTGCCCACCAGGCATTGACGTCCCAAAAGCATACTTCACATCAAGGCTGGACCGCCAGGAACCAAGCGCGTTATTCTGGGCAAAAGAACCAAACGTCTGGAGGACAAGAAGGTCGTCCAATCCGCTCTCTACCTCGGGTCTCGTTTTACCAACGAGAGCCTCGGGTGTTCCCTCAACGTCCGGAACACGGCGGTCCTTCATGAAGTTGATGTGGAGAAAGAATGCATACGCAGCTTGGCCAAACACACCTTCAACTGTATTGCCTTCTATAGGGGAGTATATAGTTCTTGACCAAATACCAAATCCACCATGTCCCACATCTGTTCCATTAGATGGTGTGAATCGATTGTCCTTGCCGGTACCTCCCCCGTTTCCGAAGACTAAGTTGTTTGTGACCTCCCCAGTTTCGGTTCCATCCTCAAGTAAGATTCCAGTACCAGCAGCAGCTATCACAACATTCTCGGAAATTGTTACTCTTGAATTGTGGGCAACAATCCCAAAGCGAGGAGAATTGAGCACAACGTTTCCAATGAATTCCATCGGTACCAAACTGTGGTGAGCATGAAGGGCATATCTTGCGATTTGGTTCGTGCCTTGAGAAACTACATTCATTTTCGCCAATCCTTCTGCTAGTTGAACGCCGCTATCTTCTAAAACTGTGGAATCGAATTCATCCACAGTGGATCTTCCCAATTCTTCCACTCGTGAATTATACATATCGAAGGATCCATTCCCTGTATGAAGAATATGAGCTCTACTCACAGAGTCTACTGCTGTTCGGAAAGTAATCGATCTTGTGGTGTGCGCAGCATGTGCTCCGGCCATATGAGAATACTGAAGGTTAGTTTCCAGTGTAATTTCAGTATCATCACCCACCGATCGTAGACTTGCAATCTTCACATACTCCTCTTGGCTGACGCTTGGATTGTAGTCGTGAGGCACAAAACCCCAATGAGTCGCATTCAACCCTTCTTGCGTATCAGGAAGCACTATTTCATCACCCGTGCTCCAACAATTCAACGCGTTGAGCCCACCGACAACAACGACATTTTCACCAGCATTGGCATAGCTGATCGTCTCCATTTTGGAGCAAACTGATCGCCCTTTGATAAGAACATTTCCTCCAATCGAAACCAGCCCATTCATAATTTCAGTAGGATCAAAAGTTGGATCTAGCGCTCCGTCGAAGATGATTTCTATGGAGTGCTGATTCTCGCTGTTAATAATCAACGTGGCTCCCTCTTCGACAACGATGGTTCCAACTTGCAGAACAAGGTCTTCGTTATCGGTAACGATACTCAACGTGCCTTGAACAACCAAATAATCAATTGGAGTTGAAATCGAAGCGCTCGATGATACCGACACATTTGAACCAACTGGAATGACCACCGAGTCGTTTTCGTTCAAACCACTAGGCCACTCGCTTGCTCCCGATGAATGAAAATTAGATACGGAGACGTCAATAATGGGAAACCAATCTTGATTGTACCACCTATGAGTTGCCTCGCTCGCTAGTTCTGTGACACGAATACTTGGAGCGGAAGAGGGTGCCATCGTCGTGACCACGGGAGGAAAATCTGTAAAACGAACATCGGTAACATGATACAATGGGTTTTGGGATTGCGAGCATGATAAGAAACGAAGTGTTTTCACTCCCGATGCCAAGTCCCACGAGGCATTTTGAAGGTCCACAGTCGAAATAACAACCTTTCGCCAGACCTCAGAATCCAAGTTTCCCTCATCAACATATTCGCCCTCCAAAACTATTGTGTTACTTTCTTTCGCTGGAGATCCAGAGCCATAGAATCGTATGCGAGGTCGACAACTTGCATCGAGACTATCGATGTTCGGAATCATCGCCCTGAACGTCAAGGCAGCATGTCTACTGAAATCCGGACGAACACCATTGTCAAAACATGTATGCACACAATTGTTGCTCGCATCTTTCTCCAGACATCCGAAACTGATTCCACCTGAGTGCCACGTGTTTGTGTACACATTGATATACGGTGTCCCATCGCTGGTTTCAAGTTGGTTTGCATAATCGAAAAGGCAGCTCTTGTCACTCGATTCCATAGCATGACCATCCGATGGGCTTGAGTAGACATTCATATCAGAGAGAGGTGGAGTTTCTGTTGGAGATGCGGATGGCACAGGTGTACTGATGACAGGGAGCGTTGGCGATGCTGATGGAGATGCGGTTGGTTCTGCTGTAGCAGTATCACCACCACCTCCAGGAACTTCATTCACCATACGAACATCTTTGAGTTCGTAGCCGTATCCAGAGAAAGTGGAACCGCATTTCAAAAAGGTTAAATACATGACCTGATCCAGGTTTGGCCATTCCGACGTTGTGAAATCGCTGGTTGGGATCACAACAGTCCTCCACTCGCTCGAATCGAGCCCACCATTTTCGACCAAGTCTCCGGTAATATGAACAGCATTGCTGGTTTTTCTTGGATATGACCCTCCCTTCATAGAAACCTGCGGTATGCATCCACTTCCCTCCACTGCCAGAGCACCGGTGGCTCGTGCTTGGAAAGTCAAAAACGAATATTCTCCCAGATTTGGACGTTGACCATCTACGGCACAAGTCTTGGTACATACGCCGTCTGTTTTCCCTAAACAACCGAAAGAAAAGATACCAGAGTTCCACTTGTTGGGCCTGATTCTCAAAAAGTCTGCGCCCTCGTCGGTTATTGTATAAATCTTTCTCGAAACGCAGCTCGCAGTTGCCTCCAATGTTAAGCTATCCGAAGCAGAGGACCAAATGTTAACGGAATCTCCGTTCACGTTGCATATCAGCAACGGCAAAATCAAGCCGAAGGCTAGCTTCCAAAATGAAACCCTCGTCATGTTCATTCTGTATAATATGGTGGATTACGACAACTACAATGATGGGAAATGATGAAGTATTGTCTCCGCGATCTGATCAATCTTTGAAATATGGCATTTGCATTTTTGACTCTATCCCACACAAAACCAGCGATAAGACTTATTGTCGTCAACATCTTGTACGATCTACCACGCGGATTGAAGTCAGTTTTTTGGAATATTCAAAAACGGGATAGCGAGACGTGAGCGTTGAGGTATATTTCTATTTGGTTCGTGAAAAGGAGGAGGACTTTAAATCGGCTTGTCAACGAATAAATCTGAAATCTTTCTTCTCTGGTGACAATAAATCTGATATTCTCGACAAATAACCAAAACTGGCGAGAATTAAGTAACACTGGCATATGGAAACTGCTTGGGAATTGAGGTGTCTATGATTGAGTTGGTTGATGGAACAGGAATTGGTTCTATAAAAATACGGTATGGAATGACCCGTAATCCCGCTTTGATAAGAAACTACGAATAAGTCTACAATACCGGAGCCGATAAGTCGACTCGCACTCGATGACTTTTCAGAAATTAGGAAAGATGGTTGCGAAAAGGATGGGGTATTTTTGTTTTCATTCCTAGGTACGGTACATACCGGTTTCTGTCATTGTTGTGTTCGTACGAATTGATGCTTCGATCGAAAGATACTCTCGAAAGTTTTAAATGACGATCCAAAAGGCGCTGTTGAACATAAATCTGTGCGAATCCTCAACTGAAACTAGATAAGGGATACTATAAACAATAGTACTGCTAGCGAACACCTTCACGACGAGCCGAAGACGACGAGGGGGAAACACCAGCAGTCAGGAACCGGTGCAGAGGAGGAGGAGAGCAGGAAGAATGACGAGAAGAGGAGCAGGAAAACGGAACTAATCAGTGTGACAAGAATGACACCTGTAACTGTGTGTAACAGTAACACAATGATAGTGCACGTTGAGGATCATCATGACGACAGGAAAAGTGTTCCGTCGGATGCCAGCACCTGCACACGGAGAAGCAGGAATCTCGTCGATTCATTCATGCTGTTCGTTCGCCGCCGCGAAGACGTTTCGTTGAAATGGTCTTCATTGCCTCCTCTCAACCACAGCATTCGTATTCTAGCTAGTCTCTTTATCAAAAGAATATATGGACATGTCTCGTTACTTGTAATTTGTATCGTTTTAAATTGTATAAAGTTTCTATTTTTATTGTATGACCTGTATGTTGTATATCTCTGTACTGTAATGCGTCTGTATGGTGTTGGTGTGCTGTTGTTGTAAGTGCCATGAGGAACACGAGCCGTAAAAATCCCCTATCAACGGTGTTTCGAGCGAACACTCTAGTTGCGAGTATTGGCGCTTGTGCCCTGGCAATGTTCTAAATGAGTGAATGTTTGGATGAATTTACCATTCTTCGTTCAAAAAGTCGGGAGAATCAAAAAAGGATTCTTCTATCAGACTCGTTAGAACACCGTCATCGGCTTCTTCCGCTCGTTCCAGGAGTTCCGTGTGGCTAATGTTTTCAATCAGACTGATTTCCGTTCGAACGTCCTTGATGGAAGATCCCGCCTCGAGGAGCTTGTTGGCTCCAACGTACATCTGGAGGGTGGGGAAGCCTCGAATCTGAAGATCGTCCTGTGATGAAATCGTGGGATTCCTTGTTGTATTCGACGGCAGCGAAGCGCACGTCGCCGTCGACCATTTGTTGATCGACGATTCGGTCTCCCATTTCCATGGCGAGGCGATCGAACTGGAGTCCGAGCTTTTGGCACTTTTTGCACCATTTCGCGTAAAACCTGAGCGATAGAAAGCAAGCAACAGAAAGAAATCGATGTCAGAAAATGTTTCGATAAATATCAACAGCGTGCATGCTTGTTAATAATGAGAATCTTAGCTTTACTTACTTGATTACAACAGGTCGTTCGTCTTCTTCCAGGAACCATTTCAAGTTCATTGAGTGAGGTAATTTCTTCTACAAAGACCTTTGATCGTTTGGATGGCTTCGGAATTGTGTCTTTTCGAACCGGAAGTGGTGATTCCAGGAGTGGTGCTCCTCCAACCGTTGTTTCCGATTGGTAATTCAAGGCAGTTGTGGAACGGCTAGGCGATGTGAAAGATTCGCAGATTGATACGCAGAGGACGAGACACAGTGCGGAATAGAAAAACGAAGACGAAATCATGGTTGCGTTGTTTCGGTTGTTTCTTTGTTTACGGTTGTTTTTCCTTCAGGATGTGGATGGGTGTGCATTTATTATAAAATGGTTGTTGCTGATAAAGCGTTGTAGTTGTTGTGGAGGGAGTTATTGATCGTTCCAAAGAGACAGAATCGAAAGTTATTTTGTGAGAGGCATTGTTCTAGTTGCTATATATCGTTCCGAGGCGTTGAGCGACGGAAGACTTCTTGGAACCCTGTCTTGGTTCGATGTTTTCTACGAACCGCGCTTCCCTATTTGATGATTGCAAACCCACACGTGAAATAGGTTGATTCCTACGTGATGGCGATAATTCGTACAAGGGACGTTTCGGCGAGATTTTTGACAACTTCCTTCTTTTGAGCTTCCATTTCGTACGGGCGAAATCATTTGGTGTCAACTGATTGGATTAAAAAATTCTAATTCAACGTGGTTGTGCGTCGACCCTTGGAACCCCGGCCAGGTGCGCCCACTTTTTGGCACTGGGTGTCAACTCCGTGAAACGATGTCATTCCCGTCAGTCGGAGTGGGAGAATTTCAGGTGCCGCAAGATTCATCAGTCGTGTGTTCTCGACAATTTCGACAGGGGGAAGCAACGTGTTCGGGCTTGACCCCAAATGATGTCAATTGTTGACAGAGATGATGTCATGACTCGCAGTCCAATTGCGATCCCTTTGTCGTCAATTGTTTCACATGCCAAAGACACCAACTGAACCCGAACGCTAACAACAATAAGATCATCATGGCACGAAGTTTTTGGGAAAGTGAGTCAGACTAGTCAGCCAACTTCCGATTCCGACAAGAGCTCTGGAAGGCAAGAGTATAATACGTATGATGAGGAGAAGGGTTTATCGTTTTCAATAGGCAATGCAACAATAGTAGGTAGAAGAGAGAACCGAAATCAACCGCACCAATGATGTTATCAAAGGTTTCGAGGTCCCTTGTGGCATGCAACGTTTACATTAGTGCAGGAGGGACATCCGAATCACAGAGATATGCTGTTGAGGCTACTCGGCGAAACACAAGAACTCTGCAGACGAGCCAACAAAGACGTGGACAATGCCGATTCGAAAGTATTGGATCGGAGAGTAGTTGTGGTGCACGCTTTTCGAGATGGTCCCTACGATCGATCTTCCTTCCATCTCGCTGGGTCACCGGAAATGGTAGCCGACGTGGGTTCAGTCATTGGCCGTGCGTGCTGTTCAAGCTTTGATTCGTTTGGAAACTGCGAATGCTGCCAAAGATTTCGAGCAAGGAAAAGATCACTCCGCGGAGTCCCATCAAATAAAGCCGATGGGGAAGCGGCACCCAACAGTTAGGTTTGGTGGATCACGTCTCCGTTTTGCCGCTGGACAGGAATAGCAGCAGCAGCAGCAGCAACGACAAGAACGAGATCACCGGCTCCGTCGCCCGAACTATTGGAGAAAGCCTGAAATTCTCAGGGCGCGGACGTTCTTTACTACGGCGATGCCCATCCATCCGGAAAAGAATTGGCGGCATGTCCGAAGAGATTCGACTCGGTTTTTCGAGGACAACAAAGAAACAACAACTACGAATAACAGTATATCACATGCCGGCCAAGCGACTGTGGGCGCTCCCCATAGATTCGTCGAAAACTTCAACATCCGCCTGAAGCCAGGCAATTTCCAAAACTATTGCCCGAACACTGACGGAATCCGTCCGTGAACGAAGCGGAAGGGGGCTTCCCTTTGTAGAAGCGCTAACGCTGGCCTACGGCAGAGATCAATACGAGGTTGCCTGCAATCTTTTGGATACATCCGTGACTTCCTCGGGGGACATTGAGGAGCGAATGAAAATATGGGAGCAAGAACAACAACGAGACGGTGGCCACGCTTCAGGTTTGGTGGAAACTGCCGTACCGAGTGGGAACCACAACCGACATGTGCCTGGCAGCATTGCGAGATGTTTCGACCGAAGAGGGTGAAACGACTCACAACGAACGAGTTTTCGAGCGATTCCAAAACGATTTTCTCTCTGGATGAAACTGATAATAATCATAGTAGAATATGGTAATGCAGCGTCTTTCCTTTCTATCTACATCGATGAGTACACTAGCTAAAGTGTGACAAAAAAAAACAGGATGAGATCATAGGCAAGCATTTTGAGTTGGTCTAGTTTTTGGGGGACTATGCTAGTCCTAAATTTTGATCTCGAGATTGGACTGATTTTTAATACCATACGAACTTCGGCGAAAACTGGCATGCTACGACGAAGATGAATTATTGGTTTTGGATCGAATTCTGTTCTCAGGATCCTCACTCCACCTACCCAATGATTCTTATTTTTGATGTGTTCACATCACCATGAGACGAGTTGTACTATAATTCGCTTTTACCAATGGAGGCAATTGACTTCAAGAAGCTGCTACGAGAAGAGCGGAAACGAGCCAAGCAGGAAAAGCAGGAACAAAACTCGGAAAAAAGAAAAGTTTCTTCGGACAAGAAGAATGACGAAAATTCGGTCGAGCGAAGTGACAACTCCGGGAAGAAAAGCGATTCGCAATACCATTGGGGACATCCCGATGGTTTTCTTGGCTTTCGAGAACTTTCTCTTGAGATGTCTATGTGAAAATCCTCGTTCCATATCCTACTCTTCCACGGCGCTGGAAAAGCAAACGCTCGAAGTGCCGATGACAAACGGGAACGAACGCTTTCCCAACGAGCCAGATATTTCGGAGCCTTGTTTTGCCAATACAATCACAAACGATAATACACAGATTTCACCGGAAGCAGCTTTACTGAATTGGCTTCAAAATCTTCCAAGCGGTGATTCTGGTCTAGGGGAGTGGAAGACCATGAGCTATGGCAAACGACGGGTTTGCATGTTTGGAGAAGAAGAAACGGGGGGGTCCTTGCCCCCACCGCTGGCAGAGATTGCGCGAGAACTCGTGGAGCGAGGGGTCTTTCCCTCTTCATTGGGAACGCCTCCAAATCACGTACTACTCAATGAATACCAACCCGGTCAGGGGATATTGCCACACACCGACGGCCCTCGGTACGAACACCGCACGGCAACTCTGTCTCTAGGAAGCGACGTGGTGATCGAGTTCACAAAGCGATTGGCTTCGAGCGAAATCGGATCTACCAAAACAACTACGATACGTAAAGAATTATCTGAAGGAGGTGAAGAGGCAGAAAAAGATGGCATCGACAATACATTAAGCTCTGGAACTGGCGCTGAATCATCAAGTGATTCCCCGATTCAAATATTACTGGAATCTGGTTCTCTATTAGTCTTTGATGATGATGCATATCTCAACTATTGCCATGGAATTGAGATGGATGTTTATAGAGATATTACCGCGGATAATTGTTTGAATGCGACTCCGGGCAACGTAGTTCCTCGACGTCTGAGGTATAGTCTGACCTTTCGACACAAGAAAAGTGAAACGAAACAAACAGAGCAATAAGCATCTACTTCAAAAGTGGAGTTTGCTACAATTGCTATCAGAAGATCATTTTACGCTACTTCCTAATATAGACGTCATTTAATAATATTGATTGCCGACAGTACGTAATTCTTGAATCATAAACATCATCATATTATCATCCTCGCCTTTCTTCTTGCCAGCACCAACACGAGGACGACTACTATTTCTTTGCGGCAACAGGAAGAACGCTAAGAACGACCAACGACGAGAATTTAAAAATTGATACCATCTTGTGCAATCTCGAAATGAACTCAAATATCAGTGGCCTTCAGACGTCCATAAGGCATTACATCATGTTGTTATTGCTTCCACTCATGGTACACTACGTGCAGTTGAAGTCAAACTACAAAAAGAAGGATACTAGGTAATTTTTAGAGAAGATAATCGTTGGAAACAGGCGATTTCTTGGTCTCGTAAAGAGGTATGTACGTCGGTTTCTCACATTGTTTTTATGTGACACATGTATTGTTTTTTCTCACTCTACACCATCCATTTAGGTTGCGCGCGATTCAGTCCGTTTCAGTATGAACATTAAAAATATTAACCCTTGAATAAATGTAATTGAACGAGTCGGGTGAGAACTTACGAGACTTGGCGATTTACGACATAAAAAAGGCAATAAAGGAATTTTCAATCAGTTTTGATGTAAGAGGAAAAATACCTTTTGTTTTCATCTCGGCGAAGACGTCGGAGAAGAAACAAGGATTTCGGGCCTTGCCGAACGCACCCAAAGTGAGAATCAAGCAATCTTAATTAAAGTGGTCAATCGTTTCTTCATAGACAAACATAGACCTTTCAAGCTACCGCAAGTTAGTATTGATTCGAAACAAGGTTGTTTGATACCATCGCACCGTAGGCAGTTCATATCTTTGAAATATACGAACACTTAGTTCAACATCGATATCAATCATGACAAGGCAAACGCAATACTCGACCAGAGAATACGCTCGGGAACCATCTGGTCTGCAACCTCGCATTAATCCAGAGCAGCAATACTTGGAGATGAAATTTTCCGACGATTCATCAGTATTTTCTGGCTTGGTAGAGCAAGAGAACGAAATGAATCATATGAACCAACTGAGGTCACCTGTCGGAAACACAAAAACCGAAAGGGATATTACGCACGTCGAGTCTTGCGAGTCCAAAATACTGTCGTTATTGCAAAGGAAACCCGGGAAGGAGACGAGTTGTACTCTCGAAGTGGATCGTCATTGACTGACAGGAGTAGTGACGTCATGAGGGAGAATGACAGGAGTAGTCGAAGCGTCATGAGACAGATGAGTCCTATGGTCGACGAAGAATTCAATTCGGGAGCAAGTACATTCTCTGGAGATTCGTTAAGCAGACGGGATACTGGTTCGAATTATGATGGGGATACACATACAACGTGGGACAGATGCAAACGACATTCCAAGACCGAAGGGATCGGTCAAACTTGTGTCTTCTGTGAAAGTTTTTGGGAGAGAACGTTGTTCAGGAGGAAAAGAATATGGATCTTCACTATGTTGGTAAAAGCGGAAGTGGCGACAGCGCCGGTTCTAGGATAGTAGAACTACTCAATGATTTTGAGAGACAAATGGACGCTAACATTCAGTCTCTCAGCGAGGATGACGACGTCGACGAAGATAATGTCCTCACAGATTTCAATAAGAACATCGTATCAGATAATTTCGACATTCAATCGCAAGAGCCGCAGCTGGGTCAATTTCTGACTCCGCATAAAGCACAAAAGCTTCAGAGAATACTTGAAAAGGCTCAACAAGATGTCCAAGTTCTCAGAGACAATAATGAACAATACAGATCTGAGATTGAACAAATGGAAGAAGAACACAGGTCAGAAATCAAACTGGTAGAAGACAGAGCTAAAAACAAGCTTGTTGAACTTAAGAATATGTATCAGAATGAAATTGACAACCTCGTGCAAGAAAAGGATGCCGCTGTAGTTGAAGCAGGACGGGTGGCAGCAAAATATGCTGAAAATGGGAAAAAAGCAGGTATCTACGTTGCAGAAACAAATTGACAAGCTGAAAGCAGCTGCAGCAATCACTATCAGAGAAAAGGTTAAAGAAGAAAGAGCGTTGGGTACAATGAATAAGGACAAAGAAATAGCGCAACAAATCGAGATGATGCAGAAGTCTCATCAAAGTGAATTGGAAACGTTGAAGAAAGAATCTGAGGAACGTTTGAAACTGGAAGTTGAAAAGACTGCATCCTCAGTTGCTAAGCGTGTCAGATTGAACCAAGATGTTTTGATCAGTGAATTGACAACTCAAATTGATGATTTCCGCAAACAGCGCCATTCGATCATCGAAGTACTTGAGTCCGTGAAAAGCAAATTTACAAAACAATATCCGGAAGAGATGATTGAATTCAATGGGAAATCCCTTGACTCTTCGGATCCACGCTCTAGAATCATTTGAAGATAGTGATGCATCCAAAACGAGGGGTGGAGAAGAATTTGATGGAAGTTATCGAGATATTTTCATACCTGCTGGAGGGTAATGAGAAAAAATTTGCGTTGGTCAAGGAAAAATACGTGATTCAAGAAAGCAAACAGGAAAGTATGAAGTTGACTACGATGCAATATCGAGATGAAATTGAAACGCTGAAAAGACAGATAGAAGAAAAGGACGAAAAGCTGAATAAAATTGAGGAGGATTTCAAGGCTTTGAGTCAAGAAAAATGCCTTTTGACTGAAAAATTTCAAAAGGAGTCGGAAAATCAGAAACTAGAACTTGAAAGAATCAGTGCTCAAACAGAAACTATCTCATGCATCGAACGAAGGCGAAAGGATCTACAACACGCTATGGTAGAAGGCCAAAGGAAGCTTGAGCACGTGAAAGTGTCTATAGAGGATGAACAGTTTGCAACAAGTTCTCAGGCGTATTTAACGTTGCCATCTATTGAAACACCGAACGATAACTCAGCTATGGTAAAATTAGCTGATCTATCTCCTAGTACAATCGAATCTCCATCTGTCGAGAAAGCGAGAAAGTTTCAGCGAAGACATCCAAATCGTTTCTCTCGATTTGCAGCACGTGATTCCCCCCGAAATCGACTCTCAGGAAATTTCGGCCTAAAGCAAGGGAGGGAATCAATGGATAGCGCGAATGAAATGCAAATCAACATCATTGATAATCCCGAAGCTTCAGATGTCAGGTCCGTAATATCTAATACTTCTCTTCAGAGCAATGGAACATTATCGATTCGTCGAAATCAGGTCAGGGAAGCAGAAGACCAAGTAATCGAAATCAGAAACACAATGTCAGATACTTCTGGCATATCCGCAGACAAGTCTGCGAGAAGCAAAAACTCTATTTTATCAAATTTCCGGAATACTCAAACAAGCAAAGAAGAAATTACATCGCCACAAATACCCAAGAAAGAAATCGAAGTGAAAAACGAAAGCACAGATGTGCTTCGGCGAGCACGCATGTTCAAGCAATTTAAGGAACAAAATAGGCTAGACGATGACAGTCCTCGGTCGGGAAGATTATCGCTCGATGCGAGCATCTCGAGTTTACAAACGAACCATGGAGCAATCAAGAAGGATCTCAATATTCTAGATCCAAGGCAGTACAAAAACACTACGGTTTCATACGGTGATGCCGAACAAATCGTTCAAAACACCTCACATGAAGAATCCACCTAGTAGAGAAAGGGGGAAAAATACACTTGGTATGTCTGTGAAAGGAAAGAAACAAACAGAATCGGAAAACGACGTGGAACAAGAAAGCATGATGAGCTCACTTGTCAGTGAAGCAGAATCGAATGACGTTTCTCAAAGTAAATCCCGACGATCTCTTCACAGTGCAAATATGGGAAGAGGTCAGCCTTTTCAGTATGGAGAAGATGAATCATTGAGAGAAGGACCTACTCATTTGAACTTCAAGAAACCCCCTCTTTCCCTTGATGGCTCTAGCAAATCGAAAGATTTGAGTGGCAAAAAAGACAACGTTCCAACTGACGTACTCAGTGGAAAGAAGGCTGATGGTCCCTCACCCGCTTCATATCGTCCAAAATCTGCTACAAGGAGCGACTCGATTGATTCTGAAGCAGAGAACTCCATTCCTTCATCAATTGCAGTACGACCTCCCGCAAGCAAAAACATCACCGCCGTAGCAAATGGGCACACTCTTTTGTGTAAACCTTTATCAGTGCACCAGTCCAAGATTTACCCTCAAGAAACCTGTATCGAATCTGAGTGGAGGCACTGTTTCATCGACCGAAGCATCGACCGATGAGGACGAGCTGGTATATGAATCGCATGCGCAGATGAGAAAACTAAATTCGCTCACTGACGATTCAGATGGAGAAAGTGGCGCAGGGGCGGAAGATAAATATGAATCTCTGGGGTCAAAGTGTAGCGTAGATGCTTTCTTAGGAACGGAGCAAAAAAGTGTTACTTTCGTTGATGCGAAAAAATCGACTATCCGCCGCTCGGGGTTAGCGGCTTTCAGACCTGCTAAGTCTTTCGACGACTCAGTCGACAAATAACACTTCTGAGACAGAAAGTGCTACGGGGAGCAGTTCAAGTGATGCAACTACGACCGTCACTGGTCACACTCGAAAATCGATATCTTTTCTACGAGCTCCAACAATTCTCCGCAGTCCAAAACGAGGTAAAAGCAGTACTAGCAAAATATAACTACTCCTCAACCGGATCGAAGCGCTTCGCAGCCTTGAAGGCGCGAGTCCGTGTCAGGAAAGTTTAAAGAGAAAGAAAATCTCGTTGAATTAGTTACTATCATCTAATTAGTGAAATATATTGAAAACAATAAATAGTGAATGAAAAGTTCGCATTTGAAAGTAGTATTTACAGCAAAAAGGATAACACTAAGTGTCCTTTCTATTATTTTAGGTTAGCTCGTGCATCTCGTCCTCCATGACATGAGCATTTCGGCCGCGCAACAATGATTCGGACAATGAAGCAGGCAAGAGATCCTTTCGAGTGATGATTCCAACAACCTGATTGTTGTGGTTGACGACACACAAGAAACGTAATCCAAGAGTTCGGAATAGGCGGTAAGTACGTTGTATGGAAGCAGTCTCGTTGATAGTGTACGGTGCTGTATTTGCGTAAGGTCTCAAATCCAACCAGCAATTCCTATCGGCTTCTCCAATTTCAAAATCGGTCAATAGTTGGGTATCGAGGATAAGCACGTTCGATCGTATCCCACTGCACTAATGGGCTCAACCTTCTTGGGCCCAAGGTGTCGCTGTTGTCGTATTCCTCGAGAACATCTGGATTTCCGAATGCTCGACGTTGCAATAATGTGCACAGCATATCCCGGCTTGCTGTTCCATACAAGGTGCCTCCACTCGCTGTATCGACGATAGGGAATGTTCCGTGCTGACAGCTGCGCAGTAAATCGTAAACAACACCAGCGCGCTCCACCGGACGCAAACACTTCACTTCGGCAGACATGACTTGACCAGCAACGATTTCGTTACGTTCCGCAATGGGGGGAACTTCGGGTTCCATGAAAGGAATGTGCTTCAAATGAATGTGAATATCGTACAGGCCTTCGTTGAAAACATTTCCGGTAAATCTTGCCGACATCAGGACAATCATCAGAGGCAAGACGTATTGCATATCTCCAGTGGCCTCAAGCAGAATAACAGTAAGGGAGATTGTCATTCTTGCCATACCTCCGAGCACCGCTGCTGCTCCCATCAACGAATATGTTCCGGAATCAGCAAAAGTACCACTCGTATGATCGAGTTTGTGAAGCAAATGTCCGCACAATCGTCCGAAAGCAGCTCCTGCCAAAAGAGAGGGCACAAACAAACCACTTGGTACTGCAATTCCATAGACTAACCGTCGCCATCGTAATATAAGGAACGAAAAACAAAAACAACGCCCCAGAAGAAAATGTTGCATTGTCGTCTCCCCCAGCCTCACGGAAGTGGAACAGCTGCTTGATAGCAGGTATCTGCCTCAGTAAAGATAAGACTGGCAACTTCGTTGTACTCCTTTTCTGGGTCACATTGGAATGGTACAAGCGATTCGACCAAATTCTTTTCTTGGTTACTCCAATCTTGCATAGTCTTGGGGCAATTCTGTGCATCTACCCCAAAGAATCGGCAAGATGAAAGAAACAACAGAAACTCCAAACGCGATCAAGATTACCTCGAACATTCGTCGCGTCTTTGAAAAAGTTAACATCGCTTCATACGCCAAATTGTCAAATGCTTCATTGGCAGCATTGAAAACGGCACCGATCAATCCCCCAAGACAACCGATGCAAGCAAACATTGGCAACTCCCAAATACTGAAATTCGATGCTTCCCCACTGAGTTATTGCAGCAGTAGAATGGTGACAACGAGAAAATTAGATTGTGTGAGCGAAAAACTAAATCAATCTATCTCGAAACAATCGAAAGAGTCAAAATCAAACAATTTTTTGCAAAAACTTACGAAAGACTGTTAAATTCTCCAAAGGAAAACAGCTTTCCGATATCGGCTTGCCCCCACCAGGTATCGATGTTTTTCAGAGCAAAGAGGGTCATCATTGTCGTCATGGCACAGAAAAAGGCTCTCCAGGTGAGCTTGGTCGACCAGTAACTCGCTCCTTCCTCCAAACTAAACAAGACACCACCAATGGGAGCACCGAAAGCCGAGGCGACACCCGCTGCAGCACCGCATGCCTACAAAGTCGCGCTTTTCTCTGTCGTTTCTAAAGTCACTGAATTTGCTAAAGGAAGTATCAACTCCCCAGAAGCGAGTTTTTCCCTGAGAAATTCCTGCCGCTACAACGGAACCACTATGAACCATAGGCCCCTCCTTTCCGACGGGCAAACCACCAGGCAACCGAAAAGGTAACACCAATGACCTTACAAAGTAGGGTTTTGACTCGTACAACTCGTGGAAGGTCGATACCGTTGAGATAACACTTGATTTCGGGAATACCAGATCCACCCGAAACAGGTTCTGTTCAATCAATGAAATTGTTTCGAAGAATTGAAAATAAAAATCGCTTTTGCGTAAGCAAGCGCTGTTGTCGTTGGTACATGATATTCATTCTGTGCTTTTTTTTACTTACCAATATAGACAAAAATCGACGCAGCGAAAACACATCAGTACCTGGATCACGACGAAAGACCAAAAGGCTTTCAACATATTGCCACCCCCGGCTTCAAATGTGCTACTGCTGCTGGCAGCACCATCGGAGGTAGAATCGGCCACTAGATCGTCGGCCGAAACGACGGCCTCCTCTTCCTCCGAAGGGGGGTTGAGCAGATCGTTGACGTAATCGAATTTTCGGGTTGCCATGGATCGGGAGGCAGCATTACAGACAACAGCCACCACCGCCTGGACAACTCCTACCGCAAAGGTCAGGATCCATCGCTTCAGGGAACGCTTCTTTCCCGTCGTCCACCATTGCCCACGGTTGGAAAAATGAACCTGAGCAACGTAGGCTCTCCAGACCTCGGATTCGTCCGGTTCGTAGTTGTGCGACTGAATGGCCAGAGTTGCTTTGTTTGTTACAGGATTGTATCGCGCCTTTCCTCCTCCTCCATATCCGTCTCCTCGCAGAGAGCCCGGGACGATCTTTGTAGGTGTAGGATCTTTGGGGTTGACCGTAGCGGTAATCGAATCCGTTATCGTCGTCGTCGTTTCCATGACCGTTGTGCAGTCCTCCATTCATGTCCCCATTTTCATCGTTGGGGTTGAATTCGACGTTCATCAATTCGGGGGGAATCCCGCGCTTTGGTTTGCTGTTGCGACTGCTCATGTTGCTGTTGTAGTTGTTGAATCCAATGCTGTTGTTGATTATGAGAGGGAAACAAAGGTACAATCTCCTCTTCGTTTTCGAAATCGTTTGTGTTTGTCCCGCCTATTCTTCGATTCGGGGAGCTACTGAGTAACCACTTTACGAGAGAAGAATCGGTAATGCCGTTGCCGTTGCTGTTGTTTGTTGAGTTATTGTTGCGTTGCAGCTAAAATATTTTGTTGGTTGAAAGAACGATGTAAGTATTGTTCATTCAATCATTTGTATGAACCAATTCAAAACTACAAGGGAAAGCGAAAGCAGCAATACGTTAGCGACGAATCAAAACGAATCTACAATGCACTTCAGCGAAAGCCAACACGATAGTCACACAGCATTGATGCCACCATCAATTGTCTCCATCCAACCCACCTTCTTGGTCATCAACGCAACGATTCAAATGACGTTGTTGAATGAATCTTCAAAGGCCTCGCAATCGATAACGATAGTTGATGTGTCGAATTCCTAGATCCACTGAGCACCGTATGAGATTGCCTCTTGGTTTGGATCGAGTTGTTACGAGAATAAAGTCCTGTATACTATCGGTGCTTTATTTGAAATGCACCGATGTTGATAGCGTCATTTAGAGACTTAAAAAGAGCTCAACGCACCGAGACGTTTAATTTTTCTGCGACAGAACAACATCGATGCAATGGTTTTGTCATTATTTCTCCGGGACTCAACTTTAAATCAAAACGTGACTGATTTGAATTCATTCCCACACGACTCCTCGATCAGAAAGGCTCTTGTAGGGTTGGGGTTTGTACATTCCACGTGGAACCACAACTCACCAATCACACACGAAAAAGAAGCATTTTGAGGAGGGAAACCAATTTTCTTTCAAAAGCGCGCTTCTTCATCAATATGAAATAGATGCAATCGAAACTTGATCCCAAGAACAAAGTTTGGAAGGTATTGGTATACTAGATCATCGAAGAACTCGTAAGCTTGCCAACATCTCTATCTTGTTTGTTTCGAACGAAAACCAGTGTTTCTGTAGCAGCACGACAAGGAAAAACCAACAGACGGAAGAACGCATAAAAACGCAACAACAACACCACCATGCCCGCCCGAAACGAATTCGGAAACAAGACCAAGAAAAAGAAGGGCCGGGCCCCCGCCCACCAAAACGCCTTTGCCTACAAACACAATCCCTGCAGCAAAAAAACGGAAAAGATTTTGTCGCTTCCAAACATCCACACCTGTCAGAGGTGTTACGACAAGATCGAATGGAGGAAACAATACCGAAAGTACAAGCCGCGGACACAACTAGGAACCTGCAATAGCTGCAAAAAGCGCAACGTCAAGGCAGCCTACCACACCATCTGCACAAAGTGCACAACGGATTCCGTAAAAGCTAAGGAGCTGATAAAGGAAGCCCTGCAAGAGAATCCAGAACCGGAAGGAACCGTCCGTGCCTGTGGCGTTTGCGTCAAGGTTATAGCCCTTCCGGATCCCGAGGAGGAAGAGGACGACAGGGAACACATTGACGCCATGAGCCGACTGAATCTTCGGCAACGAAAAGCACTGGAACGGAAGCTTGCCAAGGAACAGGCGGAATTGGAAGCCAAGGAAAAGGGAAATGACAACGACGAAGAGGACGAAAACGACAATGAAACAGTTCGGCCACAAGGAGGTTTGGATCCTTTGGCCGAAGAAGAAGACGATTTGCTGGAAGACAACGATGTCTTTGTTCCCGACTATGGCGACGACGAAGAAGATCCATTCCTAAAGGCTATCGGTGGTGCAGACAAACTCCTTACGGGGGAAGCCTACCAACGGAAACTCATGGAACAACAAAAAGAGAAACAATAAGCAATATCGAAGCATAATCACAACACGACAATACTGATAAACAATATACAATAGAATGAACGTCTCTCTCAAATCAAAATGAAATTTGGACTGTAAAATATACTGTAGTTTATTACTAAATCGACACGACGCGCATCGTGTCTTTCTTACTGTTCGTTTTGCCGCCTTCGATCGTCTCCGTATTTGGACTTTTCTTTATTCGTCGTAAACTGAATCAGGGCATCCGTAAAGAAAATAGTGCATCCGACAGGAATGGCCACCGCCACCATGTTCTTGGCCATGCCGCGGGTGCAAAAACCGTATCCCGTCTCGTTGACCAACCGCTTGATGGTGGCCACGAGGGATTCGTTCGTTTTGAACATTTCGTTTCGAATCACGTCGAGCGGATTGGTCAGGGCAGCACCGGCAACACCCGCTGTCGCACTCTTTGCCGCCGATCGAATCAATCGATCCCGATCGTATGTGGGAGAAGATGGATCCTCAACCTTGGGAAGTCGTTCTTCCATGAAATCTTTGACCAACACTGCCGTGCAGTATTTTGGAACTCTGCGATTTGCATTCGTTTGGTTTTGCAGTTTTGTTGCATTCATCAAAAAATAGGAGATGAGTATCGTACCAGCAAAAATAAGGAATGTCAAAATCTAATTTGAAATCGATTCATCCTACTTACGTTTTCAATATACCAGCGCTTGTCCCGTGCCACAATCCACCCAGGCCGTGGTTTTGGTAAATATGCCGAATCGATGCCAGTGTGTTGGGGAGCCCCGATTCCGGGTTTTGTAGCGTGATGCTGGCTCGAACAATCGGCTGATTGATGCACTGAACCAGGGTGCTGACCACGAGTGGGGGCATTACCGTTGCCCGAATGTCCTCGATTCCCGCCTTTCGCATTTGGTCACGGCCGAAATCGGATCCCCAAAAGATGGCAGCACGAGCCCACGTCATTCCGGTAATAACTCCAACCATTCCCTTGTAGGGAGGCGCAAAGGCGTAGACATAGGGAGAAATGGACGGAGGAACCCGTCGCAGGAGATTTGTTCCAATCAGACTGATCGTTCCTCCTCCACCGATGGTTGTCGCGCCGGTAACCGCAAAACCACTCTGTGCCATGGCCGAAGCACGCCACAGCGGATAGTTGATGCACGCTGCCCCCGCAGACGCAGCGAGGTATTCCCGGGGGTGGTCCTTTGCGGCCGCTCCCCCTCCCATCTTGAATTAGAATAAAGTGTTATACAGTACACAGAGAGTTTCGCAAAAGGATAGCGGATAAGGCAGCCAGAACGGTGCAACACTGGTGATGCACCAAAAATAGTTACAACGAAAAATGACGGCAGAGGTTTTCGTTGGTCGTGATATTCAACTTGCAGACCGAAATTCAGAGAGAAAAAGCGAGCATTCTGCGAACGCAAAATTAATTCTGCGCTAAGAACGAAAATTTTGAAAGCGGCATTTTGATTGGACGACGTCCTCGCGCGTATGCATGGCACACGTACCCTACTTTTCTTCTAAGAAAAACTGTTGGCAGAGCGCGAACGAGAAAAAGGCTGCAAACGGAGCTGAATTAGTTTTTTGTTCATATTATTATTTGATGATAACTTGATAGCTCGAAATTGGTCTTGGTCGGTCTTGGAGGGATTCTCAACTTCATAAATCTGAAGAAAAAGGTATGCAAAACTTCTTTCTGACATACTTTCCATTTTTCTTTCCTTTGAGATGCGGTGATATCGAGTTTCGGGGAAACATAATTTATAGAAAGCGACTCAATGGTTCCAATGGAGATGGAGGGCTACGAGAATGTTCCGACCAGAGAGTCTTTCCAGGACGAGCTCGAGCTCGAGATTGAGGTGACTTGTGACGAGGACAGCGGGCCGTCTCTACCAATCCCAGTTTCGGTATCCAAGACGAATCGAAAAGTTGATTGCAGAATCCTATTTCGAACGCATTATGTTGTGATTGGGATCATTGCGATTGTGTCCTTGTATTCCACTGTTTTCTTTTGGGGAGAATCAAGAACACCAGTGTTGAAGTTTCGCCTCGAAAATTCTTCTCCGTATTCTCATTACATGTACTCCGAGGCTGCTTCGAACCAAACCTTCAAGATCATGCAGATCACCGACATACACTTGGGAGAAGCCGAAGACACCGAGTGGGGCCCCAGACAAGACGAAAAGACATTTCGGCTCCTGGAAAAAATCTTTGAATACGAACCCGATTGCGATCTCATCGTCCTAGGTGGAGATCAGCTCACGGCGAACAACTGCCGTGGAAACTGCACGGAATACTACGGGGTTCTGGGCAGATTTCTCTCGAGATACGGTACGCCCTGGGCTACGATTATAGGAAACCATGATGATATGGATTTCGAAGTCGAAGACGGCAGCCATGCCACGTTGCCCCATGCCTATACCCGACGGGATCTCTTGCGCGTCGACCAGAGCTTTGCGCTGTCCCTCTCACAGAGCAGCACGGAGGGCGAGTTGACTGGAGTCAGCAACTATGTTCTGGACGTTATGGATTCCGTTAGTGAAAAAACTGCTCTCCAGATTTTCTTTTTGGACAGCGGGGGTGGTTCCTTGCGAGAGGCCATCAGCGATGACCAGGTCACGTGGTTTGAGGAACAAGCCTCTGATGCGTCTGTACCCGCTGTTGCCTTTCAGCACATTCCCACGTGGCAACACGAATATACGGACGGAACGTGCTTGGGATATCAGGGGGAGGGGGTTGCCCAACTGGAATACGATGCCGGAATCGTCGATGCGATGGTCGAGTCTGGGAGATTCCATTTTTTGGCCGTGGGGCACAACCACGGTAACGACTATTGCTGTCCTTACAGGGGCTACAACAATGTTAATCAAGACAAGAACGACCTATATTTTTGCTTTGGAAGGCATAGCGGTTATGGTGGATACGGAAAATGGGATCGAGGTGTCCGAATGTATGAGCTAATGCTGACTGGCGGCGACGATGAAAAAGAACATAGCGACACGGCAAAGGAGCTCAAATGGAGATCATGGGTACGCCTGGAGGATGGCGAAATAATCGACTTTTTAGATTACGACCACAGCATGTCAGAAAATGAGAACAATAATGAGGAGTAACTATATTGTAATACGATACATTCTTTACTTGAACTATTCTACTTCTGTTTGGAATAGAAACATCCAACAGTTCTTTCGAGTTATGACGATGCTTAACAACGATTCAAATATGATCTACATTCAATGCGTTCTCTTTGCGCAACTAATGTTTTCGTTCCCGTACAGGAAAAAAAGGTTTGCTATCGAATGTTATTTCTGATACAAAGAGTAGAAATAGTTTTCTTGCGTTCTACAACAGCATCATTCATTGAAAGCATGTATTATTCAATCGATATTTATTTGGATTCAAATTGTCCTCATAACAATACAGCATTTCAACGACTATGATCCTTTGTTTTCAGCAGACGCTTCCCCGCGGCCAAACCACCGCCTCCACCAGGACTTTCGTCGCCCGTTCATGTCTTCTTCTTCTTCGTCGATGCTAGCGCTCGACGATCGTGCCGCGCTGCGCTGGAGCTCTTGGAGTTGCCGCTGGTACGCCATTCGCTGTTCCCGTTGCTCCTCCTTTTCTTTGGCCAGTTTCTGGATTTTCTGCCGCACGTTGGTGTTGGGATTCTCCGGGTATTCGATAAACTTCCAGTATTCTGCCTGCTCTTTTATCGTCTTGGGGTCGGAAAAATACGCGGACGCTATAACCGGAATGGAAATATAAACCCCGAATTTCCAAGCTTCTAGATACAAGCCCTGTCGTCCCTTTACCATGTTGGTGCTTTGATCTTTTCTACTGTCTCAGTGAACTGTTGGTTTGCGCACGATTCGATTGGTGCTGCCTTCGCTTTCGTTAGTGCGGCGATTGTTGTCAGCTTTCAGAAGTTTGATTCCCTCGATTCTCTTAACGTTTAGGAGTGTGCTTTTGAGAGTGTTCCGTAATTGCGATCGAACACAGAATGAGCGATTACTAGTAGCAGATGATGTTTGATGAAACAGGAAGGTTCATAATGAACAATGAGTTGGCGGTGAGACAACGAAATTGAGGCAAATGAATTTTCGTGTAATTTTTCAAAATTTTCTCGGTTCAAAATTCAACCGAGAATCAAATCAGTCACGCTCAAAGATCTCCGATAAAAAGGAAACTCTTTTTCGAATTCTTTGAACTACTTTCCAAAGAATGTGTAGCAGCTTCTGACCATAGTTGACTATTGCAATCGAGGACCCAAGATTGTACACTCGAGAGATACAGAGAACTTTTTGGTTTTGAAACGAAGCCATAAAATATTATCACGTACGAGCAGGAGGACGATGAGGGGCAGCCAGCAGAATGCGAGAGGAGGTCGTCCATGGGAAGTCGAGGGAGGATTCAGTTGATACCATAGCCAGTCCTCAGGTACTGCTTACAAATACCAAGAACAGTGTTGTATACTAAGTGGTAGTCGAGAAAGGGTGTCGCTTTCTATATGATCGCAACACTTGATGAACGGATTTTTGTTCATTCCATCAAATCATTTGGAATTCTTGGTCATCTTGAAGAACAAATAGAGTAGGATACAAAGGGGGAAGGAACTGCCATCGAATCATAGCCGTTGCTAGCACAATCTCTTCGCTGTCGCTATCTCAAAAGTACAAGTCTATTCTATACAAATCGTGCGCGAAGATGGTCATCTTTATCGATTTCGAAAAGTTCCGACGCAACAACCACTCTAATTCCTATCATTTCTTCTTCTACGATGTTCTTTGTTGAACCTAGTTCGAGCTGTTTGCAACCATAACGAACGCTATTCTACACCACATCAACACATTATGTGGCAACATCGATAGAAAATGAAGCGCATACTGCAAGAATTATTTCACTTGCAATCATCGTTTGTGGACCAACCAATCAATCGTTGAAAAAACAGAATGTTCCTAGTACAGAGTTTACTTTTTGGTGCATTCGGTTTCAATTTTGATTTCTAATGTGGCATTTTACTCTTGCGCCGATTCGGCCTTGTACTTTTCCAACATTGCCTCTCTCTTGTTCTTGGCCTGCTCGTTGTAGAAGGCGACCGTGCTGAAGGACGAGGCGGCTCCTCCCTGACGTCCCTTAAAGTAGGAGCTCATGTTAGAGTATACGTTGTAGGCGGCCTGGCGGGGTTCGTCCTGGAGGTAATAAAGATGCGAAAACATGTTGGGTCGGTTGTATTCGTCCGAATGTTTTTGCGAGTCGATCGAGGCCCTGTTAATAGATTGGTGCAAGCGGGAAGAAGAAAAACAATAAATTAGAAAACCAGAGTATCCAAAGAATTCAATACCAGAACAACGAATATGTCCTCATCGAGACAAACAGCCGTTACATTGCCCAACGATGAAAGACACAACGACGACAACAACGGCAAAACGTTTTGCGTTTCCGACTTACTCTGCGACGCGCTCCGACAGACGGCCGATCCGGGATGCCTCCGTCTCCTGCATACCCTGGAACATGCTTTTTAATGGGTTGCTCATAATTGAACTATTCTTTCGATATGATGCACTTCTGATCTATCTCTAGAGGGCTACCATAGACTGTGGTTGTCTTGATGAAAGTTCCGAAGGTCTCTCTTGATGTTGTTGTTAAAGCGATAGTCAATAACTCGACCGCGCGTCATCGCTGTTTTTCGGCTTTTCCAATTTAGGGGAAGATACATTTCCCCTTTTACTCATTTACTTTCCCAAAAATTAATAGCGCAAATTTTTTTCTGCATCCAAGCTTGAAAGCGAATTCAAAAATCCTTCACAACATTACTTTCCCATTACACTACTCTCACCTCATTCGACTCGAAAGTGCTCTATTGTCCCGAACAAAGAGTTTGACGATATATAGGTGTTAGTTTCATTTACATGGTGTTCTTTTATATCAGCAAGTATGTCACGAAACGGATTGGCCCACCGATGTTTCGAAACGGACTTCGTCTTCGAAATAAGCTGACGCCTCCACCAAATCCTGGCATCGGCAGTGTCGTTGCAAACAACAATTATTGGGTGGACATGGCTTGCATGATTCCCTATTCACAGAAGCTTTTGTCGCTCGCGGTATACGATGAATCGAAGCAGCTGACAACGGAATTTCGAAAGCAGCACCAAAAGGAAAAGCAAGAGGAAAAACCAAAATCCAAAGCCGAAGAAACCATGGCCGCAATTTCCATGATGACAGATCCTGCCGCCACCTCGAAGCTTTCCGAACTGCGGGTCGATGTTCTGGACAAGTATTTGCGTCCAGCACTGATGCCCAATGATCGCTGGTCCGATATTGAAGACAACTGGCGTTACCATCTCCGGATTGTCGCCTGGGCCCGAAAGGAATTCTTGATTGGTAAGTACGGCCCGTACATCCAGGAGGCCATGGTGGCCTATCCCCAGCTTCGGAATTCCCCACAGCTCTCCTCCATGGCCAGCGGAAACAAGCGGAAGCTTCTCCTTGATCTGGTGCACCGCGGTGCCATCAACACGGACGACATTGGCGGGGGAACGCCCGACAAGGAATCGCCCTTTCTGAGGCTGCCTACGACCGAAACAATTCTCAGTGCCTTTCGCATGAAGGACTGGAGCAACACAAAAAGTATGGAACGGTATGTATCTACTTACTATAAATCTCTATTGTGTATGTTTAATCAACTCATATCTTCACTAACTCGTCTTGTTTCGCTCTCTCTCTTTCATGTTCTTTTTCAACCCGTAGAATCGGCCAAAGCCTCGTCCCTATTGCCAGCAATCTCGGTGGTTCTGTCATTGAGCAATCAGCCGGAGGAACTGACACAACAAAACACGTGGATGTGCCTGTTGACAACGATATAGGTTCTGCGGGCCTCGAGGACATTCTGGAAGTCGTGACACGGGGCTACGTAAAAAACTGCGGGCCGTTGAATGCTCTTTGCCAGGAAGCAAATTTTTACCAGCTGTACAGCAGGGAATACATCCAGCACCTGGGAGATTATCTTCTCAAACGGACAGCAACGAGGCGGATGAATGCGGAGATACCGCAAAGTACGGATCACGAGCTACTCAACGAAACAGCGGTAATGTCCCCCGATACCATCGTCCTCGATATTGGAGCTGGCGATGGCTTGCTAATGCACTGTCTTCGAGACTATATGGAGCGCAAGGTGATGGATATGCCCTTGACGGATACTAAGAAGGGTAAGAAGAGGAGGGATAATCGCAGTGGCGGTAGCAAGAACAATCGCAATCGGCAAGCCGTTATTCCCACAATGGTAGCAACTGATGACATGAGCTGGAGGATATTTGCCAAGGCGCAAGTCGAGAAACTTTCGGTAGAGCAAGCACTCGAAAAGTACGCATCGAATAATTCCGAAGACGATTTACCCGAAGACGACCCAAAGCAGCATCCTCAGATTATTGTCATTTGTAGCTGGATGCCCATGGGGCAGGATTGGACATCACAATTTCGAAACGCAAACGTGGATGAGTACATTCTGATAGGCGAAGCAGACGATGGTTCATGCGGTGACAACTGGTTGACATGGGGGAATCCCGCCTTTTACGACCAGAGTACAGGAATCGAAAACAGCAACGGCGACGGGGATTCAGACTCTTACGAGCATGAGAGTAGCACTTCTGCTCTCACTCCTCCGTACGCCGAAGAAGGTTATCAGCGCATGGACATGGATCCCTTGACCAAGTACCAATTCTCGAGTTTTGACCTCGCAAATTCAAAAAGTAGTAAGACCGTGAGTTTTCGGAGACGGAAACAAAAGAATTAAAAACGCAGGCGCATAAGCCGTCACCGAGGAGAGATCGATTCCGTCATCGTCTTCCTGTGGGACCTATTTTGGGTAGTAATAGAATTAAAGATAGACCAAAACGTAATTTTGACAGCGAATTTATGACTCCTCGCCGAATTAGTCGCAAGTATCGTGGTGTGATCGCGTTAACAATGCGTATTCGCAATTTAATTTATGATTATACATCATCTGTTTTAATAAGTCACGTTCCTATGTTTAATGTGTAGTTACATAGCGTCTGCACGACTAAATGACTAAATAACAATCACTCTTGATATTGATGGTAGCGCGCCAATAATGCAATCCCACATAAAAGCGATCTCGGTGTTCTCTCATATCTCTGGCAACCAAAAGAATTGAGATTGTGCTTCTTCGATTGGATCCGTCATAAATCAGAAGTCATTGACAAAACAAACACAAGAACATTGCAACAACAGAAACCTATCCATCTATCCATTCATTGATATCACACCATGGGTTGCTGCACCGAAAAGAACAACAAAGAAAGAAACAAGGATGGCGAGCTCCCCGAAGGCGTCGAATCGTGCAGCGCCTTACCCGTGCTGCAGTCTCCGCGGTAGGCGCTGTATGTGCACGTAAGTTACCTTGATTGGCGGAGAGGCTCCATTATTCTGGTTAGTTTCGGCCCGATTGCTCACTCTTCGTCTCTCCTACGTAATTTAGACCCTACGACGATGTATTCGTCACAGCTTCGGCGATTTTATCATTTGTCGCTTTTCTCATATCGTGGGTATGGTGGATTACTTTTGTGATCAGTTTCATCGGGATGTTATTGTTCCAGTTTCTTTATTGCTGTCGCCATACTAAGTGCTCGATTTACGCCTCCACGGCAGTAGCCGCAGTATCCTCCCTCGCGTCATTCGGCGTCGGAATCTTTGTTCTCGTCGGATGGAAAAACACTAAACTTTGTTATGCAGTTTTGCTCTGGGGAGAAGGGACAGTGGACGAAGCTCTCGTTGACACAGGTCTTCTGGGTTCTATAAGGCTCATCGAAGAAGGTGAAGACTGGTGTCCAGAGAAAAGATGGGGAACCATGGCCATTCTATGCGGGGCTGTATGGCTCGCTGCTGCCGGTTGCCTGTTCTATTTCGCCAAGAGCGGAAGACATGCCACATGGGAGGAACACCACAGCAAAACTGCTGCTGCCGAAACCAATGCGGAAGATGTTGTTGCAGTTGAAATGGGGACCCCAACGATTGTGGTGTCCGACGCTCCCAGCAAGCTGGATGTCACAGATTGATATGCAGACCATCTTCAATCTGCATTTTTAATTCCGTCAAAAAAGTTTTTCCATAAGTACGTATTTTCTGCTAAAAATTCTAACAGTAGTGTAGAGTAGTCCGACGAGTCAAACAAAAATCAAAAGGTTATGAGCTTGCTTTTTGTTCAACCAGTCGTTCGTGATTCCTTGCTGAACACAAAAACCTTCCTTTCGGGAAAAGTCTAAAACATTCTTGTTGCCCACCACTTCGATCGACGTCGAGAGGAAGGATGTATTAGATATTTTATGCATGAGACTATCTCCGCAAAAGAGTACTTTCCAAAAGTGATAACACAGATCACCAGAGAATAGAGAGTCCATACCTCGGGGGAATTTTTCTATAAGGCGAACAAATTTAAATCGACAAGATGCAGAACGATGAAATGATATGGCAGGTGATTAATCACCAATTCTGTTCTTACAAGAGAACGATAGGGAAAGCGAAATCCGACAAGACAACATTTTGTCAGCACCCATATTCGGTCACGGGTCTTTGCAACCGAACGAGCTGTCCGCTGGCAAACTCGTTGTATGCAACGCTGCGAGAAGAAAACGGAAAGGTCTACCTTTGCATGAAAACCGTCGAACGTGCCCACTCTCCAAAGAATCTTTGGGAAAAGGTCTTGCTGAGCCGGAATTACGCTAAGGCTCTCGCCCAGGTCGACGAGCACTTGCAATACTTTCCAAAGGCTCTGATTCATCGTAACAAACAACGTTTGACGAAGATTCATCAATACCTGTTGCGAATGCGAAAACTGAAGCTCAAAGAATTGGCGGGTCACAAGGCCAAGATCGTGCAGGCGCCGACCCGAAAGATCAAGCAACGAGAATCGCGACGGGAACAAAAGGCATTGGTTGCGGCCAAGATCACCCAAAAGGTCGAACAAGAATTGGTGGACCGATTGGCCAATGGTACTTACGGAGACATGTACAACTTTGAAGAAACAACCTTTAACAAAGCGCTTGGACAGGTCGAAAGCGACGAAGAAGGAATGGAGACGGAAGAAGAATCCGAATCGGAAGAAAGTGCCGTCGAATATGTCGAGGATTTGGAATCAGACGAAGAATCCGAAAGCATGGAGGAGGATATGGAAGATTTCGAGTACCTTGGTGACGGTCAGTGGGGTAGAGCCGAAAGCGATAGTGACGAGAGTGACGACGACGACGACGATGAAGACGACAGTGAACAAAGCGATGCTGATGAAGATGATGACGATAGCGAAGACGGCGATAGCAAAAAAGACAAAAAGTCAAAGAAAAAGAAGAAGAAACCGAGGAAAGGCTCCAGAATCGAGATCGAATACGAGGAAGAAAACGATATGGAAGAACAGCCAATGCAAGAAGCAGGAATGGCTTGGTAACTTGGCTACTTTTTACTGTACAATAATACAATATGTAGAATATCTTACGACAAATAGAACAAATCGCATTATAGTTCTCTCATAGATAAATAACTACCATCGAATCGCTCTGCTGCTCATCGTCAGTCCTTCGGAGAACACGGCTGAACATTTTGTTGACGTTCAGAGATGCCTTTCTATTTCGCGCCAAATAGGAGCGAATCTGCTGTAGAGTGTGGTAGCTACTACAAGAATGAATAGTGTCATCCATTTCTTTATCAGACGATCGTCTATCTTACAAGTAGTTGTTCTATTTTTCTTGTTACACTAGTAAAAGGAATTAAAATAAGGACTATTCAAGCCCTTTCTGGTTCTACGTATCATTTCGTTTATAATTCTACTGGAAGAGTTCAAAATGCGCATTGCACAGTAATCATCATCATCATCGACCCATCTAGGAGAAGCCGATCTCATATTTCTTGCATGTCTTCCACATTCGATTGTACTTTGCCGATCGTATTATTTTCTGATTCCACACCAATCTTCTCTTGACTATTCGATTGCGAACGAACGTACCATCATGAGCGCAGCAACCCTCGAAGACAGAGTCGCCGCCCTCGAACGGAAACACTACAAGTGCCCGAAAGCAGTAGACGTCGATGAATCGATGAGGCGCGCCCGAGGAGAGGTCGAAGCACTGGGATTGTACAGCTCCCGTTGGGTCTGGGTCCCCGAGCCGTACTACACGTGGCCGCTGGAAAAACGGGCGCAGATGCTCAAGGCTCCAAACACGGCACACTTGTGCAAGTCGCTCCTGCTGGAAAACAAAAAGGTCACGGACGAGACAAAGGATTTCAATTTCAACCCCAAATTTGTCATGGTGGTCCTTCAATACTGACGCCGAGCTTTCGACGGACCTGCTGACGAAATCGATCCGAAAGCTGAAACCGGCAGACCAACGTTTGGATCCTAACGCTTTCGATTGGCGGGTTGCCGATCCGGAAGACAACGATCGCATCACCGGGTATCAGTTCAATTCCGTAACTCCCTTGGTAAGTGTTGCCTTTGTGCTGGAGCAATATCTCTGACTTTGGGTTGGGTATTACGGAACCCTTTGATTTTGTGTAGAGCGGCGACAGCAACAAGATTGAATGTCTACTGAAAAGATCTGAACTAACTCGTGTCTCTTTTTCGTATTTTAGGGATTGAACGAAGAGGTTCCAATTATATTGAGCAGTGCCGTTGCAGAATTGGGTTACTTTTGGATGGGAGGGGGACAGTAAGTAATGGCAAATCGTATGATTATTTTTGAGCGTAACAGCACCGCAGACTACGTTTAAATTGCTTTGCGATATACTAACGAAATTTGTCGTTCTCACTCGACCCTATCGAATTTCGGGATTGCAACAAACACTACGCAACGAATTGGAATCACTCAGCGTCCATCTCAAACTAGGTCTATCGGTTTCCGAGTTTGTCGGAAAAGTGAAGAATGTCAAGGTCATGGAAGCCACCACCCCTCGCACGAAATAATTGTTCCACGCAGATGCGATTCGACGAAAAGAAATTTCGAGAATACTCTATTCATGAATACATGCTTTAGAATTGATTTAAATCAGATATGTTTCCTCCATAAATTGCAGTTGTACTCGCAGATGGGTACATCATTGTTCTGATAGAAGTTGTTGTTGTTGTGTATTGATATAGTTTGAAAGAGATTCGAATCCAATGAAACCAAACTTCGCAAGCCGATCAAAGATTTCCGCCTCGTTCGTTTCTATTTTTGTAGTTTCCTTATGCCTTTTCAATGTAGGCATTGAAGGAGTCGGATCCAATCCACTCTCCGAATTCGGGGGAGTCCAACGAAGGGACGCCTCCGGTGGGAGCCGAGGATGTTGCGGGGGCAACTTCCTTCTCGGGTGCCTTCTTGCTAACGGCACTCTTCATCTTGAAAAGAAGGAACAATCCACCGTATCCACCCATGATGGCCATGGCGACTGTAATTTACATTGTGAAGAAGAAGAAAAGAGAATGAAATCGTGAGCGTCCACAATCCTTACAGCAAAAAGGTATCTCTCCAACAACAACAACGACCTGTTCGACATGCCGATAACATTCAATCTACCGCGCAATGCACGGCAGTTCTGCGCGCAGAAGAGGCGAAAATTCAAAGGACGGTTGAGCATGACTACGGGGAACTTACGCTGGTGGTCACCGGGGAAGACTCCTCGAACAACCTTGTCGATTCCTTCCCATTCCGGAGGAGGTCCTCCCATATTTCGTTTTTGACCTTGTGTGGCTTGTCTGGTTGCCATACCGGCAACACGGCGACGTGCCGTGGCTGCTGCTACCGTAAAGACCATGGTTGCGTTGTTTTGTGTGGATGGTTCGTCGCTCGAGCGTGCGGTAAGACAAAACGTAGCTGTTGGCGTGCCGCTCGTTTAGCGAAGGCATGGAGAGAAAATCCAAGCCAAACCGCCGATCGGGAAGACGCGTGTATTTTCATGCGAGAAATTCGCGTGCGCATTCTACCGGTTCGATTGATTAGCTCGATTAAATTGTTGTTTGCTTTGATGAATTGAGTCGAACTAATCAATTGTATGTGCTAACTGATTAGTTCGACTCAATCGTCAAACCTTGTAGTCGAGTGAATCAATTGTATGTGCTAACTGATTAGTTCGACTCAATCGTAAAAACGTTTAGTCGAGTGAATCAATTGTATGTGCTAACTGATTAGTTCGACTCAGTCGTGAAACCTGTAGTGGAGTGAATTGAGTCGAACTAATCAATTGTATGTGCTAATTGATTCACTCGACTAAACCAAAATCTTTTAGTCGAGTGAATCAATCAATCGTTCCAATGTCATTTTCTTGATCAAACGGACGTTGGGAACAACTGCGAAGCCAAAAAAGGGGGTTATGATGAGTACCTAGCGCCACTATCGTGGGTAGTAATTTGATGCTTTTAAGACAATGTCTTCTTGTGCTCTCGGGAAATCAGAGGCTATCACAAACTAAAGCCGAACAAGCAACCATTGAAGTCATTCATCGCTTCACACTTAATTAAACGAGACTACACAAAGAAACTGCAGTGTTTTTGGATCATCCTTTATTCTCATTTCGCTTGACAGAAGACATCGACGGGAAAATATGCCGGAACGCGATCCTTTCCCGATGACCTCTGTGGAGGCCAAGACGTTGGCGGCATCCGTTGACAATGGGGGAGAAAATAGTGACCAGGCGGTCGAAACTCCAGGATCCTGGTCTACGATGCCATTGGAGGGGAACAGCAGCGATGCTCCTGCGTCCGCTGATATCGAAGATGCCGAAATGAATGCCAAGAGCGAGTTGGTGACCAAGAAACGCTCCGTCCGAAATGACGAGGAAGAGGATATTTACTCACACGTCGACAAGGAAATCGTCGACGACGAGGACGAACAAATTCTAGACGATCCCGTTCTGGATGTCCCTCTCGAAGAGCTGAGGGGTGATCCGAAAAAACGTTACATGGGACAAACCAAACGGGCATTGAATCGACTGTACAGACGATTGTACGGCGACAAGCTGCCTCCGGAGGAGATGCTGCGGACACTCTGCTTGGCCACAACCTTATTTTTTATGATTGGTGGATACTGGCTTCTTCGAAGTTTGAAGGACAGTGTGTTGATGGCACTTTGTGGCTACCAAGCGATTCCAAAGGCAAAAATGCTCTCCGTCTTTGTGGTTCTGGGTGTCGTCAGTGTCTACAATCACCTCTTGGATTCCGACCTTGCCAAACACCAGCTCTTTTACATTTTTGGAACTTTCTATTTCTTTCTTTTTGCGATCATTGCCTTCATGCTCATGGATCCCAACATGGGTCTTGCCAACAAGTATCAAGACGAGAGTCGCGTCCTGGGTTGGGTCAGTTATTGCGCCATTGAATCCTTCGGTTCGGTCATGGTGAGCCTCTTTTGGTCGTTTGCTAACTCCAACATTACATTGGAAACCGCTAAATCGAGCTACGGTGTCATGGTAGCATTTGCACAGCTGGGCTCCATTCTGGGGCCGGCCTTTGTCACAAAAGTACGCAGAAGACTGGGGAATCGCGTCGTGCTACCTGTTGGGCGCCTTCAACATGTTACTCCTGCAGGGAACCATGTACATGTACGTTCGAACGTACGGAACAAATGAATCGCGGGCAAAGGCTGCCGAGGAAGCAGCCGCAAAAGGCGCTCCCGAAGGCGAAGCACCTCCGCCCAAAAAGAAAAAGGAGCGAGCAGGCATTCTAGAGGGGCTTGTCCTCTTTTGGAAATACAATTACGTCAAGGGAATCTTCGCCATCAGTTGTCTATTCATGGTGGAAGTGACGATTGTCGACTTTACGCTCAAGGTGCTTGCCAAGGAATATTTCTCGGAAGAATATCCCTGTGATATCTCCAACCCCGATTGTTACAATGCAGAAACTCAGGTATTTGGGTTGACAGAGGAAGCCTCCAACGCGATCGCCTCGTTCATGGGACTTTTCGGAGTGGCAACCAACAGCCTTTCGTTCGTCTTTAGTCTGTTGGGTACCAGTGCTATCATCCGAAAACTCGGCCTTCGACTGACGCTTCTGCTATTCCCTAGCCTCTGCCTGGTCGTCATCATCGTCGTTCGATTGCGACCAACCTTGTACATTGTCTTTTTGGCCATGATCATGCTCAAGGCAAACTCATATGCCCTTAACAATCCCACCAAGGAAATACTCTATCAACCAACCTCCGGTGCTGTTCGATATAAGGCCAAGTCTTGGATCGATATCTTTGGAGCCCGGGGTTCCAAGGCCATGGGTAGTGTGGTGACCAACGCCTTTTCGGATTCTGCGGAAAACCTCGTCGCCAATGGATCTCTTGTCGGTATGGCTGTCTCTATCTTCTTGATATGGAACGCTCGGTTCATGGGGAAATTGTTTGAGGAATACACCGAATCTGGATACGTGGTTGGGGAAGAAGACAATCCAGAATCCAAAAATATTCAAATGGCAATCACTCAAAACGAAAACGAAGATACGAGTTGCGCCCTCGAGGGTGAAGACGAAGATGAGAGTGAAGAAACGACGGAAGAAAAGCCAAAAGAAAAGGCACAAATTGCCATGGTGTAGAATCCCACAATGATTCGTAAACAAGTACAAAAATGCGCATAAGATATGAAATAGAATTTGGTTAATAATTTTAGCGCTTCATATGCTTTCTTATTTGAGCAGTATTGGTACTTTAGCAGACGAAAACCAGCTCTAGAATTACTGAACATAGCACTGTGTTCAATTTTTGATGTGTGTCGATGCGATCACTTCGCAGCTACGATATTTACTATTTCGACAAGAAAGAAGAAAACAGCAAAAGGACATGGAGCGTCTGTCGTCAAAGAATTGTTCGCGTAGCATTTCTGCAACTAGTGTTTCCGGAGGTTTGAATCAAAGCAGTCTGAATTCATCCGACAAGGATAATATGCTTGCTATTCCACCATTTCTTTTTCTTTGCCATAAAGTTTAGTGAACCAATAACTTGATGAGATGACAACATAATATTATGATTCCCAATTATTCTTCATTCTGTAATTCGATCGAATGAATCGAACATGAAACACACGAACTGTTTTTTGAAATCAAGACGGCGCGCGCATGCATAATTCGAGTTTCTTGAATTTGAACGGAGTTAGAGTTGACTCTTTTTCCTGAACAGTCAACATACCCATTTCCGAAGGAAAGACCTTTGATACAACATTATTTTTGCATCTTCTTTCATAAAACAAGGGTAACCTCTTGTCCTGGTAGTGCTTTTGAAAATGAGCTTCAGACTCATCTCCGCTCTTCGGAGCTTCGGAATTTTGCCGACAATTAGCAATGGCATGGTGGAGGGCGCCGAAAGCGATGACAGCGATCCTTCCAAGCCAAGGAAAGCCACAACCCTGGACCTTGTCATTTCCAATTCGATATGGATTGTCCGCAACGTGGAGGACCAACTTGTGTTCGCCCTAGACTATGCCGAACGCTTCCTCCAGAAATCAATTGCGGTTCATGGTTATGTCCTAGGCTATGTCCAGAGGTTCGGCCAAAAAACGGTGGCGTTTCTTATGAACGGAGTGGGATTTTTCTGTAGCGTCGGTGTGGAGCTCATGTTGACATCACAGAACGATTTCAAGAAGCAGTGGCTGCCACTGGTGGAAGATCTGAAGCTATTTTTGGTTCAATCCGGAATTGCAGACGAGCTGGCACGGGGATTCTCGAACTACCGCTTCTTGAGCAACGTGGCTATTTTGGCCCAAATACAATACACTTTGTTGGAAAAGAAGGGGGCGACGGGAGACGCTCCACGGCTCGATCGACGACAGCTGGCATCGTTGGAAGAAACAAATGTCGGAGAACTGTCGGAAGAAGCAACGAAACTCAATCATCAAGGATGGAAACCGACTCATGAAATATACAACGGCTGCGTACGGTGTAAGCATGATTGATGCTGCGGAGATCGACGTGTATGGTTCCATCCGGACAACAAAATTGATACCCTAGTTCCAACGAAATTGCCGACGGAAACAGCCTGCTTGCGACTTTGAACTCGTCGCTGAAATATACAAAACAGAGTTTGCAAATCGATGGGTCTTCTTCTAGTTTTGACAATGATGAATTTATCCTTGGCAGGATCAGTGAACACATTGGTATTCCCGAAAAAGACATTTACCCAATGAACTTATTTGACGATCAGGTAGAAGCTCTACGATTTTTCGTTGTGATTGATCACGAGAACAAAGCCGTCGTTTTGAGCATTCGGGGATCCTTCACTGTCAAAGAAATTCTCATCGATGTTGCGGCCTTTTCAAGGCCTTTTTGCGGTGGAGAGGCACACTCGGAAATGGCCAACGCAGCCGAAACAATCTGGGGTGAAGCCGGTGAAACGGTAACAAAACTTCTCTTTGAGAACCCCGAGTATGAGCTCATCGTTACAGGGCATTCTCTCGGTGCCGGTGCCGCAGTACTCGTGAACATTTTGCTCCATCAAAACAACCGAGAAGCAGTTGACGGTCGACCCATTCGGTGTTTTGCCTTTTCCTCACCGCCCGTTTTTGCTGGCGATGTTGCAAAGGATGCCATCGCAGCATGCACGAACTACATTTACGATAGCGACATTGTGCCATTCTTGTCGGTGGATTCGGTTCGGCGGATATTTGCCGCTCTCGAAGCTGTGGAGAGATCGAAATTGAGCACCTGGATTCGAGTTCTTATCCTGTGGGGTTCGACGGAGGTCATCAAACCCGAGACGCTCGAGCGCGTCGAAAGTGCACTCCATGATTCGCTTCCTCCCAAGGAAGGCGCTCCGGAACTCTTAATCCCGGCAAGCGCCAACGTGTGGATGAGAACCGATGAACGAGGGCATCCCCGTGACCTTGAAATTGAAGAATTGGTCAGATTCAACCACTTGTTGCCCTCCAATTTTGTCCTGGCTGACTCTGCAAAGCTCAACAAGATGGGAATTTCTCTAGACCCATTGATGATTTCCAGTCACTTCCCGAACGGTTATGAATGCGCTTTGCACAATTTGCGATAGCACTTAATATTAGATTTTTATGAATAGCTTATTCTAATTTCTATCAATACAGTTGAAAATAATATCGGTTATAACATTTGCGCAAGCAGCTTAGCAAATAATTAGATCTCCCCCCTCGTCAATACATTTGAAAATGATCAGAATTCTATGATTAATTATCACTAGCTTATTTGCTGATTGCTAATGGGACTTCCCGGCCATGAGCCGACTCGTGACCAATATCCAATCTCTCTCCCACCATAGTAAGATTCCAGCATCGTGTCGATCACTTTTTGCGTCCGTATAGCGTTTTCTCCAAAGGACAAAACATCCGCAGATGTTGTTGATGGGTTGTTCTTTCGTTCAATGAGGTCATTCGTCACAGCTTGGATGAGTCTTTGGGCGGTGTGATCTGGGATGTCGAAGGAAAATGTTTCGAGGACAGTGCTACCGTCTTTGTCCAATAACTCGATTGGCCCGTTGGGGCTCATTCCTGCCATCTTGAGGCTTCGCCCGTTCGATCCAAGAAAGACTAGTTCGTCCATCGCATCCTTTTCATCGGTGATAGAAAAGTCCCACAAGAGATCAATTTCAGCTCCCTGACACCCACCATGTGGCATAGATGCCCACGAGGAAGCACCAGTCATAGCAGTGGCCTGGCAATAATTCTCTACAAGAACCTCGACGCCGCTATTGGTATTCGATTTTGGTTGCCTGTGTTCCGCTGAACCCTTTACTTTCTCCAGTGGACCACACAGATAATCAATTCGATCCAGAACATGGCATCCTACATCCATGATCAAGCCTCCACCGGCCTGACTGGCATCCAATCTCCAGGGCAAATCCTTTGACGTCATGTCACGTGCCCCTCCCGTGCCTTTCAACCTATAGGTGACCTTGACAAGTTTCTCTCCGATGACACCATCCTTGAGCAGCTTCCTCGTCTTCTGGGTACGTTCATAAGCTCTGCTGATGTACGCGGTATAGAGCGGCAAACCCTTTCTATCAAAGGTCTCTGCCAAGTCTATCGTTTCTGCTGCGCAGCGTCCTACATGGCTTCTCGACAGTAGCAGGCCAGGCCTGCCTCAGCTACCTTCTTGCCAATCTCGGTATGAGTACCAGGGCGGGTTGCAACATATACAGCTTCCAAACCGGGATGCTTCAAAAATTACGTCGAGATTGTCGTAGCCGATGCACGCGTGTTGGCCCTTGGGCACCCTAGCGGCAAATTCAGAGGCCTTCCCCGGAGTTCGTCTCATGACAGCTGCCAGTTCACTGCCCTCGCACTTCCAAAAGGGCGGACCCGGACTTGACCTGGGTCACATCTCCGAGTCCTACAATGCCCCAGCGAACCGTCTTTTCCTGCCTGTAAAGTCGATGACGAGGATGCCATTTGCACCGAATCTTTTCCGCTTGTTGTAGAGGAGAGTAATATCCCGCTGCTTCCGAGGAGAATGTCACGCCTGCTGCTGAATCCCGCAGCGAAAATAGAAGATCTAGCAACGATGAGAGCTGTCGTGGCGTGAAGCAATAACTGCAATGGCCGAGCTGGAATCATGGTTTGAGCTCTAAAAGAGTTTGTGCCATTTTCGTTTTGATGTTCGATTTTCGTGATCGAAGAAAAGATTTTGCCATTCATCCTAGAAAGAACTAAACTATGTCCTCTTTTTCCCAAAATTGGAATCTTGTTTTTCGTCTTCCTAATTATTATTCTCATTTCAAAATAATCATTCTATATCTTTATGATTGCTAACCAAACATGAGTTCGATATCATAACTTTGGTAAAAGTTAATGTTGTAAACGCTGTTATTTAAATTCCGGTTGTCGAGTCTCGCTCTTCTTGTAGTTCTTGTATACGAAGCGCTGCATTGCTATCGTTGCTTTTCTTCCAAGCCAAGATTGTCCCATTGAAATGAGCTCTTGTCAAACTCCAACCCGACTCTTTCGAGCTGGCTACAGAGAGCCCTGGCTTGCTCGAGGTGCTTTTCCGCCTCTTTCGGGGCCTTTTTGCGTCGGCTGTGTGCCCACGCATAAATGAGGTGCAGGTGGGATATGGGGTCGATCGAAATAATGTCGGAATGATCATCACGTACTTTTCGGAGAAATGCTTCGGCGCGCTTCTGCGGCTCCGCCTTCCCTGCTCTTGGACCACGCCCGCAAAACACAATTGAAAGTTGTAGTATCCGGTGTAACACCGATGCTTTCGTCATCTTGCTGGAGGAGCTTCCAGAAAAACTCTTCGGCCCGAAATGCCGCATCGCTCCTCGAACTGTTTCCCCATGCTACCAAGATCTGCGAATACATGCGACTCGTTGGTTTGGTTGCACACTCCCCGCGACGGTAGTCGTCCTCCAATTTCCTTAGAAATTTCTCTGCTTTCTCCGCGGAATCTTCGGGATTGCTGTTGGCATATGCCTTCAATATTGTCAAGTAGGATTTCGAGTCTGATGATACCGCTCTTTTTGTATTTGTGAGGAAATCGCAGGCTTCTTCAATTCGACCGTGGTTGCAAAAGGCTTCCAGGACAGTGTTTAGGGTAATGGTGTTCGGAGATAGATTCCTTTCCCCAGAATTTGATTTTTGCCACATTTCCCGAAAAAGATCCCTTGCACGATCCGGTGCAAAATCCATTTCACTTTGTGCCCACGCCGAAATGAGAGCGGTATATACAATGGTACATGGTTTCAATTCCACCCATTCACCAGCCTTCCTGAGAAGCAATTTGCTCCAATCGTTGTACCAGAGACTCGGCTTGTTTCGCTCCTCCATCTTTGGTTCTTCCCCAGGCCTGAATGGCCATGAGATAGCAAACTTTGGGTGGCGGATGAGAAATTTTACCTCTCAGAATGCATTACGCTCGAGGTCCTCCAAAAAGTTCTGCTACTTTCATCCCAGCAGTTGGGAATCTTGCTATAGACTTCCATGAGACTTCCAAACGTTTCGGATGATGGTTCCAATCCCAAGGCTTTCATTTGCTGGAACAGCCGTGAGGCTCGATTCGCAGCTTTTTGCGGGTCGTGAACACCTTTCCCACCAACACTTGCGCTTTTCGACCACGCGTTGATTGCCGAATTGAAGGAAATTTGGTTTGGTCGAACCTTTGTCTTGCTTCCATTGTCCGGTTGGTATTGGTGCAATCCGTCGAAGAATTGCTTCTGCCTTTTCGGGGTGCCCCTGTCTACCCCACGCATCGATGCAAATATTGAAACATATTCGTGTCGAGAAGCTGAGGATAATTTCGAATCATTTGATCCAATATAGCTTCCGCTCTTTCCGCCGCCAAGGAATTGCTCATTAGCGTCTTTTTCGGATCTATAACGATGAGGTTTTGCATCGCCACTCAGGAATAGAATTGGCCCAGGCGTGAAGGACGGAAACGAAACAGGCGGTGCTGGGAGACAAATTGGAAAGTGTTGTCATTTCTCGAAAGATGCCTTCTACCAAGGTTGGTGCCTCCGGGTGGTGGGTTGCACATTTTGCCAGTGTGTGTAGGCACACGCCATAGAATTGCAGATCCGTCTCTGTGTTTTTTCGACACTGGTTAAGCAATGTCAAAACGTCATCGCACACCGTAGGCGATTCCGGATACAGTGATAATACATTCATGCACATGGAGTAGGTCTTTTGATTTGGCCGAAGATCTCTGTCATTGAGAGACTCGCTTGCGTCGCAAAAGAGATGGATCAGCTTCATGGACTCTTCTTGCGGGAAGCCTTTGTTCCTAGAAGTTGTGCCTTTCGGTGATGATGATATCGTGGCTACTGTTCTCCAAGAATCCAGACATCGATTCAGCATTTCGACCTATTTCTTTGGAATCCGAGTTGGAACCCTTCTCATCTCTTTGCGATCGAAACAGTGACCGCAATTGGAGATTCTCGTTGTCGAGTGCTGCCGCTCTATACTCCTTCATCCAGCGACGAATGATTCTAGTCTGCGCAACGGCCTTTTCTAGATTGTCAGTTGCAGTGGAAGATTCAGACCATTCCCGTATCAGAAACCGTCCCCTTGAAACTTCTAGTTGCGTCCAAGTTCCGACAGGTAGCTCAAGCCATGCCGTTGTGTTGCGACGCAAATCATCACCAGTTCCCTTCTCATTTCGTGACAATGAGGATGACGGTATATTTGAGAATTTTCTGGTCACAACTCTCGAGTTGATTGGAGAGGGAGCGATAAAGTTTCCGAGTGAATATTGTCCTGTGGACGTTCTTGCAAAACTCCATTGTTTCTGCTTTCCGTTCGTGAAATCACTGTATACTCTTGAAGAATTCGATACCGATGACATGCATTGTACGGAATTACAATTCATAATTGTAGTGCAATTGCGATAAAGCTTCGATGACGCTCTCACTTTCGCCCATCCACCGGAAATGATGACTTTATCGCAAGCGCTCCTCATCGTATCGGATTGTTTCGTTTCCTATCTTTCATTCGCACCGTATCGCCGTGCATGGTCCTTCCGATTGATACTGCACCCGGATCATATTGAATATCAGTTCTGTTGTTGTCAGTGACTATGGAATAGAATTATGAAGTCTAGAATAGAGTGTCTTGTTGTTGAAACAACCGCAAAATGTTCGAACGCTCTTCGCTTGCCTCGAATCAGATGCCATTTTTGATGTTCGTCCGTGATTCAAATATCATTTGAGTCACTAGAAATGTTTCTACAAAACGATCGTCATGGGTATCTTTCACATCCCGAACTCTAAATTGTTTCTATAAAACGAACGTCATAGGCGTCATACACGTCACCGTGATGTTGAGCGCGCGTTCGTGGACACGGGCTTTCACGCTCCTGACTAAACTTTTTGTACGGTGTTCTGTACAGTATGTACCGGTGTTGCGTGATTGCATCATCCACGAACTCCAAATGAGAATCGAATCCTATTGGGTTCCACTGGAACTCTTGGACCAAAACTACCGACCGATTATTCGGCTGAGTCACTTTTGCATGCTGATCATGCCGTATCTCGTAGCTTAATTGTGGTAATCAGCATTTTGTGAGTGAGTCGTCAATGCTGTGTCAACAACAAAGCAGAAACAATCACTGCGAACTAGAAATTCCTTCGCCTTTCTTGTCAATCCTTGCTTGCCGCTGCAGAATGAATCAGAATCATAAACCAAAGTGATTCCGATCCAAGCCAATCACCCTTTTGTGACGCAAACATCAACACAAAGCAGGACTTACACGTGCATATAAAGCTTCAGCTGCCCATAGCTTCATTTGACTGCAACAGTTGTCGTTTCGAGTTCTTCTCGTTGACAAGAACACTCACAGTTCAGCATACTTTCAAAAGCTTACAATACTTTATACATAATATTATCAATCACTTCGATCATGTCGTCAACCTCTTTCAATAATAACAACAAGACTACACGGAAACGACGACGAGGCCATGGTTTGTTTGGCCTTGTCTGCGTTTCCTTGTGTGCCAGCAGCTCGACGGGTTTCGTAAACTTGATGCATCCTAGCAGACAAGCACAAGCGCAAATCCCGTCCATTCACCAGCCATCATCCTCGATGCTCTCCGTCACATACTCCTCTTCTGTATCATCTACGGAACCAGAGATCACTCCCAAAACAAAGACGCGGACAAAGTTTGCCCGTCTAACACCTCAAGAAGAAACCGAACTTTTGGCTAAGGCCGTCGAATACCGGCGTCTCAACCAGCTGGAGAAAGACCTGGCCCTCACAAACAAAAACAGTCCTGCCCCTCTTGAGCGTTCGCGCCAAACACGCGGGTTATGGCGAAGACCTCAACCGCTACGAAGATGCCAAATTCGAAGGCCAGCTTGCGAGGGAAACCCTCGTCACTCACAACATGGGACTTGTCCACCACTGTCTCAACAAAATCGTTGGCAAGGAAACATTCCAAGGCAGCAACACGCAATTTGACCGAAAGAAAGGATTGCCCCTGAATTCCCTGTCACGGGAAGATCTCATTCAGGAAGGCGCTATCGGCTTGGCCCGTGCCGTCGACAAATGGAATCCTGAGATTGGCGGAAAGTTCTCTACCTACGCCGTTTACTGGGTTCGCGCTGCTATCCTACGATGCATTGCCGAACGGGACGACGTCGTCCGTGTTCCCAACCACGTCTCCCAGGCCGTCCTTCAGATCAACAAGGCTGCCAAGCGCCTGGGATGGGTTCTCCAGGAATCTGGCGGAATCCTCGTCACCGAACAATCCGAGGGAGGCAGCGTCTCTAGAAATCCCAACAGCCCTCAGTGGAAGGCGGCAAACGCTGCCAAGCTACTGGCGGAGGAAGCTGGCTTGTCAGAGAAATCCTTTGAAGAAGCCATGGTGGCACGGCGTCGTCGATATTCTGGGGGCTACGTCCCCTTTGAATCGTGGATGCAAAAGACAAGCCGCAACGGTAGTGCCATGGTGCAGCGTCACCAGAGCGATGAGAACGTTGACCATCACCGAGAGCGCTTCGAATCGTCTGCGGCCAATGAAGAAATCAGAACCGTTCTCTCCAAGCACCTTCGTCCGAAGGAAATGGAAGCCCTCAGTTGGCGATACGGCCTTCTTCAGGAGGAAGAACAAGAATCGATGCAAGATAGAGCCAATCGCCAGCTCATGGAGATGGAAGACCAACTGTTTGGTCCCTCTGCAGTAGCTACTCAGGCTTCTTTGGCAAAGCCAAAGGCCAAAGCCGTCGTTGCCGACGTTGCAACGAGTCAATCGACACCCGTGCAAAAGGGACGATTCGGTGAGGCCATGACCTTTACCGAGGTTGGAAAGAAGATGCAGGTTTCGGCCGAGTACACCCGTCGGTTGTGCCACAAGGCACTTGCCAAGCTCCAACAAGCCGCCGAGGAGGGAACACTGGAACCCGCATTTCTCTGCTAAAAAATGATTTGTATCTACAATCATAAACAAAATTTTTGAATACACGTAACACAATGTAAATGCTAATAGAATTTATTATCTGAAAATAAATCTCTCAAATGACTTCATGATTTAGATTAGAAGGCTGCAGTATTTGTCAGTAGATGATTTGCTTGAGCGAGAGTATCCTTTGGTGAATTCGAATGTGTTGCTAGGTACGGTAATAAAGTCAGGTTTTCTTGAGAAATGACTTTTAGTTGGCAACGCTAATAAAATACATACGCAAAAATTGCGTCGTTCATCAACGTCGTGCTTTTGACTTTGGTGAACGGCACACCCTTGTTGATAAGGATCGTTGCTAATTTTACATTAGCTTTCTATTTTATCCATCTCTAGTCTAGTAAAGTATATCGGATTATGGCCTATAAAAGGTCGTACTCATGCATTCACGCTCTCCACGGGATGATGCAGTGAAAATGACGAGAAGCATTACGTAGAAGAAAAGAAAGGCGCAACAGAGTCGATAAAGCTCTCTTGCAAACGTGATTTCCTTTCGTACATACTGCTTGCCGTTGATCGAGCCTCAGAGGTCAAAAATGGATGTAAATCCTCCTCATACGTTGCATATGTTAGCGAAATTCGCTTATTTTCTTCGCTCACCATTGCCGAATCTTTTCCTGCCAAAAGCGACATTGCAACCAATCGAGCCACCCCCCGACTGGTTCCTTCCGCAGTATCTTTGTCCAAAACAACACGAAGACCACTGCTATCGGCAATCATTTGCCTCCATAAGTGATTGACTTCCATGGCTTTGCCACTGGCAACCATAACGGGTGGCGATTTGCAATCATCGCCTGCGTCATCATCATTTTGCCCTCCAGAATTTTCTCGATCTTTTAGTTTCTTTTGATCTACCACAACCAGTAACAAATCTATGATTGCCTTGAGCCGAAGGGAGACACCTTCCAAGCAGCTCTTGAAAAAATGTGCCGAGGTCGTTTCACGCGTCAAACCAAACACTGCTCCCGCTGCTCCGTCTCGGAATCCCGTGCTGCGTTCGCCGCTCAAGAACGGTGCCATAATGATCTCTCGGTGACGCTTTGTTTCTTTTTCTAGGCATTCGGCCTCTACAAGCTTGCGTGTTTCCTCGAGGCAGGTTCGAAAGGCTTGTTCGTCCTTTTCGAGGTTCAGAAATTGCAACGCCCACTCAACGATGGATCCACCGTCGGTCAATGCGCCTCCAACCAAAACATGGTTTCGATCAATTCGATAACAAAAAAGACCACGGCAATCGGGGATTCGAAAGGGCAGCTCCGATGAGCTTGCTTCGTGCCTCATGCACATTCGAACTGCGGCAGAAGTGCCTACCGTCACTGCTATGCGCGAATCGGTTGTGCACTTACTTCCCACATTCGCACATGCTCCGTCTCCGATGCCGAGGAAAAACCTGGCATTCCGCAGCTCGGGAAACTTGGTCCAGTAGGGGTTGGTCTTGCCGTCATTGAGAAATTCCGGCATTCCGTGGATGCAGTCTGTAAAGTCTGCCAATTCCGGAAGCGCATCTCGGCAAGATTGGGGTAACCACCGAAGCGCAGATTCTTCAAAGACACAGTCGCGTACATTCAACAATCCCGTCCAGGAGGCTTCCGAATACGTCAGGGGGGCATGTTTCCGATTGGTCCATCGCGACAAGCAGTATCCGGTAATGCTTTGCCAGCGATGACCAATTGGAAGTTTGGATTTGTTGTAAAGGGCGCGCAATTGAGGAAGAGCGTACGCGGAATGAAGAGGAGCTCCAGTCGCTTGGTATAGTTTGTCCAACCCATCTGGACCTAATTCTTGTCGGATGTGTTGGCACTCTGCGTGAACATCGGGTGCGTTGCAGGCGTAGCTTATGCCAATGGTAGTTGTATTCTGGTGACCGTCGTCAGAGTTCTCATCGTTTTCGGCACTCTTCTCGAACGGGATCAATTCACCGCAATGGTCGACGGCAATCAAGTTCATAACAAAGGTAGAAAAACCAACCGCTTCCACTTTAAATTCATTCTGGTTTCTCTTGGAACTTCTAAGTTTCGAAAGGACCTCATCGACAGCAGAATCGACGGCATCGAACAAACCATTTGTTTGAATGTTGCCGGTGATTGGCTCAACGCCCGGCCTCTGGATGGAAGACGAGCAACCGTCTACGGGAATCGTGTCAATTGCATCGTTCTTTTCCGAATATTGGTATGCGGTACATCGCACACTGCTGCTGCCGACGTCTATTGCGAGAATAATGTTTGTGGTATCATTCTTGTGACGATTCATTGTAGAATTTGATAGATTAAGTTGAAATACGAGCTTACTCCCGCATATTTTATGAATGCAACCAGTCAATGATCGGATGGTCTGAGAACCTTCGTCGAAGCGTCGTCTGCGTCTCCGACCAGTGGCCTTTGACTTTGTGAGTGATCGTGGATTGGTTGACACCTCTTCGACAGCTTCACCTGATTCATTCAGTCAATCGTATTTTTTGTGAGAAAGAATCTTTCCGAAGCGCGCGCTTTTCCGGATATGCGGATAGACGACCAACAGTACAAGTATGGCGCCGTCAAGAGGTTGCCTTCCAAGACCACTCATTTTACATATTCATTACCAATTCATCACACCAACAATATTTCAACGACTTTAAAAGACAAGCAATCATCATGATTCTCAGCTTCCAACCATTCTACATTCCAATTCAACAACGAATGAAAGAAAGAATAGTCTAACAAAATATAATAGAGTTTATAGTCCAAAGTTTCGCTCACCTCGTTACGAAGCATTTGTGCCCGAGCTGGTCTAAGGGGTTCGACTCAAGTTCGAATATATTCGTATGCGCGGGTTCGAATCCCGTCGAATGCATCTCTTTTTCGTTTTATCGCTTTGTCGAAAAGTCAAATACGATTTTAGTTGTGATGTAAAAATGGTGATTTAATAATATGATTAACTTTTTACCTAATGGATTCCCTGCTTGGCCTTGACTACAGAAAGTGTGTCGTCCAACGATTGGAACAAATATGGAGAAATTTCGACGACGGGTTTGTGCTGAATAAATTCGAGCAGGGCATAGGCTGTAATCGCCAACATAGCCAAACGTCCGTTCTTGATCTCGGAAGTCTTCAACCAGTTCGAAATAGCATTGTCTTTGGTGGCAACCTGCAACGGATCGAGATTCAGATTTCCGGGGACATAGTCCTTTTCGTTGACCTTCATCAAACCATAAACGTCAATGGCAGAACCGACGAGGAGGACGAATCCCCAATACGCGAGAGGAACCTTTCCTAGCCCACCGTTCAACAACGACGGGGCACGTCCGGCATCGTCGAGAAGTGCGGGAAGATGGAGTTGTTCCGCCAGAGATCGATCCCAGAGTTCGCTGAGTGGCCATCCAGCGGCGGCCAACATGGCAACGCGTGCGTGCTTGATTTCGGCTTCTCGCATGTTCATCAACATCTTTTCGTCCTGAGAAAAGTTGAGAGGATCGAATCCGACGTCACCAGCATAAGTTCCGTCGAGGGCAACCGGGCGCTCCATGAAGGGCATGGATTTCGAGTAAATGATTTCGTTCGGTGCCTCGGAGTAGAGGATCGACGAAGCCGCTCTCGATTTCGAAAGAGGATTCGATTGAAAGGCCTCGGTGGTGGCAAGGAAGGCAAAGGCAGTAGAAAGGCAAGCGGTCTTCATGGTGGTTTATTATCTGCGTGAGCGTGATTGATGCAATATCTTTGATGAGGAACAAAGTGAAAAAGTAGTGTCCATAACGCAGTGTTGAAAGATATTTCCGCTCTCGTCGTGATGTGACGTTTCGAATTCTTTTCCCATCGTCTTTTGGGATGATTTTTTTCTCATCTCGAATGACTCAGCATCGAGCGCGTGCCAGTGACGCAGTTTTGATGTTTTGTGAGAATGAATTTGCTCCCCCGGCGCGAGTTTGTGATTTTTATTGTGTCGTCCGTCCGCTTGTGGAAATCTTTTTTTCCCTCCAACATTCAATCAAAACCAAATTTTGTACAGAATTAGCTTTTTATTCAAAATGACAAAGAATGTTGCAATCGAACGTTTGTCTTTCTCACTTGACAGTCGGCAGTTGTTGTTATGTTGTCATTATTCCCACTCTTCCATTTCTAGGCTCGAACAGACTTGGAAACTTGAAAAAGAGCTGCTCTGAGGCTCAACTAACCGGGGAGGCAAAGTCTTTACTACATCCATTCTGGAAGTGACAATCTCTTTCAGTGTTATAATATCGTTGCCTCGAAAATATTTCCCTCATTCATTACCATGCGGACGTTCAACAATGCTTCGATTATTCTGCTTCGTGTCTTCACTATGGATGGATGCTGCGAGAGGTTTCACGAGTTCAGCCACTTGCGACGACAAGTTCGATAAGTAATTCTTGTACTACGATTACGCGCCTCGACGAGAAACCCGGGTGGTTGGATGATGCAATGGAGGGTATTCCATCGGGAGGATTCGACGCAGAAAGTTACAGGAAGGGGATTGAACTCAAATCGGGGATTGCTGGCTTTTCCACCCACCCAGAGCTCGGGTTTGTATGCATATTGGCGACAAACAACGAGAGCGATGACGAACAACAATGGATACCCGCGGTAATTTCTCCTGTTGACAAGGACAGACCAAAATCTGCCGAAGCCTTGACGTGTGTACAACTGGCGGGAGGATTGGATTTAGGGACAGCAATTTTGCCTCCCGGCTGCCTTACAAAATTGGTGAAAGGATCACTTCGAGGAGGAAGATAGTGATGAGATCTCCTCTACAGCGAGACTTTCCTTGAAGAAAGTAACGGCACTACCAAATCCAGAAGCAAACGATGCGACAATTAACATCGAAGAGGAGACGGAAGAAATCGTAGCAACCACTCCAGAACGAGACGAAGCTATCTTGGAGGCGGTTCCAAAATTGGAAAATGCAGTAAAAACGCTGCCAGGGATTGGAGAAGAGCACAACCGAAGACGTGACAAAGGCAGTTCGCAGATTTGCAGATTCCGATGGCAAGGTCGATCGAATCGCATTTTCCTCTATTTTGGATGCACTTCGGGAAGCGAATTCCCCATCGACGAATTTGGCATCCCCAATCTTTCGCATGGACGTTTCCATAATTGATGAAGGCGGTATTTCGCAAGCCTCCATCGAAACCTCGAATGCCATGGTTGCCATAGGCTTGTCGATGCGATACAAAGTTTCCGTCGACATCGAAGAAACTGACCAACACGCACAAGGAGGGAAGGGAAAAGATGCATTGTTCGAAAAATTCCCAGTATTCCGACCGATACAAGAGCTCAACGAAGACTCGAAAGTAATAGACGGCTTCATTCCCTCTATGTTCGAAAAATCAAAACTAGACAACGACATGAAGTCGGACGATTGAATACATCCATGCCATTGCAAGTAGTATTCCATGAATCAAAAGATAAATATAGAGTGCTAAATTTTGAGATCCGATTTACTTTGCTACCAATGTTGTCTAAATTTGGTATGTAGTATTAGCTTTCTTCGGAAGATTTTGACTTGACGGTTGCCACCTGGATATCGTCCAGAACAACTTTTTTGAGCGGAGGTCCCGAATTTTGCCCGGGTATGACACCCTTCAACCCCTTTTTGGTCGGAAGGGAGGCCAATCGTGCTAGGACTTCGCCATGGATGCGGCGTCCACAACCTGACCGATAACTCTTCTGTTTTCCTTGTCCATGGCGGGAATGGCAGATGCGGTGATTTGAAAGGAAGACTCGAAGCATTCGTCCTCCGACTCAAATCCTGATCCCCCATACCCTATTCCTTTTGCCGGAATCGAAAGAAGTCCCGCAGCATCATGCTTTCTCAAAACAGGAACATCCTTGAGCTTCTCGCGGACGTGGTTGCGGAACAAAGTTTTCACCAGGCATTGGACATTCCTTTCGATCGTGCATAGGCAGCCTGATTGCAATGGAATTCCAACGTCCAATACCTTACCGGGGACAATTTGTCCCAAAATACCTCCTCTCGTCAGGCTCACAGGGATGGCATCGACGCCCATGCCGTTTTCAAACATCAAGTCGCTGGTCGTTTTGAGGCCAGAGGGGCTCACAATGTTGAGAAACTCCTCGACACTCGCAGCAACATCGTTTCCGTACAAGCCCAGCCGGACAACACAATCTTCGTCCGATCGACCAATCGCGAAGGAAATTTGAACCTACATGAGTAATAGAAAGGCCCATTGGATCCGGAATCGGTTCAGCCAACGAGGGGTGAATCTCTCATTTTCCCATCCGAGCCACAGTTTGGATCGGAGGCATCACAGCGATCTTTTGCGCCCCAATTCCATCCCAGAGCTCCGTCCAGTTCGAACTTTTCCAGACAGTTCCCCGCCGCTCGACATTCAATCTCGGCTCCCCCGACTGCTCTCGTTGCATGCGCTTGTTCGGGGAGAAGGAACCCCGCTGCCGCGGCCGAAGCAATTCCCTCGACAAATCGCCTTCGGCTGCTAGTCGTCGTCTTTGCACAACTGCTGTCTCGAACGCTCAGGGCGGACAATTCCTGAACGCTGGCAAGGAGGAGCAGTACAACTTTGGCTTTTCCGATTGCAATCATGTTTTGGTCTATAGTGTTGGTCTATGGAGCTATAACAGAGAATGATGTTGCATCAGGCTCATTGCCGAGTTTACGCGTTTGTACTACTTCGTAGCATTGAAGATTAGGATTCTCGCAAGATTGCCAAGCGAGGCATTTCAGTCACCCGGGACTGACAGTTTGAGACAAAGGTTGGAAGTCACAGTTCGAAGGGGTCAACTCGCACGACTTCTCATACGTATGTGTATTTGATGCGAACAACTCTGTCATTATTTTTTGGAACTCAACTGTCACGTGTTCAGTGTACACAACACACGATAAATTTAAAAATACTTCCGCTGTCTTTGGCATGAGAAGTTTCGATGGAATTCTAACAATGAACAGGAACAGTGTAAATAAGAAACAACCCTTTCGCTCAAAAAAGCCTCATGCTTTAGGCCGGTGGCATTTGTTCTGTCGTACCATAGCGGCAAATATTCCCAGTTGGTCGACAGTTTCTGCGTCTCATCACTTCATGGATATTCACCGAGAATTCTGCATAATTTGAAAAAAGGGCATGAACAATGACGAATTTCATCGTTTCGCGAACACACGAATTCATGAAGCTTTGCTCTGAACCCTATTTCAATCGATGAACGCCAAAAGTTCCATTTCAATAGATCAAGGTGGTCTCAAAGAACGTTGACGAATTTCTTTCCTAAATTTCGCTTCATTTTGCTCTCGTAGAGGAGTGTTGCTGGCCATGGCATCGGAAAAAAAATTGCAAAACGACCTCGAAGAAGACGGGTCGGCTGCTCTGACATTGTTGTCAATGCAAGATCCGCGACCAATGCCACCCTCCATCTCGGTGACGACGTCCAAAGTCTTGCTTCAATATCTCTTTGAGACACTGATTGATCGCAGATCGTCAACACACACCCAAACTACCATTCGAGACGTGACACAAATCATCGCATCCTTCTTGTCGTGGCCAAAGATGGAAGCATCGACTCTTTCCAGTACGGGCTATGGACCAGCAAAAAAGAGGCTCAAAACAAGGTACTATCTCGAAAGCCAGGCAATCAATCTAAGTGGGTAGAGTTTTCCCAAATTTTGGTCAATATTCTCGAGAAGACTTGACTTGCGATGAGTCGCAACCCGGCTAAACACAGGAGTTTGGTCTCTGTACATCGAAAACTTGAAAGAAGCTTTGGGTTTCATTCATTATTAGAACCGATCAGTTCATCGTTTCGACCCGAGTCGCCAAAAAACAAGCCAGATCTATCCCCAGATGTGTTACATCCGTGCTCGGAGAGAAGACGACAAAGCAATGTTGGAATCGATACCCTCCAATGTCAACGAAACGACTTTTGGTGTTCTTCTGTGTCCTATTTCGTCCATAGTCTACTGTTTATTGTATTTCTTCGGACAACGTTATGAACAATATCTGTCACGATCGTTTCGAAACAAGTACTGTACAGGAAGATTCCGGAATCGCTTCGAAAGAAGTCCAATGTTAAATTTACAATCCACTATTCTACACATAATAAACATTATTTGTATCAAATCAAGTAGTCAGCCATTCACTAACTGCTAAGTAGTTGGTATCTGCACATTTCCGTATTCCACATCTCCCCCCATCTCCTTCGCCATCTGTTTCCTACCAAGTCCGTATTTCGCCAAACTCTCGAAATCTCCAGAAGAAGGGTGGACGTGGATGCGTTTCTGTATCGCCTTGCCGACGAACGATCGTGCGAGCTTCAGAAACAACGATACAAGCAAAGGTGGATCAAAGACGTGGATTCCCGCTACTCGGACGGGCATGGCACCTTTTATGGACTTGGATATGAATTTGGCAGGACTCTTGGCCATTGACTTGAATGATTTCATAAATTTGTAGACAACGATGATTCCCTTGCGCTGAGCCGATTCCGACAGCAAACCGTAGTGCATCGTATACCACGAGGCTCGAACAAGTCCCCCTTGGGTGATATCGGGGTCGTTCATAGCTTCGTCCAACTTGGTACCATCGAGGAAACAAATGGCACGGCCATCGGGGTCCTGGCACGTGCCGTGACGTGTGTATCGCGAGTATCCAAGCTGTAGTTCTTTGTGGTTGTCTTTCATGGCACCGTTTGGCCCGAGATCGAGGATGGGAAGAAAGGCCCTTTCGGGACCAAAGACCTCGAGGCGATTGTCCCAATATCGGATGTATCGTTTGACTGCTAACTCTACTCGAAAAACTTCGCATCGAAGAAAGATTAGTTTGAACTCGTCCCGGCATTCGTGTGGACATTGTTTTTCGGCCAAACGCCAATTCGAATCTTCTGTCTTGTCCATTTCGAGCATTTCGCTGAAGGATCTCATCGATTCTTCGATCAAATATGGCGTCTCTGTTGGTGTCGGAGTTTGACCATAGAGAACATCAAGATTCGTCGGGACAGCATCGGCATTGTCTGAAGTTTCCGTCATCGTCGTGCTGTTTGTTGTCAATAGTTCTTTCTTGGTTTGTATTTTTATGAGGTTTCTGAAATTTCATTTATGAATGCAGCACAGTACAATATCAGAGAGTGTCAGGGGGGAGAGACTGGCCACCTCTTTCTTCTCAAGTTCCTGAATCAAGTTAAATAAAATTTGGCATTGACGATAACTGTTCTCTTCTACACGTATGCGTTTAAGAATGATGAAGTAAAAGATGTTCTCGTCGTTCGTTTCTCGCTGGTAATGTGAAAAACTCCCATGGTAGTCCTTTTTCAAGTCCTAATAACGGATGCATAGAGAATAGGGGCGCATGGAACCTTGTGAGAATGAAGAAATCGTGTACATTCACGATTTATTGATTCGGGGAACGCTTTTTGAGACCAACTTGGCAGTTCCAAAATCAACTAAGTCCACCCTTTCCCAGAGGGTACAATTTGGTGACGCCGAAATAACATCCTCGTTTTTTGAATCCCCATGTACCGTCATTTTAAGTTGCAGTACTAAGCATAATTCTTTGAAAATAACCAATAAACGGTATTCATATTATTTTTGAATGTTTTTGTCAACGGTTCTCTTTCAGTGAAAAAAAGATGACATCGAGGGGATTCGAACCCCCGCCAATTAAGACAACGGCCTTAACGTTGCGCCTTAGACCGCTCGGCCACAATGTCGGATGATCAGAATGTGCGATTTTAGAGTATCATAAATCTAGGTCACATGTAGTGTAGTCTCAATGAAACAGATTTTTCTAGAATCTTTCTTATTTTCTGAAAGGTTTAGTAGAAAGCAACCTAAAGCAGTTCGAAGAATAAAACAACCCCTAATCGTATTCTCCAAAGTACGAATCGACAATTTCTCCATACATGGGCCCATTTTCTAGCAATCCGTGATGGCTGCAACCTTCTAGTGTGCGCTCCCGCACCGATCGACAGCGGAGAAGCTCCTCCTTCCAACCCTTCGAACAAGCTTCTGTCACAACATCGTGCTCGCCTCTTAGAATCAGTGCGCTTGGCATATAAGACTCGGAGTCTGAATCATCACCATCGTTGGGTGGCTGGGCTTTGTAATCGGAAATTGCGTCTGTTCCACTCCAAACCGTTCCTGCTTTGGCGTAAGCATCCTCCAATGGTTTCGGCATTTCCGGAGTCCGACATAGGTGTGTCTTTTGAAAGAGGTTCGGCCAAAACAAATCTTTTGCCATGGCATCCCAATCCTTTTCCATCTGTGGGATGCTGGTGGGAGCGGACGATAGGATCACCGATAGGCATTTGCAATCCTCGTCATCACCGTCGGGACGTTCGGCCCGTCGTTTCAGATATTCGTAGGCTAGAATTCCGCCGTAGGAATGGCCATACAAGTGAAACCGCCGTATGGACAATCGGTTCAGTACGGTCTCGAGGTCGTCCACCGCTTGATCAATGGAATAATGCTCTGTGTTTCGGGGCTCGTCGCTTTTGCCACATCCGAGTTGGTCGTAAAACAAAATCGACCGATGCGGAACATGATTCGCCAGAGGAAAACAGTAATCGCTTGGCAGAGATGGACCTCCGTGAAGAACGACAATAGGTGCTGCTTGCTGCGACGACAAGGACATGGGTCTGACCAAAGTGTATGAAATACTGAATTCGTCTTTGCCCCCTCCTCGTGTCACGGGGACATTGCCTTCTTTGAATGGGATTGATTCGAAATAAGTGGAACAAAGCCGCAAGAGCGACGGGCGCACGTTGGAATTTGTCGTCGTTGTTGTGATCGAAAACCCATCAGCAAACAGGAAAGTGAATGCCCCTTGTCCACCAGAAAAGAGTAGTGTTACAAGGATAGAATAGATATTCATCGTCATCGCCATTGTCATCTTCGTTCTTCGATCGAGGAGAACTCCTTTCGATAACGAAAATCTATGATCGGAAGCCAAGGTGATCGAAAAGTGTACTACTCAGATATTTTGGGACGAGTAGCTGCGTACTTACGTGCTCTATGTACCCGAAAGAAATGCGGTACGTAGGTTTGGATCTTCATTTTTTGGTTCCGACATTCATGATCAGATCGAAAGAGGGACTAAAGAATGTCTTTATGAAAACATGAATGAAGGAAGGTACGAACCCGGGCTTGAATGATTTTCTCAGTCGTCACGAACAACAGTGAACAGTTTGATTTCAGATTCGAAGATTGTTCTCTTCTACAACCAAGAACACAACATTGACGGAAAACAATATACTCAATACAATATATGAGTGCAATGCGAAAGAAAGAAGTCGATTATTGCAGGCACAGGGGTTAATAACTATACCAACAATGAAATTTCCGAAAACCCGAGGAGCGACACCCGCGTCGGTGAAACAAGGTCTAATATCGAAAGATAACATAATGAAACTCCTTCTCATGATGAAGGGGGAGGATATGGACTGGGATGTAGCTAGAAGCATAGTGACTCCATATGATCCGAACAAAAAGCGTGACCAAAACATTGACGAAATTCTCTTGTTGACACTGGGCCGTGCATGTCTCGATCCATCTTCGCTATGCTACCTCGAATTCGTTCTCCCAAAGATCAAACTTTTGTCCTTGAAGGATCGCGTCTTTTATGCTATCGTAGCCTCTCAACGCGGGACACTGGCACATTTAAAAGCATTCGTACACGATGATCCATCTATTTTGTTTTACGACTCCGGAGAGTCAATGCCTCTGTTGCACAGGGTTTGCACAACGCACGACGGTTGGAACGACCAGGTTCAATTTGTATTGAAAGCAGTTCTCGAACACAGAAATCAAGATGGAGAAGAAAGCGAACGCAACCACAAAGGTTTGTTTCAGGAAGGAGGAGAAGACAATAAGACGCCCTTCGAGCTTTTGATCTATACTGGATCCGATCTGGCCGCGATTATAGAATACTTGAGAGATCAACATCCAGATTACCTCAAAGAGAACCTGATTCTTGTCGCGAATTATATAACGGAATATCTGAGCAACATGAGTATCCTACTAGACTGCATAACTTGGTACGAAGATGCACTGTTGTTCGCCTCCCATCCCAAAGAAGGCTCGAGTGTCTTAGGTCTTGCTTGTCACTACCAGAATGAAAGGGCGGTGCACGCCTTGTGTCACCAGTACTTCCAGCACTATCGATTCCATCTTACGAAAACTTACACCATTACCGAGTGTCTCATTCACCTTCAAAATCACTTCGTTGCGCCGAATGACAAAGGGTTTGTCACCTCTTGGAGATCTCCTTCTGAGCGTCTCCATCCCGGATGCAGATTTTGCGTGGTCCTGCATCGATTCCATCGTCCGTTTCTTTGGCATGTTCAGCGAATATCCCGAAGGTCCGGAACAAATACCAAGACAATTCCGATTTTATATTTTGCATCTATTCCTATCACATAGCTGGGACAAAATCCTCAGGCAAAAAGACTGCATCAAAATTTTTGATCGTGTCATCGACAGATTCGAGATAAATTTGTGCAGCATTGAGGAAGAAACCGGAAAAACATTGCTTTCCATTGCGATTGAAAAAATGGCTGCCAATAGCGCTACCGACGATCCGATCGAGAAATCGACAGACGATAGTACTGCCAGCGACGCAAAGAGCAAACGCGAGGTATCGCTGGAAATAATTGACTACTTTATAGATCCTACTGCTGCTGCAGCACCGAATCCCCCGGCAACGATACGAAACAGGTGCGGACGACTTCCGCTTCATTTGGCTTGTGAACACTCTTTACCATGGAGCGGTGTGGAAAGGATCCTGAATGCGAACATGCCGACACTGGAATCGGTGGATCCCATCACTGGTCTACCCCCCTTTGCTCATTGCGCTGTCGGTGAGAGGGCCGATCTGGATTCCATCTATGAGTTGCTCAGACTTCATCCAGATAGTATCGACGGAGTGACAATCGATATTGTCACCAAATAAATTAAAATATAATTATTGTTTATTATAGATAGCTACAGTAACTTATTTTGTTACTGTTCTGATGAAAGTCGATTTACGAAGGGTTATCCTTTTTCAACATTTCTTCTTTTTTCAGTCGTGTACGACACGTCTGGCCTTCGACCATTATTTGATGTGTTTTCTTCGGCTCGCTTCAATTTTTTCTTTTTTGGTGGAAAAGGCCTGAATCACAACGCACCACCCATCACACACATCATCCATCGCTTGTTTGTTCATTAACGCATACTACTCTGAATCGAATATCCATACAACACAAATCAATCGAGAAAAAGAATTGTATGGAATCCTAGCGATTCAACAGCCATCGTATTGATCATTTGGATTCGCCACTAACGAAATTCAATTTGTGTCTGTGCTCATTTGTCTGTCTTCAAAAGACGGTAGGCAAGGATGGCAGCTTCTATGAAATCGAAAAGAGGGGCCTCTGACCTAGCTTTCAAGTTTTCTCTGGTTGTCATGGGTATCTTGTCTCTGTTTGGGCGTTATGCCACCAATTCGGTTGCAGTGGGAAAGAATGGGAACACCCAAAGAACTTTTTTCACCGCAGTTCAGGCCTTTCAGCGTGAGGTCTGTTTTGTCGGCCATCGAAATTCCATGGGAGCAACTCTGTCTTCCAATAACATCTGGCCGCTCGCTTGCTCGTCGGGAGAAGGAGGCAGCAAAGTCTTGACGAATCAAGACTTGGTGGAACGTCGTCTCGAAGTCATCCGAGGAAAAAAGGCGGCAAGACAACGAAGCGCGAAAGAACGGGAATCGAGAAATCTGAACATCAAACGATTGTTGCATTCCGACAACAGTGGCGAAAATTCCGACTCTTCTTCGTTTCAGGTTCCACCATTGTATGCCGTCAAGGTATGGGTAGACGACGAACTGAGAGAGGAACTGAAACTATCTGGTCGTGAAAAACGTGGCCGTGTATTCATCGAGTCTGGATCGGACGGAACAAAGACGTTTCGTGGAATGAAGGACGAAATTTTTGGCTTTTTCCGGGCCCTTCGCAAGAATACCTTTTTGTTGACGGCAAACCTACCGCAATTCGACGAAGACGGAAATGTAGTAGCAGTTGCACACCCTTCATTATCGGAGGAAAATGACAACGATAATGATGCATCGTGTTGGAACATTGAAAACGACGAAGACGTGATCAGGACGTTTGCCATGGCCGATGAATATTTTCAGAATTCAACATCTTCGACAATGTTTGAGCTGAAACGCCCATCAATCCAGATTAATGTGAGAAAAGACCCTAATGCTCCTCTCCCACCCCCACCTCCCGAATATTTAAAGGCAATGCCCGATCCTAGTGAATCCGAAAGCATGACTATGCTGTCATTTTACGCATTCCCTCCATCAGGTGTCGCAGACCCAGAAGAGTTTGCTCTCGACCTCAAGAGGAAGTGGAAGCCTTTCCAGGCACTCGGTCGTATCTATGTTGCCACAGAGGGTACAAATGCACAAATGAGTGTCCCAACCAACGTCTTGCCCAACTTTATGGAATGCTGTCGGTCGATTCCAGAATTGGGTGAGTACATGGAAAATGATATCAATATTGACCCAAAGCCACTTTCGCAAGAAGAATTTGCAGTGGCTGGAGTTCCGATCAATGACAAACCAGCGCCTCCTTTTCGAAATCTTCACATTCGAGTGCGGACGCAAATCGTAGCCGATGGTCTCGACAAATCGTTGGATTGGCAATCGGCCGGATACGACATGCCACCAATGGAATGGCACGAGAAACTCAAGCAGGCAAGGGATGCAAAGAAGGAAGGTTCCGAGGGCAACTCCGATCTTCCAATTCTTTTCGACTGCCGAAACACTTACGAAACCGATGTTGGTATCTTTGAGGGAGCCATTCCATTGGAAACAGAAAACTTTCGAGACAGTTGGGAAGTGTTGAAAGATCAATTGGCCGATACTCCCAAAGATGCTCCCATCATGACCTATTGCACCGGAGGAATTCGCTGTGTCAAAGTTGGGGCATACTTGACACAAGAAATGGGTTTTACCAACGTGTCTCGTCTTGCCGGTGGGATTATTGCTTACGATCGAACTCTGAATGAACAGAAAGAGGACGAAGAATCCATGTTCAAAGGCACCAACTTTGTCTTTGATGGAAGACTCGGTCGTGAAATCACAAAAGACAAGTTAGGAGAGTGCATCACCTGTGGAGCAGAAACTTCTCTCGTTACCAATTGCCGCAACCCAAGTTGTCACAAACGCATGATCCAATGCGAAAATTGCCAAACCACATATCACGGAACATGCTCTACCGCTTGTAAGAATCGAATTCTCAACGGCGCAGCAACGACAGAGCTCCAATCCACAGAAAATCAAGTGGAGACAAAGCAATACGAAAGTCTGGATGACTATAGTTTGGGTCACTCTTCGCCAGTTCCATCTGTTTACAGTGAAATGGAGCTGAACACGCAATCGTATCTGACCAGTGGATCTCACATGGTCTCTGGGGCTGCCCAGGGTCGATTGTTGACTCAGTTGGCATCAATGACACGCAACGGTCGAATATTGGAGCTTGGAACCTTCACGGGATATGCAACTGCGTGTTTGTTGGAGGGAGCCAGAAATGTTGGCCAAATATTGGGAGTTGATCCGAACCAAACGGATGGCCCGTACGTAATGTCCATGGAGAGAGACAGTCGCGCGTTGAACCTGGCAGCTGCTCACCTTCGGGCGATCGAAAAGCATGGCTTTGTGGGCGAAGAAGCTGCCGAGGCCATTTCTGCTCTTCGCAACAAAGTCGAAGAAGTTACTGACGATGTGGTATCCGTAAGCATTGATGACGGAATTGCTAAATGCGACCTACTGCGGGTGACGGATGCCCTAGCTACCGTCGAAGCCATTGCCACCGGGGACTTTGACCGGCCAATAGCGCCCTTCGATCTGGTGTTTGTCGATGCCGACAAGACACGACTGCTCGAGTATGTTGAAGCCTGCCTGAGCAGCGACAAATTACTAAACCGTGGCGGTATGATTGTGGTAGACAATGTTCTCTGGAAGGGGTTGGTATTAGAAGCTAGCACCGGAGACTTTGTCTCTGTTTCGGACAGCGAGGATGCGGGAAAAGCCGAGTTGAAGAAGAATCGCCGAGCAAGAAAGCTTGCTACCCTTATGCACAAGTTTAACTCGGCAATCGCTAAAGATGAACGAGCCGAAGTTCTTCTGTTGCCAATGCGAGATGGTTTGAGTGTGATACGGAAAAAGTGAATGGCATGATTTTCGTTGAGGAAACATTGAATTTAACATTTAAAAGTATGTGATGAAAATTTGAACCCAGTCAGTCGGTAGTGTGGGTCACTGCCATGAATTTTTTGTCTTGAGATTATCGATAGAATTGTTTGTTTGGTTTGGTGTCTTGACCAATACCAGCTGATATATAATATATGTTGGAAAGTGGAATTGAAGGAATTGAAAAGAATGAATATTCATTTGGTCATGTCGTTTCCGTGTTCTCTGTGCTCGTTTGCCTCGTTGAATTTTCATTCTTCTCGCCAGATATGAATCTTCTCGCAAAAACAAAGCAATTCTTCGTAACGACAACCGTGCCGTTGGCCAATGTCTCGATGAGGTTGTGCTTTTCGTTGACTTGGACAAATCTTGCGTGGGACAAGAGGGCAACATCGCCGATGGCTCTGGCAACGTCTCCCGCTACACCTTCTTCTTGCTGGGAGTAATAAGCAGCACCGATACCAAATGCCATGGAAAGGGAAGGCCCTGCCCCCATGACAAAGCCTAAAACAATTCCGGCAGCCCATGCGCCGAATGTTTTCGACTGATCCACCTTGGGGTGTCGAACATCCTCTTCGAGATGATAGAGGAAAGTCTTGTGGATGAGTGTGAGTCCGATTGGAATACGCAGAGTCAAAATTCTCTGCGACGGACGTCGTCGTCGACAGGGTAGAGTGATATGATTCCGAAATTAGGTCTTGCTCATTGCCGCTGTTTTCGAAATGAGCTTCGATAACGATGAATCCGGTTTGGATTTCACAGATTGGTTCTAGAACATTATCCACTAAGGATGCTTGCACGAGAGGTAAACTATCGTCGTGCGCCATGGTTGTCTTGCTTCTGTCTTCCATTGTTCTTTTTTTCTGTCAAAACTGTAAGTTCTTGTTTCGTTTCCAGGTCAGGAGCTCGAGTATTCTTCTTCTTCCGGATGCTCTTTCAAATGTATAACGCCGATGGCGTCAGAGAGAAGAAACTTCCATGCATTTCAGTTGCTTCTTGGTTGTCAAAAAGAAATTGATTGGATTTTGAAACATGGACCTCGTTCGATCGTTGTCTCGCTCAATTCGTTCCGCGTTGCAATTTTCTTTGAGAACGCTATTTTTGCGTGGTGTTGCTACGGGGTCCTGAGAAGAATTCTTTGGAATCGAAAAAAAAAGTGCATGAAATTTTGAGATTTTTGACGCGACGCTTGACACAACATGATCAAGTGGTGTGATGCGCGAGAATTAAGGTATGCGGTGACGAAGTGATGCTCCTTCGGATTGCGTTAAGTGTCTCGCCAAACGGATATAAATGACTCGAATTAGTCGAATGAATCTACCGTTTTGCGGAAATTTTTCATTCTCATCCTCAATCTTGAATCTTGAAAATCTTGTCCCTCCGAAGAAAACTTGTGTCATTGTGATGTTATTACTAAAACCATTTTACAAGATAAAGGAACACAAAGGACATGGCGCCAACAAAGATCATTGCCAGTGGATTGCCTTGGAATAACATCGAAGGATACTTTACGAAATGAAGTCGTCGTCTTTATTCCGAATAATCTTCTTCGGGATAGTCGCGATATTTGTCTTGAATTTCGTGGTCGTCCTCGTCTACTTCCCACTGGCTTCATCTTCGACATCGTCTTCTGGCGTATCGCCTGTCACATTGAAAGTGCAGAATCTAGAATTGTTCGGGAATTTTGAAGAGGATAAAAATTCAGGCGAGAAACATCGGAGGCAGCAGCAACTTGCACCTCGGGAGGAAGAAGGAAAACAAAATCATCTTCGGAAGGGGGCCTCAGATCGAACACAAAGGATCAAGACAGCAACGGAGATTTCTGCCAAAATCGGAACCTAACTCCACTGCAAAGAAGGACACCAACGTGACGTCGAAATGTTCCTTCCATGGTTGCTCCGTGTCTTTTCCGAAAATTGACAACAACTCGACGCAGAATTGTGAAAGCTATGGTTGCCCGGTGTATCCACCCGAACTGACAACTCCGCTCACAAACGACACCATTCGGAAAGCCCTAGAAGAGTCTGGATATTTGTTCTTGTCCTCGAAATCCTCGAACACCACCAAACTCGGCCTGTCAGATTTCGCTTTTGCATCCGAATCCTTTGCGACGCTTTCACAGCAAGGGGCATCGCACAAGGTCAACCAGGATAGGGGGCTCTATGTGTCACCATTTCTTCCCGACTTGTTATCATCGACATCGACATCAAAAAAATCGACAAAATCCTTTCTAGCGTGCATCTTTGATGGGACATGGCGAACTAGGACACAAAGTTGCCCAAGAGGTAGTGGAAAAGTTCCCACTCCTTTTGAGCGAAAAACTGATACTAGCACTCGGTGCTATCAACAAAAATTCGGCTGACAGCAATGAAAAGAGCAAAAGCCACAACCAAACCATTCTAGTAAATCAGGTAGATTACGATTCGACAGATCGAGCCATAAAGAAAGCCCTGAACGAGACATTTTTCGAAGTGAATGAAAAAGGGAACCCATCCAACTTTTTCCTGGGTGGATGCACGGCTAGCGTAACCCTCCGATGGGGCTCGAGGCTCTACGTGGCAAATACGGGAGACAGTGAAACGATTGTTGTCTCGGCAATCCCGCCTCAAAATACGAAAGAACACCAACATCGAAAACAACAACAACAATTAGAGGTATGGACTGCCAAAGTGGAATACAATACCCGCAGAGACAAAGCCAACCAACCTCATGAACGGGCGCGCATCGAGAAACTGGGAGGGAAGATTCACATCAATGCCAAGGGCTTTGATCCCCGCGTCATTCTTCATAGTGAAGCCGCACACGACACCATTGGTTTGGCAATGTCGAGGTCCATTGGAGACTGGGAATGGAAGGCAGTCGGCGTTACCGCGGAACCAACTATCGACGTAATTGATCTTTCGAAGCCTCCCTTGTCCGATTCCGACAAAACGATTTTCTTGCTGGCAGCAAGCGATGGCTTTTGGGACATGCGACAAAAGCCGTTCTACGCCAGCCGACTAGCAGCAGTCCTTTCGAAAGGACAACCAAGACAATTTGAATTCACGAGAAAAGGATGCAAGCCTCCGGCCACTTATCATTTGTACGACATGATACAGAAAATAACGCCGAAGAATCAGAACGGATACAGAGATGATATAACGGTGACGATAGTTAATTTGAAGTAACTGAGCAATAATATACACTGTACGTAGCAAAATTGTTATGAATATTTTAAAGACTTTTGGGCTTAAGAGGATGGAAGAAGAAAATATGAATTACATGATGCTACAAAGTAGATCCATGCTCATGGAATCGATTAATTCCTCATCCAGTTCTTCCAAGCATTTTGGAAGATTTGTCTTTTGTTTATCGTCCAACGGAACCATACAAAAGAAGGGAGAAAAAATTGACAGGTTCTTTGATAATGGGCCCAGCAATGTTTGGGTTTGAGACGTTGGGTAACATCGCGTTCGCAAGAAGTTGCAGATAACTTCGTCCGTTGCTGTTTCAAATGAACGGAAAAATATTTTACACACGCAAGGGGGAAAGAACGGTGGTTAGAAACACAAATTGAACTTGAGGTGGATCGATCTAGCAATAGAAATCGAATTTCACATCCTTTAAGCCCCTCGTGCGGAAAACACTTACCAGGAAGACAGTACTCGGATATTGTCGATGCTAAACTCTCCACGAAGGAATCTGCATATGGTCGATGTTGTGTTCCGACAAACGCATCAGCATACCATACAGGAGGAAATCGTTGGAGTTCTCCTTGCGCAATAAAGAGAGACACCAAGTGCATAGTAAAAGCATAGCGTTTCGGGCAATTGCTTTGTAAATTGACCATTTGAATGTCAAACCAGTTCCACCGAGCCAGGCCATAGGGCAAACAGTCCGGGTCCGTAACGTGATGGAAATTGTAGAATGAGTGTAAATTGCTTTTCAGATAAAGGGTATAGCGTATCATTGCCATACATCGTTCGTAATCTGTCCAGTCTTCATAGTATCCAATCTGGTACCGAGGATCGATCTCGAGGAAAGGTAGAGAAGTTGATCGGTCAATTGGTTTTCTACAAGTACATTGTTCCTTATGGACCTTGTATGTTGCTTTGCAAATGCGCCTAATGCCACCCCGTTCCCTCCAGTTCAGTACACCACTCGACATAAGGATATCGACACAAGATACAAAGTCAGGCGTCCGTTTCGCACTCACTTCGTTCCATACATTATATTGGAGTTTCCTTTTTTTCATCCCATTTCTACTGCACCCTTTATTGCTATTCGCGCATTGAGACATGTGAGCGCAAAGCTCCCTATTCTTTTTCAGCAGAATGACCTGTTCACAGCGATGGCATTTGTTCGTGCCATTCAACGCATTAAGCTCTTTCAAAATGAGCTTCCATGGTCCTGCAATCTCTTTCTTGTCATGCCAGAGCGCTAGACAACCCTTATTGACCCCTCTTAGACGCATGAATTCATACCAATGCAAAAATCCTCCCTCAAACACCGAATCCAACACTTTTTCGAAAAGGTTTGTTCGTGTATCGTTTTGCATTCGACGGGCATAGGAGCGGGTTATCCGGCGATGTTTCATTAATGGTTCAATCGATGATGATGGTGATGATATATTGTTGTCAAGAAAATCTGTAGGCGGGCCTTTGTAAAATAGAAGGGACAGTGATCGCTTTGATTTCAGGAATGTGCCTCGATTGCTATTAACACGCGTACAGGTAGTGGTGCTTTTGCATCTCGAGGGGGCACACGCCAAACATTCGGGCAGGAAAGGACATCGAGGTTTCAACGTCACTGCAGGATTGGAAAATGTAGAATCCGTGGCCCTGGCTACCGGCCCTGGCTCTATTTCTTCGTAACCGAATCGATCATAACCATATGTGTCTTGATTATTCCGCTGTATCTGCGCCAAGGCAGCTGCTGCGTATGGACCTTGGCGCTGAAGCCAATTTTGTGTGAGTTCTTCGGCAGCCTGTCGTTGTTCAGCGGCTCTCTGAGCCGCTCCTCTAGTCTCCATGGTAAATGTTTCAAATCCTAATTCAAATTCTATTGCCCTTATTGTGATTAAAGTTGGGTGTCAATATTGATGATAGGGAATTATACTCAGATGAATCAATCCTGCAAAAATTCATGTCCAAATTCTCAAATCAGATTTTGTCACGAAGGTCAGGATGGTTATGGATTGTAACAGTATAGTGTGATTAGTTAAATAATTTAGACCATCAAACTTGAATTTTCGAGATAGCTTGTACAGTTTCTTAAGAACGAAGGAATGAATTCTTAAGATTTCCCGATACCACTAATATTAAGCCGATGTCAGTGAACACTCGTTCATTGCGCATATTGAAGAAGAATTATAGTCTGTTAAATGGATGTGAGCTATAAGTACGAGCAAGCAACTTGTAATCTCTATTTTAATTATTGTACCGACGAGGGACAAAAAATGGAGACAAGGCGTTACGTGACAGGAGACGGACTGTCACTATTTCTCATTGCGTCTGTCTGCATCATAAAAAACTATTTACGTGCCTTACGTAGAGAATGGTCGCGAGTCTTGGTCGCGAGTACTTATAAAATCGACCCAGTCGACCAACCAGAAAATGATCGATTTCGTGAACAATGCAATGATGTCATTTTGATGTTTTTGATGTTTTTGATGATGTTGTGGATCTCGATTTCCGATTTCCGATTGCCGACAAAAACTCTTCATCAGTGGACTCTCTACTCAAAGTTTTTGTATTTCAATTCTTCCTCGTGGCTGTATTGTAACTGAGCTTTAACGGTACATTGGATAATACGCTTTGAAGAATTCTGCGAACAATAGATGACCACTCTTGGATCTAGTCGGAGGTTCATTTCTGTACTCATCACTATTATTTATGTTCACTGTGTTTGTACATTGAAAACAACTGCGGCCATGAGATTAGTCGTACAACGGGTAAAGTCTGCAAGTGTTACCGTCGATGGTTCAATCGTTTCTTCGATTGGACCTGGTGCTATGTAAGTCAAAGTCGATTACAAACAAGTGAATAGCCCGAAAAGTTTACCGTATGCAAATTGTTCGGGTCGCCTAACCTCTTCCGCTTGGACCTTGGTCAACTAATTCCATTCGTTTCCACACAAATCACGGCATCGGACGAAATTCCATACCAGGGCATTGGTTGGTATTCATGAGAACGACACGGAAAAAGATCTCGAATATTGTGCGAAAAAGTTATTGGGTTGTAAACTCTGGCAAAACGACTCGGGGAGTCCTTGGCGGCATGGTGCCAAGACAAAGGGCTTTGAAATATTATGTGTATCTCAATTCACACTGTACGGAAAACTTACAAAGAAAAATCAGCCGGACTACAAGGCATCAATGAAGGCGATCCCAGCGAAGGCAATGTATGAGAATTTCCTAGAACTGCTCAAATCTCAATACGAACCAGACAAAATACAAGACGGTGTCTTTGGAGCCATGATGGATGTTGGTAAGGGAAATTTTCTGTATGATTTCTGTAGAATATTTCGTCTATAAGGTGAAAGATTGATTTTTCTTTCTGACTTTGAGGTGAGCGTCTACTAACTCGGTGTTTCACTTCTCATATTCGAACTAACCAATCGTAATACTAAATCGAAATTATACAGCTCTTGTTAATGATGGCCCCGTGACGATAGTGATCGATAGCGATGTCCCTCCACCATCGAAACCAGCACCTGTCCATTAGGAAATGACGTCGGCAGATCGTGGTAAAGCTTCAGTAATCTGTAGGGGTAAAACAATCAGGAAAATTCAGTCAATCCCTCTATTAGTTTTTCCACGTCTTTTGCTGTATTGCTCAAATAGGAGGAGATACGGAATCCGCCACACCGTACCGCAAGTATTACCCCTTTTTCTTTCGCAAGTTTCTCTGCAATCTCGATCATTTCTTCCGGAGTTTTATCATGGGGGATCAAACCGATTATATGATAGGCACGATTATCGGTCTCTACGGAATATCCATTCTCTGTCGCCCAATCCAGCAAAGGATGCATCAAAACCTTTAGTAGCTGCTGGGCCTCGGCAGTATTGATTTGAAAAACCTCTTCCATTGCTGTTCGCAACATCGGCATGAGCAAGGGATTTGCCTTCCCTCCACTATCGAACTTTCGTGCATCTCCAAAGAATTTTTCGGGGTATCCACACGGTCCCATTTCGTTTCGGGAAACATCCCACGAGGTAGGACCTGCTTCGAAATCCCGGCCCCTTCCATGGAAATCCAAGGGAATCCATTCGTCTTGTACCTCGGGGGAAATATAGGCAAGACAGACACCCGATGGGCCCCGCAGCCATTTGTGGGTGCTGCAACACAACATAGTTGGCTGGATCTTCCGCACACTGCATGGCATAATTCCAACAGCTGATTTTAGAAAAAATAAGAAATTCGAAAAGGTGAGAAAGAAGTATATCGATCCAAGCAAACACAAACTTGTTCGTTTTTCTGGCCTCGGAAAGTCGAAACATACGTACCTTGGGTTGCATCCACGATCAGTGGTACATTGCGTTCTCTACACGCTTTCCCAATTGTTTCCAGGTCGAGAAGGGTTCCATCGGACCAATGCAGCGGTGGAAGGCAAGCCGCAATGATTTTGTCGGCGGAATCGTCCTGTAGTCTTTTCAGCACAGCCAAGGTCCAACCGGATACATCATTTCCGCAATCGTCTTGTTCCAGGTCATCCTCGTCGGGGTGGCCTACAATCTCGAGAGAAATTTTGCCCCCCGATTCTTCGCACACCTGCTGCCACGGATACACCGCCGAATCAAATTGGTCCTGCAGCAAGAGTATACGACCTTCGCAATCCTTTTGCTGCCTGGCAATGTTCCTCGCTGCGAGGGTAATGGCAAATGCCGTGGAAGGAAACATTGCGATTCGACTGCCAGTCTCTTCCGCGTCCTCGTTCTCGTCACTATCGACGAGCGCAGCGAACAAGCTCCGAACCCTCGCCTGGTTGTACGAAGCGCTGTGGCGATCGTCGATGAGCGCCCAGGGAGTTCTCTGAATCAGCTCGACTCCCAGCTTTTGGACCTCTGGCGATAGCGGAGCTTGGGCGGCATGGTTAAAGTAATGGATATCCTTTTCATCGTGATAGTTTTCGGCAAAATGAGTGTGGATAGATTCATCACCGGTATCGCCAGAGCAGCTCTTTTTATCACCACGACGAGTCAGAAGGGATCGTAGACGCTCGTAGCACGAATGGGATTTTGGCATTTTGGATCTTATCGGTCGATGGATTGATTCGGAATTCTTCTTGTGTTTCCTAGAGTTTGGTCGAAAGAGTTTTTCGCACCCGGAGTTGGGAGGCAAGGATTGGTCTGTTATTTTTGTTGCATCCTAGAACCAAGACGTTGATTCCATGCATAGATGAAGCAATGTTTGTTGCTGTGTCGAAGACGTAAGATTTAAGGATAGTTCGATTCTGACTTCATGTCGAAAAGCGATCGAAAATGAAAATGAAGTTATACACACGTTTGAATTCGTTTCCCCCCTTTTTTCCTTGGCGCGAAGGTTATGAGCCAAATAAATCCGACTGATTCGAATAAAATTGAGAACAAAAGAGGCCTTGGTTGAACGTTCGAACGTGCACCGTCATCGCCGCCTCGCCTCGTCCATGCATTGATTGATGCTCCAAACATGGCAAAAACCAACAACGACGACGACGACGAAAAACGCTTCGTTTGTTCTCGCTCCGAGTTGCTTTTTTTGCTTCTCTTTCCCATTCGAACTCTTTTCCAAAGACAAAACAATAGGCAACTCGTGTGCCTATTCCAAAGCAACAACAAACTTTTAGTTTTCAACAGACAATAACAAAATGGCCGATAACTGGGATGATAGCGATGATGATGATTGGGACGTCGATGACGATGCCCTCGACGCCAAACTCGGTTTGAACAAAAAGGATGAGCCAGCCAACAACTTTGACGACGAAGAGGATTTGGCCTTGAAGGAAAAGGAGGAACAGGAGCGACTGAACCAAATTTCCCTGAAAAAGAAGGGATCTGCACTCGCCGCTAAGAAGCAAGCGGAAAAGGATCGAGCAGATGATTTGGAGATTGCCCGCAAGGCCCTGGAATTGGAAGCAGAAATGGAGGCCAACTTGTCGCTCGACGAACGCAAATTGTTGGAGCGACAGAGACAAGAAGAGGCCGAGATGGAAATGATGGGTGATGCCTTTGGTGGAGGTGTTGGCGATGGTGGTGTCGGAAGTGTAGCTCAAAAGGCGGGAGACAAGGTTGTCATGAAAGACTTGAAGGATCACATGAAACACGCACGAAAGGTTGCTGATTGCATGAAGGTAAGAGATTTTTTTGCTTTGGTGCACCTCATTTGAATGAGGTTTTTCGTTCATAAAACATTAGGATTCAATGTTGGGGTTTTTGAAAAGAAACTTCCTTGTAATATCGTATTCCGATGTGATGGGACCAATGTTTGTCATTTTGTTCGAAAAACGACAACTCTTGGAATTGGAAATTGTCTAATTTTTAATGTTGTGTAACAACGATTTCAATGTAACAGGGTCACGGAAAGATTCACCTCGCATCGACATTCATCAAGGAAGTCATCCAACAGAGCAAGGATGTGCTTGACGATGCTGCCATCACAGAGATCATCAAAGCGTGCAATGTGATCAAGAACGAGAAGGTCCAACAGGCTAAGAAAGCACAGAAGTCCAAGGGACAAGCACAAAAGTCCAAGAAGGCAGAGAAGATAGAAAAGGCCAAGGCTCAGAAGATCCAAAACGAGATCTTTGGAGATTCTAACCAATACGACGAGTACGACGAGTACGGTGAAGAATACGAAGACGCCTTCTTCTAAAGCAGCAGGGAAACACGATCGGATTCGACTTGTGATATTCGTAAAACAGACAAACTTAACTGTTAAAACTATATTTTTGAGAATTCTTTAGTACAATGATTATAAAAATTGCGCACGCTTACAATAATAACACAAAATGGAAAATTTCTCGTCGTGAATCTTAGGATACAAACCTAGTTCAGAAACATTTTCTCTCATTCTTTCAAGCACTCCGGAATGTTGTCTTCCGTTGGCCATTCCAGGCCCCATGTTCGTACAAAGGTCGGATCCCAAAACCTCGTGGCGTGTCGCTGTCCTCCGTCGCAAACAATCGTCACAACGGACGAATCCTCTGGCAGTGCCAAAGCCGTCCGTATCGCACCCACCAGATTCATGGCCGATGACGAGCCGATCCACAAGCCTTCCGTCCGAAGAATCCAGTGGGCCATGTCCACGGCCTCCTGATCGGTCACCCGAATGGCTCGATCGATGCAATCGAGGCCCGTCGAGAAATTTTTAGTGATACGGTCAAGACCTATTCCTTCTGCCAGTGTGTCGTATCGGTGTTTTCGGAGGTGTCGTTCCCGTTGTTCCGTTGCGAAAGCGATACCGTGTTCCACCTTGTGGTACAACGAGCTACCAGGTGGATCCACCAAAACAATTTCTACTCCCTTTCTTCCTAGTATTGTTCCTTCAAGTATGTTGCCATTCCCGAAATAGTCCCTCCCGTGCCACTCGACATGACAAAGGCATCAAGACTACGCCCTCGTTTTCCAAGTTGCCGAACCAATTCCGGCCCTGTTTTGCTGTAGTGAATGTCGAAATTCGACAAATTCTCAAACTGATCGATAAAGACGGCAGACACCCCAAACTTCTCGCGTGCCAAGCAGTGCTGCCTTTCGGCCGAGATTGACAGTAGTGCTTTGGGGTTGGAAATGGCCGCCGTCGGGACTTCGTAAACAACTGCGCCCAGCGACCGCAATATTCGTTGCTTTTCAACCGCCTGATCGTCTGGCAAAACGACCAAGCAGGCGTGTCCCCTAGGCCGCACAGAGTGTAGCAAGTGCTATTCCCGTCGATCCGGATGTACCCTCGACGACGAGGCCACCCGTGCGGGATCGTTCGAGGGCCTGCATAACCATGCCCTCGAGTTCCTTTTCGGCCGAAGATGTCGCATACTCATCTGACGGAGCAGTTGCAATTGCTGGCAACGACGGATGAAGAAAAAGATCGTCGTCGCCATCCTCATCCTTTATGCTTATTGTTGTGGCAGGAGGAGGCAAGTTTCCTTCCTTTTCCGCCACGCGGATCATGTTCAGTGCTGCCCTGTCTTTGCCTGTTCCTCCGGGATTCATGGACTCCATTTTCACATACACCGATCTCCCTATCAATTTCTTCACCCGTTTCAACTCAATCAGCGGCGTTCCTCCTTCGATCAATTGCTCGTGAGCTGTCGGCGGTTCCGACGAGGAATCGCTGCCATCGCTTTGCCGATTCCATCGACTGAGCACCCAAACTAACGCAGGATGATACTCCTACCGCCAACACGGCACTCCCTATGACCAAGGTCTCCCTACCGCGATAATCCTTTGGTAACATAGAGGCCATGTTGCCTTCGTATTGAGTGTCGTGCTTTGCTATACTTGTTCACAAAGAAGATTTTTCATGCCGTTTGTGTTTGCGGAAGAACGGCATTTTCTTCGTGCATTTGTCATCGATTTTCAAAAAAATTCAAAAAATTGATGTGAAAAAAGCGATTTGCCTGCCCGTCGTCCATCGGAATTTTCTAAATTCTGTGAAAGTATGAACGTACGAACCTAAAAACAGCCTCAACTATGAAGGTAAGAATCCTAATTTGATTGTGATTTTTAAGATTTTATGTTGCATTAACAAAACGATGAGCTAAATTCGTGATGAAATATAGGATCCAGATATGTTAACCACCATTGCACTCTAGGAGTAGTGCGTCCTTGTGGCTAGGAAAGCTTGCCAAGCTTTATTCTTAGATTTGATTTTCGTAAGTTGCCATAGGAGTAACAATTCGTCGGTTTCTCAGATGAATTTCCTCTTCTATCCCAATCTGTTTCGATTGCAAACTTGGCACTCCATCACGAACAAATGGCTACTTCTCCATATCACCAAACGTTTTCTTCCACCTTGCTTTTTCTTGTTGCAGTTGTTGAATCGCGTGTTTTGGATCGTGAGTTTCCTCGTGCCATTCTTCGATCGGTCGGTAGCCTTTCGTTTTTGTTTCGTTCGGAGCGATATCTTCTGATTCTGCTTGTTTCCGTAGTATTTGAGTCGTCTTCCAGATATACATTCATTTTCCTTTCCACTAATTTCGCTTGATAAAAAACGATATCGCAGGAATCGTATTTTGTGGTTGCGACTCAAAGTAGATGTCTCCTTCACCATCAAGGAATCGACGATAGTATCCAGTGGTCCTAAAACATTTGCATTATGTAGAAAAGAAGACGAAACCACAAGAAGTGATAAGAAGATGGTGATAAAGAGGAAGTCGTTGCGCATCATCATCTTCTCTCTTTCAGAAGCTTCTGTGTTTATGACTTTGGTGTCGATGTTTGTTGATGGATTTTTTTGCCCTTGTTTTGGCGGGGCGAAGGAAAGATACCGGATTTTGTGATTCATTCTTTCAATCACGGATGTCATGAAACGCGCCGTCCAGAGACAGAAAAGACTTGCTTGGCGCGAACCCCAATTAGAACCGGGATCTTCAAATGAGAATTCAGTCTTCCTATTGTTTCTCGTTTCGATCGAGAATTTGTCCAAAGACATCGTAAGGGGACAGATGTTCTCTATTCTTCTTTGTTGGCTTTGTTTTTTCACGATCATATTCTTGCCACGGAAGGTCATACGCAGCCATCATACAGTATCCCCAATGGAACATATTCGACGAGAAGAGCAGAGAGGAAAAGATTCGAGAGGATTGAATTGGAGTAACTCGGTCGAACAATAGACGAGGAAGGGAAAGGCGATCGATCAAGGCAAAGAAAGAAGGAAACTCCATTGTCAGCCATGCCGCTTCTTTCATTGGATTCAAGATCACGGCTGCGGGTGGTGACCACGGCCGTATTGTTTGCTTGTCTTCGCAGCATTATTGAGCAGCAAGGATCTGTTACGGCGAGGCAACTGCAAGATCGGGCATATTCCTCATCTTCTCGTAGGATGGTCAAGATGAACTTTGCGTATCATAGGCAACGGAGACTACGATATTGAGAAGCAGAAACTTACAGTGCTAACGATCGATTGAAACAACCTGAGGGTTCTACCCGCTGTTTGCGCCCACGCTCCATAATGAAATAGAAAAACAGCAGGCACACATCTATAATCATGACTTTCAACGGAGAAGGGTTCATCTTGGACGACAAAATTGCCATGCCGATACATCAATACAAACGCCGAAGGATTCCTTTGCTCATGGATGCTTGAAACCATGTTGCTAGAATTAGAGTTCATCATCATATTGCCGCTTTGGTATCAGAGAGTACATTTACTTTTCATCTCTCGTTGAATGCCATCCATAAAACCCCTTAGAGACTACGAAGAAGCGCATATTTAGAAAACAAAATTTTATTGCATCTTTTCTAATTCTTATTTCTATTTTGTTGATATTAGCAGTGCTAAGTCTTGTTGCTTTTGTAGTATTGTGATTCAAACTAAAGAGAGGCAACGATGATGAATTGGATGCTTGACGATCGATTTATTGGGAAAATGCCCTGAGCTTTATTATTTCTATTATCGTTGTGACAGGGATCAACTAGCTTTCTTTTCGTGTTCGATATTATCATCGAACACTATCGGTCCAATAATCGTCTCGCTTCTTCTTCCAGCTACCAACGGCTCTAGGTCGTGTTTGTACGCTCGGAAATCTCGCTCCACACGTTGCAATGCCGTGAGTTGGGATAGATGCCGGCATTGGTCATTTCGCTCAGCGAATCCATTGCTGCGCCCCAGTCTCCGGTGACAACCTGAAGCTTGCTACTAACAGACTGTAACTTCCCTTGTCCTTGGCACAGAGGTCGTGTACGTTCAATATATCGTCCTCTCCAGCAGTTCGGTTGGATAACATGGTTTCCAGTATTTCTTTGCTGCAAGCGGTGTATCCCAAGCTCTGGTAGGCAGCGGCAACGGGATTTAGATAGTAGGCCACCAGCGGAATGTCGTGCTCTTCCGACATGGTCGATAGGATTTCGAGTGCTGTATCGAGGGGGATTCTCCTCAAAGCCGCCTCTTGTTCTTCTTGCTCTGGAGTCAGAGGTGGATCGTCGCTTTTCCTTTTCTGCCTGGAACGCAACCGGGAGGCACGGACGGTGGAACGGACTAACGATAGCACCATATCATCCGGTGACATAGACGCCCGCGTCTTTTTCATCTCGCTTGGCTTTTCGTTCCTGTGGCGTCAAGGATGAGCCTGGGGGTGATGTCTTTTGAGATTGTCTGTCTTCTCCCCTTTCGTGTTCATACACAAAATGGTATATTTCCAAGGCTCGTTGCCAAAGACCCAGCTTCGCGCAAGCCTGCATGGCACCTTCGTGGTGAATGTTCGAACGCTTGATTTGTTCAAAATTGGGATCGCCTTCCAACAAAGCCATGCGATCATATGTTCTCAGTGCATACTTCCAGAGACTTGGTTTGTTTCGCTTTCGGACGTTTTTCCAAATGCTTTTCGCAAATCCTTTGTTTGTCATCACCGGAGCTTGAGTTCTGAAATTGGGATTGGTTTCTGCAATACCCGAATGAGGATACCATCGCCCTTGGGTAGGTGGGGGTGGACGGGATTGTTCCGAAGGTGCTACCAATGTCGTTGCGGTGGTATTTGTGGATTGTGCTGTGTCCGTTTCTTTGGTAGCAAAGAGCATCGATTTGCGGGCCATTTCGAAAATTAGATTCGGCCCACCCGCCAGCTGTTGTGAACAAATCATCCTCTGTTCCGGTGGCTGCGAAGGGATCTTTTGAGGCTGCCTTTGCTTGCTGAACGTCATTGTCGTTTTGTGTACCAAACAATATGCTGCAGTATTTATTGCCATTGGATTGAGCTCCAGTCGAAAACCGTGTCACCGAATATCGCTCCATTCGAAAAGCATCAAGAAATTGAATTGTGGGGCGTAGCTCAAAGCGAGCAACAGCCATCAAGCATAGCAACGTCGGAATGTAACAGTTCTTTGCCGTATTTTTGTGGTTTCTGTATTCTTTGCTATACCTCCTCCGAAGGGATCGTCCACACGGAGTCCTGCATCTTTCAGTATTATCAGATGAAGGAGGAGACCCTCGCATAATGAACTCAGAATGACTGGGGCTCGTTTAAAGATTCGACAGTGTCGCAATTCGAAACGTCGCCTACTGTCGACGAGTGTCCCGAAAAATTTTCCTCATCCACCATTTTTCTCGACGAAGAATAAGTTTTCTAGCGAATAATGGATATCTATTCTCAACTTTCGATTTCACTTGACATGTGTAGATTGTAGTTGAGGCTTCTTCTCAAGGTTGTATACCAAATAGGGCATGAAATCCTATGGGTTACTGGATGAAACTCTGAGAAACTCTGGGATGCCGTATTCGACTAGCTTCAACAGTTGATGAAACGAAAACCAGCTTGCTCAGCTGTCTGTTCTATGAGAAAAGTGAACACATCATTTTTACTGTTTCACTCTTTTTCATAGAATACCGGTACGTGAGCCCCCAAACACGTGGAATGCGCGCTTACAAAATGTGTCATGACCCAAAATTTCATTCCCCGAAAAATAATGAGAAAAGAAGGTGGTGGCACAGAATCTATTTTCGAGGAACAAAATGGAGGATGCATTAAGAATTCAACCTTCTTAATAGAGTCTTCGTCGGATAGAAATGGAATCTATTTCAAAGCCGAATCAAAGATTCCTGAATGAAAGAAAGCGGAGTATCTAGAGTCTGAGAAAAGGACAGCGCTGGACGACATTGTAGAACAACCTATCACCAAAATCATGCGATGACATCCTGTCCTCTATACAATAGAAACTTATGGTTCAGTAAAATAGTAGTTTAGTAATACATTGGATCTAGTAAGTGTAGTGTTCATCTGTATACAACATGGAAGAGGTACGCATTCTATGAAGTTAGCAATGGCCGGTAAATATGGCATTTCCGAGGCCTAGCAAAGTAGCAGTTTCTGCTCTTTTACTAGTAAAGGCGGTCTCGGTTTCGGGGATCGTTGCCGGGGTACGGGTTGGGGTTGGTAATCGGAACCGGCACCAAGGCAAGTTGTCCCTCTCGACTCCTTGGACCGTTAGTGACGAACTGTCCACTCGCGCAACACATCTTTTTGATTCCAAAGTCACAGCAGACTTCGGGACGCTCGCAATCGTAATTCGATTCGCAAGTGTCTTCCAGGACTTTTCCAAAGAGCTTGCCCAAAAATCCACCAGCGTTCTCTTTTTGTTCCCTCTGGCGTTCCATTTCCAGGGCTTGGGCCGCTTCCTTTTTCCGTTGTTGCATGGCAAGTTCTTCGACTTGCTTTTCAATCTCCAAAAACTCTTCCATATCGATGGGTTTCAGACCAAACTTTTTGCGCGTAAAGTTCTTCTTCTCGAGAGCAGGCATTAGCATCTGAATCCCCCATTGCTTGTGGAAGACTCTGGTCACCGCTCGAATTGAGACGAGATCTAGATGAAGAGGCAGGAGTGAAAGATCTCAAAGAGGAAGGACCATTGTCATAGTCGTCTTCGTCGTCATCTCCAAACAAGACAGATCCCTTGCGATTGTTGTTTTGGAACCGAAGAATAGTATCGGGAATCTTTGCTTTCACTTCCGTCACGATATTGTTGCGTACATTTTCTCCTCCAATTTTGGTCATGGCTTCCATGTGACGGGAAAACGAAGGAATGCCATCGACCTGCGATTGGACAGCCTGGTTGCGCAAAGCAGCAAAAATACCCTGCTCCGGGCGACAGCTGGAGATCGTTCATTACCAGGCGCTTCTAATCGATGTTGTGTGATGTTGCCCGTCATTCGATCGAGTTCGTAAATGGAAATCCCGTCAACGTGGAGAGTGGTTTTGTATCCGCCGAAAATTGCTCTTGGAACAATTCTCGCATTCCAGTGGATACGAATGTTTTGTCGAGCCTTATCAAAGCACATTCGAAATTTAACATCGGACTCGTCCGGGCAATAGAATAAGCCAACCAAGGTGTGTACAAGCGAAATAGCTTTTGCGTAGTTCTGTACGCCATGGAGATGAAATCCACTTGGATCTATCAGTTCAAGATCGGCATCGTAGATTGAGTAATCTGTTGATCGAGTCAATGAGCAGAAGTAAGAGAGTGAGAACAAAGCTCTCGCTCTTCACTTCAAATGAAAAAGAAAGTCACACACAGCCATTACTTACCGAGGTCCTGTACAAGAAATTCAGGGTAGTCATCTCTTAATGTATCCATCGCTCTGCCAACCTGCATTTCAAACTCTCGACGATCATAAGAGTCGATCAAAGGGATCGGACGATGAAACATCTTCTTCTGTTCCTGTCTTTCCTTGAAGTCTTCCGAGACCTCTGTTTGCGTATGGAGTAACCATGTTGAAAGCCAAGCATTGGCCTATCGTGATACAAGCCCACGAGAAGCATCATTGAGAGAGTAGACAACCGTTCCCTCCGGGATAGCCGCCGTTTGATGCCAGTTAATTTCGTCATTGTCATTATTGTCGCTTCGAGTTGTTATGTTTCTTTCTGTAAATTAAAAAATTCAATCTTGTCTTGTCAGGATAGTTGTTGTGACTAGATTTGTACCACCTCTCTTGATGTGTGTTTGATGTTGTATTGATGCCGCTTTGCTTATCAATAAAGGGTTCTGGCAAACGTGGGGTCGTGTCTTTCTTGAAGAACCTTGTTTCTTCGTCCTGCGCTATGACGATGAGGTGTCGGACTCAAAATTTTACAGGAGTTTGTGTGTTGAGGTTGGCGAAGAACTTTGGCTTTTCCTTGTTCTCTGCGTGACTTCGGTCAGAGCTTTCGTGAAAAGTGCTACTCGAAACCTACCCCAAACCACGTCTGTGTAGTATTCTTGACACGGAAACGCAGCTCCCTTTGCAATATCTGATTGCTGATTGGCTAGGGTGATGAATCACGACGTCATGAAGTGGCCAGTGCGCTGTCATCAACTGCATACCGATTTTTGATTCGTGCATCCCAAGACGAAAGAAGTTGGAAGACCTTCCGAAGAATAAAATTCTCGTTTGTCTTCGCCCGTAAATTCCGTCACTTTTGCATTCCACATTCTTCATTTCCCCCAATCGAAATTGGTGTCCCCATAAAATTATCTAATTCAGGTTAGTGAGTAAGAGCAAAATTGCGCCTTCTCTAGCCCCAACAAAAACGTAGTGAAATTTTCGATCAGAGACGGTAGATACACACTTTGCTTGTCATTAAATAGCTAATGCTAGTTTTCGTGTTTTTTTAATTATTTTTTGGGCTTATTTTTTGGTTCTCTAGCCTCAACATGAGGGCTCAGAAGAACACTGACGTCTCCGCATTTATTCGCCTGCTATTACAGCACTGAGAATTCGATCAACCGATGGGGTAGTCGGGGCATTCGCCGGTGCCGACGGCAAAAATGTAGGCATCGATAGCAATGATATGTTGTCATTGTCCTCCCGTTGTTGCGCTTTTCGCTCTTCGGGTGAAAGCCACTGCTCTAGCTCTTCCATCAACTCCTCATCGGTGGAAGTCTCCAGTAGTCGAGTTCTGGTAGCTCTGCGGTCGTGTTATTCAAATCCGCAATAATAACATTCGGATTGTCAATATTTTGTTGGAATCCCGCAATGGCCGTAGCTGCTTCATCCAATGCCTTTTTGACAGTGGCGGTCTTCGATGGCCTGATTCCAACATGAACATTTGGGTTTCCATATTGAAAACTGCAGGCTTTGATTGTGTCCTACCTGTCGTTCCAACCTCTTTTTGTGGGCAAGACATTTCAAGGCTTCTTTCTTCTTGTCTTCTTTCAGGGATGCCTTTGCGGCTTCGAGAAGAGACGGGATCTGCTTTTTCTTCAATATACTCCAGTCGGTCTTCTTGAAGCTGTATTGCTCTTATTAGTTTATTGATGGTTGCCTTTTCTTTTTGACTGCGAGGAGTCTGTTGTGCAGCAATGATAGTAGTCAGTGGTACTCATGCCCGAATCATTCACCGATGTTTTTGCAGATTGGTCCTAACGACTAGATTCATTTCGCCGATGTCTTTGTAGATGGTTGCAATATGGTCGATGGTATCGCCGAGGAGATTGATGATTTCGCAGCTTCGATCTTCGATGGCATTCGCCGAGATGGATGACTTTGCAGATGATTTCGCAGCTTCGAACTTTGACTTGACAAAGCTTATCGGTGCGATCTTCTGTTTGTTCTTCTTCGAAGTAGCAGATCTCGTTGAATCCGAATCACCCATTCTGTAGTTGTGAGGAAGGCACTTCTCGTAGATGAATACATCTTGTGATTCGTCAAGTTTTTTCTCTTCATGGGAAGCTGTTTTCGTTTTCGCTTTTTGTTCTTTCTGTTCAGAAGCGACTTTGCTTTCTTGCTTTTTAGTAGACGCCACATCAGTTTGCTTCTTCTCACTCCTCTTTCTTGTCGAAGATTTCCTTTCGGATATTTGGCTTCGATCACTTTTTTCCCGTGAACTATCGGGTTGAGGTTTGAGCATCGGAATCTCTTCCTCCACAATTGAGGCCTGAGATGGCAATGTTGCCTTTTCTTCTTTCGGTTTGACAGTCGCTTTCTTCTTTCCCCAACCAAGCACCTTGGCTTTCGAGCTTTTTGGCTTTTCAGCAGTCTTTTTGGTATCTGCCACCTCCTTTTGTGGTGCCTGCTCAGTTGTCGTCGACATTTTAGCTTGCATCGCCTGCAATTTTGCCATGGCACTCTTTTCAATGTCATTCTTCTTTTCAACCTCTTTCTTTTTCTTTTCGACCTTTTGTTTTTGCTTGAGTTCCTTCTCGATCTTTTGCATTTTCTTGAGCTCCTCCTCCTGCTGTTGAGCTCGTTGCTCGGCAAGAAACCGTGCTCGTTCTTCTTCCAATGCGTTGCGAATACTTTCTTCTCGCTGAAGTACTTCGTCCTGCTGTTGCTTTCGAAGATCCTCCTCCTTCTTCTTTCGAGCTTCTTCTTCCTGTTTTGCAATCATTTCTGCCTTGATCTTCATGAGTTCTTCGGCGTCCATGCGCTGCTTTAGAACGTCCATCATGCTCAAGACGTCGCCAACCTGAGACGTCAGTCTCTTTCTGGCCTTGCTGCTGGTGTCGAGTCTCCATTCGGGGTGTTGGGGCAAACTGGAAAGACAGAGATTTGCAAATCTCAAACCAAAAACATAGGCTTCGTCCAATCGCCTTCCGTCAACGGCATCTTGGAAGTGCAGCAGGAGTCGATCGGCGATATCAATATACTTTGGCAGCGGGCATGACGCCAAAACTCGGAGTTGATTGGCGGCATCTGCTTGCTTCAAATGCTTGCGTCGTTTCGCACTTGGTGAATCTTCGGTGGTCACCGACATGATTTCTATTTGGTAGGATGTGGTTTCGGTGAAGAGTCTTTGCACATCCCTTTTGAGGACATTGGTTATATGATATTCTGAATGTAACAAACACTTCGCATAACCGGAATGAAAGCATTTTTGTTGACATGAAAGCCGGAAGACCCATATCTTCGCGTAGTCGTGTGTGTTTTCCGTGAGAGCTTACGAATGCTTGCGATTTTAAATCGTGGATTACGAAAGGTGAATTGAAAAGGGGTGGGCACCAAATAAAAAAGGGGGATGGTTTCTACTTAATCATCCATCAATCATTGGCATCCAGTTTTTCTTTTGAATTATATTCATTTTTTTGTTGGCTATCCTCAATTCCCTCCATCAACCAGTAACCGCAGAGTGCAATGGTGAGTGGCCATTGGCGAGCGCTTTCGGTGGCCGCATGTTCGGCGTCGGCATGTGTGGCCTCTTGGATGCATGGCAGAAATTCATCTCGAGGCAATGACACCGCAGGATATAGTCGTTGCGACGGCATTCCGTCAGCGGGGATCAACCAAAATGCTCCCATCTCCATGGGATCCTCGGCGGCTTCTCCCGTCCTTCCGATACGAATGATTCGTCCGAATCCGAATCTCGAAATCGCCTTTGACACTCGTACGAGAACGCCGATATACGTCATGGAAAAACTGACCAAAGCAACACTGCCCGAACGAGGTGGAGGCGGTAGACGCAAACGACCCAATTTTCGGGAAGAAAAGAGCATCGAACGTCCCGACTTTCGGTCAAAACTTTCCCACTACCACAAGTCGGGTTTTGATCGGGGCCACATGGCTCCCGGAGCGGATTTCCCCGGGGATTCCACACACGAGACGTACACGCTGGCCAATATTGCCCCACAAGATCCCATCATGAACAAGGGGATATGGAGCAGTTTGGAAGAATGGATCCGGCGGCTCGTCCACTCCCAGGACGTGGCCTCGAATGCTTCCGTCTATGTTGTCACTGGCCCCCTGTGGTTGCCACGACGCCAGGTGGGAGATGGAAAATTCGAATACCAACACTTGGGGCTGGGTCGACCGCCGTCTCTGGTGTCGGTTCCGACGCACTTTTTCAAGGTTGTTGTGGTGGCCAACGAGCGAGAAACGAAGAATCCGATTCAACAATTCGCTTGTTTTGTCATGGCCAATGAGGAGGCGTCTCCTTCGAAAAAGCTAGAGGATTATGTTGTGCCATGGAATGACCTAGAAACCGTGACGGGCCTTCAATTCTTTCCAAAGTGGGCAAGCCTCGATTGGAAGGATAAGGCCGATAAGGTCATGAAGCTCCAGGTCCCAGCAAGTGATAGAAGCAACACATCTCGTTTGTACCTGACGGATCGATCGGCAAAGACGAGTGGGTCGAACACCAAAGATAGATTCGCGGAACATTTGTGTGCGAACGAAAAATGTAGATAACGCTGAAGTCTAGAAGCCTAACCCAAGATAGAATGCTAATAATTCCTCTTCTTCGCCGTCTTTCAAAAGAATACAATACCGTTTCTTTCTTTCTATCCTAGTTTATAGTATTATGTGTTCAATGACATAATGATGTTACGGAAACCTAGCCAATTTTATTTTTGAGGATCGAACTAGTCATTTGCAAAACGCGCGAGGGAAGTGAATTCCTAACTTCACGTTCGTGGTGCGAGAATCTTCGATGGTGCTCATAGGCCAAAAATAATAGTCGTTGGGGTCGGAGTCTGATAGTAATTAAAACATGAGCGTGGCTCGCGTTGATCGCACGGAGACTCGGAATGTGTGGGGTCGAGGAGGAATACGGGTTTATAAAAATATCTCACGTGAACCAAGGTAGAATTAGTAGCCTTTTTGGTCGTGCCTCCTCGCGGGAGGGTCGCGTTGATCGTTTTTGAACAGCATTGTCGGGTGGTGAATCCCTTTAAGCCAGCAATGATTCACAAAGTAAAACAACGAGTCTCCACTTTGAACATCCACAATGGCACCATCTCCAGCACTACACACACCAACTTCCTATAACTCACCCTCTCCTAACGGTAACGCATATCGATCTACACCCGATTCGCGTTCATCCGTATTGAGTAGAGCCAGGAGAATACGCACGCAGAGTAGAAGACGACGCCAGACGTTCCAAGTCCTTGGATCGAAAGAGCAACCAAAGCTACAGCAAACACGGTTATAACAATCCTATCAACGTCTCTTCGCCGACGCCTCAAAAATCCTATCGTACGGCAAGTCCATCACCAGGTCTATCATCCCCAGCTTACGGAACAACCCGTGGCAGACAAATAAACGTTCGAAGTAGTACCAACAGCGCTAGTGGCAGCAGCCATTACAACAGCAATAACAACAACTCTTATCGTTCACGAAGTAGTTCGATTGGCAGACAATCAAACGGAGGATCAGCTCACAGCAGAGGAGAATCACCCTATCGTCGCAGTCTCTCTATAAAAGAAAGAGCTTTAGCAAGTGTTGAAGGCAGGAATAAAATCGCCAGCCCCGTCAACAACACATCCTATCGAAGCAGCATCGGCAGCAATCACATACAACAACAACAATCGCAGGCAAGACCGCGATCGTACCGTTCACAGTCTCCTTCACATCAAAACGACAGCTCCAATCACAGCCGTCGTCAGAGCCCAGCTAGATCTGTCCGTGATCGTGCCCGTTCTCTCTCTCGCGGTCGTCGTTCCAGCACTGGAGAAGACCATCAAAATATGCAGCAACCACAACAGCAGCCAGAAGCGGCGCAGGGCGAAGCCATTGTGAGCCCGGAACTTCTCGTAGATGCCCTATCCGGTCACGAGGATGGATTGTTAGCGATTGCCGAACGACTCATGGAGCACTATGACTCTGGGTATGATGCCATGGGCGAAGCCATTATTGATGCGTTTGCGGACGTTCAAAAATTGTTCCAGCACGTTGTAGAGGCAGCTCACATGGAAGGTGCAGCCTTCGAAAGCTCACGACGCGAAGAGGAAATCCGAGAGCTGAAAGAAAAAGCTTCCCGTGGTGAACTCGACGGTGATGATTTCAATGCTGGTAATGACCCGACTTCACCTTCGTCACAGGGACCCTGTTCGACACGATGAATTTATCGACCAAGATGTTAAGGACTGTCTGAACGATGCCATCCGAAAGGGAATTGCTTTCAAGGAAGAGAACCGCCATGCAGATTGCTTTGAGCTTTACGAACAGGCTTGCCAAGCTGCCTCGGCTTTGCTGCCGGTCGATTCCGACCATCGTGGACGCTTGCAGCTTTCCATCGCGCGTGCCGAATCGATGAGCCCGGACAGAGGCATGTGCCATCTTGCGATATGCTATGGACGATGTTTTGAGATCGGGCTTAAGAGCTGGGAAAATTCCCAAGAATTATTCCATGGATCACTCGAAACGTGCCGATGTGGTCTTGTCGAAACCTTCCAAGGGAGTAACGCCGCAATCCTCGGAAGAAGAATTGAATGCGCTCATTGATGAAATGAAAGAAATCATCAATGCGCCCATCTACGAAGATACTCCTCTTCAAAACGTGGCCAAACGATTTTGGAATGCCCTGCATGAAAACCATAAGCTTCGATCGAAGAACGAAGATCGATTAGAACACAACCTCGGAAAACTCAAGGGAGATTATTTGCTAGCACGAGCGGTACGTTTTTCTATGTTTGCATTTTTGCATTTGTTTGTTACTATCGGATTCAATCTCACATCAAATTTTGTTTCGCTTGTAGGAATGGGAAGAGAAACTAACTCAAGCAAAGGAGGAAGCTGAATTATACAAACGCAAGTACAATACCGTCAAAGACGGAAAGGAAGTTTCTCTGATGGAAGATGCTAGAACCATGATGTCGCAACGGTTCAGCCAAAGTCTCAGCATGAACGATAGCAGCAATGATTTGCAAAACGATGCGGATCTTAAGAACTCATCCTTTCGATCTGCCACCAGTCGACCAGAATTCAAGCGTGCCACCGAATCGGTTGCCTCCCTGGGTAGCAACTTGGCGGCGCACGCAAAGACTCTGGTAGGATCCTTTGCTTGTGCAGACGAAAACAAAGCGGCGCAATACGTAGCTTCGGAACGTGCTACCGAGGAATGGAGGGGACGGCGGAGTGCTGTGAACGATAATGATCAAAATACACCTGGGTTGGAAATCAGTCGCAGCGGCTCGAGGTCGTATCGGGACTACTCGCCGCGTTGACGTTTAGAATTCAGCAAGCACAAAGGCTTACGAATTTTGACACGCACCACTTTTAGTTATAAGAATAAGAGCCATCGTACTATACCTTTGTACGCAACAGTCATAAAGAGCTATCAATTCACACTGAGCAAGGGGGCAGTATTATCCTACAATTGAGAATAAATAGTAATCCGCTGACTTTTATCTTAATGACAAATAGCATTATAAAAAGTACACCTCTCTCAACTAATATCCTATTTGTGATGAGGTCATTCTGGAGGCGTTTCGAAAGTGTTTTATTGTTAAAACTTTTCCTCACCACCACTTTTCGTAAAAGATTCGTTCTTGAGGTATTGCCCGAACGTCCGTCAAGTGTTTGACCGCGTCGTCTATCATTGAGGGTGGACCACAAATGTAGTAGTTAGCATCGTCCGGGGCATCGTTTAGAAATTCGGTCAAGATTCGACCTGTACGAAATGTTACATGTGAAGGAATATCTTCGCCATCCAATGATTCCTTGTTCTGCGTGAGGGCAAATACCATTTTATCGTGACCCAGTTGACACCCCTGTTGCGAGAGTTCCGCGAGCTCGCTCCCAAAAACTAGTTCCGTAGTAGACGATACGGTGTACAGGAACATCGAAGGAGCTGTCTCGACTGTGACATTTGCATCGGAGCTACCCAAGGCAGCATTCGATTTGTCCCGAAGAAAAAGGAATTCGCGGTACTGGGAAAGAATTGGGCTCACGCCGATTCCACCCGCACAAAAGACCGAAGGCCTAAGGGGAAGTTGCTCATCCAACACGCTGTTTCCGCCAACCCTGATTTCTACCGGATATCCCACGGAACATTGGTCGTCGTTGTGAACCCAGGTTGCCGGACGATCCCTCGATTTCTTGACAGCGAGGGTGATTTTCGGAAGATCTCGCGGGCTGCTGGCAATCGAAAATCCCCCAACCCACTCGTTAGGTTTGGCCACAAAATCTATCCACTGGCCTGGTTGGAAGCTCTTCACAGACTGGGGCCTCAATTTCCAGGAGCATCACGGTGGGACTTATCCGAGACCGTGTTATGATTCTTCCAGCGTGAAACATCGTTGATTGAATCGTAAAGATGGAACGTCCTTTCCGTCAATGTGATAGCAGTGAAGAGCAAATGAACATCCTCGAGTAAGCCTTGTATACGGTGGTGGATAAAGAGACCTATTTCTTCTTACGTTCCAACTTCAATAAGGTTCTATTCCTGTGGAATATTCACCGCAGCAAAGGAATTTTTGAATTCTTCCTCATATTGACTTCATCGGCAAAATGACATTCGGCACTCAATCTGAAATCACGAGGTTTTGTTTTGAGAAAATCTTTTTTTGATACAATAGCCGTCCGTGAATCAAATTGAAAATGACGTAGGTACGTTCATTCAGAGAAAAGGCGCGCTATATTCATTCCAATGCATGTCAAATGACACCATGAACCATGACAAGAGAACATTCTTTTTTGTCGGCAAGTTCGTTCCATCCTCTCACTCTTTTCAAGAAAATCAGTTAAGCTCGCGTCGTGAAAGGACGAGCTAAGGACTAAGATTCCAAGTTGAATAAGACGTTACAGACAAACTCCAAGCATGCCCTTCGTTCACATTACGTGGTTGCCCAAAACTTGCCGCAATGCCAGAGTTCGCAAGGAGATTGCGGACGCGGTGATGAAAGCTATGACGAGTCATCCCGAGGCGGATGTCGCTCCGGCCAATTTGGTGGTTCGATTCAGCGAAGCCGTCGATGGCTTTCCCCTCCCCAAGGGTCACAGCGCTAATCCGGATCTCAGCGCGCCGCAAACGCCCGAAGGTGAAGCCTTTCCTCAAGGATAGAGATTAAACTCTGGAGATTCAGAAAGAAACCTGCAGCACTGCATCCTGGCGTTGACGTAATGACGGGCCTATACGCTATGCAAGAACTACGACATTTTTGTCCACAATAATTATTAAGGTCTTTTCAAAAGTGAAAACTCAATCTCCCATCGTCAGTCGATCCTTCTCCTCCACTGCATTTGCAAGATTGTAGCATTGAATGTTATCGAAGATTTCGTAGGCAGTTGCATTTGTGAGGGTATGTGATGTGTTATAGCATTATTTTTAATGACTTTCGTTGTGTTCTACGTGTACAGTAATCTTATGTGAACAGTCAAAATCTATGTTTAATTTATACCCATTCCCTTGGGTGCTTGCATGCGTCGATGAATTCAGCTTCGGGGCTGCCCTCTTCGGGAATGACGTTGTATTCCCATCGTGCGGTCTCAGGAAGACTCATCAAGATACTTTCAATTCGTCCACCAGTCTTAAGACCGAAGACAGTTCCTCGGTCGTATACCAAGTTGAACTCGACATATCGTCCACGACGCATGAGTTGCCATTCCTTCTCCTTCTGTGTGAATTCGTCGTTCTTGTGCTTTCGGATGATAGGTCCGTAGGCCTTGACAACGGAGTTCAAGCATTCCTTGGAGAATTCAAAGTGCTCATCGGGTGTCTTGTCGTTTTGGTCATCGAAGAAGATTCCTCCCAAACCACGAGTTTCGTTTCTGTGTTGGATGACGAAGTAACGGTCGGCCCACGACTTGAATTCTTCGTAGTATTTAGGATCGTGCTTGTCGCAAATTTCCTTGTATGTTCCGTGGAAGTGCTTCATGTCTTCTTCGTTGACGTAACTGGGGGCTGCAATTTGATTGTAGAAAAAATCAGAAGGAAAAAATAACAAAATTAGTCGCATGCCATTTTCGTTCGGGCACTGAAGTATTTTTCAGACAGCTTCAACCTTTTTCGTTTCCGTTTTTTTGTACTTACTGATATCAGTACCACCTCCGAACCACCAAACTCCACCATCGGTCTCGAAGTAACGGTAGTTGAAGTGCATGGTTGGGCAGTGGGGGTTCTTAGGGTGCATAACACTACTCAATCCGCAGGCGAAGAAAGGAACACGTTCACCGGGAGCCATGCCCTTGGCACGGTCGACTCCGCGTTCGGTAGGCAGCCTGAAGCGCCTCTTGGGGCATGCTTCCGTAAACAACACTAAGATTGACTCCGGCCTTTTCGAAAACATCTCCATCCGGACATGACACGGGACATACCGCCACCTCCGTTGGCACGCGTCCAAGCATCCTCCTGGAATGTAGCGGCTCCGTCGATTTCTTCGATGGCCTTGGTGATTTCAAGTTGGGCATTTCGGCACATCTTTTCGAATCGCGATCTCATTGGGAAATTTCCCTCAGGGACCATCTCCCTCTCGTACAAGACTGTCAGGAACAGAGTCCTAAAATCACAAAGAAAATACGAAATTAATTAAAATAAAAAGATATATTGAGTCGATCGATCCATTGGAAAGCGGATTGTAGTTTCCATTTTTGTCGAGCTCGTGACAGAAACTACAAATAATGCCGTTGTGCGACAACGTCGGAGGAAAACAGATACTTACAACTGCTTTGTGGGAATCCCATCCAATGTTGACTGGAGGAGCATCGTCTCCGGCCTTCTTGCCCTCGACCTTGGTCTCTTCCTTAGCCTCGGTGGACATGTTCATAGCTCCTCCTCGTCCGATGGAACCTTGTCGTGGCACGAAGCCATTCGACAAAGTTGCGGCTGTTGACAGCAACGCGAAAAATGCAACCCGGAACATCATCTTGGATATCAATATTGTATAAAATATGAGAAATATAAAAGAGTATCAATGCAGAATGTTTTCTTCGTCGTCATTCATCGAAAGAGAAAAAGAAACGACAAGCTTGAACTGCTAAGAAAAGAAAACTACCCTGAAGCAACGAGGAGGTTCCAATAGGAAGTTTCATCTGGAATCCCGAGGGACAACGCGAACACAAAAATCTCACATCTGAAGTTCAACTTGATGGTCAATGTCTCCCACGTGGAAGGAATTTCGTGCACGGTGATTGGTAAGATAGTCGCGATTCCACTTTTTAACTCTAACCTTATCTATTAATCTGTCTCGGTTTTCATACGACTCCGTCGACTAAAAATCATGGTTTATTCGCGCCATTTTTTCTCGTACGAAGAAAGGCCATGTCTACGAAATAGCTCGCATTTGGCCGGCCTCACGCAGAATTTAAACTTCGCGACTTGCTCCTCTCATCTGCCGAGCTTGTTGGCATCAGGTTTTGTCCCTTCCGCAAACATCAAACCCGTCCTTGCTGTCAACTTTCGAAACAATCTCATCAGAAGCTGTTCTATGCTCTGTCGTTCTCATTGAGCAAGGTGTACATTCAAAACAAGGCAGCCAACGGAATCAACAAAACAATCAACACGATGGGTGGAACGAAGCGAATGTCGGCCGAGGAGAAGCGCAAGGTCATCTTGGGGTAAGGAAGGACGGACGGCGTAAACCCTTCTTCATTCGAACTACTTTGCTTCTTTGGTTCTCTTTTCATCAACTCACCTATCCTTATCGCACACTTTTTGTTTGTCTTCTTAAACAGCATCTACCACAAGGATCAGCAGGTATACACCGAAAAGGAGATTCTTTCCCTTGCGGCAAAGGCGGGAGTCAATGCCAACTCGATCCCCGACATCCATCAAGGGATGATTGATGACGCCTTGGTCGAGAAGGCCAAAATTGGCGGAAGCAATTACTTTTGGAGTTTCAAAGCCAAGAAAGATCGCATGGCCCAAATCCAACACGAAAAGACACTGACACTTATCGACGAACTCAAACCGAGGGTGGCCGAAGCCGAGGCGAGGCTTTCGGACGCGAAGCGAGGCCGGGAAGACGACACGGAAGAAGAAGAGAAAAGCGAAGAAGAAAATAGCGATGCTGTTGTCACCGGAAGCCGTGCCAAGAAACTAGCTCGCTTGTCCGAGCTTGGAAAACAAAAGGCAAGCCTCGAGAAGGAATTGGAAAAGCTGAAGGAAAACGACCCTGCGGCTCTGGCGGACCTCGAGAAGGAACTCCAGCTCGTCACACAGGCCGCGCATCGCTGGACGGACAACATCTTTGAGTGCAAGAGCTACCTTGTCAAGAAACGTGGAATGGAGAAAAAGCAGGCCTGCAAATTCCTCCAAATCTCTGCCGAATTCGATTGTGCGTACTCCTGTCGTGTTTTGATTTTGTTGTGTGACGTAAACATTGTGTGCTTCCAAAGAAAAGCTTTGTTGTATCTTGGTCTGATAATTCTAATCCGTTCTTATTTCTTGTCTTTTCTATTGATCGATACAGATCCCGAAGACAAATAATGCTTTTTTGTTTTCCCATTCGAGAATCAAAGACGTCCAACGAGTTGATCATCTCGAAGGACATGACATTGCGAACCTTTCTCTGCTGCTGCACCTTCCGATGTTACGATCCATGGATTTCATTTTGTCGGGTGGTAATCTTTGACAGAAATTCGTCCATGCACAAAATACAAGCAAAATAGGATTGTGGGGTGACCCGTTTTGTTTTACGGATGCCAACATTCAGAGTTGGATCTAAGAAATGTACTATAGTGTACAATATTGCTACATAATGAATCGATAAACTGTGTTTAGTACTACGAAGTAGTATTCTATTCGATTTCCGTATTCCTAGAACTCCAGTTTCCTCGTTCGTTTAGCGTATTTTCCCGTCTCTCTCGGCTCTCCCTCGTGAAAGTAAACAGTTGTAGATTGATTGAAGCGAAAGGGTTTAAAATGAGAACTTCTCGGAAGAGAAATTCAATACTGAAATCTCGATTAGATTCTATATCATTCTTGAATACTTCTGAAGATCGAGGCTCGTTGGTGCAAACGAGCATCTGGCGAATGGAAGACTCGGCTTATTCTTTCCTCCTCAAAACGTAGCCAATCTAGAGGTCATGAATGGTACATCACTCCATTGCAATGCGCACGAATATTCAATATCGAGATCCGACTAGCAATTGTGGTTCCACACGATTCTGTAACGTGGAATTTCGTTTGAGGAATCTGCTAAGCATCGAGGCAGTCACGTTGGCTCTGTCTACAACTGCATTTATCATTTCTTTTGCTGCGCTTGCAGGTGGCACCAGCGAAAGGCTTCCCATTCTTTCGTACACGATGAGATCTGTCCCTTGTTCCGACCCATGCAGTCGGTAACTGTTTCGTATATTTCCGCACAGGGCTGACCCTTTTGGGAGACCGGATCATCAGCGGGCAAATCTTTTTGGTTCTTCTTGTCGCAATCCAAACAGATGACCTCGCCGTCTTGGCGCTTACTTGTGTCGGGTGTGCTCGGTGAATTGCCCATACTGTCGAAGCAAGTTCTTGATGAATTGAAAAAGAATCTCGGATGCAGGCAAATGCGATTGTCTTATTGCCTGAGAGTATGGTATGTGGTTGGCAATATTGAATATAATGGGAGGAGCGAAGATGAACGATGAATGAATAGTTGTATCGACCCTTTTTCTGTGCGCCAATTTTGATTTCTCGAGTTCATACGATCCCGTTTTAGGTTCATACGACCCCGATTTTGAGTTTAATCGAACTAATCAGTTGTCACATACAATTTACCGGCTGTTTGATTAGTTCGACTGACATATTTCGGGTTCATACGAACTCGTTTTAGGTTCATACGACCCCGATTTTGAGTTTAATCGAACTAATCAGTTGTCACATACAATTTAACGGCTTTTTGATTAGATCGATTAAACTGAAAATATGTCAGTCGAACTAATCAAACAGCCGTTAAATTGTATGTGCCAACTGATTAGTTCGATTAAATTTGATTTCGGGTTCATACGAACTCGTTTTAGGTTCATACGACCCCGATTTTGCAAACTTTCTCCTGGGGCGCCAAGTTTCCAGCATGGTTTTCAGTACGATTTCGTGGACTCTTGTGTCGTCCGTGACTGGCGATCTATGGCACATACCTCTCACATAATCATCTTCTCTTTGATTCGGAAACCATTGACTTCTTTTTGGATTTGATTCGATTGTCCGTTGCATTGCACGACGACAACCTTCCTCAACAGATTCGAAGATTTTTGACGAGCAAGAAGTTCTCATTCGAAAGGACAACTTGATTTCGTCTTGACAATTCTCGCATAGGCATTATCGTCTAGTGCTGGCTTGGCCTCTGCATTACATCAATAAGCCGACTTACGGAGCCCAACAACCGGCAAGCGATCTGGAAAGCACATCAGCGTTAATTCAGGAACCTCTGGAAAAAGATGCCGGGTGGAATAAAAGTAGAAGACGGGAGTGCCGACCAAAAAGAGGGAGGAGGAAAGCGACCGAGAAGAAGCACGCGGCCCGCAAAGTATGTTTACAACGATGATGATGAAAACGACAGTGATGCTTCTGCCGCTGGCGAAGGCGGTGTTTTCGATGACGCCGTGGAGGAACACGTTGAGAGGAAACCACCCAAACGGCAAAAAGTACAGAAAAGGACATCCCAGGTAAAGCCAAAAAACAAAGTAACAGGGAAATTCAAATGTCGCAAATGCAAGAAAGTTTTCAAATCCGAAGGCGGATTGCAGTACCACAAAGCCAAAAACGTTTGCGTCGAAAGGGCGAAAAGGCATGATAAACCCGAGACGCCGAAAAAGCAGCCCAAAAGGAGGATTATCGAAACAGCCGAAGATGGAAAGTGTCCGAATTGCAAACGCGTTTTCAAGAGTAATGAAGGGATTGAGATATCATGTTGGTAAGTAATCACAAGAGAACAAAGGGAGCTCGTTTTGCCTATGCTTTACATTGCAACTCATATTGACTTCGTTGATTCATTACATAGAACAAAAAGTGTGTCTGAGGGCTTCGATAACCAATGATGGGGACGGTAAGGTACGGCCTTTTCCAACGTTGAATCCTGGTCAGAAATTCGTCACCCCATTTGGTGTCGTCGAAGTTGTGAAGGATGATCGGGCTATCCCCACCGCCGTCTTTCCCGACAACGTTCAGAAGCAATACCGAAAGTATCAGAAAGCTAAGGCTGCTGAAGACTCGAGAGATGTAAGAAGACACACAAGAGTAGCCAGCAAGCTTCGAATTCGTCGCAATGCCATCAATGCCCTTTACGAAAAAGGAAAAGTCAACCGGAGATCTGTTTTTGACGCATATTTTGGCGGTGACCCAGAATATCTTCAAAGCGTCGTCCAGGCCAAGAAGGCTCTCGCCAAGAAATCGTCATCGGAGACTCAGCGCAGCTACGATCCAAAAGAACCGAAAGACTCCTATCCCGATCGCATTGTGGAATGTATACTGATTCCGAACGACCATCGGGCGCACAATCTGGATCTTACCAACAAAAAAGTTAAACGAAACTTCGATCAGACACCGACTAAACTGTATTTACAGCGAAAGATCTTGAATCAACCCTACGACAAAGCCGATACCGTGTACTATTGTCCAGATTGTGGTCGAGCGTTCAACCATTCGAATGCTCGAAAGACCCACTGTCAACTAAAGAAGTGTATCCAAGACGCTAAGGTCAAGAAGGGAAAACGGGAAGCAATCCAAGTGAAAATCGAAAGAGACGCGGAAGATAGCATAAAGTTTCCCGAAAAACCGAAATATATTAAGAACGACAAATCACCACCACCACCCCCACCCGAATCCGTAACGAACACAAACGGAAATCCCAGTACAACTGGAAAACCTAGAAAGTGGAAAAAGAAGAAGAAAAAAGAGTCGGCTGTTTACCCGCAGGTGATTATTGACATGGGGTTCAAACTCGTTACAGACAAGAAACCTACTCCAACTAATGTTGTACGCAATCCCAGACCACCACCTCCCGTGACCAACATGTTGACCTCATCCAAAATTAAACCGAAAAAAGAAGGGCACGAATTGGACAACCTTTTAGAAAATTTGAAAGAAACGTTGATAATTCAAAAGAGAAAGGCAAACGACCAAAGGCACGGCAGTATCTATGCCGAGGTGTACAGCGCATTGGGTTTCAAGAAACCGGGGAAGCGAAAGGCCACTAAAGTTGGGAAACAACGTGAGCGAGAGAAAACGACGCAAACGCGTGACGAAACCAAAACCACTTCCACCTCCCAAACCTCTGCCCCCTGCCATTGACGTTGGAGCCCTGGTCGACGAGATAAAATCGGGACGTTATCCTAGTTTTAAGGTGTTCGAAGGGGAACACGGTGATGATTGCGTATTGTGTAGGAATGGAGGAAATATGTACTGCTGCGAGTTTTGCGGGAATGCGGAACATTTCAAGTGCATCCTAACGAAATTTACCATCAAAGAACCCGAGCCCGATGAAGACTTCATGTGCCACAGATGCATTGGGGTTATTTTGTCTCGAAGAGCCCGAGCGGAGAAGCGACGTCTTCGAAAGCAAGCCAAGAACGAAGAGCTCAAGAAAGAGGAGGAAATTATCGAAAATGATCCTTCGGATGGAAACGAATATCCGTATATGGCCTCGCAGGCACGGGAGGTGAATGAGCTTGTTGAATTGCTCAAAGACTCTCAAATTCGATTGCGCCGAAGCATCGAAACGACAAAAATGAACAACATCAGACGACGAGTGATCGCTGGCGTTTATCCAGAAGCTTATTAGCGAAATTCTGAGATTAATTGTTTAAAACTATTTCGTAAAGTCTTTTATTGCATTTTTGATTCTTCGTTCGATCCGTCTTTGCCACAGTTCCAGTCGTTTTGGATTACCATCGGCTATTTCCGAAGCACTCGCTCCGACAGCTATTGATGCAGCCACCACACCACCCGCTAGATGATTAATTCTAGGTCGGAATCCATGGAAAGTGCGCAGTCTGTCCACCTCCAGCTTCCTTCATGGATGTGGCCATAGTTTTACTCGAAAGCCCTTGAGGGTTGCTTCCCGCTTTTGACAAGATAGAGCCCTGAGAATTGGAACACGTTACACACTGGGGATAAAATCGGAATTGCACCTTTGGCAGCAATCCAACCTTTCGTAGCCACATGTCGTTCATGTGTTTTGCAACCGACTTTGGTGGCATGTGGTCACCCACAAAACGATAGGTTTTGCCCGTTGTGCCTGATTTTGCCGAAGAAAAGTACATGTGTGACCCGCAGGTGTGACAGCCCCACTTTCTTCCCATTTTTTCAATCATGGTACGTTGTTTGGGATTGGCGTAGTTTTCGGTACAGGGAATCGACCAGCGTGCGAAGGAACCAAGATGTGTGAAGGAAGAGGGAGAGATAGCCCAAAAACGACCTCCCAGCGACTTGAAAGCAAGCAAACCGATGAGGCAACTGTAGAAATTTATGACATACGTAGCAGTGAATCAAGAGTGTAAGTTCGTCTGATTAATTCGAATAGTAGGTAAACAAGAATTCATTGTGACTTTCGACATTCGACCGATCACCTATACAATATTCTTACACTCGAACCTCGTGCATGGGAAGTTTGAATTGTCTTTTCTTCCCCTCAACTAGATTTGAAGATGTTCTGATAAAATCACTCGATGATTCTGCTATTTTGTTGGATATTCTGCGTTGGATGTATCCGAAATTTCTCTTTCTCGGATCCTTTTTCAATTGGTATGACAATATAGCTGCTTGTTCGGTGACCAATGACGCTGCGCAAACAGTGGCAAAGCCCAACAAAGATGGCACGACTTGGGTGCCCGTGGAGATTCCAATCGCCTTTTGAACCGCGGTCGATGTTGCAAGAGTTGTCCCGAAGGCTACACATCCTCCAACCACCGGAGCGACGACATCGGGAATGCTATTGCACAGGCTCCCAAACGAAAAATCAAGAGATTTTTTATCGTTGTTGTCTCCGTCTCTCATCGCTTCTTCCGGTTATATTCAATCTGCTTTACGGGGAAGAGAAAGTCTATTGATGTCAAAGTATGTACAAAGTTAGTGCGGGCTATCGTTCACGAGGACCATCTAACAATGAAACGATGCGATGTCATCGTCACTTTTTCTCTTGTGCCAATCGAAAATCCAATCGAATTTCTTTCTGCCACTTTTCAAAAAAATTCAAAAATCACAAATCATCGGAATTCACTCGGGACCCATTGCAGTCACGAACTAGCGAATTCCAGATCAGAAATTCTGCCGTTTGAATCGAAAGCATCTTCTTTGGGCAGTTTTTATTGGCCATCTGGACATGGCGAACCTGAGTGATGTGATTGCAATCACCTTTTTTGTGTTCTCGATTTTTCGATTTGAAATTCTTTTCTGTAACTAATCGTCGATGTCGCTTTGTGAATTCTTTTGTGAGAAAAAAAGAGTTCTCTTTCATTCTGATGTCAATAAAGGAAATGAGAAAGACCTATAGTATTTTTCATGTCATTGTATTCCAGTGACGAAGAAAAAAGAAACAAAAAAGTGACGAAAGTTCGAAGAGCCGAAAGACGAAAGTGCTGTCGGGAAGAATATGAAGTTGTGCGACAAGATGAACAGAATCGTGTTCGTCGTATTTTTGACGATCAATGCTACATGCTGGTCATTTCAGCATTTGACGACGCCTTTTTCCTCGAGAGTGCAGGGGCGAGGTAGATCAAGCCATTTGATTTTGTCCAGTCGAAACAGCGACGAAAGCTCCTCTGTCGAAGACTGGCGCGATGTCCGTGCGAAATTGGTGATGCAGTATTCTCAGGAAGAAGAAGCGGCAGCTCAAGGACACAATTCGACAAGCGTCATGGCAACAAAGCCAAAGCAAGAGGTTGGAACGAATTGGGCGTATGATTCCAAGGGTACCATTGAAGTTGGTTCGTTGATCGTAAGCCACCCATCTCAGGATTCTGCCTGTGGAGGCCTAAGGCGACAGCACTTTCACAAGTGCATTATCCTTGTGATTGACCATTCAAAAGAGGGCACAAAGGGAATTATTTTAAACAGACCAACAAACCAAAAAATCAGCGGCAAAAAAGCAAGTGGATGGAAGTGTCACTTTGGTGGCAATACGCAAGGTATTGGATCTGAAGACGAATCTCTTGGGTGTTTGTGTCGACGAAACGGCTTGTCGCCCGTGAAAAATGGCATGTCGTTGCCCATTCTCAAAGACATTGAGATCATGCCGTATGATATTGCCCAGGTTTTGATTGACGAAAAAGAGGAAGCGAAGGACAACTTTCGACTCTATCGTGGGTATACGACTTGGGGAGCAGGTCAACTCGAAAAAGAATTGGACCGAGGCGACTGGTTTACTGTGGCCACTGACGTTGAATCGTTGTGGAAATTCATTTCTCAACCCTCGGCATTTACCACAGGAACAGACAAATGGGTGCAACTTATGAATCGCATTGGAAAGAATTCTATGATATCCGCTGCACCGAACCAAAAATTCCAAGATGACATGCTGAAGCAATACATGAGATTGAGGTTGCTTGAAAAATCAAACCACGATCTTCACCGATCAACCTCTGATTCACAAAAGTCCCAGAAAGCAGATGATTCCGTCAACAAACTCGTTCCTGGTACACTTGTGAGATCGTCCGCTCCTATTTTCTTGGAGGAACAAGTGTTTCATCAGTCGCTCGTTCTAATTTTGAAAAACACCGAAGAGATGACAGTGGGAGTTGTACTGAACCGTCCATATTCTACCTCGGTCACCATTGATGGCACGACCGTTCCAGTGCGATACGGTGGGAGATACGAACTGGACGACGAAGGCTTACCAGAGATATGGCTGCACTGCAACCATCAAACATTACAAGAGGCAAGAATTGGAGAACCTATTTCGGAACATCGAGATCCCGACAGCATCTTTTGGCAATGTACTAGGCAGGATGTCGAAACTGCTGTCGAAGCGGGACTTGCAAAAGCGGACGATTTCTTAATTGTCTCCGGATTATCCGTTTGGAAAAAGAATCGAGGCCGGAACTATGGAAAGGGGCCATCTTCTCTAGAGCTCGGTGATAATTTTTGCAAAGTGGACGAAAGTTCCATCGGCACAATTTGGAAACTACTAATGGTTCAAGAACCTTTGAACAAGAAAAATGCAGCAGATAATCTAGAGGCGGCAAACACCGCTTGGATGCTGTCTGGTGACGCAGGATGGATGTTGTCGGGCAGTTCGAAACAATTCAATGAACGGAGTGGCTCCGAAATGGACACGAAGGATCAAAAGGTCGTCCAACAAATAGCAGATAGTGCCCTGGACAAGTGGATTCGAATGTATTTGATGAAGCCTTGAACAAAATCGACGTAAAAAAAGTGAGCTACTGCAACGAGTGCAGTATAGAACGTAAAATATAACTTTGCGAAAAAGAATGTAATCGGAAAATTTTGAATTAGTATTACAGGTAGAGTCTCAATTTTATCGATAATACTGATGAAGACAACACGATCTTTAGCGTGATTTAAGTAAAGTCATAATGTATGAATTCCGCACGAGGAGTGGCTTGAACTTCAGTTGTGTTTCGCCTTTTTCTTCTTTTTATTCATGCCATCATCGTCACTCGATCGTTCGTGTTTCTTCCATGCAACCTTGAGCACGGAAACAACCTTTTGTACGCCCTTGTCCGAAAATTGATTCACGTAGTCTTCGATTTTGCTCAGCCATTCGGCTCCGTATTTCTGCGATTTTTCGTCTCCTAGAGAGATGAGCATTCGGGCAATTCCAATTGTGACGTCCCCCAACAAGTGCGCCGGATCAATATCCAGTTTTAAGGAATCCACAAATCGAGTGATGCGTTGCAAGCTATCGATTGCCTCGGCAATGTCGCCTTCGTCGGGCATTTCCTGAGTGATGACCATTTGTTGAGACATGGCTTTGAGGCGTCTGTCCAGGTGCAAGAGCAATGACAAGTTGCTAGTCCAATGCTTATCCCCCATCATTGTACTCGTTAAACTGGCATTCTCTTCCAATTCTTCCTCGTCGGTAGTTCTCGTTGTTTGCTTGACGATTGTCGTATTCGTCTAGGAACATCTCCGTTTTGTTACAAACGCCCTGTAGAACCTTGAAGAGCGTCTCCTGGTCGGTTGCGTCTTTGCAACTGTTGCAAAAAGCCTTGGCATTTTTTGGCCGTATGAACGCGGTGTATTTTACGGTCTGGTCGTCATCGTATTGCGTATCTTCGTCGAGTGACAATTCCTGTGAGTCTCGTGGGTGGGCCATCGGACACGGAATTTGCGCAGCCCCCTCCTCGCCTTCGTCGCTACACCTCGTGCACACACACGTGAAATACTTGGTGCGCTCGAGCTTCTTTTGCCGCACCGATGCGTCTGTGTATAGGAGCAAACCGAGGTACGAAATGAAAATCTCCGATCCCTTTTCGATCTTGGTCGCCGCTACCACCTTTTGTCCCTCCTGGTTGGGTTTGTCGTCCTGCCCCGTGTTTGTGGTTTGAATCACGGCATTTGGGTTGCAACTGTGGTTTACCCGAGATATTTCTGGATAAACACGACCCCCTTGAAACGAGTTACAAGCCCATATCAATATAATTTTCTGGAGTTTGTCCCAGTCCTCGAATTCCGAAAATACTTTTCCGGTCGTTTTGGATGTTGTCACGTGTTGTTTCAGAAAGAGAATAGCCTCGTCGGCAACATTGATAACGGCCTTTTCTGCCTCGGAAGTTGATTCTTTCGTCGTATAATACAGCTGAAGCAAGGCTTCTAGCTTTTTTGGTTCGATATCACCCTGGTATTTTTTCATAAACACAATTCCCGCTTGCACCATACCCTTGAAGGTTCCACGAAGATAATCGGGCACTAAATTCGAAGGAGGAGGTTTGATGGAATCCCACAAGACTTTGGTGCCCGTTCCTTCTTTGGAAGATCCGTGCAACCATTCCGAAAGGAATTCCCGAGAGGATTTATCATCCGATGGGGCCAACTTGACGACCGCTTCTTCTTCGAGGATTACATCGCCAGAAGAAAAATCTTGAAGGGCAAACAAACCTAGGTGCCCCGATGGAGAGGCCCGAACTTCTGTCATGATGAAGTGTGCTAGATAACGTATCAGTTAATTGGTACAGCCGTTTTCCACTATTGCAATTATTTCTCAACTTCTCTATTGACTATCTTGAATCTGAATGTCAATCGTCAATCGAATCCAAAACATTCTCTTTTCCGATAAGACAGGTTTTGTTTGGAATACCTCTATTATTTGAATCAATCGACCAAGACGAATGGCGGAAGACTTCTTCTCAACGGACGACTGGCAGACTAAATCGCGAGATGAAACGTGACTGAAATGGAATCACTTGTACTGAAGTAGTCTCCAATTGAGTTCGCATCGAATACTTTGGATTCCATTCGTAAAAACGAGGACACAACGGTATGTTACGCGCAATTTCTCTATTCTGCGCTTCCACTTGTAGCACTTGTTTCTCGATATCTTTCCTAAGGACATGTACCTGATCTCTGTCGTCAGTCACAACCTTTTCGGATGTTTCGGAAACTCAACCGATCCATTCTTCTTAGAGCCCTACGAGGAAACAGAACGATCACGACAAGAAGCTTTGGTAAGTCTCGTGATTGAAGAACGTCCGATCACAGCATCGGGTATTTTTTTCTCATTGTCCCACAATAATCCATACCATACGACACCATGTTGAATCTTCGTCAGACATCTCTCGTCTTCGGTCTTTTGGCCGCTGCATCCAACGTTTCTGCCTGGGTTGCCCAGCCAGCTGCTATCACCAACGCTAACAACGCCCTTTCTTTGTCAGCTGCCCGCAGCCCTACCTTGTTGAGTATGGCAAGTGAATACTCTATGGCCGACCAGGTCGAGCGATTCGCCAATGCTCAGGCCGAAAACGACGAACGCTTCCTCAACATCGACAGCGTCTACAAAGGAAACGAGATCATGGGAAAGCGCATCTTGGTTACCGGCGGAAACCGTGGTCTTGGTCTTGAAATCGTCAAGCAGGCCGTCGCCGATGGTGCCACCGTGATTGTCATGTGCCGATCCTCCAACCAAGAACTCGAAGAATTGGTTGGCCTTTGGAACGTCTATTCGGGAGTCGATGTCACCGACACCGAAGCCGTCGGCAAAGCTATGAAGCGAGTCAAGTCGGACGGTGGAGCCCTCGATTTTGTCATCAACAACGCCGGATACTTCTACGAACCCTGCGAGAAAATCTCGGACGATTCTCTCAACTTTGACGAACAACTCAAGCAGATCGACATTTGCGCCCTTGGTCCTCTCCGTGTCAATGCCGCCGCTGTCACCGCGGGAGCACTTGCCGATGACGCCAAGCTTGTCATCATCACCAGCCAAGCGGGATCCGCCGAATGGAGAAAGGTCCAAAACAAGGACGAGGGTGGAGACTACGGTCACCACATGTCCCGTGCCGCATGCAACATTGCCGGAGTCTTGCAAGCCGAAGAACTCCGAAGTAAGGGATACTCCGTTCTTCTCGTCCACCCCGGTTTCAACAGAACCGAAATGACCGCCAAGTACAAGGAAATCTGGGATATTGAGGGAGCCGTCGAACCCTCGGTTGGTGCCAAGCGTGTTCTCTACGAGGCCATGAAGAGTTCCCTCGAAACAACCGGCCAATTCGTGAACGCCGAGGACGGTAAACTGATTCCTTGGTAAATTAATAGAAGCAAAGAAATCGTCTACTATAGAATTGTGTAATTAACCTTTAACAACAAATTCGTATGCGCTTGAAATAATGTAAACACAAATCGACCACCTTCTGAGAAGTAGCGTCATGCTCTGGAAAGACTCAGCAAAACAATCATGTACAGCATTACGCCTTTCGAAAAATATTATCAGTATCATATTAGCATGATTTCGTTATTAATCAAAAATACTAGCGAGGCAACGTTGAAGATCGCATTCGGAAAATTCGTCCCCTGTGATTTTTCTTCTCTTGTCAAATGCGTTCGGAACATATGAGTTCCCGATGTTATCGATCGGTCGAATGGGAGCAACGGTGAGAGGCTTTCGAGGTTGCTTTCGTTTCCCTCTGGTGTTCCGCTTGTGATCACGGAAATAGATTGGCATTTTTGATCGAATGTTATTCCGGTCTACATTTTTTATCCACAAACCAGCTTTGTTGTCCCATTCCAAAAATCGCCCATTCGAACTTTCGATTTCTTCGATGATTGCCCACGAAATGATGTCTTTCCCCTTTCGATTGGCGGCGGAATGATCGTCCATGTATTTATCGAGTAGTTCTTTGAACCTGACATTTCCCGGATGGCACAGGTACGACTTGCCGGGTCGAATTGCTACATCGTTGAGACGCGGGCATTCGATAATGTTGGTAACGGCATCTTCGATTAGGACTCCTCCACTTTCAACTCTTTGCCTTTCAATTATTGTTCGGGCATTCAGCCATTGCTGGAGACTTCCAGCCTTGACCTTTCCGCTGTTCGTTATTGGAAGTTGCTCTACGGGTATCCCATAGCCCATTAGCTGATATCGAGTTTCTGTTTGGGTCCCTGTTGTATTCAACAACAAAACGTCACAATCGTAAAATATTTGGTTAGAGATTCTAGATTCCAAAACGAAGCATAGAAACGAGATCCATTAGATACATACCAGTGTGAAACTTCAATCGGAACTTTGTCGAATCGGATGTATGCATGCCCAAGGAATAAGCGGCTTTGATGAATCGAAAAATCGGAGTATCCGGATAGCAGCAGTGAATGGCACAATATCGAACGGGGGCCGATAAAATAAATCGAGCAAGCTTGTAGCGGTCCCTTCTGCATGGCAGCTTGCTAATTTTTTGGGCATTTTCACCGGGTAGGGCCAAAGAAACAAAACCACTCCTCTGGTTGTCGACATCTTCGCACAAAACGGTCTGAAAATAGAGGTATAATTGTAACTAAAAGTAGAAAAAGAAGGACGGGAAGACGCCAGGTTAGAGGATATCGAAACGAAAAACAGATTGCCGATATCGGAAACACCGCGATTTGGCTTCGTTTCTCTCCAGAAACCACCCAACGTGTCCGATTCGATAGAGAACAAAATCTACTTACCCTATCAACAACTTCGTATTCTGATTTGAAGGTAGTCACAGCAAAAACGCGTCGCCCAGCGCTATCGCGAACCGGCAAAAGTTGTAGACAACCAGATCGGAGCAATTTCATGGCCCTAGATCCTAAATCGGTCAATCGAATCGGGCGCTGTAGCAATTCTTTGTTGTTATCGAATATTTCAAGCACAAAATCGAGGTGTCTAACCATTCTCATCGCTGCTCTTTCTACATTGAAGAGTTCGCACCGAAGAAACATTAATGGAAAGTTTCGATCGTTCACATATCTATTGTCCGGAAATAATGTCTGGCTTTGCAAATAGGCTTGCTTGTCGGCACTTGGAATCTTTTCAATTTCCTCTGAAAGTTTTTGCAAGGCCAGGTCCAGCATTTCGGGCGATTCTTCGGGAGCCAGGCAACAGACACCATGGATCTCTTCGTTGATCTTTTCTCTGCTACTGAAGGCGAGTTTGTTCAGTTCTTTTGCCATCATGACGTCAACCTCCTTGGGGTTGAAGTCGTCATCGGCATAATGGATTGGCTTCTTTACCATTCTTCTTGTGTTTCGGATCGTTTCGGTGGTGCTTTGTGTTTCTTTCTCTGTGCCAAATAGGTTTCATATCGTCTGTGCCGATGCTCCTCGCTGCGTGTTGTAGGGGAGGAATTGATATTCGATTTCTGACTGTTGGTTTGAAAAGCGTCCCATTTATTTCGTTCTGGGACAGTATTTCATATTCGCAGGTGATCAGGGGCCGTGGATTGGTAGCTTGTACGCCTTACGTCGTATGGACTAATTTGATTGATGTCACGGAGTTCGAAACGATTCTCCATTCTCCAAAGAGAGTTGTAGAATTGAAGATACACGTAAGCGTGCCTAATTTTGAATTCAGCCAATATTTTTCCATTCTCTGGTATTATATTGATAAAATCTGAGACAGTGATGCCATCCCCAAAATTAATTCTACATAAGTAATAGTACCACCTTTTAGAGAGAACTCAAGCTTTTCGTAATGTTTGAGCGAGAGTTGGGAGACGATAAATAGAAACTCTCATTATCGCAGAAAACTCCCTTCGGAATTAACGAAGTTGCAGAGAAATGAAAAAGCACGTACTTCTCATAAAAACACAGTTCAAAAAGATAAAAAGCAGGCATTATCGATAAGTATCAATATAAGCCGTGTTCTATAAGCCATGGTGAAAGAAAATACGGTATCAGACGGAAATTGAAAATGCTTCCTGTGGTAAAAGTTGTGGTTGCCACAAAGGTGGTTGCCACAAAGGTGGTTGCCACAAAGAACCCTAAGAACACAACATCCGGGAAACTTCCGCACTTGCCCGAGGTAGTAAAGATACAAGCGAAGACCAGGTCGAAAGTGAATCAAGGCAGAACTTGTCTGTGCGAAAGAAGTGAAAGGAGCGTAACCTTGCTTCGGAAGCCACCCATCCATTTCAAAAATCGATTCGAATCGATCATACCTTCGAGGAAGCGTTTGGGAGTCAAACGCAGCAAGTAGGAAAGGATGTTCATCCTGGTTTCACGGCCGTCCTCGCGCATTTGGGAGTGCAAAACAATTGATCAAACCGCTCAAAGGCGAGGGAAGGCTTTAGGATACCGGTCCCACACGCAGCACATTTCAAAGCGCTGGCCGCCCGTTGTGCTTTTTCGGCCTCTTTCAATCGAATCTTTTCCGCTTCCTCTTTTTCCAGGGCTTTCTTTGCCTTTTTGCGTTCCTTGGCACGCTTGCGCTTCGCGGCAGCCTTGGCCTTTTTGCGCTCTTCGGCCATGGCATCTGTTTCGGCATCGTCGACAATCGCCTCTGCCTTTTCCTTATCGCTGCAATTCGTGTCCTCGTGAATATTACGATTTTGATCCCCCGAAGAAGCGTTCGACTTGTTCTGTCTCTCTTTCTGTTTGTGTTGTTGTTGTTCGGAAAGAAGTCTGAGCTTTTCCCATTGATCATCTCTCCAAGCTTCGATTTCCTTGCGGGCCCTCTCGAGCTCTTCTTCGTCCTTTTTTTGCGATGCGTACGTTTTCGCACCTTTGGCTAGACGATCGGCGCGATCTTTTTGTCTCTGTTTCCTCCTTTCCAATGCTTGTCGCAAGAGTTGTGCTCGTGCCAGTTCCAATTGTATGGCGTGTCGCCTTTCTTCTGTTTCGTCACGAGCGGACAGTGTCCGTATGCGTTCCATCAATTCTTCATCGGGAGGTACCGTTGTGGGTTCGCGGATAACACCATCATTGTCTCTGAGTGGAGGAAAAGCCTCTTGAACACTTTCGTAGGCTTGTCGCCGAGAGGCAACCTCGATTGCCTCGTCGTCGTCAATGACGGAATACCCGTGCGTCCCCTGGGCAGAGAGATCTTCCACTTGGCGAGAAAGATCGAATCCCCAATCGTTCAACAAAGCGTCGGTTTCGCTCCGGAGTCGGGGCACGTTCTGGGTAATCTCATCGTCGTTGCTGCTTTCAAGTCGACGGCGGTCATTCCCGTAGACGAAGAGACCCGCGAGGGCGGCAGTGGCAGCATTCTGCAAGGTTCGGATTCTCTCGCGGTCTCGTTCGTTGTTGGATTGGTTTATTGTGGTGGTGGTTTCGACAGACACGGAATTTCGCAGCCCAAAGGCTTCGGCTACGGATATCACTCGAGAACCACGAAAGATCGTCGCCGAGGAAGCTGCATCTCCGCTGTAGCAGTGGGCTTGCAGATATCGATCGAGGCGTCGGCAATCCTCGGCGGTCAGTTCGGCTCGCGTGAGCGGATTCTGAAAGACACCCCGGCTGACAATGTATGAAGCTAGTGCCAGCCCGTCAAAGTACGCGGATATGCCTTCGTCATTGCCATTTGCGGTCGTTGGAGTCTTGCCGGGGTGGTACAAGGCAAAGGGTGGATATCCCAGCGTCGACAAACACTCCAGGGTGATTGGGCATTCACCGAGATTCGCTGTCCGCCACCAGTCATCCTTGGTCTTGTCTATACCATCCTTCATTGTTTGCTGTGGATGGAGAGTTATTTCCCGTATTACGATATTACGAAATATCAGAACGGCCCGAAAAGAAGTCTTCTCGAGTATTGGACTATCGTTTGCCCGCTTGCGCTCTAGTCATGGCTCCAGATCCGCATGTGCGTGTTTCCGAGAGCATCTGGCAATGACGCAAGGATTGTGACTACAAGTATTCGTATAGTCTCTCCTTTCGATGCTCTCTGTTTGTCCTCTTGATCTTTTCCTTGGTCTTCGGATGACGATGATGGGGTGATGGAGTTCCAATCATCTCAAGTAGTGGAGGACAAAGTTTAAAAATTGCTTTTATTTCCCCCAATGGGAATCGAATGAATCTGAAATCAGTCGGATTATGTAGAATGTACCTGTACTAAATGTTGTTGGTCCTAGTGCAGTATGGTATGTGTACAAGTACGTACAAAAATTCAAAATCAATGCTTTTTCAAAAATTATTTCGTCCCGTCGATTTCTGGGTTAGTACTATAGCGTTTATATCTATCAAGCATACGAATAAGGAAAACAATCTAAAACCGTTAGATTTTCGTTGACACCTAAAATCGCTTCACGGCTTTGCTTCTCATTCGATCGAAACGAGTACGACGATAAGCAATTCACAATGGCTGCCTCCAACCTGCAGAATTCAGTTTCGTCGTCTGTTTCAAACCAGATTCAGTCTGTTTCAAACCAGATACCGTACGTTTCTTCGTACGTTTCTACGAACGTTTTCGAATGGAAACAGAAAACCATGCTACGAACCTCGTATAAAACCTCGTTACAAGCTGAAACCAAGTCTTCAAAGCTACTCTCTGTACAATCTCTACCAGCCTCTACAGAGCAATCGCGTCGGATGCAGCAAAAATGCATCCACTATCCCTTTTTTGCTCCTTCAGAAATCACTTTTCTCTTCTCATAATTCGCATTCGAAGGATAGAATAACCTAGTGTAAAAGCATGAGTACCCGCGAGTAGCAGATGGTAAGAGTGGAGGTAGCAGCCCGAGGGAGAGACGCTATAGGGATCACCATGGTGGGCGCCCATGGAGATCCCCGAAATAATCCTACATCTGCCACGATCTCGCAAGGGGAAAAGGTGAGTCGAAGTAAGCAGCAGTCACTGTTCCTCCGTGTAAAAAGCCAGGAACTCGAGACCGTTGAAGTGTGCTTAGCACACGCGGAAGATCTCGACTGAGCTCACGCTACGGCGGCATGGTGCCAGGAAGGAGGGGGGAAAGCGAACAAACTGTGATGCGGAAACGACAAGGCACCACGATGGTATTCTTTTACGCACTTCGAAGATAAGGAGACAAGTGTAACTCATAAACCACAAAGGAGGGAGCAGGATGGCTGACAGGAGGGAAGTACTCAATGGAGCGCTACGGGAAAGTTGTTGTGAGAATGCAATGGACCCCGGACAAATCCCTGACGAGCCTGCGTTGATCTCTGCCGACTGGATCGTCCAAAGGACGCTAATCCGGGCTAGTTGGATGAGAACAGGTATAAGCGACAGAAGAAATCACACACAGTGGTCCCCACGGGGATAAGGCAGTGTAAGCCCGGTTAGCCGATGCCGAGGGTCCTTCGGGACCCAGAGCTAGGAACTGGGAGCACTGAACCAAACGATAATTGGCCACTGTGTGCCTGAAATGAGGGATGAAGCCACGAAGCTTCATTGACTGTCCATCGATACACTTGTCTCCGGATCTGCCATGATATTTCGATAGAAATTAGCAGATCCACAACCTCCCAAAACCGGGAAAGCAAACCCCCAAAAGAAGTCGCGAACTCTGTTCGATTCGCGACGATTTCTTTTGGGGGGTTGTACGATTTCGAACCGTTTGGTTCGAAATCGAACCGATCATACAAATGATCACATAAATTCTAATCCTAATAAAATAGAACAACGAATTTCAAAAAATCAACCAGTAGCAACTGAATTTTTTGTTTGATTAGTTCGATTCGTTTCATTCGAAAGAAGGGTGGTCTATAAATTTGTTATGAAAGGGTTCTATTCTATGTGGATCATAACTCGTATGCGAAGTATCAATCGCCAACAGCGACCATCGACTACATCATCATGTGTTGATCGCGTCCTTCGTCGTTCGAAACTCTGTCCAGCAAGGCACCCACCCGTTTCTGAACCGTGTCGATTTGTTTTTCCGTGCCCTGGATCAACAAGACTCGACGGAACTTGATCCACATACATTTTCGTTCCCGTCGCTCGCTGCATGCTAATGATTGTGGCTCCGCGTCGACCAATGACAATACCCACGTGATTGCCCAGCTCGATTTCGGCCGTCTGCAGCTCTTCGTCCTTGTCGTCGATCGCGTCCTGCAACCCAGCGGTGCTGCCCAGGCGATTTCGAGCCCAAAACTTTGTTTGGACGATCGTTGGAACCACTAGCAAGCATGTGTCCGGCAGGGCTGTGAAACAAATCAATCATTCGTTAACAAACAACAAAAAGAAAGTTGAGAAAAAATTCCAAAGACTAGTTTGTATCAACCCAGACACGGAAACATAAACATACTGCGCAATTATTCAAATTCGAAAAAACTTACTGCCATTGCAAATCCCATATAGCCATATCGTGCGCATAGGGGACGCGAGCTGCTGGTTCCTCGCTCCCCTTGGCACCCAGATTCCAAAACAATAGTGTTCCGTCCATGGCACCGGATGCCAAGACGCTTTCGTGCAATGGATGCCACGCGAGGCTTGTAACTTCTTTGTGGTGTCCCTTGAGGCTCGCCATTTCCTTCATGGCACGAATATCGTACAGCTTGATCAACTGATCACGACTCGCCGTCACCAGCCAATTCCCGTTGTTGTTCCACGCCACCTTGGTGACGGTATTTTTGTGTCCATACAGAGTCGATAGACACGATCCCTGCCGGGGATCCCAAAGTTTCACCAGGTTGTCCTTGCTGCCACTGGCAATAATACTAGATCGTGGATGCCACTGTGTGGTTTTGACGTCCCATCCGTGTCCCTCCAATACGCGTTCTTCTGAGTGGGTCGCCCAGTCCCACACCCGAACCTTGGAATCGTCTCCGCACGAGACGAATTTCGTGTCGCTGGGCGAAAAACTCAGCGCGTGAATGGCCTGGCCGTTGTGAGAATCGATGGACTGAACGGGTGCAATCGAAGGAGACCAGTACTTGATGTTTCCACCCGCATCACTGGTCAACAAATAGTTCCGATTGTGCGACCATGCCATGCTCCGAAAACTAACATCGTGGGCAGACATGATGAGTTCAAAGCCAAAGGTGATTCCATCCCACAAAGGTAAATTCTCCCTCTTGGTTTCCCGTCAACAACCGCCTTCCCCCCGGCGTCCAGCTCAAGCACATGATTGGAGTAGAGTTTTTGGCGCGTGTTACATGGGCCAAAAACGTCACGTACGCACTGGATGGGTTGGGCGAAGAGACGGTCGAGATTGGCATGCCCATGAGACGCAAGTATGCCGAATGCGGCTGTAAGTGATTGGAGTAATGGTTTCGGACATGGGAGGAACGACAGGCCTTGTGATAGAGACGATTTGTAACGTCCACAACAGCTGGAGCGTGATAATCTACACATCGTCGTATCAGATTTCGTTCGGCGGCCTTTTGCTCTGCGTCTTCGGGATCATCGGCGTTGTTGTTTCTGCGATTGCCGCCGCCTCCATACGAATTCGACATTGTCAATTGCAATGATTGGAATCTGTGCAGCCGTTAAAGAGTTATAATGGATGCAACTATATTATTAGATTGTTTGTTGTGTCGTGCTCTCGTAACCGCTTCTCAAGTTCATTGTCAATTCAATGATGTATCTTCAAACGATCTTGACAAGAATGAAGTCGATGATCGATGTTGTTGTGTTAGTTTTTGTTCAGACTCACTCGCGCGCGGTGCGAGACGGACAGACGGAAAAAAATTACAATCGCGGCTTTGATTGTCAGACAGGATCCAGCACGAGACATTACGAACAAGAACAACTACAACCACTGCTCTTTTCTCAATCAAAAGAGTATTGTATTAGAGCTATAACTAATGATTTCTATCCTATTACAGGTGGACAACTAAATAAGCTGCGTCGAATTATTTTCTATGGTGATAAATTGAATATACATGACAATCCTTCGTACTTTTAGGATTGCTCTAGTTGTGGCCTTCATGATTTTTCTTTGTTGTTACAAGAAGCCGAATAGTAACAAAATCAATAAGAAGGAATCAGAAGACGAAGCGATCATATAACAATGCTGTATTCGTCATCGTCGTCGTCGTCGTCGGATTCTTCTGCGGCTGCTGTGTCGCCGCCGTTGTATTTCTCTTCCGTGCTGACGGAAACTTCATTGGTCTGCTGACCACCTGCTTCGCGTGCTTCTATCGTTGTTTGTTTCGTACAAGTACCCAAGGAATCTTGTATATCAGGAGTCGGCTCCTTTGGAATACCACTTCTGCTGCTTTGGAGGGATGCTGCCTCGAGCAATGCAGCATCGCTCGTTATCGCGGCCTGTGCAATTTCTCCCCGCCTCATCATAAGCTTCTGTACTTCCATCGCGTGTTGCATCGTTTGCTGACGCTTCATGGCGTGCCCCATGGCCTGTCGATATTGAATCTCGTGTTCCATTGCTGTTTTTTGCTCGAAGGCATGTTCGATCGCCGTTCGTTGCTCCAACGCCGCCCGCTTCTTGAGTTCGGCTTGCCTCTTGAATTCGAGATGTTCCATGGCAATCTGCCGTTGCCTTCGTAGAGTATTACGAGCGTTTTGTTGCTGCTGTTTCTCGATCTCGGCTTCCATCATCGCCCTGGTTTCCTCCCCGGTGGACTCCTTTTCCCCCGCTTCGACACCTTTTCCCTCTTGGCCAGAGTCCTCTTTCGTTGTCGATTTTCCATATTCTACTCCCGATTTTGATATGCTCTGGGCGTCTTCTAGTTTTAATTTCTCTCTTCCAATTAGTAAGCTTTTTTCAAACATTTGTGTCTCGTTGAGTTCTAACAGAGTTGTGAGGCGCCGACAGCGTTGGTGCTGAATTCCGAGTAGTTCTCGGTTTTCGAATAACTCCTCCTGACGGAGAATCTTCTCCGCCAACCATCGTTCCGACGGGAGAAACATTTGACGATCCTGGAATATTCGGAATTCCCCTTCGAGTTGCGATAAACGTTCCTGACGCATCAACAATATTTCTTGATTTTCTGTGAGTTCCGTTCGAATGAGTTGTCTCTCCCGTAACATTTTCTGTAGGTGTGCTGGCGATGATTGATTCTCGGTTTCTTGCAGGGGTTTCTTCAATGGATTCATCTTCGCAGTAGTATTAAAGAAAGGCATCCTCATTTTTATTTTCTTTTTAGGCGGTTCGCAAGAAGCGTGAGGGTTGTTGAATTGTTCGCTGATGACCCTATTTGCTCCTGCCAAGGCCTCGTGCCCCAAACTCGAAATATCTTGTGGGAATGATGGCGCCAACATCATTTCCTGTTGTTGTGGCATTGCGAGAGGATTTCGTAACCTGGCCTGTGATGACGTATCAGCTCGAGGGAGCGTTTGTAATTTCCCTTCGAGGAACGCTTCAATATCTGGCAATTTTTGCCTATCTTCGAAAGCGTAGATTGTATATTGGATTGATTCTTTGTGCGACATCACCTTACAATTTCCAGCAGTCCCATCTCCGTCCTCCTTTAAGAATCGCCCTCCCCTATCCGTAATTTTTCCGACGAGCCATTGACTGATCTTCGTTTTGTGCACGGATGTATCGCATTCCATAAACACAGGTCTGAGCCTGTCGACCAACTTTCGATACGAGACAAAGCCGTTGTAGAAATCTTTTTTCGCTTCTCGGACTCCGTGGTTGTTTCTGTCGTTGGGTAGCAGAATATCAAAGTTTTGGACTTCCTCTAGTTTGATGCGTTTCTTTCTTATGTATGGCGGGGTTGTAAGCAGTGAATCATCGATGCCGTTTGCTTTCGCTGGATGAGATATCAATTTGTCGCTTCCTTGGCCTTCGATCTTGTCCCCGTCGATTGCTTCTTTCCCCACTTTACTATCCGATTCGTCTTCTGTTTCTGTATCCGAATCATTCTTTGCATCTTTGGACGTTCCATTGCTGCAGGCTATGATCTTTATGTTCGATTCTTTCGTTTCCTCGATATCAATCACTTCGGCTGGCGATCCAGCAGATGTCGTAGATTTCTGAGTTGCCATTTCAGAGCTCGTCGTTATCTTCTGTTCAGATTCTCCTCGTAATTGCACCTAGCGTTGAAATTAATCTAAGCTTGAATCATACGAACCAATAGAAACGACCTTTTCGTAGAAGTAAGACAATGCCAATGGCGACTAAGTGAGCTATTTTGTGCTGTAAATATATTCATTTTGTTACAGGCATGTACACGTACACTGCAATGATGCATTGAAGATAATACAAGCGCTTCAAGACTCGCTTCTGCGCGCTTTATCATTTACGTCGAAACGGAGGATCTATTCGGTTCTACTTGTACCTGGAATTACTGTATACGCAGTCCTGTTTTTCCCAACAAGCAGAAATCTACTTAAAGGGTATTGTTTGTACACGTACTGCCATTATTCAGTTGATCGTTATTTATCAACCGCTAACTAGCATAGTGCCCAATGCTAAATCTGAGGAATTTCGGAAGTCGAAAAATCAAACGTGTTGGCCGCGGCAACCTTGAAGAATCACGGAGGGCAATTGTAATTGCCACGGATTAGGTCATACTCAAAACATACGTATCGACAGTTTCAGGCTTTTCATGAACAACAAAAAATTTGTTCATTTCGAACGGGTCCGTTGAATAGACTAAGGGGTCAAACAGTGGTTCGCCTTTCGGATGGTGTGATCAGGCAATTTAGTTGGGGAAACACTTCGATAATACTCTTAACGTAACAATCCAATAGAAGATGTGCTTTCTCATTCGTTCCATGCTCTAGCGAGGAGTTTGATAAGGAGCGAGGAGTTTGATAAGGAGCGAGGACTTCGACGGAACCTCTCTTCGATGGCGATAATACTATTTCTCGTAAAGCCGATTGCACCAAGCTGAAGATGTAATAATCCTTAAAGTCTGCTGTAGTTATATTCGGGGGCGGTGTTGCAATTCAAGGTTTCGTTCCGTCGACACCCTTATTGTTGCTCTTCGTTGAAGATTCATTTCTGCTTCCTCCCTCTCGAGTACGGTCGATGTGATTCTTTGTCCAAAAGTAATGAAATGGAAGCAAAAAATGTTTCTACTTCTAGTAGAGTTGGAAGATAGTTTATATCTTTTCAGCAACCTCTTGCCGCAAGAGAACTCTGCCGAATACTTTTTGGTCTACAAGAATTCCGAGAGTCTTCGAATGTGAAATTGTGAGTGGTGACAATGATTTTGTACATTCGAATTTCTGTTTCTTGGTTGTAGATGGAACGAATTTGCCTGCGAGTCTTTGGAAAGTGTGCAATAGTTGAATAATTTATGCTTTCCAACGCTGCACGGATCTCACAATTCGCTGTCTGTCTTCATATTAACCTCTTGGCGTGCGTATAGAATCCTGTTTTCCGCGAATTCTTCTTGCCGAAAACAAAATGAATCGAATGTGTGTCATGGATACTATCGTTTTTTTTGGTCCGCTTCTGCCACTGTACTCGGCATCGTCATCGACAAGAAAGACTTGTACGCGAACCTTGTTGCAGAATTCTTCATCGACACTGCGGACGATCAATTTTTCACCCGCGAAAGGCATCGAAAGAAAAAACGTCTAGTTCTCATATTAGCAAATCGATTCATCTGGCGTTTTCTTTCGGAAGAACGTTTGTGGACGGAGATCAGGGTGGGTAGACAACCGAGCTGTATCTATCTGGAAGACTTCAATTCTTGGTTATGAATTGCATTTTGCGGGTGGAGATAATCCTGTGAAGAACGGAGCTAGCTGGGTTGAGTATACGGCCTGTTGCTACGTCTGCGATACGATACGACAAAAAGAATATCACTTGGCACCAAATAATTATTTATAAATTTACATACGATGATATAACTATCGTCACTTTTTTTTCCGATTTGAGCGCCCGTCACCGGGCAGCTGTTGCAACTTATTTCGAATCACGTCTCCGAAAGTAGATCAACCAAGCTCAGTTGTTGTTATTTACTCGTTATCATTGGCGGTGACTTTCCGAATAACTTGCGTTTAACTGTATATACGTGTGTCTTCGTGTCTGTGTTCACACAGTATTACTTCTAACTTCAACGTCGAATTCCATGCGCATTTTCTCGTTCAATGAGACAAAATGATTATGTCTTTACTCGATGTATGTACATGGCACGTGAGGACCTGATCCAGTGTCTGCTGTCAGTAGTGGTATGCTCATTGTGTGGCAACCATGGTCATTTAAACACGTGTTACCAACGAAGCAGTGTGCATGATAATCATCTACAGCGAACACTTGATCTTCGGCATCACAAAATGATGGATGGTTGACACTGAAAAAGTCTTCCGATCCGACTTCTCCGCACCCGCGGGACAACATAACACTCTGAATGATAGTGCCTTCGGGATCGCAAAGTGCCTCAACATCCTGGGAATAGATTTCTACGGTCAAGACCAGTTGGCTTTCACTCTTTCCGGAACATTTGACCATCAAATCGATAGCTTCTTCGCTCTCCGTCGAGAATGGAGCGAAACTGTGACACTCAGCAATGTTCTCAGGCAACATATTGCAGAAGGGATAATCTTCTTGGAGGGAGAGAGCTCCGCCGTGCTCGCATTTGATCAAAATCGAAGGTGATCTCCACTTGCATCCTCTCATCTCACCAGAAATTCGCCAGTCGATGACAGTAATTGATGAAAGATGAGATTCTGGAAATTCCCAATCTTTCAAATTTTCAATAGGAGAAACATGAGAACAACTCAAGTCTGTATTTGTGTTGGACATAGCAAGTGGTTCGAGCTTGAGCTCCTCACAAGGAGACCCGTTTCCGCAAATAGCAGGAGAAGCGCAATAAAACGTATCTCCTTGTTCATAAGGCAATCCACCATTGCATGTCTCTTCTGTGTCAACAATACCGTCGTCACACTCGCGACTGAGAGTCAAATATTTAACAATATTTCCGTTCACTTGGCAGTCTCTCGCGTTATTCGGACCGACCGTAGCAGTTGCCATAAGGTGAGGCTGTCTGATTCCAGAACAAGAAAAACCGATCGACGCATCCATTTCAAGGTCGTCCTGTGTGCATGCAATACGATCATCTGCGACAACAGCGCACATTGCATTTCCATATCCATTGAGTTGGATGACTCCACCTTCGTGACAATTGAAAAAGACATTCGGGACGACTTGTTGGCATCCCTTGGCGTCGGAACCCCATTCAGCAGTGTAGGATGCGGTTCGAGTTACCACCGGTGGACGAAGGTGTGGAGGAGGAGTTTTTTTCAGTTGCCAAGGTCGAGTAGGAGCGGGAGATGGTGCAACAGGAGAAGGGAAACGCCCTGCTGGAATCGGAGCCTTCGTGGGCACAGGGGCTATAGATGGCTCCACAGATGGCGTACCCGTCGGGCCTACCGAGAAAGGAGCCGAACTTGGCTCTTCCGTCGCAGGTTTGTAACCAGGAGGAAGACGATTGAAGAATTCCAGGTAGTTTTCGAGAATTTCCGGGTGTCGCTGTTTGGGCGTCAAAGTCTCCTCCTCCAATAAAATTCCCGTGGTTCAAGGACATGGCGCTCCCAGGCCAATAGCATAAGTACTTGTGCTCTCAAAAGCATCATCATTTTTCCTACGTTCTAAGTTCAGAGTCCCTTTCGATAAAATGGTATTCAATGTTTTCAAAAGCAAGTGATTAATTTTGTTTCAAGCGTTTGGGTTGTCTTTGATGGACAAGTGTGATTTCGTTTTCATGTGCAAGAATGAGAAACCAAACCGAAAAACTGCCATCAACATCACATCATACCGTCGATGATTAAAAAAATGGCCGCCCGGCGGATAACGGTAAAGTAGAACATTCTTTCCCTAACGTTTTATTTGAGTCGATCGAGTCAAACATACCGTTCGCGACTTCTCTTGGTCGTGGATTCTGACAATGACCTGATAGTATGAATTATACATATAAAAGTAGGTATATTAGGTACGTGTACCTCCGAAGAATTTGACTTCACACGAGATTTCCAATTTCGAAAGCTTTTCCAGGATTTTCTTTTCCCTTCCTTATTTCATTATTTCACATCTCCACCATCACCACAAATTCCACGACCCAAACCATTTTTCAAGCTTTAGCTGACTAACTGGTCGATCCATCAATGATCCTAGTTAGAAGTCCAGACCTTCTAACGATGAGCGATCGAACGGGTGGCCTGGTGTGAAGGGGAAAGCAACGACAAGAAAAGAAACGACACGTCACGACAAGCAACCCGGCATGTTATCTTTGGAGGAAACACGGAGAGAGCTTGCCGACGATGTCGCCTCTCTGACTAGGGTTCGATATCGAATCTTGAAATCATCGGATCGTCAACTCCGCACCGTCGTACCGGCACTTATTCCAAAGCTCTTTCAACGATTAGAGAAGTATAGGAGTCTAATCATGAACGACAACAAAACGGAAAGCAAGGGTGATCTCAAACAGTCACACCTCGACTCTTCGACGCTTTCATTCTTGGAGGATGCAAAATCAAAGAGCAACAGTATTATAACTGAATGCGATTGAGTGGTTACGACGAAGTGAAAGCACACCGGTCGACGCTTTCGTTCGGGCTATGCTGCCCTTTTTAAATTCAAAGAATCCTGTCGTTGGCACCTGGGCATTGGCGTTCCTCCAAGTATCTCTTGAGAAGATTTCAGTGGAGGAGTCTTCATTGAGTTCCTCTATCATTCCTCTTCTGATAGAGTCTCTCGATCAGCTTCATGACAAGCTCCTGCGAGTGACGGAAAGCTCGGCAATCAACACACCGCTCGAGGCGCAGTGGATCAGCGTCAGTTGGCTTTTGCTTGATAGCGTTGTTCTTCGTTCAGGTCGAACACCATTGAGAGACTGGGACAAAGACTGGGATGTAGATTCGGTCATGACAACACCAACTAATTACGAAGAACAAGGACCAGAAAAGTCCTAAAATGCCATTGCTGGGAGAAACTTTCGGTCAGTGTGCCAGTCGAGGGTTTCTCTCCCTCATCTTGGATCTACTGTTATATTGGCCGAAGTTATCACAATTCCCCGTGAACAATACCGTAGTTTTGTCTCCACTAGGAATGCGACGAATGGAACATAGAAGCAAGACCAATGGCGCGGAGATTGATGACAACGAAGATGAACCAATGTTTCGTCCTGGTTTAGAACCACAATTTCAGCGAGCGGGATTGCGAAGAAGAACAAAAGCAACAATGAAGTGGTCCGATTCAACTCTGGCCTACCTCCGCTATTTGAAGCTTGTTTGTTTCGAGTATGCAATTTCATTACCAAGTCAGGACTTCTCCCGGGAACTGAGAAATGAACATGCAATGGTACTCAGTATTGTTTTCGCTAGCCACGAATCTATGCATGGCCGAGCAGCTTTGTCGTATCTCAAGAAATTGAATGCAAAATATTCATTCGTACCATTGTCCGTGGTAACGAATGTTCTAGTTATAATTGTTGGAGAAGCCCAGGCCGAAGAGCTGCTCGATTCATTCGAAAAGCAGTACAAAACAAACATCTGGGAACAGTTAATAGTTTCCAAAAGCAATCACGAAAACATCCAACGCCCTGCAATTGAGTGGGATATCGGCTTGAGAGCAGCAGATTTTCTCATCGAAAATCTGTTCAATTGGAAAGGTTCCAAAAATGATGGTGCCGAAGATGAAGCATATGCTACGTTGCTGATTGAATTGTCACTTAAGCTATCAGAGACAAATGATGACCAGCACAAATACGTGGCGATGCGCCTTGTGTCGACTTTCTATCGCCAAATTGAACGACCTGAAACTACGCTTGTTTGTAAGGTATTTGAACTAATAATTGGGGTTCTAACAATTTTGGCAAATGCTGGAAAAAACGAAGAGGAATTAAGAACTGCTCCTCGCCGTGATGACCGGATAGCAGCAGGATTAGTCCCAATGCCTTTCGGAGGTCGGAACGACCTCAATCAATTGCTTCAAAGTCACAGGCAATCCTTGAAACGAAGAAATTTGAACCAGGACCGCGCCATAGATGCCCGGACAGCTGCCTATGAGATGATTCCTCTTTTATCTGCCTATATGTTTGAAAGATCCGACGCTCATAAGTTTCGACTTCCCATCTTATTGCTTCAATGCGCCTGTGTTTGAAGATAGACGTCTAGGAAAGCCGTTTGACCAAAGCTCTGGATTCAACCCTTGCGGAGTACAAGAAAGAAATCAACACAGACCATTCACTAACGAGGGAAGAACGTAGCAACGATGGGATTTCTTCTCAGCAACAGGCGACATTTATTTTACCGGCTCTGTTGGAGGCAGCTTGTTCGGGGGTGGAATATGTACGCTCGCATGCGATTCGTTGGATAGAAAAGCTGCTTGTGAATATGGATACCGAGGCTGCCCGTTATCTAGCTGCTCATTTGATTCATGATGAGAACCATGCGATTTCTCGGATGGCAAAATCAATTGTCGATAATATGAAAACGAATCCATTGCGGATCGTTACAAGAGAGAATTTGTGCATATCGATAATTGATTTGAAAGAAAATGATGGAGTAATGAAAGTGCAAAACGATCTCAAAAATCGAAGCAATGAATTAGCACAAAAGCTAAAGCTGTCATCATTTGAAGAAAGTATGGCTCTTCTAATCCATTTCAACTTTTCAGTGAAAAGAGCCGAAATCGAATACCACAAGAATCCTCGGGATTGTCGAGAAGTATGTGGTTTGGACTTTGACGAGGATACTAAGATGAAAGAAGAGGCAGAACAAGGATTCGAATGCGGTATTTGTTATGACGATATGGAATCCGACAATGCTTATTCCTTACGGTGTGGCCACACATTTTGCAGGACCTGCTGGGTTTCGTACGCGACAGACGCCTCCAAAGAAATATCATTGATGAATTTCTTAGATCTTCGATGTCCTCATCATGGTTGTAGTTCTCGCGTCATGCCCCATGATCTACGACGGCTCGAGCCACGCTTAATTCCAAAGTGGAACGATGCCATTGTAAAAAAGTTCGTTGAAGAAGATTCATCGTATCGATATTGCTCTGGCCCTGATTGTGGATGTGTAGCTGTGAGATCTAATCAGTCAACAGCCACAATCTCTCATTCAGTAAAGGTCACATGTACTACATGTACGACTTCTTTTTGTTTCGGATGTGGTCAAAATGCTCACGCCCCCGCAAAATGCCAAGACATAACAAAATGGAATCATCTCCAGGGGTCCTCACAATTATGGGTGAAGCATCATTCAAAACCGTAAGTGTGAAATCTTCTTGGTCTCGTTGTATTTATCACTTTATCGACATTTTCCCACTAATTCTCGTGGAATTTACTCTTCTGTCTTTTCGCAGATGTCCTGGTTGCAATGTGCCCATTGAAAAAAATCAAGGATGCAATCATATCCAATGCAGCCATTGTAAAACAGACTTTTGTTGGTTATGTCTCAAGATACTGAATAGCCACTTGGAACCTCATACTTGCAATCGCTACGACTCCAGAGATTCTGGAGAAGACGATTTCGAACGCCAAGCACTGTTTACTTTTACACGATACGAAGCGCATGACACAGCTGCTGAATTCACCCGGAACCAGTATAAAAATTTTGATCCAGAGAAATTTTCAGCGGCTTTCTGGTTTCTCAACGAAGATTCAGATCTGGAAATAATGGACAATGCTTTGAAGACGCTTTTGGCAGGCCGGGAATTTCTGAAAAATTCATACGTTGCCATGTTAGGTTTAAGGGATGATGAAAAACGTTTGAAGCTGCATGAAGATCATCATGGTTGCCTCGAAATGTTTACCGAGCGACTGAGTCAACTGACTGAAACCAACTTGCACAGACTCTATACATTACAAGGGCATTGGGGAATTCGGCTTCATTTTCGTAAACTAGCGTTCTATACAGCGTCTGTAACTAAGTACACGGAAAGGATGCAATTTTGTGAAACGATAGACACTTAAACATAAACTCATTTTAAATTTTTATTCCTTCAAGAAAGATGCCAGCGATTCGCAAAAATTTTCGATATCCTTTTCTGTTGTTGTATAAGAAACCGAAGCGCGAACAAGGTTCGGAACATTTGTGGTCGAAGAGTCTAATGGGGTAGATGTTGCTGGTACCATGCTCAGCTCAAAACCTTCTTTCCACATGGCTGCCTGAACAGCCCCCGCATCAACGTTGTCACAAGAAAAGGTGACAATCCCGCATGTTGTGGTATCTCTGTGATGTATGTGCACGCCAGGTATTGTGTCTTCGAGTTGCTTTCGAAGAAACGAAGATAAATGTTCAACATCACGAGAAATTTCCGTCAAACCCTTTTCCATAGCAACACGTACTGCCTCCCCAAGTCCCAATCGACTCGATATACTAGATTCCCAAAATTCGAATCGTTTTGCACCTTCTCGAGGAGCAAAGTTAATGACACCATTGTCATGTAGCTGAGTACCCAGCTCGTATAATGCTGGTGAAGGGACCTCCGATATGGGGCAACCATAGTGGTCGATGTGACTAGGCATTATATCTTGCGATATGATATCATTCGAAATGTAAAGGAAACCCGTCCCTCTTGGCCCTCTTAGATACTTCCTCCTTTCGAGGTATAGCAAATGATACCGTAACAATGGAAGAACACACATGTACATGGAGAAATAGGTAAAATTAGTCAATCGATGGTGGGTATTTCAATCGTCGAAACATGCCATCGTAGTCTTCCTTACCCCGTTGCTACCAAGGCGTCACATTTTATTTTCTGTACGTTTACGTCCATCTGGCCGACACTTTGACAGGCATCTACGAGGTACTTTATGGACTTTAGATACGATCCTGCTTCTTCTTGCCGTGTGTTGAATGCCGAAATTCGTTCTCCGATTTCTTCTACTGGATTGACAATGCCAGAATTCGTCGGGACGTGTGTGATGCAGACGAGTGCAATCGAAGTAGGATCCAGTTTCAATTCCGCGCCCGAATTGTCTTTATAGCGAAAGGTCCCCTCCAACATGCTATCAAAGACTTTTAAGTCTACGATTCCAGTGCTACCATTTTCGGGACTCGATGAGGGGATTGCCAGAACCATCCAGTGGTCGTCGTGGTCTTTTGCCCATTGACATGCTGCTACCACATTTGCGGCGTATTCTGCCTCGCTGATCAAAATCACTCTCGTTCTTGTGGAGGGAGTATCGCCCTTTGCCCGAAAACTGACGCTTCGCTCTTTTTCATCCCGTTGAACCATGGCATAAAAGGCACGCGTCCACCCCACGGTTGCAGATTCGACGAGGGCGATTTCCTGTGTCTCTGTTGATGCGTGGATCAACCTTGCCACATCGCTGTAGACCTTGTCCAGTTCGCCCGAGTCTTGTACAGCGCTCTGTGCAGCGTATCCCCCTGCACCTTGTTCGAGCTGGAGGTGCGCATAAACTCTGTCCAAAACACTCGCTGGAGACGGGGAAGCCCCGGCATGATTCAGGTGTACACCCTTTTGTCGATCTTCTTGTTGTTGGCTGGTCGAAAGGAACATCGATGAAGATGTCATTGTACTTCCTTTGCTCGATGATGATGAGGGGATCGGAAGACGATGTAGGTACCGTATTGTGTTGGAAGAGATTTTCTTTCGAGGACCAACGGATATGGCAGAACAGAAAAAAGAACTTGAAAGCGATCGCTGAGGTGGAAGAAAACGTAATGTGGCCGCGAAAGTCATAATCCAAGAAAATAGAAATATCCGATTGTTTTTTCCAACTAGCATGTTGGTCGATATTTGCTACACGTAATAAAGTTTTGTTGTGGTTGGTGGGCTTTTTCTTGCCTCCTTTGGACTTTTGTCTGTTTTGTAATTGCACCGAGCTCAGACCTATCGGCATTCAAGATACCTCCAAAGAATTCAAAACTGCCAAACCTGTGGCACTTTCAGAAGAACAAGTTCCTTGGGAGAATCGCTGTATGCAATCTATGCAATCTCTATCGTATCAGGTGTGACAAACGAATGGATGAGACCTGCATACCACACGAAAGAAGGATTTTATTTCGCCGACACAATGCAACAAAATGAAACTCAAACCTGTGTCATCGATTCAGAAATCAAAAAATTGATGAGATCCCTCTTTTGATGCCAACGTTCGAAAGATTCAATCGTGAAAGAGAAGATTCCGGGACTCGAAAATGCATGCCTGTCCATCACACGAGAGATGCTGTTGTCACCCATCAAAAATTCCGTTCGTACGATTGATTCGTTTCGAATTTCCGTCGATGCTTCATTTGATGGGTGTGTTGTATTTAACGTGTATTTTCAATCTTCTGTTGATCAACCTCCCATCAAAACCACTTTCAACCTCTTCGTTCCTGTAACTAGACTGAGCCACAATTGCAAGCATACGAAGTCCGTCGAATTTAGAGAGACTAAAACAACAGAATGATGGTTCATCTGCGGAGTAATATTTTCTGCCTTTTGTGTATCGGAATCGCTTTTGTCGAAGGGTTTGTGCCGGGGCATGTAAACAGCTATGGAATAATAAACCGTTGCGATGCGGAAAGATCCACAACGGCGAGACACGAATGGGTGCAGCGTGCTGACGGAGAATGGGAATGGGAGGAAGACGACCCGAATTTTGTTCCGCCACCTCCCGTAGAGGTTGCGACAGCTACAGTGGAAGCCACTGCTACACCTCAACTTCCCTCGGGAAAGCTCAAACCGAAACAATCGCTCGGACAGAATTTCCTTCGAGATGGTAACACGGTTGCCAAGATGATAAAGGCATTCCACGAGGACGCAACGGCACGCGGAGATCGACCAGGCAAGCCGCTGACATCGATTGTCGAGCTAGGACCCGGTGCTGGAGCTTTGACAGACCGTTTGGTGGAAAAATACGGAACGGACGTTTTGCAATGCATTGAAGTCGATCCACGGGCGATCGAGATCCTAGCGGAACGGTATCCGTCACTTGTTGTCCATCATCAAGATGTTCTTCAAGTCAGTTATCCCGAAATGGCCCAAGAGGAAGGTGAACCGCTCGTGATCATTGGCAATCTCCCCTATTACATCACGAGTCAGATTTTGTTTGCCTTGGCCGATGCCAGCCACTACGGAGCTGTCGATTGTGCTACGGTGACAATGCAATGGGAGGTCGCTCAACGCATGGTCTCTCCCACATCGTGCAAGGATTATGGTATATTATCTGTCGTCTTTCAAACATATGCCGACGTGCGATGCCATTTCAAAATTCCGCCCACCGTGTTCTATCCACAGCCAAAGGTCGACAGCGCCTTGCTTGGATTGCACTTTTTGGGACCCAGCAAACTGCGAGAACGCCTAGCTGGAGTTCGTCCCAGAGACTTTCGAACAGTCGTAACGACGGCATTTCGACAACGACGAAAGACCATTCGCAACACGCTGAAAAAGCTGCCCGGCATTGAAAAGGAAATCTTGATGGAAAAGATCAGTTCTCTGCCCCTTCCCCTTCCGGAAACTGTTCTTGCAGCGCAGGAGCGAGGAGATGCCTTCGCTCTGGCACAGGAATTGCCCGAGGATTGGATGGGCAAACGACCCGAACAACTGACGCCCGGACAATTTGTGGAAGTAACAAGACTCATGTATGGGGATACCAATGATGAAGTGGATGATTCAGAAACCGAGCTCGGAAGAAAAGTTTGGCGAAAGCTGAAACACGGTGTGTAATATATCAAATCTAGCAAGAAGGGTTATTTTGGATAAACGAATGGATTTCATGTGTTATTTTCAGATTCTGCAAGCGACATGTACAAAATGTTTTTAATTGTTTGGCAAAAGTGCCCGCATTAGAATACCCCATGAAGAAGTCCGAAAAATGCATGTTCAGCACGAATTTCAAGAGATGAAAACAACAGAATTATCCCCATCTTTTAGGACCCTTCCCAGCCGCTTTCTCTTCTTCTTGCTCTTGCAGCCGACGTTGTCTGAGCGCTTCCATTTCCTCCTTTCTGACCCTTGCGATTTCGATTCGGATCAAATCAGATTGTCCCATACCGTTGTAATCACCATCAAAGTTCCCCGTGGGATTGTATTTGCGTTTTCCGTAGAATTGTTCTCCGTTGCCCATGCGCTTGAACACAAAATCGTCGACGACTGCGTCAAAATTATTCATCATGCCCTTGAGATCGCCAAAGAACCCAGGCTTTGCGGGTTCTTCTTCCACTTTCGCAGGTTCATCGTCTTTCTTGTTGTTTCCGAAAAACGAAAGGCTGGTCGCACCAACTCTTTGTGTCGACGCAGTTTGCGGTTGTTGGAATCCGTCGACGCTCGAAATGCCAACAGCCAAGGCAACAGCGAGAAGGAGTATGCGAGAGGTGGAGTTCATTTTTGACAATCAACTTTGTATTGCAAAGATATTACAGACGTTATATTGAAATCGCTCGAGACACCGTCATTTAAGGTTACGGCATCGTGGGTTTTCTCGTCGGCAACGATTTGCTAAAAGGGTTCTGATGATTCACAACGACTAGTAGCCTCTTCAAGAATTTTGTGATGGCGCTTTTCTGATGAGCTGGTAAAGATTTTTGGGAAAGCGTGTTAAGCACGTTCGTTCTCGTTCCAACAAGTAAAGTGCACGTTTGAATTTTTTGATCCAAACGTACATCTGAATCGATGGATACGAAATCAGAGATAGAAAATGCATTTGCCCACATCGTTTCGGCCTCTACAACAATCTTCCGTCCTCCTCCTAGACGTGGTACTTTCTTTCCTTCGTATCAGCTACTTGCGAAATTGAAAAGCCACGTCGCTCTTTATGAATTCAAAATTTACTATCTTACAATGGCGGAAATTCTACATGGCATGAAAACCAAACTTGCTTCTTTCTCCTTCTTGTTGTCGTGCCTATCTCCCCACTTATTTTAGGCCAAGAAATATCCAACAGTTTCCCCTCAAAGCATTTGCCAATGTTTTCGGTGTCTTCGCCCCATTCCACCTGCTTGGCAAGAACCTGAACTCCTGCATCCTTCGCTTCTCGGATATACCTCGCAAACGATGGACACGCGTCGACATTCGGGCGAAAGGCCTTTGCGTCGTGACGAATCACAACAAACAACACCGTACAGTCAAAGTTCTTGGATTCGTCTGTAACCATTCGAGTGAGTTCGCGAACGTGTTTGATGGCACGCGTCGAAACGACGGCTTCTCCATCGGGCCCTTTTTGGTTGGAATTTCCCCAAGGAAAAATTGCGGTTCTCCGATATGGGACTTCGTCGTTTGTGAAAACACATTTTGCTCGATCGGGGACGGATTTTGGATCATAATCCGTGTCCACAACCGTTTTGACTTCCAAGATGCGAGGAGGCAGACTTGGATCTTCGTGTTCGATCAGAAAATCCGCTCTCATATCTGTCCCACCTACATTGCGGACTTCGCGTTTGTAGCTTTTGACCTTTGGAAATGTTGGCCCCAGAAGATTCCGACCCACCAGTTGTTCGGCGATTTTCTCTCCAAGCTGATGGATGGGCACCCACCCACGCTGGTTCATATCCGAGATCGGATTCGTCAGTACCGCAGCAGTTGGGCTATAAACTCACACTTGGGAGTTCCGTATTTTGGACTCACAGCGTCTTTTCCGACCAAATTTCCTTTCCTGTCTCGAGCTGGCTTGAGCAATAGTTTGGCTCCCGGTACGCACTTTCCTCCCATGTCAAGATTGGGCAAATGCACGATTGCCTCGCGTTGTTCGGATTCTAACCATACATCTCCCACATACGGAGATCGATTCCGTTTGGATGGTCGCTTTCGTAACTCTCCGACAACTACATCTTCGGGTAGCGCCAGAAGGAAATTTGAGTCGTTGTCAATATCGCTTTTTGTGGCAATATTCTGCTTTTTGGAAGTTTTGGTTGTCGTTGGTGTATCTTTTGTCGTCGCGGGAGTTTTCGTTTTCTTTGTCTTTTCAGATTTTCCTTTGGTACTTTTAGATCTCGTAAGCATTTGTATCCTTTGATGCTGCGAGACTTCCGACGAGAGAAGATTTCGACTTATTGGTCGACGAACGGCTGGTGACCACAGTTGGTTTCGACTGGCGAGTTTTCCGAAACGAAGACGATGTGAAACCGGAAACGGTAGTCAGCCCTCGACTAGATCCTCCGCGTCCAGAACGAGTGACAACCATGGTGGCAAGAAGGAGAAAGGGTCTGCTCTTTAGTTTCGTAACGAATAGGTTCATTAGACCTGAATAGTTGTTGACACAAGTACACTCTGTATGAGAACATTCGATGAAAGTTTCCTATGGCGATGGAGGAAAATGTGACAAGTGAATCAGAATCATCATCTTCTTAGTCATCACACGTTCCAAACTCCCGATTGACTCGAATCAAAGTATGTGAAGGAAATGAAGTTGCTGTGCACGTTTGCATCTTTGGCTCAAATCTCAGACGTGCATCTTTTCCACACAAGCACTACGTGCAAATTTTGTCACACACAATCGCCGTGATAATCGTTGAATTGAGAAGGGACGAAAACGGTTCTCGTATTTGAGAGCTAGCATTATTTCTATCGACTGAAGAAGCAGGACTGCATCCGTTTCGATCTCCGTTCGATCACCGCTTCGACAACCGTTTCAAACCATTCGGTTTCGACAACCTCATCGTTTCTACGACCGTTTCGGAATCACCAACTGACAACCATGATGAAACCAAGCTATATAAATTACGGTGAAAACCTCGTTCGTTTCAAACCAGATACCGTACGTTTCTTCGTACGTTTCTACGAACGTTTTCGAATGGAAACAGAAAACCATGCTACGAACCTCGTATAAAACCTCGTTACAAGCTGAAACCAAGTCTTCAAAGCTGCTCTCTGTACAATCTCTACCAGCCTCTACAGAGCAATCGCGTCGGATGCAGCAAAAATGCATCCACTATCCTTTTTTTGCTCCTTCAGAAATCACTTTTCTCTTCTCATAATTCGCATTCGAAGGATAGAATAACCTAGTGTAAAAGCTTGAGTACCCGCGAGTAGCAGATGGTAAGAGTGGAGGTAGCAGCCCGAGGGAGAGACGCTATAGGGATCACCATGGTGGGCGCCCATGGAGATCCCCGAAATAATCCTACATCTGCCACGATCTCGCAAGGGGAAAAGGTGAGTCGAAGTAAGCAGCAGTCACTGTTCCTCCGTGTAAAAAGCCAGGAACTCGAGACCGTTGAAGTGTGCTTAGCACACGCGGAAGATCTCGACTGAGCTCACGCTACGGCGGCATGGTGCCAGAAAGAGGGGGGAAGCGAACAAACTGTGATGCGGAAACGACAAGGCACCACGATGGTATTCTTTTACGCACTTCGAAGATAAGGAGACAAGTGTAACTCATAAACCACAAAGGAGGGAGCAGGATGGCTGACAGGAGGGAAGTACTCAATGGAGCGCTACGGGAAAGTTGTTGTGAGAATGCAATGGACCCCGGACAAATCCCTGACGAGCCTGCGTTGATCTCTGCCGACTGGATCGTCCAAAGGACGCTAATCCGGGCTAGTTGGATGAGAACAGGTATAAGCGACAGACGAAATCACACACAGTGGTCCCCACGGGGATAAGGCAGTGTAAGCCCGGTTAGCCGATGCCGAGGGTCCTTCGGGACCCAGAGCTAGGAACTGGGAGCACTGAACCAAACGATAATTGGCCACTGTGTGCCTGAAAATGTAGGGATGAAGCCACGAAGCTTCATTGACTGTCCATCGATACACTTGTCTCCGGATCTGCCATGATATTTCGATAGAAATTAGCAGATCCACAACCCCACACAACCGGGGAAACAACCCCCCAAAAGAAGTCGCGAACTTTGTTCGATTCGCGCACGATTTCTTTTGGGGGGTTGTTCGATTTCGAACCAAGAGAGTTCGAAATCAAACCGATCATTAACTGATCAAACAAAAGATAGAACAAACTAATACCATAGTAGAAACGAAATTTCTTCAATTTGGACTTTTTAATCTAGTCTCATTATTAAATATTTATTCCTCTTCCGGTGTTTTGACATACCGAACGGTTCGTCCCTGAAGACCATTGAGGAAGGAAAGAGCATCTACTGGTTTCTTGGTTGCAGGCTGCAATCGATTGATTTCCAAAATAGGATCCGTCGAAACACACCAGCCGCAGACCATCCTTTTTGCTGGGGCCTCGTTCAATGGCGTCCGTCGGTTCTGTCGTTTCGTCCAACAAACGAGTTTCAAGGATTTTGTACTTGACGGGATCACTTCCTTCTCCCACCTCGAGATACATGAAAGCTCCGGGCCACATCGAGAATCCTCTTAGACGGTTGTGCATGGTAGTAGCTGTCTCCTCCCATGGCTTCATCTCGGCTTCCGACTGAGTCGATCATGGATGCTTGCACAACTAGATCTTCATCCTGTGGCTGAGCAGTGTCAAAAGTCATTTTTCCCCGACAAAATATCCGGCATCTTTTCTATGAGCAACTCTGTTCCAATATCAAAGAGCCACGGAAGAACATTTGTAGCTTTAGCATCGTCGGAGTTGACGTCTTCGATTGTTTCTTCCTTTTGAGCGAATAATGGGGCCAGCATCCATTTTCGACACGGTGTACAAGACTGTTACACCCACGGGATTGTCACCAGCCTCGAGGGATCGTTGGACAGGACTAGCACCTCTCCACCTCGGAAGCAGACTCGGATGAATATTCACAGTTCCGAGAGAAGGTGTGGCCAAGAAACGCTTTGGGAGATATTGTCCATAGGCGGCAGTAATGAACAAGTCTGGCTTGACATCATTTTCTAGGGTGTCCAAAAATTCCTTGTCGTTGGCCTTTTCGGGAGAGAGGATGGGCAAACCGAGCTCTTCTGCTGCGGCTCCAACCGGACTAGGGCTCTGCCTTGCCCTTGCGACGTCTCCGTTTTGGAGGTTGTGTAATCACAGTAACGATTTCATATTTTCCGATGCTGTCTTCGTGGAGTTTGCGCAGTGTCGTGGCGGCAACTTCCGGTGTCCCTAGAAATACGACGCGTTTCTTTTCCCCAGAGTCTTCGTCCGCCGTAGAAAATAATCTAGTCGATGGCCACGATTTGTATAAAGATGCGCTATCGACACTGGCAGCAAAACGACTGCCGGGGAAAGCGGTTCGCAGATGGAACGAACGCACACAGCGAGCGGCCATGATTACTGGAATCAAAAGATCCAACGACAACAGCTTCATTCCTCGTGGACAATGTGGTATTTTTACGTCAGGTTCTACTCTTGGAACTGAAACTTGGCACGTATCTTCTTTTGGATGTTGTTTCGTCAACCCAAAAGTTAGTCCTTTGCGAGATGGGCTCAAAAATCACTATCTCAATCAACGGCCATTCGAATACAATTCTTCCTTTCTTCACATCATCCGATGTCGAATGATTGATGATGGCGGCACCTTGTGTGACGTTTAGAAATTGAATGTATCCTGTTGTACTTATTTAGTCCCGATTACACGTGTACAAAAAAATGAAAATCGGTCGAATTGAATCGAAAGTGCTTTGAACACGAATTTTCTGTAGCTATTGATTTTAGACTTGAGACTTCATAGATGGTCCTCATAAAATTGTGGAAAGAAATTCTTATAGATTATGGTATCACCGTGGATCTGCAGCAATGATCATGCTGTTCTATCATGAATGATGGAGTAATTCTATTTATTGCCTCATGTTTTCACCTCCGTCTCTAGGCCGATACTCTGCGGCATCGGCACTCTGGACTTCGGTCAATTCCAGTGTTCGCAACCCCAACATATCCTTGCCCGATTTGACCTTGCGATCCAACTGGTACCGTTGAGCTCCGGGCGTCCAATCCAGAGTCGAAACCCATCCGGTTCCATCGTGTACTTCTGGATCTTGATCCATCAAATATGGCAGCAAAACGGTCGCTCTACCCTCCAAATCGAGCATCAAGTACTGGCTGGCTTGCTCTGCGCTGCCAACTGGTGGTGGATCGTAGAGACCACCATCCGCACCTCGGGCTCCAAACAAGGCATCGTCGGTGATGGATTCGATTGCCGATTTATAGTTCTTGGCTCGTGGCCACATTTCTAATGTTTCTCTGCAGATCGTGAAAGACTTGAGATGGAGAGGTGGAAGATCTGCCTTGTCACCTTCGACAACACTGTAATCCATCTTGATGCGGAATCGCACGTCGTCGTCGGATGTTACTCCCAGTTCGGCACTGTAAGTGGAAAAAGGTCCTTCGCATGGTTCTTGCGCTTCACCCAAAGGCGTCGCGGTGCAAATCGTATACGCATTTCCGACGCACATGATTCCTTGCTGACCCCGAAAATCAAACGAGGACAATTGATCCGGCCAGAACGTAGTTTTCATGCTCAGTTCTTCCTGGGCCAGCTCGTCCTTGGATTTTTCTTCTCCTTCGTCGTCTGGGTCATTGAAAATCTTTTCGTGGTGAAGGATGCGCTCGAATTCCAAACGATCATCGGTAACCTCATCGCCGTCGCCTGCAATGTTGACTCGTTCTCCACTGCTGATCACCTTGAAAGGACCAGCGGCTCTCGACAGTCTGGGACGTCCATTGCCATCGATTGCTCCGTCGATAAACGTCGACGTTCGAAAGACAGTCCATTCTCCCTTGAATTCTTTTCCTTCCTTGAGGATATCTTTGTAGTAGGTTTCGAATTGGTACTCATCGTTTCTGACTCTACGTTCTTCTCGCATTGCTTCCACGCGTTCTTCCGTGCTGCTAGTGTCGAAGAATTCGTCGCCCATCCCCATGTCGACCTTGTACTCGGGGTCGTCATAGTTCACAAATTCAAGATCGGGATAATTGGGATCTGCGTACGGATTTTCTGGTTTCTCTTCGTCGTCGGAAGAAGCCATCAAGCAACTCGCTCTGTGGATCTTCTGCGACTCGGGGAAGATTGGAGCAGAAGCGAGTGAATGCTGCTGCTGCAGAGGCGCGACAAACGCCTCCGTCGAGGCGGCCAAAATAAAGGCCGCAAAAAGTTCAACTTTCATAAATCCCAACATTATTTTGCAAAATAATAAAAACCCAACCTAAGAATTGGAATTATGCAATATGGAGAAGTCCAGAATTACTGTGGTAAGCCAAGCTTTGTTTCAAAACAAAGCAATCTTGATTTCGTGAGCATTGACTTGGCACACGAAAGGCGTGTTCATCACACAATTTTTATTGGTGGCTTTTCGGTATCCACGTATTTCATTTCCAAACTTCCTTCTCCGATCACAAATCTCTGATTCTCGCGCCAAATTGATGTGGGATTCTGAGAATTACAGCTGCCCCAAGCTGCTGTACTTTATCATATGATATCATCGTAGAATGAGTACGAAAATTCATATTTTATATTTAGGGTTAAGGTTTATTTGTCTGTTTTGGTTAGTGTTCTTTGGAGAACAAATTTTTGTCTACGTGGCGTTCGCAATTATTACCCCAAAATTTATTCGGGGATCCCGTCAATTGATTGGCGTAGGCGTGACTCTTTATTGGTTAAGAATGGGCGCGGAGCGTGCCGGCGCGGATCCCGTCTGCCCCTTGAAAATGGAACGCGTGAAAGATGTGAGCTTGTTGAAGACGGCTCGCGTCCAAACTGCATCCAAACAACGCGAGGTAGCTTTTGAGAACAAAAAATGCGTCGCTCCGTGTAGAGTGAAAAAGGTTATCGGCAGAAAAAGTATTGTTCCTCGTTCTCGTGCGCAGGAACAATGCAAAACGACGGAAGTAAGAAGGCCACAACGAACGAAAATAATCTTAGGATTTCGGTTGCACCACACAAAGATTATCTCCAGAGAGGAACTGTGTTATCGAAGAATATTCTCAGCTTTTGCGATTAGTGGTAGCAGAAAGCTTGGGAAAGGAACTCGAGGAGTTTCGGGTCTTTCTGAATCGATGAGAGAGTGGTGATTACTTGCTTGGAGGACTTTAGATTGTACGACATTGCAAGTACAGATTGAACGGACGCAACTCACTGTAAGGCGTCATTGATATAGTTTTTTCGACTGGAACATTCTTGGAATCAACTATGGTTTCGGGTAGGCGTGTAACCTCGGCAGGGACGGTATCCATGCGCCCTCTGCCGCCGGTATCCTCGAAGGCCAAAGATTATACCGATCGACCCGATGAGGTGGTGGACGAACTGGATGATTTGCGTACGAGAGGAATTGCAAAGGTATTGAACAAACACTTTACAACCACGACGAGAAAGCTTGCCCTCGAGAAGGCCGAGGCAGACTCCGCTCTGGCCGATCTAGAACGTCGACGAGCGCAAACAAAGGCCTTTGTTCCTAGCAAGGGCGGTGAACTCAACCCATATGATAAATTGTACCTCCAGCTTCAGCAAAAGCGCGCCGAATGTCGACGCAAGGAGAAGGAAACAATGATGTTGTATCAACGCTACGTCATGAAGTATGGAAAGTCAGCAAAGGCAGAGCCGTTGGGATCGGTAACACCGTCGGAACAAGAAGCTGGAAAAGATGTTCCACTTATGCATGGTAACAGTGCAGACCCACCAGGGAAATCGGCATTGGGAACTCTAGACGAAAACTCGGAAATCACCTTTTCTAAACTCTACGAAAAACAAAAAGAGGAACAAGAACAACGAAAGAAAGAGGAACAAGAAAAGACGCAGAACTTCATGTCTGCAATGAATAACTTCATGACGGAAGATAAGGACCAATCCAACGCTGTGCCCGAGTTGGCTCCGAGCAAGGAAAGTCCGTCACCTGTAGCAAGCAACGGTGACGTGAACCCTTTCATGTCTGCCATTTCGAAATTTAGAACCAAGGCCACTCGAGACGAAAGTAACTTTGAATCTTCGATTTTGAAAGAGAAAGAACAAGAAGAGGATGTTCTGAGCAATCATGATATGGGAACTCGAACACCGATCGAACCTGATATGGACAATGGAATCGGCGCAGTAGTAACCCCTGAGATTAAAAGAACACCGTCAAAAGATCCACCAGCAGTCGATCTATCTACTGACAGCATTGCCGAAGTTTACGAGGATGAATCAATGATCTCTGAGCAACCAGAGCAAATTAGCCGAATGGAACAACCGGAGCCAATCAGCAGAATTGAGGAACCTGAGCAAATTAGCAAAGTTGACCCACTTCCGCAAAAGTCGTTTGAGACAGGACTCACCGTGACTGCAACGGAAGTGCTGGAAGAACCGAAAAACGTGCCTGTCACTCCCGAAGTTGTGCCAGAAGCTGCAGCGTTGACGATCTCTCCCTCTTCTCACAATTCTACCCCGAAGATCAACAAGGCTCTGAGGGTAGACGTGAATAACGAGTCGCCTTACTTTCAATCAGCAACCATCGATGGATTCGAATTCGATGATCGGTCGATCATATCCGAATTAACATCTGCCAATTCTGCTGTCACACGTCAGGTTATGGACGAGGTTGAGACTGAAATGGAAGACTTCATCAAGTTCGAAATGGAAGCTATCCGGAAGATGCTCGACGATGAGGATGCTTCAACTGTGGACAATTCAGTGAGATCTGAAACTTCTTCACTCATGATGGCAGATAGTTCGGTACACGTGGCGATGAAAGCCGAAGCGATGGCAGCTGAAATGCAAAAGATTTTGGACGACTTTGCGAAAGAAGATGCATCGGTAGATGCCAGCACCAAATCTATCGTGAATCAATCAACGCATTCATCGAGTCACAGAAACGAAATTGCTGAACCGGCGAATGTTTATCCCTACAAATTTGAACCAGCCATCCCCGGTGAAGACTGGTATGTTCACTTTGATGATAACTATCAAAAGGAATACTACGTCGAGAAAAGTTCGAATCGTACGCAATGGGAGTACCCGCAGAAAGTTCCAACTCCGCGCATCGAGGAAGCTATTTCCTCTGATGATTTTCTTTCGGACGTGCATTCCGTCGCGAGCAGCAGGCGATCGCTTTCGCGAAGATCGTCTCGTCGGGCCCTCTACCGCAAGCAGCGAAAGAAACGCCGTAAGCGTAGGTTGATGATGTCCTTCTTGGCACTTCTCTGTGTCCTAATCACCGTCTTTTATTGGCGTATAAGTCATCCTGATGAATCAGTCGCTGGGGCTCTTACGGCAATCTTTATCGGTCTCAAGAGTTTGAGTGCAAGGGGTGTCGTGGGCAGCCTCGTAGATCACTTTGAGTATTCTTTCACAGATAGAAAAGAAAGGGAAGAACTGATCCGTCAGCAGCAAGAGACTCTCGCTAAAATCGAAAAAGAAAGGAAAGCCAGAGAACTTGCTGATAGAAGAGCGAAGGAAGAAGCTAATCGGATACTGAAGGAAGCAAAGGAGAAGGCCGCACGGGAAGAGGCTGCTAGAAAAGCCGAAGCGGAGCAGAAACAGGTTTCAGCAGATTTCACCAACCGCCGCCACTGGGGGTGCAATATTCCTTTAGCTTATGTCGTCCCACACTGCTGGCGTTTGGCAAAGACAAATCCTATGTTTGGGCTCCAGAACGAGAAAGATTTGGTTTTCTTACAGTAAGGAATGTGATACATGGTCGAAGAAACAATGCGGAAAACAGAATACAAAAGCAGAGGCCGAAGACTTTTTTGCGAGAAAGGAAGTACTGAAATAGGTTTGAAATAAATTTCTACATCGCAGCCGATAAAATTCCACTTACATAAGGGATACGAAACTTAAACAACTAAAGTAACGTTATAGAGACACTAATACCATAAATAATAATCAAAGCCGATAACAACTCATATTGTCGTTACCTACACTTCAACTTGAAACTTATTTGCGAATACAAAAAGAGCTGGACTAAAAAACTTTTTTATGTCAAAAATTGATCTCTTAATTCTTGTTTATGTTGCTCTAATGTACGTTTAATTCTATGGATACCCCTGTTTACCTGACGACTTTTGGTTTTCTCCCAGACCAAGAGAAGTTGATTTCCCTCAACTTCTCCACTCGGTAGGGTGTCATCGTACTCGGTTTGCCTTCAGTCAGAAATTTGTACTGGCGTCTCTGTCTCTTGATCCAGATTGCAAGCTGGGGGTTCGGTTCGTACTTGCTGGGAACGTTTGTGTTCCCGAAGATGTTCTTGTACTGTTTGAGTTCCTTGAGGCGCTCTTCCCATACAGCATCGTGAGAATTCCATACGAATCCGAGCTTCTCTAGAGCGATCACACGGTCGTCGCTCATGCTAGAATGCTTGCCCATTCCCTTAAGCTTGTACTGGTAACGCTGGCGTTTTACCCATTCCGCTAAGGATGGGTTCGCTGGGTATTGGTTGGGGACTAGGCAATGGCCGTTGCTTAGCCGGAAGTCCAACAGCTCTTCATATTTTTCCATCCAACTTTCTGCTTGGTGAGATCGAAAGCGCACCTTGGAGGGTTGAGGTGGAGCGGAAGGCGCCATCTCTTTTCTTTTCTTATCGTTGTTTGCCATCATCATTGGGGTCATAGTAAATTGAAACTGATTCTGTTGCTTCATAGAGGCTGGTTCTGGAGGAGGAGTAACGGTGTTACCACAGAACGGAGGCAGCGAAATACCTTTTGCAACTGATCTTGAATCGTCCTCACCTTCACTCACTACACTTGCTAGTGTATTCAGCTTTTGCTTGCTGAAGTTCTTGAATGGAAAATCAATAGGCGAATATGAAACATTTACATTGTTCTGGTTTTGTTGAACTTCGTCGCCTCTCTTGATGTTCAGAACGTTGTCCGCTCCAAAGATTTCGTTGCTATCATAGCTTGCGTCAAACTTCATGGGAGACCCATCGGCGAAGAAAGAGAGCGAGGATCTTCGCCATTGCTGGGGATTGCTGTTGGCTAGGTTCGGTGACTGGAAAGTCGAAATGTCAAATTGATTCCCAGCAAAGTTCGCATCTAGACGAGGTCGCTTGACGGTAGGAGTGCATTGGCGATAGCTTTGCATTTGAAAGTCATTCATCATGGTTAATTCTGTGTTTACAAGATAAAAAAGGGTTCTTGGAGTTTAATAGAACGATAGTGTCCTATGGGTGGTGCAGTGCTGAAGTGTTCAATAGAAAATTATGAGGGTCGCTGCTATGGATGAGTGAAAAGCCTGTGGTCGTACAAATTTGTTGCCGGTGGTAAAAATCAATGTTTGTGTGCGAACTGCCCGAACAACAATGATCAAATGATTATCCCAAGCGACAACCAATTGGAGATTCATGTATACGCCTAGAGTCATAATAAGAACAAATGGGATCGCACTTCAAGGCCCTAACTGTTTAAAAACAACAATTATTGAGCGCAAGCGCTTCCTTGGGCATGACTGCTAATTATTCCATATTGAACTGAACGATCAGTTTCTATTAATCACGCGAAGCGAACCCAGGAACTTCAACTTGGCACTTTTTCTTTCACGATTATCACGATTAAACTGCTTTGGTAGCACGTAGCGCTCGCTTTTCTTACTCGACGGCGACCTCCGCTTATCAAGGCGTTTAAAAATGAGAACTCATTCATTTTTCCTTCTGTTCTAGTGTTCGCTTAATCGTTATTGACAGAAAGAACAAGTTCCATGGGAGAATCAATCCCTGTATGCAATCTCTATATCATGAAAAGACCAACCGAATATACATAAGCAACACTGAGTGTCCTGTCCTTCGTACGAAAAGGTATTTCCTTTAGCTTGATAGACGGAGAGACGACATGACCAGGCTATCCAATATGAACCCTAACTCTAACACTCACTGACTGTAAAGTCGCCCTCCATCCGACCAAAGGCTGACTATTATACAAAAGAGGGCTACAGGTCAGGACAAGTCACAGCAACTCTATCCACCTTTTACCAGCATGGGAGAGAAACATTTCGGTCACCTCCCAATGAATGTAGTTTCGGGGTTATATGTCGAAAAGTAAGGTTCTTTTGGTTGTTGTATTCGTAGAAATTGTATAACCACTACGGGCAGGTTGAGGGTTGGAATAAGTGCTACTACTACTACTACCAGTTATTCAATCCAAAATCGACTCCTGCCTCTTTCTCATTTTTCCGCCGATCCTTGTAAACTTCCAAAGCTTTCTTTCGTTCTTTTCGGTCTGCCCCAGCTGCCGCAATATCTTCCGCTTGGGCGAAGAACTCGTCGACTACGTCCTGGGATTCTTCCTGGGCATCCTCTATCGGATCGGAGAAATATCTATTTCCTAATCCAGCATGCTCCCCTCCTATTTGGATTTTTGGAATTCCGTTTGCCTTGCGCCAATCGTTGGAATCGCGCAGGGAATACGAGCAACCGCAATACTCTTGCTTGTAAAATCTGTTCTCTGCTGAAATTTGGTATTTGCGAAGGGTCATGACATCCGTTTGCCAATCCCGACACCAGTATTTTAATCCCTCGTAACGAGCAGCTGCCCTCACACCCGAACCATCTACTTGTTTGGCATCTTTCCACCTCGAGGTGGCGTTGGTTGTGGCGATGGCGTCAAAGCCATTTTCGTGCGCGTAAAGGGCTGTTCGTTCCATCCGCATGTCGAAACACTCTGTACAGCGCCTTCCCCGTTCTGCAACAATGTGGATTTGGGTTAGATTGATCAGGACTACAAATATCAATGTGCTTCGCAGGTATTCAATGCATCACAAAAAACAAAACATTTCGTACCAGCATCGAACTCCATCCCCTTCGTTCTCGCATACCAATTGTCTGCATCGTAATCGCAATCTACAAATTCAATTCCGAGACTCTTTGCAAACTTTTTGTTCTCTTCCTTTCGAATCATATATTCTCGCTTTGGGTGTATGTTTGGATTGTAGAAGAAGATTACGACCTCCAATCCAAATCGCTCGGTGTAACTGAGCATTTCCTCCACCATGGCACCACTGCAAGGTGCACAGCAGCTATGTAACAGGATTCTTGATATTCCTTCGGGTGGAGGATTCTCGTCATAAAGACCAGATTTTCCATTCTCAGATATACGCTCTTTGATCCGTTCGCTGGCAGCGACAGCCCATTCCGGGGCGTTTGATGGAAGCGCTGCTCCCTCGCTGTATTTCAACTCTGGCATGCTTCGTTCAGATACTCTACTGATATGCAATTTGGAGATAATATGGGTTCTCAATTGCAATGAATTTTATCAATAGCCGAGACTCTAGACTGCTGTAGACTTCCGTTGACGATTGATTGTTGGGTTGATGCTTTGGATGCTCTGGAGTTATATCCTCCACTCTGTAACGATCGGATTGAATTGTTGTTGACATGATTTGCGATCATCTCACAAAATCTGCTAATTCGTCTCGTTGGTCGATTGACGATGATGTGGGAGTGATGTGTGGCTGGATCTCCACTCTGTAGTTATGGGACTGGATTGTTCATGATTAAATTTTTACAAAAAGTGTATCGGTGTCGAACGAAAATATTAATCGATCCTTCTCGAGAGGATGGCACTCTAGCTAGTTGTAGAAAATCATTTATATTCATAGAAACTAGAAAATTTATACTGTAATTCTTAGTGGCCATATACAGGAGTGAAAAGGTATATACGCAGGCTGGAATCAGAAATCTTACTTTTTCGGACGAGAGAAAAAGCAAGCATCGCCATAGCTGAGAAATTTGTAACCTCTGTCCTGAGCGCCTTCGTAAACTCTGCGCACTTTCTTGGCGTTTCCGAGAAATGCAGACACCAAAAGCATAGAGGGTCGAATCCGGAGCGTGGAAGTTAGTAATCAAATCTTCGACAACTTTGAACTCATATCCGGGTACAATCATGAGACTCGTTCTCCCGTGGACAGCTTCTTCCGGGGACTTCTCCGAAATCACTGCCTTCAAAGCATCAGCAGCAGTGATAGTAAGCCCTTTTCTCTCAGCAATCGCTTTCAAATCCATCCATTCGTGCTGATCGAGAAGAGTTATGTTGTCATCGCTGAGCTTCTCTTCTTTCATCGTTTTGAGGCAAGACTTCTCCGAATCGCTCAATCCATGTAGACTTAAAACCTTCAATTCTTCTTCGATGCTTCGAGCCATCAAGATCTTTTTGACACCGCACCAGTAAAGGCTTTCCAAAGTCCGAGAACTTGTTGTACCAACGACAACAAGACGTTTTTGTGCCTCCTAATGATTCAATGATACGTTCAAGCTCACTAACGGTAGCTACAAAACTTTCTCCGTGCATTGCATGATCACGAGCGTCTTCAGCCACAACTGGCTTGAAGGTTCCAGCTCCTACGTGTAGCGAGAGGTAGCTGATATTCTCTCTACCGACCTGTCCTAGCAAAGCGTCGGTGAAGTGTAAACCCGCCGTGGGAGCTGCTACAGAACCTTCTCCCGCTGCGTACACATTGTTGTATGAACTTTCATCGGACTTTTCAGCTTCTCGATTCAAATATGGCGGGATTGGAACAGACCCGATGGAAGCCAATAATTCAGAAACGCTGGCACTCTTTTGATTCTCGACCGAACACTCTACTACACATTCGGTACCATTTCCTTGACTTTTCTCGTCTTCGATCCATGGCCCCTTCACCGACTTGACGTGAAATGAAATGGAACCATCTCCATCTACCTTGAATTTATCTCCTGCCAAAACCCCTTCCTTTCGAATCATGACAGTCAATTCCGCTCCTTGGCACGACATCTGAAGAACTTCACCCAAATCCAGAATCATCATTTCAGTGGCATTCTTGTCAACATCTTTGTCACAATTGACGCTCAATCGAGCGTTTACGACTTTGCTTTCGTTGAAGACAACATGCGCGTTGCTCAAAAGAGGCAAAATCGAATCAGAAAAATTGTCAAAGTAGTTGACAGTGCCATTTGCATCGACGTTCAATATGCGGGAACTTCCTCTCGGATCAGCGGGGTACTTTGCAATAGAATCGTCTAGAAGGTTATAGGTGAAATCACTCATTTTGATTTTTTCACCTTCCGAAGGAATTTCGTGAGCTTGCTCTTCCGCAAGAATATTGTTCACTTTGCGGGCAGCCTCGTAATCTTTATCTGTGAGATCATTTGCCTCGAAAGAAAAATATTCCATTTCCACATCAACGCCATTGACACATTTATGGGTGAAGGATATGTTGGCATGATGGTCCATTTCGGAACTCATAACATTGACCTTACTGACAAACTTCAGAGCTGCATCGTAGTCTTCGAAATGAATCGACCTGTGAAGGGAGCCACTTTTTCTATTCCATGTAGCATCTACATCTCCAGTTTTTTCGGATCGTTCCCATGCAGCACGAACAACGTTCTTGTATAACTGAGCGACGCTCAATGGGCCAACACCTCCTGGAACTGGGCTGTATCGTTTTGCTGCGTCTGATAAATTTCCCTCGAAATCAGAAAGCAAACGATCGTGCTCCTCGCTAAAAGTAGTTCCAACGTTGATCACCTCGGCACCTTCTTTCAACCAACTCGCGTCCATCACACCGGGATCACCAACGCAAGATACGACGATGTCATGCTGATCTTACCATCGACTCTAAAGTCTTCTTTAGAAATTTGTGAATGAGCGACAGTGACAGCTGCATCTCTCGCACGTAGCATATGCGCCAAAGGAGATCCAACAATGCGACTTCGGCCAACCACAAGAACGTTTTTGCCTTTCGGATCGATATTGTATCGATCCATCAGCTCCATAGCAGCTGCTGGAGTAACGGGAGGGATAGGAGAGGAAGTTGGGTTCATTTCAAGTTGCCCAATGAAGTGCGCACCATCGACGTCTTGATCGACCGATATGGCACTAGTAAGCTTTTCCCGAATCAATGTGTTCTGGAAGAGGCCACATCAATTGAATGCCATCAAAGTCTTTGCTCAAGTAAATCTGGCTCAATAGCTCGTCAGTGGTTGTGTTTTCTGGGAGATCAATTTCCTTCACGTCAAAACCATGATTATCTCCGGTTGAGGTTTTGTTGAACCAGCTGTTTCGGCTGTTGCTGTAAATCTTGATGCGTCGATCACCGTGAGTGTATCTGGAGAGCTTTCCAACCGTGATGACAGCCAAAGAAGGTCTTCGACCGTGTTTCTTTTCGAAAGCTATTGCAGACTCTTTTGCTTCCGAAAGAGCAGTTCTAGCCAATTCATTTCCTGCCAAGAGATTCGATGGTGGTTGCCAAATGGTTGGATCGAATCCGAAATCTTTTTCGGGCACAACCTTCTTGTTGCTATCGTCGAGGAGCCATTCGGTAGCTTCGTTCCATCTCTTTGAATCAATGACACCGTACTTATCTCCTTGGAAGGTTTCTTTGACATAGTCTGCACACAAACCAACGTTTTGAATCGTGTATTCGAAAGAGGGATCCCAGTGATCGTTGGCCTCGTCGTCCAAACCAAGACGAGCCTTAGCTTCCTCGACACTTCTTGCGGCGTCTTCGTGATTTCGAACGGCTGAGCTCCAACCCGTAAAGGTGGCATCCAGGAATTGTTGAAGAATTTCTCGCTTGTCACCGTTTAGATCCTCTTCGGGGGCGAAGAGCATCTGGGAGTAACCAAGTTTTGCGCCGTTCAATCCTTCGAGAGGAATAGAAGACACGCCTATCGATTTGTCGCTCCAAGGTCGGCACCTCGGTCGTAGCATATGCTTGAATGCTGTCCAACCGATTTTCGAGAAGGTCCGTAATCTTCGTTGCGCGTGGACTTGCGACCACGGACATGCTTCGTTGATCCTCTTCCACAATTCGATTCAGCAACGAAACTGTATCCTCGTGAGCGCCGATCACAAGCGGCTTTCCGCTATTGTCTCCACCATTACCGATAGAGGCCAAGCACAAGGGCGAAGTCCGAAACATGGCAGCAACAGCCTTTACCTGGAGCTCTGGATTTTTGAAGAGAAGTGGGGATGAAAATGTTCTGCTCCACGCTTCCCACGACGACTTCGTCGGTACTGGCACTGGCATTGCGGTGTTTTCGCACGCGCTCCATTTCCAGACCCACCGGGCAGATGGGCAAAAACTGGAGGTCGATCCCAGCCTTGTCGTATAATCCGTCGACCATGGCGCAGGCGATTCCGGCAAACTGAGGCGACATATAGTAGTCCAACTGGAGCGACACAGTGTGCTTGGAACGTAGGCCAAGAGATCCGTTGGCACGTCCCAATTGGTTCCTACCCGCGAGCATTCCTGATCTTCGACCCTTTGAAGCTTGATTTGCGATGATTCGAGAAATCATGGTATGAAATTTTTTTGTTTCTTTTTGTTTGTTGTTTATGTTTTTTTACGTTTAGATGTTTGACAAAATCTTGTTGTCGTGAGATGAAGTCTCCGGAAATTTAGTCCGAAGAAAGGGTTGATAAAAATGAACAGAAAAGTAGTTTTCAACCTGGAGTTCTTGACTCTTTCGATATCGATAGATGCAATATCAAAAGAACTCTTTAGCGCGTTTGAAAGAACCCAGGTGGTGGAAGGAAACGCGCAGTTTTATATTTGGCAATCGAAACTTATAGTTGCAGTGGCCCCGTAACGATTTGATCCGGCAGTTTTTCTCGTTGGTTCAAGAACGACGTATGTGAAATAGAAGGTATTAAAAGTGCTCTCGATACAGTATCAAGAGGTGATGGCAAATGGAAATTGCTGGTGTGTGGTTCAGTATATTGTGAGGTTTTCGAAGAGTTGTTGTGTGGACTATCCGAATGTGAATCGATGGAGGAGAGACAAGACGGTGACAATAGAATCAACAACTTCTATTCGCAGGAAAGTTGGGGTTGACAACGTGTGGATGGGAAGATCGAATTTCTCGATTGTCAAATCCAAAACATCCATCATCTGTGATTATGATTTTTGAGAGGGCGTGGTCTTCCTCGGTCGTGAACAAATCCAGGTGGGACTCAAATTGCCCATTGAAAAAAGTAGAACCGTCCGACTGAAACGACCACGTCGCTAAACGCGCGCAAGCAAGCCACTTAAGTACTATGGGAAAAATAGTAAGGTTCGGGTCATCAAATTTTTCGACCTTACGCAGCGCAGTACTAATTGGTTGCTTTTAGTACGCGCAGGTTGAATACCATAATTATTGCTCATAACCTATGAACAGAAACGCGTGTACCAACAAAAGTTCTCGCCTCGTGCCTCGCAGTTCGCAGGGTATGGTACAAAAACCCCAAATATTCGTGGACAAATTAGAATTCATTTCCCACGATAGAAAGAATTGTCTTACGTAGACCTCGTGGAGCTCTCGTACGTCTTCGTGGTCCGAGTTCTGGACAATGCTCTTTTTTATTCGCGGATCCAATTGGCGAGCGCCAAAATTGTTTGCCGCAAAACCCTTCCAATACAGCAATTTGTGTCTCAACATTCAATACACTACCACATGAAAGCGGAGCTTACGCACCTCACAAAACAATATCCATCACTTGGTAGTGTTTCCACTCTCGCTAAAAGGAAAATTCTTTTGACGAACTGCTTGTTTCCAGACAAGCATAGTTCCCATATCGCAAGTAATTCAATTCTGAATTGGATAAGAAACGGTATTTTCTAAAGTTTAGAACACAACAATCATGTTTGTCGTATTGCATCCGTCGATGACCGACCTCGAGAGCAGGTCTGAGAGCGATAGCAGCGGAAGTGAACAATTAGTCGAAGAGCGTTCCTTCAAGAAGAATGAAACAACGATAGCAAACGGGCAATCAGCTTTGTCGGTCCCGCCTATAGTCCACCAGATGCAAACACGGTTTCGTTGCTACTTTTTGAGCTATCGGAGACATAAACACTTCAGACTGTTTCTATGGTTCGTATGGGCTTTCGCGGTCGCAACAGCGGTCAGCGCCAACTGGTTGGCCTGGACTGGTAATAGCCTCGTGGAATCATTGGCAATTGTTACAACTACCCCGGTCGATATTTGCTTCATTACCGCGCAGTACGCCAGTTCTGCTGAGCAACTCGACAATCTAGTCAATCTGAGAGAGGAAGCCCCGCAGTTCTTTAACGATAGAAACAGCGATCGTTACCATTTCTTTGCATTCACCAACCGAAAAGATTGGATTAATGAAGCGTCAAAAACCAAAGGGAAGAAATCCAAAAAGAAGAATGGAAAAGAATCTGTCGACAAGGATAACGGATGGACGATTTTGGTGCAAGAATTCCCTCCGCAAACCTTTCAACGATTCATCACACAATCTCGATGGCCCAAGTTCCAGGGCTTCCGGCACGAACGAATAGAAAAAACCTGCGATGTGGTCTTTTACATGGACGGAACGGTGTTGCCTGTCGGTTCGCCAATTAAATTCCAAATAGAGGCCCACCGCATCCTAGACAGCGATGTCCAGTTTACCCAAGAACTCCACCCACACGCCGACAAAGACGGTGGAGGTATTGAAGGTGAAATAACACGGTGTCGCAAAAAGAAAAAAGATCTCGAATCGAACCTCCAGAAGACAATGGAATGGTTCAAAGAACAACCAGATTTCACGAACGATTGCACCATGTACCAGAACACATTTTTTGGTTACGCTGTCTCGTCACAGTCCTTTAAACAGGCCGCCGACTTTGCCTGGGGTCACTTTTCGCTGGAGCAAGACTCCTGGCGGGACCAACCTCTTTGGTGCTACACCCTGCACCACTTTGGAACCAGTCCTTTGATAATACCTGACAATCTGTTCGAATACCAAGGGGAACGACGACCTGCCAACAAACACACATACGGTGAAGAGGCTGCCAACAACGCAAAGAAGTATTATGAAGATAATAACAAGGCGAAATCTAAAACGACGGATGACAAGAGCAAACCAAATGTCGAGAAGAAGGATAGCCAGAAGGTTGCAACGGCGTCAAAGACAACCAAATAGATTTGACGATGAAATAGTTCTGATTGTAATATGCAATTCGATGGACTGCGTAAGCAGGAATAGCGAAATTACAATAGCATCCAGGAAACACCCAAAATGGGCGTCTGGAGGCTGTAAACTACATCACCAGCATCTACTGTTCAAAATGTATAAAAACACAACGCAACATAGTATCTCGATGGAGACTAAAGCAACTACCAAGTAATATTGATCTAATTCGGTGTTAACATCAACTTCGACGTCCTACAAATTACATATTCCTGTTTATGGTTGTGCTTACAGATCGGCCTTTTCATCGTCATCGCCAAACAAGACGCTGTCGAGAAAGTCTGCCAGGTCCTCCGTTTCTTGTTCGCAGCTCTGGTGGCCCATAGGATATTGAGTCTGTGTGATTTTTCCGTACTCCAAACCAAACTCATTGGTGAGTTTTTCGATTCCGAATTTTTGTTGCTCGAACAAGACCTTGTCGTCATACGTCCCGTGTCCCCAAAAGAGCGGAATGTCTAGGCGGGGATCCTTCTTCTCCCCCTCCTTGACAACCTCCTCGGGAAGGGTCAGCCAGGCGGACAGGCCAGCACAGCCGGCATATTTTTTTCCTTCGGCAGCTTTGTTCTGGTGGTAGCACGCCAACAGAGCCACGGCACCTCCCTGGGAGAAGCCTCCGATGACGATCTTGTTGGGTGGAATCCCGTGTTCCTCCTGGAGCTTGGTGACCTCCTTTTCGATCTGTTCGACACCCTTCATTAGTCCGGTTGGATCGTCCTTGCTGCCTACACCAATGGGCCAATCGAAAAGGTCGAACCATCCGGGCATGGACATTCCCCCGTTGATGGTGATGGGGATCGTTGGTGCTGCCGGAAAGACGTATTTGATGTTGCCGAGGTTGGGTTTGAGGCGGGGGAGGCTATACTCGAGGTTGCTCCATCCACGGGGTGTGTCACCGAGGCCGTGGAGAAAGATCAGCGCCCCACGATGGGATGCCTTGGAAGTCATGGCCAAAACGCAACGGTTGTTGTTTTTGTTGTTGATGCCGATGAGGAGTGTGGCGAATAGAAAGAGGAGTGAATGGGGAAAGTTGGACAATCTGATTTTCTTTGTCGTCGCTGACATTGGATGCTCGGTGAGTAGCTAGATGGGGCGACTGGTCGAAGGGGGGTGCCAAAGACTCTTTCGGTTCAACAGTATGCGTTCTCGGTAGACACAAAGAGATTACTTTCAACTTCTTGTTTGTGTCAAACGCTTGTGCTAAGCATCAATCACAGCCCAAAATTAAGGGATGTTTGGAACCTCGAGATCTTTGATATCATGGCCATTTCGTACGAACGTATCGGGCCTAATTCAGTACTTCATGCAGCATTACTTCCGAAAAAATTATGTCTCTCCTTTCCGCGGTCGACAGAGTCGGTTTTTCAGTTCTCATTGTTCACCAGAGAAGTGGCATCAATTTCGATTCAGTACACATACCGATAAGGAACGCAACCATGGGAGTCGAGAAGACAATCATCCGAGCCGGCACCGGAAGAAAACCAAACAGAGGAGAGGTGGTCCATGCGCATTACACAGGCAAACTCGTGTCAGACGGAACACAGTTCGATTCGTCCCATACCCGGGGGAAACCGCTAACGTTTCTCATCGGAATTGGAAGCGTGATCAAGGGATGGGACGAGGGAATTCTGGACATGCAGGTGGGAGAGCTCGCAACGCTGACTATCACCAGCGACTATGGCTACGGAGAATCTGGTGCGCCCCCCGCTATTCCACCGAACGCGGATTTGGAATTCGAGGTCGAGCTGTTGGCAATCGGAGCTTACAGCGAAAGCTCATACAGTTGCAACATCATGTAGCTATCGAAACATATTGAGTTGTCTTCCTTCCAACACAATCATCTAATAAAGCAATAAAACTAAAAGAAAGATTATTTCAAATTTTGACTTTATGAAACGACTCCCTTTGTGATTACCCCCTAAATCAAAGAAGTGACCCCTAATTCTTCACTCATTCCCTCGTACGTTGATGTGAATGACGGACTGACTCACTCACATTTTGTTCTCAAATTTGAAATCATCTGTCTATTCGATAATCTGACATGCCTCCATCAATCGGTTGTTCCATGGCTCAGTCTTCGACAGATTCACTCAAGAAAAAGACAAAACCCATTGATCGATCCAAAAAGAGTCCAAGACAGCTTGCAGGATCTCCAAAGACTAATCTTTTGATCTCTCCAAATGCGATTCTTGTCTCCGATTGTCCTTCTCGTTGGCAACAACATCAGCGAGCATTCGATTTTCCAGTTTTGCAGCGGCGGCAGTAAGCAACAACACAGCAAAGGCGTCCGCATTTGTTGTCTCCACGCAACGGGCGATATCCAAAAGTCCAGTAGCACAGCCAGACGAAGCTCTTCTTCCGGAACACAAGAATCCCCATCGACTCCAATGATCGATCCCGAATATCCAGGAACAGCGGTAGAAGCGCATGCTCGCAGTTCGGGCACGCGTCGCATCTCTCAAACCAGAAGACCTGAACGATTCGTGGGATCAGGTTCGGCCGAAAAATATTGTGGGCTGGTGGACTGAAGGATCTTCCAAACGCCCGTCCCGGCCAGGGATATACGGGGCACTCGTTCAATGACTATAATCACGGTACGTGCGGACGATGTGTCATACTACAGAGAAGGTAGGCATCAAAGAATCTATGAATGAATCGATCCGACCTCACCAAACTTTTTCTTTTTCAATGTCAACCATGGTTAACAGTTGATCTTACATGCATGCGCGACAGCGTGTCGGACAACGAAAACGATGGTAGCGTGAAAATGATTGCCATTGGCAATCAGCTTGGCCCCGGTATTCGTACGGCATCCCTTCCCGAGCTCGGCAGTGGAGGATCGTGGTCGACATGTGCTATCGGTTGCAACCAAGATCCGCCTCGGGATGTGGCACACGTCCAATTTCGTGCTCGAATCGGTGAGTGAGAATTCTATTCTTGGCAGCTTGTTTGCTGTTTGTTGATTGGCTTGCCAGAAGCTTTATTGCTGTTGCAAATTGTTTTAGTTTGAAAGAAGAAAGCACTGTCTCACACCAAATCTCACTGCACGAACAAATACACGATAGCCTTTAAGCTTGTATGGTGCCCTACCGAAAGTTTCGATGAATTTGTATTGGTTGACGACGACGGAAAGCAACTAGCGCACGGGCAACCGACGGGACGGTTGCCCAGTCTTCGCGAACGACAGGTAAACTACAAGATTGTGGCTGGAAGCAAATACGCAATTGCAGCAGACAAGATTGCCAGAGGCGAAACAACTTCCTCAGAATTGTAATTAGGAGAGACAATTTTTTGTTGTCGTCTTAGAATTGGAAGTGGAGTGAAATTATTTAGGTTAAGATTTTCTATTCTCTAGATTCCCATGTCAGAATCATGCAATATTCATTTTCGAATTATTGTCAAACTACAATGATCGTTAGCTGATAGGGTCTTATTTTAGCCATAGTACCCCCTTGGCATTTGTTCGTCTGTCAGGGAAGTCATTTCCAGCTTTTCTTTGATGCGATCCTTGCTTTTCACGAGACCACTTCCCAGGCTATCAAAATGTTTCCACTTCATCGGGTAGGGAACATTAGGATGCGTGACCCATGTTTCGTGTAATCGCTTCGTGTCTTGCCTTCGTGCAGACTGCGGACCCACAACTGGGCCTCCTCGTTGTCCGCAACTGCGTAGTAGTGACGCCGTCGGAGCGTCGAAACCGTAAAAATGCTTGTGTAACCCACCGGAAGATTAATCTCCGAAAGTTCACTTGTCCGGACGATGTCCGTGTTGAGTTTTTCAATGTCGAACGGCGATCCCTTTGGTGTGCTAGGAGACTGTGTCTTTGAATTTGTATAGGTACGATCCACAGAGTATCAGATGTCCGTTCCTTCCACGATGGTGCAAAGGACTTGAAACAAGACCACGACAGGATGAACCTCTGAATGAAAGCAGGCAATAGGCTATACAACACTGGTATGTGTAGTTTCTGGACTTTTCCGTGGTGCTGCGGGTTCGAATCTATCATGGCTTTGGCCGAAAGCCCGGCTCCTGGAGCGAAAGGGTCGTTTTCTTCCCCGTTCATTGGAGCGGCGAATGCTGGTTGTCTTGAATTACTGTGGCGTTGGCGTATATGCGACATGATGAAAAGTATAGATGGAATGAAAGTTGTTCGTTCTTCTGTTCACTCGTGCAATCTTCTGCTTGTCCGTTGAATGAATTCAATTTCACAAAATTGTAAGAGGAGTGAAGGAATGGATCAGCATCGAAATAATATTTCGATCAAGTGAATGAATCGTACAGCATCGGCGAAATCGAAATCGAATGAATCACCATGAAAGTCAGTCAGCATTCATACAAAAATGAAAAAGCGCGCGCCAACAAACCAAAACTTTTTTATACTACAAAAACCCGTTCATTCGTTCGTTCGTTCGTAACAGGATGAATGGAATCTCCAAAGATGAAAAACTGCCACCAACAAACTAGTACGTGTTGTCAGTTGAAAGTTCGTGTGTTCAATTTTTTTTTGTTGCAAGATAGTGTCTTGATTCGGCAAAGCCATATTGGGACATCCATTAGCATAGTGATCCTTCTTCTCAATCCTGCAAACTCAGTCAGATGGCGTCATCTTTTCAAATCGTAAGGATATTCCTCTTGGTTGCGGCTTTCTGCAACCAGATATTGGCCTTTCGGTCAAACACAATCGAATCGCATCGGCGTTGTCATTTGCAGAATGAGCATTATCGAAGGCAAAAGAGCCAACAATTTATGTACGGTGCCTATGCACCGGACGACTTTGAATCGATGATTCAAGCGGCAACGTCGGAAGCGAAAGGAGTGTACGGTGGCGATTTTGCTGGTTTGGCTGCTACCTTCAATCCCGGCGATGGGTCGTTCATACCGATTCCGGATTACCTCATCCCGGAGAGTCTCAAGGAATGGGGCCAAGAACCAAAGTGCCTCGAGGTCCTGGTCAGCGAGGACATTCACAGCGATGAAAATGGTGAAGAATCTGTCATGACCCGCGTGACCACCAAGGTTTTGCCGGACACGGGGTGTTCGGTCGACAACTTGGAAACAATGATTGCCACGGACGAAATTGATTTGGACACGCAATTACGGAGTGACGAGAGCAACTACTGACGGTATTGAAGATATCGTCGGCTTGCAGTATCCGCTGGGGACAGACACGCTCCGAGTGGAAACAATTTTTGGCCTCCAAGAGGAGTATGGGGTTGACAGGATTCGTGTGGCCATCGACCTGAGTCCCCTCGGAAGACGATTTCGCCTATTAAAAGTCCAATGATGTTGACACTGGAACGACGAACCAGCTCGAGCAGTAGCGGCGGATCCATATCCCAAGGAGGTGGTTTGGATGGTCGAACAGTATACATGCTCTTGGGAGAGAAACTGCGAGCGTCTAGGACGTTTGTGGACGAACCCGTGGCAAGCTACGACAATTCAAGTTTCGACGACTATGATCCTTCGCTCGAAATTCGATACGTGCATCTTCCCTGCTGGGATTTGTCCTTGCGTATGGCTGGATACAAAATCAAAAGTCGTGGATGTTGCAGGTCAGTCAGGTCGCGGAGGGATCCCGTCGCGTCATGTCTAGACAGTTCACAACGGCAAAGGATGGGGAATTGGACTTTGAAATGCGATCGTGGATCGAAGATTCCGTTTGGGAGGAGCAAAATGAATAGTCACGCATACCGTATTTAATTTCTAGATGAACTCAATTTTGAGCAAGACATAAACTATGTATAGTATGGAAAGGAAATAATGATAATTTAAAATTTAAGTTACAACAAGCTGTGACAATAGACTAAAAAACAAATCTGGAACAAAATCGGGCATGGAAACACGGCGTTTCAAAAGGATAGCTTCTAAACACCGTAATTCCTTCGGAAATCCGCCAACGCTTCCGCACCTTCCGGAAGCGTTGGAAGCGCGAAATTGTTATATAGAAATGCCTCATCGCCATTGCAACTCTGTTGTGACATTGAAGTAATCGTCGTAGATGAGGGCGTCATCGCCACTTGGTGGCTCATAATCCTCGTCATCGGAAGAATCATCCACTTCCACTTGAAAGTGGACTTCACGCCCTAGCTGGAGGTTGAGCGACCTTCTCAATCTGCGCTGACGTCTCCGCCGACGCACATTGATTGCATCAGGGACCAGTGGGACGAAGAGGCAGCTCGAAAGAAGCATAGACTCCCCAGCATGATTCCATGACGAATCCCCAGTTGTCATTCGGGCTGCGTCGAACCACATATGTGGGAACCTTCGCGACCAAAGACCGAAAAACGAATATAGGATCCCAACCGGGGCGATCCGGAAAATCCAAGGGCTGGTTGACGAATCGCCAGGTCATTGGAGCATGGAGGATCTCGTAGATTACCAGCACTACTCTCTGTATCGGGGTTGACCACATTGTATTGTGGTTCGACTAATGAAGGACGCGTGGTTGTATTCCTGGATTGCGCATCGGTTGGTTGAGCTTCGTCTAGATCCATGTCATCTTCTCCAATGGACGTGTCCGTCTGCATATCGTCCACTTTTTGCTTTTTCTCCTGTGATTTACCCATCGACGGAACAGTACATTTTCACCCTTCCATCTTCTAGAAACACCATCTTTCGGCAGGGTTGATTATTATACCATGGGTCGACAGTAGTCCAGTCGATTCCCGCTGCCTCCTTAAATCGAAACGACCAGATAGTACCAGATCCCGTTTCGGGGTCAAAAATGAGTTCCTCTCTTGTTACAGTGATCTCGATTCTGTGAATCCAAAAGCGATATTCGGTAAGCGGACATGGCGCTCTCGTCGCCCCTTTTCGAGGATGACGAAGATTTGTAGTTCCTGTCGAGCCTCACGACAAACATTGATCTTTGTCTTCCACAGAGTCTGACACAAATGATCCCAACCATGCTGAATTCTTGGAAGCCAATCGTTTGAATTTTTGGTTGACCATTCTCATTTTGCAGAGAGTATTCGCGTCCAAAAAGGACATCATGCTGCACAGAACGTCGTCTGGAAGCTGAGACAACATTTCGGTACGAAAACCGCGATCTATTTCAAGAGTTCCAACAGTGCTGGCGGCTGCCATGGTGAGATATTTCCTTCAGAGTGGGACTATGTTATCTTCCGTTGATTACCTTTGTCTTCAAAGTTCGAACTTTTGTTTTACTTCTTTTTTATTCTCAAGTATCCACTGGTTAACAGAGAGAAAGAATGGATTCTATCGACGTTTGAAACTTTCTTGATCGACAAAAATAATTCATTTTTTATGGAACGATCACTGATGGCGAGTCTCAGTATGTTGTTTTCTACGAAAGGAACAAGTATCGTATGGTATGTTCATTAGGCTAGCCTTGTAGGGCTAGGCCTTCTCATTGCTTAAGCCCTCAATTCGAGTCGAACGAGTCGTCATCCTAATTTCGATTGGTCATTGATAGGCAAGTCTCAAAACGAAGATCACGAAAGATCACAAAATTGACAAGAGAAGTGTAATGATTCTTGACTGCATCACTTTGACCAAACTTCGTCTTGAAACAGATCCACATAATCGTTAATCAACAACAATCTAAAAAGAAATTATGTCAGCAAAGCTATCGTCGTGTCTGACACTTGTCAAGAATACTGTGGCGGCATCTTCTCCCGCTCCCATTATCGGTGCGTTGGCTTTTTCGAAACTTGGTAGCACGACCAAGGAACAACCCGCGTTTTGCCACCTCGAGGTAGTTTGGTTTCGTTCTAACAGAAATATTGTGCCAAAATGGATCGAAAGATGACACGACTTGAAATTTTTCAAGCAGATTTTCAATACGCCACTTTTTGACTCACCGAGCTTTTTCCCAACGTTCGTCTCGTCACACTTATTCGATAGCCCTTTACTTTGCTGCTTCCTGGTGTCCGGATTGCGTAGCGAGCAAAGCCCTATTGTTTCAGTCCGTCTTTAAAGTCCCAATCCGACGGAGAGAAAGTTTTCGATTTGGTCTATGTTGCTTCGGAAAACACTGCCGAGCAGATGAAGGGGGAACTGGAATCCGGTTGGGATGCCAGTTCCCTTTGAGATGGCGGAAGAACGAGCCAATCTCAAGAGACATTTTGGGGTTTGTGCCTTCAAAGAAATGGCAGGATTGGGAATCACAAGCGAACAACGAAAGGGAGGAATTCCAACTAATGGTATTGCTCGAGAAGAAAACTTGCCAAGTTCTCAAAGGAGATGCTATTCCGGATATCATGGGGGATAAGAAAGTCGACGATCCTCTCGGTCTCTGGAAATCGCTTCTACCAAAGAGCTTGTAAAGTATCTATAATTAAGGCCGTATCGTAAATCTATAATTGAACTATGTTTTCGAATCGAGAGTGGCAAAAAAGCAAGAATTGTTAACCCATCACGCACGCATTTCTCATTGTGTGAGCTGAATAATGTTGGTCGATCCTGAATCTCAATCTAGTAAGCGGTTTTCTAGTTTCTTTTACAATGTGGAAAGTGACTACGAGTACTTCTGGTAATAGCTTTGTAGATCTAATTATGCAATAAATAATAGGCAACCCGACTTCTGAAAAAAGGTGCCTTTCGATCAATTTTATTCTCCGGGTTTCTTCTTGTCCAGCATTTTAGTCGTAGAAGTCGATGGTTCGGATCCGAACTCAAACTTTTGAAGAATTCCTACGTGTGTTGACTAATGATACGCACCGTTATGGCCTTCGCTTGCCATCAACAGAAGGCCTACGACATCAGACAGTCCGCATTGTCTTTTTTCTCTTCCGGAAAGAATCTCTGTTGATCAGAATCCGCCTCAGAGCTATCCAAAGATTGGACCTTCTCAGAGTTTCGGAGGTGTTTACACTCGTATTATTGTCGATCAGAAAACGTCAATGATCGTTTAGAACTTCATTAAATTGTGACTCAATTCTAAGGGAAACGAGGAAGTGCAGGATCATTGCAACGTTGACAAATATTGAAGACTATGGCTTCTCTCCTGGGAATCGCGGAGAATCAGGATGTCTTCCAACGGCATTTGATAACATATTTATCCGTAAAGGAATTCGTTGCATTGCAGTCCGTATCGAAAGGATTTCGAGATCCAATCAACCATGAAACCTGTTGGAAGCTTTTGTCCGAGCGCGATTTGGAGGTTGAAAATAAAATGGCACCCGAATACAATCCGCACACAAAGAGTTTCGATACCTTGACGGAACAGAAAAGTTTTAAGGAATTATACAAACAATGGTCAACGTGGCAGCAGCAGACCTGCTACGGAATCGAACCTCGTCACATGATTCAATCCATTGAGATATGGGCGCGTTGTAAGAAGGTTCTGAAAGAGCTCGATCAAAAAGAAATTCTAAAATCCTTGACACCACCGCCGAGTCGAGAATTTTTTGAAAGTGCTGCGGGTGGCCTTCCTTCCTCCCTCCTTGCATTTTATGCGATTCACGCCGGTCAAGCGAATCTGACTCCACAAAGTGCAGACAGTGCATTTTTTGCAGGTTTGTTTGGGAGTTATTCGTGCTACAATTCCTTCTATTCGATGAGACTGATGCGTGTACGAGAAGAATCCGACCTTCAGAGGGTTTCACCTAAGAGCATCGTTCTTGGAATCAACCTGGGAAATCCACGAACATTTTTGCTGCTCGATTACAATCACAGTGAAGGACCAGAAGGGTCGTTATATTTTGGATACCAAGGCATCAATCGCCATTTGGTTGGTCGCGGTGGAATTTTGTCTTACTTTGAAACGTATACCGAAAGGCTGGAACGCAAAATTTATCAGCCCGCCATCATTCATCCGGATTCTCCATTGTCGATGGGCATCAGTCTCTTTCCGGATACAGGAGACATGGTCGGAGTTGCCACCACAAATGGTGTTGTGGTGCGAGCAAGTGCCAGGTGGTTTCCCGAGCGCATGCATGGAGGGATGAATTTTGGTTACAGCATTCGTATCGGGTTAGCATCAGCGGATGGTCCGCCTTTTTCCTGTCAGCTTGTCGATCGAAACTGGGAATTTCATTACGAAGATGGCACAGTCAATCGGGTTTCAGGGGAAGGAGTCATTGGAAAGCAACCATTTCTGTACCGAACACGCGATGGCGAAACAGGTTTTATTGATATGGGACCCGCAGGGACAGGCCAGAGTAGCAATGGCACTTTTTCATATCAAAGTCAATCTGGTCCTGTGCCAGGTACCTCAACCCATGACGTGACAAAATCAACCAGAGCCTTCGTCCGTGGAACATTCAGTTTTCGTCCGGGTACTATCCTTTGTCCGACTGGTCCGCTATTTTTGGTCACTGTTGCCGAGTTTCCACTTCGTGTCACTCTACCATTTTATTGAATCATCCAATTACTAAAACTACAATCATGCGTCACGAAAACTAGTGTAGCTCTCTAATAACAAGCGCAGTGCGCATCTATGTTATATAATCGAAAAATTTCGCTGTAGTCGTCACCTCTGTCAGAGAGCGAGATGTCTTGTTCGCTTGAGGCTAGAAGCACTTTCGAAAGCCAAAAAATGAAAAGAAACAATTTCGAAATCGCTTGCGTATGATAGAGGAGATGTAAACATTCATAATGATAATAGTTCTTGTTGGTATTGGCCATCGGCATCATGGTGTAATCCTGACCCAAAAACATCGTAAAATAGGGTATAGTCTCTGGGGCCGAAGTGATGTTTGGGGGATTTATTCGTGACCCCAGATTTTTTACACGCAAACAGCATACTCACATTTTTAGAGGTTAGTCCCGTCCAATTTGGTCTGTTGTCATCCGTATGTGTTGCTCCGAGTCCAACCAAATGTGACTGACTTGACAGAAATCAACATACCAGAAAACGATGTTGTGATGGATGATTTCAAATCTTCTTTGATTTCCGAGGTTTTCGGGTTTGTTCACAAAAAATATTATTCCGTTGATGAATATTATCGATGGCCAACTCGGGGCAAAACTGCAATCTGAGATAATCACAAGGTTGACGGAACGTCATTCTTTTGCTTGGACTGAGGAAAAATGAATTTAGTTGGACACTACTACGAAATTGGCCATCGATGAACGCGATGGCAACTGCTGCCGAGACCGACGTTCTTGAATATTTGTGCGATATTTTCAATGCAACCAAAAAGCTCACTCGTAGTGGAAGAACAAGATGATGATGATGTTGAAATGGTTAGCGTGGACTCTGAGTCACCAAACTCTCCCGATGAATACATATCTGAAATTGCCAACAATCTTGTCAGGGCTTGCGATCCAGTAGTCTTTGCATGCGGAATTTCAAATCTACCGACAATCAACACATTCAAGTTTGGTAAGATCGTTGAAATCGATAACAATATCGTGAAGGATTCAGATTTTGTCTACAAACATCGGCGGTCGGATTATCTACGACGACTTCTCAGGGTATTGGCTCCGATATCTATGGAAGTCGCAGCAAAAATATGTTCTACGGCAATCTATTCTCAGCGACGCGGCTTGTCATCGAGTGAAAAAGACCACCAAACACAGGAGCTTGCAGCCGTGATACTATTTTCTCATTGGCTTCCTATAGCTCCTCATCTGACGCCAATGGTTATAGAAATGTTCAAAAGCGTCGATAACCCATTCCGCGGTTTATCGGAACACGCAGAACTCGATGTGAAGTCAAAAGAGAAAATGTTTTTGGCGGTAGAAGCATTGTATCAAATGTGCTCTGTCTTTGCAGCTCGAGGAGAAATATCGATTCTTCGTGGTTTTGGCTGGGAGTGGACCTTCGTCTTCACGATGCTACAAGATACAGGAGATACGACAATGCACGACCCAGCCTCTGTTGAAACAGATTTTTGCGGAAATGATATTTCTTCATTCGTTCCTGTCGCTCTGAAGTGGTTCTCTGTTAGGATTTTGAGCTTGTTCATGGGTTGGAACTCGTCAATCACCCATTCAGTGCTAAAAACCCAAAACGTTGACGATGATCGAGTTCCGTGGCAGATGCACCCCTGGGAATTGGATCAAGAAGAAGTAGAAATAGAACAGGCATACTTTCAACGAAAAGTTTTCCTATGGAATGAATCTATCGCACTCCAACTTCCGTCGTCTGAAAGAGTACAAGCCGCATTACAGCCTTCCCCTTATTTGGCAACAGTTGGCCCTGGAATTGCAATGTATAAACAAGGCTCGTTTCGAAATAGTTCGAATACAATGGGGGGCAAAGTCAACTCTGGAGGTGATAGCGGTCGTATGAAAGAAGATCAATCCAGCACTTCGACACCAACGGGTCGTCTAATTCCAACAGCCACAACAAATCGAAATTTAGCTTTATTGGGTGCATCCATGTGTCATGATCCGCATCCACAACCTATTTTGGTCTGCGGTCCACAAGGATCTGGAAAATCAAGCTTAATTCGTGAACTTCTACGATTATGTAGGCCAAAGGAATCACTGATCGAATTTCATATCGACGAAGAAACAGATTCGAAGACTCTAATTGGATCCTATACGACAACTGATATTCCAGGCGAATTTGCTTGGCGGGCAGGAGCTCTGACCAACGCCTCTCGAGAGGGACGATGGGTCCTCATTGAAGACCTTGATCGTGTCCCGGTGGAAATTCAAGCTGCCCTCGTCAAACTTTTTGAGGACAGAATGATACCACTTGGTAACGGCAAATATGAACGATCACATCCAAACTTTAGAATCTTTGCTACGTGCACAACCAATGCAATGTCATCGTCGGCACGAGGACAGGAGAGGCACAGTCTTCGCATCGGGAATCACAGAGGTGGTGGGAAACAAATTTTGAATCCTACTTATTGGAGAAATGTTCACGTCAAACCTATGCCATATTCAGAACTCAAAGAAGTAGCAGTGACACTATATTCGGATGTACCAATTTCAATAGTTGACTCGGCAATGACTCTTTTACAGGCTCTTGATCGCAGCGGACGTGAGCGTCACTCAGACGAAATTGAAGAGGACGAGAGAGATGAAATCGAACAAAGTATAAACAGAATGAGAAATTTATGGGTTGGAGTAAGAATTCCTTCTGTTCGAGATTTCTTCAAACTTCTGTCTAGAATTTGCAATGGAATTTGTTTCGAGAAAGAGACTCTTTACACAACAGAAGCACAGCGAACGTTATGCATGGCAGAAAGCATCGATATCTTCATGGGATCTTGCCCTGACCAGGAGGTAACGGATGAATTTATTGGGTCGCTAGCAGCGCCTGTATGGGGCATAACGAAGTCTCTTGCACTTAATTACATGAGAGCTAGAAAGCCGTCGGTGTTTGTGTCCGCAGACTTTTTTGAAATCGGACGTGCTAAATTTCACGCTACAAAATCAATTGGGTTTGCCGAAAAATCATCATCTACGTTTGCGGAGACAAGTCACGCTTTGCGACTCATGGAATCGATCGCAGTGTGTGTGAGGGAAAATGAACCAATTCTTTTGGTGGGTGAGACTGGCTGTGGAAAAACAACAAATATACAACAACTTGCCACCCGTTGTGAGAGGACACTCATTGTGCAAAATCTTTCTCTGCAGACAGACTCGACCGATCTTTTGGGAGGGTATCGACCTCTTGAGATCCAAAATGTCGCCAGAAACGTTTACAAGGATTTTGTTGACACATTTGTTTCAAGTTTTTCTAGAAAGCAAAATCTGAAGTTCCTTCAATACGCATCGTCGATGGTGGAAAAGTCAAACTGGAAAAAGCTTTCTCAATGTTTCAAGAGAGCCGCTCAGCTTGGACTAAAAAAAATGAAAGAATCGTCGAATTCAGATTCCTTGCAAGAAACTTGGCAAAATTTTGCCAAAACTGCAGAAAGGTTCGAACGCCAAAGATTGTCTTGCGATGCTGGCTTGGCTTTTGAGTTTGCGGAAGGCGCATTAGTAGACGCTATTCAAACAGGAAAATGGTAAGCTCGACTGAGTATTTTTTGTTGCCTTTTATCCTTGCTTCTATAACATTGTTCCTCATGATTATTTTTTGCGTGGCTAGGGTTCTGCTTGACGAAATCAATCTTGCTTCATCTGACACGTTACAAAGGCTATGTGGACTGCTTGATGAGCCTACGGGGAGTCTAACTTTGACAGAACGAGGAGATGCAACAGCAATAAAAAGACATCCAAACTTTCGACTGTTTGCTGCAATGAACCCAGCTACTGATGCAGGGAAGAAAGATCTTCCAGCAAGTATTCGCTGCCGATTTTCAGAACTTTACGTCGATGAATTACTCGATCCCATTGAGTTGAGACTTGTTGCAGCACGATGTCTTGATGGTGTTCTTCCAACGGAAGGAAATGCTCCCGAACACACTGAAATTGTTGCATGTATTGTAGATCAGTATCTTCGGTGCCGAGAGCTTGCACAAACAACTCTCTCTGATGGAAACGGGCACAAACCAAGATATACATTGAGAACATTGTCTCGCGCACTGAAAGCAGCCAAAAATTTGGTTATATATCAACACATTCGCCTAAGAGTGGCAATATTCGAAGGATTCCAGCTGTCGTTTGAAGGGATTCTGGATGCTTCGTCCATCAAAACACTAAGGAAAATATTGACGAAGGCATTCTTGCGAGAAGATGCTAAGAAGATAAATCTGGATCATCCTGGCAGAAGACCGGGGGGGAAGGGTAGTGAGAATGACTACATACTTATAAAACCTTTTTGGATCAAAGCTGGACCCTTGGACACAGTTGACTGGTCGGAGGTTGGAGCAAACGGAAAGTCAAAATTTATTCTTACGACTACTGCTCAAAAGAATTTGCGAAGACTCGCACGCGCTCTTGCAACTGGGCCGTGGCCAGATACTACTCGAAGGACCTACATCGAGCGGAAAAACTACACTTGTCGAGTATAGTTGCAGCGAGATGCGGACACCATGTCGTTAGAATAAACAATCACGAACACACTGATGTTCAGGAGTATACAGGAGCATTTGCAGCCGATCAGAACGGATCATTGTCATTTCGAGATGGTATTCTTGTACAAGCACTTCGACAGGGTCATTGGGTCATTCTCGACGAGCTAAATCTTGCTCCTAGTGAGGTGCTGGAAGCTTTGAACCGGTTGCTCGATGACAATAGAGAGTTGTATTTAGCGGAGACGAATGAGACGGTGAAACCGCATCCAAACTTTCGACTCTTTGCTACTCAGAATCCGTCTGGCGCGTATGGAGGTAGAAAACCATTATCTCGAGCATTTCGCAATCGCTTTGTTGAGCTACACGTTGGCGATATTCCCGAGTGATGAAATGTCTACAATCCTTGAGAAACGATGTGCTTGCCCCCCTTCGCACGCGAAACTTCTGGTAAAAATTATGGTCGATCTTCGGCTCAAAAGAAGCAAGAGCAACCTTTTCCTTGGAAAGGATAGCTTCATAACTCCAAGAGATTTACTGAGGTGGGCTGAGCGACAGTGTGGTTCAAAAGCAGATCTAGCTGAGCACGGGTACATGGTTCTAGCAGAGAGACTGCGCTCAGAAGGAGAAAAGCAGATGGTTCGCGATGTCCTTGAGGAACACTCCAAGGTGAAAATTGATTTGGAACGGCTTTACTATGGCGAGAATTCTGAAGCGAAGCAAATCTTGGATAGAGCTTTGACAGCTGCTCAGCTTCAAGGCGATCACAGCATCGCATCTATTGCACCGACTAGATCAATGCTCCGACTTATACACCTAGTTTCAAATTGTGTGAAACAAAAAGAACCAGTTCTCTTGGTAGGAGGTAAGTAGCCACGTCTCGATGTAACAGACTTCTATTTTCATTTTTCTTTGTGCTAATCCAAGCGTTATTTTGCAGATACTGGTTGTGGGAAGACTACTGTCGTACAGCTTCTGAGCTTTGTACTAGATCAAGAGCTCTTCACGGTAAATTGTCATGCAACGACGGAGACCTCAGATCTTATCGGAGGACTTCGACCGGTGAGAGGACGAGATTCGATAAAGAGAAAGATCGTTGAAAAGCTGAAAACTTTAATACGAGAATTGGCCGTATGATGACTTGCTCGACGATCTGAATCTAGAAGAATACGCTTGTGAGGATAGGCTCGATAACAAACAGCGGGATGGCCCAAATTCTACAGGATTAGAACCGTATGATGTAAACACGATGGTGGCGCTTGCAAAAACAATTTCGTCCCGACGACCTGAAAGGTCTGACGACGGATCAAGCAAACCTCGCACCAAGAAAAGAAGGAAGGTGACAGAATCAAGCTCCTGCGACAATAGTATCGGTGATCATAGTGAATATTCAGAAAGTGACATAGAATCGATTGCGAAGATTGTAGTTGAAATCGAGGAACTTGGACGGCAATTTAGCGCCCTATTTGAATGGTCCGACGGCCCGCTTGTCAAAGCTATGAAAACGGGGCAACTGATGCTTTTGGACGAAATGAGCCTTGCGGAAGATGCAGTATTGGAACGACTAAACTCTGTCTTAGAACCTTCGCGTTTGCTTGTCCTTGCGGAAAAGGGTGACGATGGCTCGTCTCAGAAAGGGAAAGACAGTCCGCATTATCATTGCTCATGATAGCTTCCGCATTTTTGCAACAATGAATCCAGGCGGAGATTACGGGAAGAGAGAATTGAGTCCTGCTTTGCGCAGTCGTTTCACAGAAATATGGGTTCCGTCAATCAGCGAAAGAAGTGATTTTGAGATTGTTCTAGGACGTTCGTTGACATTGAATCTTCAAGTACAGACAGACTTCCAACAGTCGTGGATTATATCCCGTATTCTTGATTACGTCGAGTGGTTTAATACTGATATCTGCGGTGCAGCCTCAAGTCCGTTTGCAGGTTTCTCTCTTTCCCTACGAGATATTCTTTCTTGGACGAACTTTATTGTTGAGGCAAGAAAGTCAAACTCAAAGCTTACAATATGGGACGCACTATATCATGGTGCATGCCTCATGCACCTCGATGGTTTAGGATTGGGATCGGGACTTGCTTCTGATTCCTCCGCGGCCCTCAAATTGAAAGCAGAACAAAATCTTTCAAACCTCGTAGGAAATGAAAAGATTTCCAACGCGAAGAGCATCGATGATCCTATCTGCATAAAAAATGGAAAGTTTGGTGTATTCCCTTATTTCATCAACGTTGGAAATTCTGTCATCCCCAAATCAAGTTTCAACATGGCAGCTCCAACAACATCCTTGAATGCGTTTCGAGTTTTGCGGGCAATGCAATTGAAGAAACCAATCCTTCTAGAAGGGTCACCTGGGGTGGGTAAAACATCGTTGGTCAACGCCCTTGCATCTGCATCTGGAAATAAGCTTGTACGAATCAACCTCTCAGAACAAACTGACGTCTCTGATTTAATGGGAAGCGATCTTCCCGTAGAAGATCCAACTCACAACGGCCCTTCATTTGAATGGTGTGATGGAGTTTTACTAACAGCTATCAAGGAAGGTAGCTGGGTTCTCCTTGATGAGCTTAACTTGGCATCTCAAGCTGTACTCGAAGGGCTGAATAGCTGTCTCGACCACCGAGCAACCGTTTATATCCCAGAGCTAGGGAAATCATTCGATTGTCCTCCGACTTTTCGTATATTCGCGGCTCAAAATCCGTTAGGCCAAGGAGGAGGTCGAAAGGGTCTGCCAAAGTCATTTTTGAACAGATTTACAAAAGTCTTTGTAGATGCCTTGACTGACTCCGACTTACGGTCAATCGTATCTTCACGCTTCAACTCCTTCTCGGAAGACTTTGTGAATCAAATCATTGATTTCAACAACGATATTCATAATGAAGTGGTTCATCTTGGAGAATACGGGTCCGAGGGGGGTCCTTGGGAGTTTAATCTTCGTGACGTATTTCGATGGTGTGAGTTGATAGATACAGGACACTCGTCTCATGCTGCTGGTGCCCGTGACCTCTACTATCAAAGATTTCGAAACCAGGAAGATAGAGATAGGGTCAACAAGACGTTCCAGAAGCATTTTGGGAGGTGTATGGTTTCAAACGATTCGCCAGACTTCGAAATTTTGGACGATAGAGTGCGAATTGGAGAAACCGACTTGCATCGTCTTGACCCTGTAGAGCAAAAGCTTCAAAAGGATACTGGTATTAGAGAGTCGGAGCTAGTTTTCTCACGGCTGATGCAAATGGAGGCCGTAGCTCGGTGCATAAATTTGAGGTGGCCTTGTCTCCTTGTTGGCGGAAGTGGTAGCGGAAAGACTTCCATAATATCGACCTTAGCCGGCCTCTGCAATGCGACGCTTGTCGAGCACTGTCTTTCGCCTTCCTCTGATGTCACTGAGCTTGTTGGAGGTTTCGAGCAAAGCGATTCATCTTCGAAAGACATTCAGATAGTCAAGGATCTTTCCATTTTGGCAAATAATGTTTTGATGGTCGATGCCTTCGAGTCCCTGCGCTCGAAATCGTGCTTAGATATTACAGCACGATTGCAGAGATATGTAGGTGATTGGGACGACTCTTCTCCTACTTTTGAAGATCAGACGGAATCTCCATGGAAGGAAGCCAGAAAACTGTCTGAGGTGCTTGGAGCAATGATTCAAGAAAATGCTGCTCTATCCCATTTTGATGCTCCACTCAAAAGTATCGAGAAAATGGTTCTGCTACAACTTGAGAAGGAGCAAGCAGCCCACCAGTATCAACAATCGGGTCAATTCGTTTGGCGTGATGGTATTCTGGTGGAAGCGTTGTTGAAAGGGCAGTGGTTATTGCTTGAAAACGTAAATCTTTGCCCGGCTTCTGTACTTGATCGACTGAATTCTGTAACAGAACGAGACTGGATTTTTGCTTCTGTCAGAGTCAGGAACACAGGAAGGCGAAAACAGTGCACATGCACACAGGATAATAAAGCCGCATAAAAATTTCCGGATTTTTTTCACGATGAACGCTGTCAACGGAGAGATTTCACGTGCCATGAGGAATCGGTGTGTTGAAATTTCTCTCCTGGAATCAACATTACAAACTTCTTCACCAACGCCGCCGAACTTTTCGGAGGAACAGAAGGTTGATTTTGTAAGCATAATTCGCAGTGCTCGGGTCCGTTCCATGGAAGTTGCATCCGAAGTGTTGAACACGTACGTGCACGAACATACGCAATCATCAACAACATTCGAAGATCTTCCTAGCTTGAGAAGTCTATTTACTTCCGTTCATATTTTGTCAGGGCTACTTTGTCGGGGTGTGGACCCCATTGAATCTGGGGGAAAGTTTGTACAACTTTCATTTGAAGTCGAAGAATCGGACGAAAGCAATGATTTTGCCCGAAATATCATCGAAAAAATTAAAAACTCTGATGCTACACCTTCGCCATCGAATCTCATGCTCAATGCTGCTAGCAACGAATCAAAGATTGTATGGGAAGCTCGATTGCTACGACTTTTTACAGGGGAGAAATCAAATGTTGAGGGTTCGATGAGAACTATTTTGAACACACCAGGCATAGATGAAATCGAACAAGTTGCTTGGAACTTCCCTTCAACTCGTGAGCTTCTTTGCATCCTATCTCAGTTGTTCCTTAACGCGGGGTCCTACCAAGATCTCCTGAAGCGGGCATTAGTTATGACTGGATTTGAAAGCCAGGTCTCTTACACTGTCAAGTGGATGTCATCAGTACTTGGGGAGCGACTCGCCCAATTCAGATGCTCCAGAGATCACCAGTGCTTTCACGAATCTACTCTTCTGACATGGCGACGTTTGCACCAGCTTTTTGTTGAAAACGAGTGGACGAGAAGCCTGGCGAAAATGGATACTGTTTTAGACTCACCAAATGAGCTGACAGTCCTTGAAGCATCTTACTATATGCACGAAAATCTTCTTGATCGATCGGCGGTACCGTGTTCGGTTACAGGCTTATTGTATCAGTTTTTTCTGGCGATTGATATTTGGACAGAAAACGCTCTCGTGATCGAGCATAATGCCATTCTTACAAAATTGTTACCGCAACTAAGAATTATCTTGGAAGAAAGAGACAAACTTTGGAACCTGTTGACAACTTTGCGACTCGATCTGGATGTAATGAATGGATTCGCGGCATTTAATGAGAGCGAATTTATTGTTCAGTGGCAGTGGCTACAAAAGAAAATACCTTCGACTGGCTTCCAAGGCCACTCCATAGAAGGCTGGCAACAGGTAGATCTATTGATCAAGGCCATAGATAGAGCCATCTTTGGTGGACCTCGTCCTTCTTGGTCAGCTCGTGGTATTAGAAAGAAAATGATGCGGCCTCTAGTACCTCGCCGGTCTGACCACTGGGAAGCTTTATTTTCCCTAGAGGCTCTGTCCAATGGATGTTCTTTAATAGTTGATCATCGCTTTGATCCGTTTCAAAAGCATGGAAGCCCTATCGATCTCGAAGAATTACTAAGGGTATCCCACCCGAGCCTTTACGTAACAGATGCAGAAAAAATCGAACTTCTTGCTGCGATCTCTACATCACAATTGTCGTGGACTAATACGAAACCTGAAGAAAGGTCCTGGATCGATGATATTGACTTTCCAAACAAGCTGAAACGAGTTTTTGACAAATTGAAAGATTCGTTCGAAGTTCAGGTAACTTCAGCAAAGGTGGATCTGGACATTCAAACTGCTGACAATCAGATCGAGCCAAACCTTCTGGACGATTTGAAAGACGCATCTGATGCCACAATGTCAAAGATCGACGGGTATTGTTCGCTCAAGGCCAGCCTCCTGAGCAAGTTTTCAAAGGTTCAGATTTCGGCGTTGGCTGAGTTTTGGTGTGTGCACCAGGAAATCTATTTGTGTGGCGAGCTCTCGAAACTTTTGTTGACCTCTACCAATGAGAAAACGATGAGGCAGGCACTTCTCAGTCTAAGATCGAGAATGAAGAGCCTGGTAGACACTGTCATATCGAAAACAATATGGACAGTGAGCGATATGCAAGCGTTTCAGCTTCTCATTTGGGCATCGGAAGGGAAGTCTTCAGAAGATTTATCGCTGAAAAGTTTGCTGAGATCGCTGTTACCAACTATTTTATCAACTTCGACTCGGCACGCGTTTACTGGATCCTTTGTTTGTCCAGAATCAGTTTCTTCTTTATTGGAGATGCCTGATATGTGGACCAATGACGTCACTCAAAATGACAGTGTCGATCATTCTGACAAGTCTGACAAAGAGTGTGGAATCGGAAATGTACGGCTTCGGGAACCAGTTCGTACCGAAATTCTGCTAAAGATGATCGGGAAGCAACTTTCGTTTGCTAAGAAGCCCTCGGCTTCGAAAGTGTACACCATCGAAAATGCAGTACACCGTGAAAACCAATCGAAAGAGATTTTGAAAATGTTGTCGACTCTCTCCGTGTCCGCTTCGAAAGCTCGATTATATGTCTATCACTATGTTTTGCTTGATATCTTAACCGCCGCTAGGGATTCAATGCAAGACAACACGATGAATTCAATTTTATCGCTTGTTGAGAATCCAACGATCTTGGCAGAATCTAGTGCGGACCAAATCACTTCTGCTGGGAAGGAGATCAAAAACAATTTTTTTGATCTTTTTTGGCAAGATTTTATATTTCCTTTATTGGAATCTCTGCATGGTGCATGGCACGAAGATGCGACGACATCGGAGTACAGTAAACACTGTTCTCGAGCATCCATCTATCTTGGACTTTTAAGGCTGAACCTTCTAACTCCTTGCACCCCTTTGGATCCTGGAAGAGCCCCGCTTGCAAAAGTCTCGTTGATCACACGGCATCTTGTCAACATACAGTCAAGGCTCGTTGCAAACAGATTACACAGTGGATTTGTGCATGGCAATTTTTCGACCGACATCCCCGAGAATAAATTCTTCCTTCATGTTATCAATAGTCTCTCACACAAGAGAAAATCACAGCAGAAGAAAGTCATCGAACGGATTGAGTCGGCTCCTGTTTTTAATGAGGTATTCCGAGAAACCAGAGATTTTCTAAACACAGCATTGGGGAATGCTAGTGTGCTGGAGCTAGTAGGAAAACTGTTCACACCCAACTCCAAGATAAATGAGGTCGAATCTATGCATCGACGTGCTCAGAATTGGCAAAGAACTGCTGCTGCATTTTGTAGGCGACTGTCAACTGATTTCAGTGCCTATCAAGATGTTACCTTACCTATAATCGACTCCGTTCGAATGGTCCAAGATGGGTTGTTTGATTTGATGCATCAACGATTGCGTACACCTGTCAAATTTGAAAAATCTTCGTCAGATGTTGTCGGTGAACTTCATCAGTACCCAATGAAGGAAGTCTCGAGTTCAATCAGAGTTCTTCTTGGTGCGATAGGAGCTGGAAAAGTTGATTCCAATTCGGAGAGTTTCAAGGCCATATGTATCGCAATCTTATCTCGCATTTTTCTTAAGAAGCAACTGGTAGGCTTAGAGAGAGACGAAATTTTAGTATGCTCTCGTCTATTTACAACGGTAACGAACTCATGCAACGAACGACATGACGTAAAAGAAGACACAAGTCTAGAAGAGATGCAGGAAAGAATCTTTAGGGAACAGTTTCCAGACCACAGGAAGGAATTCAGTGGCATCTTGGCAGATAACTCAGAAGAGCACGATGGAGAAGGTGCTGTTGAGGACAAAAATGAAGAAACTTCAAACAATGCTACCGACAAGACTCTTACAGACCCACAGATCGAATTACTGTATCAAATTTATATTGGAATATTCTCTTCTAAAAGGGCGTTTCAAATTGATTCTGTGCGGAAGATTGCTTTTCATTCCTCCTATGCTGCTGCCTATGAATTGCAGAACGATTCTCGAACTCAAGATCTACGTCAAACTGGATCAGAATGGATGGGAGGGCACTTTTTTGCGATATGTCTCTCTTCGATTCCCAAGGCTACGATGGTCAGAACGTATTCGTACTTTCGAGAGAGTACAAAAGTCATTGACTTTCATAATGAGGCATGTCCATCGATGGCTTTATCAGCAGCTCAACCTCTCGAGAAGCTCATGGCTCGCATTACACAACTCCTCACTGCGTTTCCTGGTCACTCGATTTTGATCGGTCTGGGCAAGGTCTGTGAAAAAGTAAACAAGCTTAACATCATGACAACACCAATTGGCAAAGTGATGACTGGTTTAGAGGTTGTTCTCAAACTGGCTCAAGACTGGGAACAGCATGCGAGCGAAAAGGTTCAAATCGGCGCTCCTCTAACAGCCATTGGGCGCTTGATTTCGGAATGGAGGAAGTTTGAACTCGAAAGCTGGGGCAAACTTATTCAAGGGCGGCACAATCGACATATAAGCAAGGCCCAGAGGTATTGGTTGCGACTGCGCAGTATTTTATTCAACAATACAGATCAAGTTGATGTCGTCGATTTAGAAAGTCATCAGAGTGCATCCTGGGCGTCGAAAAGAAGGTGTGTCACTCCGCAGTGGACATGGAAAGGATATGCAAGCGTTTCCTCGAAACTCTTTGATGCCTTCGATGACGCACATACAGACGATTCGAAAGAACTCGTAAAAGCACTGGACACTTTCATCCTAACCTCCCCTCTGGGAGAATTCGAAGAACGACTCAAAATATTGAAAACGTGTGCAGATGAAAGTGCTGCGGGCTGTGAAACGAACTACAAAAATGAACCTTGGACATTGCATCAATCTAGGATATTATACTCGATTTGGAGCTATTACAACCAATATTTACCTGGTCTGATGCAGAAACTGGCTGATTTAAGAGCTCCGGTTGAAGAAAAACTGAAAGAGTGAGACAAAACTCGCCAAGTGGGACAATCAATCTTATTATGCATTGGCAGAATCGACAGAGAGAAACCAACGAAAACTAATGAAAATCCTCTCTCAGTTCGACGAAGCACTGTATTTGAACGTTGGGGTAATCATCCAGCAAGAGGGTTGTTCGGGTTTGCGTTCAAGTCTCGAGGCACATGATGAATTTTGTGCCACGTTTCCCTCTTTCACTTCTATGTTCCCAATGCAAGGTATTACAAAAGAATACCAACCAAAGAAGTCTAATTTGCAGACCTCTTGCGATCTCGTATCTATTGACGAAACGCTTATGAGTAATCCCAACAGTGGTCATATCCCAAAGATCACTAAGTATGCTCATAAAATGGAGAGGCTATCAGCGAACTATGCAAAGCAGCTCGCCGCATCGAACACTCGTGAAGGTGGTGACGTGGCCTCCTCTTTCTGTCAGGCAATTTTCGACCGAATTGAGTCGCTGAGATCGAACAGTACCAGACCAATGAAGGAAAGAGCTTTAGTTGATCTCTTCCGTGAATTGAAAGAAAACGGATATACAACTACAAAGTGGTCAACACCTAGCCAGTTGAAAGATATTGAACAGATTTTCCTACTACCGACACCGAAGGTCGACGAAGAGACAACGCACAATGCTTTTGGAAGTCTTCTGGGCAAAGGAGAAGACTATTTCTTGAAATGCATTAACGAAGCGAACGCACTGAAGTCTGAAACGACAATGTTGGGCAGTAAATATATGAGCAAGCGCGAGATCGAAACGATGGTAAATCTTGGTTTTAGCGGGATACATCTACTGACCCAGCAGCGGTGCCTAGTATCGAACCTTTTGATTGAAAATCAAGATCTAAACGAATTCATTCTTTCAACAAAGAATCAAAGACAAAGTCTGCCACGATGCCAATCGGAATTGAAGACAGTCATAAAGACTAGCCGCGAAAAGTATGCATTCGCTTTCGAAAGCTTAAATCAACTCTCTCTTCTTCTCGAATCGAGCAAAAATTTCCGAATTGACGATCTTCAAAATGACTGGTTAAGAGATTCTATCTCGAAATTGAAGTCGATCTGCTCTGAAACCCTCGATATGGACTCAAATAATCTACACTTTGTAACATGGGAGATGTGTCATGAAATTGAAAAGGGTAAAGTGCAATTGACGAAGGCGCGGGAATTGGTTAGGGTCATCCGTCGGGAGTGCAAAGATATCTATTGCCTTCCACTAGACCCCTTCGATGGGTGCCTGGAGAGTATCGAACAAGCACTAGCGTCTGCACTGGAAACTGAAGTATTATCAAAAAAGTCTGGACAAGTGAAAGTGGAAATGTCATCATCAATCACCACAGGGTTTTCGGAGACTTTGTCATCTCTCATTGAACGGGTGCTTGTGACGTATCAGATTTTGAGTAAAGAAATGAATTCTTCGGACCAACGTGAAGAGGTGCCGGCAGCTGACTCTGACACACAATCCAATTGCGATGTTGCCATTTGGGAATGTCACAAGCAATTTCTCAAGTTGTGTACGAGAACCGACATGAAGAAGCTCAACGAAAATTTGTTTGCTTTGACAACGCATTTACGAAAGCTCCACGAACTCCAACCGATACAAGAAAACGAGCTTGATGGCTGCGTTGGGTTGGTTTCAAACACAAGCGTTCTTCTTTCGTATCTCCGCCAGCTGTTTCATTCTCTTCTAGAAGATTATGCGTATTTTTACCTCTCCACCGCAAAGTTGAATTACGTTGTTCTGAGGGTGTTTCGGTCACTTGTTGCAAAAGGCTATTGTTCAGACAAGACTTCCGAGGAAGACGGAGAAGGTGAAGGGGACATAAAGGGGATGACCTTTGATGACGACAACGATGGTACTGGAATGGGAGAAGGTGAAGGTAAAAAAGACGTTACAGATCAGATCGAAAACGAAGATCAATTAGCTGGCCTGAAATCAGACAAGGACGACGAAAATGATAAGAAGCAAGACGAGACGAAACAGCTAGATGAAGAAGAAGCAGATCATGGAATGGAAATGGAAGGTGATTTCGACGGAGAGATGTATGATTTACCAGAGAAACCACAGGATGAGAACGAAATAGAAGAACAAGAAGGAGAGGAACTTGACACAGAAATGGGAGAAGACGCAAACCCCGACGACCAAGTAGTCGACGAAAAGATGTGGAATGATAGCGATGATGAAGATGACATCAATAAAGATGAAGAGAAATTTGAAGAAGATGACGGAGTTAAAGGTGAAGCCATAGAGGACGCGATGAGAACCAAAGAAGAAGAAGAAGAAGGAGAGAAGCCCGAAGGCGACGACGACAATCCTTCGAAAGAAGATTCTAGAGAAAATAGACCCGAAGGTGGCCCAGACGAAGGCGAAGACCAACAGGACGGTGAAGATATCAATGACGACACTGAGGATAAATATGAAGATCAGCACAACGTGGATGTTAGAGTCGAAGACGACCAAGAGGACCAAGAAGATGCCGATGATCAGATGCAACTCGATGAAAACATCGATTTGGACGAGAATGATCAAGAAAGTAATGCGGAAGAAGTGGACGCTCATGAAACGGAGGAAAACGTTGAAAATGCCTCGCTTCCCGACGAAGCTGCGGAAGATGACGAAAACCCAGATGACGCTGATGAATCCGGCGACGATGATAACGAGACTGAAAACGAAAAGGTAGCAAATAAGGCGGAAGACCCAATGGACTTGGAAAATGATGGGGGGAACGAGCCGGAGAAGGAAGAGGAGGAAAAGCCAGAAAATGATCCTATGGACAAATCGAACGAGGATCCCGGAATCGAAGAAGTTCATGGTATTCGATCAAAAGATGGAACGGATGCAATTATCGAAGATGGCAATGACGAAGAAGATGCCGAAGGAGAGACTAACGATGAGAACGAGGTCACCGGTAATCCTTCTGGTGGAAAGTCAGATGGCGATCAAGCAGAAATGGATGGAAACGATGGTGGAGGATACAGTAATTCCCAAATAAACGAAGAAAACGACAAACAATCGAAGGACAGCCCTCACGATGTTCCTAACCCAATGAAAGATCCAGGGGATGCAAGCAAATTCTGGCATCGAAAACTAAATGTCGTCGAGTCGAATGATACTCCCGAAGACGAAAACGTGGGAGATGAAGAAATCGACGATAAAGATGTCTCCCAAAGTCAAAAAGACGGCACCTTCGAATATTCCGGTGACCAGGCTGACTCGACGCAAGTTCTCGGCGAGGCAACAGAGGAGGAGGCTGTTGAAATGGAGTTTCCAGAACAAAACGAAGATGATAAAGATGACAATACGAATGAAGGCGAGAAACAAAATATTGAAAATGAAAGTGATATGATTGAAACAAAAAAGACGGAAAAAAGTCAGACTCGACAAAAGAACCAAAAGTCTTCTATAGACGAAAAAGAAAAGTTCGATGATAATTTGGAGCAAGATGAAGATGGATCTGTTATGGATGAGAGAGCGAAGGAAGACGACGAAAGCGAAGACGAAGACATGGAAGTAGACGAAGACGAAGCAGATGATCTCATTACGGGAACCCATGTTGTGTCAGATATGTCTAAACTGAGAGTCGATGGTACAGAGTCGAAGTTAGAAACCGGAGCGCAACTTGTGGAAGATGAGTACATGGCGAAAACAACAGCGGCTGAAGTTGAAGAAGCTCGTTCGCGATGGTTGAGCATTCAAGGTGAAACGCAAAGTTTATCGAGAAGGCTGTGTGAAAAACTTCGTTTGGTGATGGAACCTTTGGTTGCATCAAAACTTCGAGGTGATTATCGTACCGGGAAACGAATCAATATGAAACGTGTGATTGGATACATTGCGAGTGGATATCGCAAAGACAAGATTTGGCTTCGAAGAACAAAGCCTGCGAAGCGCAACTACAGAGTCTTGCTCGCTGTTGATGATTCCGAAAGTATGCTCAAGTCAGGAGCCGGTGAAATGGCACTAAACGCTATGGCAACGGTAGCCGTTGGAATGAATCAATTAGAAATCGGAGAGCTCGGAGTTGCGAGTTTCGGCGACGATATGAAACTCGTACACCCTTTTCATATGCCGTTTACTTCCGAGTCTGGAGTGGGCGTTGTGAGAAACTTTAAATTTCAACAGCAACGGACACGTATTGCGATGTGCGTTGAGAGTGCCATGGCAGCTCTTCAAGAGTCTGGAGATGGATCTTCCGTGCAGCTTGTCTTCTTGATTAGCGACGGTAGGATCGAACGCGACAGCAGGTCAGTCTTAAAACGTTTGATACGAGAAATGGCCGAGCGCAATATTCTTTTGGCAATGATAATTGTTGAAGGGAAGGGAAAGGGCAACGGAAAGAAAAAAGACAGCATACTGAATATGAAAGAAGTCACCTTCGAAAAAGGAAAACCGGTTGTCAAGCGCTTCATTGATGATTATCCTTTCCCATATTACATTGTTCTCGACGATGTCGCGTCTCTACCTGAGGTACTTGGAGACGCACTGAAGCAATGGTTTGAAATGCTGACTCAATTGCAGACACCGTGATAACTTTGAGAAAGTAACGTTAAGATAATAATGTTAACAATAGAGATTATAGTAATCATAGAGATTTATCGAATATGTAGTAGATGGTATACTTATACCATCATGGTTTCTTTTGTGACTAGGCAGCTTTCTTTTGTGACTAGCAAGCATTTTTGAGTTTCGTAATCATGCGCATGGCGTGCTTCTTTGCTGCCCACTCTCTATCTCGGTCGAATTCGCACTTGAAATCGTTGACCGAGCCATTGACGTCTTCCGTTGGCATGGGCTCATTTTGAGTGGCCACCTGCCCATACTCTCGGTGCTTCTTTCTGCTCGCCTCTATCATCATCGACTGAACCCGACGACTTGCAAGTTTTTCTCGTTCTCTGTCCATGGAAGACTTTTGTAAAAATAGGTTGTTTTCGGCTTTCGCTGCTCTCTCCGCTCTCTCTGCCTCTTGATTACCGAGCCTGGCTGGGAGAGTAGGTGCTTGGAACGACGAGGGAGGCGAAGACGGAGGAGACGCTCGAACCTCCTTTGATGTGCTGCTGTTCGGGGTACCCTGGAACGAGCCATGCGATTGGGGAGAAACTGTATTGGGATTGGGCGATGCAGAATTCCAATATCCAGGGCTGACTACAGGAGATGGATACTGGTTCCCGTCACTGTTGCTGGGTGAAGTCACATTGCCGTAGTAATATTGATGCTGAGTGTTGCCATAGTGTGAACTGATTGGGGAAGTTTTTGAAGCGTCCATTGTTGACCCTTTCGTTTGTCCTTCCGCGAAAGTTGCTTGTTGATTGTATGTTGTCAAATAGTTCAGTTGCAAGCAGTTCAACTTGCATATTATGATGTGGTGTTGATGTCTCTATTATTGACAAAAAGAAAGTATTCTTTGCATCTTCCGATAGGAACCAATTAAAAATTCGAAATCAAGGTGATCGAGACTTGTGAGTCATGTTTTTTGTCCGTTCGACACGATTGGTAAAGCATCGCATGACTGAAAAAAGGCCAACTTTATCGCCCCTGGTGTAAGATACGTATGGAAAGTACCAGCCCTACGAGTATCATACCATAGCACTGTTGAAAAAATTTGTGGCGAACTACCCCGTGTCGCACCGAGTATCAGAAAACAATGGTGGTAAACGTGTACTTGTAGGAATTTCTGATAAAACTATATAAGTTCCGACAGCAAAGAATAAAAAAGTACTTACGTATGATTGTTCTAACAAGCAAATAGTATATGGTTCGGTTTTTTAAGAATGTTGAATTCCCAAGATTTACAGGTATGGTACGTATTCAGTATGGCCCTCAAGGCCTTATGGAAGTTATAATTTCGATCAGTGTTGTAACAATGTTTGTGCGCAATCGGAATTGTGTGCACGTACGCATACTCTTCTTACTATGCCTACTGTATTTCATAATACTGTACGTCATGATGCAAAGAAAAAAGATATTTTTTCAGCCAATCGGAAATGAACCTTTGACACCCTTTCACCAGAATTGAGGCATCTGCACCATTTCGCGATCTTTACTGCATTGAAACAACGGTGTCACGAGAACCCCTAACACTCGTAGATGCTGATGCGTGCATAAGACGCACTTTTCCGACTCGGAAACGATGTAGCGTTCTTCTCACAGTTTTTTCTGATCTGCAAAACCCCACAGCTCATCCCACTTGCTCTGTGAAACAAGACAATATCAAAACCATGCGTCTGTCCTTTATCTCTGCCCTCGCTTTGATCTCGGCGTTGATGCCGTTTCAAGGTTCTAGTGAAAATATTGGTGGCGTGTCTTCTCGCTCCTCTCTTGACACCCCGTCCTTGTTCGCCGTGCGCAAGAATCCCCCAAGTCCTACTTCCACCGCTGTGTTTGGAATCCCACGCGGTGGAGCTGTTGCTACGACAGTAAGCGCCAAGGCACCGAAGACCTCCAAGGCTCCCACGCCGTATGAAAGCGTATCCAACTTTCTGTCCGGTCTCTTTTCGAAAGAGAAGAATGGATGGACTATATCGTTGGTTATCAACCTCGCCTATCTCTACTTTTTTTTCACAAGACGAAATGCAGCTGACCCACCAACATGCGACTTTGCTGAGGGTGGCTTCTGCGTGACAAATTTTGATCGCGAAGGAGGGGGGTGCCCTAAACTTTGGAATTCCCATACGTGGGCTTTCCTCGTAGATATGTATTTCACTTATCTTGGACTCAAGGCGCCGACGAACAGGGAACGGTTAGCACGATATGGTCTCGTCTTTACGATTTTTTCTCACGGTTTGCTTCATGGCGTTCTTGGCTTATTGGTTAATTGCGGCACCCTCCCACTTCCTGGTGGAGAACAAATCTTCGCTCTCTTTGGCGGTTTGATTTCATACTTCATTCTGGCAACTATGGTCAAAAACTACGTCATTATTAAGCTTTCCCTAGCTGTTGTCTCTGGATGGTTGACTATTAAATTGGCTGGTCCCGGTGGTAGAGACGGGGTCTCATCGATCTTTTTAATTACTCAGCTATTGGCATCCCTCGCTGCAACTTTATTTCCTGGTGTTGCAATCAAGGATATGGCCAAGCTGGGAAATTCCTTTGTCCCTCCTTGCCTCATCAGCCTGATCGAACTCCTATACTGCTGCGAAGGTGATGCCGCCTCTTTGTTTAACAAGCTTGGAGGCCATGTTTGGTACGATATCTTCTTGCACCGATCTGTTCTCATTGCCATTTCTGACGGAGTCGAAGCATAGAGGCACGTCGCAATGATTTGACGATTTGTTTATGTAGGTCAAATTAAAATTAGTTTTTCTTTTAATTTTATATTCTGCCGAGCTCCTTTACGTGTAGTTGTCCATGATACGATGTTCTCTCGCAGGGAATTATCTCAAATATACTTCGTTTCAATCGCACTCTTATTTGCAATCGTTCGTATCAAAACGTTTGTCGCAGGATTACGGACCGACGAGAGCATTCAACATGCGAACGCTACCGCGACTCGCGCGTAGTTATAGCAGGTAACCCTCGGAAGGCTGCTACGAGGAGTGACAAATCAATTCAGAAAAAAAGTCGGTATTCTACGACCTCGCATCACGGCGAGGATGAGGAGCCTATACTTTCACTCATGAGGAGCACGAGCACGATTATGACTACGGGTATAGCCACGTACACTCCCCAATCTTTTGCTCCATGACTGCTTCGTTATTACCCCTATTTTCGTCGTGTCGATACTTCTATACATCGCGTGCTGTTCAATATTCAAGCGGTGTGGGACTAATCATGAGGGAAATCTTGATTGAGTCAGTCGGTCACAGCTACTGCACGATAGTCACTTTCATTCAATATCAACATTGGGCTTGAACAATCCAGACGATTGTCAGCTCGATATGCAACGTCAAACCCGGTCAGGATTATCGTCTGAGCATGATACACAGCCAGTGGTCGGCGAAAGCTAAGGAGTGGTATTGGCCGCGGACGACGTTGTTATTCTACGAATACTGTTAACTACTAGAACATGACAATTTTTTGAAGGGTTTGATGTCTTACGTAATCAAGAAATACTCATTATAGATTGGAGGGCTTCAACGTCGAAAGTCACAACTTTGTCGGCGTTCCGCATGATCAATACAGTACGAACGGTATTTTACACAAAGAGAGGTTTTTCAAATGAGACATCGTTTTCAAAAAAATGAGGCGTTGATTCAAAAAATAGATATGATTTTTTGTACTGTTTCCTACGTACGTATGCAGTTTTCTAACCGTGAAACCGCGCCAGAACACTGCTTCAAACTGTGACCAACCATGCAGACTCGAGTGGCTTCGAAAGGAAGAAATCAGTTAGCGCGCGTTTTTTTGAATCATATTATTTTCTCATTGGTACGTTTGATTAGCAGCGGGAATTCAAAATAAGAATGTGGTCTCGATTATCGTTGGTATTACATGCGTTGGTTCCCACAAAAAATAATTCCGGTATTTTTGTTTGAAAGGATTTTCATATGCCCCTCGGGTCGTTGTTATTCGCGTTCTTTAAATATTTGAATACCGATCGACGTTTTGAATGATTGTGTGATTGGATTTTGGTCGTGACGCTGGCGGGAATCATATTTAACACAGTGGTAGTCTGAGAACGGCAACGCCAAGTTGAGTTTTGAATACTGAAGGCGCGCAAAAACCCAGTAGGGGCTTTAAGCCTGGCTTGCGAATGATCCGGTATTTGTAAATTTGAACCGAAAGACCGTTTGATGTCCCGCAACGACAAAATCGTTTCAACGCATTATCGATACAACCTACCCTATTGACACTATTGTTGGACCAGTATTTTCAATCAAACAACAAACCGAAACAACCGTCGATATCAAAAGATCCATAAAAGGTCAATCAATTGGTGCAGTTCATTGACTACTGCCACCAATTGATAGTGCTGGGTACTGTTGCATTTATTTTCTGAAGCCGATTCGAAGCTTCTGAACACTGTCATCACACTTAAGATTGAAGAAGAAGAAGTACCAAAATGGAGAGCTATTCCGCGACCAGTGTCAACACATTACAATCATTTGAAATAGATGGCCTCCCAAGTGATTTCTTCGTCGATAACTCAGACAAAGGTAAGATATAGTTCAAATCTATCACTATTTTCTTGACTATTCTGCAAATCTCCTTCGAAATCATTCCAGAATTCCTTTCATGAGCAATTTATTAACACTCTTGATTTTCCCTCCTACCCTTTAAACACATCTGGATAAAAACAGATCGCCATGATGAGAATGATGACAACATAGACTCTTTCCCGATTCATCGTAGACTACTTCGTCGGCGCCATGTTCGAAAATTGCAGAAAACCAAAGAACGAGAGCGGCAACGAAAGGAAGAGGAGCGAAAATTAAAGGAATTGACTAGAGATAGAGATAGAAAACGCCGGGTAGAAAAAACCCGAGCTTTACGCGATAACGAAACGACTTGCAACGCCAAGTCTAGAGCAAAACGTACGGTTCATTCTAGGGGGATCAATGAATCACCAGTACGCGAGGGGTACTATACCGAGGGGTACTTTGTCGAGGGGACAACAAAGAATAAAAGGAACATGATGTCATATTGCACATCCTCACCAACATCTGTAATGGGTCTTCATCGGATGATAGTTGCATCGCCAACATTACCATCCCCACGCCCAGTAGTTACTACGGGTCATCCAAATGGACGCAATGAAATCGACTTCAGATGCCGTTCATCCTTCTCTCTTCCCGAGTTTACTCCTGTTCGACCGACGAAATTTCGCAAGCTCCACTTATAAGCGAGCAAAATTGTTTCCCGTTCTACTCTCGATAGCTTTGACAGCTAGCGAATTTCCGCGTTCTGATGACAGCGACATTTTCTCGTTCTCATTCTATGGAACAATTGACGGGCATCTTACTCAATATTGCAGTTTTGAAAGCTGGCAATTTGACGACTGGATGACCCGACAGAAAGACGGAACGTAGCACGGAAGCCACTTCGATACCAACACAGCGCGATAACTTCCTATCATGATGTGATGCAATCCTTTGGGGACGCGACGCCAATTGATTTGGCTTATTGGACAAAAACGAAAACGCAAGGATAAACTAATATAGAGTATTTCTGACTTTCTAAATGCGCAAACTAAACTTTTTCGCAGGGCAAAATTTCTATTTGAGTTCAATAGCGTGGAACGTCGTCTGAACTGCCGACGTCTATGATTCCATGAATACATCGCCAACCAGGTACATCATCTCCTCTTCTTCAAATACAAAGCAGAAGATGCCAAAAAGCACGTCGCAGATACCGTTGTTGCCAGCGTCAACACCCTAGAATACCAATCCAAGTCGTTGTTTGACAAAGACTCTGTCCACGAAGAGTGTAACTTATCATCAGATTTTGGTTCCACTTCCTTCATAGCAGTAGTCTCGATTTCGGGCACCATCCTTTTGATGTTGCTGTTGTCCGTATTTTCGCTCTTTCTTCCAGTCACAACATCTTCAATATCAATTGCTTTTTCTTCGCCTCCTCCATCTTTATCTATTTTGCTCAGCTTTTTCGCTGCTTCGATCTCGTCTTGTTCCTTGTTTTTCTTTTGCACCAATTGTCCACAGGCAGAGGCAATGTCTGCTCCCATCGTTCTTCGAATAGTTACAAACGTTCCATACGATTGGACGATGTTGCGGAACTCTAACATGTGTTCATCGGACGGACACTGAAGCTTGTCTTTGACATCTGTCGCATTGTAGGGAATAAGATTGACCACCAGATGCCGGTTCTCGCACAGCTTTCCTAGTTGATGAGCGCATTTGAACGAAGAAGATTCTCCCTTCAACATGACATATTCAATCATGGCTCGTCGCCGAGATGACTCCTTTATGCGTTCTTCTGCTGTATAGGTGAGTAGCTGTTGTTGGTCATCAGCTTGCTTCTCCATCTACCTCCAAAGTTCGGTTTCTTTCCGGTTTCTCGCTTCCGTTTTTGATTCAGGTATGCCATCATATGATTGTCTAGGGCATCGATCAATCCTTCGATCGGATATCGCGAAGCGGTTGGAACAATAGCCTCTCTATCCTCTTGATTGGGAGCGTGAAGCGATAAAGCCAAAGACTACCTCAGGAAGTTCCTTCGTGAGGCGTCGTATCTGCGAAATGAGACCAACCGTAGAGAACAGTAACCCTGCCGTGAGCTAAATTCCATCGAGAGCGATCGATCATTGTCCGACAGGCTTCCGTGACGTTGGCGTAATTATCGAGGGGTTCTCCCATCCCCATGAAAACAACATTTCGGACCGACTCGAGCTTTTGTGGCTTTTTCTTATTGCCATTTTTCGTATTGTCGATAGTGCTATCGTTCTCTTCGTCGTTCTTGGATTCCTCGTCATTTTTTGCACTCTCCTCTCCCAACAAACGATCAGCATGCACCAGCTGTTCCAAAATTTCTCCACTTGTAAGATTTCCAGACAATCCTACCCAACACACAAAGAACGAAACAAACCAATTGTCCATTAGATTTTACAAATTCGGTTGCATAACTTCATTCTCTTCCAAATTTCGGCATTGCATTATCTTACCCATTGTTCCAGTCGCGCAAAAAGTACATCCCATGGCACAACCGCATTGCGAAGACACACACAAACTGGCCCGGCCTGCCCCCTTCTGTCGATACCGCATCAAGACTGATTCCACAACAAAACCATCGTACAACTCTATAATCAACTTGGTCGTCGATTCATCGGCAGATGTAAATCGCTCCTTCACTCGCGACGTCGTATTCACAAAGTCGGGAGTAGTGGCAATGAAATCAAGGAGAGCACGGGGAAGCGTCATTTTGTTTTTCTTCTTTTTCTTGGCGAGTGGTGCTCGTTCCGATTCCGGTTGGCCAGATTGATCTTTCTTCTGATCGTTTTCCAGTTGGAGTTGAATCCGAGGCTTCTCTGGTCGAGTGTAATTCTTTTCATTGTTCGCGTAGTAATTCTCCACGAATTCCGCAAGGGGAGGATATTGCTGCTTGTGCAAGGTTTTGTAGAATTCATCCATGTGGATTCGCTTGACCGAAATCCCAGCTTCTTCCAACGCCTCGGTCAAAGCTTTTCGATCGAGAATCGAATTTGGGTAGGGCTTTTTCCTTCTCCCCTTGACCTTGCCTTCATATCCCATGATGCCGTTCGCAATGTCGTATTCCACTAACTTGAGTTACTCTTTGGTTGTATCAAAATTCGCTTTTAATCGTTGGTTTGTCCGTGTACAAGGCAGATTGTTGATGCCTTTCGTCTGTCCACGTTTTGTTTCTATTCTTTTCTCGCCGTCAAATCAGCAATCGAAAGGAAAGAAAATTATGGCATCGGTGTTGTTGTTGCTGGAGGGAATTAATCGTTGTGGAGTTACCGATGATTGAGAAGAGAAAACATGTTTGAGGACAGAATGACAGACGAACGTGACTCATGTTTCAAGTACTTTGGTCACGGGTATTAGGAATGGCGCCCCCGAAACACTTAACCACAGAACGGTTTTCGATGGGGATTTGCTGGAATGCGGAATGCTAGATTTTGTAATGAATCCACGACAGCTGGATAATTTTGTTCTCTTTTCGACGAATGTTTCCAACATTTGCGGTATTCAAAAACACTATCTTTGGACTGTGTTCCACAGTTGCTTGTGCGCGTCAAACCCAATGCGATATTTCGAATGTTCTATTTCATTAACATACTATTTTGATTGGATAAGCGACCTCGATGTGAAACTGCAATTTCGCTTTTTAGAACTTTAACTTTGACACTTCCTTCCCAAATAATTGACACAGTGTTCGGACAATACTTTCATTTCACATTTTCTCGTTACCCAAGCTACAAACAAAACACACGATTTCTAGCGCTCGGGTACGTAGCATTCGAATGAGACGTGTTCTCGTCCTTCCCACAATTCCGATAAGGAAATCTTTCGAAAAACATCAAACCTAAAAGATTGAACAATCAGTTCGTCCTCCTTAACTCTTTCACCATGGCGAGCAATCTCTTCGAGGCATGCTCTTCTCAGTTCAGCACTGATCAATTGGATGGCCTTCTTTCTTGTATTTCGGATGGACATAGCACGGTAAGTAGAATGGTTGAAGTGTTCTGGTAGAAAAAGATCTTTTCTGCTCGCGAAGTATGTCGTACGCGGTACACTGGTGTTCACCTAACATTCCTTCATGGATATTCGTCCCCTTGTCAATAGGAACTTGGTAATGTTGCGAACAGCATTGCCAACGGCCTGGATTCATTCTATTTAATATTCGCGGGAGCGCTTGTCTTCTTCATGCAACTTGGTTTTGCAATGGTAAGTCTTTTACGTTTGGCTCTCAAAATTGGATTTCGATGGCTATCGAGATGATTGGGCATCACTTTCTCATTTCATTCATTCGTTTGCTCTCAATACGTAGCTATGCGCAGGATCTATTCGAAGCAAGAACGTCAAAAACGTCCTTCTATGGAATCTCTTGGATTCCTGTGGTGGAGGTATCGCGTTTTGGATCACCGGATATGCATTTGCCTACGGAGGCGATACTTCGACAAGCGAGTGGACCTTTATTGGAGCGGAAAACTTTTTCTTGATGGGCGAAATCAACCACGCCTTCTGGTTCTTTCAATTTACTTTTGCGTGCGCATTGTCCAGTATCGTGGCCGGGACAATCGCAGAACGTACCCAAATGAAAGGATATCTCTACTACTCCCTCTTTTTGGTTGGCTTTGCGTATCCTGTCGTCGCTCACGCATTTTGGTCTACCAACGGATTCTTGGCTAACGTGAATGCCGAACCTCTTTGGGGTAGCGGCGCAATCGATTTTGCTGGATCTGGTCCTGTTCATATGATGGGAGGAGTCACAGCGCTCATGGCTGCTATCGTATTGGGGCCTCGTTTGGGGCGCTTCTATGACGAAGACGGCCAGCCGCTTGAAACTCCCAACGACATTCCAGGCCACAGCACACCTCTTGCCATCCTCGGTACTTTTGCGCTTTGGTTCGGCTGGTATGGCTTTAATCCAGGATCGACCTTTGGAGCGTCCACAACGGATTTGGGTCAAGTCGCTGCTCGCGTAGCCGTCAATACGACCCTAGCAGCATGCGCTGGAGCCTTGAGCGCCATGTTCACAAGCACTTGGATGGATTATCGCGTGTCTGGCCTTCATACATACGATTTGGCGTATATCATGAATGGTCTTTTGACAGGCTTGGTTGCCATCACTGCCGGCTGTGCCTCTGTGGAAGGTTGGGCTGCCGTTGTCATTGGTATTATTGCAGGATGGGTCTATTTGCTTGGTTCCAAACTTCTTATCAAACTTCGCATTGACGATGCTGTTGATGCTATCCCCGTGCATTTGTTTGGTGGACTCTGGGGTCTTATTGCGACTGGTCTTTTTAGTGCTCCCGACCTCATGGAACAAGCCTATGGGCAATCGGACCATGTTGGATGGTTCTATGAATGGAATCGCGGGTCTGGCAACTTTACCTTGTTAGGTATTCAGCTCATTGGTGTTCTTTTCATCGCTGGTTGGACCGTTGCGCTCATGTATCCCTTCTTTTACATGTTGAACTTTTTCGGTTCGCTTCGTGTTGACCCTCTCGAAGAAGAGGCGGGTTTGGACATCTCGCGTCATAGAGGCCCGGGCTACAGTGTTGATACATCTGAACACGAGAACGCCGCTGCTAAAAGCCTAAGAGAAAGCAGGATTCTGAACCTTAGCGGTTCGAAGAAAAAGCAGATCAGCGAAGAAGTCCCAGAGTCTCCCCAAGCCGTCGAACCATAAGCGATGAAAATTATTTGTTTTCTCATTGAAGTGTCGTTCAGATGCTAGATCATTTGAATCGACGTGACTTCGCACATTCGTTACATTCATATTTAAACAACTACGCAGTACAAGATCAAAAACACCAAAGAACCATACTTATTCCAATAACAGTGTAATGATGAATACAAGAACAATTATTTAGCCAACGTCTTCCTGCATACATCGAACACTAACTGGAAATTCAAAGAGGAAATTTGATTTTCTACTTTTAACCGATGTACTATATATTTTGGTGCAAAATTATGTATGCTTACTCGATAACAATTTCCTTGGTTGATGTCTCAGCAAAGAGACTGATATCAACAGGTGGTCGGAGTTTACAGCATTCTGTGACGGCTTGGTGAACCTTGTGGTTTTCGAAGTCGCTGATCAAGTCTTCGTTGAGTGCGACACCATTATCGACGGCGGTGTAAGCAAGCTGGTCCAAGATGTAGTCGAAACGAGGAGCCCACTTTCGGGATCCGGTCTTGGCAGTGAAGGAGCAGTTGTCAACCATGAAGGCGACTCCTCGGTAGTGCATGTATGGGCACAAAGAGTCAACAGCTTCGATGACGGACTCGTTGACGACCTCGGAGTAAGGGTGTCCTTCCTCGAGGAGGACATCGATCTGGGCCATCATGGTAGCAACGTAGACACCAGCGGTGAAGGGGTTGAGAGGGATCTTGTCGTCGTCACGTTCGGCACGGACTTGTTCTCCAAGGACCCAGGTGTCGGTTCCGTCGATCTTTCCGACAGGGTATCGGTCAAGACGATCACCGTGCATGATAACGGTTCGGATTTCGTTTCCGGAGCTGACCTCATCGTAGATTTCTTGAAGGATTTCCTTCGAAGGCTTGTAGGAGGCAGAGTAGGCAGTCTGGAAGATCTTCTTGTCATCATCATTGAGTCCGTCGTAGACGGCCTTGATTCCCTGTGTGGAGATGATCTTGACAATGTTTCCGGTGATGGATTCACTGGAGTTGATGAAGGCTTCTTCCTTGGACATACCCTGTCGCTGGTATCGTCGGTAAAGAGATTCGACAATTCCGTGAACGGCTCCGAGAAGGATTCCACGTTCTCCGTAGATATCGGAGCAGTATTCAGATCGAAGAGAGGTTTCGAACATGAAAGGGGATCCGACGGCAACACCCCATCCGAGGGCCAATTCGGTGGCCTTTCCGCTCACATTTTGGTGGACGGCGAAGGAGGCGTTGATTCCGGCTCCGTTGACTTCCTTACCCTGTTCGTACAGACGACGGACGGAAGGTCCCATTCCCTTGGGGCAGACGGCGATGACGTCCATATCCTCGGGGAATTTCTCTCCGATGGAGTCGAGGTATCCCAAAAGGAATCCGTGGGAAAGTCCAAGGGTGGCTCCGGGCTTCATGGCGGCGAAGATTTCCTTGTACAATTTGGCCTGGGCGGCATCGGAAATCAACAACATGACCAAGTCGGAGTTCTTGATGACCTCGAACATCTCTCCGAGGGTGCCATCTTCTTCACTGAAACCAACGGCCTTGGCTTGTTCGAAGGAGGAGGATCCCTCACGGAGTCCAATGGTGACCTTGATGTCGGTACCGGCTTCCTTCAAGGAATCGGCCATGTTCTGGGCCTGGGCAGGAGCCTGGGATCCCCATCCGATAACACCAACATTCTTGATGCCCTCGAAAGCCTTGGGAAGGAGGGGGAAGAGATCACGTCCTCCCTTCACGATGGTCTCCTTCGTGTCGGCGAAATCAACTTCCGTAACTTCGAAAATCTCGGAAGAGAAACTGTAGAGCAGAAAATAACAAAAGAGAAACGATTTGAAATTTGTGAGACAATGTTTCCGAATGCGATGAATCGCTCGTCAACCGACAGGCGAGAAAGAGCATTGCCAAGGGAAAGGAAGGGAAGCCTATCCAATAATCCATATTTTATTCAACAACTCAGTAGTGCAATATATGATTCCGGATCGCGGGCTATTCCTCACAAAAAATTCAGTAGAGGGAGCTTTTCTATCTTCATTGAAATTTCATAAAGTATGTTGGACTTTCCCGCGTTCGGCTTCCCTATTTTGTTTCCCAAGTCTCTTTCTCGTAGTCCGTGGCAATTTTCTCCAACTCGAAAGGGAGAAGGCAGACTTACGCATTCATAGCCGTAGGCGAAGCCTTGTTGACGACAGCATTGCGAGGAGCAAATGCAGAGGCAGATGAAGCCAAGAAAAGGGCGGTGGCAGCGGCAGTGAATTTCATCTTGACCAAGTATTTTTATAAAAATTTGCGAAGAATGGTAACAGAGTGTTTGGGAAAGAAAATCGAGAAAACAATCGTCGTAGAATCTCTGATGGCCAGTAGCGTTGTGTGGCCCTCAGTCGTCGAGTCGAAGGTACGTTTTTCGTGGAAGCAACATCAAGAGGCAGATACAAAGAACGGAATTTACGCCAATCGCAGAAAACCTTCGTCGGTAGATGCTTTCTGTTGCATTCTCATCCTGCAGAAAGCTTTCTCCACATCGAAAGCAGAAAGACGTGTCGTATCATTTTCGTGTCTCCAGTACCATGTGGTGACTGCAGGACCATTGATTTTTCTGGCGACAGACAGACCCGAACCGCGCGAAACATACCGTTTTGCAGAAACCATGCGCGCACATGATTATTTAAGTTTTGGCAAAGGGCAGAATTAGCTTTTTTGATCTACTCGAGAAAATGTGAATGGAACGATCATCATCAAGAGCTAGCAGTTTCATCGAAGCTAGAGAGAGAAAAGAAGTCGAGTGAATAGTGCTGCCTACCATTACGACTAAAAGATCAACTCCTATCTCTAGGAACTAGATAGTACTAGCGTAGCTTATAGTATAGAGATACTAACTCCTCGCTGAACAGCAGACAAGAACATTACGACCACGACGAGGATGATTGACACCAGCAGCAGCAGAGGTGCTGGAAATTTCCCACCGTAGCTTGCTGCATCTACTATAGTCCAACAATCTAAAACAATGCGAAATATTTGAAGGCAAGTTTCTGAAACGAAAAAGATCGCTAATGACTTCCACGATCCATATAAAGCAACTTCTAGTGGCAAAAATAGAAGAGAGAAGAACTTCTTTCAATTATGATCGTCAAACTATGAAATTCCTCTATTCGGGTTTCAGCAAAAGCATGGTCATTTCACCGACCTCTACCGCAAGGTCACCATCTGTGTATCCCTTTCCGCTCGCCTTGATGATTCCGAATTTCAAGTTCATTTTCTTGATTTCAACTTCCATGATGAGTTGGTCACCAGGGACGACAGGCTTCTTCCACTTGACTCCATCGGCGGAACCGAAAAGACCAATGGTTCCAGTCTTCGACACCAGTCGGCACTGTTGAGGAATGACTCCGGCAAGTTGGGCCATGGCCTCGAGTTGCATAACACCGGGCATGACAGGGTTTCCGGGGAAGTGTCCCTGGAAGAATTCCTCGTTCTTCGAGACGGACTTGACACCGACGATGCGCTTGTTGGGGACGATCTCGAGGACCTTGTCGACGAGCGCGAATGGATATCTGTGGGGAAGGATGCTGTCTACATCAGTGGTAGTGAGCAATTTAGGGACATCTTTCGTCAAAGAGGAGATGGCAGCGGCACCCATGAATTCAGGTTCTTCAGCAGCCTCTTCTTCGGCGAAGAGAGTCGTTGATTGCCTGGAAACGACAGGGCCTTGGGTGAAGGCACCGACGCAGGTCAAGGTTGTAAGTAGAAGGGCAGCGATCTTCATGGTTATTTTGATTATTGTCGTTTGTTGTTTTGGCTTGAGCAAGCAATGCTACAAGGTGTTGACGAATGTTGCTTGCTGCTTCGGAGAAAAAGCAGAACCCCGATCGGATCGAGAGAACCCACGGAGGTAGGTTGGCGATGCGTACCAAGGATAGAGTTTTCCGGGTATCGTACGTAGGGAACTTAGAGGAAACTGTTGGTATCTTCGAAAAATTTGGGTGTCGATTTCCATATCTCCGGTCATCACCCCTGAAATCTTTACACTGTATTCAACTTTCATAGCTAGCACTATTTTTAGTTCATTGCACCGTAAAATTTGTGATGTCCGATGACGTCAGTTCAAATTCAAAAAATGCCACTCTTGTCAAAACATCGTCGAGAAATGAGTCTTGCGACCCTATGACAACATTGAGATGCACAATACGCCATCATTTCGAGTCCCGAACTGTGATGCAACCCGAACGCGCGCGCCGGTATGGTTAGGAATATCCTCGTGGCAAACGTCCTTCATCGACGTCACAAGCATTTACGACATACTCGAAATCACAAGATCGCAAGAGCTCTCGGAAACGGCTCTACGCATTCTCATCATCAAAAGGAGCTCTTGCGTAACGTGTCTCACGAAGCAACAAAACAAAAGAAGTAGAGGACCAGGATAGAACCGGAGCTAATCCCAATTGATTCTTTCTATTATCCACACTTGAAAAGAAAAAATGAATCGCTTCTGCGTCCTTGCCCTTATCGCGGTTATCGCTCAAACGCGACATGCCGAGGCCTTTGGCATTGTGTCAAAGCCCAATGCGCCTGTGATCAGCGGAGCTTCTACTACGGCTCTCTATGCCGGATCTGAGGTTTTCATGCCTGCCCTTTCTTCTACCATGAAGGAGGGAAAGGTTGTTACATGGTTGAAAAACGAGGGTGACGAGATCGAAGCTGGTGAAGCTATCATGGTTGTCGAATCCGACAAGGCCGATATGGATGTCGAAGCATTCGAGGATGGTTTCTTGGCAAAGATCCTTGTTGACGAAGGAGAGATGGCTCCCGTCGGAGATGCCGTTGCCTTGATCGCCGCTACCGCAGATGAGATCGAAGAAGTTGCCAACGGTGCCGGATCTGCACCAGCTGCCGCCGCCGAAGCCGCTCCCGCTGCCGAAGCCGAGGCTCCTTCCGCAGGTACGTCATTTTTTTCTGTATTCTATTTCTATCGTGGACGTTACTCTTTCAGGTCTCGAAACTCTTTGTATGGCACAATGCAATTGATCAACTTAGAGCGATGTTTAAGATTTTACTTTTTTTGTCTGAGGAGAAAGTACATTTGCCCATTTCGTTATCCGAAAACGAACCTCGATCAATGAACCCTTTTTCTGAAACCTTTTCTGTTTCTTTGTAAAACCTTCAAAATGCGTTGCATTCTAAATGCATCACCATAACAAACTCTAAATCTTTGTTTCGAAGGCGCTCCTGATTGCGAGTTCAGCCAGATCGATATGCCTGCTCTTTCTTCCACCATGAAGGAGGGTAAGGTCGTCTCTTGGCTCAAGGCCGAAGGTGACCCCATCGAATCCGGTGAAGCCATCATGGTTGTCGAATCCGACAAGGCTGATATGGATGTCGAAGCATTCGAGGATGGTTTCTTGGCTGCCATCATTACCGAAGAAGGTGATACCAGCGCTGTTGGTGCCCCTGTCGCTTTGATTGCCGCTGACGAGAGTGACATCCCTGCCCTCCAGGCTTACGCCGCTTCGTTGTCCGGTGCCGCTCCTCCAGCTGCTGCCGCCGCCGCTCCTGCCGCCGCTGCTCCAGCTGCCGCCGCACCCAAGCCAGCCGCTAACGCTCCTGTTGCCCGTGCCCCTGGCGCCCGCGTTGTTGCTTCTCCTTTGGCCAAGAAGAAGGCCGAAGAAATTGGCCTTGACCTTAGCACCGTTGCCGGAACTGGTCCCGATGGAAGAATCACCGCCGCCTGATGTTGAGAATGCTGCTAAGGGTGCTCCCGCTGGTGCCAAGCCTGCTGCTGCCGCCGCCGCTCCTGCCAAGCCAGTTTGGACTCCTGCTGCTGGTGTCATTGCTGCCACCCCTATGGCACGTGCCGGCTGCCAAAAAGGCCAAGATCGATCTTGCCACTATTGTAGGAACCGGACAGCTCGGACGTGTTACTGTTGATGATGTTAAGATGGCCACCGGAGAGAAGAAGGCTGAACGCAAGAAGGCTCCTTCTGGCGAAGCTGCTGTTGAATTGCCCGATGGTTTCGTTCCTTTCACAGGTATGCAGAAGGCCGTCAGTGGAAATATGGTTGCCACTTTGACTGTTCCTTCCTTCCAAGGTCAGCACTGATATCGAAATGACTGCCTTCGAGGCCATGTACCAGAAGGTCAAGCCTGACGGTATTTCAGTATCTGCCATGTTGGCCAAGGCTTGCGCCATGGCGATCGAAAAGCACCCTATCATCAACAGTTCCTACTCTGACCAAGATGGAGGTGGTTTCTTGTACAAAGCCGATATCAACATTGCCTATGGCTGTTGCCATTGACGGAGGTCTCATTACTCCTACCCTCCAATACGCCAACGAAAGACCTGTTAAGGAGATCGCCGAAAACTGGAAGGAGTTGGTCGGAAAGGCCAAGACTGGAACCCTCTCCCCTGCTGAATACACTACCGGAACATTCACCATCTCCAACATGGGAATGTTCGGAGTCACACAATTCGGTTCTTTGCTCCCTGTAGGACAAGGAGGTATTTTGGCTGTCGGAGCGACGAAGGATGCTGTTGTCCCTGACGCCCAATCCATCATGGGAATGAAGAAGGCCCGATTGATGACCGTCACTTTGACTTGCGACCACCGACACATCTATGGATCTGATGCTGCTCTCTTCCTTCGAACTCTCAAGAGCATCATGGAGAACGATGTTGCCAAGATCGCCAAATAAGCATTTGCATCATAAGAAAAAACATTTTTACGCTACGAACATATTTTGAACTCTTTCGTACGGTAGCTATCAGATTGTGCGTGTCAAAACTAGAATAAACGCTCTAAAATAAAATTCCATCATGAGTGCTACACTATGGTATTATAAACACTATACAAATCTTCATCGTATCCATTCGTTCTTGGGATTGATGTAGTCGTCTACATGGACAATCCAGGAATTAGCTCGACTGCTTACGGGAAGCAAGCAGCGTTGGATGAACGAACGCAAGTCCTTGTCCAAGTCAAACTCATTCTCCTTCATCTTGAATAGAAGATCATTGACCAGCTTGTGTCCTATCTTCCAAAGAACTCTGAGAAACACCTTCCAGGTACACCTCGTAAGTGTTACGGGTGGGTCTCACCGTGTCAACCCCTTCTCTAACGAGTTCGTGCATTTCGTCAAGAAGAGCTTGTGCTCTCAAAATCGCTCGTGGATCGTCATTCTTGGAAGCCCACGCTCGAATAGCCTCAGTATAGGAGGTTACAGTGGGTACACAATCGCCTGCGAGGTAGTGTTCTTTCAGGAGTGCCAGATATACATCTACCTTCGCTAGTTCTGCTCCCCAGTCCTGAGCAAGAGTTGATATCACAAGATCAAATGTTCTAGAGTTTGGTTTCACATCCAATTTTCCAGTCTTGCTCATTTCCTCCATTCGTTTGAAAATGCCATCTGCTCTCCATGCCGCCATTGGACTTCCCGATCGAAGCCATGCCTGTATAACCGCATTGAAAGTTTCTGTGTCGGGTTTCACGTTCTCGTTGCCTTCGAAGTATGATATGTGCATTATCTGTAGTAACTCTTCCGCCTTGCTAGAATCTCCTCCCTGTGCTTCGATCAAAAGATTATATAGAGAAGTATCTTTCAAATCATCGGGTGCCGACTGGAAAATCGAATATGCCATTTTCTGCGCATCACGGCGTCCACTATTCGCGTAGGCACGAATCAAAGCGGCATAAAGCTCGAGAATCTATCGGAACGGATTGGTCGCCCTCTAATCTTCGCTTATGAAGGGTCTTCAGATGACTCTGGATTTTCTCCGGAGCTTCCGATTCGTTCGACCTAGACCAAGCAGTTATCACAGACATATACCCTTCGAAATCGGGTCGAAGCATTGTGTCTCCGGCGTCATACAACGAATCGGCCAGCAGTAGCATATTTTCCATTCTTTCTGCCGCTGCACCTTTGTCTTGCGAGTTTGACCAACACCTGAAGAACTTTCTTGAATGTTTCAAAAGTTGGAGGTAAACAGTTGCCATCTTCGTAAAGTTCTTGCTGCTTTAGCAAGATGATCTCAGCCCGTCTTCCAGAATCGATACCGTTTTTGCTTAGTAGTGTATCCAAAACTCCACCGAGAAACTCGTCCATCAAGAGAGCGGGTTCAGAATCACTCATTTCTGGGACATCTAGATCTTTCATCATGCGGAAAAACTGAGATTCGTTCGCCAATAATTTAGAGTATGTTTTGTTGACAAAATCATCTGCAACCTCTGTAGAGTAATTATCTTTGGCTGCGCTGATAATGTCCTGAAACCAGAATGGTGATAGTTTGAAGTCGGATTGAGTCCTTGGAAGCAGCCAAGAGACGATCGATATGTTCACCTGCACGCTCTAGGCCATTAGAGGGATAGGAACTCATGGCCCAGGCTTTGGCGAGAGATGCATATAGTTTGCCGACGGTAAGGATTTCGCTTGTGCGTATGCATAGTAAACATGATCCACCTCCTTTTCCATTTTTTGCAATAGCTCCTATGATTCGTTCGTTTTTGTATTCAAGTATCGTGCTTTTTGTCGTTTTTCCAAGCTTGGATGCAATGTTCGAAACCAGCAATGGTGGTTTCGACTCGTCGCTCTCCCTCTCGGCCTCTTGAAGTATCGATTTAGAAATATTTCCTCGGCGATTTCAGCGGCAGTGCTGGAATCGTGTGTTTCATTTCCTTTGTACGCACTGCAAATTTCTAGCGCCTTTGTATAAATTTGGCATTGGAGCATGGGATTCTTCCCTCCTCCAGTGTGTGACAACGATGAATCTAATAACCTCAATAGTTTTGCTGGCACATCTCGCACCGATGTTGCGGTGTCACCACGAGGGGAGTAAAGAGGCAAAACACTCCATGCAGTGACCATCGTGCGACCAACGTTCAGTTCTTCCATTGTCGCCAGAATAGCTTCTATTCGTTCTTCGATCACTTCCGGCTTTATAGATGCCTTGGCCCACGTGTCAATGGTAGCATTAAAGGGAACGTCATTAATCGAAAACCTCATCCACTTTTTCGGCAACTTGGATCGCCGAGCGTGTTCTTTCACCAGTAGATCTAGAACCGCATCGGCACGTTCAGCGTTGTGTGCTTTGTTGCCTTTGTTCCTCCTCCACGCCGAAATCACATTGACGAAAACCGGGACAGACGGAACAAGCTTGGGGTTTCGTTTTCCTTCCCTCACCAATTCCCTCAGAATGTTCTCCGCTGTTTCGGCAGCCTTGGGCGAATCGCTCTTTGACCAAAGCGAAATGTATAAATAGTAGGCACTGGAGGTTGGGGTCAGCCCCTTGGTTGCTTTCAATTGATTCCATAACATTTCCGCTCTAACTTGTGAATCGGGATGCCTGGATTTTTCCCACTGCCGAAAGAACATTAGCGAAAAGCGTCGCTCGCGGAGGAGTCACCTGGTCTGGATACAAAGCAGATGTTTCAATCATGGTTTGCAACCAAAAGTCGGCTCGTTCCGCAGAATTCGGCAGATTGCTCTTCGAACAGGCAGCAATCATGTTGCAAAAGACTGTCGAGTCGGGTATCAGATCGGTCGGCAATTCCTGACACGATGTTTCTATCCGTTGGAATTCGTCTAGCGTTGTGCGGAATGAGTTGATCCGCTGTTGCAATCCACGCAGGACTGTAAGTCTATCCGGAATCGTTTGGCCTGACCATGTCCGAAGAATTCTGTTTGCTATCTCCAAGTGTTCCCTCGTCCAACAGCTTTCTGCAGAAGATTGTTCGAGGAAATCCCTTCGCGCTGTCGAGTAATCGTTTCGCGTCTTCCGGACTATTCATGGATTTCGGAAGCGGTCGTTGTCGTCGCTTTCTGTTTCCAGGAGGCGCATGGAAGGATCGAGATCTTGAATTCTCGGCATCATTCGATGCAATCGTAGTCCCATTCGATTTCGTTGCCAAATAACAAGTGCTCTCGAGAGTGCAACGACGGGAGATTGGCCGATACACTTTTCCTTGCAGCAGGCTTCTCTGAGCAACCTTCCACATCCTCTCTGCGCTTTTGTTTTTGAAACTGTCAGTAGAGTATTTTTGAATCAATAGCTTTGCCTCTTCTTCTTCTGTGCATTGGCAATGGTTGATGTGATGTTCGAAGTCTAACGATGCTCTTTGTTATCGGTAGTTTGCGTTAGGTTTTTTCGTTACTACGACGTGTTTATAAAAAATTTGTTGTCGCATTTTGGGGGAAATTAATTCTCAACCCCCATTATTCCCAACCAACCTCATTACCTGTTCAATTAAATTGAGTCTTATCCGTGGATATTTTTCCAACTCTCCAGGTTCGAAAATGGGTTCATACGAACCCGTTTCCAACCATTTTCGGGTTCATACGAACTCGTTTCGAGTTCATACGATCCCATTTTTTCAGTTTAATCGAACTAATCCCTGAGCACATACAATTTAACGGCTGTTTGATTAGTTCGACTGAGATATTTTCAGTTTAATCGAGCTAATCAAACAGCCGTTAAATTGTATGTGCTCTGGGATTAGTTCGATTAAACTGAAAAAATGGGATCGTATGAACTCGAAACGAGGTTCGTATGAACCCAAAATAAGTACCAGGCCTACGCACGTTTACGTAGTGTGTGAATCCAAGAATCAAGAAAGATCGATTCCGATGAAATCGGAAAACTTCTGTGAAAAAGAAAGTTGTTGATCACAACTTAAAGTCAGAAGAAGTAATGTCTATGCTTCGACTACAAATCGCAACACTCAGGCGGAAGAAAGTTGCTAACAGGCATCAATTGCCAGCGAAACATTCATCAAAAATATGTCGTCTTCTGCAACGGAGTGGACCTCCTTTGACCCGAGTACCGACCTCAGTTGGCAATTTCGGCCGTCGTTCCCCGCCCGGTGGCAGTCATCACAACCAAGGTCCTTCTAGCCTCAACAAACAAGGCATCTCGGTCTCTGATAGAGGCGACTACAGTGAAATTTTCGACTCGATACTATGGATACGCACTTTGCTTGTCATTAGAAGCGCCAGTTTTCGTGATTTAATAGGAAAAAAGTTTGGTCAAAAATTTTGCTTGTAGCCTCAACGAACATGGCATCTCGATCTCTGACGGAGGCGACTACTGTGGAGTTTTGTGCTCACTGCGCTTGTTCTTTCTGTCCATAGTCCATTTCGAAAAACATTCTTGTATTGCGAGCAACCACAGCACTACGTGTACTGTACATAGCAGCCAAAACTCTAACTAACAGTATCGTAAAGATAGGACGTGTTCATGATCAGAAATTAGCATCAAAATAATATTGTTTGATTAGCATGAAGTTAGCAAGAAATTTAAGCAATGGATTATACTCTTTTTTGAAAATGAATTACTTTACACATTTGGTATACGACGACTTTTGATTCCCAGTCATCTAGTAATACCGATTTCTGTCGTCATCGTCTGGGTATCCCCTATCGTTGTAGTCATTGTAGTAAGAGTCGTCACCACCATACCGATCATCATATCTGTCGTCGTCGTCATACCGGTCTCTGCCGCCGCCATATCCTCGGTCATTGTTATTGTTGTTGTTTTTCTTTCCGGCATTTCCCTTGAGCAACGGACCTATCACCGGCATTTGCTTCATGATCATCATCGCCATGGGAAACATGTTTCCAAACAAGTTGAGAAGACCAAAGACCTCCAGTATGATTCCGAAAATCGGCCAACCGATAAAGACCAGCGTGATCCCCGCAATCAAGCATCCGGTCGCCCGAGCTTTTTTGGGCTGCAAAAAGTATCCCATCGTCCTACCGGGCCCGAGTGTCATGGGAACTCCCACCACGAAAAACAGGTTGCCGAGTCGCATCAGCGTTTTGTTAAAGAACAAACTGGCCCCCAGGATTGTTAGTGCGCCACCAATACCGAGGAGGGGGAGTCCGATTTTTCGGTTTCCTCGTTTGATAACATCGGGCATGGAAAAGGATGAGGCAAATCTGCCTTTGTCATTCTGTCAAAAACGCAAGAGGGAATGAAAAAGAAAGAGATGAGAACCCGCGATTGAAAATAAAAAATGTAGAAAGCGTTCACCAATCAATGGATCAAAGATTTTCAACATGTGTCGATAGGATGGATTTCGTTTCCATTCCTTTCTCGTTTCACGCCATAGAGTATACTGTACATACCGAAGGACCTCGATCATCGTAGTAGTTATCCTCGTATCCTTGGTTACCATCGTTGTAATAATCATCATCGTTTCCACCATACCCTCGATCATCGTAGTAATTGTCGTAACCACCTCCACGGCAGAGTGTGGCAGCAACCACCAAGTTGGAAACGTGTGCTGCTAGAATCTGTGCCTCTCGTTCCTCCGAAAACGACGACGTGTCCAATGCTGAGACTGCTGGCTGCTGGGATGACAACGACGACACCACAGTACTCCTCTTTGGCACAAATGCTGCAGAATGTCGATGAGCGAATACCGAGGTCGACAAGGAGGAGAACAAGAAAGGTGCAGGAGCACTTCATGGTTCGGATCGTCATTGTTGTTTGCGGGCGTAGCATGTGGATCTCTTTCCTGATTCTGGAAGGATTTCTTTTCGATATCGTCACTATTGGTCACCGCACTTCGTTTCCAAGGGTTCCGAAAGCTTTCCTGGATCTACTCTCCGATAAGTCTTCGCAAGGCTTCCTCCAAGTATTGCATTCGGAAATGTTGAATTAGGCCAATTCAAATGAAATCAAAACTCAACACGCACAACAAGAATATGAATGATACGATTTTGAAATTTTGCTTTCCGAACGAGCCCGAAAATTGGAATTTTACACGTGTTCATTTTGGTTCCAATTGGGGAGTCGAGTGAGTCGATCAGATCGATGAAGTCAACAAAATTTTGATGGGACTGAACGAATGAATGAATGAATCTGTAAACGAAGAAACGTCAAAGGAGGAGTATGTTTGTTCGAAACTTGTTTCATGTTCCGTGTCATTAATTCTCATCTCAACACGCAGAAACGTTTGTTTTCGAATACACATACATCTCCACGATTACCACCTTCATGACAATCCCCTAAGCAACACTATCTACTTCATATTCTATACATCAATTTATTTTAATCAATTACCGCATAAATGATACGCTAGGAACTTGCGCAGATCATGGACGTTGGAAGTACTGACATCGCCGGAGGATCGACACGGGGAATGGGAACTGTTCGCCGCTGTCTCTGTCATTTTCTCGATGAAAACAAGGCCAACAACTACCATAGCGACGACGATATTGTCCTTCCCGGAGGAAAAGGAGATACAACCTTGCGGTGTTCTGCGTGTGTCCAGCATCTCCTCCGAATCTCCCTCCAACGCCATCGACAGGCACTGCAAGACCACGCGAATGCCAGAGAAGAATGTGCCCGCGAGCTGGGGAATCTCCCCAGAAATCGTATACCCGAACTCCAGGCAGAGTCACGGCGCCTGCGAGATAGATCCAATGCCCTTCGAAAGGAATGCGGAGAAATGGCGGTCAAGGTTGCACAAGCCGCCCTCGAAAACGATACGATACGAGAAACCATGGCCATGAATTCGTTGCCCGTGGAACGCCAGCGCCACGATCTGCAACGCCTCGAACAAAACTTGTTGGAAGGGAGCATGACGAGAGCCATCGATACAGCGACGAGGCAGGTGCGGTTTTCTGCGGTTTCAATGGGCCAGAAAGGTCTTTGCGATGCACCGGTTGCAAATCGATACGGAGGACATCAAGCTGACACCCCTGCAAAAACGAAGGCAGGAGAGTCAACCCGGCCAACAACTGCAGCGACGGGCGCGGGGGATTGCCAAAATCTCTGGCTTACCCCTACCCAACGCAGGTCCAGAGTTGTATGGGGTGTTGCCTCCCCGAGAATTGCAGAGCGCACTCCGAATCGTGGCCACGGTGACAAGCACGGTAGCCCGATGCCTCGGAATTGTTCTGCCCCATCGAATTCTCTTGACCTTTAACAACAGCACCTCGGCAGTGGGAGACATTACCGATACCGATTTCCTGACGAAGATTTGCAACAACGAAACTTTGCTCGAAAGGATCAAACTCCAACCGGCTTTCGAAACAACGCACCCAACTTTCATCAGGATACTTCTTTTTTCAATCGTTCTAGCCAACCCTGTCGGTGCCAACCACGGATATAGGTGCTAGTCGATTCAGCAGCGGCAACAACAACTGCTCCAATCATCGTCGGTGATATCGTCTTCCACGGCATCGCTTTATTCCATGATGGACTAAGTCGTACTTTTTACAATAAGGCAAAAAAAGGCTCTGGCAAAGGCGACCGGACAACAAACAACCAGTACCAGTAGCAGCAGTGGAAAGAATGCAACATTGCGATCTGGAATGTCAGCCAGCGGCAGTAGCAACAGCAAAACGATAGAGAGATCCTTTGACGCAACGATTGTCGCCCAGCGACTGAGTCATGCCACGGCGGCTATTTTGACAGACTGTTGATACCACGGCAGAAGCAACCACCAGCAACAATAGTGCATCTTCCAAGTTTGCCCTATCCTCCAAAGCAATGCACCAGGGAGATGATTTTGCCATTGCACTCCAGCTTTTGCAAAACGACGTGATTACGCTGTGTATACGTGCCGGAGTTCCAGTGTCCAAGCTGTGGCCAGCAGAAGCAATGCTGCTGAATTTGCACGAACTCGAAAAGTTTTGTCAACGACAGACATCTGTCGAGTTCTAACAACAAAAGTTGTACAACAATTTTTAATTTTCATGATTGAATGAAAATATTTCAAGATATTTTTATCACCAGTTATCTTCATCTTCTTCTATTTCTGTACTTCCGGAATTATTTGTTATTCCTCCTTGGTTCTGCCCCCATCCAAGGATCATTCCGTCAGCGCTACCCGATAGCAGCTTTCCGTCGGGATTCATTGCCACCATACTCGTAATATTTGTCAGATGCCCCTTGAGAGTTTGCTTAGGCATACCACCCTCAGTGGAAAATCCGTGTATGACGCCCTTGCGACTCACCCAAATCGTGCTGCTGTGGTTTGTGCTGTCGGTGTATCCAGATCCTTCCGCAATGAGGGCTGTTCGCCGTTGTTTCGGCGATCCTGCCGATAAATTCCCGGGAGCTACAAACTTGCTGGGCAACAGGCATCCACTCCGCAAATCCCACAGCAAGAGCTTCACCAGTCTAGCCCACTAACACTGCAGAGATAATGTCCGCTGCTAAAAAACGCAAGCCCGGACTACGTGACCAGCAGCGATGAGATTTGCACACTTGGTGCTGTATGCCAGTCGTAATTGTTTGGAGCTACCTCTGTTGTTTCAGTGCCGTCGCTGCTTTTTGTGAGATCTGCCATTGATTAGTCTGTTTCGCGACACTTTTGATTCTCGGCGCAAGTGTGAATAATCCGAGGAATAGCCCACTTTGATTGACTTGGATGACGATGTCTGCTCTCGATCCAATACCGTAACACACGCGCGACTTCCCGATTTGCGAATATCCCATATCCGTACGGTGGAATCACGAGATCCCGATGCTACAATGTTAGGATTGTTCCTCGACCACTTGATACTCGAAATCCCACCGTGACCCACCAATTGGTGCGAAGATGCTCCGGATCGAATGTCCACCAATTTGATTTCCGACTCGAACCACGACCCAACTGCCATTAGAGAATGATCTCCACCCGTCCGAAGATGTGCCGAAAGCCAAGTAGCAGAATCATTGAGAAAGGGTTGCACTCTCAAGACGGGTTTCATTCTGTGCGTGTCCCAAACCAATATGTTTCCATCACTCGCGGCTGAGAAGAAGACACCAGCATCGGTTGGATACCACTGGGTATACGTGATAGAAGACGAATGTCCCGCAGGAAGCTTGAGGACATCGGTCTCGGCAGGAACCTTGAGAGATTTTGCCACAGGTTCATAGGAAGGCCCTTCATTGTTGTGGTTGTCGAGTTTTCTCCTCCCCCATTGAGATAAGTCGTAAATGGAAACGGTGGCATCCGCAGAACCCGCCAAAAGAAATCTCCCTGTCGGGTCTATGGATAGACTCGATATAGCTTTTTCGGATGAGGGGAAACAATATCGGGATCCTGCAAGAGCTGTTTGACATTGAAATACCGCGAAATCCCTCGTTCGAATTTATCTCTTCCACACAATCCATACTCCCTGGCAATGGAATTGTAGAATATGGACCTTCTCTTTTTTGGAATTCTATCGAGTGCTGTCATCTCATTTGATTCGGAGTATGTATCCTTGACGATTGAATTCTTCCAATACTGCTAGTCCTATTCCTAGCCATCAGTCTACCCAGCAACTCGTCAGGTACTTGGCTTTCGTGTCTTCGAGGATTCTCTTTCTGTCGCCTATTCATCGGCTAGAGTCTTCCTGTTCACAAACTGGAGCCACAACAACAGCATCGCCGTTCTACTTTTTGAAACCTGATCTACCATCATTCCTTCGATTTCAATTGTTCTTGTGATCCATAATTTGAGAGAGGGTCCGATGATTTGAATCGGATGAATCAATCTATCGTTGTATCGGAAAACAAAGAGACTGAAACAGTCACAATCCAAAAAAAAATGAAGCAACTGCTAGAGAATGTTTGGTCGCAAATACGTCGGCCGAGCCCCACTTTCTAAGAAATTTTAAACAACTTCTTGTTCTATGCCGACGGCGAAAGAGTGCCAAAACGGAAAAACAATGAAAGGCCCGATCCATATATCAGAAGAAGCTGCAGGCATACCATATATTGAGCCTCTTTCGAAAGAAGAGCATTGTGTTGGTCATCTCCTGACGAGTATTGTAGCTATTGTTTGCTATCATCAAAACCCTGAACTATCGCAACAAAAAGTTGCAATGAGAATACACTGATCACAATGACGCAGAAAGTAGAGGAAACGATCGAAAGAAAATATTCGTTTGGTGGGAAGACTCCGTCTGGACTCCAGCATTCGTGGCGATTGTGGCGATATTGTTGCTGCCGTTATGGATGGTACCCGCTTCTAGTGGCTCCCATTGTCACGGTTGGGTGCTTGCTCTCTTTGTATTCTGCTGCTGGATGTGACTTTATCCGTGTGGACGTTGGATTCACCCCGGCGAACGAGGGATTGGAACAACAGCGAACTGGAATTGGGCCTGTTTCTATATCAAAGCGGGGAAGCAGACACCAACAAATATCGTGCTGCCTTTTTAGGACGGGTGCCGATCCTACACGGATGAATTTGTCACTGATTTTGTGGAGAACGACAGAACGTGGAGGGTGGCGCAAGTCATGGCATACGTGTCTGCCGGAGGGAGCATTAGTGGCAACGGTAGGTGATATGTTCATGCATTGCAATACGTTTTCGATTGCGTCTTGCAATTCCATCAAGTTTCTCACTCTGTTATGAACTTCTTATCTCAATTTCCAATTCGTTAAAGATATCGACATGGCTCTTTGTTGTTTCGCCGCTTCCTGCGCGTTTCTTCTGGCCAGTGGTTGTCCTTCCTTCAATGGTTGCATCCGTTTTGGCCGAAGCGTCTAAATTTTTGTTTTTCGATACTGCCATTTGTCGGAAAGCCGTGTGGTTCCCACCCGGAACAGAATCATTGCCTCGAACAGCAGACTTGTTCTCTTGGTGCCGACCGCCATTTGCGGAATTGCGAGTGGTATTATATTTCTAATTTGTCTGATACTCGTCTGCCTGAAAGCCCCGAGTCGTACGAGACCTTGAACCAAATTACGGGCTAGATGTGGAGAATGGTAATATTGAGACGGGACGACTGACGAAAAGATTCACAAAACATTCTTCGTTTGATTCGGAAAGCGACAGTGTTCCACACGCACAAATCAATCGACCACCCATTCGTCCAACGGATTTTGTTCCTGGCGATGATGACGGTGAATCGGGTGTTACGAGTTTGAATTCACGAGGGTATGAATCTGGATACGAATCAGTCTGTCATGGCAAAAAGTGTGCAAAAACGTCACGACGACGATGATCTTGTATCAGAACAACAGTCGACGGCAACCATTCAAACGGGAGATGGTTCCATTAACTGGCAAGCATGACCCACTCAAACTACCAGCGACGGATGTTACTAATCATAAGGAATCAGAGTGGGGGCAACCCTTACATAGTATCACGAAGCCGATTAGAGACGGTGGAGAGAATGGAGAAGAATGCCAACAACATATCGCACGACTCGGCACAGATGATCGACGAGTTCTTGAACGATCTCAACGAATCATTTCAGCCGGAGTAGTTAAAATGAAAAATCCAAAAAGGTAGCGAACGATCGCACCTTGCATAATATCTATCATTCCTGTTGCATTAGTTAAATACGTACAAGTAGTATCATTTTAAGGCTTTTGAAGCTATATGAATTCTTATCGACAAAAAATTGATTTCGGATAACAAATAGAGAACAAACAGGCAACTCTCAATCCTTTTTCTTGTATTTTCGTTTCGAAAACTGCCATGAACAGAGCAATGAGACCATATCCGTACACCTGCAAGCAAGCTAATCCAAATCGGCTGCTTTGTGTATCACACTTTTCTCCCATGAACAAGACGGCAGCACTGTAAAAAATTCCGGTAAAGAATTGCCCAATTTGTGCCGAGGTGAGGTATTTCGCCTGCTTGATCTGGGTCGAGGGTGATAGGGTTTTGATCAAAAAGTACGTGTACATGAGAGTGTGGATGATCGAATTCAGCAGAACCACGGCCACCAGCCAGGAACTCTGGCTGAGGGTTCCGACCCACATGCAGAAAGCTATTCCGGTATGATGGTAAACCTGCAAAAAGCTCGGGTCTTTGCCCTTGAACACCAAGATCCATGTATCCACAAACTCCCAGTATTTGCTAATGTAGAAAATAAAGGTCCATGCACCAAATCCCGCTTCCCCCCAGAGGGTACCGTTTGGATCGCAATACGTGTCAAAAGCACCATACCTGTTTTGATGACATTTTGTGAAGGACAGGGAGTAAAAAATCAAGAGATTAGTTCGAGTGGTTGGAAATACCAATACAATGCAACATGCTTGTGCTTCGTCTTACAGTTTTATAATGGCCTATGACAATGGGCCAAGTGTTCGCTGCAACCGCGAGGGAGAAGACAGGCCAACAAGAAGTTGTGAATGGCTATCGAATATTTGAACCAGGCGGCTTTGGGATCGATCATCTTTGCGATCGCAATAAACATTGGCTTGGACACCAGATAAAATACCAGAAGGACCGCCACTGTCTCGGGTTTGAGAAGAAACTGCCAAGATTGGATCGGCAGGGATACGATCGTACGGAAAGTCGCTGAAGAGGTGACTGAATTTGGTTGCCAGGGGCAAGCCATCGATGCTCTCCGGCAACTCGGGACGCCAGATTTCAAACATGGTTGGTAGTTTTTCTGTGATTTATCTGTTGCTCTTGGCTTTTGGAAGAATTGGATCGTCAACAGTAGGATTGTGGCCAATGTATCTTGACTCGAATCAATGCCGACCGATAAAGAAGAAGTACGCTACTCTATCGAAAACAGTGATGGACAAAAACGCACGAGTATTCATCAGCTATCATGGATCACGACACAAAAAGTAGGCAACGCGGGAAGGTCTTGCGTAGGACGATGAGCGGAAGATTCTTTGAGTCTTTCCAAGAATGAGTTGCCTCCATCGTCTGTCAGTCAACAATTTTAAAGCGCGCAGGCCCAGCAATCTCGGAATCTCACCAATTACACCGTAATAGAAGTAGAATGGAAGCCATGTCCAAAAAAAGCTCCCTCCTCTCTCCACCCGCTGGGTTCAACAAGATAAAAAAAATTCTTGGTGTTCACAATTCGTCTTGCAGAAAAGCAAGTGTGGAGTTGTTGCGATTCTGTCGATAACCACCATTCGATTTATCCATTCTCCTTCTCGATCATTGCGCGGTTGAAAAGTCATTCGAGAAAGAAACAGTAACCATGGCGAGCGACGAGGGTGGAGACGCTGCTTCCGAGCCTGCGTTCGTCGTCGAGGATATGCTATCCGAATTGATGGCTGCACTTGCGACGGGCGCACGAGCTGTTCAGGGATTGCCAATGGGAGATGATTTTGAGTATCAATCTTCCTTTCCGGAATTCCAGCTATTGCTGGAAGATTCACAAGAATCGCTCTTGGAAGTCTTGCGAATTACATTGGACGATGCAATGTCGTCGTTGAATCACCATGATTACAATCCAATCGATTTCGAAAACCTCGAAGATCCTCTTCTTTGGGAAACATGCAAGGACATCTACGATGCCCTTGTAGAACAAGCGGAACTCTCGACCTCGGACGAATCTGGTTCGTTGTCGTCGCAACGGGGGGATCTCGCTCGGGGATTGAAAAGCCGTGCCCAAAACTCTTTTGGAAGGCTTCTGGACGGGATTGTGGACATGGAAAAACCTCAGACAGTTTATAAGTTTGGTCCTAATAATCTAACCAAGTCCAACGACGATGAGGACGACGATGCCGAAATGAGCGACGCATCTCCCACTTCAACCGGACACAACAACGGACGTACTGAAGTTTTTGTGCCACCATTTTTGAAAAAGAAGTACCATTTCAAAGAGCCTTTGTTGGGATTGGATGATCCGGAGTGGCGACAAGAAGGCCATGGAGTTGAATCGAAACTTGGTGAAATGAAGCCAGTACGTGTCTCGCCAAATGTAGTTGGTCCATCCCACCACTATCGACACCCGTATCAAGTGGAATTGCAATCTATTGACTATCCCGAATGGCAGTTGGAGGTATCGTCCTCAAAGCCACCCAAAATCCCAAAGACAGATGCTCCTCTCATTGAAAATAGCACGTTGATTGATACTCCGGAAACTCTTGCAGAACTCAAGAGCCTCCTTGAGAGCGGAGAACCGGACGTGCGAGAGATTGCTATTGACCTGGAGGCTCATTCCTACCGAAGTTTCTCCGGCATGATTTGCTTGATCCAGATAAGCACAAAGGGCGGCAAGGACTTTTTGATTGACCCTTTTCCCATTTGGGATCTCATCCACGACGCGTTAGCTCCAACCCTTGCAAATCCGAATATCGTAAAAGTTTTCCACGGAGCCGACTCGGATGTTGCATGGCTCCAGCGGGATTTCGGAATTTACGTCGTGAACCTCTTTGACACTGGACGCGCTGCCCGTGCCTTGAGGTTTCCTTCGGCAGGATTTGCGTATTTGCTGGAATACTATGTGGAGGGTGTCAAAACCGACAAGTCGCATCAGTTGTCCGATTGGAGGCAGCGTCCACTCCCAGCTGTCATGAAGGAATACGCAATCATGGATACACACTACTTGCTGGACATTTACAATGCCATGAAGTACGACCTGACTCAGAAAAAAGAAACATCTCTTGAAAATGCGTTGGAGGAATCCCGTAAGGTCTGTACGATTCGATACACACCCGAAGTCTTCCGGCCGGAAGGTTATCGTGCGCTCACACAGCGCAGAGGTCACAAGACGCAACTCAATGCCCGGCAAGAAGAGGTTCTTTCGGAATTGTGGGATTGGAGAGACCAAGTGGCACGGCAATGTGACGAATCGATCATGTATGTTTGCAACAATACGCAACTGATGCGCTTGGCCATGGCTTGCCCTGTCAGCCTGGCAACTTTGCAAGGATTGTTGCAACCCATGCCACCTTTACTCATTCAAAGTTCCAAGGAAGTTTTGGGAATTATTCAAAGATGCTTGCAGTCTCACCAACACAAGACACCGTCATCGAAAGCGTATTTTAAACCGGCGAATCCCGATGATGACGAAGCTGAAGAAAACGAAACTCCTCGCCGTCCGTCTCGATCATTGATGAGCCCAGTTCTAGGAACAGAGGCTTTGTACCGGGAGGCTGGGTGGATTTCGCCAACTCAAATGGAGGGAGATGACGATACTGTTGAGGATATAATCACTTCTGCTACTGATAATGATAGCGAAGCTGATGGAGAAGAGCAAACTGGTAAAGACAAGACCAAGAGAAAGCCAAACAGGGGTTTGGCAGTTCATGAAGCCAACAATAAATTTCAGTCGAGACAGTACAGTATTCACAGTATGCAAATGGGGAGCGATGCTGGATCTACGGATGTCTCGTCGAAAAAGAAGGGGGAACTTATCGATGGTTTTGGGTCTGCCCGGGTGGCTCATATTTCTCCGGAAGAAATGGAAGACGCAGTTGAAGCAGCGAAGAGCAGTGCTGCTCAAATAAGATCAGCGCAAGAAAGCTGCGATATCATTGGACTTATTTCGTCAAGTGCAATGCTTCGCGAGGGGGGAGATGATAGCGGTGATCTCGTCGGAAACGATGAAGATGAAGAACGAGAAAAGGGCAAGACCAACGAGCAAGAAGAATTCGTGATTCCACGATCGATGAGAGAAATTTATCAGATTTCTAATCGTAATCGTCGGAAACAAGAAGTCTGCCAGCCCTCTTCCCCAAGAACAGAACGAAGAAGAATTGAAAGAATTGGAGAGGGCAGAATCGATTCTCAAATCTCGTTCTTCGGAGGGGAAGAAGTACATAGATTTGATTCCTAACAGTCCCAAACGACAAAGAACGAAATCCACGGGTGCGGCTTCGTTGTCTTCGTCGGAAGACCCTGCTGGGCACGACTCTGGAAGCTTAACCAGGGAAGATGATATTGCGCTTATGCAGGAGGTTGGTTGGATCGAAGGGAAGGAAGAAATCGATAGCATGATGAAGCAAAGACACGACAACGAGAGAGAAGACGACGACGAAAGCGAAGACGGTGCCAAACGGGGAGAAACACCAAAGTCTTTCGATTATTCCAGTATCGGTGCTATTGGCGCATTCAATCCAACACCATCGGCAAATCCATTCTTTTCCGGAGCCGCGTTATCTGGCGGTCATCTCAGCCAACAAGCGAACAAGGTGGAGAAAAAGAAATCATCTGCGGTTGCTCGAGGAGGGAAACAGGGCCGACGACAAGTGGAGCGCCCTGACAAACGCGGAAGTCGATCGCAAGCCTACAAGAAGGGTTGAAATAGAAAATGATAGATATTATACTTTTGAGTCAAAGTTGTAGTATTCGATTTAGCAAGTTTACGAAATCTTCACAGAAATTATTTTGATGGGATTCACTGGTTGCTCAACGTCTATTTCAACACCTTCTATTTTCTTCACAATATCGTAGCCTTCGATTATTTTGCCAAACACGGGATGAGCACTCTCCGATTCCCCATTCCACCAGTCGAGGTGCTTATTGTCTTTAACGTTAACGAAAATCTGGCTACCACCCTGAATCGGGATACCCTGAATTCGCCATGCTCAATGTTCCTTCCAAGTTTGAAATGCCTTTTCACCAATTCAGTCTTCGATATTTCCGTCCTCGTCTCGCGTGTGTTCCTTCCCTTCGCACTGACTTGAACGGTTGTGTCTGGTGGTCCAGATCCCTTGCCCGCATCTTCGTCAAGAGTTCCGTAATAGACATGGGGATTCAGCGCAAACGGGCATCCGAATTGGATACAGTAGTTTGGTGCAATTCTATGGACATAAAGTCCATCGTAAAACTTTTGCTCAATCAAATCAATAAAGTTGCCACTGGAAAGCAAACGAAGATGGTGAGACCGACGCGTCGTCAGATTCCGAGCATAATTTACGGTGCCAAAGATACTCACCATGTAATTGGCATCTTCTCGGTGAAAAGCTCCGCAGTAAAATTGCCTTCCGTCGTTTCAAATAAAACCTTAGTAACCATTGTGATTTGATTGAATGTTAGAATTTATGCTTCGATATAGATTGCTGTGAATGGGAGTGGTTAACAGCCAAAATGTGAAGCCAGTGCCACCATAAGGTACTTTCGAGCTTTTTGGGAGGTATGATGAGAACGATAAACAACTTCGAAAATCCAGCCTTCTTTTTGCTATAGATTCGCGGATTTCGGAGAAGGGCAATAATCGAATAATGACCGAGAAGACCGGTTGGAGTATCAAAAAGCCACTATCGTGATATCGGTAGACGTCTCAATAGTCGTATTTTCTACTCGATCTAGTTTTCGAGCCATCAGCTGACTACTATTACTTGAAAGCCCCCTCAGATCGAAGTCACAGTGATACTTCCTGTGGTGCAGTAACTGCTGTTGCTGCTGTTTCTTCTGCAACTCGATTCAAAAGACAAGCCTCGTACCAGAGGACGAAAGCTCTAATATTCTAAAACACTATATTTTATTGTGCTCCATATAATGATAGCGGGGAATCGGTCAAAAGAAGTTCGTGACACCATTGTTTCGAGTTTGTATAAACTTGACAATAAACAGTGCCGTGACTCGCAAAATGCTGATTGACTTCACAAAGTTGCTGTGGTTTCTCCCGTCTCACTTCGCAATCGCTTTCGTACATTTGAGGTTTCGTAAAACATCTTCATGGGTGCTCGTTTTTGTTTATAATAGCAAAGCTGAAGTAACGAAAACGTCAAATGAAACCCACCCGCTTTGCTCCTAATAGTGACCCTTCTACGCGGACCAACTCGTCGAAATGTTCAAAACTTGATCCAGTATTGGATAGAGTGGTACCTCCTGCTAAGAATCAAAATGCTGCTCGCGATGTTTCGCTTGTTATTGATGCAGTTTTCGATGCCTTCGATGCTCTCGATGCTTTCGATGCTACAGATCTGGTTGATCCGCTTTTAGTCGCTCCCTTTTTCGTTGTTGTTTTGATTACTGAGCGTTTCGATCCAGGCGACAAACTTCCATTTGTCCCTCTTGTATCAACAGTAATTTCATCTGAATTGCGGTCGCTGTTTAATGAGCCTTGCGAGTTGATTCGTTTCATATTGAAACTCGACACAGAGCCTGCCCTCCTATGTGAACCTCGTGATCCACTACCTATTGAGGATTGAGAACTCATTCGTTTCCGAATCCTAGTTATTGGGTTGCGAGATTTTGTTTCGTCATATTCCGTCCGCAGTTTATTTAGTGTTGAGAAAAAGAAAGCAGCTTGGTCACAAGCCTTGTTCACTTTCGTCTCAGCATCTATCTTTTTGTTTGCAAGATTTGCGCCTAATATTTGGGGTATTATCGTAGCAATCGTACTCGCTAGTACTTCCGGGACTATTCGACAATTGAGACGACGTGTGAGATTTGATCAGCATCCAATTCGAGTAGACAGAAAATAATCACGATCCTTAGGGTCAAAGCACAATAAGTTACTTACGATATTCTTCTTCGAAATACCTTCTATTCGAAGCACCAATACAACAAAAGAAACACGAAAGGCCCGCTTCCTGCAAATGCCGATACCATAGCGAGAGGATTGACGTATATTATTCGAAGTTCCATTACGGCATACCGATTTTCATGAAACACAAATTCCATCCTCGAAAATATGCCTTTCTTTTTCATCTCTTCTGGTAACCGCGTACATATTTCGTCTCCCAAAGCCTGTGTGACATACTTTGGGTTTGCCAATTCGCCGGCAGTTACAGCCGCTTTAGCGACCATAGAATTCGGAATTCCTTTTGCTTTTTCGAGTTTCTTCGTCACATGTTTTTTCACTGCTTCCGAAACGCTGCGAACTAAAAGAGAAAAGACAGGAACGCACGTGAGCATATCGCCGTCTCAAGGAGAGGATGGGACGGAGTCCGACTGCCCGCGACACTGAGCACTACATACCGATTAGGTTTACATATAATACATTTCCTTTGGCGGTCATATTTTTGGGTTGTTGTTGCGTCTTCGACTATATAATGTACCATGGGATGGTCCTTATTATAGACCAGCTTTCTACCAAAGGTTGTCGATGTTGTTCTAGTATAAGAGAGATTGCAAGTTGAACATCTGCGCCGATTGAAGACACTCCGATCCCTGCTCTGGTGGTATGTTTGTCGTCGCTTCTGATCGTGTGCTGGCATGTGATTTTGATCTTTCTTACAAATTGTTTTCATTTTGGGTGCGCCAAAGTTGAAAAATATTCTCCAACGTTCGGGATGCGCGCCAGCCGGCACAATGTACGTGACAGAAACAGGCTTAAGTATCATGCATACCGCGGGTAACCGTGACAGAAAAACAACAAATCGTAAAAATGAGTGGCCCTTGAATATGTCTGAAACGGGTGTCCAAACGCTTTTTCTTGAATCTGTGAACACTTATTTGCTACAAGTCGTTGAATCAGGAACAATTATTGAGGCGGATGATTTTCAGTCTTATTCTTTCATCGCGATACTTGAATCTGGAACAATTATTGAGGCGGATGATTTAAGTCGTGGTTTTTCATCACGATACGGAACCTCTAGTCCCAGGGGTCAGTGTTTGGCCACAACTAGTCCTAATCCTACTTTTTAGATGAATGGGGTGTCAAGCTAAAATTTATAAAATATAGTTCGTTGTCTGTTATGTTAACGTAACCAAGGATCATGAATCATAATCAGAGACAGGTTTCGATTTCTAATAATATGCATGCTGGTCGAGAGAGTTGTTGTATCCGTTGCATAGTAGCTTTGCCGAACGAGTGGCATTTCGTCTATCGGTACCACGATTTAAGCCGCATTCCAGAGCCCCGAGTCAACACACCGCTTCATGTGGTATTCGGCATCTTTGACATCCATTTCCATCAATGCTTTTCTTAGCTGATCTGTATCCCGGCTTTCAAAGGCCTCCTGCATCGATCGTGGCAATGATTCAATGACCTCGAGAGGGTCCAAACCGCCAGGACCCAATCGTTCCTCTTTGGGAATTTCCGACAAATCAACTCCTTCCTTCTTGACGGTGCTTCCACTCTCCTCTTCCGCCCGTGCGGCATCGATTTCTTTGCGTTTGACGACAGCTCGTTTCTGGATTTTTTCCACAAAAACCTTGACGCCAGACAAGAATCCTTCCAAAAACTCGCGTTGTTCCAATCGAGTGAAAAAGGGCATGATTGCGTTTCCGGGGTGCGTCTGCCACGATTGTGCCAGCTCGGCAATGTTGGTGACGATTTGCGATTGCTTTCGCTCGCTGCCTCATCTCATCGTGCTTGCCGTTCATTTCGTCCTCAAGAGTGGCCAACAGCAGGTAGTTCGCAGCGTGCTCTTGCAACAAGACCGTTCCGTGTTTCAACAAAAAGTCTTTGGACTGATCAAACGACTTGATAAACATAAATTCTTCGCACAAATCGGAATATCGCTCGGTGAATTCGTGGTATGTATACAAGAAATCCGGATCGGAATCGACTTCAGTGGGATCGGTGGTAGGTTTCTTTGGCGCTGCTGCCGTCGCTGTCGGAGGTGGTTTGGCTGGGCCAGCGGGTGTTGCTTTTTTGGCGGGTGCTGCAGCCTTCTTCTTTGGGCTTTCTTTCTCCTTTTTCTCGGCTTCCTTTCGCGCCTTTTCGAATTCTTTTTTGGCTGACTCCCCGGTGACCGTAGATTGAGCATGCCCCGTGCTCGTATAGTTTGCCTTGGCGGCATTTTTGTTTACCATGGTGCGCTCCTCCTTGACTTCGAACATGTTGTCTACATTCCATTTCTTATTCTTTTCATACTCATCCAAGGTAGCTTGGCGTTGTGCATTCGCCGATCGAAGTTCCTCCATTTCAATCTTGATCGCTTCCGTATCGTCCAAATCGTCGTCGTCATCGCTGTCGCTATCGTCTTCCTTGCGCTTTTGGATTTTCTTGAGATCTCGTTCGAGCATTCTGATGCGATGGTTCGCCTTGTCCATCTATCGAAGGATATAGGATAGGTAATTCGAGGCAATAACGTTCCAGAGAGAGCGCGAAGGGGTGAGATGTGATTGTCATTTGTGGTTAGCATTGGCGAATACGATTGAAAGAGTGACAAATTATGTTGTATGCAGATCGATTCAAATCAAGTTCCTCCAAAGGGAAGTATGACAAGAGAACAATATACATACCTCGCTTTTGATTCGCTTCTTATCCTTCTCTTCGTGTTCTTCTCGTTCCACTCTCGATCGATGCTTCATGCGAAACCAAGACTCTTTGTCGATGTTGGGGTGGACATCCTCTTCGTCATCGCTGAGTTCGATGTTGTCCCACTTGGAATAATCAAAAGGTTTCGACATATTTGTTTCTTCTTGTAGCTCTTTCTGTAACTCTTCAGCTTTCTAGGGAGTTCTTCAAGTACGTAGTCTCCAAAGTTAGGTTTTGGTTTATGTCCGCAATTGCAATATTTCCACCATTGTTGCTCATTTTTCGTCTCGACTTTCGATTGGATTCTCCAAATTCTCGCTTGGTCTTCTCATCGTAGGATTGTACGTACTGGGGTAGTAGTACACAGGTATTGCTTCGGTTCATACGAAGCCGTTTTGGGTTCATACGAACCCATTTTTGAATTGAATCGAACTAATCCTGTAGCACATACAATTTGACGGCTGTTTGATTAGTTCGACTGACGTATTTTCAGTTTAATCGAGCTAATCAAACAGCCGTTAAATTTGGTATGTGCTATAGGATTAGTTCGATTAAAAAATATTCGGTTCATACGAAGCCGTTTTTGGTTCATATGAACCCGTTTTTGAAAATTGAATCGAACTAATCGTGGAGCACATACAATTTAACGTCTGTTTGAATAGCTCGATTAAAAGAAAAATACGTCAGTCGAACTAATCAAACAGCCGTTAAATTGTATGTGCTACAGGATTAGTTCGATTAAAAAATATTCGGTTCATACGAAGACGTTTTTGGTTCATACGAACCCGTTTTTTTAATTTTGAATCGAACTAATCGTGGAGCACATACAATTTAACGTCTTTTTGATTAGCTCGATTAAACTGAAAATACGTGAGTCGAACTAATCAAACAGCCGTTAAATTGTATGTGGTAAAGGATTAGTTCGATTAAAATTCTTTCACAAATTATGGGAATGGACAAGAAGTTGTTTCACATCACTATTTTTTGAAATCGGGAGGTGAATGATCCACAATGGTGCCAGATTACACTGGTAGCCAATTTTAATCCACACCTGCGTCTGATTTTGTAGCACTCTAAAGCGCTAACAAAATGACAATCAGCGAAGAAACATTCCTAGCGTCGCTGAAACGAATAGATCGCCGATATGGCGCTGCAAGTCGCAAGAGTGCAAACGGGCGACGGCCGAGGCAACCCCCTGACGAAGCAAGCTACACGGTGGGCAAGAGCTTGGCTCGGTCTTTTTTGGATCTATCGTCGTCGTCCACATCAATATCGAAGCAAGTACAGGAAGAAACCTTCACCTTTTTGGCCGACAGAGAGACAAACCCCGCCGTCTGCCAAGGATTTTTCGATGCTCTTTCCAAGAGCGATGGTTTGGATTTGGAGGACTTGATTGCGTCCTGTATCCTGTTTACGGAACAGATCGAACTACAAGAACAAAGTGACTACGATGGTGACGACGATGATGAGTGTGGAGCGGTTTTTGGTCCGTTGACGTGCATGATTCGGGCCTATGCCCATCGTGTTCGTTTCCGATACGAACGCGAATCATTTGAGACGGATGCATCGACGACAGAAACCATAGCGAGAACCTACTCGAAACTTGAAACACAGGCAGGACGCTTGGCAATGTTGCGAGAATTCACGGGATGTAGCCTTTGCGAAACCCAAACAACAACATGAAACGTCGCCTTCCGATGCTAGGCTATACAGTCGAATACTAAATCCACTTTTGGCGTGCAGTGTCATTTCGCCCAATTCCAGTGGCGGTGATTCGTCATCGATCGAATCCATGCTGTCTATGGAGGGCATCTGGAGACAGGTGGATGTTCTTATCGAAGATGCGTCTACCGGCGAGGATAATGCGCAGCTGCATTTGGTGCTGGATGTCGTCACTTGGTTGACAGGCATGTTGGATCTGTATCTGTTGTCCATCGCCTCGCAAAAGAAGCGTCAACAAAAGATTACGGGCAAGGAACTCGCACACAGATGGTTGGTTTTTGTCTTGGACGTGGGATTGTTTGTTGCCCAGTCATTCGAAGATGAACACCACAAAGAAAAGCGAGAAAAAGTAATGGAGTGGTACGAGGGGATTTTGTCGACAACTTTGTTGCGATGGTTTTCCATCGTGCCATCATATCGAGTACACATGGGAGCGTTCTGGAAGTCGCTCCTACAGCTAATGGAAATATATGCCTCGCAAAATGCGTTGAGCCTCGAATCTGTTTTGAAACTATCGACCATGACGCTGTGCCACCCCATCAAGGAAGATGTCAGAGAGGCATTGGGTGTCATGGCAATGGCGGCAGAACAAACGCAACGACTTCATCCCATCACTATTTCGATGATGAAAGGCTTAGGATCCATTTCACTCCAGAGATCCGGTTTGTGCAGCAAGCTCAAAACATCTGTTACAAGTGTTGATGCGAACCAAACCATTGAGCAGCAAAGTTGTGTCTTCCAAGAGATTGGAACCCCTCCGAAATATGATTCAACTTTTCGAAGACATCGATTCTATCGACAAAATAATGTCTTATTTTGCCTCGGAGCACAACTTGTTCGATGATGACCACACGATTTCAGCTATTCAGCAATCAGCGTCGCTGCTATTATTTGGAATCGGACTGTTAGAGAATTGCGACGTAACCCAACGGAAGGCCATCTATGCGTTTCTGGATAAGCTATTGCTGCCCTACCCTCATTTAGGAATATCGTTGCTGCCCGTCATCGTCGATTCAATCAATTCATGTGTTGTCCGAGGAGACGGTGACCGCATGATGGAACAAATCGAATTTCTCGCCGAGGTTTTGGTTCGGGATCCACAGTGTGCACGTGAGATCTGGAACCTCTTGGGGAACGAGTTCATGCAAGACACGGTTCCAGTGACAATTCGAGCTTCCATTGTTCGTCTCTTTCCAAAGATTTGCCGAGCAAACAAACGATTGTACAAAAGGGTCATCGAAGCGATGGGAAATGCATTGGTGAGTGGCAACGAGAGAGGTGACAATGCCGAAATTGATTTCGAGTTGCGACTTGCAGTCGCTGCAACAACTGCGGACTTGGCTCGGGAAAACTTCGTTCGTGATCCGACGGACGTGATCAGCTGGCTGCAGGACTTTATCACGGATACTGGCTGGGTGCGACCGATATCAACCCTTCATCAATTTGAAGCAGAGCATACAAAAGAGGCAATGGCACATTATTCTATTTTGGCACTGAACTCTTTGGTGGTGGCAGGCGAACTAGATTTCAAGTTGGTCTTGGTTGTTTTTGGCAAGAAACTCTGTGATATTCATAATGTGGAAGAGGTATCTAGGCTACCACCTCTTGTTTTAGAATCTGTAATAAAGCTATTGGGTGCTGGTGAGTGTGAAGAAGATAATGACAGTAGCGACGAAGACGATGATAGGCTGAAGGCAGTTGGCGTATCTCCTCAAGTCTCAAGGTCGGTTGAAACTTTGATCAATTTATGGAGTCACGATTGTCTAAGGCCAGAAGATTTCGCAGATCCTACTACGAAAGCCATAATTTTCCGGTGTAAGAGCAATATACTGACATCGCTCACAAACTACTCGTTCGAGGCTTTGGGTGTAGACGACGAGGGCATTCAATCGGCATGTACTGCGGCTAGTAGCGAGGCAGTTGACAAACCTCGCGCTCTTGCAGAATCTGGGATCCGATATAATGCGTTGAAGTCCATCATCAGCGATGGGATTGAGGTTTCAAACATGATAAACGAACGTGACGCCCATACTAAGCATCAATTTCAAGCAGAATTGAATGACGGAATTTCTCAAGGATTCTCTAATTCACTCACTGAATTCATAAGCAAAATTGTTGAGCTGGAAGAAGAGACTTTGGGCTCGTCCTTGTGGCAGAAACGACAGAGTTCGGGTTCAAGACGAAGAAATACAAAGCCGCCGAAAAACGAAGATGCCCAAAGACCTAATCTTTCGAAACAACTCCCATCGCCAAAGAGTGTGAAGGATGCCTATGTTGATAATCGAGATCAAGCAACTTCCATTGGTGCTTTGATGTCTTTCGAGGGCGATTCCACACACCTACTCGATGATTTGATCACAGACGCCACGAAGAACCTTTCCGATGATTTGGTTCAAATTATGTATGTTCAATCATTTTTGAATGCTGCACGAAGCGTTCTCCGAGCGATTGTCGCTTCTGGATCAATTACGGAATCTCTCGAAAAACTGTTGAATCGAATGCAAGATCGCTATTTGGATAGTCCAGATTCAACGTTCATGCTTGTAGCGTGTATTGGGGCTTTGATACCAACAATTCTTGGTCCCCATGGTGACTATTCATCGTACATTAAAGATATTTCCAACGACGTATGGGAAGCGTACCATGATCGTACCTTCGAGTACTCTGATGTTGGAAAGCTTTGCCTTGGTCTTTTGGGTTTATGCAATCTGTCCCTCAGCAACTCTGTCCGGGCAATTGAGATTGTCGACTGCCTGGAGAAAACGACAGCCGGCTATGGTGGCTCACCAAGTTCCAGCGCATATTATGCACTTTCCGTAATAGCTCAAAAATGCGCTATTGCCGGCGATGCCAAAACAATCGAAGTGGAGGGAAGCAACGAGTTGATTCAACTGAACGGAAGAATAGTTATTTTTCTTTTGAACGAGTTGGCTAAATGCACAAAGGGGGCACAGGAATACATTGCCGCTCTGGCAAACTCCGTAAAGAACAAGACGGTAAATTCCAAAGATCTTGACGTTTTGACCGCTCTCCAAAAATCATCTCTAAAAGTTAAGAAGTCAAAACTTGGCACGTCAAGATCTATTTTCATTGCGCTTGGGATCTGCCTTCCTGGTACGGCGAAACACAACAAGAACGTTGTTCCTCCTGTTGTTTCTTTTCTCGAAAGCTTTGAATGGGGTTCCGGAGTTGGTTTCTGTCTTCATCCGATCCTTCTCGAATGGCGCCAGAGTACCACTATCGGTAGCAAAGATATCAAAAGAAAATACGAATCATATATGAAATCGTTTGAAGAAGGTGCAGAGCAACAAGCAGATGGTTTACATGAAATGTTGTATGCTATGATGGCAATTTCATTGAAATCAAATTCATACTCGATAGAAAAGCTTCGAACAATCAGAAACGAGGAAACTACGAAATCGGCGCTGAATGTTTTGTCGGTGTCGTGCATCGCGTCAATGCCGTGTCTCGGGAATGGGAAATATTGCCTCGTCACAGATTCTCCTTGTCTACTTGGAACAGCAACGTATTCGGACGTTACAAGTACTGTGCAATTCGAATCGGATGTTTCGAATGATATGGTGATAATGATCCGCGGTTTTCTCGCTTCTCTGATAACATTCAATGAGTTGGATCATAACGATAACTCTAGAATCACTGCTGAACCACTGATCGACGAGGTTGATGGAGTGAAGCTTCCAGAAGCACACTTCGGCACCGTGTTAGAAATCGTAATGACGACTCTTCACGAACACATGAAGGAACGAAATGAACTCGGCCTTGTATCAATGCTGCACTGTTTGGAGGTTACTGCTTTGCCAAACCAATTCTCTATCCTTGTGGAGACTTTGGCGAAAGGCGACGACGATGTAAGAAGTGCATGTATCAAATTGCTCATTTCCCAAATCAAGGGCCGACCAAGAGCTGTTTTTGACGGTCGTGATTTTGTGAAGTTAGCATCTAAAATATGCAAAATGCCTGATATATCCATTGGAAACATACTTGGAGAAAGAGAGGCTGCCGAGATATTTATTGATTCATTCGGAGAAATGATGACAAAATTCATTTCCCAGGACGTCGAGCTAGTGATAGAGAATGTCTTTCACTTTTGCATGGTTCAGTTTGATCGAAATTCCGCATTAATGATTACTCTTTTCGAGTCAATAAAGCGTATTCTTACCCAAGCAGAGACTGATAAATCCCCACGGTTTTCTCCGAAGTGTATAAAATCATTGCACGTATTCTTGCAGCAGAAAGCTTTTTCAGGTTTCTACGATGCTACGTCGAAACATGCAGCAGTGGTTCCACCGAATCAAGTTAACAAGATCGTCGAGGCATATGCAGACTGCGTTGCTCTAATTCCCAACACTTCAGTGGCCGACAACAAAATTATATATACGACGGACAGCATAGGTTTTGGTGGAGAATGCTTGCGTATTCGGTTGTTGATGTGTCTGATTCAGAATGACTCCCATTCTTGGTCGTCTCATTCATCCCGAGAGATCACCTCATCGATCGCTTGGATGAGTCAACAGCTCATTGAGGGTAACGAAGGCGTTTTCTCGGCGACACTTCTTCAAACTGCTTGTGCGGTCGCGAGAGCAAGCTCAACAGAGGGAAGGGACAGAAAGAAAGATATCATTATTTCATTTCTCGACAATCTTCTCATGGTCGATTCAAATGCAAGCTTGGTTTGTCTGGAGATTCTTTCTGCGTTCGTTTTCCAGTTTTGCTATGGGTATGGATCGGATGGAGACCTGTCCTTGCTACGAGTGTTCGGACCGTCGATTGAGAGATGGGTAGATCTGCCACCAGATATGTTGAGAAAGACCTATGAACTTGCGGTTCACGATTTGCCTTTCAATCTAGCTAAATTTACACGTCGCGAAGGCCTTTCTGACGTGATTTGCAACAGATTATCGAGAATTTATACCAAATGGTTGGGACAGGGGTTGAACGAAGCAACGCGAGCTCCGTTAAGACTGTCACTAATATGCTGCCGTAATGTCGAAACTGCGACGAATGCGGAAGACCTGGCCATGCTGGTGTCGTCTATAGTTTCGAAAAGCAACTGACGATAAGCGTCAATTAATAATGTTTTAAAGGATAAAATGATTTGATTAAGCATTAAAATATTCCGTGGCGAATCGACATGAATGCTTTCGCAAGCTCATCAGTCTGTTTATCAATCATGCCAAGGTCAACCCGATCGGTGACCCCGTCAATTGTAGGATATTCGGATTTCTTTTCTTCGTTAGCTTGAGGGTCAAGCAAAAGAAGCACCTTGTCTATGGCTCGAACAAAAAAGTAAATAGTACGCAGTTCGGACCTGGAAAACACAGCGGCACAAAATTTTGAACTTGTAACTCCATGGTGACGCGCAATTTCATCTAGAGCATGTATACCTTTGCATTCATTGTAGCTCTTTGACATTTTGATTAAGTCGAGCTTGAATCTCTGCAATGCCTCGATTTCGTCCTTTTCCGCAGAAGTATCTTCTCCCGCTGATTCTGACTCTGACTTTCCGTCGTAAAGATCCATAAAATCCCCGTCTCCTTCCTCTTCGTTCTTGCATTCGTTCAAGAAGTCTTCAAAATCATTGGGAGCTCCATTTTCTTCTTGATTTTCGATGCTTGTCGACTTTTCTGGACTAAAGTATTCTTCCAGTGCTGCGACGAATCCTCCATACGAATACGATTTTGGACCCGCTCGGAGTGTAATACTCTTGCCACCGGAGTTCCCCTGAGAATTTTTACCACTGTCTCCAACAAAACTCGAGAGCGCTCGAAACTCTAAAATATCATTCGAACTTCCATCTGGCTCGACTATTGTCCTGTATGCAAAACCCGTAATTCAAAAGCAACTGGGCATTCGCTTTTCGCCCCGTACGTCAGTCGGATAGGATTCTCCCGAATCAATATCATCCGCCGCTTTGACGATCATGGCATCTTTCCGAAGCATCGTATTCAGTAGGAGACATTTTTCTTTGTTTCTCCTTTCCCTCTCGAGTGATTGCCGAGGTCCAATGATTGGTACAATTGCGATATCTTCGTCGGTGGTACCAATCTGAAAAGCTCGTGACGTTACTGCTGCCAACATGTCACTGAATTTTTCAAAGGAAGGAAATTCCTGCGTGCTCTCGGTCTTATTGGTACCTTTTTGAAAGTTGAGGTATCGTTCCTGCAGAAGTCTATAGTCTTCGGATGCCCCCGCTTTGGCCGAAACAACGTGTTTCAGCAACGAGGTCCCCTTCAAGAGGTTTTGTATGTCTTCGTCGGACCATCGCCGGGGCAAAGCATCGAAAGCTTAGGGAATCATGGGAGACTGTGTAAGTAGAGATAAGCGATCGTTAGACTTACAGGAGGCCATTGCCACAGGCAATCGCAAGATCCGCAGTCGGAATTCGTACCATCTGACTATTGGTATCGTCCGGCTGCTATGATATCCTTTCAGCCATGGTTGACACATGGATATGGCCCGATCTTTTGTCATGAAGTTTTTGGCTCGGAATTTTCAGAACAACTTCGCCATTTCGCTACGTTCTGCGACACTGTCAGTGTTCGAGTCTCCTTCCAAGAATTTGAGATCGGGCATGGACAAATCCTCCATTCGAGACCAGATCATCGCGTAGGAGTGACCACCACGCTGGATCATCGCATCGTTGGCGTTTTGTCATGTCTGAGATACAATGGGCCGTCTTTTTGTCGTCGAAAGAAAATGGTTTCTAAGGTTTAGTTCAACTTCGAATCAGCAGCAACTCTTCAAAGTTGTTGATGGGTTGCGAAATGAGAAAAATACTCGTTTGATGGTGGCAGAAAAAAATTCCAACATCCTCAAATCCGAGATTGGCTATCGAAGGCGCGGAATTATCGTCAATCATCAACTTCCACGTGGAATTAAATTATGCGTTGTGGTGATCCACTCGTGATTCATTCATTCTTACAAAAAATCACAACTCGAGGGATGATGGGGTTCGCATTGGTACAAAACCTACGGAGCTTTGCCTAGGCATGCTTCGCCTTCTTGTTCCAAACGGAAGCGAAGCCATCGTTTCCGCGCCAATCACGCAGACGGAAAAGTTGAGTTTTCGTGTCTTTTTTGTCTTTTTGATGGAGGCGAAGCCTGACGTCTGGATGCCGGACTTTTTGAATTCAACTCGGTGTCAACGCGTAGGATTGGCATTTGCATTCGAACTTTTGGAACTTGAACGACCCTCGTAAATATGGATCAATTTTGGCAAAACATCAATAATTCAATAAGAAGTTACACCTCACATCACCTCTACATTCACCATTACTACCCATGAGCTGACCTGCTACATGGGGTATGATACCATTTAGATTCTAACGATAGAGGACTTGTTTGAGGAGCACGAATTCTTTCGAACAATTGCCCTGCCCAGCGCTCTTTGCTCGCTAATCTCTAGCAGCTAAAAGCGCGAGCAATCGAGCGTAGAACAACCAATTAGTTTGTCGTCTTCCAATAGTTATAATTGTTCACAATGAGCAATCCTACAATTAATTACCCCAATGTGGTGGTAGACAAACCCAATCAGTTCCCCTGGAAGCTATACGATATGTTACAGACGGCTGAAAAGCGAAACGAAGAACATATCATCTCATGGATCAACGATGGAAAGGCCTTTATGGTTCACGATCGTGATCTTTTCATCGAAGAGTACATGAAAAAGATGTTCAATCAGACCAAGTTCAAATCATTTCAGAGACAACTGAATCTATGGGGATTCGAAAGAGTTCAGAATGGGCCGGACAAAGGGAGTTACTTTCATCCTTTGTTTGTTAGGGGAAGAAGAGAGGCCTGCCAACATTTAAGCCGTGTGAGACTGAAAGCCGATGGAAAGAGATCGTCCCAAGCAAGGATCACTTGATAATTCAGAATCCAAGTTTAGTCCCCAACCCCCTTCCGTATCATCGACAGCAGCAGAAACCTATCTCCACAACAGGACCTACAACGTTCGCTGTCACCTTGAATCCACCCTCCGTAGCTTCCGCAGGCAACACATCTACTGCTTCACCAATCTCATTGCTGGGAGCCTATGTCGACGTCCCGCCAGCAACCAATTCATACAAGCAACCGAAACGAGTTCCCACGAAGATTCGCGTCAACAACAATTTGCTGAATTGATACAACATCACGCAAAGAACACAAGCCAAAAGAGGAGGGACATGATTCGAAATGCTGCCATTGGTTTGAGTCCCGGACTATGTCCTATCGCCATTATCGGTGCACCCATTTACGCAACCGCAACCGACACTTCCAAAACGAATGCCGGAGAGAATGACCAAAAACCGCGGCATCAACAACAGGAGAACCAGGAACACGAGCTGCCGCTCATGCCGCGAACGCATCGAATGGAAGCGCAGCAGCCACAGCAGCAGGAACAAGCACCAGCACAACTCGAACACAATGATGGAGAACCAACACCTCGCCGGAGGAGTGGAACTAGTGGATTGGAAGCTCTCTTATCTGTTTCTGCACAACGTCGACGAGAAGAGGAACTAGCACTGCTGAGGGGGCTTTCCGACCATGGGGCAATGTCGCACAGAGGGTAACTGATGCGTGCACAAAACATACATTAGAGCATAACATAGTAGATCATGTACTATACAGAAAATCGATTCGTATCGTAAAAGAAGTTCTATTACCAAAATGTCGTTAGTCTAGTCGTCAAAAAGTTGTTTCCTATTTTCAGAGGTTTTGCTATTCTATTGCCTTGAGGAATTCCGCTGAAAAGAGGCATAAAAATCCAGATTTTGTGGTGTAATCTGGCGTTCCATTTCCGTTAGCGTGGTCAATACATGTTCCGTCGTTATCATTGGATCGGTTGAGATATTTCCGTCCTCTTCGAACTCTTCCATTGCTTTCAGTGCAGCATCACGGCATGCACCAATGAGTTCCGCGCCCGATAATCCTCCGCTGATTTCGTCCTTTGCCAAATATGGAATCTTTGGAAAAGCAAGAATGATTGATAATGAATATCGTTGTGTTAGTTGGTAGTTTCTGTTGTCGCTAGAAAAATGGCCTTTCATGCAAACGTTTTCATCAAATTGCGCATTACTTACATCGATATTTTTTGCACACGCTTTTTTCAGTCCAATTTTCAAGATATTCTCCCTACTTGCTTCATCGGGGACACCTACGTAAATCATTCGATCAATTCTGCCAGGTCTCATGAGGGCACCGTCCAAAAGATCGGGTCGGTTGGTCGCACATACAATCACAACGCGGCCCTTCCCTGCCAGAAGAATCCTTGCTTTGTTGAATCCCATCTAGTTCGGTTAAGAGTTGCGACAAGAGTCGCTCTCCACCACCGGAAGAACCTCCCCCGCGCTTTGACGCAATTGCATCGACCTCGTCAAAGAAGATAATGGCGGGACTGGCCAATCGCGCTCTTCGAAACAAAGCAGCTAGTGCTCTCTCACTTTCTCCAAGCCATTTGCTTAGAAGTTCCGGTCCCTTGACAGCTAAAAAGTTCATCTGTCCCTCTGTTGCCAATGCTCTTGCCATCAGGGTCTTTGAACAACCAGGAGGACCATACAAAAGAACACCTCGGGGTGGTCGAATTCCCAATCGTTTGAATGTTTCGCCGTGGGTTAGCGGAAGTTCAATAGCATCCCGAAGTTGTCGTTTCACGCTATCCATACCTCCAATCGATGACCACGGAACGGACGGAACTTCGACTGTAACAGACTTGATAGCAGAGGGTTTGGTAGAAATGATGGCCTTCTTCATGATTTCAAACGTCATCGTTCGTTCTTCCGAATTCAGCAACAACGAATTTCTGAGGGCTTCTTTGGCAGCTAGGTTCAGGTCAGCGCCAGTGAAACCCTTGGCCAGGCGAGATAGCGATAGCCAGTCAGATTCGGAAAAATTTGTTTTCGCTCGAAGTGACTCGAGTTGAAATTTTAGAATTTTCAAGCGGACAGAGGGTTCATCTGGTAGAGGAACCTCAATCTCCGAATCCAAACGCCCTGGCCGTCTCAGAGCTGCATCAAGTGCACCCGGGTCAGTAGTTATAGCAAGAATGACCGTGGGGTAGAATGAATTCGAAATCTTGGAATCAATTCCATCCAGAAGAGCCAAAAGTGTGGATGCGAGGCGGTCTGCTCCGAGATCAACCCCTTCTCGTCGCGGGCAAATAAGGTGAACGTCGTCAAGAATCAACAGACACCCCTTTTTGCCCGGTCGAGGCTTTTGAGCATCTTCAAAAACTTTCACCAAACGAGCTTCTGCCTGACCCACAAAGGCGGTTTGCGACTGAAGTGCGGTGCAATGAATGCGATCAACATGATATGTGCCGTTGGAAGCAAAACTTTGTCCAATTTGTTGAGCCAAGGCAGATTTTCCAATCCCGCTTGGGCCGTGTAATAGAATTCCCTTTGGAGGTTTCAAGTTGCTGGAAGATCCTCGAAATAGTTCTGGGTGCAGTAGCGGTGTTTCCAGAGCAGATTGAACCTGCTTTATTGTTTCGTCTAAGCCTGCTACCATTTTTTTGGGCTGAATAGTAGTCGAAATAATTGCTTCCGCATTCTCCTCTGTTAATTTTTGCGAATCGATCACACCAGCATCAGTGACAAACTCAACCTTCGTTTCATGACTAATATGATAAAGCAACAGCGCTTTTCTCTTTTCATCACTCATGCTAGGCAAGCTTGATCGCAAAGACTCTTCCAGCTCGTTAACCTTGCTTGTTTGTGTACCAGCTGCATCGTCATTTTCGTCGTTTTGAGAAAGTGAGAATCTCTTTAGATCTGCGGCCAATGTACTGATGCTATCGTTGATTTTATCATGACTTGCTCCATCTACCTGACAGTTTACGCTTTGGCCTTGTACAGAGACGGAGAACGATGCCCCCTTGGTAAGATATTCACCAGCGGTGTGAGCCACAACTAGGTGCTGACGAAGGGGCAGCCCTACATCCCAGGAAGATGTCGAAGAAGAAGACGGTGACGATTCGTATTGTAGTTGATTGTCAAATCTGGGTTCTATTGGTTGTCGACGAATGCACAAAGTCTTCGCAGGTCTACAGAACATTGATGCTAATGTATCCCCCAAGTCCGAATCGAACGGAACGATTTGTAATATTATCGTGTTGGCACCTGATTTCGACCTGATTGATGACGGCGTCGACGGTGTTGTAGAGGCTGTTGGTGATATCAATTGATCACCTCCGCCTCCTTTGGCAAAGGAGAACTTGCTTTTTGAGGATGACGAGGGTGTTGGTTTTGGGGGTGGTGACGATATCAATTGATCGCCTCCACCTCCTTTGGCAAACGAGAAGTTGCTCTTTGAGCTCGACGCAATATTAGGCGTGGATTCCTTCACCATTGCTGGTGTAGAACATTTTGGAGTATCGATTATTTTTGCATTCTCTTGGTCTTCATCGATGGAAAGGAACGTCTCTGCCAGGAAAAGAGGAGACAGATGGCAATTTCCGGCTGTCAATTTATTTTTCTTGTGACTGTTGCTTCTGCCACTATTTGTGTTTCCGAACAGTTGTGATCTTGGCGTATTGGAAGAGTCAGAATTTCCGTCGTTAATTTTGACTCTGGCGATTGCTAACGCCTTGATTTGTTGCGGAAGAGATTCGATGGTGGAAATCACAAAGACTCTGTCGCCCGCTACGACATCAAGCTTGCTGGCATCGGTTTCGTGAAGATGGATTGCAGGAGAGTATTTTATTGATCTCTTTCCCGACGAAGACCCCGAAGATCCCTTGGCAAGTCTCAAAGAGATCACGTCTGATTGCACTACCGTTTTGGAAGTCGACAACGGCGTCGGTTGCGGCTGCTTCTTTTGCGATGACGACGGTGTCCCTTTGCTCTCTGCGTTGTGATTGCTGGCAACAGCCTCTCTTGCGGCGCGGCCTTTTTTCTTTTTCTTCGGCATTCTAAATTAAAGAGAAAGTGAGACTACCGAATCTCCGAGATGGTCACCAAATTATCGTCTCCACTTTGTATTCAGTCCGTTCCAAATTTCCATTGTGGAAATTATGTGATGTTATTGATCGGCGATTTGGAGAAAAGAAAAAGGGGGGAAAAAATTGTTTTGATGGGTGGTGGTAGATTTTCAATTTGGCGCGCCTTGTGTGATTCATTCGATTCGGAACAAAGAGATGCAGTTGAAAATGACGAACAATGAAATCATGCTTCATACTTCGTGCAACAATAGCAACTATTGACACAACTTCAGTTGGATACGAATCATTTTCTTTCTTACTAATGAATGTCACAATACTACTAACGAGTGTGCTATGGTATAAATTAGTGGTACAATTTGGATTTATTTTACACTACGTCTCTCATTAGTTGGTTGTCACCGGAACAAGTTCAGCGTACTGAAACTCTCCCTTGGTAATTTCAACCGGAGCTTCCTTTGCGACGTAAACCATATCTTCTTTTGGCTTGGGAGTTTTACCTCCCAGTCGTTCGCAGGCTCTTCCAATGGCCTCGATGCCCTGGCCCGTCCCTTCCACTCCTTTTTCAAGCAATTGCTTTTCTTTTGTGAAATTTGCTAGTGCAAGCCAAGTAGAGACGAAAAATTCTCTGGTCTTGAACAGGATGCTCTTCTCGTTAGGGTCGTCACAGACATCGTTGATGGCCTGCGACGGTTCTCTCTCCAAAGTGGTGTTTCTCCTCGATCTCGGCGGTCTTTTGTTGAACCGAATGCGACAGTTCCCCGAATGCTCTGGCCACGTTACCAGGCGCCATTCTTCTTTCGAACCGCATATGCCGAAGAGAATCCGAGCAAGGCCCCCAAGATTGGGCCGAAAAAGATAGTTCCCACGACGGCTGCTCCGACTCCGGCGGGCTGCACGAGGTGCTTGTCTTCGTCCTCGACTTCCTTGGTGATATCGATTGGCACTTCATCGGAATCATCCTCGATGATAACGGGACGAGTTCCGGTGACGTATGGGGTATTATTATTTAGAGTCATGATGTTGGATTGATTCTATTTTGTTTTGTGTAAATGCTTTTTGATTTTGGTTGGATCTTAATTTGTGAGAAGAGGAAGATTGTTTTTGTTCTGTCTCAAGTCTTCACAAAATCAGAAGCCAACTCTCAATTCATTCGTGTTGTTTCACGGCATCCGAAGCACGACTTAAAAAACTTCATGTTCGCAAGTTCTCTTCCTACATTCGATCCTGTTCGTGCCGAAATCGCTACATAAGCCTGACAATTCACCATCAACTGTTGCTGCTGATTTCTACATAGAAAGTTCTGTACAATGTAGTACTGAGTCTACGTAGTGACTTACCGTATACAGGATTGCCTCGCTAAATTTGAATAACAGGACTAAAATTGAATCAATTTCAAAAAAAGTCCCAAATTTGAATGAGAAAGCCGAAGCGATGAAACAAAACAACACCGAAACTTCGAGCCGAAACTTCACCGAAATAATCTGCTTCTTACACGGCAAGATTCAATGTCTTCCTTCTCGAGCAGAATTGGCATTGTGTCGAGGAAGGAGTGAACCATTTGTATCGACCATGTCGAATTGGATGACGTCTGGAAGTGCACGTTTGAAGGCGAAGCAAAAGAATTCGTTTGCGCAGCGGGCAAGAAAGCGAGCTGCTGTTGTTCTTCCCTGTGATCCCGTCTTAAAAGCAGTAACATCTAACAATGGGTTGTCTCGAGGCAGGCTTTGGGAGAAGAAAGGTACGTTCGAATAGTTGGATATTATTGTGTTTCGTGGACATTATCTTGTCCTCCACCATTGTTCTTTGTGTTTTGCTTCGGAAACGGGAAAATTTGATGGAACAACAGTTTTCATGACATTCAGATCGGCTCACTAACGCAACTCTATTGTTGCTTTGATATACACTTTTAACCGAATCATTATTGAATAATACAGTCAAGCAGAGATACATCGATAGCAATCCGATAACGCGTCGTGCGATTGTGGCATCAGTTAGTCGTCCTGCTACTATTTATCAACACTACGACGATCATGTTAATGAATCAACTCATCGTAGCAACATCGCGGAGAAAGAAAATAATCACCCCTTTTTCAATAACTCAAACAACATTGTTTCGTCCGAAACTTTTACGTCGAGAGATACATCAAAACGGCGGCCACGACAGAGGAACTCGATGTACAATGGTAGTTCTTCGAATCGAAGAACGGCGAATCCAACTACTGGTAGCCACCACCACTTTCGTCAGTACGCCACATCAGATACCTCACACACAACGCAGAGCCGTCTTCCACGAGATCAATCATCTCAACACTATCCCCATTTTCACAACAATAATGATACGAGTAATGCAGTCTACAACGACATGACACCAAAGACGCCCTCTCGATTCTCGAGGCAAGCAAGTTTCACATGCTCCATCGGATATCTCACACGCAAGTTATAGTCATCACCCATCAGATCAATCATGTCGCCAAGGTTCCCAGTTTGGGAATAACCATATGATACCAAAAACACCCTCTCGATTCTCGAGGCAAGCAATTTCACATGCTCCATCGGATATCTCACACGCAAGTTATAGTCATCACCCATCAGATCAATCATGTCGCCAAGGTTCCCATTTTCAGAATAAATATACGAGTAACAGAGTCTACAACGAAACGAAACAGAAATCACCTTTTCCGTTATCGAGGCAAGCGACTTCAAGGAGACAATCCGTCACCCGAAATCCCGTCGATCGAACGTCCATGTCAAATCAATTTGGCAAAAATGACTTCCAGTCTGACAGGCAAACTACGGATGGGTCGGTGTATTACGAAAACGGTAGTGTTGTGCCACACAAAAATCTTCATCGTCGCCCTACTTCAATTGGCAACAAATCAGTTGGCATCAAACGATTTCAGAGGCGCGAAGATCACCATCCTGTTCTTGCCCTTGAAGAAGAAGGGAGACAGACGGGACCATCTTTCCGAATCAGCAATGATTCGGGGGGAGACCTTGATAATAGAAGACGATACGCGTCCCTTGAACGGAAACGCCAAGACCTTAATTCTTCACGAACGAGTACATGTTATAAAATCGAACCAAAGGGACAGTGGCAACCTCCGCAACTGCAGTCGCAAAAGGAAAGTTCGCCGAATGCTTCGGTTTGCAATTTGCTAAAAAGAGGCAAAAGATGTCTCTATCCTCCAAATGTTCCCGAAACCAGCAGGTTCAAACGACAAAGGACGTGGCAACACTCACACGAAAAACTGACCAACCTGGTCAAACGCAACATATCCAATCAAGGGAGACGACCTTGGCACATAGAAAAGTTTCTAATGGTTTCGGTTCATTTCCCCCAAAGCGAACCTATCGAAATGGACGTAGAGACCAATTTGAACCTTCAACGCCAAGCATCAAGTCTTTCGACAATCGAAATGAAGTGGATCAGTTGGGCAAACAGTTGAATGAATCAATCGCTCAATCGCCATACAGGGAACAATATAACGATCGGTTTGGAACTCCGCATATGGAAAGCTGCGATGATAAGTTTGGACAAGGAGGACTATCGATCGCTAGTCAGTCTCGGCAGAGAAGTTATGTCCAAACTCGATACACGGGAAATAGCGGAAATGATTTCGGACAAGGAAGACCATCGATTGCTAATCACTCTGACCAAAGAAGTTATGACCAAAATCGGTACATAGAAAATCGCGATGGCAAGTTTCGACAAGGAAGGCAATCGATTGCTAGTCATTCTGGCCGAAGAAGCTTTGACCAAAATCGTTACACGGAAAATTGCGACGATAAGTTTGGAGAAGGACGACAATCGTTTGCCAGCTAGTCGCGAGAAGAAGTTTTGACGACGCTGGGTGGTAGAAACATGACCAATACTTTTTCGGAGGGAACTTCGTTCGGGGAAAGATTTGTGTCGGGGGGTAAAATACAAATCCAGGAAACAGTCTAGTAACAATAGGCAAAAATTCCATTGAAACAAAAAATAATAGTAACAGTTATTTTGTTTTATTTCTTTTGGAGGACGCACACCAATCGAAACGCTTGGTCGTCGTCATTGACATCCACATCAAACTGTAGCGCACCATGCAACGACTTTACCTCGAACCCTGACAGTCGAGCCAGCAGATCGATTTCTTGAGACGTGAAATGTCGCATGGGCACAACTTCCCTGACGCTTTGCAGAGGCGCCTTTGATTTGTCGTCATCACCAGTCAGCTCCATCTTAACCGTGAATTGGCGAACTTGATCTATGGGATCAAAGTCGTCGTCGTCGTCCCCCCAAACAATCTTCAATTCACCACTAGTATCTCCGTTTTCGTCCTCCAGGGGAACTTCCCAACTGTTGCGAGTGCATTCGACCATGGAGAAAGTCTCCCGCGGATGCGGGAGTTCGAGAATAAATGTTCCGCCGGGTCGAAGGGTGCGATGAATGCACTGAAAGCATGATATCACCTCGTCGTTCGTCGTCAGGTGCTGTAGAGATCCCAACAGAATCCAGGCACTGTCAAAGAGTTCTGCCCCGCCATCGATGGTAAAGTTCGTCATGTCTGCCTGAATGTATCTCAGCGAATTGACTCGTTGTTCGTATCCCGAGTCCTTTGTCACGTCGCCTCCGCTAATCTCCTCAAAGGTGTAATCGTCGCTCTTGAGCTCTTCGGCAGGCAATTTCCCTGGCGTATTCCACCATGTCGGCAGAATTGTCAATGGCGGTTGCCGACTCGATGTAATTTGCCGCAAGTGCTTCGATGCAGTGACGAGCCGGACCCGCCGCCAGTTCCAAGACACGTTTTGGTAGCTTTTGATCATTGAGATTTCGGTGCTGATCCATCAAAAAGTCGACTTCCTCTTCAAAGTTGCGATATCCAAAGGCCATGTCGTACAGTGAAGGCTTGGAATATATTTCTCCCTTGTTGTTGTCTGCTGTTGATTTGGATGTTTTTTTCGGCGTCGCCGTGTCACCAAAACCTTTTCCCGCCGATAACGGAAGATAACTGCTGGGTACTGAACATTGCCTCGAAGGAAAGTTTGATTGTGCCGTCAAAAAACCATCGGTAGGAGCCGCGGAGAGTGCAGCCAATATTGTAACGAATATGGCGAAGTTTATTATGGACGTTGAGTTCACCATCTTTATTCGTTGTCCTTGATGCTTTTGGAACCTAGTTACTCTCTTTGATATGATGTTTCTTGATCGTTGCCATTGTGATCGTCATCATCGAATCCTCTCCAGACTCCCATCACCCATCAAAGTCTCGACAAAAAATTGAATTCTATGAAAAACGGGTTGTGGTTGGGTTATGAGTCGAATATGAATTCGTATCTACTTTAGTATTGATACATATGAATGACTCATTCGAAGAAATTTTGTACGTTATTATGTTTATAACATATGTTAGATATGATAGGGGACTAGTGCCCGTTCGTGGAAATTCCTCGTTTCTCACTTTGAAGGTTGAATGTGGGGTGTGATTCGACGAACGTCATGTTCTTCGTTCCGGAATGAAAACAAAAGCCAGATGAATTTTCGATGATTTGAAAGACGTTACAAGAACCTTACTTACGTTACAAAACTTCAAACGTGGAGAGGACTAGTGCGCTAGCGTAGGCGAACAATCGACATCATCATGTGAGGAAACACACGAAAAGATTTTATTTGCCAACTAAAGGAATGCAATTGAATATTTTTAAAAATTTAACTCAGCGACTGGATCATTTTTCGGGAGAGGAGTTGTAGTCATCATCAAAGACACGACCCACATAAACAACTAATTACAACTGTAGTTCGAAACAGCTGAGACACTTCACTCTAGCCATTCGGCAGTTGTATTATATTTTAAAGAGAAGACGTGAAAAGTCAGATCGAAGCAGCTGTCGAGGTCGGAGTGTATCTGCCGGAAGAGACGAGAAGACTAGATTCGAAGGACAGGTTCTTGCTCGTTTGAATTGAGACTCTACATACGACAAGACAATTGTAGTACATCGGTGCAATTGAACAAGATCAGCAGCAATAGAACCAGCTGAGATTTGTTGCATACCCTTCTGGAAATTCATCGAAGATTCATCCAGTACGATGATTCGTCTTCCGCATAAATACGTCAGCATGTTGTTGCTACTAGTGTCCGGGATGACGATATTGCTTTCTCCATCGGAATATTTGTGCCAAGCCGATTGGATAGATCCCGACACACCTGACGATGTTCGGTTTACACAGGCATTCACCGTTGTTCCTGGTGTTGTTCCAAAGTCAACGCCAAAACCGGCGAAGCATTCCAAAGATTGGACCGAGGCTCCCACCGGAAGTACTCCGAGACCCTCGGCAGCTCCAACGGGAACTCCATCTGCGTATCCCACCAGCACACCGGATACGCATGAACTCGTCTTTTCGGAGGAGTTCAATGTTCCCGAGCGGTCCTTTGAAGACGGAAGCGATCCACGATGGACCGCACTCGAGAAAAACGATTACACCAACGACGCTCTCCACTATTATTCGGCTGCGAATGCTATGACGAACGAAGATGGAGAGCTTGTCATTAAAACCGAGGCCAAAGATACAGATATTATTGGGGAAGACGAGAAAGATCCGAAAAAGAAGGTTCGTAAAACCAAGCATTTCAAATCGGCCATGTTGCAAACGTGGAACAAGTTTTGTTTCACGGGTGGAATTGTGGAAGCCAAGGTCCAATTGCCGGGGAAAAGTGACATTGGTGGTCTGTGGCCAGCATTCTGGTTGTTGGGAAACTTGGCACGCCACACCTACGTGGGAAGCTCCCAACACGTTTGGCCGTGGTCTTCCAACGTTTGTACCGAAAAGGCATTTTATGGCCAGCAAATTTCGGCCTGCAGAGAAGTTGCCCATTACGGATTCAAAAAGGGAGTCGGCCGGGGGTCACCTGAGATCGATATTTTTGAGGTTCAAGGGGGCAAGATTAAGGCGAACACAGATATCTATCTAGAATCGTCGGTCGGGCAACCGTTCATGTCCGCTTCCTTTCAAGTAGCACCCGGGCGGCCTGACTATAGACCAGGAAGTGGATATTGGCCGGGTCCTGGTCAATGGTACGATGGATTGACTGGCGGTCAAAATACGTCCTTGAACATTAACTTTTACGGGAATTACAACCATTTCAAGGGTGATCCTAGTCCAGAAAAGTCTGATTACTGGAGTGACGCTGTGAGTTACAACAGGCAATTGGAGGAAACGCATTTCAATAGCTCCCATATCTACCGCCTCGAATGGGATGTTCCCACGGACGAAAAAGATGGCTACTTGCATTGGTTTTTGGACGGAAAGCTAGTTCTGGCCATCAACGGCACGGGAATTCGTCAGGGTGGCACAGGCTCTGAAGTTTCGACCGAACCCATGTACATTCTTTTGAATACGGCAGTGTCTTCCCAATGGGGATTTCCGCTCAAGTGTCCTGCCAATTGCGAATGCAAAGATTATGACTGTCACTCCACTAGCTACGCTAATAAATGCGGATTCAGCGACGGATTTTGTGACATGATGACGAAAGGAAAGGAGGCTCCAAAATACAAGATTGATTGGGTGAGGGTCTACCAAGATCCTACAAAGGAGGAGCAGAAGGTGGGTTGCTCCACACCCGAACGACCTACACGCCGATATATTGAAGCTCACGAAAAACTGTATAAAACAGAACAGGACTTAAAGCCTCTGAAAACGGTGAAAGTGGGCCAGGGGTCTTGCGATCCTAACGCTCCTACGTCGGAAGTTTCTGCAAGTTCTTGTGGTGGAGAAGAGAGAGGCTGGTGCACAAAGGGCAAGGTGTGTGAATGCAGAACTGGATGGGTTGGGCCACATTGTTTGGCTTCCAGGGGCTACGACGATATCATTTGGGATCCGCCTGACCATCTGTCGGACGTTGGTTTCGACCCACCCAAATTCGTCTTGAATGGCCTGATTATTGGGTTGTCGATCTTTGTCATCGTATTATTGGTCGCTGCGAAATGGAGACGTCAACTCGAAGGATGGACACCTATTCCAGATGTCGATTCCAAAGCACCTTCCAGCGAAATACAATGAGAACATATAATTTATTACTATAGACGATATATTTTTATTTTTGAAGCCTTCTCAATTTGAGATTTTGTACGAACATTATTTTTTGGAAGCACACGAAAAGGCTCTACAATTTGTAAAGCAATATTCAAGAGTTTAATGAATTTAAATCGCGTTCACGGGAGCTAGTTTACACGGATTCGGGCACCTTCTATGATTTTTGGTTCTGGTCGAAATTGCGACACGATTCGCAATTGCGACAGTTTCTGTTACGACTAATTCATTTAGAGTTCACCAACAATTTTGTTGCCGCCGGCTCCGGCTCCTGCTCCTCCGAGCATTCCGAGTCCTTCCTTGACAGCCTTTCGCCACTCAACAGGATCCTTCAATATGCCGTCGAGCTCGGCGGTGTCGATGGATCCTAATAATTCCTTCATCATGGGATCACCACCGCCTCCGATGAACATCTGTCGTACTTCTTCAATATCCTCGTCACTAAGTTCTTTCATAATGTTGGCCATCATGTCATTCAATGCATCGGGGATTGTTGTACATTTCCTGGGCGGCTTTCATTCCTTGTGCGGCGTTGGCCAACAAATCTGGGTCACCCAACATTTCCTTCATCTGGTCCATGCTTTCCTTCATTTTTTGTTCGAAATATTCAGGGATCGGCTTTGAATTTAGCAAGTTCCTCGGCATCCACGGCACCGGTTTCCTCCAACATTGCAAGAATTTCGTCTGAGTTGCCAAGCATGTTGGCCATCATTTCGTCTCCGCTGAACAAGTCCATGGCCTCTTGCATTTGCTTTGCCAAGTCTTCAGGGGGACATGTCCGCCATCATCGCCATCACCTCATCCAAATCGGGAATATCGGCCATACCGGCTTCTTCGGCCCACTTTTGCCATTTCCTCGGGATCGATGCCCATCTGTTTCATCATGGCGTCGAGGTCACCAAGGCCACCGGCAGCGGCATTCTTGGCTTGCTCGTTGAGTTCCTGGAAACTAGAGCCGGCCTTTTTCTTGCCGACACCGAAGGCTTGTCCTTCGACAGTCTGTAAATTTTGTTGAATTTATTTTCGGGCGTCATTATATCAAAAATCAAAAAGAGAAATATTGTTTGGTGAGTTGAAAGATCTCGACAAAAAGAAATCCATACTCGACGTGTAAAGGGTCCATAATCCTTCTGCTTTGGATCGAACAAATGAAACCTACCGAAACAGTCAACGCCGAGAAGGTAAGGAAACCGGAAAATAGAGAGAGCTTCATTGTATTTGATTTGATTCTGGAAAAGGTGTTGTAACAAGTAATTGTTGTTGTAATATGACAAGGTGCGGATGTAGTTTTGCTCTTGTCGAAATTTTGATAGGTTTTCGGCAGTGTTGACAACAAGGGTTGTCTGCATCCATAGAAAATCACATCCATAGAAATCTTTCACGACAAACTGGTCCGTTCATCCTCACAAGTCGTCGTACGAGTAGACTTCTCTCACAACCGAGAGTCTGCTCTCCACGTGGCTGATTCCAAACACAACGTAAGTTTGGAAGCACGATTGAGAATTTTGCTCCCAACCTAATTCGTACGTGGAGCAGCGTACAAAAATGTACACGTCGCGAATTGCGAAAAAAATGGGATTCGGGCTACCACGTTTGAATGAATGAATCAATCAATCGAATGAATCAATGAGTCGATCACAAAAAGGGTTCTCGGGGTGAAAAGGTATTTTTGGGCAAGAAGATCCTGATTACGTAATGATTAACGGTACGATACGATTCTCACCATCTTGCAATGACAACTGATCATTGTGTTCTGGTTTCGAAAACCACACAAACTCAGACACAGAACACGGACAGCCAAATATGAAAATGACGACAAGCAAGATGATGAAGCGAAGCCGCAAAGCAACATACAGTAGCAGCAGTAAAGGGAATGTTCATCTTTGCTGTTTCGAGTGCAACGGTTCTTCTTTCCGATCATTCGGCCGCATTTCTTCCCAAGCAGCAACTGCTTTCAGTTCCATCCACCGTTGGAACAGTTCTCTTCGAATCGATGGAAGGGGCGGTGACAGAAACACCGCCAGCAACAGTGGTCCCCGAGGCTGAGAGACTAAAATCCGAGTTGATGGAACTCGCCGATCGTACCAAGCGAGGCTTCAATGCGTCGAGAGACGACAAACGAAAGGCAAAGGAAATTGTCGAATCACTCCAACGTTATCAAACAATTCCAGATCCCGCGAGTAGCTACTATGACCCGTCGGCAACATCATCTGTCACTGATGGAGACTACGTTACTAGTGACACGAACATTTCTGGCAAGTGGACGCTCATCTACACGGACGCTCCCGACATTACCGGGTTGGACACAAGCCGCAACCCGTTCAGCACCGCCAAGCTCGGACGAATCGGCCAGGAATGCTCTCCTCCCTACATCAAGAACGTCATCGAGTGGGTGCGACCAGACTGGGCGAAGGACCTTGCCGTTTTCGGGGTCTGACGATTCCCGCATTCTGCAAAAGGTGGTCACCTCGGGGTCGGCTACCCCATCCAAACCAACCTTTGTCGACCTGAAAGTAGGCGGGACTCGAACTCATGGCCGGAACAAGCGACTGGCGACAGCAGCAACGTGGCGGAAACAATACAAAGCCAGGGCTTGCCGGCAGGGCTTTTGTCTATCAACCCCGTCGATCTCAAGGGTCCCTTGAATCCTCCTTTTGGACGATTCGAGATTTTGTATTTGGACGAGGAATTCAGAGCCATACGGACGAAGCCAAAACTTTTTGGCAGTAAATCGCCGAATCAGTCAACGAAGAAGGACGAATGGTTCTAACTCCCATAAATTTGCTTGCGTATAAGCATGCTACACTACGTAAAACTGACTTATAGATTGCAACACATGTTGAATTTTCCTATTATTTTTATTCTTAGATAATATTGTAAATCTTCTTCATCTTCACAACTAAGTCGCCAGTCTTCATTCTCTAGCGCATCCTTGAAGTTCAACTTCAGGGCGTCGATGGATGCTCTGGTCAGAGTGGAGTACAGGCTATGCGATGAATCGAATTGGACGACCATACGTAATGTTGGGGTTTCCTTCGTTGACAATTTTGATGGCAACCGATTGACCCTTTCGTGCCGGTGTTCTGTTCTTTTCCGTTCATTTCGATCGACGTAACTTTTCCGACGTTGAGGCCACCAAGTTTAGGGACAGCAAAGCGGGGTACCGACCTTTAGTATACCCTCGACGATTTCCACACCAACAATGATCGGATCTTTTTGGTTGAAAATGTGCTGGGGCAGGATTCTGACGATGCTGGGGAAGACAGCTACCGCGGAGGCTTCTTCACGTCGTCTTGGCCGGTGAGTTCATCCATGAATCTGGTAAACTGGTCGAACAAGTGATAAATAATCTCAGCCGTCATGATGCGAACACCCATCTCTGCCGCGTGTTCCCTCGCTTCCTTCTCAATATCCACATCGAAGGCGAGAATTGTAGCGTATTCTGGGTGTCCCTTTTCGTTCATGATAGAAATCTTTGTGACATCGCGCTTGTGAATCGTACCAATTCCAATTGCGCTGACGGGAATGGGAGGATCCGTATCTTCGCGAAGAAATTGAAGCAGAGCCTCCAAAGCACCCAGCGTAGATGCTTGAACCAACACACCCTTTTTGTCGGTACTGAGTTTGGACTCGAGGCTTTCCAAATCACTCATGACCTCAGCCTTGATATCCTCCTCTTCGTCCTCGGGACCGACAATCTATCGATCAAAACAACAAAGAGAGCACAAAAATAGTTAGATTTTGTTTTTCGAAGATCGAAAATAGTATATTCCTGTCCGTGAACGACGATCAACTTACCATAACAGGAGTTCCGGCCATGACTTTATCCAAGTTATTACCAATAACCTTTACACCAAGAGCACCCTTGATTTCTTTGTGATGAATGTATTCGGATTTAATACGCATTTCTCTGCTTGGTGGTGGAGTAAGCAAACCACGAATTTCCGTTACGATTGGACCATCCAATGTACAGAATACAGCCTTGTCTCCTTCTCGCAAATAACCATTCACAACGAGGACATCAACGGTCATTCCCAAACCATCGATTGCCTTTACTTCCAATACAGTAGCCTCGAGGTTTGCACACCACATGAGTCTCTCCCAAATCTTGCGCTGGGACATTTGGCAAAGAAGCATAAGAATGTCTTGCACACCCTCTCCGGTAATAGCAGAAGTAGGAACCAACGGAATAAAGTCAGAGTTGCTCCAGTCGTCGTCTCCCATTTCCCAGTAAAGATTCGAGTTGACTCCTTGTTCGGCAAGTTGCAGCTTCGCGTCGGCAGATCTGCTACGGAATTCCGAAATCGTTCCTTCCTCCTGGACCTTGAGTGCGTCACGAATCGGGGTGTCTTTGCAAGTCTTCCAGGCGTAGCATCTATCAATTTTGTTCAAAGCAACCACAAAGGGAACTTTCTTCTTACGAAGCATGTTCAAACTTTCTATTGTCTGTTGTTCGAGACCGTGCATCAGATCCACCACAAGGATGGCAACATCACACAAAGAGGAACCTCGGGAACGAAGATTTGCGAAAGATTCGTGACCGGGAGTATCGATAACAAGCATTCCAGGAATTGTGATGTCGAAGTTTTCGGTTTTGTTGAGTTTTTCGGTTTGCATCTGGAGGGTCTTTCTTTCGAAGTAGGTGGCACCAATCTGCTGTGTAATTCCTCCTGCTTCTCCTTCTTGGACATTGGTTTTACGAATTTTATCCAACAACTTTGTCTTTCCGGTATCGACGTGACCCATGATAACAGTGACAGGGCATCGCAGATCATCCTTAGTACGAGCAGCAATATTCGCTTTCTCCACAGCCTCTCTCTTTTTCTTTCCTTCGTCACGCTTTTGGGCCTTGAGCATTTCCGCTCTTTTGGCAGCATCTTCTTCCTTTCTCAATTCGGCCATTCTGATTGCTTCGAGACGTTCTTGTTCGGCACGCTTTCTTCCGAGCTCCGCAAGGCGGGCTTGCTCCTTCTTCTTTTCCAATTCGATCAAATCAACATCCTCGTCTTCGATTGCTACCTCTTGCAAACGGGCATCGAGGATCAGCAAATTTATCGTCGTCGTCATCGTCGCTATCAGCATCCCATTCATCGCCGGAAGATTCTTCTTCTTCTTCAGCAGGTTCAGGCTCTGGTTCGGGCTCCGGTTCTGGCTCGGGTTCTGGTTCAGGCTCCGGTTCAGGCTCCGGTTCAGGCTCGGGTTCTTTTTCCTTTTTCTTTCTGTTGTCGTATACGACTCTCTTCTTTGGTCCACTATCTCCCTCGACGGCCAACATTCCAGCGTCCCTCATTGCGGCCAATCGTTGCTGTGCCAACGCGGCCTTTTGTTTTTGCTTTTTCGTCATATAGGTTCCTTCTCGCTTTTGTCGCTCGATCTTTTCCTTCTGCTTTTGTTTCTTACGTTCCCGCTCTTCTTCCTTTCGGCGCGCCTCCTCGGCCTCCTGGCGTTCGAGTTCGGCAATTCGTTGTCGCTCTGCCTCTTCCGCAGCAGCGATTCTGGCAGCTTCTTCTTGCTGTTTTCGCAGACGTTCCTGGACCATTTTTCCGCGAGCAGAGACCTGTAAAAACGAATAATTACAACAAGCTCGATTTGAGTTTCGCTTGAACTCACTTCACGCTTACAAGATTCGCTTCCTCTCGCTGTGACGTACCTTTTCGGGCTCCTTCTTTTCACCGCCGCCGGCACCTCCTTTCTTCTTTTTCTTCTTCTTTTTCTTTCCTCCTCCGCCTCCATCGCCGCCATCGGCATCTAGTCCCTGGAGCTGCCAAAAACGCAGCAGCGGCGTCGAGTGGTTCTCCTTCATCGGCTTTTGGTTCCTCCTTGGGCGGTTCTTCGGCCTTGGGTTCTGTGGTAGCAGCGGTAGCATTGTTTTTGCTGGCTTCCGCATCTAGCAAGGCCTCCCAATCGTCATCGTCGGCCTGCTGCTGCTGCTGGTTTTTCTTGTTATTCTTCTTCTTTCCCATGGTGTTTGTTTACGTTTTGTCAGGAATCTCTGGGAGCTTTTGGATTCATCTAGACGCAATTGCGTTCTGTGAAAATGAAAAACCTAACCTTTTTTGTCGTTCGATCAAAAATGAATTGTCGTAGCACCTCTCTATTCATTGATTCGTCGAAAACGGTTGAAGTAGAGGACCAGTGGACGTCGTCCAACAAGAAAAAGAGCGCATACAGTAACATCACCTCGTACTTTATACTGTATTGTACACACGTTTGCAGTGTAATTCCCGCCTTGAAACAATGCGTCGCGCGAATAGATGAGGGAGAGCATGGCAACTGGAACCAATACGCTTACACGTGTGGCGGGAAGACGAGACGAGACAAAAATGAGAAGACACGGGACTAAACCGATACATGACTCACCAAAATCGTCATCGATCAGAAAAGAAGAAAATAATTCTCATTTGCTTTTCGGATTAATCGCCATCACAGAAAACATCATAATATCATCGAAGTCACAAAGATTATCGACGGAACTGAAGACACACAAGTCATCGTATTATATCTGTTGATAGGAAACAGAATTTTTTGAAAGATATTTAAGTTTGCGACAGAGATGAACTGCTTGCTTCGAAAGGGCATTCCATTAAGACGGGTCAGAGAAACGGGAAAGATCGTCGAAGGATTGAGCAGAAACCGACGACAAGAACTCTCTTCGACACGATCATTTTCGTCGCCACCGCCGCAACCCGTGGTCGAACTGCGAGAGGACTTTTTGTTTCCGCAGCATTCAAAAGCCTATTATGATCATCTCGCAGACTCTCAAAACGAAAGTGATGCGAGGTTGCGCTTTGTGAGTCGATCAGAACTGGGTGGACCTCTTCATGCCGCCACACATGCCTACTATTTCAGCGGTGGCTTGGCCGAGCTCCAAGAACAACGAATGAAAGAAGAAACCATGGAGAATGCTAAGTGAGCTGAATGCCTATATTCAGTGTCAACAGAGCTCTGTGTACGTGGAGGCTCCTCTCGTGAAAGAACAATCGGATTTTGTCATTGGTCTGGGGAATACCACGGTGGGACCATCCGGGGAAAACGCCATTTTAGAGCTTCGGCGATACAACCTAAAACTGGGCTACGATACGGTACCAAAATTCCTAGACTTGTACGGAGCAGGTCTCCCCTCGAAAATTCCAAGCCCAAGATCCCACGACGAGTCTCGTAACACTTCTCTACAGCGAAGTAGGACGTTTGAACGAAGTTATTGAGATCTGGAGCCACGGTGATGGCGTGCCAGCCATGGAACGGTCGAGAGTTGCCGCGAGAAAGGCGCAAGAGTGGAGGGGGGCCATTGCCAGCATTGCCGATCTGGCCATTGAATTTCGATCGACCATTCATCGACCAATCTTGGCGCCCTGTCCTATTCCAAAGTAAATACACGTCTTTTCGAATGTTATTGCAACTATACATAATACTTGTCTAGCATCTTGGATTTGCGAAATATTGTTAAAGAAAAGTACTTTTCTTGCATAATATCCTCCTTCTTTGAAATCATTTTTATTCACGAGATGATAGGGATTGAAATCGTTTTCAATAACGTCAGACCGGGATTGAAGAGGATTTGATGGCCACACGTAATTACGTACTACACGTAGAAAGCCCAGACTGTCGTACGTTTTCCATCGATTGTCAAGAGCGTGAAGACGTCACGATCAATAAAGAAGGCAAGAGTTGCAGAAAACAATCGAAAACGTCGAAAGCCTACCGCTGCACATCAAACGATACATCACAACTGCACATACTGGTTACAGTTCACATACAATATCCTTTTCGCATGCAATAAACATTAGAGAAGCTATTGGCAGAGAAAGTGTGAAAGCAACAACTGAATCACAAAGAAGAATCGATTCCACAACAGACAAATCGAAAATACTCTACGATGAGATTTACTTTGGCCGCCGTTCTGGCGTTGGGTACTATCCACAATAGCGATGCGTTCCTCTCCCCAAATTTTAAATTGACAACGACAGATATTCGCTTGGATCAAAGAAATGTTGGCGCCCTTGCCGCAGCCGAGGAGGACGAGGATATCGACATTGGAAACCAAGGTGGGAATCGCCTCAAAGAAATGATGGAATTGGCCAAGCAACGGGCGGCACAGAGCGGAGTAGCCGCTACGGGGATTTCGGGTCCTGCCATTGAGAATCCCTTCTTGAAACCCCAAGCACCATCGAACCCAGGAGACCTCTCTGTCGAAGAGCAAGCCCGCATGTTCCGTGAAATGATGGCTGGACAACAGCCAGCGGCTCCTGCTCCTATGCAGCGAGTGCCAAATGATCCGGGAGGTGGACGTCCGGCGGGACGAAACCCCGATGCCGACAAGATTGCAAATACCTCTGATCTCTACTTTGCCCAGCTAAAGAGAGATTCGACTGTTCGTACCATGGCGCGCATTCAAGGAGACGATGAAAAAGCCCAAAAAGTTTTTGAAGACAAGGGCATCAAGGAGCTCGACAACCTCTTGTTGACAAATCCATACCTGAAGGGGTAAGAAAAAAAATCCAATGCGGTAGCTTCTTTGTGGAGCAGAAATTTCCTGTTTTCATTTTTGGTGCCAATCAAAGCTAACACTCAATGATTTACTTGTCGTGTCACGTTCGTTTTCTTCTTCTCTGAATACGACAGTCGACAGGAAGAAGAGAAAAAGTTGTTGGATAACGTTCCCGACGAGATTATTGCTCCATACTTTAGAAGCGACGAGATGGCAGAATCGGAAAGAATGAGTGCCGGTGTCAGCTACAAGCAAAAATTGGAGGAACGACGAAAAAAGAAGGGGGGTGCAGCCCCTGCTCCCGCGGCTCCAGCTCCGAAAGCAGAAGTTGCAGAAGTCGCTCCAGTAGTCGAGCCAACCCCTCCAGCTCCAGAACCCGAACCGGAGCCCGAGCCCGTTGTGGCTGAAGTGAGCACTCCACCACCGGTTGAGCAAGAAGTTGTGGTTCCACAGGCGAGCGCTACACCACCACTTCCTACTCCACAGGAAGCTCCTGCTCCTGTTGTCGAGGAACCAAGACCAGTCACCGTTACTTCTAGTGACGATGTCAGACAGCAGAATCTCCGAACCTTTATGGGATTGATATTGAAGCATCGTGGTGGACCAGGATTTGGTAAGGGACGTTTGAAGGGACCAGATGTCGATCTCTTCGAAGGCTTGGTTGAGGAACTCACGAATATGTTGAAGGACGAGGCACAAAATGCTCTCCCTAGTGCTGAAGCTGTCAGTGCAACTCCAGCTGTGGTTGAGGCGACTCCTGTTCCAGCTGCTCCAGTCGTTTCGACACCGGAACCCGCTCCAGCTGCAAGTGCCAGTGCGGAACCTGCCAATATTGACAGCACAATTGCTTGCATCGAAGGTGCCATCACCATGTACAACAACAGTCCTCCTGCCATTCGAGACAGCGTTCTCGTAACTCTTCGTGCAGCTTTGCAGGCAGCGGTCGATACCTGCAATGTTGCTTTGCCCGGACAACCAGCCCCACCTGTTGGGGCAAGTGCCGATGCTAGCATCGAAGGCATGGTAGCATGCATCGAGGGAGCTGTGACGATGTACAAGAACAGCCCTCCTGCTTTGAAGGACAGTGTGTTGGTAACGCTGCGTATGGCATTGATGTCGGCTGTGGAAACGTGCAATGTGGTCCTTTCGGGAGGCGCAGCTGCTGCTCCCGCGGCAGTTGCGACACCCCCGCCTGCTGTGCAAGCTCCACCAGCTGCGCAGCCAGTAGCTCCAGTCGCTGCTGCCGTTCCAGAACCTCCACCACCAGCACCTGCTGCACCTGTTGAACTGGACAGAAATAGCAAGGCTCTAGAAAAATTATACGATATTGTTCAATCTGCTTCTGGAGACGGGAAATTGGGACTACGAAGTGACCTCACTGCTGACGAAGCCTCAGCACTAGCCGATGAATTAGTAGGTATGCGAGGTATTTTGATGGGAGAACTTGAAGCAGGTATCCCAGAACCTGGCGAGGAAGCTCCAGAGCCCGCAAAAGCGCCGAAGCCACCAAAGGAACCTGTAAGCGAAACGTCAACGGCATCAAAGTATCAACAAATGCTTGCGAAGGCGAGAGCTGAAAAGGCAAACGCATAAAAATATTCAAACTAGCGGCACAATTCTGTAGAAAAACGTTTTTCTTTTACTTATTTTTCCCCCTTTTTGTACTGCGTTTGTTTGCTGCAAGTCTCTGCATCCTTGCCGTTACTTCACTCTCAATCCTTCTAGTCGTATCGTACTCATTCTGCTTAGCTCGACTCGCCATTGCCTGATTGCGTCGTTCCAGTGCTGCGGCAGAAGCACGTTCAATAGATGCTTCTTGTTGCGCAGACCGAGTGTCAGGATTAACGAAGTCCCCGAAAATACGTCGGCCGATCATCGAGTCTTTTGACAACGTCTCGACGGATGTCATTTTCGGAGAGCGGAATTCAACATCGAGGTTTGTAGGGGTGACAAGATTTTCGATTTCTTTATAAATCGATAAAAGTGGCTTGCGTTTCAAGGTTGTCATAACGGAATTGCGACTCGTGTTTTTGTTGGTAGCGAAATTCTCTTCGTGTAACATTTCCTTTGACTTCTTCGGAGAAGGTATTTTCATTTTTGATGAATCTGCGACGAGATGAATCCTAGGCTGAGGAACCCGGGATTTGGCGTCCCAATTATCGCAAAAAATGTTGACTGTCACAACATCTAGAACTCGCATCTGGTATTTTCTGGTCGTTTCCTGAAGGTTGACCTCCAGGTGCTGATCATCAGAGGAATCCATAAGAGTGCATGTCCCTGAGGGAAACTTTCTAGTCGAAGTTGACGAGGCAAAGCCCGTCGTCGGATCAAGCCCAGAAGATGACTCTAGCTTGAACAGGGCGGGATCAATTTGAACGATTCCGTTGATGTCACTTAGATAAACTGGTGCTCGGAAATCGAATTTCGGAATGTATACCCAAAATCCGTTGCTTCTCAAATTTGTGACCACCGCTTGCGTTACCTCGAAATGATCTCTGAAATATAAAGATAGGAATAAACCTTGACATTCAAATGATGAGAGCTTTGCCATTCGATTTTGCCGGTTAACAGTCTGGCATATATTGTTCACTTTTTGGTTGTTGTATATATCTGCAACTCCTTTGTCAACAGTCGTAACACTTTCAAGATTGCTTTCCGAATCGCTTGATGCTTCACTTCTGCTTGGTCGCGGAGATGAAATCGTGTCACCAATTGTAGATCCTGCTGTAGCTATTGTGTCGACGATGCCTTCTCCCCGAATAATTGATATTGTTTTCGATTGAGGAAGTGAATCCAATACTTTACGATCGAATCCCGGCGGAGGTCTTGTCAGAGGCATTACTTTTTTCGGATCCAATGTGAGGAGGAGTTGCCGATGGACTACAATATCTGCATAACGACGAATAGGAGAAGTGAAGTGTGTATACTTTTCTAGCCCAAGTCCGTAATGCGACAAACCTTCTTCGCCTTCAATTTTACCAGTTGACACGTATTGCGCCTCTGACATTGCTCTTCGTAACAAAAAAGTAAAGATAAGAAAATATGTATCGCGAAATTGAATTTAGCAGCGATCTTGCTGTCTTACCTAGTTGCAAGAGATTTGAAAAGTGAATTCACAGCAGAATTTGATTTCGAGGATTTTTCAGCATTCTTGAGGGAGTTCGCTAGTCTCAAATTGCTACTTCCATCAAATGATACATTACCTGCAGACAAAATCTCTTTGAGGTCTTCAAATCGACTTTCGTCAACGTTTTGATGGATTCGAAGCAAGGCGCATGTCGGGAAATGTTTGAATATCGTCTTTGCGACCCAGCTGTTTGCCATAATCTTTTAGGTTCCATGTTCACAAAATTGCATAGTTAGGAAACCAATTAGTTCTATGCATTTCAGAATTGTCTATTCAAATGTTGTTGATACGTACCATTAACTCTTCAGCAAAAGATCGACAGACGACAACAAAGAAGAAATTGGTGATTTTGAGTGATGTTACAAATGGAAATGTCGATAAGTTCGCAATGCATCGAACGTACCTGCAACTGTCTGATGAATTTCGAGCTGTTTCTTTGGAGTTACTTTAACTGGATTGTGATTTTCGTCTAATGAGAATTTAAGCTCATTTCCGTTATCACCACTTGACAAATCTACTGCACCCCCAATGTCTTCCCGGTCCTTTCGTAACTTTCTTGCAAGATTGGTCAATATGGAGAGATCCTCTTTTAAGAATTTGATGTTGGTACGTGATACGGGGTAACCAGCTGTAAGTGGAGGTGGTGGCGGTTTCGAAGGGTCATCGGGGGCTTCATTATGAATGATATTGTGTGCCTGTTCGTACGTCATTGCCTGGCAATTGTGAATAACAGTTCTTCCGTACCAGAACGATTTTATTGTTTTGAAATCGCTTGACATCGTCCAAATCGTTGAAACCGCCAGCCTGTCTACATTTCCATGCAGACTACAAAGATCACTGCTCAGCACACTTGGGAGCATGTCAAATCGTCGATCTACAAGATAAAACGTAGTTGCGCGTTTTTGTGCCTCCTTGTCAAGCGGCGAATCGTGTGATACAAAATAATCCACATCGGCAATATGTACACCAACTTCGATATCTCCATTGGGAAGACGATGAGCATGAAACGTATCATCAATATCCTGACAGCCGTTTGGATCAACACTAAAGATATGGCGAGTCGATCGAAGATCTTTTCGTTGTGCAATTTCTTGGGGAGGGATTCTCCAATTATTACCTTCGAGTGGCAAACAAGCTTGTGCTGCAGCACTAAAAGGATCCAGCTCTATTTGATTCTCCTTCAAGAGACAAGTGATTTCCGTTTCCAAATCTCCAATAGGTCCCAATATTTCAGCGCAACGTCCTGAAGGATAATTCGATCCGACCTCCCAGTCTGAGACTTGAACCCAGAGACGTTGGCCTAAAAGTCGTCGCCATCCATTAGTTTTGATCCGTATCTTGGGTATTCGTACGTCCATTGGTACCACCAAACATATTGATTCATCGTTCATTGGGGTGTCAACCATAGTGGCTACAAAATGTCGTCGAAATTCCTTGGCAATCGCAACTACTCTTCCCGAGGGGATGGGTGGCGAAGTATCCGATAATCCGGAGTCGTTGATATTTGAATTATCGTTCTCATCTGATTGAACATGAATAAGTCGTCGCCTACCCACGGGGCAAGTCCATTCGTCCTTCGGTAACGTCTGTACAATGACAAGATCTTGATGGAATGCTCTATTGAAGTACCCTCTTGCTTGATTGATGAAAAGGGATGACGAATCACCACCAGTTCCACCACCGAGAACGACGGCCTCTTTTACATTTTCCTTAGTCACATTCAAACGTCCCTTTACCAAACTTTTGTTGCGTAGACCTTCCTGAATTCTATCTTCAGGTCCAGTACTCTTCAACACCAGTATCTAGAACGGAAAAAAGATTATTTGAAGTTCTTTTGGGATCATTTCGTATCTTGTATTCTTCTTCGCACTGAATAGCAAGTTTCTTTGCTTCGTCCAGCTTCTCCTCTGTCAGCCAGGTATTTTCTTCCTGATACAATGTCTCAAGAAGATCCTTCATCATAATCGTTTGGATCCCATCCTCTTCAGGAAAGCGATCCACAAATTTTTGATCCCCGGACAAGATGAAAAACCTCGAAGCATTGTCTGCTGGTACATTGCTGCAAAACTGTTGGAAAAATCTCCCAGCCCGAAATAGAGCATTTTGAGATCGATCATGCATTGACATATCCTCGTATTGCATGAGATCCCATTCATCTTCGCTACCATCACTTGCGACCCCTTCTCTGACAGAAAGATCCATAAACACTTTGACTGTATCGGTATGCTGTTGGATTAGCTTTTGAATCTTGGCTCGTTCGTGAGAAATGGGCGTTTCAGGAGGAATTTCGATACCATCATCAGATCTTGTTGACGACATACTGCGATGATCCATCCAATCGGTGACGGATTCTAATAAAACCCACAGGCTTTGTCGTTGCCTTGGCAAATCTGCTTTTTTGTAGTGCTCCTCCATCGACCCGACTAAATATATTATCAACGGGAGATAGATTCTCCACGCGAGTCCGTCCGGAATAATACAATCTATTGGTTCATCGGCACTCACTTCTTCCTTTATTTTACTTCCTTCAGACGAAATTGGATGCCAGTAGCGTTCCCTCACTCGAAGTTTCTCTTTCAAAAAATCCTTCTGAACCCAGCGGCAGCCATCTTCGCCATTCCTACACGAGGACAACATCGTACTACCCTCCTTCATTCTCCTTCACTACCGTAGTCCGTCGTTGACAACGTTGTTCATTCAGAGATGATACCGACCCTTTTATTTCATCTGATTTGTGAAGTAGACGAAACAAAATTTTGATGTGTGTGAAATGAGTTTCCTATGTTCTTATGAATCTTACGTATGAGTATATAGTTTTCACGAATCGCCACAAAACTTTTATGCAAGTTTTCTCTACCATATTTAGAAGTTACAGGATCTATATTATTTCTATCAACCGCGAATTCAATCAAAGTATAAGCTTTCCGACTATCGCCGCAAAGACAGCCGCAATTGCCAGCCCCAGAAGCCAATCCAGCGTCCTCCGATCATCGATCGTTTTTTGGGAGCCGAAAATTGAACCAGAGTTCGTAGATACTTCCAAGGCTTGTATTGCCAGCAATATAGGGAATAAAAAGCCAATCAGACTGGTGAATAGCATCCCACCCCACGATAGTAGTTCGGTGATCAGCTTCCCCTGATAGAACAACCAGGACAGGCCAAATGGAAGATACACGGCACATATGTCGCCGGTAAGGTGCGAATAACCGGATCCTGTCAAATTCAGTCGTCCCAGGACACTCAACAGCGGTATTCCTAACCCCACGATAAAGACGCAAAAAAGAAACGATGTTATTTGCATTGCAGTCCCATCGTTTCCCGACATTAGGGTTTCCAGCATATTATTCGAAACATTGGGTCCGGACATTGCGCCCAAAGTTCCTAATATAATGTAAAGCATTGCAGATGAAATCGATGATCCAGCGATGACTTTTGTTGCGTTCACGGTTGGTTCTAGAAGAAGCATGGAAGCAAAAAATGTTAAGCTCGTTCTGAATTCAATGTCTCGTGTTCGTCAATCCCTGTTTCGCTAATTCTCACCTTTCTCGTAGAGCCAAGCTGGAATCGAAATCACAAGCGCAAAATTGAAAAGAACAACCCCAAACAAGGAATCCCAGCTCTCTCCCCACCACGACAATCGCCCTTCCCATTCGATGCCATTCCATAAGAATAAGAACGAGAAAATCAAGGTGGTCGTTATCAATACAAAAAACTCGATAATCTGCCAGACAGCATTTTCCTGAAGATTCAATAGGGCCAGGGGCATGAAAAATATGACATTGAGCAGATATCCTAAACTCAAGAGTACCCCACCTTGCTCCTCCTGACCAGAAAAAGGTCTGCAGTTTTCTTCCGCTCCACAAACATCCGAATTCCAGCTTTCGTAAGCACAATCAAACCCCTCAGACGATGTCACGAAACGGAGGGCGTAGGTGTCACCGCCCAAAAATCCACCGTGCACCAACATCAAATCAAATACCTGTGCCGAATCGATCAGAGAAGATATCGTCAAGCACGTCACGCAAAGAAAGAATATGATTTCTGTCGATCGAAACCATCTTGGGTCGTTTGGCCAATATCGTCGAAATGCTTCGCTGTATTCCACCTCCTTGTCAAAGTCGTAATTTCCCGGGAGTTTGGAGATGGCATTGGCAAAGTGTAGGATTGCCAAGGATGGTGGATGCAGCATATAAAAATGATGCAGAGCGTTGTAGGGATCAACCCCGACTTCTGAAACAACGCTGGAATTTCCAGCATTGCGGGTCCTGTCAGAAAATTGATTGCGATGCTCATGGATCCCAGAGTTCCATATTCACCCGGCGGCGCATTCCTCAAACTGGCTTGAAAATCACCATCTTGTTCTCCCGGGGGCAAAGAAGAGCTAATTACCAGCAAAGAAGATTCATCGTTTCCCTGTCCTATCGCCAAGTCCATGCTCTGATTCACACGCTTCGAAGCCGTCGATTCAACGACGCAAGCAGAATACCCGGGGAAAATCGAGAGAATCTTCGCCCGTAGCATTTTTTTCTTTTCGGTATCCGGAAGAATCAATCTATTTTACTGAGGGAAAATCGAGAGAATCTTCGCCAGTAGCATTTGTTTTCTTTTCGGTATCCGGAAGAATCAATTTATATCACTGAAAGGTATTTTTTGTGCATTTTAAACTTTGATTCGTCTTCGGTTTTCGTTGGAACTGGAGACTCGAGAACAAAACCTCCTTTCAGTGGGTTAACAATGCGAAGAACCTTCCTTTTAACCGGAAAAACGATAAGAAAGCTGGGCTCCCGGATGGAACCCTTTTTCCCAGTAATTATTCACGATTACGTAGAAGAATTTACGCGCGCCGGGGTGGGGAGACAAGACCTGTCTTCAAAGAGAGGCATGATTAAAAACAATCGTTTTTAAATGGCGATTCAAGGCCTTGAAGGAGAACACACAATTCGCATTGAAGGCGATTGTATGAATCGCGCTAGTTTAATCCAATAAGTACCAGATTTCTTTGTTTCTTCATGGCTAACTCCTTGCTTCGTATCCATAAAACATCTTCCGATTGTATTGCTTCATTAAAACACACGATGGCAATCATATATGTTCTCTTCTCACCTTGCATTCCTTCCCGTTTTTTGGTGGTGTTCTGTTTCCATCTTATGTCACTCCATAATCGACTGAAGTGCTGGGGGAATTTCTCAATCCGTGTTGCATTGTTTTTGAATGCTATAAATTATAATTTATACAGATAGTTTAGTGTTACTTTTTCATGGTGACATCAATACATTCGAATGTCTTTCGTTTCAACATTTTCATTCATTCTCAGGCATGCCAACGGACAACATGACTCCGTTTGCTCCTGTCAGAGGCACAGCATCATCTTCGGCTCTCTGTGCCGAGAGTTCCTTAAATACGGCTCCGTCGATGTCGTCCTCGGTTGTCTCATTCTGATCGTCGTCAGATGGATTCACGCTCGCATTTTTCAAGTTGGCTACCATTTCGTCAATAGCCTTGGTGTTTTCCTTAATGAAGTCGCTATCCAAGCCGCATTTGGAAATTCCAATGGTGTAAGATTTCTTCAAGGAATCAAGCACCTTTTCAACTTCCGATCCAGTGCTGTTCTTCGTGCCTTGGACTGGTTCCATATCTTCAAAGTCGTCGCCCAAGCGGATGTTTGCCTCGTCGGCCTCTTTTGAAAGATTGCTCTCGGCCTCCTTCACGTCCCGATTCAAGATTCCGAGCATACCATCGATATCGTTTTTGGCAATCAATCCTTTCTGTTGAAGAGATTTTACTTGATTTTCGACTTGGGTGCCGAAATTCTTGAAAAAACCTACAGAATTGTTGAAAAATTCCGTAGCCATTGCTGCAGGGTTGTTGGCAAAGTCGGCAGGTTTCTCTTCAGCGGGTTCTTCGTCAGCCTCGGCATTCTCGCGATCCATATCACTGACAACCGATTCTTCTTCCATTTCAAGAACGGGTACCTCTTCCCGATCTTCGTTTTGTTCACTTGAGTGGAATTGCTCAACCTCGTCATCCTCTGCTTCCATTGGAGTTGCTTCTTTATCATCGTCTGCAACCTCGTCATTACCGCCATCAAGATCTTCCTCTTTGACGTCTGTTGCATCGATGAAAACATCGCCCTCGTAAGAATACGCCTCCTTCACTAGGTGTGCAACCTTCTTCGCGGTGTTTTTGTCTGCGATGAATTGCGCCTTCTGTTCTTCCGTTACTCGAGCATCAGTCCGGATAGCATTTCCCCATGAACTAACTTCGTCCTCATCGGCAGATGGTTGATAATCTGTAGATTCATAGGGCAATCCGTGTCGCCTGCTTGGATCGTTGACAGGTGACAATTCCTTTTGCATATCCATTTTCGCCTGTTCGACAGCTTTTCCCAAGTCTTTGAGGTTGCTTACATTGATGCTTACATCTCTTTCTACCTGAGGACCTGTTGGGGTCATTAGACGAGCTGTTGGAGTCGATAGGGCTGGTCTGGCAAGTCTCATCTGAACATTTCCGGCCATGCGGCGTTCAGCGTAAGCTGCGCCCTTCGTCGACATGATTCGAACGTCGGTTGTGATTTCAGAAACTTCGGTGTCATCATCTTGTTTGTCTTCGGATGTAACTTCGATGTGCGAAGGTGGGGCCTTTTCCTCCGGTGCCTGGATGTTTGCTTCCATAGCATTATTGTAGTAGGTCCTGAGGGCACCAGGAGGTGCTGGAGGTGGAGCTGTTGATCTCATGACGGCACGTGTCGAAATCTCGGGCTTGGGGGAAGCTGGTTGACGTTGTGACATTGGAGACTCAGAAAACGTTGCCCCGGTCAACTCTGGGATGGCGTCCTCTCTTTTTTCTTGGTACTGCTGGACATCTACCATTTTCGACGATTTCTTTCGCTCATCGATTCGTTTCCTCAAATCCGAAAGAGCAGCTTTGCTTTTTTCCACAGGATCAGGTTTTTTCTCGATGCTACTGACGGGAGTTTGAACTTTGGTAAAATCGGCAGGCTTCAGAGAGTTGTTTCTTCTCTGAAGCCTCTTTTGAAGTTGCTCGGAACGACGAATCGTAGACGGCATGGTTGAACAATATCGAATTCAAATAAGCTTTTCTTGTCTTTGTTACTCTTGACACACTAGTGCGTTCTAATGATGAAATAGTGATGATTTTACGGTGTATTCGGAAGGGAGAAAGCGGAACCGATCAGGAACAAAGAAAGGTATGAATGGGTGCGCCAAGAATGCGGGGTGATTCGAAGTGCTCTTTGTCATGTCACATGAGAAAAATCTTCGCCGATCGCAAAAAAGTGACGCAAGGCATCAGCGATTTTCAGAGATCGGTCAGCTCGTGAACGAGCCCGCAATGCCAACTGTCACCGAAACGGATGAATATTTCTCGACGCGTGATGCGTGCGTGTGTGATGTGTAAAAAAGATTGTGAAGGTACTATCATATATATAATGCATATGAATAGACTCTCAAGATTCTTTTTGGCGCACCCGTCATGCCTGACTCACCCTTTCACACTTCATCTTTCGTGGATCGTATCGCATCAATTTCTTTCGGAACTACATTCGCAATCGAAAGAAAAACACAAACCCTCTCAGCATACATCGCTAAACCCCTATGTTGAATCTGTTCTCATTGCTCACTATAACTTTCACAACATTTGATTCCTCAGCTGCATTGCAATCAACACACAATTTTCGTAGAACCAATCTAGTTATGGTGGAGGGTCATTCTGTTCATCGGGTTGCATCTATGCATCGCAAACGATTGGTAGGAAAAGCATTCACTGCTTGGAGTCCGAATGGTCGATTCACTGAGGGTGCAAACGCCATCAACGGCAAGGTATTCTCGAGGATCGAAGCTGTTGGAAAGAACCTGTTTGCATTCTTCGACAGCGACGGGAATGGAAAGAAAGGTGATGAAGATTCACCCGTGGTCATGCACGTGCATTTTGGTATGGCTGGGAATTGGGCTGTCTACATGAACGAGGAAGCACCTGAGCCAACAAAAACAAATAGATTAAGATTGGAGTACCCTGGTATTGTAGCTGATCTGAGCGCGATGACAGTCCAACATGGAGGAATGGAATTGTACAATGACAAGCGGTCGAAACTGGGTGAAGATCCTCTCCGCGACGACGCGGACCCTGAGCGCCTATGGAATAAAGTCAAAAAGTCGTCGAAATCAATTGGTGCTCTCATCATGGACCAATCATACTTTACGGGACCAGGTAACATATACCGAGCTGAAATTTGCTTCAAGGCTGGGATACATCCTAATCGTTTGGGGAATACGCTTTTACGACAAGAGTTTGACATTGTTTGGTATCATACGAAGGATCTTTTGGAACGTGGCTACGCTACTGGTTCTATTCTAACTGTCGATCCAGAGGAAGCAGTGGCACTGGGTAAACCCAGAATGCGAAGATACATTTACAACACTGCAAAATGCCCTCGGTGTTCGACGTCTATCAAATCTTGGCAAATTGCTTCAAGAACTTGCTACGCTTGCCCAAAATGCCAGCCCTTGAATTCGAACACTCTAGAACCCGAACCAACTCTAAGCGCTGTGATCCCTGAACAAGATGTGGTACCGTTCAATTCTCACTGTGCCCGTGAATCTGTAGGAACTCGCCTTGTCGAAAGTGGTCCATCGAGATTGACAGTGAAAGAACTTAAAGCAGAGCTTGCGGAAAGGAATGTCAGCTTTCCAGCAAATGCGAAGAAGGCAAAGCTTGTCGAGCTTCTATCATCCGAAATGAAGCCAGTTGTTGTTACTCCTCAAGTCGAATCGAAAACGGATCCGGCGAAGTTGACAGTGAAAGAGCTTAAAGCTCAATTAGTAGAGAAGGATGTCAGCTTTCCGTCAAACGCGAAGAAGGCTGTTCTGGTCGATCTTGTTTTGTCATCGGAGCCGAACCGCGAAAAAGATTGATCCGAAAAGAGACATTTTTGTGTCTTCGGAAGCTGCAGCTGCCGAGAAAGCTGCGGCAGGGAGAAAGCCTTGCAGTCGAACACATTGCCGAACTCGCTCCATGGTCAAGCCCGAAGAGCTCGAGCTGGCAAGAGAAAACAGATCGTACCTGATATTTGCTCTTCTGACAAAACGGGCGACTCAAATCAAGTCAAGACAACAAAAGCTTGGAGATCAAAGAGAAAAAGAAGTAATTAAGAGAGACAGCAGTAAAGCGTTACTTAAAAAGTTCGAAAGTCGAAACGAACTACTAGTATATGTTTTGTAGCCTTCAATATTTAGTTCCAGAAGACGAGTGTTTCGAAAAAAAGTCACGTGCAGATCGTTCTTCTTGGTTTCTTCTTATGCGACTCGATACAATTCGTAAGCCGAGGATTCCCAACACACATGTCCCTGCTAATACAATACTTTTACTTGTCAGCGCTTTCTTCGACGACATTGACGTCGAGACAGCACAGAATGCAGCAAAACATGCTGCATTCTCCAAAAGCGCTCGCTTTCGGATTTCATCCAACGTCTGAGTGTCAACACCAGGTCCAAACAGCCGACCCGTTACTGAATCTCTAAATGTCTTTACGTCCCGCATTGTCAAACTAAGCCGAATACCCTCGTTTCCCTCCTTGGGCAAAATCGAATGTGTCCACTCTCGATTGGTATGAGGTCCCAAGACGAACATGGAGCGATGGGGAAGAACCAAGCGAAAGGTATCTCTAGGTTCTGCCCGTCGCCGCAATTCCAATACCCGAGTCTCACCCAAGCTGACACTGACAATGACCCCCTCTCGATTCAAATCCAAATCTTTGTCCCCGTGATGCGCAATAAAATCTGTTCCATCGCGATAGTAATTCGTGACACAGTGGTTCATGACCTGATCGACCAATGGCTTCAATCGCTCCTCCACAGCCTTTTTCACTTGCAAAGACGTCGGACTCCATTCGAAAGTCGTCCATAAGTCTCCGGAATAGTTTCCGGGATATCGGTAAATGGGAATGGGCCCATCAATATCGGCTTGTAGGTTTTGCAGCCGGGGGAGTTCCTCTCCCGCTGCGCCCTTGAAGCAATCGAACCGCAGTTCCGATAGCAGTCGATCCACTAACGATGGTGGTGCTCCTTTGTCGATGTCCTTGTCGTCTTCGTTTGCTGTGGCCAGAGGTAGATCATCTTCGACAAGATTCAAAATGAGTTCGCAATCACCTGCTCCCATACCATAAATTTCTCTTTCTGGTAAATTCGTCATGTCGATTTCCAGGGGAACACCGGGGAAGAAACACCGATGAAGTGTCTTTCGAAGAATCGACCTGTAACATCCTCCCAAACGTCCGCATGTTACACCCAACAGGCGATTTCCAAAATGTCGTACAATCCCAACCAAAAGGCCCTTCTTGGCAATAAGCTCTTGTTTTGCATCGTGGTTCTTCTTCTCGGCAAAGAAGGATCCGACTTCTTGCGACATACCTGGTCCAACAGAATCTGGGGGCTCTTCATCTTCGTCCCACTTGGCATCGTTATATTTGTTCCCAAAAAACCAAAGCAGAGGAATGTGAGCGGCATCGGGATGCAATTGCTTCAATTTCTCTCTGCATTCATTAACATCTTCGACCGATTCAACCGAGAAACAAAATCCAAGAAAGTGACTGTCGGCAATCTTTATTTCATCCAGTGGCGTTGTAGTATCCATTGTGCTGGGGAGTTGTCGTCTTGACTTGATAGTATTCTGAAACAGGATGTGCCTGTTTGACATTCAAGCAATATGAGGCGAAGTCCGTAATTTGGCATGTTTGAATGATGATTGTTTGATGTACCCGCATGAAAAACGAATCATGATTAAGATTAAAGATAGATCCTGCTTTCCCATTTTTGTACCGTTAATTCCTGGTAATTTTAAATACCTGGTAAATCCTGATTGGTCGAACAACACGTCAAAACAAAATACTCTTTCTCGTGGAATTCCCGACTCCGATCACACACGTAGGTCTGTCGGTGTGTCATTAACTTTCTTCAATTATTTCGTTCATCATCGACTCCGTCTTGTTCCGTGGCAATCGGAAAGACACGAACTCCAAATCTGAATTGGGTGTCAAGCAAAAGCACAATCTGGTGACTCGATGAAGGGAGAGGAGGTGCGAGAGTCATCACAATCACAAAACTTCCGTCAAGTGAAGAATCTTCGGCTATTTCTCACTTATCAATCGGTTTAAATCAGAAACATGACTCGCCTTAAATTTGTATTCTCGTGCTGCGTCATATTCTTTCGATGGAAAGAAGGTGATTCCTTCCAATCACTGCAACAGGTTCTATATAAATCGCCACGATCAGCATCATTACTACCATTACGAGCCTCGCCTTCTTTCAATCATGACGACGACAACAGCTCCCTCGAATATTCTGCGCTGTCAGAAATAGCCGCGGCTCGTGATGCAGCTGCTGCATCCCGACGAATGTTCTTTGCATCATCGCTCATCGGCGCAGGGACTTTGATTGGGCAACCGGAGGATGTTCTTGCGCAAACAACCGTCCCAGCTAAGGGTGACGTCGATTTTCTATGGCAACAGAGTCCCATCAATCCCAAACGAACCAAGTTCAGAATCACCGATGCGGAAACAAAAGGATACAACGTGAATTTTGTTGCATACCTCTCTCGGTTTCTGTTGAGTTTTGATCCCGCAGCCCAACAATGGTGGATCGATCGTGCCAAAGAAATTCCCAACTCTTACTCCAAAGATGAAATATTGAGTATTCGGGAGACACAATTTGCTAGATTTTCGGCTTCGGTAGAAGTTGGTCTGCAGGTAGACGACTTTGTTGGAAAGGACGGCCCAAAGCGCTTGCTCGAAAGTCTTCTAACTAAATTCGGTTCTCCAAACCAAGGTGTTGACACATCTTCTGGCGATGACTCGGACAGGTTCTCAAAGGAAGCGAAAGAAGCCAGGCGACAGATAGCGCTTCTGTTTGCGCTGCTTGTGGATTCGCAACCGACAAAGGAGATCACTAAATTGTTGGCTTCTATCGATAACGGAACGATTGAAAGCATAACACTAAGTGATGATGCTCGTTCTAATGGTCTACTAAGAGGATTTTCTCCGGACGATGCGCCAGTCATAGGAATTCCTGAACCTGAAGCCGGAACGGATTACAATCAAGCTATTGGGAAGGCTGCTCTGAAACCTACGGGTAGACTACTACGGATAGAAGTAGTTGATGGCGGAGAGGGCTACACCAAAGCTCCTGATATTTCGCAACTCCTTCCCGAAGTACTTCCCGACGGTGAATCTGCGCTTGCCGATGCAAAAGTTGCAAACGGAGTTCTGAAAACTGTCAAGCTTACAAATCCTGGATCTGGTTACAATCAAGACAGCATAAAAGAAATAAAATTGAAACCTGCTACAAAAGATGGAAAGCCTGCGATCATTCGAACTGTCCCAGAAATGGAGGTAACTGCGATAGAAATGAGTGACGCCGGATCTGGCTATGCTGTGGAGAGACCCATCAAAGTTACGTTGGTTCCGCCAACCGGAGGCGACCCGCAACCAATTGGAATTGCGTATCCCAAGGGGAAAATGGGATCTTTTGTTGCCGCTCGGAAGCCCAGTGAGAACAAAATACGGAATTTTGAGAAAATTCTCGACAAAGAAGAAGTCGAAGATAAGATTATTAGTGGAGCTTCAAGCGGAGGAAGTTTGCCAGCTGTTCCATTTCCAGAGAAAGCATCGTCATCGCAACAACTTTTGGCTCTGCTTCCCCAAGGTTTTGGATTGGAGTATGATGCGCAAAAAGAAATCTATGTGTTGAGTGTGGACAAAGAATTCCAAAAGCTTTATCCCTCGATGGATCTCAAAGCCCCAAATCGACCATCGGTACCTGATTTTGGACCACGCGGACAAAACCCAATCGAGAGAGAAAAGAAAATCGATATCTCTACGCTCCTGCGATTCTCTCTGTCTGGTGCGATTTGCGCTTCTGGCGTTAATTTGGTACTCACGCCTCTGGATGTTGTCAAAACCAAAGTTCAGATTGCTCCGGAAAAGTACCCCAAAATTCTGCCTGCATTTCAATCGGTGGCAAAAGAGGAAGGATTCGGGACTTTCTTCACTGGTTGGTTGCCTACGATTCTTGGACAATTTGTGGGTGGTGGAGTTCTTTATGCCGTAACGGAAGTACTTCGCCGATCACTTAGTGACTATGCTGGAGCCAACGCAATGGCTCTCGAAGTCCCCATTATTTTGTTTTCTGCAAGCATTGCCGCTGCTATATTTGGGGTCCTTTATTGTCCTTTTGATGCGGTCAGGATCCGATCCGTTTCTCAACCTGACTATGGAGGAAATGCGATTGAAACGTGTTCTCGAATGGTGGAGGAAGAAGGCGCCGGAGTTCTGACTGATGCCATTCCAGTTTTTGTGGCAAGGCAAGTTCCTTACGCAGCTGTCAAATTTACAATCTTTGATTTGAGTACGGAATATCTCTACAGAATGTACCCTCTCGCACAGGAGGATTTGAAGCTGTCTCTAGGTGTCAGTCTCCTCGGCGGAGTTTTAGCTGGTATTGCAGCAGCAGCAGTTAGTAATCCAGCTGATGCGGTAATTTCGGAATTGAAGAAAGCGAAATCGGATCAGTCACCACAAGAGGCGCTACAGGCATTACTGGATCGAGCTGGCGTTGCGGCATTGTTCAAAGGGCTTCCCATCAGAATGCTCCTCTACTCGTTAAATGCGGCCTTTCAATTCTTGATATACGATGGTGTCCGGTTTTCCTTAGGAGTTGGACCCGACGATTTACGCCTTTATTTGGATGTCTTGGGCGAGGCTCTAAATCAAAACGCGTAGTCTGTACTGCTTCGATTCCGAGACAGCGAATGACTGACTCTAAACTCGAGTAACTACACATAAATTTAAAGATGGGGCTTCAATGTTTTTAAAAAAACTCAAATTCTTTAGAGAAAGATTGCTTATCCAATTACGTTACATTTGTACACATCAACATACGACGATGTTACGATGCAGGACTTGCAATGATTGCATATTTCTTTCCCGTTCAATCGATTTCTGATTTAACTGTTCCCACTATTTTGATTATAGCAAGTGATCTTTCTCACTGCTTCCACACCCATGTTCTCATCGCGCCTCGAATTGAATCACTGGATTTAGATTGAAGAGAAATAATGTAACAGCGTGTGAGAACGAATTGATATGTTGGAAGACAAAGACAGGGAGTAACTGTATCAAAAGGCTTCGACGTTCACGCCCAGAAGCGCCAAGCATCACCATAAATGACGGCCATAATTGAATCAACAACTTACATCTCTTTGTTCGCGTCTTGTAAAGAATGCGGAATCCACACTGACGGCATCGAACAGGGTCTCCTCCTTTGATAATGTTCTTCGCGCCGCAATCGCCGCATCTGTATTCAACACCTCGAACAACTGGAACCGGGTTGATCCCGGCTCCCGTTTGCATAGTAGCCCCAGGAGTGCTCATGATGAATAGTGTATGATAACGTCTCTTGTCTCTACCCAAGCTCTGCTGGATGTACTCCGTCTTCCAAACCTGACTGATTGAGAGATGAGCTTTCATGGGCTCAAACCGCGATCGATTTCGCTTTGTTGGCCTTTACGAGGTGAGACCGCCCGTCCGTCAGACGTGGAATGGCTCCAATTACTATTGAATCGAACTAATCGTGGAGCACATACAATTTAACGGCTTTTTGATTAGTTCGACTTACGTATTTTCAGTTTAATCGAGCTAATCAAAAGCCGTTAAATTGTATGTGCTCCACGATTAGTTCGATTCAATTCAAAAACGGGTTCATATGAACCCAAAACGGGTTCATATGAACCCAAAACGGCTTCGTATGAACCCAAATGGCTCTCTCCAATTACTATTGAATCGAACTAATCGTGGAGCACATACAATTTAACGGCTTTTGATTAGATCGATTAAACTGAAAGTATGTCAGTCGAACTAATCAAACAGCCGTTAAATTGTATGTGCTCCACGATTAGTTCGATTCAATTCAAAAATGGGTTCGTATGAACCCAAAACGGCTTCGTATGAACCCAAAATCGTATCGATTTCTTCACAAAATCAACGCAACAAAAAAGATTACCAAGCCGAAAGAAACGCCATCACAAACATCAATGCAGCATCTCAGTTGAAGAGTTGATGCGAAACACTCCATTCGAGCTGTTAAAGTCCTATTTGTGATGACTGTCTCGTCTATTTTCTCTAAATTTTGACTGAAACGATCTTCCAACCATGAGTTTGCGACAGCTATCGTCGCGGACGAGATCATCGTGCCCGTGTCTTGTCTCGCCTACCAGTTGGTCTGCCTACACGAGAGAAAGCAGGCACTTGGCGACTTCGGCGCAAAAGCGAAAATGGCAGCGCCAAAAGGGAAACAAGCCATTCTTGAAGAAGAAATACGCCGAGGCAGCCGCCGAAGAGGCAGTGGCAACCAAACCAAAATCTACCAGAACCAGCTGGCAACCCTTGTTTTTTCTTGGAGTCTTTCCCGTTTTCTTGTCGGTCGCCGTGGTTCTTACTCGGGATGATTTGCGCGAAGAAGTGAACGCCAAGGGCATTGGTAGGTTTTTGGAAGATTATAAAAAGTGGAGAATAAAATCACAACTCGAACATCAGCAACAACAATTACTAGTACAAGAACTAGAACAGCAGGAACAACTGGGGGAAGAAGAACAAGAAAGCGAATACGATAAAATGCTGAAGAATCTGGCGCAGCAAAAACCACGATAAAAATTGAATGTCGACGAAAGTTCACAATACGAAAACCTAGAAACAACCAAGACTAAATTCATAAATCATCAAAACAGACTATTCATCATGACATGTTGAATCAATTTAATCGACTTTATTGCTTCCAGGATGTCCCCTTCCTTGCTTTGTTGCACCATGATTTCCCCGGTCATGACCATCGCTTCTGCTGCAGCCACTTTTGCCTGTTCCACGTCTATCGTTCTTCCCGAAGAGGTGACCCACCCATGACTGTTGTGCGTTGGATCGGCGTAGTACTCGGACGACGATTGATGAGATGGGTAGAAGAAATATTCTCCCGATAATATCATTGCGCACGCTCGACGCACAATGCGATCGAGATCGATTTTGCAAACTTTCCACAACGCCTCGATTTGCAATGTTTGTAGCAAGGAATGTTGGGCTTTGAGCTTTTCGAGTTCTTTTTGTTCCTCTTCCAAGTCCTCAAGGCTTTCGCAATCATCGTCCTCGTTCCACATGAAATCATCCATCTGTGGCAAATGCGTTTCACCGTTGCCATAATCGTATTGGTGGTTGTTGTTGTACTCGATCGTTTCGACCATCTTTTTCTTCTTTCGTTCTTTATTGAGTTTCTGTTGTTTTCGTTTCCTTTCTTGTTCGTTGAAGGAACGCTCTGCCAAAGCCAGACGACCTCTCACGGCGGTTGCCTCGAGAATATCTTTCGTCGAACGCCACCTCCGTCGAATTCCCAATCGACAAATCGGTTTGGGCCTGCAGCACCACCTTATTTCCCTGATTGGCGTTTCTGCGTTGTAAAAATTCCCGGCCTTCGTGGCGATATGATCTGCCCACGGAACGAATGATTTGCGCCCCGAGAGGAAGTCCGTTTCCATCGATCGCAGTCTTGCGACAACAAATGTGCGTAGAGCCTCGCATCGAGCCTGCCTTCGACCAGTGGTCGAAGCGATTCCAGCAAGAGCGCAGCAACCGTGTAAACTCGATGTTCTTCCAGGACAACGGCTGGATCCGTGCCATCACCATGGTGTGCTGCGTGTGTTGCCATTGCCAAAACTTCGAGAGTTGACTCATCGTACCCCATCAAGTGAAGCAATTCTCGATCCAATTTTTCAAAAAGGGGAGCGGTGGCGCCAAAGACATTTCCAGAGTGCGAGCTCGAATGGCTATGCTGCTGCTGGTTTAAGTACTTGTAATAGCTGTTGGGAGAGACCCTCGGTCCAAGCAACAAAAAGGCAGCAAGATTCGGATCAATCAGACCATAGCGGTGATATGGCATGCGTTTGCTGTCGTTGCTCAAAATTTCGTAGGCTGCTTGGATTTGTCGCAACCGCTGCTCGGCGCTTTGGGAATTTTGTTGTTGCGATTGCGATTGCTGCTGCGGCCGCCGTCGTTGCTTGTCAGGGTGGTATTGCCGCGATAACCTTCGATAGCTCTTTGTGATTTCAGCGAGAGTTGCGTTGGGGCTCACTTCCATCATCTCGTACAGAAATGTGTCGTGTGGCGGGTAAACCGTGTAAACCTTGTGGACTTTCAAAGCCGTCGAGGTCAATTCTGGAGCTTTTGCGGCATTAGCAACCGTAGCGATCGATACGCCAGCCGTCGCTACTTTCAAACAAGTTAACGTCATCATCGAAAGAATGTTGCCGACGGAGACGGCAACAAATAAGATGCGGAAATATTTCATCGTCCCTCAAGTTGTCTCTATTTCGAAAGGCCAAGTAATCCGAACGCTATCTTTAAAGACACATCAATGGAATAGAAAACGACACGTTTCAACTTCAATTATTATTAAAATTATTTCAAACTCGTCTTCAAAATTCGAAAAGAACGGCATTGCCTCACTTTCGTACGGACGTGCGCGCCCGGGACAACTCACCTCTTCGCACGCAGTCTAGTCCTAGCTAATGATGCACCCTTGGTGTCATACCTTTTGCTTCTAAAGAGCATACCACGTGTACGTTTTTCTCTTTCTTCCAACCTTCCGTTCCTCCAGAAAAACGCAACACACATCACTTTGCACTTCCTGAATAACGTAGCAGTACCACTTCACCATTCTCACAACCTCGACTTCATTCTTTGAGCTTGCCCCTTGACCGGATCTTTCAAATAATCTGTCTTTACTATAGCTGCGACAACCTTTTCGCATAAGCTATCACTATTGAAAGATTTCAAGCCAGTGCATCGTCTGAGAATAGCCACAACTGTCACAAGAAAACTTCGATCCATAATGCGTCACTTCTACATCAATGGCAACAAACCTTTTGAGCCAAAGAACTTCCATCAGAGATCCAAAATTTCCTTTTTCATCGCTTCCACAATGTTGGTAGCTTCTCTCTCCAAAGTTGGCAGAGTTGTGGCCTTTTCGAATGCGAGATCATTCTGTGTTTCCCGGCCGTCGATACTGTCCACTCCCAAACAACAATTGTTTCGTTTCGATTCTTCGCCGACAATATCATCATGTCGCACACGCGGGTTGTTCATGTCGGCGATGGACGACGTCGAAGAATCGGTAGATCTGGAACGAACGTGGGATCTCGGCGGTCTCCGAAAGGAGGTTGGCCGCCAAACAGTGCGATGCCACAAAAAGACGGGAAAAGCAAACGAACGCTTTCGAAAAGCACAAGAAGAAGTGGATCGGCTGACAAGTGATGAAAATGTAACAATGGAAGAACTGGAAAAATGCCCGAATCTGGATGAGCTGGAAGCTCAAGTCGACGAGCTTCGCACCCGCCTCCAGCAACTGAACCAGTTGGAGGTCTTGTTGGCAGACGTCAAGGGAAAGAAGGCAGTTCTACCCGAACGTCTTGCCAAGTTGGCGATATCCCTAGAGGTCGACGACAAGCCTCCACAAAAGCAACAACGCGGTCCAAAAAAACAAAAAGGGCCAAAGAATATGAATTCGTTCCGTCTTCCCTATCGCCGATTCTACTCTGTCGACAAAACCGAAATACGGGTAAGTGCAATACGCTGAGAAAAACCTTTGTTGGTTTTGACGATAAGCGATATCTAGAGTATGTTATCGATGTTCTCTAATAAATTATTCTTTGTGTTCTAAATGAATTTTCTCTCACACAGGTCGGAAAGCAAGCAGAAGACAACGATGAGCTCTCAATCAAACCTGAACATCGAGATGGGGCAGATTGGTGGATGCAGTAAGTATCAAATTTTGGCATTTCGAAGTTCATGCGCTTTTTTATTGCTGACCCACTGACTCACGAATTATCATCATTGTAACCATTTCGTATCAAGTGCTTCGGGATGCCCGGGAAGTCATGTTGTGATCCGCAGCCACGATCAAAATCTGAACGATGATGTTGTCATGGACGCAGCAGCCTTGGCAGCTCGGCAATCCAAGTGCAATGGAAACGTCATCAAAGTTAGCATGTGTAGGGCACGCGACGTCAAAAAGCCTCCGGGTGCCAAGGCTGGATTGGTCCAATTGACGGGACAAATCAGAACCGTTTCGGTGAACATGAAAGATGCTCAAGCGCGTCTCGATCGACTCGACGAAACTGTACTCATAAACTAAACAAATAGGAAACGGCAAGACATATAATGATATCATGTATCATCGTAGTCTTCGATTATGAACCTTCAATAGTGCTCATTCTGGCTTAAATTCTTGACCTTCAGGTCGAGGAAGAATTCTCCTCCTCATACTGAATCAAAATCTCTACCGCAGCGCTCTGAGCAGCTCAATCATTCCTGGCTTTGATCATTCGAAGGTCACTCGGCACTCCGTCAACTACTTGTTCCGGCAATCCGATATATCTTTACAATCGTGACTGAACTGTGAATCATTTTTAAAACGCGGAATTATTCACGCGAGCGCGCAACAACGGTTAGAAGCTATCGTCCACAGAATAGAAAAGCTTTTGTGCCACGAATTGTACGGTGTCTACGAGTTCTTATGTTGCAAAAGCATTTCCGCATTGATTGGAGAACATGGTAAACAATGGGATGTCTTCTCTTCAAAAGGCAGCAGCAAGGAGTGGTAGCACGAGCTCATTGAGCAAGGCAAGAGGGAGCAATGGCAAGAATCGTGGAACGGAAACTTCGTTCGAAATAGGCGGCGCGGCTCCTCCTCGTGCCCCTGCCGTTGTCACTCGAGATGTCAAGACGCAATCGGCGTATACGATTTCTGGCACATCGTATACGATAGGTGGTGATACAGGGACGTCTGCAATAGTTGGAGGAGGAGCTCGCAAAAGCAACAAGAAAAGTGCCAAGAGCACGCAACATTTCACAATTATATCTTCCCACGATGAACAACAACGACAACAACAAGACGACTCCGAGTTTTCCATGGATGTTGACCATCATCACGAAATCGGCCATGGGAGTATAAGCATGCAAGGGAGCATGGAGATGGAATATACCGTTGGAATGTCAGCGGAGAGTTCGCAGCCTTCTGCTCCGCCTGTAGCAAAGACGCAGACTTCTTTTCAGATTGGAGGTTTTCAAGAGGAACGAAAATATGACAATGCTGTCAATATCCCATCTCCGTATGGGGATCTCATCGATGATCGCGAGGTAGAACAAATGGAGGGAGTTATAGATCCAAGGTTTGAAAATGCCATTGGTGGTCCTCGATGGTGCGAATGTGGCCTACGCATATGCGAAGGGAAAGAATAGTTCCTCCCTAGAAGCTGCTTCCTTGGGGAAAAAACTAGAACCCGATGTTCTAGGGTATAAAGATTGCAACCGACTTTTTTCCTGGAGGCTGGCGTTCGAGCTCTTGTGGTCCTGCCGCAGTATTGGTTTCGCGAGGACGATAGGAAATCCCGCATCCAAGTTGATGATCTTGAGCGACTTGAAAGAAAGGGGGCTGATCGTTGCTTCCCCGCCCACAGGACGATGATGATGCATATGCCCTGACGATTTCAAGCCGGGAAGAAATGCGGTCTCGCAAGCCACCACGAAATGGTGAAGGTCCGGGTTTTGTCTTGTCGAATGATTTGTTTCGAGATGCACAAGAACGAGATGCTCCGAATGGAATATTGAGGGAATGGTTGACAAAGGGACGCAATGACGAGATAGGACCAGGAAGAATCTCGTACACGTTTGGTGATATGGGAAGCATGAACGATCGCGGGGAGCACGTCCTCGACTTTGTTCCCAATCCTAGACACCCACTCATTATTTGGATGGAAAGCCAGAACGGTGAAATCAACCACGCATGATGTGCTTCGTGAAGGAAACGGGATGGTGGAATCTTCTTCTTCGGTCGAAAGCAATAGATGATGCGTGCGTGTGCTCTGTTGAATTGAGTACACGATCACGCCACTATTATTGTTGGCAGCTACATCCATTTTCTTTTCGAAACTAATCAAGTTAAATTTTTAGATTACTTTTAGATGCAACTATATTACAGCTACGTTTATATTGCTTAGCATGATATAACTACTACTCGTCCTCCTCCTCTTTCTTGGTGTACCACCAGCAGCACTCTCTGAATCTAGACAATTCATTTTGTTTTCTTCTTTTGCAACTCTGCTTGGAGGCTCTATCGTTTGTATGTGTGTTGTCGAGTCGAACGTGATTGCTTGATGTCGTCTCATTAAATCTTACGGTTATCAATCATAACGTCACGATACACATAAGGTCTTGGGAATCAACAAGATTCTTACAGGCATTTTGGGCGCGGGCGCAATCTTCGAAAGCACGATTGAAAGGAATGCCTACTCGGGGAAGTGATCGCGTCTTTTTGGTTCACGATCGATTGTTGGAATCTTAACACGGTTCATTTAGACTCAACGGAACAATCCAAGTCCCACATCAAAATGAAGAATCGGTATGTAGCACGAGTTCAGTCAGTCATGGACAAAAACTAAACGATTGACCTTTGAGAAATTGCGCGCTAATACGAGTGTCGTGAACTCGGAACGACCCCTGAACAATTTGGCGACCTGGGAGCTGACTTGAGACGCTATGACGAGATCACGACGAATCCTTGCAACACAGCTGTGAAACGGAAGCACGATAATCGTTTCAAATGTTACACTCAGATTATTAGTTGTTGCCGCAACACTTGGATACAGATTTGATTTTAAAAACTACACGTATAGCCTATTAGCACACACAGTAAAACAAATTAACATGTCGACCGTTCCTGAGAGCATCCTACGAAGACCTCCCGAGATCTTAAGAAAGTCTCCCGAAAAAGAGGCTGGTGACGACAGTGATCCACAATACCCGAGTGTTTCAAAGGGTCGAGATGGCGCCAATGTGAAGACTTTAGATTTAGAATCCAATGTTGGCCAAGAGATTCTAAGAAATTTATCTAGCGAAACTCCGAGCACTGCCTACAGTAGCGGGATTAATTCGTTGGATCTCTTAATGGAAATTTACCCTTCCATTTCCGAGACGGGTTCAAATCACGGAGATTCGCAGAAGGAAGACAACGAAAATACCGTAATCCATGTCAATCATTCCAAGGACAGCAATGAAAATATGTCCTTTTTCAGCCTCGCCTCCCACAGATCTATGGTTTCTCAATGGTTAGAGGATAAGCCTTTCGACGAAGAATCGCTAAGGGCGTTGTCGGAGATATTGTCCGAGCGAGGAGAAAGCCTTGAGAATGTCTTTTCAAAGGGTTTTGATCGTCAGGAGGAGTATATCCTTCCCCCTGCTAATTACCCCGGAAAAGTCGCGGAACAACCTGTCGACGAGAAAGGTGACACGGAGAAGGCATCTGCGAACACGAGAAGTGCATCACCGATGATGAATACTCTAACAGTCGAATTTATCGAAGAACCAAATGAGTCGGTGAATCGCTCTTATCAACAGAAGAAATTGTCAAAAAAGAAAAGTACATACGGAAAATTCTGGTGGGTCTGGGTTCTTTGCGCACTTATTTTGTTGGCCGTTGCCATCCTTCTGGGTTTTATGACATCGCGGATAATCCATCAAAAGAGATTGCAAAACCAAGCAGCGGCAGCTTCTTCGGATTCGGAAAGTGACGAAAGCACTCCAAGTGGCCCACCATTCAATATTACTGACGACCGTCCTTGGGGGGATTTAGTCACTTACTTGGATCCTCTCAGATAAGAACTTCCCATTCGGATTATGTGCAGGCGACTGTAATCGAGATGCCGATTGCGCTGAAGGTCTTGTTTGCTATCAACGCGGAGCTAACGATCCGGTACCATATTGTTTTGATGGAGAGAATGATGCTACTAGAACCGACTACTGCACATACCCAACTTTCACTGGTGAAATGCCTGGATCTGAAGAATGCGTGACAAGTAATGTATCCGTGACTCAAGAATGCTTTAATAATACCGACAATGTAATTGTTGTGAAATTTCAGAATTGCGACCCTCAAGATGGAGACTGGATCGGACTTTACCCTAATGGGACAACATTTGATTATGGAACTGAGACAGAATTAGCTGCCGATGACTATATTAATTGGTCGTATACTTGCGGAACCAACGAATGTATCGATTCTCCATTGAATAATGCGATTGGCCTCCCAACAGATCATAACAATGGCTTCGACTATCCGTCACTTGCAGTATATTTGCTCCGAGACAGTGCCGAAGGACCGCCATTTACAATTCTTGCAAAAAGCGAACCTTTTGTGCCAACGGAGGTCTGTCAATTGAGCGAAATTAGCACACCATGATGGTCTTGTCGCCATCACTGCATACATATATCAACAGTACTTCATGCATCCATATAAATTTGACGTAACTCATAAATAAGTGTACACATTTGTAGAAAATTCAATTTCAAATCTTCATCTCATTTCGGAGAGGCTCTAACTTGCTTAGCTTGGTGATCGAAACGGACTACAATTACTTCTTGCAATATGCTAGAGTGTGTGTGACTGTCCCCTTTGTAAGTCAAGGTCCATCTAAGATATTGATCTCTGCGGCGGACATCTAAAGTATTTTTTTCGCCATAGAGAACACCAGAAGCAACCCTCTGGTACGACTTTCTCGAGAGAGTTTTCTTTCGATATCTCTGCTGGTGGGAGTTGTTTGCAAAACATATTTTTTTCTCGGACACGATTAGCAAGTTGAGCGCGTACATCCTATCTGTCAATACTACTCATCGCACCTGTTGATGAAATAGGACGTACGTACAACATTGCCTTTTTCAAATAGTACGAGGATTAGGACCTACAACATTGTCTTTTTCAAATAATAGTACGACCACAACTTCAAGATGCGATTGCTACAACTAATCCCGTTTCTTTTGCGTTATTGTACAAAGATGATCGAACTGCAACGGATGGGACGATCATCAATTTTGTGAATTCAAATTGTTTAACGACGACTAGTGTGAGTGTTTTAGGATCTTCACTTTGGTGTCATTGTTCCAGGGACACTTCATTCACGTCAGCGTCTAGCTAGTGGTCTTAACAGCAGATTCAGTTAATGCAAAATATTGTGAGAGCTTCAGGGTTCCGTAAAGAGTGTCTATCGGACTATTAAATTAAAAATAGTACGTCGAACTTGAAGAACATCATTGTTGTTCCATTCAAACGTCGGTTAAACTTCAAAAGATGTCAACAATGTCTATAGTGGCGATCTATCAAAAGGGACTGTTCCGTCTTGGGATTTATAAATTATTTCTACGAATACCTTTTTTTAACAAAACGTATGCACATTCCGAACCTCAGGGGTCATCCATCACGCCCATGGGATAGTCCACGCATGCCTTTTTTGTGTCAAGAATTTGAATCTAATATTTATGGCGAAGAAATAGTATGAACGGAATAGCGAAAAGGCTTCGAAGTCATTGAATTCCTCCTTGTGGTAAATTCGTAAGTACTAAAAATAAGGGCTTTTACGATACCCCGGCGTAGAATCTGCGCCCAGCATTCTCTACGGTTGAGCATTTATTCGTAGATTTAATGATGTTGAAGGAGTTCTTCGGCGCCGGTAAGAAATCACCATAAATATCGCGTAACATAGAAACACAACGCATACACATCGGCTGTGCATGAACGACAAAATTGGTGCAGTTTGACCATTTTCTTCATCTCGTCACCGGACAGTTCGCACAACTTTTATGGTAAAACCCAGACCAGAAGATTCATATCACTTCAGTCTTCGTTACAACACATAATAATAAAACAGGAATATCTTAACTCAAGACAATTGAAAAGTGCTGAAGCAAGCGCGTCCAAGATGGGAGTTAACAATGAGAGAATCGTCAATCGTCGCCAGCTTCTTGTGAGAGCAGGAAGTTTTATGAAAATGTCTTGGAGAAAATCGAAAGAAGAACTCATCGATTTCGACGAAGACAATGACAACGAAAATAGCAGCCTCCGAAAAGGCAGGAGGAAGACGAAGCCAAACCTTGTCCTGTTCGATTCAATGATGATTTGCACTGTAGTGCCCAGCGATCGCAAAGAATCGATATCGGATGAGGAGAAAGAGATGTTGTGGTATCAGGTAAGTTATTTCGTTCTGCATAGATTCGTTTGGCGTTCATCGTCTCCCTCCAACAGCCTCTCCCTCTATTCTCATCCACTTACCATTTCCTTTTCCCTTTCGCGTTGTGCCAATCAATAACTACTTTAACGAATTCAAATCTAACAGAGCAATGACTACAACCGATTTAAAAAAGACACTAATTCTGACCTCGCTCAACTGCATCAATGCGAGACGAGCTTCGAAGTACTTCGATGAGACAGTAAACTGCATCTGGGGTATTGAAGAAATGTGTTATCTGACTCCTGTAATCCCAAAGAGAAACATTGCGGAAAAGAAACACGTTTTCAAGGTCATTCGCGAAGAACAAGCGCGGCAAAAGAAGGAGTGGCAGCAAAAGCAACAAAAGAAAAAGACAACCGACGACGACAATAGCACTGATTCCCCGCGTTATGTTCCGGATTTGGAAAAGTTCCGATCCGTGAGCGTATCGCATACCAAGGGAGCACGCGATCGTGGAGCTGCCCGTGGCCAAGAATACGCCCGTGCCGCAAACCGAGGCTTGGGTCTCGGAGGACAAAGATCGCAATCTTCGATGAAGAATCTCTTTGCATCATTTCGAACGCAATCTGCAATTGCAGCATAAAAGATTCCTTTGGAGTCATATGGAATTCGAAACAAACGAATTTCGAAAACAATATTCCCACCGCATCATATCGTTCGCGATTTTGAACACCGCGAATGGATATGAGACGGTTGAGGTTATGAGAACAGCGGATTACAATTATACATATCGGCACAAGCTGACTCAAATCTCAAGTCCTTGCGGCAGAGCCAAGCTCTTCTCTGAGACGAATTGACATTACAATTCGCGATGGAGATGGTTTGAAGACTTGGCCCAGATTAGATTTCACAAAACTTGAGATGTCCTCATCAATCGTTCAAAACTTAGTGACATTCTTGTCATTTGTTAATTCGAACGTGTACAATGAAATACTTTTTGATAAACAACTAATAGTAGAAATATTTTGATAACTATTTCGCCAGAGTTGTAGAGTTAGTATCTTCGCAGAGTCTATTCTAATCACTATCATCGTCTGATTCATCTTCCTCGCTGCTTGAATCACTAAGATTCATCGTCGTCGCTATTACTGGCCTGGCCACTCTTCGTTCCAGGCTTGTAGACCGCGCCGGTGGTGGCGGACGATTCGTATTTTCTTGTGGTTTTCTTCGAGCAGTATCCTCCTTGTCTGTTGTGGCTGGCTTTTTGCTATCACCATCGTCGGCTTTGTTCTTGTTCATTTCTTCCGTCTTTTGTTTCTCCTTTTCTTTGTTCTGTTCTTCCATTTCTTCTTGTCGTTTTCCTCTTTTTGTCTTGTTCCGCCTGTCGAGCTCGTTGCAATTCAAGTGCTGCCAGGGCACCTCCTCGCAGTTGATGCGGCAATGGGTTCGGCGTCGAAAATCCTATAACGGGCGCGTTGGGATTCCATCCGGCAGGAGCGCTGGTTCGGCTGGAAAAATTTCGAGCCACCGCCAAGACCTTATGCACTTCGTCCATGCTGGTAGGGAATCGGACGAACTCGTATTCCCGCTTTTCCCTTGTCTTTGTTATTGCTGCTATTATCAGTCAACCAAGGCTCAACTTTTTCGAGCGTCCTCGTTAATGAACGCTCGAGTTCGATCAACGCCTGCGTCTTTTCCAACAGGTTCATTGATGAAGCTGTAGTCATGATGAAGAAACAGAGTATGAATATAGTTCGTCAGAAGCTTTTTGTTCAGGGAACCTCAAGCTCTCCTCTCGAATGAAGCAAAATGGTAGGATAGTATTGTGGATGGAAACACTTTCTATGATTTGCAAGAGGTCGATCAAAGGTGAAAGGCGTCCATTGTAGAAGGACAGAAAAAGATTTTCGGGGTGGCTCGTAAAGTGCGTAGATAGGGCGAGTCACGAATCGGGGTTCCACTCACGAGTACTTGTCACTTCGGAAGATTTTGAAAAACGCATCAAACATCAATCTCTTGTCGAGTGAAGGAATGAGGATTGCTCGGCAGGTCAGAACGACTATCCCATTGTCTTTTTGCAGTTGAGGGCTATTGAGGGCTTCGCAATTGCTGGGGTTATGAATATGATGTATTTCAGGAAATTGGGAAGGCTTTTGGTTCTCCTGTTATGCTTGAGGAGGACGGTGTGTTTGGCATCTTCGTCGTCATCTTCCCCTCATCTTCCTTCCGACAATGGTGACGGAGCCGACCGCAAGCAGCCGTCGCTCCGCGTTGCTTCCTTGAACAAGTACGGTGGAAACGTCAAATACTTTGATCTGGTCGATGAGGAATTGCAGGAAATGTTGCAAAAAGGTCTACAATAAAGAATCCTACTTGGTGGAAAGATAGTGCCGGCATTACGAACGACTTTTCTGCCCGTTGGGTTTCCGGATAAAACACCTAATGGATATCTTCGGTTTTGTGTATGGAGTTGGATTCAAGACGTGTCGACGCAGCTTCGATCGGTCCTTGCTACGCAGAAAATTTTGGAGGGGGTTGGTGTTGGCAGAGAAGGCGCGACTGCCCTCTCGGCATTGTTCAACTACCTGGTTCGAGATGGATGCGGAATGGCTGCAAGTGAGTTACCCATCGATATTTATATTTGAAATTTGTTTCTTTTGTTCTCTTTCTAATCCTCCTTTTGCCACTTTTTTCAGACCTATTGTTCACCTACGCAGCATCGTCGCGATTTCGCTCGGATGTCAAGAGGTGGAGACTATTTGCGGACATGTCGGTGGATATTGGAATTACACTAGAAGTGACGGCGATCTTGCTTCCAAAACCATTCTTCTTGCCTTGCATCTGTCTAGGCAATATGTTCAAAGCGCTCTGTGGTGTTGCAGCTGGAGCCAGTGGAGGATCGATCAATCTGTATTGGGCGAAAGGATCCGACATTTCCGACATCAACGCCAAGTTTGGTGCGCAGAATACAGTGTCGGGTGCCATTGGTCTCGTATTTGCGGGTCTGTTTGCAAAGTCGGTGAACGAAGTTGCTCCACAAAGCCTATGGCTGATGTATATCTTCTTGACGGTTTTGCATTTGTACGCAAATGTCAGATGCATGAGAATGATTTCGTTCGATTACGTCAATACACTTCGACTGGATATGATTCTTCGCGACTACGAGAAAGGAGATAATACGAAAATGTCAACCCCGCAAGAGATTGCAAAGACGGAACCTCTCTGGTTCCTCCGCCTTCCGGCATTTGGACGAATCTTTGCACAAAGTAGAAAGCCACTAGCAATTCACTTTGGAATAGCATACGACGAATTCTGTAAACACTCTGGGAAGCCAATCGAAGCCCTAAAGTCTGAAATTGTAAAGGCGAAGTCGTTGGCGGTTGGAAAGTCGCGATCGGAAAGAAAGAACAAAGTCGACACTATTGATGATCGTTATATCATATCGATTGGATCCGAAAATTCAAAGCCATGCGTAGTCGTATCCTTTCTGTCGGACGTCTCGCCAGAGCAGCAAACGAAGGCCTATGTTCATGCCAGGTTACTCGCCAATGCATTACAAAAGGAAGGGAGCACTCCAGTCGACTATGCGAGGCAGCTCGAGATCGAGGCAGAAGCAAAGTCTCGGTTCGCATCAATGTGGGGAGAATTTTTGAAGGGTTGCACTCATGCTGGATGGGATTTTAAGTCGATCCGAGCTTCGAACGCGTGGGATACGAAGTAAAGGTAGTGTGAATCGAGAAGAAGAATATAGAGAAAAAGACCAAAATCATGGAAAGCTAATTTTCGACAACAAACAAGCTACAACTTTTCTCTTTTCGTATCGTACTCTTTTGATGATGGTTTGCACATACGCTAGTTCATAATGTTCCATTGACCATGTAATGATAGGACCTAGTACCTATTATTGTGGTGCCTGCTATTCTTGATAGTGTACTCGAGCATATTTTTCAAGAAAACAAAAATTTCTCCTCTTTTATGGAATCGCACGTGTAGGAAGTGTGAGCACTCAGCTTGCATAACGAAAATTTATGGGCAGTTTTTGGAGCTTTTTCATTGGAGTTCACTTCGTACAGACCTGTAGTGTTTCTACGAGGAGTATTTTTCTTATTTTTTTCTCTTCGGAATCAATACTAAAAACAAAAAATACCTGTTTCGATCTCATTCGATTTGCGTCGAGAGTTTTCCTGTTCATTCCTCGGATTTCAACTGATCATCCTCAGATCTGACAAGAGGCCTAACACCTATTTTTTCATCGCTTGCGCACCCCCTTTTTGTTCCTTGTTTTCGGTTGGAGTTTCTTCATCGTGCAAAACCATCCCTTTTCTTTTCACACGGATCTCCCAACTATCCAAAAAGCTCAATGAGGGTTACAATCTTATATTCATCATTCGAATTAAGTCCGATTGAGGACGATACACACCGACTTGCTGAAACCACGGAACTCGTATTCCATCACTCACCCTGCAAAATAGATCTCTTTAATTTGCTGGTAGCGTTGTGAAAGGTTAGATTTAGATAGATACAGAAGAAGCTACTCCCGGTTGTGTTATTTCTATCGGCACAATGATGTCGAGCATTGAAGAACTTTCGAAATATGCTGTATCATTGGACAATAATCAAGCGGAAGAAGATCCCAGTTGGAAGCATCCTCACGCATTTCACCTCAATCTTCCACCAAATCATCTAGACGAAGATGGGATCCCCTACATTACCAAATATGCGCACAAAAAATCAAGGTATATACTCAAGTTGGTCGAGTCGATGGTCCTCACGGAGGATATGTTTGTGAACGAAGAGGGCGACGACGTTGCGGCAGAAATAGAGGCGAATGTTCTTATGGAGGAAGCTGATAACGACGTCGACATGACGGCAGATGATGGTGAGGAGATCATAAAATCAGAAGAGGAGGTGGAACTCGAAGGGGTTCCCATTGGCACCAAGCCCAAGAACCTTGGCGGGACTATTGCGATTGTGTTCGCGACTCCAATCGCAAATGTCTTCTCTGGAAAGTTTGAAACATTCTGGGCTTTCCCGCGTGGAGCTGGCCTTTATTGTCTTGCACATTCTCAAGCTGGTTACGGCGACGTATTCCATCGAGACGGCCGATGGAACCACACCCAAACGTTCTGCCTCTCTTTACTATGAAAATGTTGGATACATTTATTCGTCGGAGGATGAAAAAGACAAACGTTCCTCTTCCATCGAACCCGACTCGGAAAGCCTCGAGAGGGCACTGCAACGAAGATTTGCCCTTCCATCGCCGGGACGCAAAATTCTCCTTTCGCTATTGGTAAACATTCTTTCCAACAAAGGGCCCCTTCGATCCGTGTCAAACGCTGCCGTCTTTGCCAAGCAAGCAAAAGACGAGAAACGATTCTTGTTGATTATTCAATGGAGGGCGTTGCTGCGTATGTTGCTTCGTACTGCCCCATACCTCGATGAGTACAAAGTGGGAAATCACCCAATGGCTTCCAACTTGAGAGAAAACAGAGTGGTGCGACAAACCGTTCAAATGATTCGAGATGCCCGCCATTTCTTCGACCAGGGTTTGTCTCCCCGCACTACCGACAAACAAGTCTGCGACGACAAGAGTGCTCGTGAAATATGGGAAATGGTCAAGACAGACGTCTTGTTTCATTCGCACACAAATGCTTGTTATCGATCCTTGGTGATGCTGTACCTCTTTCATCCATCCCGGTGTACGGGTGAATTCTATACCGAAATGATGCCAGTTTGGTTTGATGCAGTGGACGAACATAGATCGATGTCCAGAGATCGATTTTCTGTGGTTGGCCTTGTTCGCTCGAGCTCGAAAGCATTTGCCAACTAGCTTTGACTTGGGGACCTATCCGACGGCGCCTTTTAACGAATAGCCAGTACTGGTTGCAAGTTCCCATAGGAGGAGGCAGTCTCGATAAGTCATTTCCGAATGCAGCAAACCCGCGTTCTAGATCGTGTCCGACGAGGCTGAAGGTGTTTGCCGGAGCTAGCTCATCCTACGAAGAGGGCATTGATTTTGTAGCAAAGGTAGCCAAACTACTGGTGATTGGGCTGGGAACAGGAACTACGATCGACGGTGTGTCAGAAGGCACCAAGGATGTCTTGAGGTTTGTGAATTTCGTGACGCCCTATTTCAATCCCAGCAATCTTGGTTCGTGGACATTTACATTGGGTGCTTTCCTTCATTACTTCTCGTATGAAGTAAGCTGTCGCATGGGTGTCGCTGGTAGCATGAATTCGATTCGGGAGAACCATCCCGAACTAGCGAAAGCTCTGTGCGAAGTCGAACCGAGTTTGTCTGTGGCCGACATTCCTCCCCATGAGGTTGCACTGTTGATGGATGCTCTCTTGCCACTTTGTCAGCAATCCTTGTACAGCAAGAACGCACATGTTGGACGTGCCGGTGAGGCCTGCAATGGTCTACCTTGCACAAATCGATCCATACAGAGTCACTCCCGTTTTCATTGACTTTGCCATGCGTGCACTTGGGTGTATCGGCTGTGAATCTTGCTCATCAAGCCCCTGCTGCCTTAGTCCGCACTTACGAGGACTTCTGCAGCCAGTCGCTGAGACGGGATCCAACGATTCTACTCTGTCGACTTCCTGATCTTCTTCGGCTGACTCTTGCTGGTATCGATAGTAATGACCAGAACAAGACCATCCGGACCTTGATTCTGTACCGATCGCTGACATCGTGGATCCCAGTAGGAGGATCTCCAAAAGAATGGACGTACTTTAAAGAAAGCAATAAGGACGTCGGAGACTTATCCGGTGGAACAATGGTGACAGGTAATGATCTGCACGGGCATTTGTACAAGCCAACAGCAATCACCAGCCTATGTTGAATCGGTAGAAAAGCTGCCAGAATCTTCCCTGTTGAAACAGGGTTCTCTGAGACAAGACTTGGATTTTGATCTACTTGTTCACGAAGCTTCCTCAGCATTGAGTGACTGGGTTCTAGAATTCTTGGATCGAATATATGATACACTAGCGAGCAACTGGCGAAAGAGAAAAGATTGGAAGCAATGCTTCTGGAGTAGCCGTACGACACTCTTCCGCTGACGTTCAGGTGGCGAGGAACTTCTCCAGAGTCTTGAAGGAATGTCTGATGCAAACTTTTTCTTCCATGGACGAAGAGGTTCACAAGTTCGCTGTGAAATCGGTGAAAAGATTTATCTCGGAAGAAACTTTACCAAATGCCGCAAAGGATACATCTTATCTTTGTCTTGCTGCTTGCTCCGCTCGAATAAAGGATGGTAAAGCGGTCAGTCCCGGCTTGAATGCCTTGGTCCCTATATTGATGGACGAACTGGAGCACCATTCCAACAAGACAGTCGTGTATAGGTTAAGATGTTTATCGGGTGCGGTTAGGGCTTGCGGTCTTGCTATTCTTGAGCACAAGGATAGTATAATGAAAGCAATCGATTTTGCACTTTCCAGCAAGGACAAACACGTATACAAGACTGGTTGCAAGCTACTGCGTCATACTCTGTCCACTCTTTGCGAGTCGTATTCTTTGACTTCTGAGCTTGTCCCTAGAATAGGAAAGGAGAATGACGCGCTTATTTTTGGAAAGTCAGCACAATTGCACTCCGACCCAATTCAATGGCACGTGCCAAATGCTGATTGCGTTCAATTTGCATGGGAACTACTCAATAAAAACGTTCTCGAACGTATTCAAAATCTCCCGGTAGCGAACGAAGAAAATGCCATGGATATTGACATATACGAACTCCGAAGGTGCCTTCGTGTTGTTCGATACGCTTTACGTGGGGGTGCTGGTGTCATCATGGACTTTCACACAGCTGACGGTGGAATGGATTCAGAAAAAATGAACGTCGATGCTTCAGACGAGAGCAGCGATGTCACTTTATTTCCATACGAACAAGCTACAATAAAGTTACTGGAAAGCGCTCCAAAGGAAGTGTTCGAGTCGATGATGAGCCATGCGCTGCAGGCTCGCCTCGTTCACCATTGATTTGATAAACTTGATTTCTTCTGACGCATTCAAGACGAACGAAGTTTCTCAGGCTGTGGATTCTCCGGAAGGATCAAATCAGAAATATACAGGATCCATAAGCTCCGACCCCTAAGATTTGTAAAGAAGCGAGTGATATCGCACTTCTCTTGTTAACCCGACGAGGTGCTGCTTTCCGCTCGCAGGAGAGCAAGAACATTTGGAAGGCTCACAAGCAGCTGACAACGGATTTTGCCATTCTTGCTGAAGGCTGATCACACGGCAGAATCTCTTCAGAGAGCTCAGATGTACGGCAGCAGTCGCATTGTCTTCTTCAAAGATGGTGAAGATTCCTGGTAAAACATTGCCGCGACGACTGCTCGTTGCGCGTATCCAACTCTTCCACGATTCTCTACAGCGGAATGCAAGTTTCGAGGTCCCGAAACGTCTTCGTCGTATGTCGATACTGCAAAAACGTACCAAGAAAATCATGTTTTCCAGTGAGATGAAAACCAGTGATCTCTGTGAATCAATGACCAAATTTAAGACATCTGAACCTCCGTTAGCCTTGGACGTGTACGAGGGCATTTTCGATTGTCTCTTTTCTCTGACCTGCCATTCAAATACTCAAGTACGGGCTTCTGCTATTGGGGTCGTCGACTATGCAATTACACGATTTGGTTGGCTTCTTCGAGCGAGATTACCTAGACTTTTATCAGCTATCAAGCTCAAAGACGACAAGATGCATGGGAAGTTTGGAATTCCGTCTTGTTCAATGCTAAGGAATGAAGTTGACAGTCAAGGAAAGCGAAAGCGTCTTGCGGAAGCAATGAAGGGTGTATGTTCGATGTTGGCAATTCCCAGAGCCAGCAAGGAAATATTGAGCAATCATAAGCTTCGACACGATTTCATAAAGACAATATGCGGAAACGAAGATCTTGTTTCATTGATGCCTGCAGAGGAAATGCAGAAAATGGTGCATTATTTGCATTCCATATTCAGTCCTTTTCGTTTGGGTTTTTATGGCCTCCCTCGCTCATCGACTTCGGAGAGAGTTTTTCATGAAGATACTGTAAAATATTTGCTCAATATCCTATCGAACGACGACACAATGGTTGACGATGAAGAAGGAGACGTGAAGGATGCTCATTGGAGAAAGCTTCTTCTTGCGTGTTGGTTTTTGACTGTCATGGTTGATGAAAACGATCTCGCTGCTAAAGACCAGACTCTCGTTACGAAATTATGGAAGTTATGCTTTCAGATTCTCGAAGATGAGTACGGGCAACCGCTCCAACGAGTTGCTCTCGGACTTTTCGGAAGACTTGTCATCATGATACCAGATGGACCATCTTTCGAGCTTTTGCGTGAGGAATTCCTAAAAGAAAGTTTCTGTAACATTTTCGGCAAAGCTCTTGTGTACGATCACAAAGAAGACACCAGTGTCGGAGGTGGTCATGGTGCGCAGTGGGCTACCGGTGTGGCAGATATGATCCGAGACTCGGCGCGAAATATTGCTCCAAAATCGTTGTTTCCTTTTCAACGAACAAACCAATCCTCTGGGACGTTCAAGGTTTCCCACGCACAAATGGTTGAAAAAATTCTCATTGGTCTTGGTGAAACAGACGCTATCACTGTTTCTCGGTATCTTCTGACTTTCTCGAAGGAAATGGCAGCGTCTCCTCCTAGCGAAGACCAACGTAATCAACAATGTACATCTGCCGAGATCTTTGCTGGAGTTACTCGTGCATTTTTGCAAATGATGGATGGTGAAGCCTTAACAGATATTTGGAACACACAGCTGATCCCATTCCTTGTTGAGTCAATACCCAAATTCCCAATATCCCTGTCTGGTGCTTATTTCGATTCGATTCGTTTTGCAATTCAATTTTCGCCTCCGAATAAATTTTACCCTTTGACTCTGTGGTTATTCGGAAAAATTGAAGAAACCTTGTGGGAACCGAAGAACGAACAGAACAACTCGGTCGATGATTCAAAAGAATCCGAGGATGACGTGACGAACGGTCCATCCCAAGGTACTGAAGGCTTTACCGCTCAATCAAAATGGCTTTATCTATGCGCCGCCTTACTCGTCGAGCTCGACGAGACCGAGATAGATTCCACTATTTTCAAAACACGCTGGTACACGAAAGGATTATCAGAATCGTCTGCAATGATGGATACCGAACCTGCAACTGAGAGTCTGAAGGAGTCGTGGAAACTAGTGAGCGAGAAGTTACTCCCGCGGCTTATTGAAGCACTGGGGCATCCGTACGAGAGCTGCAGAGATCATATTTCGGGGTGTCTTTTTCGGATCTGTTACTGTCATCGTAAGATGCAAATCGGAACTGCATCTGATGGACCAAGTAGATCCAACAGTGCCATTGATTTGGCAAGCCTAGATAAAAATGATCCTGGGTCGGTTATTGTTCAAAAGCTTTCGTCTCTTCAGATCAACGGAGACGAATCTTTTCAAAACTTCTACAATTCGCTCATTACAGCTCGCCGCTTCTTCTCTTACTGTGTTCACTACGGCGAAGCAAAATACGAATACTCTGACTACATCATTCCTCTACTACCTATGGCATTCGAAGCTCTGAATTCAACGGTTGAAGACGGAAGTGAAGACCCTGAATCAGGCAACGTTGCCAAGCGGGCACTCGAATCCGAAGTTGTTAAGGGCTATCGCCGAACTATTGCCGAAGTCAGTATCTCTTCTGTGATATCTTACAGTGGTGATAAGGGAGAGAAGGATATTTCACGAGTATTGGACGTGGTCGAAACTTCAGCGAAGCACGACAAATGGCAAGTTCGCCACGCTTCTGCTAATTTTCTGAGATGTTTCCAAGGAAGTCACAAGTTCCTTTTTTCCGACTCACAGACAGAAAGGATTGCAAAGATTACCGTCTCACTACTTGGTGACGACCGACGCGAAGTATCTTCAGCGGCGATGGCTGCCGTTACGGGCATCATTGCAGCGATGCCTTCCGACGCAATAGCTGCTCTTGTAGACAAGTACTGTACCGATGCAAATCGATCAAAGATGAAGGGGAAGAAAAAGGCATCTGGAGAAGACGTCCAGTTGTCAGAGGACCGAAGAAGCAGAGAAGAAGATGAAAGAATTGAAACGAGCAAAGAAGCAACAGTCTTCCGTCTTTTTCTTATGTGCTACTATCTTGTCCCAACCGTACGAAACCCCACGCTACGTACCTAAAGCGCTGGCTGCTATTTCCAAACACTCCTTCAAACGCAATGCGCCTCTTGGAATTCGCGACACAGTTAAAAAGTGTTGTGCCGAGTACAAGAAGACTCATATGTCTGACAACTGGGAAGTCCATCGAAGTGCATTTACTCAAGAGCAACTCGAGGCCTTGGAGGACGTTGTGAGCTCCCCTCACTACTATGCTTAAGGAATCAAAAATTTTGCTATTAAATCTTAAAGTAAAGAAGGTTAAAGATATTTTAATCACCGTACTATTAATTTACATATAAAGTTTACTTCGGATTGATTATCTAATCAATCTCGTCTCAACAGCCTGGTTATTGGAGGAGACACGGGTCAAACTTGAAATGGATTCATTCTCGATCCCATGAATCGAGACCTCAACTCCCATATCTTCTTTGTTTTGGTACGGAAATTCGATTGCTGGGTATCCGAATGTTTCTATGCTGGCACACATTAATCTTGAACTTTTCTAATAATGCCAATGCCGCAGGATAGGAAAACTCCAAATCAAGACCTGTGGCGTGGTGAGCAGACGAAAAGAGTAGTTGTCAGCATGAGTAATTTCAAAATCATAGTGCTTACAATATTTTGGGTGTTTTCCGTACCTAATTCTTCAGGTGAGTATCTCCCGAAGAGTCTTCTCCAGTGCTTCGCCAGAGCGGAAATCATCGTTGCCCTGCGTTTTGTGCTCTCGAATTTGAGAATCCATCCACAATACGTCTTGATCGCGAACGTGAAGGAAAAGAGGAGATCGAATTTTTGCCTTCCTTCTTCTGCTGCGAGTTTCGTGTATCGGCGATGGAAGCCCTCGAAATGCCGCACAACATCACTCGATTCGTTGAAAATGTGCTGTTGCTGACTTTGCGTCTTTGTAATGATCCAGGTACGACAAAAGAGTATCCTCTCGTTGTGGTGGAAGGATCATGATACGAAGTCGGTCTACTTGTTCGTGCGAAAGCTTGGAAGCACACACATAGTCACCGATGTAATCGTATTCAAGCGTCGCCTGGCTCAAAAATTTCTCGAATGTACATGACCGCAGGTGCCGTCACCGTACCCATCGCGCCGGGTAACCCGGTCGAGTTCCAGTATTTTGAGCTCAAAGGGAGATATATTGGACTTTCGATTCCAAAATTTGCTCGTAGTCTTCTGGAAGCAACGCTTGATCGCTTTCTTCGGATTGAGAGGCAGGCCTCCATTCGGCGAGGAAACAACAACTCCGCTTTCTAGCACATAATCGATGTCGTATTTTGAAGTAGGGAGATCGACCCAAGTCTTTGTTTTCATTTTGAAGTCTGATCTAGCAGTAATTTACATTAGTTGAAATTAAGTATGGGATATCTTTGGGATTTGTGGGTTACTGAGAAACTGCATTCGATGTCCGAAAGCTTGTTTGTAGATTTTGTTTGTGTATTGTGATTCATCACAGTAGTAAGCATCACAACGAGGGTTTCAGTCAACGGGCTGACTGTTGGAATATGTACAACAGCTTTTGGTCATTCTTAGTGATTTTGGTAGGACCTTTCAATTTATAGAAGGGAGGCCATGCTTTACCAAAGTGAGTATGCACATACATAAAAATTTCGCTTGCAACCGTCGATAAAATCAGGAGTAAGAAAACACGCTGCAGAGGTCAATCCGAGGAGGGAAAACCGTTTGTTTCACCATGTTCTTATCCTTGGCATTCTGCTGGTTATAGATTTCGATCAAACGGTTTTCGTAAAGCGATCGTCGATGCTCAATGCTTGCTGCTTCCGGTTTTAAGCGGGAATTAGCCTTTTGCGGTTCTATTCTTTTTTCGTCGTCGCAAGAGGTGATCTGGACGATCGAATGGTGCATTCATTCGTTTCAGTTGTCCCAGCTTCATGAATTGGATATGAGATTAGATTCGTTCGTCAGGTCAGGCAGAGCAGCAGAGGTGATGGAAGCCATTCGAAAGAACGGCAGACGTCACTGTTGGTAACAACACTGACAACAGTCAAAGACGTCCATCTCAAATCCAACGCAGGGTATCGTCGCAAGCAGATCCTTTTCCATAAAAACGTGAGCCACGAATCGACCGACAGCAAATCGCCACGCCATCAACACCACGATTCCTACTAAGAGGCGTGCAAAACTTTAGGAGGACGTTTGCTGCCTGCAATTCTGGATGGAAATGAGCGAAATGCCCAGGCATTGCCACATGGCAATCAAAAGAGATCCCAGTGCAATGGCGGTTTTGGAATCTTCCCACAAGAGGACCAAGACGCAGACGATCTGAAAGGATGTGGGCAAGAGCAGTGCCAAATAGATTTGATAGCCCATGCTGTGCGATGATGACCTCGTCGTAGTAGTGTTGTGTATCGAGAATAGCTTTAGAAATCCATAGATTGCCAACCACTGCGCGAGGATATCCAAAAAGGACGATGTTACAAACACAACTCGCAGCAGCGTGGGTGACTCTGGAGTGACCGAAATCAGTTCCAGGGGCATGGACACGCCGTACATCGCATATTGCTTTTGTTGTTGCGCGTAAAGAAGGGCCTTCCATTTCAGCAAGGCGTGAAAGAGACTCGACGCGAGCGTCCACTGGACTAGGTTTGTAATCCTCGAAACAGAGAACGAATTAGGCTCGTTGCCGGCTGTTTCCTTGTCCTTATATTGGTTGCTACGAACGTACCACGAAAGATCCTGGTTGTTGTACAAGACGTGCCGATAGGCTTCCGGTCTCAAGAGGACGCAATCCAGTATGACCAGCAGCCATTCTCGCTCAATGTACGGATCGACGATCCGGTGACAGTTTTCGCAGTGCATAGCTTTGATGGACGAGAGGGACTTTTTGTTGAGCTGCCTGTATAAACAGGCACAGGGCGCTCCGCAATACACGCAGACGTAGGGCATTGCATCGGCTTTGGTTTCGCTCTGCTTGTCTGTCGCCGCCTCTAGCTCTTCGTTGCGCTTTGCTTTCTTCGTCATGGTTTGTGGAATTCAAAACCTATTGCAAAAAGCCTTGATGCCTCCCCTCTGGTTAGGTCTTTTGCATCAATGCTTCTAGCGTTTGTTGATTGAGAGATTCAATCGATGCCTTGGTTGATGAAAAAGATGAACCGATTCGATTTTTCATTTTGCGTCGAATGAGTCGAGTCAAGTGTTGAGTACTTCATTAGTCTTTTTCGATGAGGATTTGTTTAACGCGCCGCGATTCCGCTTGGACGATTGATTCTATTCTTTTTTCTTGTTTGAAAAGGCGTTGAACGGGGTATGTTGTTCATATCCAAGTTGTAGAGAGCATTTTCATTCCAATTTCATTCCGATAGAAGACCATGGACTGGCAGACCATCCTCTTCGAATACGTCTGCCCCGTTGGAGGCTGCTTTCTGGCGTCCTCCGTCTTTGCGGCGCCCATTCACGATCTCAATCAGGCCCTCGCCACAGGCTCGCTGGGAAGCCTCAATACAACGCCCTGGGCGGTCATGACGGGAAACTGTTTGGGATGGTGCGCCTATTCGTACTACACCAACGATCCCTTTGTTCTGGCGTCGAATCTTCCAGGCCTTATTTTGTCTCTGTGGCTCAACATTGGGGCTTGCAAGCTGCAGTATCTCGGGCAGATTCGTAATATTCAAAGTTTCCAAGATTCCTTGGAGGATGAGGAGCCCGAGACGGCCCACCGAAAACCAATCTTTGCCCAAAAACTCGGCTCAGCACCACAGGACGAGATTTTGTTTGGAATTCTTGGATTGTGGGCAGTCGTTCTGACGAGCGTGCGGATGGATGAACAGCTTAATGGAACAACAACTCTATAACGTGTGGCAACCCCAGAGCGTGATTGGGCTACTGGTCAACATCAACCTCGTGTTCTTTTATGGAGCACCCCTCCAGACCATGAAACTTGTCCTCGAAACAAAGTCGTCTGACAGCATCCACACCCCCACCGTCAGCAGGAATGTTGTCAATGCGATATTTTGGATGTCTTATGGGCTTGCCCGGGAGGATCCCGTCATTTACGGGCCCAACGGGGTAGGCCTCCTTCTGGGCTTGGCACAGGTTGCGCTGTGTGCCATTTATCCGAAACGATCGACCATAAAAGAATCCACGGTGGCGGAAGAAACCGTGGACTTTCAATCGGGAGACGGGACAATATTAACTCTACGAAATGTATATTAGTCTTTTGTAGCTTTTAAACACTTTTGTTACATTATTTTCCCATTCATATTATATTACAACTATTTGTACCATAAAACTTTTACATAGATATCTGTACATTGTCGCGAAGCAATCCAACATTCCCATTTTGTAGATTTCATTCGCTCATTCATTATTTGTGAATTTTTCCTTCGTGACGTTTCCCTTTTTCAGCAAAAAATCCCTTGCCTTTTCAATCCCCACGTCTTTGCCTTCTTCCAAGACTGCCTTTGCCTTTGCAATGCTCTTTTTCTTTTTGTCTTCTAGGACAGCCTTGGCTTTTTTGATGTCTTCTTCCTTTTTCTTTTCCAGGGCCGCCTTGGCCTTGGCAATGCTTTCTTCCTTCTTTCTCTTCCAATGCCGTTCGCCAACACCTTGCGGCGTTCCTTCCAGTCTTCCGCGCTCAGCTTTCGAACCTCGGCAGCGGCAGCATCAATCTCGTCGAGAACATCCAATATTCCCACATCGTCCTCCGTGACCACGGGTTCGCTCTTCAAACCGGATCGAATCACCTTGTTGGGATCGAATTGTCGTTCGTTTTCGAGGACCTCCATCCACAACTTTTCAATCACATCGGTGCTCGAAGCCGTATCTCCAACGCTCAAGACGCGATCGTCTTTTTCAGGAAAAGAATATCAGGCGCAATTCTTCCAAATCCTGAATAGGCCCTCTTGACGTCGATTTGCTACTTCGTTTTCGGTATTGAGCAGCTGGTTGACTTGTGTCTCGCAATTCCGCTCCAGCATTGACCTCGTGAGTGTTCCCTTTTTGGATTGATACTCCTGGAGTGCCCATCGATGAACCAAAGCAGCGCGAATCGCTTTTTGCGATCCTGCTTCGTAGGAAAGATACTTGCATGCGCCGGCATTGCGTTGGGAAATCTTGGAAGTCAGGAATTTCTTCACCAACAAATCGTATCGTGCAAGTTTGTTGGAATATCGAAAGACCGTTCGAAGAATCCACAGCGTCACTGACACCCCAGCTACCAAATTCAGCCTGTTGCTTTGGAACTTGATGGAACTCAAAACAATGGCAAAGGTAGCAAAACTAATCGTATCGAACAACACTGCATCGGCAGGTCGAAATACCAACTTTGACTTGGGCATGACTGCTTGTAGGTTCGACATTGGAACTTGTTCAAACAAGCGGATTTCAAGTGGCCCTGTTAGGGGCTCGGATTCATCTTCCACTGGCTGTTCGAATCCTTCGATATCAAACATGTCCGCGAATTCACTGACAAACTTTGGTGGACCGATTTTCTTTTTCGCTCTCCGTTTTGGCCTCCACACCACCACAACTTCTTCGTACGTTGGTTCCACAAGTTCTGACTTTGCAATGATTGTGTTTAATAGACCTCGTCGTCCCACTTTGTTGAAAACATCGATAAGACTACCAATACTAACACGTTCCAATAATTGCATCCTTGGCAATTCTTTGTCTTTCGAGGACATGACTCCATCGTATGCACATGTGATCGGGTAGTTTCGAATCGATTCATCATACTCCTGTGCGCTATCGGTAGTACTGTTCAAGATTGATCCTTTGTCTGTCGACGTGGGATCTTCGTCATTATACTCGATTTCACAGAGCGTGAATGGGCTCAGAGCATCCAGTGGATCAGGAGAGCCCATGGATAGGGTTTTCGAACCACCATATCGGCTCAGAACTGTTTTTCTCCTATTGCTGTAAGCCCCTTTCCTGCCTATGGATGAATAATCGTCGAAACCATCATTATCAAAATCTGCTGCTTCTGTAACAGACATGTCATCCTCAAGCTGGGTCCCGTCGCCGAGGTTGCTTCGAATCCATTGCTTCAACTGAGGAATTTGTAGCTTGTTCGAAAGTTGTATCCTCCAACTTCGAATCTTCCTTCGAAGTTTATTGCCTTGTGAAGTGATGCTCTGGAAAAGGCTCGATTCGAATCGATCCAATTGATTCTTCACCCAGACTGCTGCTCGTTGGACCAAATTTGCTTGGAGATAATCGAGTTTCGGTAAAAGAAGTCGCCCTTTCGTTACCTCCTGGGAATAACCTCGCCAGTATACCAGAATCCGGCCGTCAAAAAGCATATCGTCGCAACTTTCACACTCTGCTTTTAGAGTACCGTTAGCATGAAAGCGCTCGGGATAGAACTCTTTGAAAATGATGGGATCTAGCTCTCTGACATCAGGCAAGAGAGATAGTCTCAACAAGTACCCTGCGTTTAGTGATTCGCAAAGATCGATATCGCGTTCTGAAAGCAGTTTAAAACCAGAATCCTCCAACGATTGTCGCAATGGAGGTGCTTCATGTCTGTTTTCATCATCCTCATCTTCTTCAATTTCTTCGACGACTGTTGTTCTGCCTTGAGGACATTTAACTTGACCTTCAATGATTTCACATTCGTCTGCTCGCAATGGCGAGAGATCTGTTTGAATGTTTCTCGCTTTAGCATGATAGTAAGCGTCCAATTTGTCGAGGAGGTAGGGTTTCTTATACATGTCAGGGGGTAGTGTGGAAGGGTCGGTTGGTATACAACCATCAGACCTTGTGACAATTCGGCACACAGGCGTCAAGTCAGCGAACAAGTTGTCGGCGGTGTCATCGGATTTAGTGCTCGTGGGGAGCTTATTCGTTTGTCTCGTTCCCTTTGTTCTATCATCGTATTCAAACCATCGCCAAGACGTCGGTTTTGCTGTCCATCTTGCATGGCGAATCGAATTAGGTAATATGAATGGGAAAGATCCTCGAAGGAAAGCAAGAAAAAATAGCACTGCTATTTTTCGTATCTTTATTCGTTGCATTGCCATTCTACTGTTGTCCCGAGCCTCCGATAGCGTTCTTGTCCTTCTCCTTTCTCATAAAAATTGTTCTTTATCATCAATATTGTGTGAGTTATTGACGTCTATTCCCTATGTTTCTCGGTGATGGGTTCTGCGATCTCAAGGAAATTGCATTCTATTTTATTTCCGCGAAGGCTATGTGACACGTGACGCAAACGGTATCGCATCCTCTCTAATTGTCATACCTTCAGCCAATAAATTTCATCTCAATTCGTTACCGAAGCGCGCCTAACCTAATTTCAGCCAATAAAACTCGTTACGAAAGCACGCCGCACCAACGGTTTTTTGAGATTTTACATTAGGGATAAGTATAATTCCGCGATCCTAACTTCGGCGGTGAAATCGTGTTCATTTTCGCGGCACGACTCTCATTCACAGATCGTATGCAATTCAGTTGGACGCGATTTAATTCTCTCGGATCTAAGTATCCGACGGAGACACGTGCCAGTCACATACCTCACACTAATTTTGTGTGTGACTACATGAGGGCAGAGAAAATACCTTGTTACGTACGAAAGAATATGTTTCGAAGGTATTTTTGTGACGTATGAATGAGTCAACAAGAAAAAATATCGGAAGATCAGCACATCGCATCTCGAATTACGTGAAGGTAACTGACATGGAATGAAGCATCGATGATCCAAATCGAATGATGCGAGACAGAAATGAGAGAAAAGAAGTTCCACAGTTGAACAGGAAAAGAGGATGGTCAACATGTTTGGAGTAAGGTTGATGAAATGCTTTGTCCGGGGGAGACGAACATCGTTGTCAAGAAACGGGCCTAAGGGTTTGTTCTTTCTCACAGCAGTAGGGGCTACCACAACGTATTGCGCTGGTAAGGAAACGATGAAAGAAAAATTTCCTTCAGAGAAATGCCGGCAGCTACTTCTCTCTGCAGGTACCACACTCTCTACTCTCATGGAAACAAATAGAACGATCACAACGCAAATGGACTACTTAGAACACGACGAACAAGATTATGATATCTACATCAAGAATCCGACAGCGCAAGATCTGCCATTTCTATTGAATCAATTCGATGAGCACGGAAAGGAAGTGTGGCCATGGATATGGACTCATCCGAGCGAAAATGGTCCTCATTTTGTCTTCATTGGGGTAAATGTTGACACTTTGGAACAGATACGAAAGTTGCGTTCGAAATCACCGGCTTACAACATTCTGGTTATTGCAAGCGAAGACTCCATTGTCCAGGCTGCAAATGAAGCCGGTGATCCTAACATCTACGAAGAAACGCACTGTGGAGTTGTAAGCGACGCAACTTTAGAACTACTAAACGTCGAAGCGAAAATTTTGATGTTAAGTGACGAGCGTGTCATCTCTTTTGACTCTTTAACAATAATATAGATAGTTAATTTTGGATCAATCCATTCTTTTAAACGTCCAACTCTTTTGGAAGGCGCTGTACATAGAAAATTTTCGTTGGAAAGCAATTGGACTTTCAGGAAATCGAAATATTCGAATGACACTTGTCATTTTCTATTCATTCAAGATCGTAGTCGTGGTTGGAAAATTCTAGCGGGCAGTCTTTCGAAAAAGCGTTATTCGCCATCCGATCATTGTATACATTGATTGACTCGTAAGAACCGAGACATGAGTCTTTAATCTTTTTACGCTTTATTCAAAAGTTGAGTCGTAGAATTTTGAATACACGGATTAAAAGTAGTCATATTTTCCTCTAATAAACCAATTTATGGATTCAATTCTTGTCGGAATGCGCCACTATTGTTGGCGGGCCTGCGCGATTTGCTTCCGCGGTTCGTGTAGCGTACTGTCTGTGTGAATGGACGAATAGACAACGGGCTTTGACTCCCGACTAAACGTGTTCAAACGATTTTGATGTCCCGCTTCCCCGACTAGACCATAACAAAAACATGCCGGCGCGGATTATCGGGGGACTCGGTCACCGTTGATTCACTATTCTTTAGTCTTTTCTCGAGCCTGCCAATCCACCAAAAACCGCTCAATCTGTTCCCACACAAAAAAAAATCGAAATTGTCCGATACAACCAAAAAGTTTGACACGGCAGACGAAATCTAAAACCGTGAGGAAATAACCGTATCTATCACAATCCGGCAATAAGGTGACGGCCACCATAATTTGATAGCCAGGAACTTCTAACACAGAAGAAGAATCATGGGGGAAGTTGACTTCGAAATGAGCTCCCAAGCCAAGTATTGGATGTTCAATGAGGCTACACTTGGTGAATGTAGGAAGGAGGCATGTGATAATAGTGGAGTGAAGAAGACACGGAAGGGGGAACCGAGAGTACGAAGGTCCGCTTGTGGATACCATGGCAGAATGACAGGGTCGACTTCGACTCAAATCTCTCCGCCTACGACATCCCTTTCTTCAACGATATCAGTTGAGGATCAAGAGACGTTAATTCACTTTCATGCACACCAAATCCAGAAACTCATCGGACCAAATGCTATATTTCCTATGTTGAAACGAGGAGCTTCCGTCTTATCTACAGCTATTATGCTCTTTCGAAAGTTCTATCTATCAAACTCGGTTATTGATTTCCATCCCAGGAACATCGCGGCTGCTAGTGCTCTACTTGCGGTCAAGACAGATTGCGAACGAAACCTACCCGTAAGTCGAATTCCATCATATCCATCGTCTCATGTCTTGAGATTTTTCCAATTTTTCACGATCGGTATGGAGTCCCTTTGAATTTGAGGCGAATCGCGCGCTGCGCGATCGATCGAAACTTTTGGGCTGACATCCGCGGACTGCGCTCTAAGTAACCATACATTTTAATCGGCACACACGAATACAACCGAAAGCGCGCTGGTCTACATCCCTCATTTTTTGTTATCCTGCCACCACTCACACATACTGTTGATTTTTCACCGCCGAATTATTTTATAGATCGATGTTTTGTCGCACGCCACACTTGTTGTCGAGATGAGAGCACAGAACGATCCTCTATCCATGGATGAGTTGCGAGCCGTAACTATTCAAGAGATCGAAGACGCAGAACGTGCTCTCTTAGAAGGATGCGATTACAGACTTCGAAGCCACCATCCATATGGTGCCATCAAAGTACTAGCTTCCGATGTCGTATCCTTTTTCAAGAACCGAGAACAAAACTCTGCCCCAAAGTATTCTTACTTTCCAGAGGAGACTTCTCCGGGATATGTCAGTGCGTCTCCGCGAAGTATCATGTGTGAACATCAATCACACCTCAACCAACCTAATACAATCACGGGCCTCGATAACCTCTGCGAACGGGCACTATCCATCGCACAATCCGCTTTGGTCTATTCCGATATTAATTTCCTCTTCCGTCCAGGACAGATCGCTTTTGCTGCCGTAGCCTTGGCACTGGATAGCCACGCATACAGCTGCGACGATGAATCACCTCGTTTGGGAACAAAGATGCGAGAATACATGTGCGCAAGATTTTCCCAGAAAACTGAAAAGGAGATCTTGGAATACGAACAAGAAGTCAGCAAAATCATTGCTAACCTAGAGAACTGCTCCTCCATTGACTTGGAAATGTTTTCTCCGTTTTGGCAGTATCACCAACGTCGATACGCTAGGACTGCAGGAACGAGAGGCGATTAAGATTCGCAAAGCGATCTTCAATGCATCCCACCTTCGGGTCATGTCGCGGGCCACTTTCCGCGTCGCGCCAGTACCAACTTCTCGTTCACCATCACCCCCTACTTTTGGATATCATCACCACCATCATGCCGTTGGTCCTCACCACCACCGTTACCAGCATCACCACTATAATCAACACCACTACAACTGCTGCGACGGAGGAGTTAAACGGAAGCGTGAACGTGATGAAGTCGACGGAGCTTGGACCCCTGTCCATCAACGTCACAATTATCATCAGTACCATCAAAACAAAATTGCTCGAGTTACCCCTATCAATACTCCTTTCATCTAATTGAAGGGAAGAACAGGAAAAGAAATTTGTTGACAACCACAAACAAATACCATCCTGCAAAGCATTAGCATTACTTTGCCTGGCGCTATGGGATTGCGTCTGGAAGTAACTCAAACCATCATTTTGAATCGGGAAACATTTCAAATGATAACAAATGGTATTGTCAAATAGAAATAATGATAATTATCATAATAATTAGAACAAAAAAGCTATCGAATAAAGAATCAAGGACTCTTTTAGTTGTTAATCCAGTGGGATGTGACAGATCTAAGTCGGTCTTTCTTCACAATCCATGAAGTTTGCATCACGGTTGGCGACCACTGTCAACTACATCACATAATTTGCTACCTCCCTCTTTCTTCGTGACATGACGTTAGCGGGTTCTACGAAAAGAGAATGGCTTGACTTTGGCAGGTTCTTCGAAAATAGAATGACATGACATTGGCAGGTTGACTCTGGTTGTTAGTCTTGTTTTTTTAATGCACGTGTCTATTGCCGCATTATTTTTCGTTGGCACTTGCGGTTTTTACGAACAAAAATTAAGACTCGCGAAAAATGCATTACGGATGACGGACAGGACGATCACCATTCAAAACCCTTCGCATCAAAATCAAAATGAACCCAAACCCAAACCTCTGAATCTGAAACCCGAGAAATGAAAATACGTCGTTCACATGCTTTACAAGAAAGCCTGAAGCACACAATCAAGTTGACGACACGAAATGAGACAATGCGGGTCGACAGTCCTTCCGTAAATTCTAACAGCAGCTATATCCCTTTCATTGAATGAGATTGGCACGAGATTGAAGTCCAATATCAGAGAAGATGGCGCCGCAAGTAGAAACAGATGACTTCGCCGAGCACGATTGCTTTGGGGATCACTACCAACAACGCGTTCCGATGCATAAAGACGTTAGCAGTGAGGGAATTGCGAGTCCAAATCTCTTGCAGAAGTTTCAACTTGGAAGAAAAGAGCGCAAAGTGATTCGATCCAGAAACAAATGGATGGCCTTGATTTTTGGCCAATTTATTGCCCTTGTGGCGACCTCGATGAACTCAAGCTCGTACGTATTAGAATATGGGATGCACAGGGTCTTCCCCATGTTTTTACTGTTCAATTCATATGTGGTACTGGCGTTACATCTCTTTTGGAATGTAGAGAAGAGCCAAGAGGCATCGCCGTTACCGAAGTCAAAGTCTGCTGTTGAAAATCAGGATGTGACCCTTTGCTATCGACTTCCACTTACTAAGCTTGAAGTTACGGACTCCATGGTACTACTACTTGTGTCTGAGCTTTTTAGACATTGTGCCAAATTACTTGACGCTTTTGGCCATGAACAAAACATCCTTTACGAGTGCTACTTTATTGGGATCATTGACCATTCCATCCACAATGATATTTTGCAGAATATTGCTGGGCAAAGAATATCGACGGATGCACTATGTCGGAGTTATTTTATGTATAACAGGGGGGTTTGTAACTGTGTTTACAGATAAGGTGTCCATCGCGTCACCCGACGGGCAAGCCTCGCATCCTCATTCTTACGCTGGTGACGTTCTTGCGATTCTTGCATCATTGGGGTACGGAGTTGGCGATGCTTGTGCCGAATACTGGGCCAAGCACGTGGATCGAGCAGAATACCTGGGAATGATTGGGCTTGTTTGGGGCTATAGCGACGTCCTATTATTTCGCTTATTTACGAAAGAAATGCTCTTTTTGAACTGTTTACTGCGGACAACGAAACCGTGGTAAAGACCTTAGCGGTTATCCTTTGGTACATTGCATCGCTGGTGGGCTACTACGTTTTTGCGTCGTTATTCTTGACGAAATCCGATGCCACCTATACTGAATTTGTCGATGCAGACGTCCAACATTTGGGCCATTTTCTTTTCCGTCGTTGTTTTCCGAGAGGCGCCAGATCTTCATTTTTATGTATCGATTCTGATGGTTATATCGGGAGTCTTCGTCTATGAATTGTACGGCAATCCAGGAAACTGAAATGGTTGGATCAAGCGAATGTTCATATCGTGAGCGAATCATCGTCACTAATAAGTTCAAAATCGGAATGACAGGCCATAACACAAAATGGTCAATATAGCTTCGATGAAAAGTTAAAATGAATTTAATTAATACAAGATGATATTCATTAGCACTAAAATTCCCAGTCACGTCCTGGAAAGATGAGGCATAACCTTTTCTGTTGGAATCATAGCTGGGTGAAGTGATGAGATGGCATTTAGGTGTGGCGACGCTGATTGATTTCAGCTTTGTTTGCGCTCGTGCTGCTGGATGTATTTTATTTCTCGTTCTGTACGGCGCAGGTAAGCAATTTTCAGGTATGATCACATTATGACATGGCATAACCGGAAAGGAAAAGAAGGAAGAAAGCTCCAAGACCTCCGAAAACGGCAAGATTCTTTTGCCCGGCAGTCCATGAGTTAGTTCCGAATCCGTATCCCTGGTTGACTTCGAAACCTGGAATTTCTTCGACGACTTCTTCGAATGCATCCTTCGATGCTCGGCATACAGGGCATCGCCAGTCGGCTGGTGTGTCTTCAAATTTTGTTCCCGGCTTGATCATACCTCCAATCATCATACTGTCACCCTTTGTTTCGTCATATTCCCAGTCGCAGTTGGTGCACACGTGCTTACCAGTCGACAATTTCATGAAGACTTCTTGTTCTCGGAGTTCTTGGGAGCGTTTTTGTTTTTCCATCATCTCACGAGTGGCGTCATCCATCTCTTCCATGGCATCTTCCATGGGGTCGACTTCTGCCGTTGGCGCGGTTTCGCCCTCTCCTTCCGACATGGACAGTCGCATCATGCTGGCAGGACTGGTTGATCGGACGGCAACATTCCTGGGGACAGAGAATGCATTTGATGCACTCAAAACGGAGGCAAGTACGGCAAGAAGGACGAATTTGTTCATGGTGTTTTAGTGTTATTGAGTTGGTTTTGATTTATGGATGATCTGTCCAAATATAGTTGCGAGGAGTAGATTCGTGACGACGCACTGTTGTTTCTGGAAACTCAAAGGAATCAAAAGGTATGTTAAAAAATAACACGACGGTGTCAACCAACGCAGATGGCTGATGTCTGATGATGTTGCCCAAAGATAGGTGTCGTTGAAATTAGTGATTTTAGGCAGGATTTTTGTACCAAGTTCTGGCCGGCCTCGGGACGAATGAAAACGCTCGAATCAATCGAATCCAATCGCAACACTACGAGTGACGTGTTATTATTGAGTCGTAGTTATTTCGCTAACCGTGTTTCAACTTTTTTTGCTTTTATGACTAAATGCGCGTACGTGTAAACAGTACTACAGCATGTTGTGGAAGATACCATTCATACGACCATCTGTTCATGCCAATGATTCAATCTTAGCATCCACCTACAAGAGGGAAGATCCGTTTGTAAGTCAAATAGAGGGATTGGATAGGGAGAGGCGAGAGTCGAAAGTGTTCTAGTGTGGGCACATCAGGAATGATTGGTGTATTTTCTAGAGAGAATCCGTAGTATCGCAAACGAAATGAAGTCTTGAACCATCATGGTACTATTTTCTGAAAGAAAGTTACTAACATGCAAAAAAATAATTTACGTTTTTACGAATTGAAACTGTGTAATCTTAAATAATTGCGTGCAATAGTCCCACGCGGTGTTCTATCAGAACTAGCTACCAGCCAGAGAAAAATCCTTCGTTTGATTTTTTGTTCAGTTCCTTTGCCATGGCTGCGAAATCTTGACTTGCGTTTACCAGTTTGTCTGACTTGTCAGACAACGCGCTGAGCTTCGCTCCGCGTTCATTGAGTGCATCTCGTGTTTGATTCAGTTGGTCAGCCAACCCAGAAACGTTGTCAGCTTCGGTTTCCGCCTTGTCTTTCGAATCGTCAGCTAGACCCAAACTCTTCGAAAAACTTGACGCTAGGCCACCGAAGAGAGATTCTCGATTTGCATTGTCTTCTCCCTCCTTTTTCTTTAATCGGTTAGCCAAACCTTTTATCCTTCCTTTCTTTTCCTCTTGTCGTTTTTTCGCCGCATCAGCGTCAATCTTCCTCTGAATTTCTTTCATTTCTTCAGCCTTTGCCAGCAAGAATTGGCCGTCGCTGACACGGTACTCTATACCGTTGACAATGATACGATGAGTAGAGCATTCATCACAAACTGTATCTTCGTGAAATTCGACACCTATGTTTCCTACTAATCAGTCCAAATTTCTTCCAACAAATCGAGCAATTTCTTTCGTCTGATCCACCTGGGGCCACAGAATTGTCAATATTTTCCTTCGTATCGAACAAAATCGCTTTCGCTGCAGGGGGCACGGGTTTCAAAGTTTTCCAAACCGCAAGTGCTTCGTTCATTTTTGACTTTTCCAACCATCAATGAGATCTCAATATTACCTTGGATTTTGACTTCAGCTCTTTTCGTTGAATCGGTTCCAGGTTCGTTGATCTTCTCCGCGAACTTCGTTCTGTCTTCACAACGCAGCGATGGAGGACCATCAGGAAAAACGCGGGCTCCATGAAGCGTCATGAATTCTAGAATGTTTGCTAGCATCTCAGTTTAGACTTGCGTACAACTCTTCTCCGAGAAGGTTTCTTTGAGATGAAAGCTCCAAGATCGACGAGAACAAAATCTGTGTCGGGCAAAACCCAACATAATCCATAATGTCACCCATCTCCCTAAAGCCTCTCGACAAACCCTCGATCCTCTCATTCGGCTCAAACCCGTAGCAGAAAAGAACATTCAATGTCTTATTGACATCCGAGTCAAGATTGACGCACTCTCGTCTGATCTCTTCGCTGTCTGCACGACCTCCAATGGTCAAATTCTGCAATCTATGCTTCAACGAAATAAGGGCAGAATGGATAGGATATTCATATTGAGCACCCAACGAGATTCCCAAATCGCCTTCTTTTGTTACGTGCAAAGGAAACTTGTACTGCGAGTACTTCAATACTATTTCCATTTCATCCGGTTGGCACATGTACGCCAAATAGCTTACTGGGTGACGATTCTCCATCAACTCGCCGACCTGTCCACCAAACTTTGCCATAGTTGCAATGCAACGCTGCAAAGCTGTCGGGTTTAACTGACCCCCAACAGATCGACCTTCTGTGATGGCCAAATACATCGGTGATCGTCCCAAGTCGTCTACTTCGTTCGGCTTCTGCGACACGCCCAATATTGCACCGAGGCTCTTGAAGTCCAAAGTTCTTGCTGACAGATGAGATGGTGTCATAAAGTTTGCCTCGATTCGGATATTCACATCAGCACCAGCTTTCACCAGAGAAATGACAGCAGAACTGAACCTACTTTCACACGCATAATGAAGAGGTGTTTTGCCACTTTCGTCGGTTGCATCGATGATCCTGGGGTGCAAAAATCTAGGGTCCATTTTGACGCTCGCCTCCTGTATCGCCAGGTCAAGATGGGTTTGGCCGAATTTAGTGCGCAGTGCTTGATGTATTCCTTTGTCTAGAGACTCTTGGTTCGCGAGCACTACGTAAGAATGTAGAGTACCAAGGACAATCTGGTGTTTCCAAGAATAATCGCCGTCCATCATGATATCCGCTTGAGCGCTGCAAATGGATTTTGTAAGCAGGTATTCGACTTCGGATGTCTCCAAGTATGCCTCCCTATCTTCGTAACTCGGAACATCCATATTCTTCTTGTGTTTGACAGCAGAAAGTATGATTGACTCTGCCGGATTGATCAATTCAAAGGTAGACTGTCGTCGGGGGCAATCGAGATTCGGAATGATAGAAGTAGGAGTTGTAAGCGGAGAAAGACGAATCTTTGCCGTCAGGGGGTCAATCACACTTTCGACGAAAAGATGCGACTTCAACGGATTTCTTTCCTCGAAATTGGCATCCGCTGGCAGTTCCATTAAATCCCTGAGTTCGGCAAGAGAACTAGCTTCACGAAGAATCAAAATGATATTGGGTTCTTCGTAAACAGCTACTACCCGTGGCACATATTCGTCCGTATTCCATAGGCCCAACCCTAATCCTCCCTTTCCTTCAATAAATCGAAAAGCCGAAAAGGCCACTGTTATCTTTCGCACCCCTGAAAATGACATAAATCCTCAGATTGTCCCATCCATTGTAAGCAGCAGCTAGATCCTTGTTGTTTTCAAAAATGACTTCTGCCCCGAGCACGTTGAACTCCTCCTCGCGATTGTCAGTGTAACCCATCTCCTCTTCTTTGTTCGGCTCTGCTTCTGTTTCTCCTTCGTCTGCCTCTTCCACTTTCTTTTCATCTACAACCTCCACTGGTACTGCATCTCCTTCCTCGTCTTCGTCTAGCAACGACTTCTCGACCACCGGCTTGTCCACAATTTCTTCCGTGTTTTTCACATCAGTTTCATCATCACATTCAACATTTTGTTTTTCTTCACTTGTTTCACCTAATTCAACATTCGTCAAACCTTCGGCTGGGCTATCTACGGCCACTTCACCTACATCCTCGTCTTGCTTAAGAGGTGGAAAATGTTAGATTTAGTACAACAGGTTTCCTAAAATAATATTACAGTCATTTGGATAAATTAACTTACTGGTTCGTCCGGTTGCTCTTCTTCAGGCTTGCTTTTCTAACCTTTCAATTTGATCCTTCACGCTTTCTTCGGTACTCGCATTGGAGGGGAAGTATTGCGCAGCGGACGTCGGAGAAAGAGCATTCAGTGCCGCCCGTTTCCTTTCGTCCATGATGGATTCCGTCGATTCCCTGGCAACCACCAAAACAATGGGTCTTGGTGCCATTTTGATCAGGGCCACGGTATCACCCCACATGATGTTGGTAATCGGTCTACGAATGTCAACACCTGCAGCTTCGCGAATGACATCTCCCACTTCGATATTTCCCTCCCGGGCAATCGGAGAACCCGCAATCGCTGGCGACACCTCAATCACACGAACAATTCCATCCGGACCACGGTTGAGTTTGATACCTAATGCTTCCGAAAGGAATACAACTTCGCGCTCCTCTCCGTAATACTTGACAACTTTCGATTCACGAGGTGATTGCTGGGGCCACTGGTTGGGCATAGCAGGCATATTTGGAGTTCGTTGAATCGCCTGAAAGTAAAAAAAAAAAAATGTAATCGTGTGAGCACGTATATATCTGCCACGCGAATGTATCCCGAATCGGCATTTCAAAATCACAAGTAGCTTACCTCTTCTCTGGACACAAATCTTGGAGGTTTCAATTTTGGAATAGGTGCCGAAGATCCAAGTCTGGAGATTGTTTTCGGACGATGCGACCGATTGATGCAGAAGACGGGTTGGTCGCCATGTCCTGCAATGCCGTCTCGGCCTTTTGCAAAGTAGGCTCTATCGAACATGCTGAGCTGTTCACCCTGTGGCAAAAGCTCCTTGCAGTTATCAAACGCCGTGATCGATCCCTCATAATCTTTCATGTAAAACAGCGATTTGGCCAGAGTCGAATACGCCTCGGGTGTGGGCTTGATCTTGATCGCAAGCTGGGAATCGATTTGGGCCGATTCGTGTCGGCGACTTCCATTCAAGGCGTGGGCACGACCAAGGTGGAGTTCCGGAGAAAGATTCACATCGTCGGGAACCAAAAAGAGCGCGGCAGTGTATTCTTCGAATGGCAAATTTGTAGTTTTTGTTGGCAAGGTATCGGTTTGCGCGTTCCTTGGATGCGAAGTGCCTCGTCAAAGTCGGGATCGTCCGGATTGTATTCGTCGTCCTCGTCATACTCTCCCGAAGCATCCAATGGCGAGTTTTCGTTCACCGTGGGGCTTCTAATCATTGGAGTTGTTCCATTCGCGCCCATACCTCCACCGACAGCCCGGGAAATGGCAGCCGATTTTCCACGAAATCCAGTCGTTACAACAGCCGCCGAAGCATTTGGATCGGTCGCCAAGGAATTTGCGACATGTCTGTTGAACACTCGAATCCGAAGTCAGGAACGGAAACCTCTTCTCCTCCGGATTTTCTCATGGCCTTTTCCTTTTGTCGGGACCATTTCGAACGCGCCTTTTCCAAATAAGTCTTGGTAATGGGATTGTCCGGTTCGTAGTGTATGGCATCTTCGTACGCAGCAACGGCTCCCTCATAGTTTTTCAAAAAGTAGAGCGACTGTCCCAATCGAGCGTGTGCCTTGCCAAAGGTCGGAGCCAGTGCAACGGCACGGCGGGCGTCCGTGGCAGCAGCCGAATATCGTTTCAAGGACAACAGGGCAGCGGAACGATTCGATAGGAAAACATGCGAGGATGGCCCAACGGGGGAAAGCTGCAAAGCAGCCGAATATGCGTTGTACGCTCGTGTATATTCCTGTTGGTGTCAACGAAATAAAAGAGATGGAAAGTGAGATAATGAATCTATCGGTTGGGCAATTTCTACTGCATTGGTGCGTATAATTCTCGTCATTTTTCATCGTACCTGAGCAGCCATGTGTTTGTTTCCAAGCGCCTTCATTCGTTCGGCTTCATCGTGAAGTTCTTCTAGCTGATCCAAATCCAACAAGGGATCATTGCCATCTATCTTTTCGTCGCCTTGGGCGGGAGGATCTTGTGCTCCTGGCTCCTGCATGGGCATGGCTCCAAGTCCCTTTCTCGGCCTAACTTGTGACATTTTGAATTCGGTTTCTGTTATGAAAGGTGGTTGCAATAATAGCAGTGGTTTTCCGAGTGAAGCCTCGCTTGGTAAGGACTATTTATCCTATTGAATTCCTTATATGGATCTGCCTGTCAAGTAGTCTTCCGGGCCGTTTTCTTGACTCTTTGTATTCGCATACGAGTACTAATCGCAACAACAGTGGATGCAGCTCTCTCAAGTGCCAAAAAGCCAGATTTAGGAAGACCTAGCATTCTTGCTTTCGTTTCTACTGTACTTTTTCAGTACAATACTCCGCGGGATTGTCAACGCATACGAACTGTGCGCGTCCGTCAAAATTCATCCAAGTTTACTGCCTTTACGAGAATTTAACGACCGTTGGGTGGCTTGACCGGCGCGCCAATTACGAATCCGCCCACCCATGTTTTGCAAACTCTTTTTTAGTCGGTCTAGTCAAAAACAAGCATTTTTTTCTTTCCAAACTTTCCTCGACGTATCTCAAGATCTTTCCTAAACGTGGCCAAAGTGTGAACTCAGACTTCTATTGTCATTCTTCTGTTACTCGATTCATTACATCGCAAAGTAGCATCACTACAGCACAGTTCCAAAAACGATTTCGGCTGACAGCACAACCACAATGACACTCTCCGAATCCGAGTATGCGAGCAAGGACGACAGCGAACTCTTCCAGGCCATCAAGACACAAAAATGGCCAGCTGGTGGAAACGCTCTTGCAGGAAAGCCCCGAAATGGCGAAAGAGGCGGACGAGTACGGGAATATGCCACTCCACAGTGCCATTGGATTCAAGTGCCCGGATCCCAATATTGCTAAAAATCTTGGACGCATTTCCCCGGAGCCTGCAAGATACACGGGACGGACGATTGGCTTCCCCTGCCATATTGCCGCCATGTGGGGGGTTTCGACAGCAAGTCATGGAGGCCCTGATATTGACGCATCCCGGATGGACTGGACGATTCCGGTCAGAGCACCAACAAGGGTCGGAGTCCGAGGCACTTTAGCACGCGATTCCAACACAACAGAGAGCTATTAGGAAAAAAGCACGGAAGAATGGAAAAAATTGCCAAACCGATATCCACCATGACGAATGTATAATGTCATAGAATAAAAGTTGTTGTTATTGTTGAGCCCATTTTCTAATCTTAAGTTTATCTAAGTTCGAACACGTAGTATGTATCGTAAAGAGTATAATATCTTTGATTCAATCTATGATAGCCCTGCACTGCGTATTCCTTGGTTGGCGCTATGGATGCAGTTCTTCTTCGCAGTAGCAGGAAAACAATCATTCTTCTTATGGTTGACAGATAATTTGTCATTGTTTTGTTTTTCCACAGTTATCGGGCATGAGACTTGATTCCATCCATTTATTGGGATGGAATAAGTGAAAAGAAGTGATTTGCGATCGAAGCCAGAGGCTTGCTGAACATCGGATGCCCCTCCATGATCAGTACCAACCTCGCTCATAAGCTTCCTCAGTTCTTCGGCAAGGATTTCATTGGAAAGTCGATGTGCCCACTGAACCTGGTGTGTATCCATTGTCTGCTTCCACGTTCAAGTCGGCTCCATGGTGAGCAAGGACGCGAACGGCTGCGAATCGAGTTGGCACCCGCCGCAAAATGCAGTGCTGTCCATCCCATTGTTGTCTCTGGCATTCACGTCGCACAATCCCCCATCCAGTTTTGGATCCTGGAGGTCGATTCCGGAGCACAAAAATTCGACAACCTTGTCGGCACCACGAAAGGCTGCTGTATGTAGAGCACACGTCTCGTTTCCATCGTTGCCAACATAGAATCGATTGACATCCATGACCGAAATCATTTCTTTCACTCGATCCAAAGTTTCGTCCGAAGAACAGACCCTCAAAAACTCGAGAGATCGCAGCCGTTGCTCTTCCGCTGACAAGCTTTCAAACAATGATTTCCGTTTTGCGTTTGTTTCGGAGGCGACATATTTGGTGGCTTTGTGAATCGAGCGCGAATAGGCACCAACACAGCCGCTCGGCATTTTGCGATCGGTGCTTGGAACAAAATCATCGTTCAAATGTTTCACCGTTAAATCTTCATTAACGTGTCCCCTGTTTTCTTCTTTATGATCTTCTTCACGAGTCCCATCGTCGGTACCTTGTTGAGCTGGCATATGAGCATATGGATCAAAGAGCAGAGGTTGTCGTGTTTCACGTCTCTCGGAAGCATTATTTCGGTGCATCATCTCTTGTAACATGTGTACGCATTTCATAGAGAGTTGGAAGCACGAAATTCGTCTTTTCAGTTTCCGATTGAGATTCTTGGTTGTCAACTTGGTGCGACTCGTTTTGTTGCGTTGTGCTGGGTTGTGTTTGCTGTTCGTGGTTCCTTCTTGCTGGCATTCAAAGCCGCAGGCATTGCTTGCATCGATCGAGCCATTTGTTCGGCCTTTTCTCTCATCGCAGTGCCACGTTCTGTCTCGGACATGGCCTCGCATCAGACTGCCAACAAATCCAACTCGGAATAGAACATTCGGCAATTCACTAGCGGCAAGACGATCCGTCACCATCGCGATCGGAGCATCCGAGGACTGATACGATCGATGCTGCTCCCATGAACGTTACAAATATTGCGGCACTCGCAAGTGTCTGAGAAGATGCTATCTTGGAACTTTGATTGTCGGCAGTCGAATTGTGATCGTTGGGGTCATCGCTGTTGCTGTCGTTTGAAAACATATTGTGAAATCCGTTGCGCAATAGATAATGTCGCACATACGCCAAAGAGTATGACAATGGCATGGTCCTCAACGTAGAGTTCGAGTCCTGGTATTCCTCCACAATTTCGCGAGCTTTTCCCATGTCCATTCGTGCCACACGAGACACTACCGACGCACTGTAATTTCCCACTTTTTCTGGCATTCTGTTGATACTGTTATCAACATTCGAACTCTCGCTATTCTCGTCCAACAACAACTGCTTGTTGGAGCTGAAGCTGTAGAAAGTAAAAGACTTCGAAATTCGGCCGTCTTGCCGTTTCGCTGAACGACAGCAACGAATTCGGATCCAAAAAGGTAAATACTTGCATCAAAATGTCGTGGTAGAAGAAATCGACCGAATCGTGGATTGGGTCGTTCTTTTTTCCCCTCCTGTATTGTTTTCGTTATTGTTGTTGGTGTTGTTCTCCCCCGCCAGCGACAAAAGATCTGTCATGGATTGGTTTGCGTTCTCAGAGGCAAGAGAAAAGTAGCACGACGAGACTCTTCGAACTCCAGCAGAGCAGGCGGGATGTAGTTGCGGAGGCATTTCAAAGTCCATCCGTTTTCTTGACGTTGATGGCGAGGCTAATAAAGATTGATTTCCTTCCGGTAACGACATTGCTTGATAAAAGTAGTCGGTATCATCTACCGAGTCGTTCTCGTCATCGAAGCTATCAGCGCGAGGAAACATGGTTCATCGGAGTTCTATTCTGCCTTATAATTTGTTTCGACGAAGGAAGGAATCAAGTCAGGTGAAGCGGTAGTATGAGGAAGGCAAACACCAATTGCATTTGTTGTGAAGATGGTGATTTGTTCCTTTTGCTTCTGACAAAGTTTGTGCGGTGACGAAATCCATTTGTGGAGTTTTCGTGAACGCTTTCGCCTTCTTCCGGCACACGCGCTTAAAAACTACGAGTAGTTCGTTGGTCAATGTCATTCTCCGTCATCTGTTCAATGTCAATGAAAGGGGCAACTGGCGTATTCACTACGTTGCGTAATTTTTTAATCGTGCGTTGTCAATATTTAGTCCGATGGGTCAAAGGAAAGACCAGCTCAGATCGGATTCCAAGAAACCAAGGAAATTGATATTTTCTGTGCCATCACATCAATGATCGACTGAGTAAGGGAAATAATGGTAGAATGAAACGAGAGTTTGCTGTTTCCTTCGAAACTCTCATCGTCGAATCGCGGTATCACCATCTCATTGCATCAGTAGAGGTAATAACTGGCCAATGTTCGGTGTTTCGCACTTGCTTATATTTCTTGTTGTGTTCATTCCCAGTGTCTCGATGGCAATGACGGCAAAAGCACGGAATAGTGTTTTGGCTTCGCCGGGAGCAGCGGGCCGCATCGAGCTCTTTTTCAAGAGCCCGGCCGAACTCCAGGAGCGGGTTCGGTTTCTTCGCTCGAGCGGGATCAATTCATTCAATCTAGTCAACAAGGACAAACGAGACGACATGGGAGGTTGGATCGATTCGATACGAGAGGTCTACCCAGAGGCCGACATTAGCGCTCACTTATTCCCTCAAACACAACAAGGTTCCACGAAAGGGACTCGAAGAGCACAAAGCCTTGTGGCTCGAAAATCTAGGCAACTCCTAGGGCCGATGAAATTCTAATGGTCAGTGGAAGCGGCCCGAAAAAGCAGTGGAACGCTCTTCGAGGCACTCGGGGCACTGCGTGACGCGGGCGAAAAACAGTCGCATCCGAAGATTGCTGTAGCCTACAATCCGTACTTTCCGTCCGAAGAGGATCTCGAGAAAGAAAATAGTCGCTTGGTGGAAAAACTGGCAACGGGTTGCGTCTCGAAAATTTACCTCCAGTTTGGAACCGATCTAGAAGCTTTGCAAAAAGGACTCGACTTTCTGCAAGCCCACAAAACTCCCGGAGTTTCCGTGGCGGGATCTCTGTTCCTCCCAACCAAGAAACTCATTGCCCAGCAAAAGTTTCGTCCGTGGAACGGAGTCTTTTTGAGCCCCGACTTTTTGGAAGGTCCGGAAGAGGCTACCGAAATTGTTCTCGAAATAATACGAATCTACCAAGCAAACGACGTGGAACTCTTGTGGGAGGCTCCGGGAATCCGCACCGAAAAGGATATGGGGATGGTACAGGAACTCCTGGGTGCTGCTGGACAGCACTCATCGAAGGGCAATGATGTGCAAGACGTTTCCAACCGGGAAACCAAACGACGAAAACAAACTATTGTCAAATAAACTGAATTCGGGCGGCATTCAATAGATTTTATCCCCCTCTGTAGCCGTAAGCAATCATTTCTCTTGGTCTACAGTTCCACTTACTCTCTAATATACTAGGTTCTTTTTCATCGAATTCAGTATGCTCCTGTATTTTGTCTCGGGAGTTTTCGTATTCGTTCGTCGATGCGGGTCTCAAAATCGAACGATCGAAATCGAAAATCGCATTCGGGTTTCAACTGAACAACAATAAAAGAAGTCTTTCGAGGGACGTCGTCTTTCAAGGAGCAGAACTGGCGCGAAGTTTGTCGTCCACAAACAATGAGCGCGCGGAAACTCCCATCTTTTTGGAAGAGTCGAGTCGTTCTTATATTTTATCCGGCCTTTTGTACATCTCGGTTGTTTCGGCTCTTTTTTTATGGCCTAGTAGGAGCACAGCATTGGGTTGTGTCTATCTTTTCGTCGAGAGAGATCACCTGTTTCGTTTCAATCTCTACTCGTTCAAGTAGAACACACTATCCCGCTTGCTGTCCTTTGTCTAGAGGGACCTGCTATAGATTCCACCATTCCGCTCGACGATCACCAAGACGACGACGAGGCGCGTTTGCAAGAGGCGGAGGAAGCCTTTTCTGCATTGCGAGTCCTCGACGAATTAGACGAAAAGAATAAGGACGAAGAAAATAATATCTCAAAAGCAGAAGAAGAATTATTACGTTCCTTGGAAGACATTGAGCCACAGGAGTACACGGGTATTTCTGACATTGCAGACGACAGCGATTCCCTGGCCCTCTTGAGTTCGGATATTTTGGATCTCCTGTCAAACGATCCCGACGGAGTCAGTGTTGTTTCGGACGACAACGACGAGACAGCCAATCCAGAGCCAACAACAAGCGAAAACGAGGACGAACCACCAAATCTTGTCGGCGAAAAGGAAACTCCAATCGATTCGACGCAGAATACGACAACAACGACCAACACAACTCTCGCCACAGATACGCTTCCCGATATTGAAATCGACTTTGGGGACGATCCTTTCTTGATAAATTCGGATCAGCTCCATTCTATCTTTGACGTTGTCAACCAGGACAACGAAAGCCGCGAAGAGAACGATATTGGCAGCCAAGACGAACAAGGCGGACGTGATAACATTGACTTTGACAAGCTGGTGGGCATTGAACAAAATTCTGCACCACAGCACGACGAGGACGAAGAGGGAGAATTGTTGCAGCATCCGGTTGTGGAAGAATTTCCCGTCGACGTTGACTTGGAAACGGAAGAACTCTACAACGAGTTGGCAAAGATGACGCTTACCGAAAAGAATGCAAACGAAGGCTCAACGGATGAAAACAAAAGTGACAATGCAAATGAAGCGAGCCCGGCTTCTGAAGACTTAAAAAAGGATGCCAATGCTGCCGCGGTAACTCCTGACAAATCGGAAACACCAAAATCCGAAAAGAAAAAAGCGGCTTTGGATCTCTTGATGATGAATGATCCGGTGGTGGGTACCGATGGATTATCCCCGTATCTAATGTGCCAGCCATGTACACAAGACGACTACAACTTTGTGGCCGGAGCTGTGGAGGCTGCGGATGCGGAGGACTTTGAACGCGATCGAGAACAGCACAACCGTGACCTGAAAGCCCTGTACGCTGTCTCGGCGCTGAGTCGAGATGACCTGCCGCCTCTGGATTACAGCGACCCACTCTTGAAAGAGTTCCAGGCCCAATACGAGTATGAGCAGTATATGGCACACCAAATGCACTACGAACAGCAGCAGCAGATGCTTGCAGAGCAAATGGAGTTTGAAAAGAAGCAGCAGGAAGAATACGATCGGATATGGACAAACGCAAAACACTGGGCGAATGCCTTTGCGATCGACCTTGACGACGAAAATCACGTGGAACGAAAGATCACTCCTTCCAAGGACACTTCCAAATCTGGATTTGGTCACAAGGAAACTATTTTTGGAATATCGTTTAGCGAGGATGGCAAATATGTTGCGACTGCCTGTCAAGATGCGACCGTTGGCATCTGGAATGTAGCGCGAAACAAACTCGTGACGACGATCAAAGCGCACGACAAGAACTACGAATGCCTGCGCGTGGATTGGTCAAGCTCGATGTGGGCATACGACCTCTTGGATCGGTCATCCCGCTTCTCGAATTTGATTGCCAGCGCCGGAGCCGATGGATCTGTCAAGGTTTGGTCATGCCCGGAAGTTGGGGAGGAATGGACATGTGAAGCCACCTTGGATCACTCCCATCTTGGGTCGATGCAATCAGCAGCGCTCGACAAAACGCTCGACAAAATCGTAGAAGAGGAGGAGGAAGAAGAAGAGGAGGAGAAGGAAGTAGATGAACTTGGGGAGCCCAAAGACAAAGGTGACAAGCCTCAAGTCTACGCTCTTCAATTTATCGATCACTGGGATATCTTCACGAAGGACCTCAAAGGACAAGTTTGTTCGCGTCATTCGGAGCAGGTAGAGAAACAGGAACAAGAAGCCAAGAATGATGAAAAAGTGAAAAATTCTTTCCTAATGACATCCTCCGACGAATTCATTCATCTCTGGGAATTAGAATCCCATTCCTTGGACAATCAGTTAGCACTGAATGGTGAAAAGATTCGAATCCTTCAGGACAAAATAAAACTCACAGAAGTAATGAGTCTCCACTTTGGACCCCTCGAAGAGTATACCTACGGTGTAACGGTTTGTAGCGTCACCGGCACGGGGATGAAATTGCCTCCACCCCCGTCGAAGAAGGACAACCAACACGCCGAGGCTGCCTTTGGGGGTGAACGAAATCCCGATGGCACCATCTTTGTCTTTGATGCTGCGTATTGCCCGGGCAATGGACTCTTGGGTGTTGCCCTTTCCGATGGCAGCCTTCGACTGGTGAATGGGAGAGGTTTCTGCATTTCGGTGATTCAGGTACCCGGAAGCAAATCGCATCTAACCTCGTTTTGTTGGGACACATCCGGAAGCCGTTTGGCTACTTGTGTTGCTACGGGGCATCTTATCACGTGGTCATTGGATGCCGAGAGCCACGATAGGGGAAACTACAACACTGTTGCTACGTGCATGGCTATTTTCGAAGGAGGACACCAGAGCGGACGTCCCCTCTTTGGATCTCGTTACTGCGGTGGAGAGGACGAAAATCTCCTCTTGTCCTGGGGCGTTGATGGGAAAATATGTATGTGGTACGCCCAGTCACAAGGAAACATTTATGATCCCGTTGCGATCCTCAGGGAGGACTCGAACTATCCCGTCTATGCCGCTGCACTCTCGGCTTCCGAACAGAATCTAGTGGTCGGTGGTGGAAGCGAAGGTGGCTTCATTGGCGTCCCGCTTCATTTCTACAACATTCCACCTCTCGAAGAGAAGAAAACCAAAGCCGTAGAAGAAGAGTAAGGGCATTTGATAGATCTTCAATATCACATTATGTAAAAATCGAATGAAAAGGGGAAATAGGAAATCATTTTGTTTAAATGATACATTAGGTGTAATGGTTTCATTATGATTATGTTTGCGACTCGTTCATAGAATGCATAAGTTATCATGAAGGGCTAAAATTTCGTATCCGCAATTTGCGCATTGCATTGAAGGATCCATGTTCCGAAAGCCATGTTGTGTACGAGTATTGATGCCTCCCTGATTTGGCATTATAGAGACAGTATAGTCCATTCAGTGACCAGTAACGACTTTATCGCATTGATCTTGAATACTATTTCAAAACGCAAATAGCACCCAATCCAGCCTTATCGTCTTCCGACCACATTCGGTCCCAAACCGGATCTAAACGTAGAAAGAGTCGTCCGGCAAGCCCGAAGTAATATCTGGTGGAGCAGACAACAGCGAAAGACCAACAGAGATCAGAGCAATGATTCCAATCCAAAACCTCCAGTCTCCAGACAGCGATCCCATATCCGGCAGGGAATTGGCCACCGTGTTTGCGGATTCCGAAACCGTTTTCGTTGCCGTGTTGGCCGCCTTGATTGCGGCGATTTCTGCCTCACTCTTGTAAAAATCCTTGCCCGGTCGTTCGACTCCACCTTCGAGCTTTCCGTCCTTTTCGACAACCTTTTTCCACTCAGCATCCCAGTCAACGCTTCCGCTGTATTCTGTCGATTCGTCGGGTGGGAAATCGTCGTCTTCGTTTGTCACGAAGAGAGCCGGTGATCTGCCTTGCGACACCGAAGGAGAAGATTGTTTCAGCAATGAAGCTTGTTGGACGAAGCCCGATGTCGTTGTGACAAAGACGGCCAATGCCAATGACAGGATGAGCGAAAGAGAGTTCATTTTACGTTGTAATAGAATATATGAGTTATTCAGAAACAATGCACAATGTTCTTTATACCTCACGAGTCGAAACCAACGAGAATATTATTTTGAAGAGTATTTTCATTGTTGCACAACAACAGATGCTTTTGTTGTGTTCTGCAACTGGTTGCGTGTAGCGATCTGACGCAATGTTTGACAACAAAGAAGATGAGAACACTTTCATTAACTCATATGCATTGTATGTATTAATCATAGTTACGGGAGATGAACAGACGGGGAGCAGTTTGGTTTTGAATCCAAACTGCCGCGCGTCGTTTTACGCGCATCCGAAACCGATGGAGAGCAGAGACTCACGGGGGGCTGTCTGACTCTCCTTAATCGTCAATTTGAAACTTGCCATCGGATGCTGCTTTTGTGAATGAGAGAAGCAACAAGTGCACATGTACGGTCACAAAATTCAACCGTTTTTCATCACCACTCTTAGTGCGTCGACTACGAAAACGAGCTGACTGTTAACCATGAGATTCCTTCATTTGATCCGTCCCGTCATGGCGGTCCTCCCTGAGGTTGAGGCCCCTGACCGAAAGGTAAGGTGATGCTAAAATTTGTTTGACTTTTCCTCTGAAAACTCTCGGATCTGAGGTTATCATCGACCATGGACATGAGAATCGTAACTCCTCTGTACACCCTACGTAAAACTTGTACTGGATACTCGTGACCCGACTCATTTTGACCGGTAAACGGTAAAGAGAAATGACTTGCTTCCAATTATGATTGTTGTTGTTCATATCATCTTTCTAACCGTTGGATTGGTCTCTTTGTATATAATGATGATGCACCTCTATTCGATTACAGATTCCCTTCCGTGAGAAGCTTCTTTGGACTTCCATTGTCCTTTTCATTTTCTTGGTTTGCTGCCAAATCCCCATTTATGGTGTCCAATCTGCCAAGTCCAGTGATCCTTTCTACTGGATGCGTGTCATCCTTGCTTCCAACCGTGGTACTCTTATGGAACTTGGTATTAGTCCCATTGTTACATCTGGTTTGGTTATGCAGCTTTTGGCCGGTTCCAGAATTATCGAGGTCGACTACAACGTCAAGGAAGATCGTGCCTTGTTCTCTGGTGCCCAGAAACTTTTCGGTCTTCTCATCACCCTCGGTGAAGCCATCGCTTACGTTGCCAGTGGAATGTACGGAGATCTTTCTTCCATCGGTGCCGGTAATGCCATTTTGATCATCTTCCAATTGTTCTGCGCTGGATTGATTGTCCTTACTCTCGACGAGCTCTTGCAAAAGGGATACGGTCTTGGATCCGGTATCTCCATTTTCATCGCCACCAACATTTGTGAAACTATCATCTGGAAGGCTTTCAGTCCCACCACCATCAACACTGGTCGTGGTACCGAATTCGAAGGAGCCATCATCGCCCTCTTCCACCTTCTCATCACTCGTTCCGACAAGGTCAAGGCCCTTCGAGAGGCTCTTTACCGTCAGAATCTTCCCAACTTGACCAACCTTTTGGCTACCGTTTTGATCTTCGTCATTGTCATTTACTTCCAGGGATGGCGTGTCGATCTTCCTGTCAAGTACCAAAAGTACCGTGGACAACAAGGAAACTACCCCATCAAGCTCTTCTACACCTCGAACATGCCTATCATCCTTCAAACGGCCCTTGTTTCCAACTTGTACTTCGTCTCCCAACTTTTGTACAACCGTGCCCCTACCAACGTCTTGGTTCGTCTTCTCGGACAATGGCAAGATGTCGAAGGAAGCATGGGACAAAAGATCCCCGTCGGAGGAATCGCCTACTACATTTCTCCTCCTACTTCCTTTGCAGAAATCATTTACGATCCTTTCCATGCCGTCTTTTACTTGACTTTCATCTTGACTGCCTGTGCTCTCTTCAGTAAGACCTGGATTGAGGTTTCGGGATCTTCGGCTCGTGATGTTGCCAAACAACTCCGTGACAACCAAATGGTCATGAAGGGACACCGTGATTCCGCCTTGATCCATGTGTTGAACCGATACATCCCTACCGCCGCTGCCTTCGGAGGTATGTGCATCGGTGCCTTGTCCGTCATTGCCGATTTCATGGGCGCCATCGGAAGCGGTACCGGAATTCTTTTGTCCGTCACCATCATCTTCTCCCTTTACGAAAACTTCATGAAGGAACAACGGGAGGGAGGTGCTTTCGGATTCTAAATTATGCGGGAGAATGCAATAGTGTTCGGATGAGTACTTGAATTGGAGGATTTTGTGATGCTGGATTTGAGTACGAGGTAATAGATTTGAGCACGGTCGCGTCCATACTAAGTAGCGTTGGAGGTGCATCCGTGGTCGGTTCCGTATGGGCTGGATGATGGTCGTCGTCTTTTTCGTCAAGAAAGAGGCCGCGCTATCTCTTCTCGATGCAACGAAAGTTGTAACGAGGAAGTCGCGGGCACAACGCCGCCACCGTATGTTCGGTCTCTACCCATTCCTCCTTCAGTACTGTACTTCTATACGTTTTTACTTCAGTTCAAGTTACCAAATAATTTTATAGAATGCTATTTTTCTACATTTGTATCATTAGTTCGAATTTCTCAATAAGTATTGGCAGAGAGACACCTGTCGAAACATCCTTTTTTTTGCAATTCGAGGACGCCGCTGCTTTCGAAATTCAAAAAACTTGTTTCGATCACCAAGTCTACTTTTCAAGACGAAGTAAAACCTCATGGAGTGACGATCGAAAATTGATCAAACCTCGAGTAGATCACAATTACCACTCTCCTTCTTCATCATCAGGATTCAATTTTTGGCGTTTTGCGTTGACCATTTCTTCCTCGGATGCAACGTCATTTTCTCCGCCACTCTCATCGTCAATATAGGATGCATTATTTACTTCAGATCTCATGAGGCGACGAAATTCTGCGTATTGATGGATCATTCCATCCAAAAGATCGTTATTTTCACCATTGTCATTCTTACCAAATGTAGGTAACTTCGAATCGAAAATAAAAGACGCAGACGATTTCGACATTGGTTTTTCGCCGATATCTTTCTTGTCGGGATTAAAACCAATACATCGGGATTCGGTCAAATTGTATGTCACACGGAGAAAAGTCTTGAGTCGAAGTAGTAAAATAAGACAGCCAGCTTCGGAACAAAGCTTCGAAAATCCCATTTTGTCAAAAGACACTCTCGTAAATGCTGGAACATTTTTCGCGGGGTGATTAGAGTAGCGTTTCGCGGTAATTTCGAGTTCGTCCTCTTCGGCATTGACTTCATCCAATTCATCCGCACTCGCCAAACCGTACGGACGGAGAAATGCAGCAAAATTGTCCAACAAATCTGCACCCTGCAGGGCAATATTTGACGAAATGTAGTAAATTATGTACAATGGATCAGATGCAACATTGTATGGGAGATACGCAAGAACTTGAGAAGTGTATGACAACAACATGAGGCTCCCCATCGATGCGTTGATTTTCTTCGTTCCGCGGCTCTTGAGGTTTTGAGGATCGAACACCGACAAAAGATTACGAAATAGACCACGTCGTTGCTTTTTGTTCCTTGCAATGCAGTTTTTATAGACGCTTCCAAATACGCATTCTTTCTGCAGAATTCCGTCTTTTCTGACTGTAATCAATGCGGATACGTCTTCCAAATCGGGATAGACAGAGGCTTGAAAGAGATAAGCCTGTTTGACGCCTGCGCAAAGACGTTGTCTTAGCATGTCTGGCCGTTTTTCGCCTTCGAGCGTCAAATATTTCAGGGCTTTACCTCGAATATTTTCCTCGACATCCCCTTGCAAGGCCAACAAATGAGGCGTTGCTTCGTTAGGATTCAGCTGACCTTGACGTAAAAGATGGCCAATCAGATCAACGGCTGCAAAGCGTATACTCTTATCGCGACTCTTCGTCATTTCGAAGAGGCGAGATGCATGATTTGTGAGTATACCTCCGAAGAGAGTTGCATCAGCATCTTGGTCACCCGAAATTTTCTTAGATACTGTAATGGTCTTCTTCGAATCCATTTTTGCTTTTGCCTCTCCGCTTTCTACGCGAGACTCTTCTGCAAGTAAAATATCACGCCAGCAACGAAGAGATTCGCGTTGCACAGGTCCAGGTGATGTTGAAGCCATCACTTCGGTAATAAGACCATTGTTTTCGAGATTGAGCATCTGTCTGGGATGGGCCATGAAGACTCCGGAGAGAGCTTGGATTGCGGCAACCTTCGTCACTACATCGTTCTTGGCGTAGAATTCCGTGAATATGCGCTCACAGGCAGGTGCCATTGTCAAAAGAGTCAATTCCTGGGCATCTACCTGTTCATCGTCGTCCTCCATTTCAATCGAATCAAATGACGATGATTCGCAGTATCGACACACTGCACCCAGAACACTGAGAGCCCGACTTACGTGATCCTTTGTCTTCTTTTTTGTTGTATAATCCCCTGATTTTCCGACCTTGATAAGATAAGAATAAAACGTTTTCGCCAGACTGAGCAGCTTTCTCCCAAAAAACCCTGGATCACCGGCTTCCTCTTTCGCGGAAAATTGACAAAGCGCTTGTACTGCCGACGAAGATGCAGCTTTGCCCCATCTCTTCGTGATTCCCATAAGATCATCCGCAAGCGAAGTTTCAGTCAGTCTCTCGCACTCGTCATAGTCCAATTCTGGGACGACACGAGACAAAACTGCGCACAGTGAACAAGCTATATTTGCCTCGTCACTCGGTCTCAACCCATTATCGACCTTCAAGTAAGGGATGAGCGTGTCGAGATGCCTCAAGACATCGGTTGGGGAGGCATCTGTGAAAACGCGAAGAGTTCGGAAAATGGATACGAGATCCCCACCCTTTTCAACAGCCGATTTCTCGTTATCTTCTTCGACAAGTAGAAGCATTTCGAACAATGCATCTACTAGCATCGAAATGTGTGTCTTTGCACGCCCGTTCCGTTTCTTTCTCGCGGATGACTTCCTGTTTTTATCCGAGTCTAGCGTATCAGAAAGAAGTTCTCGGAATAGTAGAGTCAGGTGATGTTCCGTATTTGCGGCTTTTACTACTTCGACCATTTGCTGAGCTGCAGCTTGGCATCGAAGTTGAATGTATCTGCTTTTGGACTTTCTGGCGGTAGATCTGGTGCTTTTCGTAACCGTCGACCATCCATTTGGGGTCGCAGGAATCAGGTTAGCCCCAGATGGAGTTTTAGTTCCCGAAGAAGATTTTGAAGGCGTGGTAGCCAAGGACACCTCCTCCACGTTGGACACCCTCGAAAGAGCAGGCGAGATCAAGTTTTCGAAGTTGTTGATGATATCCGTGGACATTCTTCTTCCGTCAGATTTCTTCTCCCCACTATCGAGCCATATAGTGGAGAAAAGATCATAGATCAAGTCTCGTACGGTGTCGTCCTCTTTCGGATCAGCTGCCAATCGCAACATGCCACTGCATGCTTCTGCACGACCATTGTATGTAGGATTTGTACAAAGAATATCACGGAAAACGTGAATTGTTCGTTTCCGAACACTCAATCCAGAATCTGCCAGGCCATGCATCAGAGCTGGATGAAAAGCGTTGGCAACGGCTGGAGTATTCAGAACATACGAACCAACCAATGAAACCACTGCATCTCGAACAGAAATAGATTCGTCGGAAAAACGCCGAGCAACAGCGTTCCGTATGAATGGATTCGTCATTAGATTCGGATCAGCGTCGGCAATCTTTTCAATCGCCTTCAGGGAAAGCTTTCGTACAGACTTTGACGGACTCTCCAAAAGCTTCACAATTCTTCCGACTTGACTCTTGAACGATGTTAGTAGGTTCGATATCTTGCTGATGTAATCCACTACCATTCGACTTCGTCCTTCGTCGGACATACAGTTGAGCATTCCATTCAACGATCCTGCATCATCTCCTAGGTAAATACCAGGAGAATACTGGGGATCCCATAATTCAATAAGGCCCGCGATGAGTGGCAGAGTATCGTTTTCGTCGAGATAATTGTTTTTTGCGTTCATCGTTTCGAGATTTTTCAGCCATCGAGCCAATTGAAAACCGTATACATCTTGCATACCCTTTGAGCCAGATTTTTGAGTTACAATCGACAAATAGTCGATCACCAAACGCCTCAAACAATACGTCCGATCCATCAAGTTGGCCGGACAACCCAGCTCCCCTAAATTTGTGTTGCGATCACGTTCGAATTGGACAATCCGGTCGAATTGACAACAGTCGCAAAGCCACTTTTCCGGAAGCGTATCTCCGCTCACACCGACGCAATCCCCGTAGTACCAAGTGTTGCACGTGTCGCACTTCAGCATAAATTTGTCCCCGATCACTTCTGTCTCTTTGCAATAGCTGTCCACATGTTTTATCGTGCTATCCTTGTTGTAAATGATTGGTGGATCTAAACGAGCAGGGTGATCCTCGTTCCATTTCTTGATCTTTGCGACAGCCGAACATATCTTTCCCAGCGCATCGAATATCGTATTGAAATATGTGGTTGTCTCTTTCACTGTCTTCGAAGTCATTTTGATGATGTCACGGTACATGGAGTTGGCAATCGATAATAGAATCATTTCTGCTGCAGGGTATTCGGGTGCCAGCAAAACGATGAGCAGATCTTCGATAAGATTATTCAGAATGGGTCGAAACTCCGAAGCTCCGCCATCTTCCCCCTTTTTGCTGCATCGCGCCAACAAATGATTGACAAAGAAGTCGCTGACCGATTGACAGTCTCTCAGGCCTGAATTGAGACGCGATGTTCCTTTCGTAGCTTCGTTGGTATTGTTGATGTCGTTGTTTTGAATAGGATCGATAAAGGATGGTCGCGTCACAGCAGAATGAACGAAATTCATAATTGTGATAGAAATTGGTTGTATCTTGGGTGTCGAAGATGATGAAGACCATAAATCATCGGTCGAGAGTGACTTTGAAAGTTCCCACGCTTTCTGTGGATACAAGATCGATGAGCATCGGACGGGGTATGTCCGCATGCCTCGTTTGCCACTGGGCATTTTGAGCATGAGGCCGAATAGGTCTTCGATAATCATCGGACGCAATTTGCTGTAATTGCGAAAGATCGAGGTAACGATTCCAATAGTCGCTACATGAAGTTGATGCGTCGGGCTGACAGCTGCATTGGAGACGGGTTCCAGCTCCAATGACAACAAGGCTCCCGCCGAACAAGTCATTAGATGTTGATCATCGAGGGGTACTTTTTGAATCAAGGCGTCGAGGCGTTCCATGAGAAGAACTGTGTTACCAATGGTTTGGAATATTGCCAACTTGTAGCACTTTTCCATGTCCTTTGCCGCGAAAGCATCGCCACCAGGATAACCGCTGCTTCGTCGACGTCGTTTTTTCGGAGTGGGAGAAGCATGGAGCTCAGATTTGCTCATTCCCGCCACTATATGACCAACATTGTTGACGGCGGGAAGGATGTTTTTTGCTACGTTGTGCCGCATGAGGATCATGCACGCAACGATTGCGTCTTCTTTGACGACGCGACGATCGATTCCGGGACTTGTCATAATAGAGAGAAGGATCATCGCTGCCTCGAGTCCGATGGATAGGTTTCCCCAAGTAGTTCCGATCCTTGTCCCCTTCGAATCCACTGAAAAGAATTAGCATTGCACGATAATAGAAATGGTCAGTTTGTGTGTTTACTATTGGCAAAAGTCCCCTTCCCACCGAACAAAAAATGGCCGTTTACTCAATCGTCAAGTTTTCTATACTCACCTCGTCTATATTTCTGCAGCCAACATTGTCCCCTTTCTTCAGTTTCTGTATTGTATCGTACGTTGATTGAATGAGATCAATCTGCGATGCCAATGCGACGTGCTTCTCAAGATGTTCAACGAGCTGCGCCATCATATCGGCATCGACATCTGCAAAGCCAATGTTTTCGTCCAGAATAGATTCGTTGTTGTTGTCATCCAAACTTGTATTCCGTTTTCGGTTGTTGAATTCTGATTGCTGTGTACATAGCATGGACAGCTTCACTATTTCACTGTTTGTGAGTGGGCCACCATGGCGCTGGAGTCCATTCTCTCCTCGATATTCGATTGCGGATAAGATATTCTCAACCACCGAGGTGCTCTCGTCAAGATTGATCCCCTTGTTTCCCCCCTCTACTGTTTCCATTAGAAGCCGTCTTGCTTCCCGCTTTGCGCTAGTGAATCCATTGTTGTTCCTTCGCAATGTTTCTCCGCCCCAACTTTCTTTGTCAACTATTGTGAAAACTGTTCAGAAAATGCCGCCGTCAAACTCCGACAATGGTTTGTGGATCGATTGATGCCTCCAAATTCTCTTCTTCTGCTTTTGAGATTAAACCAATGCTGTATGCTCCTGTAATGGCTTTCGGGAAAAGAAGCAATTGTCGTCGTTTTGAGTTTCGTTCATTCGTTCCGTCCACGGATCGTTGAACGATCGATTCCATCAATGGAACGAGATTGGATACAGAATGAATTCGCTTCTTCCTAGAAGCGGTTTTCAATGATTTTAGGCGCGCCCGACCTAGCGTTAACCGTCAATCAGCGATGATGACACTTTGGCGACGCTGAAGACGGCTATGAATGAATTAGTCGAACTAGTCGAAATCCCCCAAATGGCCTCAATTATGTAGTCGAGGTAGTCGAAAACATTCAGTTTTCGGAATTGTATCGGTCTCGAAATCTTGATGTTTTTTGTTCCAATTGACAATGTTGGATGGCTTTTACACTTTCTTCTTGAGACGAGAGATCTGAAATCGTCCCATGGTATCTATATCGGGGACAACTCAAGATGTCATTGTCTGAAGAGGATCAATTTGCGGAGAAGTTTGCTCTTATATCTCGCCGTAGGATTGCTGGGTCCTACCAGAGTGATCGAATATCTCGATGATGACAAACGGAGAGAACGACCGGCGGTTCCCATGTATTGGAGATCAAAGTTATTGATCCCTGACTCTTCTAGAGCTACTTTATTACTATGGAGAAAGTGCGGGCTCAACGTCGACGAAACAAACTCCGACAAAGATTCTATTTTTTGACGTTACCTTTGAGTTTGACAAAAAGTTATCCCATGGCGACAATACTGATTTGAAGTCAATACGAAGGCCGTCATCACCTCGTGTTTTGGTTTCTTTGGGCTTCTTTATGTTGATGCAAAAGGGATCTGACGCTGAAGCTGGGAATCATACTGATACAGAGATCGGTGGTGGTCATCATATTTCTACGCAGCCCTTGGATTATCAGCAGATTGTGTCGTACATGAACTCGTTGCAACTCGATCGAGACAGTGTAAACCCAGAAAAACTGGCAAGCTCTATGGCAGAAGATCTCCTTCGCCAGGGATCTTCCATCAACATCGGCCAACAAAGTCGAGAAGAAACACATGTTCTGACTGTTGACTATCGTTCAGACATCAATGAAGAGAACGGAGAGGTGAAAAACAAATCATGCTCTGATGAATCCCAAAATTTGAATGATTATTCTTCCATCAGCGTCACAATTCCCTGTAAGAGTATGGGAGACGTGAGTGGAAAATTGATATTGAAACACTCCTCGAGCGGTATCTCCGAATTCGATATTTCTGCGTTGCGCTTTCTTTCCTGGGACTTTTCGCAGAACCCCAATAACTTTGAAAATGCTGAACGGAAGAATGGTGAAGCACTGCTCTCCAAGAAAGATCTCGTGGAAGAAGCCTTCGATCGTTGGCAAATACAGATGAAGACTACTGAGAGTAATGATAAGGATGACAAGAAGACGGGGAAACAGAGCAGCGATTACTCCCGACGGTATCGACATCGAGGGTTGATAGTAATCGTACCAAGAACAACGAAAGGAACAAAAAGCGAAAGTCTTTCAAAGGGTTTGGCGTCCTTCCCAGTGCTAGACGGAAACGAAATAAGGGTTTGGTCTATGACGCAAAGTGATTGCCGTTGCGAAATGAAAATTACTAAGATTGTACACTTTTATAATACATCCTCCATCCGCATCATCGAAAGACGGAATGATTTAATGGCAGGTTGAGCAGCATTCGCAATAAACCTTTCGGTGAATTTCCGAGACAGTCAGCTTCCATTTTCAACGTCAGATAGGACTCGAATTCAAAGCGACGATCATACATCACGTCACATAATTCATCAAGAGATCCTTGTAAATCGTTTTCCTGAATAGACAAGCCAGCTAAATAAATACAATAGAAACAGCATGTTGCGAATAATTTACAAGTGTCAGAGATGCAATTGGATTTTTTCAATACAAGAAATCAACTATCGACATGGTCGACAAGACGTAACTCTGAATGCGATGAAATAGTCGATCAAAACGTACCTAATTTTTTCATCTCGAATAAACCTTGTTCCGGAACAGATCCATCGAATAAATTCGCGTCAAGCTGTAATACCGTGACATCCTTAAAATTTCCAATCTCCTCGCTAATAGTACCGGATATTGAATTGTCGTTCAGAAAGATCTCCTTTAGTTTTGGGAAATCATAGAACTCCTTATAGAGTTTTCCGCTCAAGTTGTTCGACTGAAGATTTAAAACTTCCAGCGGATAGTAAGCATCCAACCATTCGGCAGTCGCGACGTTGAAAGAATCCCCACAAATCATTCCATCCCATTCACATTCGTTCGACTTGTCTAAAAAGCGGATCCCCGGGCACTCTTCTTCTTCCGTAGAATCGTCGACATCCTCCTCGGCTCTGCAACGTGTCCATGTGCTTCCCCCTAGCTCATAGTACAACAGTGCAAGCCTGTATCTCTGATCAATTCGTTTTTTGTTTATGGAACATATTATGGCAGGATCGTTTTTATCCACCCATTCGCGGGCCTTGAATTGACTGGTATACGGGTTTGTCAACGCCGAGGCATCGGAAACTGTTAATAACTCGGTCAAAATATCTCTTGACCGTTCGATGGCAGTGACACCGCACTTGTTTTGGATTAGAATAGCACGGTCCTCCCGGACAGGTGGCTTGGCAGGTATGGTTGGCTTGTTGGGCATTGAATATGATGACACACGAGAGGCAAAGTCCTCATCCTCCCTGGTCAACGAAGCTAATGCCAGGAGTGTATCTTCAGTGTCGTCGAATCTCGGTGCAACAAACCTGGTGCGTCTCCTAACATTTCTACGGGTGACAACTTCAACTTCATCTCCAACGCAATCCCAAGGGAGGCATGTCCCGATCAAAACCAGATTGCAAAACGTCGACGTTAAGCACCTTTTCATTGTAGATTGTATATTGTTGTGTTAATGGATTAGAGCTTTGCCAGAATGGCAGAATGCCATGGATAAAGTTTACGACGTCGGTTCAAGGTTGACACAAAGCGTTGTCTGCCTCTCTACTTGCAAGAGCAGCTATTGATATTATTTCAAATGGCTGCTTCGAATTCTTGTATCGTCATTATTCGGGGTTCTTTGAATCACATAATGTGAGCTAACGTTTTCCCTCCGATTATTATCTCTTTCCCTCCACTACGAGCCGGCAGCAATGCCACAACGTAAAGTCGATTCTGAAAAATTCGCATGTGTGAATCAATTTCAGAGCGCGAAACAAACAATGCGATGCATGCTTGGCACCGTTGCTAAATGCGTTAAAAATAGATTTCCAACAGATCCGTTCATTTTCGAGAAATGAGATGACCGTACTGTATTGGTCAATCCCACATCAAAATTGATTCTTGCTTTGAGTCAGAGAAATCACATGAAAGAAGACAATGTTTTGATGATGACGAACTGAAACATCATCAGTGTCAACGATGATAATTGATCAAAAACCCATCTAATCAGTCGCAGATTGTGTACTGTCACAAAATGGGAAGGACGTGGCGTCGCGGAATGAGGAGTAGCAGTCGGATGCTTGAGACAACAAAGTGTTCAGTGAAAAGAATAACACGTGGCTAGTAGAAAATGGATTGATAGCCGTTCATTCCCATACTTCAGAATGATAGAAACGAAAGCTGTAGCTATGGCAGAAACGACGTTTGTCGACATATCGGAGGGACCAAGACATTCATTGGGAGTAACCGCTGATGGCAGAGTCTACTCTTGGGGTAGTAGTAGAGCGTCGAATAATCTCGGACAGTTGGGACGCGACACTTCGACGAGCAAGAAGAAGGTGACACGTCCCGGTCTCGTCGAACCGTTTCACGACAATCATTTCAAAGCAGCGAAGGTGTTTGTGAGCAACTCGACTCAGAAAGATTCCGGACATTCCGCCATTATTGACGAAAATGGACAGTTGTGGATGTCGGGTTGCGATCGATGGCAACAGCTCGGTTTGGGTAGCGCAAATGGCGGAGCCGCTGGTTATACGTGGAAGGGTGGGAAATTATGGCATGACAAGTTCATTTTATCGGAGTCAATTACAACGGAGATACCGGATAATCAACAAATGAATGGCACTGGAACCGTTTCTGGAAACAGCAATGACGAGAAGAACATGGTGCAGATGACGACGACGACAGGTACAAACATTCGTGATGTCGCCTTGGGTGGTGATCATACGCTGGTACTATCATCAAACAAGCAAGACGTTTTTGCATTTGGAAAGTGTGGCGATGGTCAATGTGGGTTCATTGGTAAACCATACGTTTCAGCCCCCAAAAGATCCAAGTTATTGTCGAGTACGAACAGCAGCAGTAGCAAATACATCGCCGCTATTTGCGCTGTCGAAGCCTGCTCGATAACGATCGACGATGATGGCAAAATCATGCAAAAGGTTGGCAAATGTACCCCACCGTCAAAGGCCATGTCGACGTCCTCGTCCTCCGTATTAACAGCGTCAGCACTATCTGACGGAATCGAGAAATGTATTCAGAACGCAAGGAGACGTGGACTCATCAATCGATAATGCAAAAACGAAACCATCTCCTTGAAAGCGCCGACATCCAAGAAACTTTTGCCGAGTAAAATAGTCGAGGAGATTTCTACGAACGGTCTACAAGTTGTTGGCGTTTTGATTGAAGGGGCAAATGTCTTTACGAAGCCAAAGCCTTAATTGTACGGTCAGCTAGTTGATTTCGTTTATTTCAGAACTTAGTTTCGTAACATGTATTAAATTACATCTACTTCATAAAACTTACAAGAAGCTCAAAACTAGGTAAGATCTAGCTAGTCGGTGGAAGCAATTTCGAAGAAAAAAGCTCTTTCATACTTCTTGTGATGGCGCGCCTGCATAAATTTGTTGCGTCGCGTTTTGTGAGATTAGAGCCAATCACGCTTGCGAAAAATTGTGAGTCAAAGGAGTTGTGACAAGTGATTGGACCAAACCACTGTAAGTATCAGTCGTTCAACGTTCGGAAAAAACAGAAAAACGTCTCAAAAATGCCTCATATCGATAGGAGTAGAATCTGATGTGCTAACGTAGATTTTTATTGTCTGTCGGATCACGAATTCAATTTTGATGACAAGGCATGCGAATCCCTCAATCCCATTATCCCATTGTCTGTCACCTCAAGAAACAAGAATCAGAAGAAGACGAGCAAGAGTGTTCATCAGCGAGGTTTCAGCTTGCTGAATCTGACTGGTCGCATCATACCCACCGATCCTAATTGTCTTCATCATACTTGCATCGACATCATGGACGTTTCTTTCAGCCTTGAAGAGCTTCTTCCTCAGTCATTACATCGCTATGCATCGTATGCGCTCGACAGTAACGATTTAGCCTCTTGGTTGATTCTTGCGGTCGTTCTTTTGATCACCTTTCTATTTGTGAGATACAGGGTTTTGTTTTCGCGCCCTCCTCCGGTTCCGCTGAAATCTCTCCCAGTGAGACCTGCACTATCAATTCTTTTCAAGCCAGACGATAATGTGCCGTCAGTCAACCAAAGCGACGCTCACACCACTGCTTCGCATACTGGATCAACAACACACGTGTCAGTTCTTGGTGGCGGAGACGAGACAGACTACAGTTCCTGCGGAAGTGCAAGTGTGGGTGGAATGGGTGGGTATTCCAAGCCAGATTTTCTTTCTTCATTACCTTTCGACCTCCCAGATTCCTTTGCACCATTATTGAGCTCTGGTCAGACCGAAGTGCTTCTCCACCATTTGACAGCAGATCTTGTGCATGGGGTTCACGTCAAAGCAATTGCTCAGATCCAGGAGGGCTTTCACGAAATTCCACTCGACAAAGACCAATCTCGACCTCAATTCAACATCGAAATAGGCAAGGGCGGGTGTAAAGTTTCTGTAAACGCGAACGTTGGAAGCGATAGTTTCACACAAGAACAGGATTTAGATGTTAGCATACCAACCACATCAAGGTCACTTCCCATGGTCAAACATGCCGGCATAACCTTCGACCCGCCTGTTTCGCTGAAGAACGTAGCACCAACATTGATTCACATCCCAACCCTATTTGAAGACAGCTATGTTGTACCGAGATATAGGCGGATGCAGATTATTCGACAAATTATCAATTTGATAATCGGTATCAGTAATTATATCGAAAAAGTTTTGTGGATTATCGAAGGATTCTTAAAGATTCATTTGGGAAGGTTAGAATCACACCGATCTACAATGGACGAAGCTCAATCGACGACAATTCTCCAGAATGGAGGCTTGTTCTTGCATTTAGTGGACATTGTCAATTGTTCGGATTGTTTCCTATTCCTTTCATCAATGTGATCCTTCCAACATTCATCATCCCGCAACCTCATGCCCTACTGGAATACTTGCTGTCGGAACAGCCGCTTGCATCGGCAAAGATCAGGCGTGAAAATATCGCCGAGCAAAAGCTCACAATTGCCGCACTCGACATGATACATACAGTGGAATTGCCAGCTCGAGCTAGTGGCAACTCCCCCTGCCGTTGGTATCGATCTAACTTTACCAGGCGGTGTGTCCTTGGGTATGGAGTTCATGCACGGCCGAGATTCTGGTGCTGGAAAGAGTCGCTGACGGTAACACCGAGGCATCGACCATTGGAGGAAGGCCTTTCAGTTCTGGCGCATCGATGTCATCTTGGACGTCCAACGATAGAAGTGGGACCAACTTTGGAAGTCAGCACTTTTCTGCGGGCTCTTCGAAAAATGGTCGTGCTTAGTAATTTCAACGCGAACAAGCTTGTACCATGGAAATTACAGATGAGCGCGAAAGGTAGTATGGAAAAAGACAAGATATCTTTTCACCTACTAAACTGTTCTTTCAGCCATGCAGATTCGACATCAGTCGATTCCTGCAGAAAGTCGAGTCGCAGTAAGAGGAAGCTTTGCAATTTGGAAAGCTACTTCGGTGGCAGCTACGAGCAAGCGTAATGCCGGGAATTCACTCTTCAACCGTCGAACCTTTGCTCACAGAGCTGCACTAGCTAGCGGGACCTGAATCTCCTTCAGTTGCTGCGATGTTACTGTTCCCAGAAAATTTCGAGTCGTTTCATCAGGTAACTCGTTTACTGCAATATGATTATGCCTTTGACTCGGAAGACTCGAGAATCGACGCGGTCACGTTCTCGGTTGGAGCTACTCATCCCATGTTAAATGGCGGTAGCATGATTACCACGATTTTGGAGTCAATCTATGCCTCCGGTAGTGTCACCGCTCGAGAAAACGCTGCTTTGGATCCCATCGAAAGAAAGCAAAAGAGGAACTGTATTGAAACATCTCCCTGCTGTTGATTTTACCTTTGGGGTTCAGAATGGATTTATTCCGATAGAAAGTAAAAGTTATATGGATGACGGCCAGACTAGGACACTTCCGAAGTTGGATGGAGCTCGCCTCGAGGTTCAGATTCTTGGAGGCATTGATCAGATGAAATATGGTAACAAGTTTTTTGCAGGCTGAAGATAATATGAAGGAAAAGCTTGGGGTTGAAGAAGGAATCAAAGTTATTGCTGATTTTGGTGTGTCCTCAATTGTTTTAGATAGTGAAACGAACGTGAAAGAGTTTCCAGAGTTGGAGATTTTTGAAGGCGCAAAATTGAGAGCTTACACTTCAGGAAAACTTGGAGGTAGCATTAAATGCCATCTCAAACCACAGGTGCTAACTTCATCGGTGACAACTACGGGACCGAATGTTTTTAATCCATTGGAAGCATATGAAATCCACTTCTCCGGGTCAAACTTTGCGGTCCGTCTTCGGGAGTCGACAACTTCCTTGGGTCACCGCCGGGTGATTATTCCATCTGAGACAACTGTCAAAATTAGAGTGGTCGAATCTGTAGTTGACATGAGTATGGAGGGAAAGTCTGAACTGGAGATTCTCTGGGATTTCCAAGGTTTGAGTCCAATACTACAGGTCACAGAGGTTGGTTTAGAACCTGAAACAGTAAATCCTGAAAGAAAAGAGCAGGTTTCTTTGCTAATCGCACCATTGCGCCAAGGTCGGCTGAATGCAAAAATTTCGGAAGTAGGTGGTGTGTCAATCGAAAAGGCGGCAACAAGTCGTGAAGACAAGGAGGGACTTTACGACTGGAAGTTTTTCAACGCGCTCGTATCTTCCAATCCTGATCCAGAATCTTCGGAGAGACTTATGGATGTCATTCATGATAAACGCTCAATGAAGAAATTGCTGCAGGTTGTCCGGCTCATCAACAACGATGTTTATAAAGCTCTTGATTTCGTTTTCACACGGGTTTGGAGACTCAAGGACATAATGGATCAAGAAGATGTCTCTGAAGCCAAGCACATTATCCCTGGCCACAAAATGGCAAGGCTCTTCTCAGCTTCTGCTATGCGGAGATCTGAGCGAAGTAACGGATTGCCTTCAGATAATTCGCCGTGTCACTGCAGGAAACTGGTCTCGACGTCGTGGCTGTTAAAGAATTACTCCGGAAGCATGTCGAAATTTACGATGATTGGACACCTGAGATTGATCGAGGAGTACGAATGCTCGAAGTGATGTTTAACCCAACTCCAGTTGAGCCTTTTTATGTCGAAGATCACGTGACTCCGCTGTCACAATTGAAGGAATATTCTTCGAGATTCAAAACCATACCGTCCGCTGCGGAGCTATACGAGCAAATTCACGACCGTCCTGATCTCCCGCTCGACAGACGTTTCTCGAATCTAGTTGGAAGAATCGCGCCTTATCTGAGTTTTAGGCAAATTGAATACATGTTGAAGGTGAGAAGCTCAAAAGATTGGCAAGCCTTCGGATTTGAAAGCGGCTTCGATATGTATTCTCTATCAAACGGAAGGTTATGGATATCGCGGAATCGTATGGAGGACTATCCTTTCTTCCGCAAAGCTTTCTCGTCTCTGTTTTTCTCGGGGAAGCGACGAGATCCAGTCTTAAATCAGTACACCCTGTTCAAAGAAGGAGACCTCGCCAGATTAACATCTCGAACAAGCCGTCAACTCTCGTATCTCTAAGGAAACGACGGTCACGTTTGCAGGATCCAACGCTGAACAAAATTCTCGAGTTGGACAAAGAAGACGATTTTGTGACTCCGGCTGCTAGGGTTGCTTCTGCTTCAAACTTTCTTTTGCTGAACGTGCCAAGAGAATCGTTGAACCTAGGCCATAGCGATGGAAATCTCTCAAGTCACATGGACGATGTGAAAGAATATGAGTTAGGTAATTGCTTACTTGGACCAGCAGACGTGGCAATTTTATTGCAAGCCGGGCTTACTTCAGTTATGAAAGGATCTTCGGTTGTTCAGCTCAACCAACGGATGCTTTTAGATCTAGTTGCAAGTCAACCCAAGACTTTTGCTGCAGCTGTACTGGCTGAAATTGGAACACCTGGTGGTCAAGGATCACCACGGCAATTGGCATCAGCGTTGATGGCATTACTGGAGCTAGATCAGAGCTCATTCAGGCCTCAGCATCAACTAGATATGAGGGTTTTGTTAGAATCATGGTTGCCAGGAATGCGGGTTCCACGCCGAGAAGATTACATGGCCGGGGGTCGATGGGCTAGACAATCGTATTATCAAGCTCTTTTCTCGCTCGCGAAAAGTATCTTGGAAGATGCAGAATGCTATATGGCAATGAATTCCCATCTGCAACGATACAGACATGCTTTAGAGTCTGAACCAATTCCTTTGCCAAGAGAAGAGCAGCAAAGAAGGCAAAGCGACTTCAATAGTGGAGACGAGGATCAGCTACAATCTAAATTGAGCGACGCAATTCAGACTGCGCTTAACAAAATAAGCTACGCAGACATGAAAGGAGAGAAATTGCTTCCGAAGCTTTTATCAAACGAAAGCGGTGCAAAGCGGGATGTGCTGTACAAAGAAGCCATTGATGCGTACCAAAGCGCATTTGAGGCTTGTGCGTTTGTTCTTGAACTTGATTCCCAGTCGTTCACTAGTCCATGGTTTCCGAGTTTTTTATCAGCGCAACTATAATGCTTTGATGATCAAATCAGTTTACGATAATGTGATCGATGATGTCGACGACGTTCGCTATTGGTAAGTAATGTCAAACTAGACACGGACAGAAGCGATTCGTTTGTTGTTTGCGTACTCTCATGGTCATTGTCGACTAATTTCCTGACTCGACATCTTCTTATCCCAACAGGATGCACTGTCTGCGACGCGGTGCAAACCATGGCGCGCCAAAAAGAAACGACGACGAACTAATTTGGGATGGCAAAAAAGAGCCACCGAATGTTTTCGAAAAGTTTTTGATCGACGTTGTCGGTGGCAACGGTAAATATGTGCGAGATAGCAATTGCATCTTTTTGAATCCGCAAAGGAGCACTGAGCAGGGGCTGATTGACGCGATTCTTGACGCCCTGATTTACGATAAGTACGACAGGGAGAAACTACGAAATGATCCCCTTGTGAGACTATTAATTAAAAATCCTGAAGGGAATTATGATTTTACCATTGTAACGGCAATGGGTGTTATTACGGAGGGAAAAGCTGGAACAGAAATGCAGGATGCGCTGGAAAGACTGAAGAAGAAGAGAGGCGTCAGATTCATCCGTTCAGATACGGCCACTGCCCGTTCTTTTGAATACAATGCAGAACGAATTATTGAAGCCATAGAATCAACGAAAGAGTATAATGTCCCTTTCGGATTGATAGGATACTCCCAGGGATGCGCAAATGCACTCATGGCAGAAACTCTGATGTACTCTGGTACACCTGCACAGCAAGAGTACATACAAAGAAACCTGGTCTGCCGTCAGTTGCTCTTCTCGGCTGCAAATGCATCCTCTCATGGTCCAGCGACCGACAAGAAGGCCTCGCGTCTGATTACTATGCTTGAGGAATTTGCCAAGTATCAGCAAGGATATTTTAGTCGGGCATTGCAGACTGCCTTTTTGGAAAATGTCATATCAGCTCTCGATAGTTCTCAATTCCACAAGAGCATGGGCGGAGCATCAACCTTTCTGCACGATGGTTGTCGAGCGTTCTGGCGTGAAGCCCAACATCTCCCAAATGTAAGTTTTGTTTTGATAAGAGTTTGATACGATTCCCAAATGATGCGCATTGAACTAATCTCACTTCAAAAACAACGTTTCAAAATCCCGAAAGGTTCCCACTTGCACCCTGAGAGGTATTCTTGAGGAGCACACAACGCCTGAAGCACTCGAAATGTTATGCCAGATGCTAACAAAGCAGAGTGGCTCGGCACTCCATGACTCCCAAGTTCACGCTTTTGATGCAGTAGGTTATCCCGTTTATCATCACAATCGAAATGGCAGAATTCTGAAACGATGTGAGATTGGCGCCGGAGCCATTCAAAGGAACCCATCACTGGTCACCGCTAAAGGCGGAAGTCGATTTTATTCAGACTTCTAGAGACCACGATCTTGGAACTTTCGACTGTGCGAAGGATCGTCACATCTTCCCTTGGGTGGATGTCAACGCTCGTTTTGGTTTCATCAAGTATTCGAAAAATAGTGAATCAATCTCGAACGAAGGAGAAGAAGAAAAGAATTGAGGTTCAAACTCACGAAACCTCTCTGAATCTTTCAATTGATTTAGATCTGGTACACGTAGTCAAAATGAAAATATTATAATGATACTAGCTCTCAGACTAAATTAGTTTTTTAGATGAAAATATGTAGCAAGTGTGTTTGGTAAGAAGTATCGACGTAGGACGGACGAAGCTGACGTACTGACGACGGACAACGCGAAGATAAGATGCTGGCGAAATGAGAGAAGAATTCTGTTCAACTTCACAAACTTCTGTCCGATCGGAATTCTAAGTTTGAACGTTTTCTCGCTGCCCTTTGTTGTAATATCTATCGGGGGAGCGAGTCCTCATCAGACTTCAAATTGTTCTATTGGCATCCTACTTTGACAATATATTGTTGTCAAACAAGACATAATCAATTGTGCGGTCGTCAGATGATCAGTAAGACTTTTCCTCGGTAATTCCTGTCGGAAAAATACTTGTACGTAACGAACAAAAAGAGAATCGCGGGAAAAGTGGTTGATGCCATTTAGGCGAAGAATCATGTCAACACAAGAAGATCAGAACATCGATATTGCGACAAAAACCAGTTCCTCGCCTCAGCACGATATCGAGGAACAAGTGCAGGTGCGAGAAACTTTTTATTTGGACAGACGAAACAGCGGTGGGAGCAGTGTCGTCGAAAGCAACGAGGAAAAATCTGCGGACTTTCTCGATGGATTTCAACGAAGACTTCGAGTCGCTTGGCATTCCACCGTGTCAGAAGTATCAGTAGAGAGCCGAAATAGTCCAGAAGTATTGGCGCCGACCAACGAAAGCTCTCCGTTGATGAATCCCCGCAAGCCAACGGCACAAAGAACCTCGAACAGAACGTGGATGGAACAAGCGTGGCGATGGTATGGGAAAAATCTAGATCAAAGACCTGTTATGACTAAGGCTATAACTTCCGGATTTCTAACGTTTGTGGCAGATTTTATTGGTCAGTGTATTGAACATCACCGTCTCGAAAATCACTCGATCGAAAAAGAAAATTTTGACTTGGTTCGATTGGTGAAATTTTCTTCAATGGGGCTGTGTTTGCAAGCTCCGCTTACGCATTACTTCTATGTAATACTGGACTACTATCTACCACCGACACAAGCTCCTTGGACACCGACTACCTTTCTCAAGCTCACTTTGGACCAAGTGATCTTCGGCCCCACCATTACGTTCTTCGTGATCTTGTACCTAACAATCTGGGGAGGATCAAGTTGGCACGGCGTTCAAGAACAGATAGAAATGCAGTATTGGAGTACTCTCGTGGATAATTGGAAGTTATGGGTCCCTGCCCAGGTCATGAATATGGCATACGTCCCGCCTGCCTATCGAGTTCTGTATTGCAACGTCGTGTTTTTTATATGGTCGATATATTTGTCCGTGCATCTAAATACTCAAGCATGACTCCGACGCATTTATCAATGCCGAAACAAGCCGGGCAACTTACTTGCGAGGACTTAGAACATTGCAGTTTAACGAGTGTACAATACTTTTTTAAATCCCTAAATCAGCAACTAAGATTCTACACGATCGAACACGATCGAACCTCTACCCCAAAATAACCTGACCGCATTGAATATTGCTTGTAAGTCCGCCAGGCAGAAGCAAGACTTCACGATTCACAAGAGGACACCAACGTGAGCTTTTGACAATCCTCTTTATCTTGTATTGAAGTTTTATCGGATGGAACCATTCGTATCGATAACGAAAGTAGAGATTTTTTGTGACGAGAATGTTGAGGAAAATTGAATCGAACACGTTTTTATTTGAGTCGAGTTAATCAATTAGCACATCGAAAGCTTTTAATCGAGCTAATCAATTAGCACATACAATTTAACGGCTGTTTGATTAGTTCGACTGCAATATTTTCAGTTTAATCGAGCTAATCAAAAAGCCGTTAAATTGTATGTGCTAATTGATTAACTCGACTCAAAGAATGAAAACGGGTTCGTATGAAGCCAAAATTTGAATCGAACTAATCAGTTGTATGTGCTAACTGATTAACTCGACTAAAATAAGAAGCGGTTCGTATGAAGCCAAAATTTGAATCGAACTAATCAGTTGTATGTGCTAACTGATTAACTCGACTAAAAAAACGGGTTCGTATGAAGCCAAAATTTGAATCGAACTAATCAATTAGCACAAACAAATAGAACTGCAGTCGTGACTGAAAATTCCGCGCTTTTGATGTGACTCATCAAATTTTAGCGATAAAACTCTACGTTATCGAAACCTACCGCCAGAACCTCTTACGGGATACGTTTATGCTTTTTGAGCTTTAATTCATTCCAAGAAGAAAAATTGAATCATCGATACTCCTCGGAATCTTCACCCCCATCGAAAGAGGTAGATGGGTGATCACACATACATCGTTGATCATCAATCGATCTTTCATCCAACTAGCGTCGAAATAAGTAAAATCAAATTTTCATTCCCATTTCGATCAATCAGTTGGCAACTCCTTTTTGTCTAGACAATTTTTCTTCTTGGGACGAACCAGATCCTTTCTCGATTACACCAAGATGAGACAAAAGAAGAAGCCAGTTCGCCGCCATCTTGATCATGGCTCCGAAGAAGTCACAAGCGAAGTTCTCGGTCGAGTTCAAATGCGGAATTCTCAATCTTTGGACTACATGCTGGCGAACGAGATTGCGACAGATATGAAGAAAGACAAAGAAGGGAATGGGGATGCCCGGGTTGTTAGTGCCGATAACCAAGGAAACGACAAGTCGTCCACGTCGACAACGACAACGCGATACGAATCGGAAACGAAAACATTGATTCTGCTCCTGTGCGTAAAATGCCACCCACTCTAGCCGCAATCGAGCGCCAGATCGCGGCGCAACAGCGACAACGACCCAAACAGAAGAAAAAGACTACCAAAAAGAGGAAACGTCCCATGAAGCACGTCAGCTTTGCGAAGGACATCAACTCTGAGACGATACCCCCACCAGAGCTTATCATTGAGAGTGAAATGTAGTGATGGAAATACTGATGGGCGTGGGACTTCACGAACGCTATATTTTTGTCCGCGGAAAACGTTTTCCTCGAAAATGGGTGACAACGACACATCTATTCTCTGGTCATTCTCACTCGCGATGACAAATATTCATATCATTGAAGACGGCACAAGATTGACAAAGAAACTTACCACTACGAAACATTTGGTGGTTTCTGGAATTGCGATTCGAGATTTATGGCGACAATATGATCTCCCGAAGGAGATATTGGCTTCCTTGTTATCTTGTGTGAAAGCAGAATGGATTCAGCTTGTTTTATGCACGACGTCATCGTGTCTAAATCTCGAGCTTACTCGCCATGCATTCCAAGGATGCAAGCCATCTACCGTTCATTCAACAACATCGGCAGCACAAGAAATACTTCCTCGCCAATTGTCTACAGTGCATCATCAAAAATCTTTTCAACGTCGAGAAGGGTGCTCCCATCTTCTCGAAAGACAAATCAATGGATGAGATTTCCGCTAAGGACGTGTATGACCTCGTCGACAACAAAAACATCGAACGTTACGAAAAAGACGAAAACAAGGAACCTCTTGTTTTGAATATTAATGGTTTGATACCCACGCTCCGACCATATCAAGCTGCCGCTGTGCAATGGATGGTAAAGCGAGAGCACATGACACATCACGGAGAAGAATGGAAAGTTATCTGGAAGGGTCTCGAACCAACAACTGGAAAATCCGTGCCGCTAATTGAAGTGAAGGAATACGAAACAATGAAAAGTTTCGCTTCTTATTACTGTCCTTTCAATGGGCGTATTGCCCGAACCATTGAAGAAGCCAAACAAATTAGTCTTCATGGTTTGATCCACCCTATCAAGGGTGGAATATTGGCAGATCAAATGGGATTGGGAAAAACGATTGAAGTTCTTTCGTGCATTTTATCCAATCCGTTTGTCGCAACGGAAAGTAGGGAAAACGAAATTCCTATTCGACTCGAAGATGACAATGGAAAGTCGACAAACGGCAGTATTGTTGTTGACTTAACTGCAGAAGAGACGATACCATTCAGCGCAGCTTCCCCAACTCACTCGGAAGAAATTAGAGGTTCTTGCAGTGGTAACACCCGAGAAGGTCGAGAAACAAATTGATGAACGATGGTTTCGATGACATTGAAGTAGGAAGTTGTATATGCGGGGAAGTAATCTGTTTTACGAAACGATCACAAAAAAGAAAGTTTGCCTTCTGCGACTACTGTGAAGAACCAATGCATATGAATGCACGTATCTAGAATCCGTTGACATCGAAAAGTTACCGAGACTGAATTTGCGACGAACATTTGGGCACGAGATGTTGGAGTGCGTGCGCTGTGAGGGATGTCCGTGTTGCGCAATGAAAAAAATGTCTTCACCGATGAGAAGTAGGGCTACAATCATCATCTGCCCACCAGCTATTTTGGATCAATGGACTCAGGAAATCAAGAGACATACAAATCAAATGAAAGTTTTGGTGTACGGAGGAGTTGAGAAAGAATCGAAGAGAGGACGTCGGCACAAAGATGCAATGAAGCTTTTGCACCCCGAATACCTAGCTGATGCCGATAGTCGTGCTAGTGAGCTTCGTCGGCACTTATGTCAGACCTTGCCCATTCCGAAGAAAATCGTTTCGTTTCAAAAAATGACGATGATGGTTGGTCTTCTACGAGTCTAAGAAGACGAAAAAAGTATCGCGTTGTACCATCTCCATTGTTGTCTATTCATTTCTGGAGGGTATGCATCGATGAGGCTCAACGAGTGGAAACAACGACTACGAAAGCGGCAAAGATGGCGTTGAAGCTGAAGGGAGATCACTTTTGGGCGGTATCTGGTACTACCGATCGGTCATGGAAACCTTCAGGATTTATATGGTTTATTCCTTTTTCTTCGACTAGCACCATTTGATCATAAAGATTGGTTCAATTCCTGTTTGAGTCCATCGATTGAAGGATTCGACGAAAGAATCCAAGCTCTATTGCGTGATGTATTTTGGCGTTCCACAAAATCATTCGAAACAGTGAAGCGACAGATCGGAATACCCGAGATGAGAGAGGAACGTATAGGTTTTGAATTTCAGTTCGATCGAAAGGCATTTCTACGCTCGTCAGCTTCAGAAGACTCTACAGCTAGCTGACAGCTGCAAAGGACACTTCGATCGAAAGAGGGAAGCGCAAATCTTCAAAGCTCAACATTCTTTCAGAAAGTCTTCATCGCTTAAGAGCTGCTTGTTGTCATCCACAAGTTGGCTCTAGTGGTATCACAGGAGGCAGGCGTAAGAAATCTCGCAAGCTATCATCCGGGCAAAAGAAAGAGGCAAACAGTTTAGCATCGCGTGTGATGACAATGGAGCAAATTCTTGATCGTTTCATCAATGATGCAAGACATAAATGCGAGGAAGCTCAACGAATAGCTATTTTGCATTCGAATGGAATGGCTGGTTTAACAAGATTGAAGACCGAGGCAAGGGCGCGTGGTGTGAAAATAAACCAGAGTGATCGATCTCTGTTGTTGCAAAGCGGCCATTTATATCGCGAATCTCTTTTGCTCGCACACAAAAATGCCTCTCCTGTCAGAGCGTCTGCAGAAACAATATTAAGAGGAAATTCTGGCTTTATTTCTCCGAATCTGACTTTTCGTGGTGGAAAGTGCTCCCCTATGTGGAAGATGCAGCGAGGCGTAAAGGAGGTTTGGGCAACGATCGAATACGAAGACTCATCAAGGAGAATTTCAAAGGTACTTGCTCGCCCTATTTTACATATTCCTGTCGAAGTTCAGAACGGAAATTCAACCGACATCACATGGAAGGTAGTGAAGCCCACTTCCGTAAAGCTACAGGTTGCGACTGTTGCAACAGGCGGAGAATTTGTCGATTGTATTGAAGCTTCACTTGGAAACGATTGGGTTGAGATTGACAATGTTGCCCGTGTCAAGAAATCCAAGACATGGCGGTTTGTTGTTACAAATATTGATTTCGGGGATTTGCAGTCCGAGTCATCATCGAGAGACTGTGTATTTACTTCATGGGACTCGAACTTCAGCTATACGAGCCACAAATAAACAGTGATGATCTACAACTACTCCACTCGCTCCATAACTCTTGTTTGTCGTATAAAGCTGCAATCGAAATGCCTTCAGAAGACTTGAACGATGACATTCACGCTAACGTGAAGTCGATGCAAGAAGAAATAGAACAAATCGAATCTCAGCATAAACTACAGGCGCAAACCCTTCATAAGGCCTGCAAGTTGAAGCTCAGCGAACTGACAACAAAACGAAACGAAAAGGAGAAACAGCTTTACGACATTACATACCTTTCAAAGTCTCAGAAGGATGTCAACGATTGTTGGGACGACGGCTGGTACGATGACTTTCTAGGAATAGCTTGTTTGTCTGCCTCGGAAGTCCAACAGAATGCCATCTTTGAGCGCATTGTCCAGGACGTTGAAGGCCTTTATGCAGCTGACGAAGTGATGAAATTTCCCGATTTCAACAACCTCCATGGGCTGCGAGCTGCTCTAAGGATGCGAATCTCCACAATTCGCTCTGATGGACTCGGGAAAAAGCAAGTAGTGTTGCCGGCAACCACTGCTGACAACGAATTTGTCCAGATTCGAAGCGCTCGCTTCAAGTGTGGTAGAGGCGAGCACGGGCTTTGTGTGCAATCGATCAATAACCTCTCATCTAATCCAGGATCCATAGAAATTTACGAAAATCGGCATTGTCGCTTATGCAAAGCTGACTGGAATCAGACCGGGAAAAATCTGCAGGCACTGCGATATCGCAGGTATATTACAGGACTTGAAGCCAGACTCCGTGACAATTGCGGTTCTAACTGCAGTATATGCTTCCATTCGAACATCATCGGGAATGGCGATACTGAATTCGAATAATGCTATGCATGTTGCAACTCGAGCAAAGCACTTTTTCGAAGTTATCGAAGCAGAAGAACGAGAAAAAGTCGGGGCATGGAGAATGTGGAAAGTTCATTTAGATCTTTTGAACGGCCTCGATGAATTGGATTCTTGTAAGAAAGGCTTGCGGCTGACGTTTGAGAACGAGGATCTGACTTTATACACGGAAGAGCAACTGAACTGCAATCGTTCATCCTATAGATGTCCACAGTCAGTACCACGACCATGCTGCTAAGCAAGCTATGGCGCTTGGAGACTTGAGACAATCGACGGGCACACTGAGATATCTCCAGAACCAGAAACTTTCGTTGGATAAGCAGGAGGAATCCACAACAGAAAATTGTGTCGTCTGCTTACAACCCCTACATAATGAGGACTGTTGTGTTTTGAAATGCGGCCATCGATTTCATCAGAAACCTTGTTTCGACCAGATCTTGAAAAATAGCAACGCGAAGACCGTTTGTTGTCCGATGAAATGTCGTGTTCATACCGCTAGAAACGAAGTTATGATATCGACCAAGAAAGCCAGTAATGACGGGAGCAACACAAAGCGAGCTGTGAAAGGCAGTTATGGCACCAAAATTACAAGAATTGTCTCCGATATCTTGGGCATAAAGGATAAAGGTGAAAAGGGGATCATCTTCAGCCAATGGCATGACATGCTCGATATTCTAGAATCAGCTCTCTTGGAAAACAATATCGGGATTGCGAGACCAAGCGGAGGAACCCGTTTCAGCGAAAGCCTTCTCGCCTTTCACTCACCAGACTGTACAGTTTTACTCCTTAACTTGAAGCAAGGGGCTGAAGGATTGACATTGGTACACGCAAGCCATGTGTTCATGGTCGAGCCTGTGATGAATAATGGTCTCGATCAGCAAGCTATAAATCGAGTCCATCGCATTGGGCAAACGCGTCGAACCGTTGTATGGCGATATCTCATAAACGACACGATAGAAATGAAAATCGATGGCATGCGCCGAAAACAAGGTGATGATGAGGTATTAGAAGACTCAATACAGTCGACGAAGTTGAATTCTGTCTTTTCGGCTGGAGGTATGGACGGTGGGTTTGCAACACAAGCAGAATTACTAGAAATCTTGGATGGGAATTAATCTAAGGATACATAATAGAACAATTAGAATTATTTCGAGAATGCAATCAATTGATTTTTCTTCTACAATACAAAATCCAAAAAATGAGGATGTAACCAATCCCGTACCCCGACTCGTACAGTCGTGCGTCGATTCAAATCTGACTCACCGAGTCGGTTAATCATGCAATCTTTGACTGCTACGAGCACATCATGATCATCACAAACGTACGATTCTCCAATGAGCGCACTTAGGCTGCGCTTTCGTTGAACACTCTCTCGACGGAAAGGTTGTATCATTTGTGTATTGGGAATCAACTCCTTTGGCAACTGTCCAGGAACACCAACCTAGAAACCGGAAGAAAGCCAACAACAGTTTCTGTCAATCATGAGAAAGTTCCTCTCCGGCTGCCGATTGTTTTCGGTCGTCATCGGCCTCGTTTCAATTCTGGCGGCAAGGGCATTTGTCTTCGTCGATAAATTAGCCCCAATCGATTCGGCACTAGGGGCATCACGCCGCGAATTCGGTGCTCTTGTCATCGGGGAAGGTCTTGCATTATCGAGCGCACCGGCGTTTGCAGCCGGTGATTTTCCGCAGCTTCAAGCCGAATCTTCCAACCTTCCCGATGGGTTGCTAGAAAGTCGCCTGAGCAGCAATGTCATGGAACCTCCTCCGTTTGGAATGGAAGGCACCGATATCTTTTATCCTGCGTGAGTTCCGTGTTGAACTGGTTCTGATTTCTTTTTGATTCGTCATCAGCTTGCCGTGATATCATAAAACGTTTGAACTAACATTTTTGAATATTTTTTCAGATGGTTTTCGGGGTATTGGAAAATTAGTTCCGAAACAAAAGATGTTCAAGCACCTTGCGGAGTTGGTCTTTTCGGAGGCAACGCCACTTACATCAATGCTCGCGAAGATATTGGCAACGTGCTGAAATACGATTGCAGATTCTTGAATACGGACGGCGGTGTGATTGCCGACAGGGAGTTCAACGTCAAATCGATTGCAAAAGTATCCATGGGGGAGAACAGTGTTGTAGATGTTTCGACCGCCACCCCAAACAAATTCTCATGTCTTTTGGCACCAAAGAATGCTCCGTCATTGCTTGCTGTAGATTTGATAGTGTTGAATCGACGACAAGAAAAGGATCCCGACCCGAACAAGTTTTATTGCAGTGAAGTCGTAAGAGAGATAGCAACACCTGTCGACGAATCGGTGCGACAGCAAAGGCGACCAACCGTTTTGAAAGAGATCGAAACGACATCTGTGTACACATACGATCCCAAGCGAGACGAAGTGCGTTGTACTCAGAGGTCGGCAGCATTTCTTCTTCCATCGGCTCAAAACGAAATGGCGATGAGAATGTGGCAATTGAGTCGAGGACGAGCAATCGATGTTCGGTTTTACGATGTGATTTACACCCGAGCTTAGAGAGAGGGTTTCTTACTTTGGATCGATTTGCTGGTTCAATAGGAACCGGTAACAAACTTCTTTTACGGAAGAAGGCTATACGATAGTTTGACAAAATCAGACTGAAGGTGCTATCCTTTGAGTTACTTTGGGTCCACTAGAGATGACACCGATGTCCGAAACGAATACTTCTACATGCTATTTGTGATATGATGGATTTCATTGTAGATTTTATATTCATAAAACTCAAACAATTGATTTTTCCTCAGTTTTCTTACAACATACGTTCATACTTTCGTCGCATTAGCTTCATACCTTCATACTTTGTGTAGATGATTACGGGTTTAGATTAAATGACACTGCACGCGGAAACCCTAATTGGACTGACTTTTTTGAAATGCGGTATGCAAAGAGCGTGTCGACCTTGTTTAACCGATCCCATTTTTTGACCGTTTGGAATGAGAAGTTTGGGTTGCTTCCGATGTGATGGGTTTAGTGTAAAACCGATATTGAAATAATGATGGAAAATGCACAATCGGTTGCAAATAAAGTAGTTGTACGTAGACCCTGAAACAAACCATACCTGTTTTTGGCGGTATATGCAGAACTCCAACCAATTAAGCTGCTCGGTTGATTGGTTGATGTCTCAACCTCGACTCTCACATTATCGTTCCGTTACTTGAGGCAAGAGGTGCGCGGTAAAGAATCACAAGAAGCAGCTGGGTGTGTTCTGAGCAGGTGTCAACATCAATACACAGATTTATCAGAGAGTTCGATGATAACGCTCATCATCGAACGCAATTTCATAAATTTTGAGACGCATCAATAATTTCCAACATGAAGAAGTCAACGAGATATGTTCTTTTGACTGCACTCTTTGCCATAAGTGCCAACATAATTAGAGCCGACCAAGAAGATTCCTCTGCGACAACCGACGATGCGACGGACGACAAGCTCGGCTCGGAAGACGAAATCTTCCTTTTCTTCTTGTTTTCATTTTTTGCGCTGTGCATCTCGTTCTTCAGTTCCTTTCTGCTTTACTTATCATATCTTGACGACAGGATAATGAACCGGTATGCAGAGGAAGGGATTCCCATCGATGGCGAGGTTGTGACAACAGAATTTACCAGGGGGGTACTTGATGCTGACACGACGAGAATGGGGAAGGATAGTGACCAGAAAGAATTCTTTGTCTCGATCGAGTATTCGTTCCTTCTTTCAGAGAATTATCCGATTCGAATACGGAAACAGCTACGAGTATTGGAATGCGACTTTTGTCAACCAGATTCATGCCACGACCCGAATCCCAATCCGGTAGTGGAGATCATTGCAAGTCGAGATTCCTTTTTCAAAACCTTTCAATTCGATCACGGAAAGAAGCTCAAATTGCTTGTGCTGCCGGATCATCATCTGTCGGCGCTGCCTGCCTGCCAAGTAAAGCGAAGGTTGAGTACAAAATACCGTCTCTATTCCTTAGCCTTTGTGGTTGTAGCGATTATGATCGCTGTCTTTTGCTTCCATCTCGCTGCGCAACTGTTTGGGGAGAGTGTCTTTGGAGAAGAAGGAACAATACTCCGTTCTCTCCTCGTAGATCTCGCCTTTGTGATGGTCACCCTCACACCGGTACCATGTATACAATATCTTTTCCGAGATATGATTCAATATTCGCTCGAAGGGGAGTATTTCGAAAGGGGGGGAAGTGTAATAAAAGGTGGTCAGGAAGATTCGTCGCTGTCATCGAGAAGCGATTTCGGAAGGAATCCAAGCTTAAGCTATTTTGGATACAATCGTACGAGTCTTGAAACCCAATCGACGCTGGGATAGCTATAGCTAAAAGTTGAATAAATTCAGTACTATAAGTGTAGCTATATTTCTATTGTTCATGTTGTGTTTTTCATTCGAGCTAGCCCATGCAAAGAGTCAAGAGATGTGTCTTTCTTTACCCGTCGCGATTCGCCGATTTGTTTCGATGATATACATTGTTTTGCTTTCTTCTGAATCGTGACGACGACCTTTCTGGGGAACGAATTCCATTGGCACCGAGAGCAGCTTGCCCACGAACATGTTGCATTGCACACTGCTCGTCCTCGCAAAAGCCCAACAATGCAAAGCTCGGACACACCATCGCCTTTGCATTGACTTTGACGTGTCGAAAGATGCAAGCCTCTCCCTTGAAGGCACTGGCCCTGTCGCTGGAAGAAAGAGCAAATCCGGCATGCCGTATTCTTTAGGAATGTCGTGGCGTTTGCGGCAGAATTGATCCTGGCAGTGCAAGCCTCGCAAGAACGTCGGACATATGGGAGTTGTCTTTTCATTTGGTTGTACCCGAACGAGTCCCATGTTTTTAGTCTTTGTTGAATTTTGAATCGAGGTATTGTCGGAATATGTTCCATTGGATGATTCACCGTTGCCTTTCTTTGACCAGTGGAGGCTGCGCCCGGAACCTCTTTGTCTGACTCGACTTACTTCTTTGTACGCAAAGTCACTGAGTTTTTCGGTAGGTTTCGATTCTGAATTTGTAGTAGCAGGATTTGGGCTAGTTGGCGACAATGACTGATCGCCGTAATCAACGCTTTCTTGAACGGATAATTTGATGCGTTTTGCGGTGGGCCTCGAAGTCGTCGAAGGAGCTCCAGCACCTTTGTATTGACGAATTGGACGAGAATTCGTCGGCAATTTCTGCTTTTGCTCCTTTTGCTTTGCTGAATTTGAAGTTAATGAGACAAGTTTGTTTCTACCTTCCCTCGTAAGGGTTTGTGTAGCAGGTTGTAGTTGTGATTGTCGTTCGTTCTCTGGCAAAGAATTGCCAGGAAGCAACTTGCCCTGACTCCATATTGGAAGACAAAACCAGTTTGTGCTGCCCACTTCTCTTCATGATTCTATGTGAATACGTTGAGATTGGAACCGATTCGTCCTTCTCTTTCTCCTGCTTCGATTCGGTATTAGCTTGACCTGTTTCGACATTCGAACTCTTCAATTTCGCTTCTTCCTGTTCACCATTCTTCATGCCATGCTCCTTCTGGGTTGAAGCAGGAGGACGGACCCATCTGTGGTTGTTGGGATGCCTTCGTCGATCTATAGAATTCCCACGACCAGCTCGTCCTCGACCTCGAGTCCCGCGTCCTCCTCTACCTCTATGGCTTCCTCCGCGACCGGAATAGCTCAAAAAGGGAGACATACTGTCGGCCTTTCATCACTGCTAAAGTTGACTTGTTTCGTTCCTCATTGTCAAAGAGAGTTATTCAATATTGTACGCTATCTGATAGAACTTTTTAAGTTCAAAGCTGCAGATGAAAATAGCGAGAATTCGAGCGGTTTGAAACCAAGGCTGAAGCTATGATTTTAATCGAACTAATCATCAAGTAGATTCTTTGGAAAATCCATGCCAAAGCATTTTAATCGAACTAATCCTGGAGCACATACAATTTAACGGCTGTTTGATTAGTTCGACTGACATATTTTCAGTTTAGTCGAGCTAATCAAAAAACCGTTAAATTGTATGTGCTCCAGGATTAGTTCGATTAAAAACTCAATAAGAGGGCTCCGAACCAGAAATGAGTTTAATCGAACTAATCCTGGAGCACATACAATTTAACGGTTGTTTGATTAGCTCGACTAAACTGAAAATATGTCAGTCGAACTAATCAAACAGCCGTTAAATTGTATGTGCTCCAGGATTAGTTCGATTAAAACTCAAACAAGAGTTCGTATGAAGCAAATTCGTAGAGACTTTAACTCGAACTCTAAAGCCTTTATGTGGTTTTTAATCGTTTGCAAGAAAAGGTGAAAGAAGTCTTCTCATTTCAATCATATTTCGTTCCAACTCAAACCTTACGAGTAGCCTTGCTCCCCAAGCACCAACGAACAGAGCACGGATAGAAGCGCTCTAGCACAAGGAATAACAGCAGAACAAGGGAAGTCTATTGCTATTAAAGAGAACGAGTGAAACCCACCCACCATGGACGACTCCGAAAAGCGAGGCCGCGGCATCTTCGCCCGTAGGCAGCAGCAACCCAGCGCAACTCCTATGGCTCCTCTTGCTCCTCCCAAGAGTCCCCAGCGCAAATCGAGACGGAAAATGTCCGACTTTATGCTGGGCGTTGCCGCGGGATTGGCCGCGAGGAAAAACAACAACGCGGTGCCAACTCCGTCGTCTTCCGGTCTCCCACGGCACTTTGATTTTAGCTATCGCGATCGAACCGACGTTACCGCCAAGCGCCGCTTTCAGGTAAAGGTCCCCTTTCGGCTTATGGTAATCCTGGCACTTGTCTTTCTTCTCATTCCAGGAATGATCTTTGTTCACAAGGAATTGCACATTCACGAAGACCAGTACATTTCTCATTACAAAGCAGAAAAATATGTCAACGTCAACACGAAAGACGTCTGGGATAATTTCAAGCAGGCGACAACTACAGACGACACAACGCATCAGAAAGTTGAAGCCAATACAACAGTGGTCGAACAGAAATCAACGGTGCATAAGAGCCATTCCGGTGATGTCGCATCCTCCTTGCAGTACAACCATACCGTCGCAAAATCGATCGTCGGTAAGAACGAAACGAAGCCTCTTCCGGCATCCACGGAAGATGACAAAAGTGGCGACGCAGAGGACGAAGATGAAGACGAAGACGAAGACGAGGAAGAGTCATCACCAGAGGAGGCAGACTCTGAATCTGTCGACAAGGAAGACCAAAAAGAAGTGTCTTCGGGCGACACTGTTTTGGAAGAAGGCATCGACAACAAAATAATAAACGACGAAAACACCGAAAACCTGGGGGCAAAAACAAATTCTACAGCGTCGGAGAACATACCCGATCGATGAGGAAGAATAAAATGAATGAATGGGTTTGCCGGGATTATGAATATTCTATTTCATTACCAAATGAAAAGCTCCATTGTTTGACAGAGCAGTCTGTATCTCAATCGGTGAACTATTTCATTAGCATCCGAGGGTTCATCCGTACTTATGCCGAGGTGTGCTTCTCACTGCAGAACAGTTCATTTCATTTGGGAAATTCAAGTGGGTGAGAGATCGCTCGATCGTCGCGACGAATTTCTAGCACACACATCCAACGCGCAACGTTATTGACGACAAATACTTACACAAAAGCCTTGCAATCAAATTTTCCGTCGGCATCGGGATAAATCACACCCTTTTCTGTGATAATGCCACTGATGTTGCAATCGGGTGTAACATCAAAGGCAGGATTCCAGCAAGGCATGTTAGCGGGTGCCTTTGAGGTGGAAATCAATTCTTGCGAGGATCGTTCTTCGATGGGTATCATCTTTCCGGATTCAAGGGTAATGTCCAACGAAGTAATGGGAGCTGCGACATAGAAAGGGATTTTGTGAAAGGCGGCAATGATGGAAAGGTTGTAGGTTCCAATTTTGTTGGCCGTATCTCCATTGGCGCATACACGATCTGCTCCAACGACGCATGCATCGACTTTCTTGGTCTATGGAGTGTTGCAAACAATAATTGTCAGTAAAGTTAGAAATTTTAAACAATCAATATCAAACGAGTTTCCAAACGACTGTATAATTGTATATTAGTTCTTACCGACATCAAGGCACCCGCCGACGAATCGCAAATCAATTGTCCGCCAGGCATTTTTTCCTCCATGATTTCAAAGGCGGTCAATCGAGATCCCTGGTTGTAGGGTCTGGTTTCCAGCGCCGAAATGCTTTCCAGCTTTTCCATCTCCTGCAGGCTTCGTGCAACTCCGAGTGCGGTTCCATATCCCGCGGTTGCCAACGATCCAGTGTTGCAGATTGTCACGAGGTTGATGGTTTCTTTTCCCGTCTTTTTCAATATTGCCTCGGCACCAAACTTTCCAATCGCCTTGTTGTCGCTCACATCGCGTTCTAGCATGAATTCCGAATAGTCGATCATTGCCTTACAGAGGACCTTCTTTTTGTCGGCCTCATCCGCGTTCTTTTCGAGGGCTTCCATAAGCTTTCCTTCGACCTCGACGAGCGCATTGGTAAGGTTCACCGCGGTCGGTCGGGAAGATTTCAGATAGGCCATCTTCTCCTTGATCCAAGCGAGGAGAGCGTCAGCATCACCACCCATTTTTTCGAGCTCGGCGATGGTTTTGGCGTTGGTGTTCATGTCAACAGAAAGTCCCAAGAGGGCCACGATGGCAATGAGAGGGGCACCTGTTACCAGAAAGCATACGCGGGGAAAGTGAGAAAAAGCGATACCAAAGAACACGCACAAATACCAAAAGTCGACCAACGGCAGAATGATATCATCACAACTTTTCACCAACACACAAAACACCCACCTCGGATTTGCATGGTCTTGATGACAGTGTACGCCATTTCAACATCTGGGACGTCGATGTACACCTTCTCATGAGGAACCAAGAGCTGATCCAAGACTTGCAGCTGGGGAGATGAGCCACCCTCATTGGTGTATTTCAAGGATTGGAGATTGTCACCGGCCATTGTGCAGTAGTTTTCGATTGATCTGGGAATAGATTTGGAAGGAGAGGAAGCAATACCAAGCGGATAGTTGCGTCGATTGTGGTTGAGAATGGAAAGATGACTGAACGCACGTGTATGCAAAACCCGAATCTCGGAATCTGGAATTGAATCCAATTTAGAGGTATTTTTTGTTCACATCATTGTTTCTTTTGGGAAAGCCGTTGAGTGAAAATGTTAGATTAGTGGGCACGTGCTCGTCTTTCCCGCCTATTTTATTGTGAATCCCCTTTTTTATCCCTCAAATAATCCATAGAGGCCGGCGAAGGATAGTGTTCAAAAATACCGATTCCTTTTTCAAACAGGCTCTCAACGACAACAACGAATTCTTAACATCACAAACATTGACAATCATTACATCATCGGCAACATAGCACTAGTTCAGCCAAAGATATACACGCCGAATTGGTCTTCATCAAGAACATCAGACGCAACAAATAAATCGAACAATATATCCTGCCCTCAAAACTGCGCGTCTTATTTTTAACTGCGTTCGTAACTAACATAACGGGCTCAAGACGAACAACTATTGCTCTTCCTTCGACACCGGTTTAATCCGCCTCCATAAGAACTACACAACACATAATAATCATGGCGGATTCGGGGCGTGCCTGTCCCAATTGTGGGTCTACGCACATCGAACTTCAGGGTGCTTCGGGAGCCTCGGTTTGTACGGAATGTGGTGTGATTTTGGAAGAAAATGCCATTGTCAGCAACGTCGAATTCGTTGAGGGACAAGGAGGTGCAAGCTCCATGTAAGCGATTTTTATTTTTGAGTTTGAACCTCAACATTGTTTTGGTTGGTGGATTAACAATCCGTCGATCCGTCGTACGATTACAACTATTCTAACGCACCAATTCTCTTTTCGTTTTCGCTATTAAAATCTGAAGGGTCGGTCAGTTTGTGAGCGCTACCTCTCGAAAAGCATATACCGGGGGAGGAGGCCGCGGGGGAGGCAACTATGGCTTTTCCCGTGACAGCAGAGAGACAACCTTGGCCAACGGGCGTCGGCGCATCCAGGAGGTGGCCTCGCGCCTGCGTCTGGGAGGACACTACGTCGATGCGGCTCACCGGCTGTTTACCATTGCCGTGGAAAAGAACTTTGTCCAGGGCCGTCGCACAATACACGTAGTTGCGGCATGTCTGTATATTTCTTGTCGACAGGAGAAGTCTCAGCACATGCTCATCGATTTCAGCGACGCCCTTCAGGTAAACGTTTATACGCTGGGAACTTGTTTCTTGAAGTTTCGTCGGCTTTTGGGGTTGAAGCTGGCGATTCTCGACCCGGCATTGTATATTTATCGATTTGCTGCCCATCTGGACCTGGACGATAAAGCCAATGCTGTTGCACTCACAGCGCTTCGTCTGGTAGGCAGAATGAAGCGAGATTGGATCGTGGCAGGGCGCCGTCCCGCCGGAATTTGTGCCGCAGCCTTGCTCATTGCTGCTCGAGCGCATGGGTTCAGTCCGCCATTCGCAAGACGTGACACGCATTCTGCGAGTGTGTGGGATGACCGTGAACACTCGCGTTAAAGAATTTGAGCAGACTCCTTCGGCTTCGTTGACGCTGCAACAATTCAATCGAGTGGACTTGGAGAACGAGGCAGATCCCCCGGCCTTTACAAAGAATCGTATTATGGAAGCAAGGGCACGGGCCATTCAAGATAAGAATGTTGACCTGTTGACAAGCGGAGCACTCGATGATCCAATGAAATCGAAAAAACACACCACCAAGTGGCGAGAGGACCTATCATCGGAAAAGACCGAGGCCTTTGAGAAACTTTACAAGTCGTTGGAAGAAGAAATGAACAAGAAGAAAAACGAGGAGGGCGAAGATGGTGATGATGACGGTGACGAAGAGCAAAAGGGTGAAGACGCAAATGGGGAGGAGCAAGAAGATAAAGCTGGCGATGAGGGGAAATCATCAGAGCAAAATCTTGAAAGCGAGAAAAAGGAAGACGGCGAAGGCTCTGCGAACGATAACGAGAAACAATTAGTAGCGACTACCAATATCACGGAAGCGAAATGGGACAAGGCTTATCCTAAGAATAGTTATGGTAAAAAGATTATATTGCCTGATCACGCAACCCCAGAGGAACGATTACCGCCTACTCAACCGGTGGAGGGGACACTCGACACGAGTACCTGGAGAAAAGACATGCCACAAGATATGATTGATGACATTGAATCGATTTTCCGGAATCCAACCGAAGTCGCTCAAAAAGAAGCAATCTTCAACAAAATCAACAAAGACTACATAATTGTACAAGCCCAAAAGGAAAAGAGTCGTACGGCAGCCGAACAGGCTAACACCAACGCAGACAAGGACATGATCGAACAAACACAGGGTATGGAACGATACCGAAAGAGAAAGAATCGAGGCAAAGAGGGAACAACCGAAGAGGCTTTGCTAGAGGTAGTTGCGAATCGAAAGATTAGCCGAAAAATCAATTATGATGCAATGTCGTCTATCTTTGACGATGGAAGCTTCTCAACCGGGGGTGCAGATATGGAAGATCCATTTGCAAAGAGAGAAGCATTGGAACACGAGGAGGTATAAAGAATCGACAACAAAAGACAACCGGTGGTATATCATGTTACGTTGCATCGTTCAAATTTCAGACTAATTTTACCAAGTTAATGTAGTGTACGATAGTTAAGTTTACAATTCATCAGAGCTAGTAGCGAAGGATCCCACATCGGCCGGCTGCGGTGACATATCAAGAGGAATAGGTTCATCATTTGAACGCAAGGCCTCCAGAGCTCGTTCCGCAGCTTCTGTTACCGGAGGATTTCGATGCTGAACCAGATGTCTAGTTTCTTCGGGCTCTGTAGACATGACAGCAACCATAGTTTCATTTGGTTTACTCCCTAACCGTTCTTTTCGTTCGACACTCAAAATTTCGTTCATTTTTCGATACGCTAATCTCCTGTAGGCATATGCTTCTCCTTCCTTCCATAAAAATAGTGGATTTTCTTTTTGCGCAGCACCCTCGACTTGCTCCAACCAGTCCGCGAGCGACAATTCTAAGAAATCTAGCCATTCCTCTTTCGTCAGACTTATTTCGAAACGCCCCAGTTCGGGTCTGGACCGAAAAGTGTAAACAGAAGTAGTCGACGCTAAATCTTCTTTCTTCCAGTCAAATATTGTTTCATCCACAGTAGATCGATCGACCATGCAAAAGACATAGGCCAACTCTTCGGCTTTCTCACCGATCAGATCCTGAATGACGGGTCGTTCGCTCAGGGGCAACGAAAATCCTTGAAATCCTTCGGTGCCGTAAATGCTATGAAAGAGCCCTGCGTTTGTCAGGTGCACCGGTGAACCCCAAAATCTCAGTATCGCCTGTACGCCCTTCAAATGGTCGTCAAAGGCGGCACTCCCTGTGTGCTCCAAAACCGACGGAACCTTTTCGTTCACGTACTCCCAGAGAGATTCATCGGCAGCTTTCCATTCTTTGACAAGATTCTTGTCCGTAGTATTGTTCGGTGCCTTGAATTTCGAACATTCATACGACGATTCGTCGCTGGCGCCTGTATGATCTATTGACATTAGCAACAGCACGGTCAGACATAACACGGGGCGAACGCCAAAGGCAACTGATCTTCGGTTGTTGTGATGTTGCATGGTTGAATTTCTTCACATTCGCAGTGTTCATTGAGGAACATTGTCATCTATCTGTATTGCTTTCGATGTGTAAGTATGATACCTTAACACGTTAGTTCTCGCTCATCCCACTTTTAGCGAAAGATCTTGTTTAGAAGAACGTTGTGTTGTTGTAACGTTCCCTACTGTTGAAACGGGGGTGATCGCAAAATGAGACCATCCCCTTCACCCTCTTCAACAAACCTTCCACGTGGCATAACCTGCTGCCAACAAAAAAAGTTTGGGAAAAGTTTTTCTGAACTGGACGGTTATTCGTGTTGTTCGAAATGTTTCCATACGTGAACCACCTTTTTCGCATGCCAAAAGATGCAAGGAAATGATACCGATTCTTTGTATCGAATTCAGCTCCAAGGTTGGATAGAAGGCTCAAACATCCAAAGAGACCCAACTCGAATAGAATCTTTCCTGCTGTATCGAATCATTGGTCGAATCATCTAGAATGGCATCTACCACAGTTGGAACAGGAGCATCCCCATTAGGGCAATTCGAAGACGCGCTGGAAGTAGAAGCCTTGGCTGCAGAGTTCCAAGACTTTGACTACGACGACGACTGATGACGAGGATGACGACGATTATTATTTTGACGAACACGACAGCTCTATGGGCGGCGGCGGCGGCGGTGGTGGTGGAGGAGGAGGCTCCGGAAAAAGTGCCAGTATCAACATGTCTAGTAATAACAGCAAAATGAATTTTCTCCCACTCCTGTCTCAAATACTGTGAGCAAAATGCAATCCATCGAGGTCAAGAAACGCACTCTGCATACCTCTCGTGACGATCGAGCAACATCCGAACAGTGTCTGGACCCCAGGACGCGATTGATGCTTTTCAAGATGCTAAGCAACGGGATTCTCGACAAGATCGACGGGTGTCTAAGTACCGGAAAGGAGGCGAATGTGTACTACGCCAAGGCCGGGAAGAAAGCAGCTGCCTTTAAATTGACCAAGGGGAGAAGCAATGCCACCGATAAGGGCGAGGATATTATAAATGACAATACAGATATTGGAGATGTCAAAGAATTCGCCATCAAAATTTACAAGACCGAGTATTCTGGTCTTCAAAGACAGAGACAAGTACGTATCGGGAGAACATCGATGGCGCAAGGGATATTGCAAGAGCAACCCACGAAAGATGGTAAAGGTTTGGGCAGAAAAGGAACTCCGAAATTACAGACGTATACACATGGCTGGCATTCCCTGCCCGACTCCCATCTTTTTGAAAGCACACATTTTGTTGATGGAGTTTTTGGGCGAAAACTGGCTGGCCGTCTCCGAGGCTGAAAGATGCTGGACTGAAAGACCGGCACATGCGCGAAGCGTACGTGCAAACGATATTGATCATGCGGCACTTGTACCAGAGATGCAAGCTCGTCCACGGAGATTTGAGCGAATACAATCTTTTGTGGCACAAGAGTCAGGTCTACGTCATTGATGTCAGTCAATCGGTGGAGACGGACCATCCTTCAGGCGTTAGATTTCCTGAGAAAAGATGCTTCCAATGTTAATGACTATTTCTCCAAAGTCGGAAAACTGAACGTCATGACAACCCGTCAGCTTTTTGAGTTCATCACGACGGTTATTCCTATCGAGGACGACGATGGCACCGACAGCGCTATCACACGCGATAAAGAGTCGGAAGCAGAAATGAAATATCTAGAATTTATCATGAAAGATGTCGAGACATCGTTCAAAGAAATGTCGAAAAAGTCCGATGAAGAGAGACGCTGAAAACGATCATCAGAATCTGGTTGATGAAGCTGTCTTTATGAGCAGCTTTTTGCCGAGAAGCTTGAACCAGGTTGCAGACTACGATATCAGGCAGATTGAAAAGGGAGAAGTCGAGGAGACATATGCACACGCAGTTGCGGCATTGACCGGGAACCAAGATGTCGTCGAAAACTGCAAGAATTACAAGGCGGGAGAGGGATTTGTAAAGCCCAACGACGATTCCAACGAAACGGGCAGCGAAGAAGAAAATCCTGCTGACGATAGTGACGACAGTGGCCAAGACAGCGACGATGAAGCTCGATTCGTCAAGGTCGCCAGAACACAGGAAGAACTCGATGCGGAAAAGGCTGCATTGAGAGCATCTCGCAAAGCAAACAAAAAAGCAGTCCGCGAAGAAAAAACCGAGAAACGCAAGACAAAGATAAAGAAGAAGGACAAGAAGAGAGCCATCAAAAAGGCAAAAGCGGGTAACCGTAAATAGGTCAATTTTATCTCTCAAAGTAGTAGTAGTTCCTGTGAAAGGGGTCAACATAAGAGAATTGTTCTATTTATTCTAATCCGACATGCTGATTCGTTTGGTTGAGTTTGAATGTTTTTGTGTCACTTTTCGTTTCCTGTAGGGAACTTCCAATCCAGTGGCCGATCGTCCCGATGCATGCGAGCTGGTTCCACGAGACTAATAATTTTCGCTGAAGCTTGGTTTCCAAAAGAAGGGATTCCTCGTCGGAGGCATCTGTCCATGTAGACTGAAAGAGCTGCTTTGCCGCGGCGAGGGCATCGGGAGAACGCTGGACGAGTTCCTCCGCAAACAAATCTGCCTCCTTCGATGGGGTCCTCACAAACGTGGGTAACGAGTCCCAAATCGGCAGCTTCCTGCCCGCTAACGATTCTGCCGGTCATGGTCAACTCCTTTGCCACGTCGATGCGTACGAGCTCTTTCAGTAACACGCTGGCCCCCATAGTCGGGAATCAAACCCCATTTTCCTTCCATGATCGAAAGCTGGCAATCCGGAGTGGAATACCGAAAGTCTGCGCCCAAGGCAATCTGCAATCCGGCCCCAAAACACATGCCCTGTAGAACGCAAATGACAGGGACGTCCAGTTCCCGCCACAACATGGATACGTCTTGGGCTAGATTTGTGGGATACTCGACACCAGCTCGTGACTTGCGTTCTAAAAGTCGCTCAATCATTTTCATTGGCTCTCCTCCCTTGACCACGGATTTCACATCCAACCCGGAACTAAAGGCCCGGCCATTGCCACTCAGAATGATGGCTCGTATCGATCTATCCTCTTTCAAGTCTTGTGCCGTTTCGGCAACGGCTTCAAACATTTCCAAGTCAAAGGCGTTGAGCTTTTTTGGTCGATTCAGTTGAACGCGACAAATTCCGGAACTGTCTACATCGACACTGACTCGATCGGTCGTTTCTGGATCCACGGCCTCGCTGCTAAAACTTGTTGAACCACAACGAGCAGCATTTGTTGGGAGGTGCAACAGTCGACCCTTTCGGGCACAATCGCAAAGTCGAAGGCCGAATGCTTCTATGGATGAGACCGAAACATGAATTCATGGTTTCTTTCGTATGGATGACGACGGACTACTGGCAAGTATGCTTGATATGATAACCGAAAAGCACGTTAGAGTAACAACAGTGTCGAAGGTCAATGAGTCGTCTATGAATGTTGCCATTGTTAAAAACCTCAAAAAGAGGCATCGAAACATCACCAAATGCATGATGCAGCCGTTTTAGTTTACGACTTCGTATCCGATGGAACTCTTGTGTCAACACAAGTCGTGTTCCTGACTCAATCAGCCAATCAAATGACCGGAAAATAAATCGTATTCCAATAATATTCCAGCCTATCCCTCGTACGTACGACACAGCTCTGAGTCGTCTTGCCGTCAACCATGTGTTCGGTAATTCTTTATCAGGGCGTTAAAAGGTGCTTAACAAATAATTTTGATGAGATGGATCTACATCGCATCAGATCTGAAGCATTGATGTCGCTCGTTGGATAGCAAAGTATACTAACAAGAGCATTGCATTGACTATCTATTACGATTCTACATTGGTTTCGAAGAAGAAGTCGAAAAGCGATTCAGTCCAATTCCATTTGACCTGGTTTTATTCGAATTGATTGATTGATTCAGGAACAAACGATATGAAATGACGGAGGCGTCCACTGGTCAGCAAGGCGACGGTGGAGGCAGAGGCGGCGGCGGTCGCGGTCGTGGCGGGGGTAAAGGCCAAAAGCGCGGAGGCCGGGGAGGCCGAGGCGGACGTGGGAAAAAGAATAACGAAAAGAAGGACTGCCAGCAAGGATGCCAAAGACAACACTAATGCTAACAACAACAAAGCGAAGGGGGGTGATGCAAATAAGAATGCTGCCAAGGCCAACAATAACAACAACAACAACAAGGGAGGAGCCGGACTCTAAGAACAATAACAACCGGAATCGAAATCGCCGCAACAATCAAAACAAGAAAAAGGGCGGCGACAAGAAACCTCCAGCTCCCAAGATTACCAAAGAGGAAGAGGAACGGCTCGAAAAAGAACGACAGAAACAGCTCGAAGAAGAGGCCGAACGAAAACGCGTCGAAGAAGAGGAAAAAGCCTTGCAAGCCCTTCGCGAGATTCGCCTCAAGGCCGAAAAGGAGCTGAACGAGCGGTATAAGGAAGCGATCGATCATCTCAAATCGATTGTGGAAACAACACAAGCCCGCAAGGCCAACCGAGATCAAATGTCGGCCGAGTATCTCGCCAAATCGAGGAAAGAATTCGAGGCCGGCAAAAAATCGCTCAAGTCGGATTTGAAGAAATGCACGACCTTTGTCAAAAAGATCAAGACGGGAGGAGCCTGGTCCATGACACCCGAGGCACTTGTCAAGGATGCTTCCTCGTTGAATCTCTCGCGTTATGTGGAAGAAGTGGTGGCTGCCGTCTTGGAGGCAAAACTCAAGCTGACGGATCTTCCCGTGGTATTGGCATTGTGCAAGTGCATGAACCTTCGATATCCAACCTTTTTATCGGGATTGGTGAATGGCCTCTGGTCCGTGGTTCACAACAAACCAACCGATGCCGATACCAGCAAACTTCGTCGCGTCTATGTCCGTCTCTTGACGGAACTTCTTTTGAACTGGACTCGTGACCGAGACCAAGCCTTTGATGAAATTGATTGCAGAAGTCTCTGGCGGAAAGGATGGTAGCTATACCGTGACGGATGCGAGTGTCGTCGTCGCCTTTGTCAAGGCTGCTGGATTCGAAATTCTAGACACAAAGCCAACGTCGGTTAAAAAGTATTCCGAATTGATCCAAGATGAAATTGCGAAAAAAGAGGAGCAGACGGAAGATTCCGTTGATAAGGAAGATTCGAACGCTCCGATACTCATTTCGGACAAGGATGCAGCCGAGGGGAAGAGTCTAGTAGAGGAGGTGGATCAATTGTTGACGGAGAGGGCTATTTCCGCGGAAGTGTCCCAACGATTTTTGGGACATTGCACTGGTGCCTATGGATTTTTGGCAAAGTCTCTCGTCAGCACAGACACGAAACTTCAGAAAGATGGAGAAACGATGTGAACAGGATCGACTACTTGGCTGGTTCGCTAACGGATGCCCGTGAGAAGGGCTTGCAAGATGCACGGAAACTACGAGAATCCTTGGATAAGAGTGTGGAGGCAATGTCGGACATTCTTGATTTGCCTTTGCCACAATTGGAGAAGGAGGCCGAAGAGGAGACGGAGGGGGGTACTGGGCTTGAGCTTTGGACAAAAGATGGAAATGGTGAAGACAGTAATGACTTTGGCCCCTTTGACGACGAAGAAACCCGTGCATTTTATTGTGATGTGCCCGACTTTTTAACGACCGTTCCGCCTGCATTGCTTGGACTAAGCCCAGAGGAGATCGAGAAGCGCAAAGCAGCCAACGAACTGAAATTCGGTGCGGCTTTTGGCGAAGATAACGATGCCGATGGGGATGCTATGAATGCTGAGGTTGCAGCCTCGTCTGAGGCCGAGTTGGAAGCCGCAGAGAAAGAAGAGGGTAAAGAATCCACTGATCCTAATGAAGAATCGAAGGAGGAGAATAAGGATGCCCCACACTATAAGCTGATGGTTCTTTTGGAGCAGGAGTTACCCGAATGCAGTCGCAGAGAACAAATTGATGAGATATCCGAAAAGTTTTGTACGAATCACGGTTCCTCGAAAAATGCGAGAAAACGGTTATCGGAAACTCTCTTTCACGTTCCTCGTGCGCGTTTGGACCTTCTTCCGTACTATTCTCGCATGGCAGCAACTTTGGGCAGAGTTTGGCCGGATATCGGGGATTCGTTACTGGTTGACCTCGAGCAGCAATTCCACGGCCAGGCAAAATTCAAAAAGAATCAAAACATTGAATCTCGTATGCGAACAGCACGTTACATTGGTGAATTGACAATCTTCCGCATGGCTCCACCAATTGTGGCTCTTCGTTGTTTGAGACGATGCATGGATGACTTTACAGGTGGCAATGTGGATGTCGCCTGCTGTTTGTTAGAATCATGCGGTCGATATTTATATCGATTGCCTCACACAAACAAAAAGCTCAGCAACATAATGGAAACGATGCAACGATTGAGCAAAGCAAAGGTAAGTTTCACACAGAGCACGATTGTCCGTGATGTTGTCTTGATCACATTTCTCACTCCATATTTTGTGTCTTCAGCGTTTGGAGGAACGTTATTTAGCGTTGATCAAAACAGCCATGTTCACCGTGAAGCCACCTCCAAGTGGATCAAAGAAAGCAGCAAAAGAATATACACCTTTGGAAGGTTATCTCAGGCACATTCTAATGGTAACTTTGCAGCCAACAGATTCTAGCATTTCCTTCGTGTCGAAGCAACTCCTTCGTTTCCCCTGGGCTGATCCTTCGATGCAATGTGGCGCGTTGGTCTGTAAGATTATGCTCAAGGCCTGTCGTGTCGGGCGGTACAGATCGATTCAAGCCGTAGCAAACTGTTGCAGCAAAGTTACGCCGCCAAAAACCCGAGGTTTGTATAAGATTACTCGATATGGTTGTCGAGGAACTCCAGTGGTCAATAGAACATCCGGCTTTCAAGGACCAACAGAGAACATTGACCGTTGCTAGGCTGCTTGGTGAGTTGTATGTTACCTCCCTTGCATCCGGCCAATTGATTCTTCAACAGCTTTATCAGTTCATCAATTTCAGCCACGAGATTCCAGAAGGCTTGCGGGAGGCGAGCGAAAAGGCAGCTGCATCGGCAGAGTCTGCCGAAGAAAGTCTTCCTGTTGTGACCTCTGGCGTGTCTCAACTAATCCTCGAGGACGAAGAGATGAACGAAGAAGTTATGGAGGCGAAGGAGGAAGAAGAGGAAGAAAAAGAAGAGGAGGTTCAGCCTGTAGCGGTGTCGATTCATTCGAAATACGATCCTCGAGTTTTTTCCGCTTTGGATCCACCAAACTCTGTTTTTCGAATCAAGTTGGTATGTGTCCTCCTTGAAGTTGTAGCGAAAACATTGGTCACAAGGAACAATATTCCCAAAATTGAAGCATTTCCTAGCTGCCTTCCAGCGTTATTTGTTCACGAAGACTACGCTGCCGACTGAGGTTGAATTCGCTTTGCTAGATACATTCGATATTATTGATTCTCAGTGGCGAAGTGTGTTGAAAGACCAAAAGAAGAAGAATACCGGAGATGCAGATAGATCGCAGGGCTTCCGCCGCTATCGCACGTGGCTCGAAGCGCATAATGTCACAATAGCGAACGAAGAAAACGAGGCATCTATTGAAAACCGAGCACATGTACGTCTAGAAGCTCTTGCAGGGAATAGCGCAGACGCGGCCGACGTTGGTGCAACCGACCTTCTTAATGACGATGATGAACTTGAAGAAGAAGACTATGACTCGGATGGAATGTCAGACGATGACAGCGATGATGATTCGATGTCTGTTGAGGAAGGTTGACAATGAAGATGACGATCAGGAAGAATCTTCTGTTGAAGGGGATGAATCCGACGAGGATTCTGAGGAAAGCGACGACGATGATTCCGAGGAAGAATTCGACGAAGAAGCCTACATGAGACAGCTGGAAGAGGAAGCCTTTGAGGCCTGAACTTCGACGCCTTACAATGGATGCTTTAGAAAAGGGGAAAGCAACCTTCCGTGGTGGAAAGGTATCAGATACTATGGTTTCCGGTTCACAGTTTATAAAGAAGAAGCAGTCTGACGCACCTGCAGCACCAGTGCCAAATTTCGCACTTGGAGGCATGGAGGGCATTAGTTTCAACTTGTTGAAGAAGGGAAACAAAGGAAAGATGGAGGCGAAGCAATTTTATGTTCCCAAGGACACAAATCTTGCCGCTGTCGCGACAAAGCAAGACGACGAAGCTGCAAGAGAGCGTGACATGATCAAAGCGAGGGTCTTGCAGTACGAGGCAGAGAGTGCAGTGTCTGACGGAAATGTCTATCTCGAGCAATCGAAACTTCAAGTTATTCGCAATCGACCACTTTCTATGGAAGAGATTGATAAGAACTTTGGTACAACCGGAGGCAACTTAGTCAATGCCCCAAGCAAGAAGACTCCTCCCACCGGAGGGAACCAGACCGGAGGTAGGGGAGGAAGAGGATACTCCTCCTATGGACGTGGAGGAGGCAATTATTTTGGGCGGGGAGGACGCTGGACGCGGAAGAAGCAGCGGACGTGGACTTGTTTGAGAATTTCCGCCCCAACACAGAATGAGAATCTTTCACGAATGGCAGTTTTTTGAACCCGCAAACATGAGATACCAGTTTGAATGAAAATCGGAACTATTGAACACATCTGAAAACCCGACATGGACTATTTCGCTATCAATCAGGAGGCGGAGATTTTCGTCTATGTAGCTCCTACTGCGATAGGATCGAGGCATGTTCCAGAATATTCAGCCTTCCTTGAGAAGCAATTGAGAACTACCAGTGCCTACCTGAAGTTTATCGCTGATCCCGACGACTCGTCAAACTTCTAAACACTAAATAACGAAATAGTGCAAACATATTTGTTCTAAATTTCTAATTGTTGCAATTCTAATGTTTTGGACGAAGAATTCTCCCATTCATTACACCACCCCGTCAACCCGAGTTATTCCCTATGATGCTCAAGATTTCATTTCCTTCAAAATGTTGAGGATCGCATCCAATTTCTTGCAATTTTCTTCGACCTTGTCCTCCAGGATCTCAAGTCGTGCCAATTGTTCCGCGGACGACGATTCCCCAGAGGACCTCCTAGGAATAGGAAACCGGAGGCTTTCTTCAATCGTCCCTTCATGTCTTTCGGATGATATACGTTTGGTATACTTCAAAAACTCCTTGAACGAAATCGTCCCACTGGCGTCATGATCTATGACATTAAAAGCCTTTCTTGCTGCTTCTTCTTCCTCGTCGCTATCGCTTTCGAAACCAGCAATTGTGTTCAAATATTCCTCGTCGGTAGAATAATCATCACTGTTGATAATAACGAAAAATCGAACAAGATCACAACATATGAGAACTACGATTCGACAGATGAGGCTGTAGTCAGCACGTAGCGTTCAAGCAAGATCTTACCTTGAATACGACCATTCGTCATTGGCCTCGGTTTCATTTATCGAAGTCTCCGCATTTTGAGTTGCCTAGTTTCTTTCGGAGTCTGAGCTTTGCCTAGCCGTTCGGCCTCCCCTTCAAAACCCCAAGTCAGCATCGACGCGGGTATCGCGAACATTCCGATACTAAAGACACCCGTTACGATAACGACCGACGATGTGTACCAGGGCAGCCCCCCGTCTGGCCCTCCCTGGCCAGTGAGCATCATTGTAGCCAAGAACAACGTCGCTGGAAGTGACTTGAACTGCGGATGATCTTCGTCTCTTGGACGCAAATAGTACATCATTACCGCCGTAATCAGCACAAACCCCATACCAATCCAGATTCCACAAACCAGAATTTCGGAATTGTATCGAAAGACACGGTTGACTGACCGAATGGCCTCGGAGAATCCCTGTGTTTTGAGGATTCGCAACAGCCGGAAACTTCGCAAATACGTAAGTGTAGGAAGATCGTATCCGGTAAAGTTTTCCAAAAAGTACGGAAAGGTTGCCAGCGCGTCGAGCAATGCCGGAGACGTCCTCATGTATGCCAATCGCCCCCTTGAATGGGCCCCATGCTTCTGTATTTGACCGATTCGGTGACCACAATCACGCGCAAGATATACTCGGCAAGAAATATCCAATGACGTGACCGGCTTCCCAACGCGAAAAGAGTTCGAGGTGCCCTTCGTTCAGGTCGGTATCCGGTTCGACATGATGAAGCCAAACAAATCGGCGCAAATCACGGCCGTAATGAACCACTTGAAGGCAACCGCCTGCCACTCGACGGATCTGGGACTCAGCATGCAATAGAAAAAGGACTTGCGGGTTGGATGAAAGTCTACGAGACTATCACCGTTCGACGCTTTTGACCATCGTCGCCTCGCGACAACCGTTTTTAATACGGGTCGTCTGGATTTTGCATTTTCAAAAATGCTTCTTCTTGTTCCTCGGCGAGGGCCCAGCAGCGGACGACCATCTGCGTTTGTCTCCATAGCCCCGTACATTGTAATTGACGACTCGAGCGTGTTGTAGTGTGTAAGAGATATTGCTTCGAAGAAGCAGCTTTTGACGATGCGATAATATATAGTATATTCAGAATTGCAGTTTGCCTTGGGATTAAATTGTCGAAGATACGACGGAAAAGCATGGCATAATGCGATTGGTACGTACAATTCTACGGCACTACAGTACTAAACCTTTATCGGCGCGAAACGCTGGTTACGAGATTCCTTGGAAAATCCATGCCAAAGCATTTTAATCGAACTAATCCTGGAGCACATACAATTTAACGGCTGTTTGATTAGGTCGACTCAAATATTTTCAGTTTAGTCGAGCTAATCAAAAAACCGTTAAATTGTATGTGCTCCAGGATTAGTTCGATTAAACTCATTTCTGGTTCGGAGCCCTCTTTTTGAATTTTTAATCGAACTAATCGTGCAAGCACGTATGGATTTTTTGATTTCGCTTCCGAGTACAGCGATCATCGCAAGAATCACGACTCAACCGAGGCATTTGATTGGCGGAGAAATGGAAGACCTCGAGATTTTCTTCACGGATCGTTGATGTGCATTTTTTGCGATGAAAGCCTTGTTCCTATCGCTCTCTCATTGAAATTGTTACGGGGAACGAAGTTGTTCCGAGATTCCATCGTATAGTCCATAGTACTATTCTCGACGAGACTGTATCTTCTTTCAGTACATCCGCATCTCCAAAGCAAAGATGGTTGAGAACAAGCCAGGCACCGGGATCGACGAAGATCCCCCTCTCGTCTACGTCGAAGCCGTCGGAACTTCTGCCCAAGCTCCTTCCAAACCTAAGGAAGAGTGGTCCTGTCCACAGTGTACATTGCTCAACCCAGCACGGAAGCTCTATTGTATCGCCTGCTTCCAGCGTCATCCAGACCTGACACCCTCAAACGTTGGTGCTAGTGCTCCTAGTGCCCCTAGCGCTCCTAGCGAGGACTTTGATGTCAACAACGACGTCGAGGATGACGAAGGCGAATACGAGTATGAGTATGAGTACGAATACCAAAATAGAGAGAACCAGGTTCCGAATAACAACAACGAGAGAAACGTTGTCGAACGGGATGTTGTGACGAGTACCGATGTTGTGACACGAAACGCGAACGATGGGTGTGCATCGTTCACGCAGAATGTCATCACGTGTCACGCGGAGGAAGACCCCTTCCACAAGAAGATTCGACGTCGCGTCAGGCGCAAAAAGCGCATGGCCGCCGGTGGAGCCGTGGGTGTTGCCGCGGGTATTATTGTAGGCAGCCCGGCCCTGGTGGTGGCCGGAGCCGTCGGGTGTGCCGTCGGAGCTCGCGTGATGAGCAAGCATCGGGAAAAGCTCAAGGACGAACGCGTCGCCATGCAGCGATACATTATCGAAACAAAAGGACAGGCGAGGGTATCGGGAAAATGAAGCACAATCTTTCTTATTTCGATTGGACAAGAAACCGAAACGGTTTCATACATTCTAGTGCAACCAGTGTACATGAACCATCATCATTTTGTATCATCTTAAGGATCAACCATTTTATAATTAGGTCACAAAGTATCAAACACTCAATGTTAATATTTGCTACCAACTAAACGTGCAGAAGTTACAATCAATTTTCTTTTACCAGTGGTTATAAACGCCGTCGTTTTAGATTACTTGCTATCAGCTCCGGAATTTCCAATCGATATACCTGTCTTTGGGGATCCCAAACAGCAATGCAATCGACAAATTCCGAAGATGTTGGTGGTGTTTGGTTTCCGTGCTGCGAAAACTGGCGTTTGACTGTATCTGCTTTGTACCAACGTTCACTCGTGGATGATCCTTCGATAATCGAAACGTGAGAAACATTTTGATTTGCGTGTCGGAGTATTTCCAAACGAGAGTTTTCGTAGTCAATTGTGTCCGGTACTTTTGCCGAGGCGTCTCGTTGCTGGACTACAATATAACTTGGTTGGTTGGCCTTATCCGGTGGAATTGTGTTTCCGTGGATAGGAGTCGTCCCCTCGTTGGAAGCTGCTTTTGACTTTGCTGAATTGCGTTGTGGTGTGGCGATATTACTGCGACGTGGACTGCTTTGCATCTGCCTTCGCCAGCTCTTGACGCTTTCCCCCATGACGACCCGTATCGTATCCTGGCATTCCTCGTTCTGGCCATCCTCTTTGTCGGAACCTTCAGCGGATTTCTTCGCGGGAGCCTTTTCATTCAAGTCGGAGCTATTCTTTCCGCTCGCGGTATCCTTTTGACGGTCGATGTCGTTGTCATCGTTGTGGTCGATATTGCTAGAGGAATCGAAGAGGAGCGACGAGGTACCTTTTTCGTTCTTGTCCGGCAACAGCGCGGAAATATCGACGACGCTGGCATCGTCACTACTGGTGGTGCTGCTCAAATCAAAACTCATGTATGCGGATTGCTCTGGCAGTCTCCTACTATTCGACAAGAGTGAGAGACGACTTACTGTTGTGACAACATCGAATCGCCAGGATTTTTAGCTGAAATCGTTGAGAGTGTATGAACGTATGAACCCAAATCACAAAATTTTGATGTGTTTTTTATCCGCAACCCTAATAATGATTTAAGCCCACTCGATGTTTTTTGAGGTTGGCGGCATGTTTTCATCGAAGCCTTCAGAATTGGTATGTGGAGAGTCAGTCTGTCAGCACACACAAACATCATAAGATCTTGTCATGGTATAGCAGGCATTGCATCGAATTCAAAAAGTAAAATAAAAAGAGATGCCGACAAAACATTACTGATCATCGAGTGAAAAGACAGCGAGCGAGGCGCGACGAAGCATCCAGAGTGAGCTGGTGGTAACAGTATACAACATCTGAATCGTAGCATGGATCTTGATGCAAGGTAGCCTTCCGTGATTGCGTTCGGGTGTTAGTAGGATAGCAAGGGGTATTGCAAACCGCAGCACCATGAGCACTCAGGGTACTTCTTCCTCCGGAAACGGAAATGGTCCTGAAGAATTTTGTAGCATGAGTACAACTAGCACTTCGCGGCAAGTCAACAATATGTGTTCCGTCCTCAACGTCGTCATTGACCACACTATGGAAAGCGTCACACCAATGGAGGAAGCTGAGTGGAAGAAAAAAAGCGAGATTAAGAAGGACGACATTCAGGTGCCCGTGATCAGGATCTTTGGGCCCCTGTTGCGCGATCCACACAGCCAGCCCCTCCAGTCGGCATGCTTGTACATCCACGGAGCGTTTCCGTACATTCTTGCTCGACCAGTGGTAGCTGGTCCCGACGGGAGCATCTACCCCGTTGCAGCAACTGCTACCCACGTTGATTGGGATGATCGCGAAGAGGTAGAGAAAATCCAGGCAGAGATCCAGGCCACGCTGGAAGAAACGCTGCAATCCTCTTTCCTGGACAAGGGGTTTGGGAAGGACGACGAGGGAGGCAAATCCGACAAACAGAAGGGTCACTCTCCCATCATTCGCAGAATTACGGTTGTTGAGGGTAGAGGGTTTTATACGTTTTGTCCAGGACCTTCTACGATATTCTTGCGGATTGGTAAGTCATCGACTTCCATAGGAATTGTGTTGGCGATTGATGAATTTTGTTGTGCTATAAAAATCATACTCTCACAAGCTGTTCCCGTACAGAATACTACGATCCAAAACTAAGATGGAAGGTAAAGTTGTCTATGGAACGTGGTTTACAGTTGCCGAGGAGGTTTCATCCCGATATGAGACGATATGATCGAGATCCTACCATCGGACGATGCGGTTACTGATCTCCTGCAATTCAATTGTTACGAAGCACATATACCGTACACCATGCAGTTTTTCAAAGACCACAACCTTAGCGGGTATGGCATACATTCACATTCGCAAGGGAAGAATCCGAGGGAGCCTCCCCAAAAAAGTATTACCCGCGCAACAAAGAACTCTATACGAATTACGACTTTCCGCAGGACGAAGATGATTCTCAGGGAGTCAAGAAAGTCTTTCTTCAGTCCAACACTCCGCAATGAATATTTGTGGCCTAGTTCGTCGAAAAAGAGTTCAGTTGACAAAGTTCCCCAAAAAGAGAAAGAAATAGAGCCAGACGAGGACTTTTCCTCCTTCTGTCACTTTCTGTCCGAGTATTCTCCTCCTCCAAAAAGATCGAGTTGTGACGTAGAGATTGATTGCTGTGCACATGATATTCAGAATGTAGACGATATAATGACTAGTTTGCCATCGAATCAGGATGAACGTGACAAGATCCAGTGGAGGGCTGTCCCTAGTCTCCAAGAAATTTGGAGAGAAGAACGGGCACGGATGAAAAAGCTGCTCTCTCCGGAATTGACGCAAGAGATTATTGGTAGCATAGATTCGGAGGAAAGCCAAATGGAAGGTAAGAAAGGCGGTTCAGCATCGACAACGTTTACACTCGACGTGAAGAAGAATGCCCCGAGATCTGGTACGAAACTAGCCACCAAAGGAATGTGGTCGCTGATTAATGTTTCGGGGGGATTGCAGGAGGAATTTATAAGATCTTTGGTTGACATACTGGAGCGACACAAGGAATCGATTCAAAAGGCCGATCAACAATTCAAAGAAGGCCTTGATGAAAAACAGAAGCTGCATCGCGAACAAAAATCGTCGACTATCAGTGCCCCTTCTAGCGGCTTGCCGACTACTAATCTTGATTCGCCAGCTTTCTCAACAAAAGGAATCTTGAAGGCTTCAGCGCAATTCAAGTTCGTTGACACCAGATATGGAGGAGAACATCGATTCGGAAGAAATAAATGACATTCGGTCGTTCGCCAGATTCTCACAGACTACCAGCTCAGTCTTTCAAGTCCAAGAAGATCCCGATCACCATCAATACAACTCTCAAGAAATTTCTCAAGGCAACTCTCAAATGTTTTCGCAGCCATTATCGTATTCTTGCACCCAAGATATGCACGAGAAAGCATTGCCGACTGCTTTAAACCCAGCTGTGTTCAGTCAGCGCATGGATCGCGGTGATTCCATCATATACAGCCAAGATCAAGACGTCGATGATGTAATCGACCCGGACACTCTTGCTCCGTATGAAAGTATTCTGTTCGGAGAAGAATGTTGTCGTGCCACTTTTGTAGTGGATACAGATTTGCCAAATATTCGTCGTATATGTGGCTTCTCTGCACACTTGTGCCCGCGGGAAGGACACGAATACCCAGAAGATCGCGCAAAACCTGGTATGTACAGAACTATTACTTCTGGAATGGTTGTTGATGGATTAATAGACGTGTCCATATCTAAGGGCGATAGCGGAGACGGAGATGAAGATTGCCATATGGTCGAGGACTATTGTCGTCGTAGCCAAAAGTTCATTGACAGTGAACTGAAGCCCTTCACACAATCAACGCAGCTTCCAGTTGCCTCTCGTCTTGCCAGTACGTTGTTGACTCAGGCGATTGATGACGAACAGAGCCTGGACGATTTTGAAACAAGGAACTCGGCACTTTCGGACAACTTACTGGCCGATAATCACGAGGAATCGATACCAAATAAATTTTCAAATTCGTTTTCTCAAGAAGTGGACCAGTTTGGAGATGAAGACAACGAGAAAATTCCTCATTGGCTCGCATCTCCTGACCTCGCCGAAGAGTCACTTACAGACACAACCTACAGGCATGGAAAAAGTGGAATGAAATATTCTTATTTTGAACCTCGGTCACGGGCACCAAGCCTCCGAGACGTAAAATCCTGGAGCAAGAAACGCAAGAAAAATGCAGTGGAAACAAAACCTGAATCAACAAGGAGAAAGAAAGCAACAAGTAAGGTGGAAAATAACATGAAGAGAAAAGATCAACGTGACTCGGAGGGAAAAACGCGAAACAAGAATGGTGAGGGGGAGACTTTGAGGCAACCGGAACAAATGGAAATACCAATGGCTCAAGAGAATCAAAAGCGAAGAGTGGATGGAGTAGATACATCTCCTGAACCAAGCTCGAAGTCGTTGGGTTCCCAGAGCCTTCGTAGTCAGTTTCAATCTGATTCACAGGAATCTGAGAATGCGTTGGATGGAATATGCAATCAAGGCGGTAGATTGTACGTCCAAGGAGGTGGTGGACTGAAAGCGAAGACAAGATCTTCGAATTTAACTCAGCCTTCCGTTCAGAACTCATCTGCCCGAACTGATTATCGAGTTTCGTTCCTTGCCTCTCCTATAACAATGATGGCAGTTGAAGTTCATGTTCAAAACAGAGTAGGAACTTCAAGACTTGATTCTACGAAAATCTCTATGGCTCAAGATTCAAGCAAGGACAAGATATCTGCTCTGACATACGTTTATGCGAGAGACCGAGGTGGAGGGGAGAGCCTTGAAGTTCTTTCAAGAGGCTGTATCTGTTTGACGTTGGAGGGTGAAAATCCAACGAAAGATCCAAATATCAATAAAAATGTCCGATTGCAACTCCTGCGTGCAATGCCACGAGCTAACATGGGGATACGATCACCTCTCTCAATCGATGTTGTCAAAGACGAGAGACATCTACTTAGAAGATTCAAAGATATTGTGAGATCGAAGGATCCTGACTTGATGCTCAGCTGGGATACACAAGGCGCCGGCCTTGGATACATAATCGAAAGAGGCCACGCCCTTGGTAAAATTTCTTCAGGCCAAGGGAGCGACTCAAACAAAAGCGAGTCTAATCGTCTTGATATGGCAAAACTTCTTGGCCGAACACCTATGGATAAAAAAGCCTCGAATTTTGACACAACGGTGCCTGCGGGGGGATCGAAGGAATTAGATCTGAACAAAATCAACTGAAACAAATGAGGATGCAGAGCAGACGTGGCATGGCTCTGGTCTTGGTAGCGACTGGGACGATCGCGTTGGAGCTGGCGTCGCAGCTGCATCAATCGTAGGCCGTTTGGTGTTTGCAGGTTGGAAAATTGTGGCTGAAGAGGTTAAGCATGCAAATGCATCTTATCTACCTGCTGTGGCATTTGCAGTCTTGAATAAGCGTATTCCACATCATGATGATCTCATCTTGACGAAATGGTATGCTTGTGGCGCTGATCGCTGGAGAACGCTGAATCACAGGTTAAATCAAGCAACAACTTCTCTTCTTCTTTTTGATGCACTAGATATAATTGGTAGGGCAGGAGAAGCAGCCAGATTAAGTGGTGTCGAATTTTCGCAAAGCTTCCCGGGCATCAGGGGGTCGCAATACAAAGTTGAGGGTGTTCTGCTGCGCGCACTTCAGAGCCTTCGTTCAGACGAAAGAGGTTCGAAGAAAGGGAAAAAGTTCAAGTCTGATATCTATACCCAGCAGACAGCATATTCAGAAGCAAGTGGGAGAACCAAATCACAGTCGCAATCGCCGTGGAAAATCCGAAGATCTAATGCGGAAGACGAAAAACTCCACTCTCTGGAAGATCGTCAATATTTCTTTTTCTCTCCGTCACAGGAGGATATCAAAAAGCAAGAAGCTCTAGAAGTCCAAGCATTGACTCTTGAACCACAGTCGGGTCACTTTACTGACCCCGTTGTCGTGTGCGACTTCACTGCATTATATCCATCATTGGTTATTGCATACAACTTGTGCTATTCGACCTGTGCGGGAAAACTCGATTACCATAGTACAAGAAGGGAAATGCAGATGGAAGGAAAAACGAGAGAAAAAGTCGGACCATTCTTTTACTCGGAAAGGAGGACCGCTACGGTTTTGAACGACCATTTCAAGTCGTTGTCCAACATTTCGTATGAACAACAAAGAGCTCATTTCGGAAGAGACCGTGCCTACATTGCACCCACAGGCACGATTTACGTCTCGGAAAGCGTTTTGAAAGGAGTATTACCACAAGTTTTGGATGAGATGCTCACAACCCGCGCTATGCTAAAGAAAGCTGCAAAAGAATACAAGAAGAATGTGAAAGATTTGTCGCCCGCCATTCTTCGGCAGCTAGAAGCGCGACAACTGGCTCTCAAATATGTTGCAAATGTTACGTATGGATATACTTCTGCTACATTTAGTGGACGATGCGCAATGCCGCTCCTTGCCGATGCTATTGTTGAGTGCGGTCGAAGAACTCTTCAGAGAGCAATGCATATTGCAAATCAATGGGGTCAAGGTATAGATCCATGGGGAAAGAAAGACCGCAGCTGGTTAGGTGCCGAAGTTATTTATGGCGACACGGACTCGTTGTTTATCAAGATGCCAGGACGAACTCATAAACAAGCGTTTGAATTTGGTGAGAAGTTTTGTCAAGCCGTTACAAGCCTGAATCCACCGCCTGTGCAATTGAAACTCGAGAAGGTGTACGTTGGGATCAATTATGCAAACCATGAAACGCTACTGCGGCATGAAGTATGACTCTAAGGATCAAAAGAAGCCCACCTTTGAGGCAAAAGGCTTGGAAACCATTCGACGAGATCAATGTGCACTGACACAAAAAGTGCTGAAAAATGCATTGATCACCCTCTTCAAGCACGGGATCCAGGCGGTAAAAGAATTTCTGTTCCGACAATGGTCTTTGATCTTTGCAGGAGATCTTCCTGTATCTGATTTTATCCTAACGGGCAGAGTGCGCTCCAAGTATCGTGGAGGGAAGGAAGGTCCGGTACAGGCTGTACTCGCTCGAAGGCTAGCAGAAGCTGATCCAGGACGCATTGTCCGACACAAACAGCGTCTCTCGTATGTTATTGTTGCTACGCCAGGCGTTACGTTCCGATTGAAAGATTGTGTATTGACTCCGTTGGAACTTCTCGCACGTTGGGATGCCTACAAAATCCATTCCAGGTACTACATCGAGAAGCATGTGAACGCTGCTTTGCAGAGATGCCTTGGATTGGCACCACATTTTGTTACCGTTGCCGATTGGTTCGGAGCTTGTCCAAAACCTCGCCGACGTACCCATTTTTGGCCCATCAAATCAAAAAGAGCAATGATTACAGCCTATTTTGGAAACGACTTTTGTTCTCTATGCCAACGCAAATGCCAAGCCGATGGAAGCAGGTCGGTAGTTGTCTGTGCATCCTGTCAGAAAGATCTAGTCAGTTCCGATTCAATCGGCATCGGCAAAAATGAACAAAATCGAAATTGAAGCGAATGCGATTGCCAAACAGTGTTCCAAGTGTAGTGGCTGTTTCGAAAGCTCCGATACATTTGCTGTGGCGATTCAGCAAGAAGAAAAGTCTAGTACAAACTCTAATTCCCGGGGATTTTTTCGCCAGAAAAACAACCAATCATTGCTCGCGCCCCTGGCGAATTGTGTATGCATTGACTGCCCGGTAACGTACCAACGTCACCGTTTGAGGGAACGAAGCATAGAAGCCAAAGGTACCTACGAGTTGTTGACAGGCAATGACGAGATGGCATGGTGACTTGGTCATCCTATTATTGACATGCGTTCTTCTCATCAAATTCGAGGTATGATCATCTTCTACTCATTCGCTACTCAAGATACAATAGTGTTTTGGGTAATGTGTAATATCTATAATACATGTCATTTGTAATGCGTTGCATTTTATGCGTGGATGGGTGGAATGGCAGATTAATCGATATATCGATCAAATCTTGCTTTCGTCAGATGACAAAAAAACTGAGTCCGGTGATGGAGTAATATAGCGGCTCAACAGAGTGCACTCCAGGACTGTTAAATCTTGTAGGATTGCGAATTTGTGCATATTTTCCCAATGGAGTGATAGAGAGGATACGGAGATTGATGACTCATCAATGGCAAAAGAACGATGACAATAGCCATCTTGATAGCAGAAGTAGCGGTTCTTTTGCGATCCCAATTGATGGTGGTATTCAATCACATTTTAGCGTGCTTGGTTGCGTGAGATTGCGTGCAGAGAAACTTCTCAATGTATATTTGCAACAGAAAAAGAGAGAAGCATAATAGCTTAATTGGCGCTTGTGTGGCATCACATCTTGAGTTTGTTGGATCTGTTCGACCCAGTAACATATAGATTCTTCGAGAACAGATCTTCATCCTCAGGCCGAAGTAAAGCCGAAGAGACGACTCGCTTCTTCCAGGGACGGCAGACCTTCATCGTCGAATACGTGAGTTGCGTCTTGGCATTTTTTCCGCCAGAGGTCAATAGAAACGGTTCGAAATCGTTTCCGTTCGGGCGCATGGAATGGATTCGGTGGATACAGCAACGGGAAATTCGTTATCGCTGTCAACAACCAAAGATCGTTTCTTGCTGCAAGGACTGCTCGTGGCATGGAATTCTTGAGGGCTGGAAGAAGCTACAGTCGAGTGAAATTTTGTCTAGACTGCAAAAGCTGACGTTCCGCGTGTAGTTCGTTCGCTCGTTGATGGGCGAGGATAATGTTGTGGAAGAAACACTAGGTCTTCGAAACTTCTTCATCTTGAGATCAGCAAACTTGGTGTCCGTTCCAAGGATGGTGGCACCGTCAGAGGATGCATCGTCGGATGAGTTTCCAGGAATCACTCATTTCTCCTTCGGAAGCAGAAACAGATGCAACAGAAGCTCGAGGATACTGCTGCGCTGGCGTTGACTGCCCCAACAGAAGATGTTACCGGAACAGTTGAGCTCGAATTTCTTCGCTGTTCCACAAGTTGAACAGCAAATGTCAAGGGAGAACCCGTGAAAGTTTGCGGCCGAGACGAGGAAGAGGTAAGATTGACAAATGGAGGATTGCTCGCTTGCGGTGAAGCAAGAGCAGATTGAGAAAAGGACTTGAATCCACCTGTAACGGTGGGAGAAACAAGATTGACTCTTGTAACGTCTGGTGAGGAGACAGAGACGACTTGTTGTTGTTGTTGCTGGGAGAGCGATTTGGCTGCAGGAAACTCTGGCTACAGCGGCAGCGTGAGCTTGAACAGCGGCTTGAGCGGCCTGGGCTTGTTGCTGGAGACGGGCTTCGACTCGTGGCTTCCAGTATCGCTTGCGGTTGTTCACGAACCAGTTCGTGAGCTGCTTGAGCTCAATCTTGGTGTCTTTCATGATTTCAACCTTCTCTTGTTCTGTGGGATAGGGATGAGCAATATGCTCGGGCGACATCATCCAAGCCTTGAGGTACTCTACCGTTTCACTCGGCAAACTCGAGGACTTGCGTTTTCCGTTCGACTTCTTGGAAGTAGAAGGAGTCGTGGGGTCATTGTTCTTGACACCGCCCTTGACGGGACTCCCAGTTTTCAAACTTGCAGAACTTGTCATCTTGGATGCACTCAATAGATGTTGTTACTAAGAAGTAGTGCAAGAGCTGAAATATGGATTCTAATTGAAATGGCGATTGCAGTGATAGATTCTTGTCATGCATCAAATCGGGAAGCATTTTTTGATGTATGTATCCTCTTCTCCTGCAAATTCACGTTGCCAAGGTACTTATTTCTTCGATTCTCGGTTCGCGATAGATAATCTGATTTGACGACTCGTGATGGGCAGGGGTAAAAACATGATGGGAAAGAACAAAGGTTGCTATCGTCAGCGCGTCCCTATGCCTGTTTCTTCCTTAGTGCGCAGATGATTGTTCTCTGCCAAAGACAAATCACCCGGACCTGAAAGAATGATGCAAATGCTTTCTAGGAAGACGATTGGCCATCACTTCAATTTTCAACCAAAAACCTGATAAAAAAGGCGAAACAGAGAACCACGTCATTATGAATTGCGATTTATTTAGCTTACCACTTTGCATTGTAAAGCCAGATGCATCTGCCATTGTTTAATAATGCATTCTGATTGGTCCAGAGCAAAATTCGAAGGAACACGTCAACCCACGTCCAAGGCGGACAGAGTCTGAAAATTTTCGTGTCTTTTGTCTGTCTTCAGAGGGGACACCATGCGTCCAACATCACCTGACCAAATGTTTAACGTGTTGAGCAACTCGGTGCGTCGATGCTGCTACTTGACGTCACAAGAAGAACGCTAAATTCAACTCGTTACGTAGGGGAGAACCAGGAGAGACAGTGTCACAACAGAAAGTAGACATCATTTTCTTCCCACCGTGAAATTGAGAAGTAAAGAGAAGAATGAGAATCCAGTGCGTATGTCGAATCCACGATTTCGATTGAAGTGGCGTTGTAAGAGTACTTTAACTATGTACAAAGATGAAGATGGATACATACTTCTGTGATACTCTCATCAACAATAACCTTTTTGGATCGGATGAATCAATCAATCCTTTCTGTCATAGAAAATGAAAAATGCTTCCAAAACTTTAAATAATCCATCAAAAACGAAGTCATTGAAAAATACCTTTTTCAAGGGCTTTATGCACTTACCGAAGCTAGCCTCCATGTTAGAGAGGAATGCCGTGATGCAGTGATCAAACAATCCTAGATTAGGCATCATAGAAAAGTGCTTCGAGGTTGATAATCTACGTACTCTTCCTACGCTATAAAGTATTTGGTTACCATGATGAGCCAGTATTTTCTCAGCCCACTTTTGTCGCCATTCTGTCGGAGTTTCCTTCTGGTATGCATTTGCTTGCTTGCGATAGCCGAAATGGCAACGTCGCAGGATACTTTGTACGCTGGCAAAACGGATTTTGTGAACGAGTTCGATCCCCAAACCAAACCATTCGCGACGATAAAGGCACCACGAGTTGTCGAGTTTTACAGTCCCATGTGTGTAAGTTTTCTTGCATGCAAAAAGCATTTCTGTTTTTGAAATTGTAAATGATGTCGATGAAAACACTCATTTTTCTTCATTCTATACAGCCTGCTTGCGTTGCATTTAGTCCTCACTACATGAAACTGGCTCAAAACACAAAGGAAAATTTATCCCGAGATACTATTTTACGGTGTATCATGCGACAAGTACGAAAAAATCTGTGACGAGTACGGTGTCGAAGGTTATCCTACACTCCGTTTCTTCAAAGCGGACGATGGCCCAACGACCAAGGGAATTGAAAAAGAATTCGAAGCGGAGGACGCCTATGATGAGAGTACTCCGGGGAAAATTGCGTCGCTGGTCGACGTGGCCGATCCATTCAAAAAATACAAGGGCGATTTTCTTCCATCCCCCATGGAACAACACAATCAACTTAAAACCGCCATGGAACAACACAATCAAATACGCAAAGGAATAAAGTATCGCTTCAACCAAAAGAACATTGAACAGGGCACGACTGTCGTTACGTACGATGATTGGACAAAAGGAATGAAACAGAATACTCCTGGCACACCAGAATTTCTGGATCGGAAAAAAGCCTTCCAGAAACGCGTCGAAATGATCAAATCAAAGAACAAAAAACGGGATGCAATAAAAGAACAACAGACTGGAGATAGGAAGACGCTTCCCTATTCAAAGGAAGTGACGCAACCGAAATGGTATCATAAATTGAATCCGGAAGAAGAATTGATATTGGATACCACGCTTTCGTTAGTCATTTCGTTGGAGACGGGGCTTTCCATGGGTATAACAGACGTTACATCCAAGTCGGCAATGAAAAAATGGTTGCACCTTTTGAGTCTCTCACTGCCTGCCGAATGGAATGTTCACAAGCTGATTAGTGAGCTCAAAGCTATTGACTACGATACAGTGACCAAGGATAGTTTCAAAGAAATAGTCGGAAGATATCCTATCGAACGAAAGGGTTGGAGTCCTTCCTGCAAGAACCAAGCCCTGGGCTCCGCCGGCTTTACGTGTGGGTTCTGGAAGCTCATCCATGTGATCACGCTGGGAGTCGCAGAACAACGCGGGGGACAGAACCTGATCGATTCTGGCGATTTGAATCCAAAGACCATGGTGTTTTCGCCGGCAGTCGCGGCGGAGACGATTCGAAACTATATCGACAAGTTCTTCACCTGCAAGCCGTGTCGTGAGCATTTTCTAGAAACCTTTGACGAATGTGAGAACAACCAACGGTGCAAACGATTGACAAGTGACGAAACTTCGGAGAATCCGTCCGACTGGAAGGAGCTAGCAATATACTTTTGGGAATTCCACAACGATGTTTCGGTTCGTCTTGTTGGAGAACGAATACGGAATACCTTTTACAAGGGCGTGAGGAACGAACCAACTCCGAAGGACGAGATTGCGGCCCTCTTTCCCGCCTTTAACAACTGTCGCTTGTGCTACGAGGAGGGGGAGTGGAACAAAGCCGAGGTTTTTGGGTTTCTCGAACGAACCTATTGGCCCGATTCCGAGAAGGACCCTTTGACGGACAAACTTTTGAAGTTTGAAGGTGAATCCGAATCGGGATTCGGCTTTTTGCTGCTAGCGATGGCTCTGGTCGTTGGGCTAGTTGTTGTGCTAGTGGAGAGAGTAACAGGGAGGCAAAGTTATTTGATTCATCAGTCGTTGGTTACGGCACGACAGCTAGTGTCCTACGAAATCAAGAACCGTATGACGAGAAGGATAAATAGAGAGAGAAACGAACCATACTAGTTTACGCGAATGATGACATGTTTCTTGTTGGTATTGGACATTGGCATTATGGTGTTAATCCTAATCAAAACATATAGTAATGTAATAGACATCGGGTTAGGAGAACAATCAATGCATTTGCATATGATCATTAAGGTGGAGGTTATATTTTTTAGGGTCACAATAGGCCTCCGTACTATTTGTACGGTTCAATATCCTTTTCTTGTCATTTTCGAAGCCCCAAGTGGGGATGGGAATCCTCAATCCGGTCACGGCTTTCATTTTCGGCCGCCAAACTTTTTTCCAACAAATCATTTTCCATGAAAGTCAAAAGGCCGAAACAATCTTCTTCGGGTAGCGTCTAATAGTCCAGAGCATCATCTCAAAGAAACACGTAATGTGCTTTTTCACCGAAGCAGCCAAAGAAGTAGACTATGAGAATGCACACATTCCGGCTGTCCTTGTTGGTGGCTACTTTTCTGCCTCTTGGATCTTCATTCCGGACTTTGGACGGATCGGAGTCTTTGACAGCGGAAGGTCGCCGCGGGGGAAGCGAGCAACGAAAAGGCGGGAGAAGCGGGAGAAGAAGGAGGAGAAAGGTGAAGGATCTGGCGAGGAATCGGAAGATGAATCGGAAGACGAAGCAGAAGAAGATCAATACTTTTATCTCTTTGACAAGGAGTCAGCGGTGACCGAGTACAAAGCACCTTCGGACGACTGAAGCGGAAGACAAACCAGACTTTTTGTACAAGCCCGCAACCGGGACACATACGAGTCGTCGAGTTTTATGCACAGTAAGCAGAAACAAATATATCGTGAGCACTATTGGATGTCGTGGGGACATTGCCTTTCCATCGGGAGTCTAATATTCTTTATCATTCATTTGCGGACTTTTTGTTTTTTCCTCTGCCCATCATTATACAGTTGGTGTCCCCATTGCCAGCACTTTCGAAAGCACTACAATGATTTTGCCAAACAAATGAAAGAAATCGCGAAAAACAACAACTTAAAGTTGGATGTTTATGCCGTTTCTTGCGTTCCACACAGACCCGTTTGTCGAGATAATGACATTAACGGTTATCCCAAAGTCAAGGTGTTTGTAGGAAGACAATGTGGAAAAAGACGAAGGCATCCTCATCGACCACGGTTCAGCTCCACGCGTTCAAGGTTTTGCAGCTGGTTTATGAAAAACGAGGCGTCGATGGATCTGCTGTCCTCGCACAGATGGAAGGGCAAGAGGACCAATACAGCGTCTCCAACGAGGTAGTTAGCACCGGGCAACGAGGCCAACGAGGCCTTTTGGATTCAGAAAACGAAATACGACACATACTTGCGATATCTATCTTTCCTTTCATTTTGCAATGCAGAACGGGATCTTTGTGGGCAGAGATCTTCCTGGCGAAAAAGCGAAAAAGGCCTTTGAGAATTGGATCGAGCTCTTGAATCATGCACTCCCGCCCTCCTGGCCCCTCCATGCCATGATTTCCGAGATTTTCAACAACGTGACAACCGTTTTGGATTCGGAGGAGAACCTTATGGGAATTGTGAAGAAACATCCGCCACCGAGAAAGACCTGGAGTCGCTCTTGTTCGCGCGGCGATCCAACAATGGGATACACTTGTGGGTTGTGGCAGCTCTTTCATACTGCGACAGGTACGTAAATAGTTTGATCACGATTGCTTTTATCTTTGTACAATTAGAGTTTCTTCTAACGAGACCCTTCTTGACTTTTTCGAAAACAGTTGGAGCAGTGGAATGGAACGTTGCCAATGTAGCGGGCAGCAGTGATTTGTACTATCGACCGAGAGAAGTCGGCAAAACGATTCGCGACTACATTGAGCATTTCTTTGGCTGCGAAGTTTGCAGAGAGAATTTTCTGCTCGAGTACGACGGTTGTGCTCATATGAGGTGCGAACGACTGATGCCATCGATTGGGACAATAGATAACTGGAAAGAAGGTAGCCGCTTTGGCTTGTTTGAAGTCCACAATGGTAGTGAATGATAGATTGTTGGGGGAGCGGTTGGAAAAGGAAAACCGTAAACCCACGTCAGAGGAAACGAAAGCTGTGCAATGGCCTTCTCGAAAGGATTGTCCGAAGTGTTGGCCCTCGCACGATGGAATGTTTGACTACGACTGCAGTGCATGCGTTTCTCAAACTCACGTATTGGCCGGACGAACTCTTCTCCAGCGAAATCAGGAAAGATCTACTCATTGCGACGGGATTTCACAAAGTCGATGACAGCGAAGAAAGCGAAGGGATTTGAGAGCTGGCAATATTCGTTGCTCGGAGTGATAATAGTTTCGTTTATTTTGAACGATAGTCTCTTGGCAGAAACAGCAAGAGATCCACAGAACAGGGCAAGCACAAGAAAGCGGACGACGACAGCTATGTTTAGAAGATGCTAAGAGAATGAGCCAATCGATGAGCTTTTACAAAGAAGGCAAAGTCGCCTCTCAAAAGTGCAAAGCTCAACATTCGAAGATCCTCCTCGGGTACCGCGTCAAGGCACGTTTTCTTGTCGTATTGACATGGATATCGAAGACTCCAGGGATGCTTTATGAATTACAACCATAAAATCAGAATGTAATAGATTCGTTTCGGGGGACATCATGATTGAATTTGGAGCTTATAATGAGTGTCACTGGGGTGATTACAGATAGCTCTTTCCGCCTTTGTTCGGCGGCAGATAATTCTATCGGATCGAGCTACTTCTCGAACGTTTGTTAAAATTAGAATAGTACAATTATTTTATCATTCTATTTATATTTTATCTCTACTCTAATACCAACATTTCTAACGGTAGCTCTGAACAGCAAAATAATGTTTTGCCCACAGCTTGCGATTCTTATGATTTTCCTCCGTTCTTTTTCGACGACTCGCGCTTCAGTCGGCGTAGGTGGGCATTTCGTCGGTTGTGGAATCGATTCTTGATGGAATTGTCGGATCTTCCCGGCAAAAGCTTGCGGATCTCGGACCACTTGTTGCCCCAAATCCGTTGGTGTTCGAATAGAATTCTGTCCTCTTCTGCGGTCCAGCACGTCCTTTTCAATTTGTTGTCCAGGACATTGACGTATCTCTCCCTCACATGTTCGCCAGTTCGTCCGGGCAAACCCTTTGCAATATCGACCCATTTGAAGCCCCGAGAAACCATCGAGACGATGCACTGGTCCTCGTGTTTCTGCCAATTTCCGCGAACAACACCTGGCTTCAAATACTGAATCAATTGAGATATTGTGAGAAACTAAATTCGAATCGACGAAACGCTTCAAATAAACGATTAGTGTTACTTACATTCTTCCATCGATTTTTGCACTGCGTCGCGGAACGCGAATTATTGAACCAGTCCTGGGCAATCTGTATCCAATCGATCGGGTGCATCAGTTCCGTCGTTTCCACCGCTAACTTCAAAATGCTGTCTTCGTCGGGAGACCAGTGTTTGTGTTTCGTTTCTAAACTCGCACGGATATCTGCCGTCCTAGCGTTCCCGCACTTCGGAGTGGTGACTTGGAACGAGAAATCGTTTGAAGATATCTGTTGTCGCAACCAATCTGAAGGTTCATTGTACTGTCGACACGATATCATTGGAGTGGGTTCGTCATGTTTTCGCTTACGTTCTTGTTTCGGTTGGTCGAAGAAAGTCCTTCTATCGAATACTACTTCCTCCTCGTCAAACGTTACCTGGGGCAATATCAAAGGGTGGGGTTCAATCAAAGTTTCGCCTCCAACGCTGCTGTTGATTTTTTTCTCTTCTTCAGCCTGTCGTGGGATCATCGAGAAATACCGACAGACCTTCTCGCATAAGCTCGATATCGCTGTCTTGGTAATTCGAAATAGAATCACCAGTGATAGCGCTTGTCGTTCGTCGGCTCGTCGAAAGAAACACATTGTAGATTATGATTGGTATTACAATCGTGATCGTCGCTCATATTGTTGAGGAAGATGTTGTTGGCGTCGCTTGTCATGGGGAAAATTTGCTCTTGAGTTTCTTCTTGCGGGAACATCGGTTCAAAATCGTCTTCAGGAGAGCTTCTCCATGGCAATTCAGGTATCATAGAAAGCTTTTGGATGAAATTACGCAAGAGAGACAGAAGCCAAGAGTCAGATGGTGGAACGGATTTTGCCTCTGTGCCCACATATGTACAATCTGAGAGAGTTAACGTACCGTGAAGTTGTCGAGATCGATGCAAGCATTTCGAGGCTTGCTAGCAATCGGCGAATGGTGCAATACGGCTTTTTTGAGTCGAAGCATGATAGTTTCAACCAGGAGATATAGTTGTTGATAGGTTGTAGGTGAATAATCGTTGTTTGCTTTGTGGTTGCTAACAGAAACGATAACAGTGAGATACTGCAAATTATGACACAAAACGGCAAGCAACGAGGCGAAGAGAAAAACATCGAAAGAAACATTGCTTTTATCTTCTCTCGCTCTTTGTTTTCGAGACTCTATAGACGTTCCCTCGTGCGAATTGCATTCCAATTTTGGTTTTCTGTCCATTTTTGGCTGACCATCGATTCGGATGTCACAATATCCTGAGGTGATGTAATTATCTTTTTACACGAATCGCGGAAAATGTGATGGTTTTTTGTGGTTTCTATGAATTTTGAAAGTCGGCCTCCTCGCGTGACAGTGGCAAAAAAATGGAGGACTAGCCAAGGCCCTATACAATGTTGGTATGTAAGGTATGTTTCCGTTTCTTTTCACAATGGATTAGGGTTGGGGTGCAACATGTGGAACAATACGGACAAGATGTGAAATATCTGAACGGAAACGGTGAACGGCATGGCATGCTGAATGCCCCTTTTTTTTAAATTGATTTCAGACTCGCTTTTCTTTCTCATTTTGAGACATCGATATCCGCATGATGGGTGTGAACGGAAGTAATCATTGAACATGAATGAACAATCCATAGCCCCATAGTTTCAAATTTATCGAGGTGTCACTATCAGGTTCCAGAGTCGACCAGCTAACAATTCCAAAGAAGCCAAAATTCGGACATATGCATTAAACAGCACAAAACGATAAAATGATGAAGTTGGAGAGAGAAGGGCAGGTCGAATCCTTGTCTCAAACTTATGCAGATGAAGCAGATGCTGAAGAAGAATCAGAATCCTTATTCTTTGAATACAACGTGCCCCTCGAAGACTCCGCCGAGATTGGTCAACGTCCCCGCACACCCTACAAGAGTGGCGGAGAAATAAACAAGAGGGATAGCGATCGAAGCTTGGACTTTTCTGCAATTATTGGAGACTCCGACAATCCTGTTAGCGAGGAATTTTATTACAGCAATAGTAGTGACCGCTTTTCTCCCGAACGCAACCGGAAGCAGCAAGCACACCGTCATTCTCAACAACCGAGTCATGACGAATCACTCCAAGCCCCTCGACGACGAATATCTGGGCAATCTGTTAGCTTCCAGAAAGACGAGTACAGAAGCAAAGCTGGTTTGAGTCAAAACTCTCCATCAAGGCTCGGGATGGACGGAAATGTTGTCACCGATTATGGAGATTCGAAAAACCTTATGCCCGTTCACCCTGGATCTGGAAATACCAACCCAACGTCGCCAGCTCGCAACGCGACAGTATCTACAAGAGAGTCGTTGTCATGGGATGATTCAGATTGTGGAATGGATGCCCATTCAAAGAATGATGACCACTCTGGTAGAAATCAACAAGATTCCTTTGCACACTTGTCTTTGTCTCCAGTTGATGCGCGTCTATCTTCCAGTCAAAACTTTTCACTGGCATCGAGCGATGAAAATTCACGAGTGAGGACATCGTCGTACGGGGGGAGTGCTGACCGAGGATTTAGTCAAGAACCCAGGATTCCGGAAGAGAATAGAGCCTCTGGTGCTTCATTTGACGATAGTGATGCATCAGACACTGGAGGCACGGGATTCAGGAGCAGAGTCAGGGACTTATTCAACTTTCACACACTATCCATATTGATTGTGAGATTGATGCCCTATATCTGCTGTTTGTGCTGTTTCAAATCGAGGAACGAGTTAAGAGGGAACTCTTTCACTGATCGCTTCATATTGTCACGGCTCAACATTTTATCCTTCTTCTTTTCGGCAATCCAATTGGCTGCTGCTACGTGGCTTATCGTGGTAATGTTCATCGAGGGAATGATAAACACATTCGGTGACGATATCGAGGATCAATTCAATCTCTGGAACAACAACGCAATTCTTGTTCTTATTGGAGGCTTTGCTTTCGTCCTCCTATGTACATGCTTCTGGACTATCCGAATAGTAAAAGAAATGGATCTCGTTCATGCACTCCGATTTCTATGGATCTTGCTGTGGATTCTGCCGATTGTGGCCTTTCTCAACATTACCGCTTTCGACTTTTACGAAGTCACAACTATATGGATCAGTAAGTTCGAACGCAAAAAATCAATCCAAATCTCTTTTTGCGCACTGCCGTTTTTCTGCCCTTACTGAAGCTCACACCTCCCTCTTTTCGGTTCCTCAGGACACAATTGGGATAGTACACAACTATGGTGGTTTAGAAATCGCCTCTGCTCCCCAGAAACGGATGAAACTTTGTGTCTGGTGCCCATCGATGGTGGAGACGGTTATGACTCCGAGGATGAGTGGTGCTCTGACCTATATAATAGCACTGAATGCACGGAGATACGAGATGAAGCTCAAGAGGCGACAACCTTTATACTTTTGACGTTTTACAGGTCGCTGGCATCCTGGGGATTCGTTTACATGTTCGTTATGCTACTGATAATCAAAACACTCGAGCGCATTATTTCGAAGCCAATGGTACAAAAGTCGCGAGAAGTGAATGTTGTTGGCTGGCTCACTTTTCCAGTGTTGTGCACGGCCCTATTTGGTTCGATCATTCTCTTTTCTCCCTACACATATCTCGACAAACTTGTCCAACCAAGGTACGCATTTTGCAGGATTATGATACCCAGAAGAATCTTCACTTACATCCAAGTCAATGAACTTCACGAATCTAACGCTTCTTGCGTATATCTTTCTTTGCAGATGGATTGGATATTTATATCTAATTACTTCGGGACTCTTTTTATCGCGCTCTTGATGGGGTGGTTTCTCTCCGCATTTTCTATTCGAAGCAACCTCGACAAACAGAATAAGAGCAGTGCAGCTCTCATCTTGGTATTTGTCTTGTTCATCAACGCTTTTATCCTACTAACTATCATAATGGCATCTTTCCTATGGTCGCGCAATTTGAGTCTCACCGACAGGCAACGAGGAGCCATAGCCTGCACTATGAACGGGAGTCAATGCACCAACTGCGGTACCGACCCCGGGATCCCACCAGACCTTGTGTGCCCCGAATGGAGTTTCGAGGAAATCACACGAATTGTGCGTCGGCAGTTGAACCAAAGTGCCTTCATGGCCGCTATTTTCATCTTGTATGATCTGAATGTCATGGTTCATGGATTCAATCTGAGAAAAAATTTGAGCATGTATCAAATAGATTATGTCTAAGGAAAGATAATGATAGCTTGCAAAATAGTGCTATATTTATCATAAGTTCCGTATTGTTGCGATAATTAGCCTCTTTTCATCGGCAAACTGTTGATCCGATGCCTCCTTATCGGAGTGCAATGTTTCGAGATAGGCGCATAGTTTTGGGCTGTTGTCTCTCAGTATTTTTTCCACCTCTGGAATTTTTTTCGGATTGGCCACAAATACTTTGAACACGTGAAAGGCGTCCAACGTGATGTGTGGACTGGTGTCGCGGAGGAGTTTCATCACCAAGATCAGGTTCTTCCTCGAATTAACGTATTTGATCATGATGGCATAGTTGGATCGTGTGAGCAGCACGGTGGACAAAATCTGTAGAGCCACTCGTTTCGTCATGTAATTGGCTTCTGTAGATAAGAGATTGGCATTGAACCGCTGATCCCATACCGCATCATAATCTCGTGTCAAGAAGGTTGCTGCCAACTCGGCCATATCTTCTTGGGAGTTCGTGTCCATCGGAATCGTCGCTGTTGCATCGGTGTTGCTGTCGCTATTCGAGGTCGTTCCCGCCGTCATTACAAGTTTTAGACTTTCCATTGCGTCACTAGAAACATCGAAGTTAGGGAGAAGAGTGTATTTGTCAAGGAAAGGAAAGACAAATTGCTGCACCCTTCTAGTCGTAACCACTAGCTGTCCATATAGGCTGGAATGTCGGAAACAAGATCGATACATGGAGCCGCAGTGCAGTGCAACATCGGTGGTGGTGCTACTCGATAAGGCGGAAGAAACGTCATGGCCATTCACAATCGGTGATAAGATGGCTTCAAAGTTCAGCATTATGTAATCTCGGAATTTTTCCATGATACGTATGTAGATATCTCGATCGATCCCCTCAAAACCGCAGACCAGCAGATAGTTGAAAATGGCAGCCACATGTTTTCTGCTTTCAAATGGCAATATTTGTAGATTGTCAATTAGTTCCGGCATCAAAGTCTGGAGAGAATTTTCATCGCGTGAGCAAGCAAGGCTTTCGACGGTATCCAGCGCCACAGAGGGTGTATCCCGCTTATGCGAATTCTCAGCTTGTTGGGTTGTTTCTCTTCGTTCGTCGTACAGCAAAAACCGGAGCCGTGCCAGTCGAACTGCCAAAGCGTCATCTTCGGATGGCAGCGACGATGGCGTATCTCTGTCGCCACTTGATGGTGATATCACCGCGTGCAGATCCTCTTGAATTTTGTTCAGCAAGACATTCACATCCTTTTCATTGTCAATGCTTTCGCTGCCATCTTCCTTGTTTTGATTGCCAAAGAAGAGGCCGCCAGAAAGCCATTCAAAGGGTTTTGGCGCACTGCCGCTGTTGACGTTCGCCATGTGCCCAACAGAAAATGCCTCCGTAAAAGAATTTTGAAAAGTGCTCTGTCTTCCTCGACCTCTTGTGTCGTAACGCTTTAAATCAGAATGCAATATAAATTGTTTCAAATGTTTCAGTTGTTTCACATAAACCATCCACGGTATTTTCAGTATGAAGAAAATAGGTGTAGAAAAATGACCCTGACCGTCTGTATTTTGTTTCTGTTGAGAGTCAGTCGATATCGCGACTTCGTCATTTTTAGGGACAAATGGGATTAGAAAAGGGGGCAATCATATACAACCGATAATCATTTTAGGGGAAATCTGATCAAAGTCGAGAAAGTTCGTGTCCAGGCAAATATGAGAATGGCTATCACTATGAACTAGATAACCACTTCTCTCAACGTATATATTGAAACATATAGTAAAATGCTCCCTAGAGTGTATTGGTTGCTCAACCTTTCTATGACTCGATCGAGTTAACAAGACTTCCCCTGACGAGGAGGGTGTCGGACGGCGAGGAAGGGGCAGACTATGGCCGGACGTGCCCTCATTGCAACGAGAGATGATACGACTCGTGTCGACGACATGAGTGTAGAAAAGGGGATTGAAGCGAGTGGCTAGTGGGTACTATAGTTGGCATCGTGTTGACTTCTTATAGGTGTTAACAAACAAAATTATTTTTATACTATTTACAAAGTGCACCTTCTCAAATACCAACGACAACGTTCGTCGTCAACATATACTTTCTCTTCGTCCCCCGTCGAGAAGGTTTCTCCCTCAGCGTTCATTCTCAAATGCTGCTGCGGACACCGTCTTCCCCAGAAAATCACATTTTCATTTTCTTCGTTTCATCCAACGACATCCCCCTCTGCTTGTAACACAGACGCACACCAATTGTCTTCAGGTGTGTCTGTGTTACCCATTCAATCCCAATCCCGATCCCAGAATGTTCTCATTTTCGTCGATGACAACAACAAAAAAACTGCCACCATCACTCCAATACAGAACGTTCTCTTCTTCTCGACGTGCATTCTTCATTATCGAATATCACGTTGGCCCTACTTCTTGACCACACGGACATTTGAGTTCAACCCGAAAGTTGCGAACGAAAGAAATTTTTCACATTGAACATGAAAGGCCGACCTGCACGATTCCCGACCTGCTATTTTGACACAAACTTAGGCGATTTGATTCTCCGCAATACATGTCTTTCTGCTACCACTAGCAGCTCTCACATGATCGAGCATGGAGCAAAACAGTCGTTGGAACTCTCGACGCTTTCGATTTCCGTCTTGTATTCGACAGGAACTTCTTCTTCCTTTTCGTCCTCAGGGGCATCTACTTCCTCTACAGGTTCTTCTTCGGCAGGAACCTCTTCGGCAAGTGGCTGAGCGTCGGAGTCTGTGTCGGCTTCTTCTACGACTTTCTTTTTGCTCTTGGAAGAAAACAAGCGACGAATGGATTTGGATGGGGATGAAAACATTTTGGATCTCTTATCTTCGGCAGGCTTATGCTCAGTTTCGTATTTCTTGACAAATTTCTTGACGCGACGGTCGGGCAACTTCCAAGTGGGGTGATCTGCTTTGAGTTTCTCGGCGACGCTTGCTAGATCCACGGGACCAGTATGCTAACAGGTGGTACATCAATTTTTGTATGTTCAGTAATAGTAGCGACAAGAGAGGATTCGAGAGGGATAAAGGTGAGCAAGAGTGGAAACGTCGAACCAAAGAAAGCGGTTATAGTATGGGTCATAATAGAACGAATCTGCGAAAGCGTGTTTTTCTGTCGTCGAATTTCCCATTCACACTTTCGTTGAAACTCACGTCTTTCAGAACCAAGCCGATTGCATCGGTGAGTTCTTGTCCTTCGGGCGCAATTGATTTCGTCTGTACTTCTGGGTCGACCATGGTGATATTCGATTACGATATTCTGATAATTGTTCTTACCGTATTCTTTTGATGTGTTTGTTCCAAGAGGAAAATTCGTTGTCTATGATAACAGACGAAAACAAAAAGAAACGTGATTTTTCCTTGACACAAATACCGTTCTGACGTTCTCTGTTATTTAGTCAACGTTGAGATCGCGCGATAGAATTCTCACCAATCCAACGGCCGCAATCGCGACGACAACCGCTCTCAAAAACAAAAAGCCGGCTCATCAAAATTCGCAGAAAATTCTCTGTAAAAATCGACTCGATCGATTGGTTCGAGGTGAGTCATGAAAAAGCCCAGCTGAGGGGTGCGTACGCGCCAATAAAAATTCTGCATTCTTGCGAGGCACATTTCGTGCGTACGATACGACTAAAAACCCGAACAAAGGGTTTCACACGTTTCACTTTCAATCGTGAATAGATGATGTCGTCTTTTTGCTGGGCCCAAATCTTGATGGCGGTTTCGCGAAGTGATGATGCCACAATCATGTAAGTACGAGAATTCCTTCTCAAAACCGGAAGGTAGGCATTTTATGATTGTTTGAGTGGTGGCAACGAGGAAAAGAGGAACACCGCTAATCTATCCTTTTGAAAACGCGTCAAATCAATGTCCCAGCAGTCTTGACACTCCGACAGCTGACACCCACATACAGAACCCCTCTCAATCCTTTTGAATATGGAAAGATCACACGACAACCAACTCGGTGAAAAATCCGGAAATACAAAGCGATCCAAAAGCTTACCTGGAACTATGATCACTCGCATAGCAGCAGATGGGAAGGCTTCGGGGATGCTCCTCATCTCGCACCTTGAGGATACGGATGATGAGACCGAAGCTTTGTGTTCCCCTGGCTGCGAGTCGCCGGGATGCTGTGCTCCCGATAGCCCCGATGCCGTTGGGAGGCCAAAGGGAAGAATGAGGAAGAGAACCAAACTCCTGCGGTTTACTATCGGCCTGTTAATCCTGGGACTAGTGTTTTTGGCACAAATCACGATCTCAGTCACTCTAAAACGAAAAGGCATCATCGCCAAAGATCTTCACGATATCGTATCCGAACGCTTGCTATCACCAGTGGCAGAGCATGTCATACCAGAACTACAGAATCGATTGGAACACTTCGAGTCGAGGATGCTCGATGCTATTGAAATGGCGAAATTTATGGCTCCCAATTTCAACGAAACGGTTTATTGGGGGGCAGTGAGCGAAGTTGGAACAGCCCGCACGGTGACTACCCAAGAGAAGCTACGTCCAGGCTTTCAACTCGCACAAAAGCACGACACGCAAGACAAACACCCGGTGGTGATGATTCCCGGATTCATCACAAGTGGCTTGGAAGTATGGAAAGGAAAGTCGTGCATGGAAAACCTCTTTCGTGAACGCGTGTGGGGAGGCCTTGGGTCTGCCCCATACTGGTTACGGGAACGATACTGCATGATGGAGAACCTGGCTCTGGATCCAGTCACCGGAGGAGATCCGGAGGGCATCAAGGTGCGAAGCGCACAAGGCTTCGCTGCTGCTGACTACTTTATCGGAAACGATTGGATGTGTAAGTACTACCCACTTAACGGTTGGGAATAGTTTATTTGAAATTTTCTTGCTGTCAGGATAATATCTGATAGATTTGTTTTTTTTCTTTTTCTTGTTTTCTTTTGAACTAAAAGGGGGTAACTATTGGGTCTGGTCGAAGATTCTAGAAAACTTGGCGGATTTGGACTACGATTCGAAATACCATGACCATGGAAGCCTACGATTGGCGGGTGGCGACAAAGATGTTGGAAGACCGAGATTACTATTTCACCCATCTGAAACATAGGATAGAAGCATACCATAAGACAGCCGGTAAAAAAGTGGTTCTCACTTCACATTCCATGGGAGCGATCGTCATCCACTACTTTTTGCATGGGTGACTGCAAGCGAAGACCAGGGGGGTGGTTCTGGTGGTAAGAATTGGGTTGACGAACACATTCATGCCTATGTGAACATTGCCGGTTCCCATCTTGGTGTCCCAAAAGCCGCCAGTGCTTTGGCATCTGGAGAAATGAGCGACACTGTCTTCATGGGTGGCATCGGTAAATGTGGTTGAACGATTCATTCCACGAAAAGCGCGAAAAGATCTGTGGACTACTTGGGGAAGCCTTTGGTCGATGCTTCCCAAAGGTGGTGATGCGCTGTGGTCAGTAGGAGCGGATTTGCCGGAAACGGCAGCAACGGATGAAGATACCTGCACTGACTCTCCCGTCCCGTCCAAGTTTCATGAGGCAATCAAAACAAACGTCTTTGTAATGACAGACAACCACGAAGAAGATGGCAAGAGCAAAGATCCGATAAAGTGCAAAAAAGACGAACTTCTGGATCACAAGTCAGAACCTCTTGTCAACAAGGTTCTCGAAAGACTATCGACAGGGTTAGGTCATTCGACACAAAGCGTCTTGGATTTCTTGCTCACGTGGGGAGGAGGGATGGGACCTCATATTTCCCCCGTCAAACTATATTCCTTCGCCCAAGATCCCGATGAGGAACAGTCGTCCAGAACTTGGCACGATATTACCAAGACACCACTCCCCCATGCTCCAAACATGAAGATCTACTGCTTGTATGGAGTGGGTGTAGAAACGGAACGCGCCTTCTTTTACAAACGCAACCCCGACGAAGAAGTTGCCGATCCACCCTTTATCCTAGACACTGCGGTCGAAGATCCGGAGAACGGAATTGTTCACGGGCATCAAATACAGCGATGGCGATGGGAGCGTTCCGCTGCTGAGTTTGGGCTACATGTGCGCTGGTCCCTGGCGCGACGCCAAATCTGGCCTGAACCCCTCTGGAAGCGAGGTGATTATCCGGGAATACCAGCACCGCACCGAATTTTCGGTGGAAGATCCGATGCGCAAGGGTCCAAACTTCTGCGGAACACGTCGACTGTCCTGGGCAACCAAGAAATGCTACAGGATTTTGTGAAGATTGTCAGTGGCGTGGAAGGTGGACTCTATCACAAACAACATTATTAGCGACATTGAGGGAATTGTGAAGCGGATCGAGGATCACCCGGAGGGTGGCCTTCCGCTGCGCAAACGAACAAGATGAATGCATATATCATGATACAAATTTTGAATTCAAAAGGCCGAAATGTCTTTTTCAGTTTTACAAAGGCCTTGAATACGTGCCAATTCTTTAGTGAATGAAACCATACAATTGCACGATACAGTAATAGAACAATAATAGATAACCCATAACAATATGATTATTATTTCCTTCTGTTAGCTATGGTGCCTCTTCCGCTTTCCTGGTTTCCTGTCTGTCGCAGAACTGCGTTCTTCAATGACTTTATAGTCAGTCAACTCCCCTTCCATCGCCCCCTTTTGCGTCTTGATCCATGTGCCGTTTACACTTGAATTCCGTCTTGATCCAATCCCTGCTGTCTTCTTGTTCTAGGACCTGGCCGTGATATGCTGCCGTGGAAGTCTCGGCCTTGTCTGCCGCATCAGCAGTCGCGACGGTCAGTTTCTTCTGAAAGGCCTTGAATCGTGCCATGGTTTCGTCTTCCCGGCAGTTGCTTGGTGCTTCCCTTCTTGTTGCTGTTCTTGTTTGCGTATTTGGCAGCGACGGGCTTCCACGAGACTAATCTTTTTCGTACTTGTCCTTCTTTTTCTTTTTGGTTTCACGTATTGTTGTGTCCGGTAGGAGCAGGAGCGCTATCATTCGTTTCTTTGCTTCTATCTTTTCGAGACGAAAATGTAGGATTGTGTGAATCTCCTTGACTCCAAATTGTCGTTTGTGTTCGTAGTTTTTTCTATGATTGGTTTGGACACTTCTTCTATTGGTTCTGGCGTTGGTTTCTGGATAGCTTTTTCTTCTGCACTTCGTAGTTTCCGCTTTATCCAGCGATTGCCTCCGCTACTTTGACTTTTTGTTTCGATAACGATTTGCTGGTCAAGACGTCGTGGCTGCTCAGGATTTTCTTGGGTGCTTTCTTCCCCACGTCCTCTTCCTCCTCGCCCATTTCTTCCCCAAAACTCAGTAGGTTAATGTTTTTGACTCCCTTTCGGTTCTTCTTTTTGCGCTTTTTGGGATCCTTGGCAGCTTTTGCGGATGGATCGATTCTCCACGGCAACAGGGCAGGGATCCTGGGTTGGTGCCAGTGCTGGTAGAGTGGGAGGCAGATCAATGTCCAGAATCTTGACGCGCAAAATCCTTGGCGCTTCGGACATTAATCGGGGCTGGAAATTCCGGGCATCGTCCTCGGTGTAAATGTCCGTCTGTCCGATTCTCAAAGCGTTGAAAATCGGTCGGCCCGTTAATGCCACCGAAACAAACGTGTTTGCCGTCCAGGTGGGAGGCCTCGTCCAGGGTAATGAAAAACTGCGGCTGGAGCCTGGCAAAGGATTTTTCCTCGTCGTCGTCGTCGTCTTCGTTGTCGTCGGTTCCCAGTGCCATGGCAATCTGCCCGCGGTGGTTGAATCGAATGCGGCTGTTGAGCTCATACTTTCGCCGTTCCAGGGCTTCTGCAGCAGAGTATTTCGTGCGATAGTCATTTGGTCGGCGGTTGCTTCTTTGCAGAACTTTCTTCGTCGCCGTGTCGAAACTGCGCGTCACCCGTCTGAATCAAAAAGTTGGGAATGATCCGGTGAAAGACGAGACCATCGTAAAAGCCGTCCAGACAGAGCTGCAAAAAGAAGCGAACCGTGTGGGGACACTCCTTGCACCACAGGTGAATGGACAGCGGTCCGTGTGTTGTCTCAAAGACCACAGATCCACTGGTTTGTGGTTCTGTTGAATAGACTTGACTCATCCAATCTCCGACGGCCGTAGCAATGGCTTGAATTGTAGTGTCCGTTCAAGATTAGATTAAGGATGTGTAAAAATGAAAATGCCACCAAAAAAATAGAATGGGTTTGATGGTTGAGATTAACCCTAACTGCTTCAAATAGACCCATCTCTAATTTCACTTAAGGTTAAAATCCATCATCTTCTCACTCACGGTTCACGTAGAAGTTCTACGCATTTGTGTACTGGAGCGTTAGCGAAGAGAGACGTTGGACGCATTTTTTTCTGTTCTGATTTTCTGCGCGTTTTCACCTCTCCAGCGACCGGAAGACATTGTAACGGTGTGACTAAAAGAAACGAATATCAAATAGCACCAGAGAAAATCTGATATAAACAGTCTTCCGAACAGAAAGAGCTATTGTATCTCAGCAACAACTACTCTCAACCGGATCTATTCTCTAGCTCGATTCATCCGTAATTCAATAAGAAGACACCAAAATGAAGCAAGGGTGCTCGTTCGCCGGCCTCCGGTTCGTCTTGGCAGCCGCCTTGTTGGGAATCGGCCTCACGGAAGCTCTCAAGCACAACTATTACACCAAACGCGACGAACGCAGTCTGATCGGACCTCTCGGTTTTCCCTTTGGCTTTTTGGAGACGGGACACTTCAATATGACCGTCTTTGACTTTCACCTGGAGCCAACCAACCACGAGCACAAACACAAACCCCACCATTCTCGGTCATTGGCGGCCAAAGAAGAAGGAGGGCGACAAGAACAATCCGTGTCTTCCGACGGGCCTTTGTCTGAACGATGTCTTGGAAAAGGTCGATGGTGTTGGCTTTTTGCTCAAGCAATTCGACGACGAAGGCCCACTTTCAATAGTTACATGGCAGCCGTAGGAGGAGGAAGGGCATTGTATCTTTCAGAAGTTTCTGGACAGCACCAAAAACGAGGACGACGTTTTGACCGACGACATGTCGACGATGACTTTGCTTTCAGTTGGTACAACGACTATGACGACGATTACTATGGCGATGATTATTATACAAGGGAGGATGATGCGTTCGCCATGGCAATGGATGACTACCAGGACGACGGCGGCAATTATCGAAGAAATCTACTCTTGGAACGACGACGCGAACGACGACGAGCCGAAGCCAGCGGAAAGCAGGGCACCGGTGAGGTCACGGAAAACGTTGTGCGGGACGGGATTTTCCTTCGACATGCTCAACACCAAACTCTGGAGACCTCGCCATGCGTATGCCTCGTATGACTTTCAACCGGGAGAGGAAGGCTTTTACTTCTTAATGTACCAGGTCTGCTACAAGTCCGACGAGGAATTGGAAAACGGGGCAAACGACAAACTTGTTTGACATTCACACACGATTCGAACTGGATTTTGATTTCTCCAACAAGGATCGGTTCGGTCGTTTGTCCTACTTGTCCCGTGGGGAAATGAATAAGCCGTGGATGTTTTTGGGATTTTCGGTCCTGTACGCCGTTTGTATTTATATCTGGCACTTTAATATCAAATTGATCAAAGAGGGGAAACAAGGTTATTTCGATATTGAGGGCGAAGAGGAGCCACCGGCTCTCCCGGGCCAGCCTGCAGCTCCCAGTCCAACCATTTATCCGATCCATTACTTGATGGGGGTCCTTTTGACACTCAAGTTTTGTACTTTGTTGTTTGAAGCCATTCGGTATCATTCCTTGAGGGTCAGGGGGCACGCCGAGTTTTTCTCTTTTGTGTATTACACCTTTGACTTTATCAAGGGCATGAGTCTCTTCACGGGTAAGTTCATTCGAAATCTCAAGTCGCATGAATTGTTTTGATTTGCGCTAGATTCGAATCGTTCTTTGTTGTCGTTCGTGCCGTCTCATATTTCACCTGTTGTTTTGCAGTCATTTTGTTGATTGGCTCGGGCTGGTCCTTTGTCAAACCATTCCTCACCGGAAAGCGAAAAGAAGATGATCCTAGCGGTTTTGGTCTTGCAAGTGATCAACAACTATTGCCATTGTTGTTCTCACGCAAGAAACAGAAGGCGAAATTGCGTTTCGATAACTGGACAGGCTGTATTGCATTTGGTGGATATCATCTGTTGTTGCGCTGTTCTGATGCCTATCATCTGGCAGGTCAATCAGCTCGAAAAGAACATTGAAAACAACGAACACAAGGGCGCCGAAGACAAGGAAGAAGAAGCCTTCATCAATGAGCAATTTGACGACGAAGACAACCACATTCCCGAGAACGAATTCGAAGACATACCGACGGGTGACGACGACAGTGAAAGCGAATGCTCCGATCCCCGACGCGCGAATGGCTGCCAAATTGAAAATGTTCCGATCCTTCTATATGATTGTCATTGCTTACATCTACATGACTCGAATTGTGGTGTACTTGTTTTCCGCCTCTCTCAACTACAAACACACCTGGGTAACAGATTTTGTTCTGGAATTGACCACAGGTTATCTTCTACTGTTCTGTCGGCTACATGTTTCGACCAATGATTGAGAACCCATATTTGCATGTTCCCAAAAAGCCAAAGAAAAAGGCGGCAGTGGAAATGCGGCGGATCGATCCCGCGACGAAAACCGCTCTGGATTAACATCAAAAGTTGTTGGGATTTTTATAACTATATTATGTTTAAATTAAGAATTTGAAATTATTGCAAATTGTAACACGGCATACATGGATAGGCGTAATTTTCTCAGTAGGACGTCGTTCTGAATACCGCTGTCGTTCCTCCGCTCTCTCAAAACATTCTGCCTCCTCCGAAATTTTCTTCAAAACTGTTCAAAGGATTGTTACAATAGTTTGAGATTATAATATGATGTCTAAGATTGTCGTTTAGGAAAGAATTGCTTCTCTCGTTCTGCTGCGTGTGTCAATGGTCCGAATGAGATGCGATCCTTCATCGTGCTCGCTCCAAATGATCTAGGCCCACATAACGGACTTGACCATCTTTCCTTGAGAGTTTAGCAAGTCGAAGGAGAGTGGCAAGAAGTAATCGGATGTACCATCGGGTGTGTTTATTTGGATACCTCCCAACAAGGAGATGTATCCATTTCCTTCCATGGCACCGGATCCCTTGGCAATAATCTTCTCCATCATGTCCTTTTGGGCATCATAGAGAGCATATGGAAGTTCGATGTTTTGGTCAGCAGCCATCAACAATCGTTCGCCGTAAGGGGCCAACTGGGCGTTAACCCAAGCCTGTTGGGCATCGAGGTTTTCGATCATAAGAGGAGACTGGGCATCACCGGCCTTGGGAACCATGGCTCCCTTGCGGACAGTGGCGAGAGCTGCAGCGGCACTTCCACAGCATGCTCCACCCTTAGCACGTCCACGACGGTTGACGGTTCCAATGGAACCAAAGGAATCAATACCTACGTGAGGTCCGAAAACAACCAAACACGATCCGCCATCAGGAATGTGATGGGCCATGGCACCGAAACTTGTAACTCCTCCGAAAGGAAATCCTGCAAGACCTCCCATGATGAAAGGTTCGTCGAATGTCTTTGCCAGGGCTTTCTCGAGCGGACGGTTGACTTCGTCACAGCACAGAGAAGTGGCGACCATGGTACTCTTTCCGTATCCGTAAGGAGCCAATCGCTCACTGACGCGGTTCATCAATTCCTGGTTCGTCAAAGCACCTGGGAATGCCATGCCAACTTTAGCCTTTATACGAAAAAGAACAAATCACACACAGATGGATTCAATGAGTCCTCCAGACTTCTACGAAAATGAACATACTACGTGCCCTGACATTTCAAAAGGTAAAGGATGACGAAAAGAGAGAATTTATACGTACCTCAGGGATGCTGACGGCGTTACCTCCCTTCAAACCTCCAGTAGCCTCAATTCCAAGAGCAACTCCTCCCGCAAACAAAGAGGCAGTTCCCGCTACTTTCACGAATGTCGATCGACCGAAACCAGGTTCGTTCGCTAAAGGAGCCATTGCCGAACCACCTCCCATGGGAAGTCCGAGTTGATATTGCGATCCAGTCATGGTGGAAACCATGTTGTTGCTTCGAGCAGTATCGGGCCTCGAGAGTGGGGAGGTAGTGATAACATCACCATCGCCCAAAGTAGGGTGCCCTCTGACGCTACCGACAAGACTGCCGTTATCAAGAAGTTGCCATTGGTCGAGAGTAGTGACGTCCAAAGAAGTAGTGGCGCGGGTCGACATAGATCGAGGCGAAGTGAACGCCTGGATGTTTGCGATACCCGCAAGGGTGACTACGGTGGCAAGAGAAAACTTCATTTTTCAACTGTTATTTGATTTCCAGTTAGAATATGCTATGATGTCTGGCGAGAGGGAGAGAGATCTCAGTCGTTCGAAGGAACAAATGGACTTCCGTTCGATAGTTGAAGGAGCAATCAAGTACGACAAGGCCTCAACAGAGCGATAAAATATCACACAAAACGATCTCATCGAGGTCCAGATGCCCCACATCGGAAGTGTAATGTAATTCTCCATGGTAGCTTGACGTGTACTTTTTCCGTGACGTCAGCTGGAGTCAGCGCGCGCTAATCAGAATCTTTGGGTTCGGTAGTGTTTTGTACGAGATACACCGTTCAATTTCTGTTCTTGTCTTGGACAGAATTAGTTTTTATATTGTACATACGTATGAGCATAGTTTTGTACATATGAATATAAGTACACTATCCGCAGTACGCTGGTACGAAGAAATCGACAAAAACTACAGTAGCAATTGATTTTGCCTTTTCTAAAAAGTTTATACTATGTCGCTTGCCGTATCTCCTAATTGTACCTCGTACCCAGAATGCTCGACAAAGTTATTCATTTCGCTGTTCGCAGTTCGCGATTCTGCCTTCCGAATAAGGAGCCAGTACTTTGCCCACCAATTAAGATCGTCGTAGCTCTTTTCCAAGAAACCAAGCTCGTACCCTGGAAAAGCCTCCGCGTGAACGTCTCTACTCTTTTTGTGAGCTAGTTCTGCGGTGAAAGCATTGGTTTCGATGTGCATAAATACGTTCCCTGGTTGTAGAAGACTTGGTTGTTGACTCCATCCAAAGAAAAGGATAATTCCGCCGGCATGCAAAACTCCGTGATCCGGATCGAATTCTTTCGTTGGAATGGAATAGCACGGACTGCCTCCCTCGAGAAGTTTTGTTGACTTGATTTGGATATCTTCTCCAGTCCCATTGATAATGCTTGCTACAATGCATCGGCGAGATGACAGTCCAGAGAATACTTGGCCCCAGCAGCTAACAAGTGTCCAAGCTTCCTCATCGAGAGTCATGAAATAATTAGGTAGCTCGCTGCCCATTCTTTTTACCCGTGCAAAACAGAGCTCAATGAGATCTATTTCGTCTTTCACAGTGCTTGATAATTTCTTGCGTTCGTTGTTACATTTACCAAAACTGTATGGCTTCTGAGGACTTTTGATGCCCGGAATGTTACTCATTGACACCCCAAAGTCTTCGTTTCCTGGTATACTAGACTCCTTTAACTCGGCCAAGTTACTGGATGCATTCCCCATTTTTTCGGACTCCATAGTCAACAGTGCCTGAAGTGATGCAATGTCGTTATCATCCTCAACATGGAAAATATATGGCTTGGGTCCAGTCTGGCTAAATACTACAACACAAACCCCACCATCTATTCGACCAAAGTGACTAACCTCTTCCCAGTTTACACACCAAGTATCACGAGACAGCAGATCTATCGCCCAGAGACATTGCTCACTGGCAATAATCAAATAGTTAGGAATGTAAACGTGGCCGATGTAAACATCGTCGCAGCTATCTCCTCCTGTAACTATCTTCTGGGCTTTCGCTGCCTGATCGTCGTATGGTCTCAAAATGACGCAATTTGGTTTCTTCGCCGTACGACTTGGCAATGCTCTGCGTAAACGCTTTGGAATCTTTCGCTGTACCTGCTTATTACTTGTCGCATCAGAAACATGGTTCATCAATAAGGCTGCAGCATCTCCAACGCCTACTACAGGTTTGACGATCGCTCCAACCATGGCTTTCCCGACACCTTTCACCAATCCTACAGGCCCATGTTTGGATGCGTATCTGCTAGGTTGCTCAACAATGCCCTTAGCACCGGACCTTACACCTCTTGCAACACTTGCCGCAGCTAAGTACATCGAATCTGAAAACCTTCTGTTTGTAACTCCTCGACTCATCGCATCCATCAGCATGCGCTGGTGAGCTTTTCTCTCTCCAATGAAGTCATCGTCTGCGCTTGCCAAGGCAAGGTTATGGTTAACGAGTTCAGCTACATTTGCAGCTAAAGTCAGTCCTCCGACGAAGACACCTCTTGCAAGAGACGACGTTCCTGCTTCTAGGCCTTCGATGAATTGTCTGGGACCGTGTACAGCACCTTGAATTGGTTCGTAAAAGAAGTCTCGAACACCTGTACCAACGTTTGATATAAAATCAGCAGGCGCACCAAGAATAGCCAGACTTCCAAGGATGGAAAATATCTGCTTCGTCAGCTGAGAGGAGTAATGCACTCCAATGACTCTCAGAAGGGCTTGCGGAGACTCAAAAACGTGGGCTACAACAAAAGACGTAAAAGTCAATGGAGCGTCGGCGATACTAGCCATACCACGAATGAATTGAAATAGCATAACAACTTCGTTGCCTTGGTTGAATTCCATCGATTCCTGCGAGAATGTCAAAGTTATACGGAGAGGATGCAAATGAAGCTGTTCAAAGTAAAATCTCCCAGAATGAGAAGAACGGATCATTGACTCGATGTCGGCCGGGGTACAGCGCTCTGATTGCGAGTATCCCACCATTCCAGTTGTTAAACGAGAAACAAAATCTGGGGCTTCATCTGCGGTATCAGTCTTAGAATGAAGGATCGGCTCAAAAAAGTGAACTACACTTTCTGCAGTTCTGCGGTCAAGAGAAATGCTAACTTCGAGCATTCGAAAAGCAGCATATCTGAAGACGTATGTAGTGCTGAGTTCCTGAAGGCGCCTTACTGCCGAAAGATGAATGAAAGGCTTTTTGTGGTTGTGTTTTGGACAGAAAATTAACACGGGATGAATAGAAGATGGAACGTGGTTATCGACCTGCAAAGATTGAAGCCTAAATTCGATCTCGTGATAACCCTCTCGACTCTGAGAAAAAGAAGCAAAGAGCTCATCGAATTGGGCTAAAAGAATCTCGCGGCCATGACGACCGGCAATCGCATTATCTACCACAGATATGCAAATTGATGGAATGTCAAAGCGTATACTCAGCGCGGCATCTTCATCATCTTCAGCTGTCACATTAGATTCATTGATGTCTGTTGATAGCTTCTCGATATTTCTTCGTCTTGGTGATTTTAGTGGACCAGATATGTCGTAGTCCTTGAATTCGGCTACCTTCGTAGAATGTTCAGCTTTAATTTGGCATACCACCTCTTTTGCTCCCAATTTCAGACTACTGGAAGATCCCATGTTATCAATCTCGACAAGGACTTTTTCGCAGTTTGTTGTAAATGTTACTGATTCATCGTCCATGCACGACCATTCCAGGAAGACGAGGCTTTTCGGGATCATCAAATCCCCAACAGGAAACCTCGCCACTTCGCAAGACCCAAACAAATTCTTCAACTCGATCAAGTCCCAGAAAGGACAGGACGATGGGTGTTATTTCTCCACCACATTCGAATCCATTTTGTCCTTTCGAACTTGTTCTTGTCGTCGTCCCACAAGCCGTGAGACTCTCCTGCTCGTCGTTCTGCTCCTCCTGCAAAGGTTGACGGCACAAAATTGTATAGGGGGTACGGTTCCTAAGCAAATATAGAGGATCTGATTTTTCGTTCGCAGACCAGATTACAATGACAACAGCAGAATTTTGTTCCTTCATTGCAAGTCGAACTTCAACCTGTACTACCATGGGCTTTGCTGGTAGAATTCCGGCTGTAGGAATTCTAATTGACGTTATGCCAATTTTATCGAGCTGGATGCAGCCGTTCGTCCAACACTCGTCATAGTATCCAGTATCTTTCTCTTCCAATGTTGGAGCGCCCAGTCTTACTTTAGGAGGTAGAGATTGTTTTTCCCAGTGAAATGGGACAGCTGATTGAGAAGGTATTAGTGTTTCTGACTTCAGACATCCATCTTGAGCAATGACGAGCTCTCGTTTTAATAGGTTCACAACCTGGTATCGAGGAATGAAAGTAATCAATTTCGTTCGAGCAAAAATTCCAGGACATACAGTCACACTCATTGCGAGCTCAAAACGACGGTGTCCGTTTACTTCGTCAATCGAAAAGACAGTTTTCGGCATAACGTTCGACACATCCATTGGGTTTGTCCATTTAGACTTCATCCTTTTTGCTGAATTTCGATTTGAGTTGTCACTTGAGCTAGTTTCGATAGCAATAGCAATTTTTTCTTTCAAAGAAAAATACAGTGACATGCCATTCATGCCTATAGACCACTGATGGCCCTGGATATTCAAGTCCTTCCTGATAGAATTGTCATTCACATTATCGTTTTGTAAGTAAGACCTTCGAGAGAACTCACTGTCCGCCACAGTTCCCATCAAGTCACTGAAACTCTCGCAGAAGCGACATCCGAACCCAGTCTTATCAAGTACCCAATATTGAGAGTAAACTCTTAGTGTAGGAGAATGTCCTGCCTCGACGCTTATTATCAAAACAAGAGAATCCCCAGATTTTCCAAGACGATCGAAATGAACGGTTGTTTTGAATTCTTCTGCGTAATCCTCTCCATCACCTTTGTCAGCATAAATGTGAATTTCTTCCTCAGCTTCTGAGGGGCGCCAAGTAAGAGAATTCGATTTTCTATTCACAATCCGTTGCCATGCAGACCATCGATATCCCGGGACTCGAAGACTTATATGAGGTTTAGACCCAGGATTTAGAGCCACGCACTTTCCTTCTTTGCCAGTTTCAACTTTCATTGTTTCGACATTCGCTATTCTGAATTTCTTTCCTCGAGATATAACAGGTCGATTGTCTACTTGCCTCCTTTCAGACGGCCGAAGGACTTCACCAAGTTGGCACTCTAACTGACAAGGAAGAAGATTCACCACCTTCAAAACAGGTTCGATCCATATATCTAAAATCCCCTTTCTGCTTTTCAAATGTAGCAGGAAGTGCAATTGAGTCCCCGACACACCACTTAACCTCATTGATGTGCGAGTAATCTTGTCTGAATTATGACTTGTTGGTAGCATCAGATTCCGGTTGCTAGAATCAAAATCGTGGAGCTTCGAGGAAGCGCGATTCGATCTCTTTTTTGCGAGACGGAGATACACTGCAGATGCGAAAAGCACTGGCACACAGAGTTCTTCGTTTGATTCCGCACAACCGGCCAGCTTTTCTTCGTCCCACGATGGATTGTACAAAAAGAAATGTAGATCAGTCGACGTTGAGTTGTGGATCGTAACATGGCTTTTCACGTCGATTTTGTAGTTACCCATTTCGTCGAGAGCAGTTTTCCAAACAAGCTTCAATGGTCTACGGGGATCATTGAGTTGAGGTGGCTTGACTATCCGTGTTCTTGTCCATCTACGGCGACGGCATGAATCACCACGCTTGTAGAATCGCCGTGTTCGAGTAAATGTCTCGAAATCCTCTGAATATTCATAACCGTCAGCGTCGGAAGATTCCTCAAAATCGCCTGAAACATCAACATTCCAGTCATTTACCCACATCCAGTTGTCATCTGGGAGCATAACTCTTTCACGCGCCATACGCAGGATGCAGGTCATATCTGTCCACTCGGGTGAGTCGTTTTTTAGGTAGGGTCTCAACCAATTGCTTTTGAGAGGCTTGGCGTCTTTCTTTCTCCGACTTGGACTCGCGGCGACCAATTGCTTTACCTCTTTTTCATTATCGTCTAATACACCATCATAGGTTGCTTCAAGCCCTTGCGTGGCATGAGTCAAAGGAATAGATTCTACGTTGTAATCCTCTTCAGGTGACCAAAAGCTTGAAGAGAGAAGATCCCTCCCCTTCTCGAGGCTATACATGTCAATCGTACTTGATCTCAAACGTTGGTTTTGCATACACCATTCTACAACAGGCTCTGCATTATAGTATGCATCACTCGGCGGTATTGAATTAGAAGTCAACGTGCTCTGATCCCCGTCCTCTTTGTTTGATGTACTCTTACATTCCTTTTCATCATGGCAATTAAGTTGAGGGAACGAACCCGGTTGCAAGATGTGGATCGTAGTTGATTCACCAGATGCAGATGTGATTGGAAGAGCGGCGATAGGATCTCTCTCACCAATAAGACTCGCTGACGAAGACGGAATTTTCAGACAAAATTTCGTAGTTTCTGAATTCTTTCTTGGACCAGTACTTTGAAAGAGAGAATCAAAGGTTGCGTAGGATTTATCTTTGATCAAACCCGGACCATACGAGTCGAACTTCACTCCATCTTTCTTTGCGACTGATCCTGCAGACGTTTCAACTTCAATTTCAATGTCGAGACCAGTCGAGTTATGAACCTCGACCGAGTGCGATTCAGTGGCCCTTCGGAGTCCTACTGTCGATAACGCAGATGGAGTTAGAGCATAGGAGGCCTCCTTTCTCTTTGGCTTCTTCAGGGAATCGATATCTAGTTCCGTAAAGTCCCTCAGGAATATTCCGGTAAGATTGAACTGAACTTGTTTTTCTGTCGATGCCTCTAAAATCATCTCGTTTGGCATCTGGTCAACCGATAACGTGAACGGAAAGGGCTCAACAGCGTACTCCCACTCAGATACTTCAGAATTAAAGAAACCGACGGATATTTGACTTCTGCATTCTCCTGACAAAGCAGATATGCAACCATTCAGCCTCGCTTTTAATTGTTTCAAATTGAAACTAAGAAATTCTGGCGCTCCATATCTTGATTGAAATGTACGTAGAACGACAAAAGAGAATGATTGAAGTTCCACTCTTATGTTCGTTGCTATTCCAGCCCCCCTCTCCTGATATTTCAAAAACGATGGCAAGGGCCCTTTGTTTCGTTTCAAAACTTGTTTGTCGTTCGATGCAGAAATGAAGCCTTGGATTCCTCGCAGCCTTTGTCTCATTATATCAACAATGCTTATCAAAATTGAAAGATCATTGGGTGTTAGAGACGATCGTAACTTCTCGCAATCAAATGAAACGTCATTTGAAACCGGGCAGCCCATGTTTTCTGTAGGCGACGACAAGACGAAATTCGGCTGCCGAAGGTCCAATCATCGGAGATGCCTTCTCAGGAGACATCTTCTCAAAATCCGTGTCTACACTTCCGCAGAGATTATCGAGGCTGATGTGCAGAGTCTTGGATCCACTAGCATCGGCATTCTCGATACTCTGGAACATCACCAGTGCGTTGGAAATAACTTGGACGACTGCAAACGAATAATTCTGTTTCGAGAAACGGAATCTCTGCTTTGATTTATTCGTCTGGCTTGAAAATGTCGGTCTACCTGCTAAAATGCATCCGTCTTTTACGGTCACCTTGACAATAAGGCTCGAATCCGAGGGAGCTTTCCTTGCTGATGCTGAGTCTGACCTAATTGATGCCTGACTCACACTCTGAGCTTCACCACCCTCCGAGGTGCTCGATGCGGAAAGTACTGGAGTGTCGGGTCTGTTTGACTCCAGTTTATTTTTATCTCGCTGTCTCGCCTTCCGTCCCTCTTCGTGTACCTTGCGCTCCATTGCACGAGTAATCAGCTGCATTAGTTCAGCTATTTTTCGAATTCCTTTCGTACAATCTTTCAATGTAGTGGGTGTAACTCTGAGAATGACAGGGTCGATATCAATTTCTACCTCATCAAGGTGTATTGTCCCATCATGCAGTATAGTTAACACTTAGTACTGGCGATTCACCGTCATTATGACTCCCTCTTTCAAGGAATAGAGTATTGTGAGTCGAAAACTTGGTGACGGCGCTTCATCGGGGTGTAATCAGATGGAGCTTTCAATTGAACAATAGAAGCGTCCACTGCTAACAACTTATTAGCAATAATGTCATGATTTTTGGTTCTTTCCCAACACAACTTATAGACTTCCACAATATAAGTTCTCGTCGGCGAAGCGAATTGTCCGAACAGTGTGGTGTCGTGTGACTCCACACTTTTTTCGTCTGAGAAGTTCATCTTCGAATGTCCTTCTAAAGCCATTTCAATCTTTTCGATAGCCAGTGAAAAGCATTGCGGTGTCGAATTTCTTGACTGAAAATTCCGTGCAGCTCTCTCCTGTATTTCGTAAGTTGATGAAAAGGCGTTCTGGTCTTTCCAGTAGCGGGATTTTGATTTCGAAGAAACGCGCCCACGAGCTCTGAGAAGTCCCTGTGAATACCACTTACCGATAGCTCGAGCAAGCACCTCCGCATCAACCAAATTTAGTGCGATAGTGCTGATCGAGATATCAAGAAAGCGAACAGATCCGTTGTATTTCAACGAATCCCCAGATGTGATTTCAGTTAGAAGTTCCCTTTCCTCCGTACCACCGGCTGCATTGATCTGAAAGGGCCGAATAATTGATGTGATCCCTTGTTTCGGGAAGTCCGAGAACGAAGAAGAAAAAGGATTTGATAGCGTCTCTCTCACTCTTGATAACTGCCATCGAGCAAAGTTCACCTGTATATCACTCGCTTGGAGATCCCATGAAATATTGGAGCGGCCATTTTCCTTATTATAAGAATATCGTACGTTTCCAGAATCCAAGAAAAGCGCTCCTTCGGATCCATCGGCAAGAGGAATCCATATTTTTGGTGCAGCAATATTCAGGTGTATCAGTAGTGTCGATTGTGATAAGAACGCAAGTTGAGCCTTCCTCGCAAGTGGTGTTGCGGCGTGTTTTAAATGACTCGTCAATTCAGTCTGCATTTTCGTTGACGGTGCACCAAAAAATTCGGCTACTGCATCAAAACATTCACGTGTCCACATCAAGGTAGCCGGATGAGCAGAAACACTGAGTTTTGTTGATCCCTTTTTTCTCGAAGAGGCCAAACGACAGACTACTCCAGAAGGAGGAAGGTCCATATAAGCATTTGTTTGCGTCAAGGTGTCACCCAAGAATGATGGGGTAAGCGCAAGATCTTCAGAAATATCTGTTGACTCATCATCGCCTTTTCGGGGGCTCATTTCAGAACTTTCCTGTAGGTAGACCGGATTAATGGATAGAATTGTGCCATCTTTGTCATTTTTAGATTGACAGTCAGTAGCTTGAAATCTCGTTATATCAAAGAAATAATCCAAGTTTCCACGACCCAAAAACTTGATAGTGCCCGCTGTCTCGGCCTTCATTCTTACGATTTCTTGATCCGATGCCGAAAGAAGAGTAATCGAGGATGCAACGTGATAAATCTTAAAATGAATAAACCAAACCTTCCTTCCAAGCCTCAAAGTCATGGCTTCCAAGAGCGTAAGGGGCTTCATCGATTTATCTAACGGAGCTTCTTGTGTTGAAGAAGAGGTCACTTGAGAAGAATCCGTGACAGATGCAGACTCCATTTCATCTGGCTGGCTTTTCACTCGACTCCTGCTGAAAATCTTCGTCAAACTGCCTCTATTCTTGAGGCGTCCTCGAGCAGGAGACGAGGGCACTTTATCTTTTTCTGTCTTCTTTCCAGCGTTTTTCTCGACGGAATTTTCCATATGTTTCCTCAAAGCAAGCAGATGAAACGACAAAAGCGCTTCCATGGGCAACAACTCTTCCAATTGGAGTAATTTTGAACTTTCCGATTCCGATAATCCGCGGTGAAATCCAGCTCCTTTGGTACCCTCATCCAATTTTTTGGTGACTAATTGAATGTACGAGTCTCGATTGCGGGTGATTTCAAGAACGTCATTCCAAGATCTCGAGTTTGGTCGAGTTGTAACGCATCCAAAGGCGTATTTCCACCACTCTCTTGGATTCACAAGTGGTGACTGAGAGGGGCGCTGGCGCAACATTGTGTCGAATCGTCGTTGGGATAGCATAGCAGACTTCAACTTCTTATATTGGACGTATTGGTGGGGTCGGATTTTCCAGTGCCAACTCACTGGCATAAATTCAAACTGGCAAGAGATTTGACCCGGTTCTGAGCGGTTGCTTGTTCTTTGCCGCGCTTGACCGCTAACCTTTTCAAATACGTATTGGATGCAACCGCTGCTCCCCAGCGACGCCATTCGTGGTTTCCGTCTTTTTATTTTTACGATCGTTGACAAGCAATGACTCTCGGATCTTGGTACCTGGTTCTTGATGCACAGTGAGCGATTCCATGGCTGAAGCGATCTTGGAATGGAACTTTTCAGAGGAAAGGCGATGACCTGCAGATTTCACTAGTTCACATTCCGAGACCAAGAATGGCGGATCATCGTCCCAATACAAAGAGAGATAATTCCACTGAATGAATCTTATTCTGCCGCGCATCGTATGGATTTGGTCCTAAATGATCGTCGTCCGTAGTTTGTTTCGTCTTTTCGTGACATCCAACTTTCCACTGCTCATCAGCCGTTCTCAGTACATACGATTCCAAGGTAATACCAAAGGCAAAAGCTCTTTGATTATATTCATCCTTTCGTTTCCGTCGGAAGTTTGTATCCCGATGATCTGGATGGCAAAAATCTAAACCTCCTTCAAAGACTTCGCAACGGAAATGAATATCATTGATAGTGACCTCCAGATTACGCATTATCTTTTCTCGAAGCCTGATCCTCCAGTTACGAGCGAGGGGAGGCAATTCTCCTGTATATGGTTTTGAAGAATCTGGCATCTTGTTTTCTTTCTGGTTTGGACTTTCTTCCGTCTGAATTGGAACCGTTTCGTTGTTCAATTCCTCATCATCACTGCTATCATCCAGCCCGATCTCTTCCAAGAAGGCTTTGTCGGCGAGATCTTCATAGGACGTTTCCGTTTCTGTTACATCATTCAGCGAATTGTAAGGCAGAGTACCCGAGCCCTTAGGCGTACTAGTAGTACCACTGCCTCCAGGGAACAATCCATTGCTGTTTTCTTTCGCTTGTTTCTTTGCCTTTTTCTTCATTTCCAGTTCCTTGTTTCGAACGGCGCGAAGAATCCGACGAGAAATGACGCCTTCGCCGGAAACACGTCCCGAGAAATAATTCTTTTCAAACTGAACCAGCTTTGTTCGTTTGGCTCTCGTTCGGAGAGTACATCTTGGATCAAGATTATTGCCAACCCCAAATGCTAGGTGGGCGGTCGCCGGCAAGAGTGGCAAACACAACAAATGAACCCCATGCAATTCGATTTTCGTAGCTTCTTTTTCTAGATTCTTTAGGGGGATTGTAATTGTGACACTCTTGGCCCAGCAGCTGAGTAATACCGAAACCTTGGAGCCCAATCTTCTGAAACACATGGCCTCCCAAAACGTCGCCGTCGAGCTGAACATTTTCCAGTTTAATCTTTCCTCGCAATGCAGCGAACTTGATCTTTTCCTTGTCAATATTTAAGATGTACTGCCCAAGCATCTCTTCGATGCTCTCGATAAGTGCTTGTTTCGCCATGGTTTAATATTCCTCCTCTTTCCGCAGAAGTATGTGCAACAAGTTCAATTGTCCGGCGTGTTTGATTGGTCTACTTCGCCGAGCAGTTTATTCGGTAGGCACTCGACGTTGGCTGACTCTGCGAGACCACCGTTTCGATGAAGGTACAATGTAAGATTCTTTGGGTTTAAAACGATGACGATGCGATCATTGTGTTTCACCGGCCAAGGAGTAGAGATGCAATAGTAGATGGATAGATAGTTTCAATATCGAGAAACAATGGAAAAATTCCGAAAATCAAAATTCAAAAATTTATCGTCATGCACAACGGGTGAATGAATCATTGTTTTTTTCGAAAAAAAACTAAAGAAGATCTTCTCTCGTTCTCTCGTCGCATTGTTCCTCTGTCCGGAAGAATGCATGAAACCAGGTTCATAGGATATAAACATATAAACTATAAAGTAGGAGCGTACGTTTGGTTTTCAGACTTGCTTCACTTCACGACCTTTCAGATTTCATCTCGACCATCGAAACGAAAAACGACAAGCTACCAAAATACCGATTTTATCGAGAATCGGCCTCAAAATCACCTACTACTTGATACTGTACATTGGGATGCGAGACTGACAACGGCACGAAAGCCACAACTTTCCACATGATCATGGCGAAGGACCCAAACAAGCCCAAGGAAAAATGGAACGGTGTTGCCACCGATGGCTTGTTCAGTGAAATTCCATGGACGAATAAAATAAATGGCGATACCTTTCCCATTGCGGTGAATAATCCTGCCATCATTTTGCCAAGCCAAGACCTTGACATCGTCCCTGAATTTTTGACCGAAAGAGAATCAGAGGATATTGTTCAAGACATTTACAATGCAAGAGGGGGTGATTTTAAGTGGGAAGGCTTTGATTTTCGCAAGAAGGTTTTGAGATTGGATGTCGACGGCATTGATGACAACGGAAAAATACCACCCACGATATTATCCTTGGTAAATAGAATACAAGAAATATCGGACCCTTCTGGTAAAAATTCCATCAGAGAAGTTGTGATTGAAGAGATCCCTAAGAATCAAGTGTCACAACACTTAAGTATAGCGAGGTTTCAAGCGACAACTTTTGAAACAGCTGCGGCTTGCCCAGATGATCAAGTATCCTCTGACTGCTATGTGGCCTCCCTGGCCTTGACTGTGCCTCTCATTGAATACGTGAATCGGCCCAAACGACGAGAAGTCAATTGTTTTGAATTCTTTGTCCCTCCAGAGAATCATAATACATGCTGGGTTATTCCAAGAGGTTTCTTAGTGATAAAGAAAGGAGACCTTTTGTTCGAATGGAGGAGTCGAATTGTGAAAACTGCAACAATCGAGAATGGCATCGTTAAGATTACCCCGGACCTGTGTCGAGACAAAGAAGAAAAGATTGTGATGATCAAATTTTATGGCTTATCAAAGCAACTGACAAAGTCGGTTGTTCCAAGCAATCCAAACTTTGGCTACGTCCCCACTTTACGGGAAAAAGAAGAGTCAAAACGACGACGATCGGCGGAAATGCCAAAACTAGAAGATCTTTTGACGATTATTGTCACAACATCGCCCGTCAAATCAAATCCTTCAACGGAACTCTTGGAGAAAGTTTTCGAAACCTTCAAAAATGGTGGTGACGATTTTGCCTACAAATGTCGCAAGGTTATTGTCTGCGATGGTTTTCGAACAAGGGACGAGGGTACTACCAAGAAGCATACAAATGACAAACAGAGCATGCGAAATGGAATTGTTACTTCGGAACAAAGTCAAAATTATCTAGACTTCAAAGAAAATTTGAAGCGGCTTTGCCAAGAATGTAATGAACCAGGCATCTCGTCTCCTTTTTCCAATACGACTGTGCACGAACTCGACGCTAGACAAGGCTATGGTTTTGCCCTGAGAGATGGCCTAAGAAAATGCGTTGCCACTCCCTATGTAATAGTTATTCAGCACGACCGCACGTTCATGCGGCCGACGCCGATTGCTGAAACGATAAGGGCAATGTGGTATAATGCAAACATCAAATACGTTGGAATGAATATGCGAAGCAATTTGATGATGCGTGACCAATTTGTTGGTCAATATGGCGGTGCATATTCGGATGAAATGCTTACTTGTATACAACGCCCTCCCGAATTACTTCTCGATGCAAAAAAGTTTGGTCCCGATAGCCAATCGACACAAAATATGGAATTCGGAGACGAAAAGCTACGCAAAAACATACTTGCTCTCGTTGAAACCTACAAGGGGTCGCAGCAGTGCTTGGATAACATTGAATCGCTCAAAACGTTTCAGGTGCCCGACGACAAGTGCCAACTCTCATTAACTCCTACCCTCTTCTGGTACGATAATGTCCATATTTGCGAAACAAGTCATTACCGTGATTTCATTTTCGATCCCCAGTACAGAATGGTGGTACGAGGAGGTTTCGTCGAAGATAAGCTCAGTCCGGTCATCAAGAAGACGGTAGAACGTCTTGGACTTAAGGAAGGGCACTCTCGTTTTGGGTGCTTTATACTTGACGATCACTCGGGGATGTTTTTCACGGGCCACTTAGATGGCGGGTCATACATGACTCCAGAACAAAAACAAGAAATCATTGACAAGCACAGACTTTCAAATGCAGAGAAGAAAGCAAAGAAAAAGCCAAATAAATGCTAATAGACTAGATAAAATGGTTTCTTCTCGTATCACTGATTTTTGAACTGTAAATAGTAGACTTATTTTATGTTTATAGCACATTGACCAGTACATACGTCGTAAAGGAATCGTACCAAAAATGAATTGTACCAAAAATTAATTGTATACTGCATCTATATATATTTGCATTTGTTTCCGTGGAATGATGCATAATCGACAAAACGAACTGTTTCCGTTCGATAGCGTGGGAATTGCACATGGAATTTGAACCAGAATTTGCTTGTCCAAATTTTCTATTTTTGTGTCATGGTAGCACGTAACATGTATTTTGAGTTGGGTTGCATGCGATTCGATAGTATCAGAACCTATATTTTTCGCCGCTTGTTTGCATCAAGATCAGCAGGGTTGTATTGTGCCGAAGGATTGAAGCCATTGTTTCCTTGAAGCATGCCATTCACACCGAATCCATTCAGAAGTCCAGCCGCAGAGAGACCTCCGAGACTTCCCCTGAAAGCGTTCGCAGCATCCAAATATGGGTTGTGCGATTGTTGACCCATTCCCATTTGCATGGCCATTAGATTTGCGGGAGTACTATTATGAACAGGAGCTTGAGCAGGAGGTTTAGGTTTCGGTTTCTTCGGCTGATTGAACTTGCGCTTTCGATTGTCAACGTGAGGATCATTATCATGCAAACGATCCCAAATGCGAGCAAAGAAAGCTTTCTGACTACCAAACTTCATTTTCGAGCGTTGTTCGTCATGAACCCTTCGAAGGTTCTCCAAGGTATCACGAACCTCTGGTGGACACTTGCGACAGCGCATCATGTGGTTAAACAGAACATTCAGAGTTTTAGATGTATCCGACAATGTTTTGATACTCGATGGAAAAAATCGACCTGAACCATATCCTCCGAAACAATGGCGACAAGCCAATCCAGGGAAGCCAGGTGGAAGACCCTTTCGTTTTCCGAGACGATCTGCTTCGGTAAATACACACATTTGCATTTGACCAAGAAGGTAAAATGAGAACTGAGTAGCAACCTTTTCATCGTCCGGGTTCACCAACGGAGCAGAATTTGCGAGCGATTTTTCCGTGTCTGCGCCAGCTTCATCATTGCCATCCAGTTGACTATTTGCATCAGCATAATCCCCTTTCATTGAGCCGTTGGCAGACCTGTCGCCACCCTCGCCATTCCCACTCCCCGCCAAAGCATCTTTTGAGCCATCCGATGCTTTTCTGTTCAAGGTAGTCAAGGCGTTGCTGGATGTGTTGAAAAATGAGTCATCGTTTCCTCGTGAAGCACTATAGTTATCGCTAGCCTTCTGTTCTGAAGTCAGACTGGGAAGAGGAGGCGGTGCCGAATCAGAGAATCGTATTCCTTCAGGAGTGTCAACGAGACCTAGACTAAGCGCGCTTTCCGCCCAGTATTTCTTCGAAGTACCACTGCGAGCATCGTCGGATTTCAGAGTTTCGTATCGCTTCATGATTTCGGGTTTGACGGAAGTACAATTGTGCAAATGACGTTGCAACAGATTCATCGTTGCGTTGTAAATGGACGAGACACTTTAAGGATTTATTGAAAGTAGACGATGTAAATCAAACGGCTAGCGTGAAAACAAGGTGAGAGGAAAATTACATTAAATTGTTATGACTTTCGAAGACAACAATATACATACCTTGTTGGATAGTAAACGCTTCCTCGTTCCCTTGATAAGGCCCCGCTTTCAGAGTTGTGGCAATGAGGACATCGAATACCGACCTGGCCAATTTGAATAGGCTTTCTCTTTCCCTTTGTGGGTATCGCAACATCAGCTTTTGTTGCTGTGAATACTTCCACACAGTGAAGACGGACAAAGCAATGGAGCGGAGTCAACCAGTCCTTATCTGCCGGCAATCCCAGCGGGATTGGCTTTTCAATGACAGAAAAATTTCTTGGGACGCTGACCATCTGCCCAGACGATGAACCGTTAGATTGACTTTGAAGTATACCCCCGTTCGAGTTGATTTGAGACATTTCGGGTTTTCCGGCTTTGTTCATCATACTATTGTGTACCTCGGCTTCTTGTGTAGCTCCGGCAATGGCACCCAGCAGATCTAGACTTCCACGACGTTCATCGCGCATTCCATTGCTTCGACGCCATTCTTGTTCTAGCTTTAGTCTGCTAGCCTCTATTCCACCACCAAAAGAACCCCTCCGTTCCGCCAACAATGCGGCGCTAGGGTGATCGTGATCCGTAAGTGGCATCGTTGACAAGGCACCCCCAAACAAAGAATGCCTTCGATCGGCTTCTGGTGGTTGACGGTTCTGAAGTGCCCCCCGTTGAATCGTTTCTTGCATTTGTTGCATTGCTTGCTTTCTCTCTTCCATTGCACTCAACAACTGTTGGCGCTGCATTTCTAGTTCCTTTTGCCTGCGTTGCAATTCCATTCGCTGTTCTTGCAATTGTCTTTGCCGCATGCTTGTACTGCTATCCATATTCGAGTTGACACCTGAATTTGAGGCACCATTCTTGGGGGAATTAGCATCGTTGTTGCCCATGGAGTGGTTGTTATTACCTATCATAGAGTTCAATCCCAAACCATTCATCAAGAATTGATTCATTTGAGACGACATCCCTCTCTTTCCATTTGCATTCATATTCATTCCCATGGGACCACCCATCCCGTTCATCGATTGAGACTGCATACCCATTCCCATCATGCCACTAAGACCTCCACCCATCATAGAAGAACTGAGAGTGGGGAGTCCCATTCCATTACCCATGGTGTTATTCATGGGGCTTGTACTCATCGGTGGTTGTGCTGGAGCTCCCCATCATGGAGAGACGACGATTCGTAAGGTTTTGAATGGCCGCATCGACAACCGAGTCCATTGATCCACGACGCAACATTCGTTCACCTCCAAATCCCATATCGCCCATGTCACCCCCGAAGCCCAAGCTTGTCCGACGTCCGCCAAACAAGGCATCTCCAAGAACATTTACAACCCCAATGCTCTCACGTCTCGGCATTATGTAACCATCTACATTGCCTGGGTGGTAGTCGGCCGTTGGCCCCAATATTGCCACCAACATTCGCATTTCCAGAGGAGTCTTTTGATTGCAAAGAAGAAAGTTGAGCACCGGCTGTAGTTATTTCGTTGTCCAGTTTATTGTTCATGTTGGATAATTGCTCCCTGATCGAGCTTCACTAAGTCTTCAAACGATTGAATAGTGATGAAGATAGTGGTGGCTCAAGAATTGATGAGCGTTGTCAATAAAAGCTACAAGGGCTTCTGTTAGGGCCTGATTTGACCGAAATATTCTTCTCTCCTAACACCGTAAGTTGCAGTATTAACGGTACACAACCATAACTTTTGTTTGAAAAACCGTGAGATTAGTGATACGGAGGTGTTCTACGTCCGAAATGTCAAGACTAAAACATACCACCAACGTAAAAGAGAGATGAAAGATTGACGGGCTCGCGCGATGCAAGAGTGCCAAAGAACACTAAAACATACATGCCCTTTCTAGTTTTTGGGAAGGGTCAAAATGTCTTGTAACCAAACAAAGACATAGGAGAAAAACAATTCTTACTCGGGCATTCTTCCATCGCTTACGTGTCAATCTTACCGAACAATTTTCAGAAAAAGAGGAAGGTATGTGTGTACACACACACGTAGTCACACTACATATTGAGAGTATGCTTTCATCCATGTCTTTTATGAAATTATGGAGATTTAAGAAAAATGCTGAATCTAAGTTTGAATCTTCAGTACGTACGTATATGCTATTCTAGTTTCTTTTCTTCTAGCAGTCTAGAGGGAGAGATACTCTTCTATAGAATTGTTTGAGCAGATAGAGACTGCTAGTTGTGATGACATTGTTCTCCTTGTCGAACAACAGGCACTCCTGCTCGAATCGATCTCAAAGTTCTTACACAGTCTTCGGTGAGCTTTCAATTTCGCAACCGTAAACCTTTTCGAGGTTCGACCAACACTTGGATGGCATTTCAGGGGGCGTTTCTTCCGATGTCTCTTCTCGTGGCGGTGGTGCATTGAAATCGACCTTCCACACTTCGCAGTTTCCAAACTTGTCAGGTAACCCTAGCATCGCCTTGAAATATTGAGAATGGCCCACTATAGCAATTGTTTCTTCTGGTTGATTGCCCAACCAATCTTCAAAATCCGAAATTCGTTGTTTGAACTGACCAAAGTACAATGGAGTCCATTCAGCAGGTTTCTTTTCGAGTAGTAGAGCTGTTTCGGCGACCCTGGAGACACTCGCCGCCCTCTTTTCTTCGATGGAATCATCTTTCGTCGAGGCCGTCATACAGCCAAGCATGCCCAAACTCGTCTGGCGTGCCCGAAGAAGAGGAGAATGAATCACCAATTCAACACCGCTCGACTCGACAAAGTTGTCCTTTTGGAGCTTTTCTCCCATGTGAGCAATTTGTTTTTCTCCAACGTCACTCACATCCGAATCCACTTGCGCGGATACATTCAATAGCTCCGTAGACGTCGACAACTCGGAAGTCATGGGAAGGGAAAATTTCTTGAGCCTGTGGAAGGTCCTGCTTAGAGCAGCAATTCTCCTGTTTTCTTCCGACTCGGCATGACGGATGAGGTAAATCTTCTTCGTGGTGGTTGGAATGGTGGGAGAAGCAGGAGTTGACGCCTCCGCGTTATCGCCTTGAGGAGACATGATCAATAGCAGTAAGAGGAAAAATGGAAGCGTTGACAGTTTCAAAGGCAATATCGTCATCCTCTGTTCTAATGAAGAGGGATTGTGATGTCGCTATTATGCGGAAGTTGTATCAGTGACGGCAACAAAGACGACAAGACTGAACTAAAACGTTTGCGAGAGGCCAATGCGTTGGCTCCAAATTAAGTTGATCGAACGAGTCAAATTTTCATTTTAATCATATTCGGGAATGAACAAAATGAAACTATAAGACAATCAATCCTTTTGTAACCCAATTCTGTAAAACTAGTAATTCTATCAGTTGAAGTATTAGATCCCATGTCAGCTAAAGAAGTAACGATATTTCTATTTCGGTACAGCCGCCTGAATTGCAGGCATGGCGTTTTCGCTCCAGTTTTCTTCCCATCCCGTTCGCCCCTTTAGCTTTCGACTGTACCTCGCCAGATCCCCAAAACTGTGCGGCGCCCATGATTCAGGAGATTTGTCGAGTGGACTCAAAAGAGCGAGTAGCTGTTGGGTCAAATCGTCAACTGTTGCAAATGTCCTTCCGTTGACGTCATCTTCTACGAGTTCCTTTAGGCACGGGAAATCGAAAGCACATACCGGAACTTCGCAACCAAAATTGTCCAAAATTTTCATCGGAAGATCGATTCCCGATGTGGAAGTGTGAAGCGAGACTCCAACGTCGGCACAAGCCAAAAGTCTCGGATAATCCGCGGGTTCAAGCCACAACGTCAATATTGCGATGTTTTGGAAATTGATCATTGCGATTTCTTTTTGATAAAATCCTTTTTGTGGCCCCTTCCCAGTAACGGCGACAACAACCTTTAGGGATGACTGTAACTCTGATATTTTGTTGTCTAATTGAACCAACGCGTTGAGAAGCACCCCAAAATCTTCGTCCGTCGTCCATGACGTTGAACTCGTGACAAGGGCAGGGCGATTTTGTCGAGGTACATAGATATCGTTACTTGCATTGTTGGATAAGTTTTCCGTAAACAGAGTCTGGTAGGAGGGATCCAAATGCTGATACCATGATCTAGGACAACCAGCACAGAGTGATCCATGGAGTTTCGTCATCAACTCGTGATTATCCTTCGTCGATCTGGGATAAAACATGGTACCGGGACAGTCGTGCAAAACATGAACAATACTGGGATCGATTCCAAATTCTTTTTCGACAAAGGCTTTCATTCCATCGGTGACACACATGTGGGATGTTGCTAGAGGTGCCATGATTTTCTCATAAAGCTTGGCAATGTTTACAATAATCGGGTTTTTCCCCAATAGCACTTTGTAATAATCGAGTTGACACACGGAAGAATGGAAATTATTTGAGTGTATTGATTTCACCGAGTGGACAACTTCCGATGCCGAACTGGAAAAATGCTTCGATGATGCTTCGTATCCTCAAACAAAATACTTACTCGTAAAGCCCAGGTTGTGCCAATCTATGATAAATGCAGGTCGATAGCCATTGATTGCCTTCATGATATTGCAGTACAAGTATACCACCGCGAGAAGCGGCATTGCAGGTGGATTTTGAACCAGGACTCCGTCGACACGTCTCTTCTCGACGAATCCCCTTGGTACAGAGATCAAAAGGGCATGCAAAAGGCATAGGAATAGACTCAAGATCCGCCAAATCAAATATACCGGAAGGAATTTTCTCAGTATCTCCGGCGCTGGCACAGAGAAGCGCACCACGTTCAATCGGCCATCCGTGTTGTCTTGTAATGCAGGTATTAAATCCTCTCCATGGTACCCAACGAATGAAACTCTATGACCTTGTTTGAGAAGGGAGTTTGCATGATACTGCATCCGTGGAGACCTACCCAAATCACCAAGAACCACAACGATGATGTGAAGCGATTTCTTTTTCGCCAATTCGGTCTCACTCATGGTTACGAAGTTGGTCTGCACAAAAATGGTTCACTTCTTGGAGTATTGTTTCAAGGAAACGAGATTCCGCCTTGGCTGTTGTGTTCTTGTATTGGCATGAGTTCACAAACAAATGTGACTCTCCGTCTGTCGATCAAAATGAAGTGATGTGTATCTGATCTCGACAACCCAATTTTTTCGTTCGAACGGTATTTTTTGAGTTTTGTAACCTTAAATAGAGAAAAAGAGTTTTCCCAGCGTCATACGGGTTTCAACTTTTGATCATGATCGTACGTTTCCTACTTCCCACATCGGATTGTCATACCAAAACTGACAAAGTGTGACAGGTATCCATTGATAATGAGGATAAAGATTACTGCACTCTCTTTTATTATGCCACCTCTCATCAATGACGAGACCTTTTCAAACCTTTCATATGGCTAGTTTGAGGCGGAAGTGAGAGTGACTATGATTGTTTAACTCAAGCTTAGTAACACTAGTTTACACGAAGTATGAGGAGAACGACATACAGCGATATGCGATTGAAAGTTGTTCCTTTCTCTCAAGGCGCTCCAAGATATGTCCCAACGATAGCCATAGCGAGTCCAATGACGACGAAAGCCCAATAAACAACTCGCTCAGTCATCGAGAGCTTTGGCCAGAACAGCTTTAGATAAGCTCCAGCCGGAAATATGACCGACACAATCATCGTACAGACCATTCCCACCATTGAACATAGAGCACTGAAAGAAGGAACAAAGAGTGCCATGGCCAAAGCTCCAAAGAGAAGAATCATCTTTATTATGGCTCCAACCACCAGCATGGAAGAATCACTCGAAATGTAGGGAGCAACTATCTCCTCAAAACCCATTGCGAGCGGGAACATAGTAAGGGTAAGCTTGGAAAAGGCAGTCAAAATCATCAACCAAGTGAGAATATCCATTGCAAGAGGTGCCGACGAATGTTGATTCAAAGAAAGAGTAATCTGATCGAGGACAAAGTCTCCGAACATAGTGTATCCGCTTAGACCAATAGCAATGCATGCGGCAATCACGATCATAAAGGTAAAGTCAACGACGCGTTCAAAATCATATGGTTTCTCCATCGAGTTGTAAATCGACGGGACAATTGCATGCCCCGAGAAACAGTACGCCACAAGGCCAAATGCTGTAGCCAAACCATTCGTGTTCCAAGTCTGATGATGAGATCCCGTATCCTGCTCAGATTCTGAACCAGACATCGATTCAAGATCCTCCGTGATATCGCCCTCGGCGAAGAAGGAAAAAACTACCGACAGAACTACGCAGATTGTTGCAATGGTTCCAATCAAACTAAGGTAGCTTAGAAGGCCAGCTGTCCGAAAGACTGAAGGATGGGTGAGAAACGTATGTTAGATGATGGTGTTAGAATTTGTTTTCGGAATGTGGAATCCTTAATCCATTTCACAGGTTTTCATGCGACTTACTGATGACAGGGAGTGCCGAGAAGATTGTGAATCCTATCATGTGCGTTGTTACAGCAACAGATGGAAACAACTCATGCATATGGTCCCCGATGGACACGATAAAGATGGCAAGGCAGGAGAAGAGTTCAAAGTATAAAACAATACCAAGAGCAACAGCTCCCGTATTCCCAAATGCCTCTCTCGCAATATCCGGAAATGATCGAATGGGTTGTCGCATGCGCTCAATTGGTTTACCTCCTTGAGAATCCGCAAAACAGGATAGTGGACGTGGGATCTCCGTTAAGCTCTCTACCAATCAATATTGACGTTTTCCAGCACACCAAGTGCAAAACTTATGATAGCAAACGTTCCTCCAAGATAGCCAGAGATTGCGAATGTGAACGGTAATCCAAGGAGACCAACACCCATGAGGATATTTGCCAAATTGAAAACGCACTGAGCAAACGTCGTCTTGTCGGACGGAGGTTTCTTCTTTTTCGTCGGTTGTTGTTTCGAAAGAATTTTCTTTCTGTACTCCGCAGCAGTCTTTGTTCTTTGCTTCCAGATCTTTCTGCGTTTTCTGTAGCGAAGCCAATTTTGCTTGCGCTTTGAGATGTGCTTTCGTCGACTGAAAATCCATACTACCAGCTTTCCTTACGTCGTCAATACTGTCATGATATCTCCTGCGGGACCCTCTCGGCGGAACTAAGCCACTAAACTCAGGAGTATTCACACTATTCGCCCGAATCTGTTGCGGAAGTAACACAGAAGGATGACATTCGTGCATCAAAAATTAGTATGCGAGAAGGGAAAAAAACTGAGGAAAAAAAATGAAACAGTACATGACTCACAAGCATTCTTCTTCTCAAAGCTATCGGCGTGTTTCCCGGCTTGGGGCTCTTGGTGAAGTCTTTGGCCTTCTCTGCCTTGATAACGGGAGATGCTAGCAAGGAAATAGATCTCTCAAAGGTAGCAGGCCATGGTGCAGTCCATTTCTTCCCATAGAGTGACCTCAACATCTTGCGGTGTACCAGTTGAACCCGAGCCCTCCGATTGTGCTTCCATGTCATTATTGACCAAAGGTGTAGATTCGTTCGAAACTCCTGCCAATCGAGCAGTGTCGACATCGCCGTTGTTGTGTGGAGCCGGCGCCATTTTAATTTCCGTGTTTCGATTCAGTGATATATTCTTATACTCGATACCTTGCCAATACTCGTCAGCGCATCTCGTCCCAAGAAGATGGTGATCATCAACTCGTTCGATCGAATGCGTTCGCAAAGAAAAGAATGGTATCCGAAGAAAAAGTGAAATGCACAAACAATCGAATACATGCCTATTGTTGGTGCGCGATCAAACTTCTCTGCGAAGATGCAGATGTCGAAAGTTTTTCTTCCTCATGACCGCTTTTGAAGTGTTTCATTGGATCAGGAGCACTTTGGACTTCCGTCGAACAGGCCCAGAAAATGCAAAAGGATCCGTACGTGCGTAGGGATGTAAATTCGCGACTACGATTTTTGAATCACGAATTTCAAAGTGAAATTTGAAATTGCAGAAAATGCGAAATCAGGAAGGCAACTAAAACATAAAAAAATCATAATACTATTGCTACTATTAAGGAAAGACTCCAAATTGGTCGAGGCAGTTATGTACAATTCTATTCGTTATGATGTAGCCTAAAGGGGTGGGTCCTTCTCCGTGCTGGAAGTAACTCCTCGGGGAGAATTGATGGCGTTGGCAATAGATGCGTGTTGGTAGCAGTTGTCTGCACATTCGTAGATGCGCGTTGAATTCTAGGCGTCTTGCAACATGTCCATCATAGACTCGTAGACCAAAAATGTCACAGCCGCACTGGGCGCTACTCTCACAGCATTGGGAACCGCCCCTTTGAAAAAACCTGTCACTCCTTCGACTTGCCACATTCTTTTAACGGTACGCATCAGTCCAACATAATCTCGCTTCACCACGGTTACATCTCCAGTACTCGTAAGCTCAAGAGAGCTTGAGGGTTGCTGCATCCGGGATTTTATAACCTGTAGAGGATACGTGACGGTGCTTGCAACCCTGTAGGAACGAATATACGAACGAAAGGAATGTTAGTGCGCATAGAAAGTTAACTTCTTATCTCTATTCCCCCTTAGTGTAGCCAACGTTGAATCCATCTACGCTTCTCCTCCTAGTGCAAACAGTAGCTGTCAACTTACATTTTCGACATTGCCCCGATTGTTCAAATATCCAATAGAATCCTCAAAGCGTTTCACGATCGAAGATTCAGCATTTCGCTGTGCTCTAGCATAATGGAAATGCTTGCGAAGAAATTCGTAGACCACAAATTGCACTCCCCCAGTGAGACGTCAAGCATGAGCGCTGGTCCGGTTCCCTTGTAAAGACCCATCACTCCGTCCGCTTTTACTATTTTTCGAAAGGCATCCAAGAAAGCCATCGTACTGAGTGACATTTTTGACGTGGAGATGTTCGGACGTTCGTTTCATTTGCAGCTGCAATCGTAGCTTGATCAACCACACCGGATTCGTTATAAATACCATCACGACACTCGATCCGGTGCCCAGCATGAAATTTTCAAACGAAGTTCAACGGTCGGCAGTTCTTGCTGTGATTTGACTTGCCCGGCTTGTGCAGCATTGTTCGTCGAACTATAATTTGACTTGACGTGCTTCAATTGGCGCTTCATCGTTTCGTATACATAAAAGAAGCCACCCCAACTCACCTGCCGATCCAACAACCGCAGGGAACTAGACCTTGGTAGAGCCCCCGGACTCCTTCGTATTTGATGACGCCTCGAAATATCTGCATCGCTCCCAATCTTGTGCGGCGTTTGTATTGGTCTTTGAGGAGACCTCCAGTCTTGGAGGTTGCGGATGTGTTCGTTGACGGCATTTCCGAAGGAGCTTTCGAGTTTCCACCTTCGTTCACCTGAAGCCTGACTTTGATGTTGTCGAGTGGTAAGAGAAGCATGGTGCTCACTGCTCCGCCCGAGAAGCCAGCGACTCCTGGCTTCCAAGAAGCATCGCTATTGCTGTTCTTCGTGGTCATGGCACAATAGTATCTTTACGAACAGCGCGGTATTATTATCCTATTCTTTCCTTGTCTCTCCATTATCCTTTGTCCATTTGATTTACGACTGGTGTGTGAAGCGTAAGAACAACATTGCCGATATTATATGATGAGAAAGGGACGATTTCGATGAATATCGAAATTTTCAATTTTCGAACAAGAATCATCTTGGAAGACTGGTTTCCCAGGACCACCACCACAGTCAGGACCCGCGAACAATTCTTTGTAACTATGGGTCAAGGTATGAGCATAGTCTTACTTATTTATTTCAGTACAAATATATGTACAAAACCTTGAAAATGGAATATATGATCATACGAACACGTCAATTGATTCACTAATTGATAGTGACTCGAGATCTTTTGAAATCATGCGGTTGACAAACACATCGACGACCACAGCCTTGCCTCAGCCGTCTTGCCATTGAAAATAAAGAGATCGTAGTGAAGGCGATCATCTCAACTACCTACTATACTCCTGTTGTTGCTCGCCTGAAGGTCTTTCCTCACAGAGTTGTACATCAAACTTTTCACAATGAGTTCCCTCCCTTTCCGTGCAGCTTCCCGGGTGTCTCATCTGGCGACAGCAGCCACGAAGAATGCTTCCTTGCCCTGGGCAACATCAGCGGAGTCAGGTGGGAGGAAGTTTGTTTCCATCCTACCTCGACGCCCTATTCAGCATCAGCAAGTCCGCACCGTGACGAAAAAGCGTGTTCACAGACAAGAGAAAGCGAAAGCGCAAGGAGGCGCTTGCCGCCGAGGGAATATTTCCCCCGAAAGCCCCATAATTATATACCAAAGGACACACCCGTCTTGAACGCCTGTCTCCAAAGAAGAACGACGCGCGGATTCCTAGACTCCAGGACGAACGAGCGGCCCAAGAACTCCAAAAACGGATGCAAATCCAGAACGACACAAAGCCAGAAGTCTTGCGATTTGGGTTTACGAATTCCAGTGACTTGGAGATTAGCGACCGGGTGAGGAAACTATTGGATTTGCACAATGGCAACCAGAAGGAGGTCGTCAAGGCGCAAAAGCAACAGGCCATGGAAATCTTCCAAATGCGAGAAGGCGACACCGGCTCGTCTGCGGTACAAGTCATTGCTTTGACTACGCGCATTCAACAAATCCAAACGCATTACAGCAAACACAAGAAGGACAAGCACAGCAAACGAGGACTGGATGCCCTCTATGTACGCCGACGCAAGCTATTGGATTATATGGAGCGAAAGGACTTCGAATCGTACCGCAAGGTCGTAAAGACGTTGGGATTGAATCACTAGATGAGTCGGAAATAACGAAAATTCAATATACATATATAGCTATCCGGAACTTAACAACATCATTTTAGAATATGATACTTTTTATGCTAAAGGTTTGTTTCCCTACAATGCTTCAATTACCAGCTAATCAATGTATGTTCGTACAGTCGCACCAATCGATGGACAATATTTTGTAACATGACTTGAGTCTCTTCGACTCGGGCATCGTTCATTTCAATGCCTCCTTTTTCATTATCATCGCCTGCTGCAGCAGCAGTATATTGAGCCAAAATCTCATTCAAGTTTGCAGATCCATCGCATATCGACAACAACTCGCCTTCAAGTTCATCCAGGAGGTAGAACCAGGCTCCGCCCTTGTCGGAATGCATCGGACGATCGGGCATACGCACACGAGTCGTTGTTATTATCTGCGACTTGTCGTCCATTTCCTCATCGTCGGCTTCGAATGTCGTTTCGAACGTAGTGGGGCCCGTTCGTCTCGGGACAGGTGGGTTCTACCATGAACTCTTGTTCCTTAACATCCGTCTCACCCAATAGAGCACGCAGATCGGCAGGCTTTCGCTTGATTACGTAGTCGCCCATGACGAGCATTTCGATCGATCCCATGGAACACAAGAAACTACGGATTGCGTCTTGCGGACTCTCAACGATTGGTTCTCCCGGCAAAGTGTTGAAGGAAGTGTTCAAAACCATTGGAACTCCAGTCAAGTCATAGAATTTGCTAATCAGCTTGTGGTAGAGAGGTTCGTCTTCTTTGGTGACTGTTTGAAGACGAGACGATCCCATCCACGTGGGTAACGGCTGGGATTCTAGCTCTCTTGCTTTTCTTGACAATTGCTGTTAGGCTCATGAAAGGGCTAAAATTGTCGTCTCTGTATTTTTCCGTTTCAAACCATTCCGAAGCATGCTCCGCCAGAACACTTGGGGCAAATGGGCGGAAGGACTCTCGCTTCTTTACGTGTTCGTTGATGAAACGCACAAGGCCTTTCTTTCGTGGATCAGCCAAAATACTTCGATGACCCAAAGCCCGAGGACCAAGCTCAGATCTACCATGATACAAAGCAACTACACCGCCTTTTTCAATTTCCTCGACAGCCATATCTAGTCGAGTGCCTAAATCGCGGACAGTATCCACCTCCAACCAAGGCATTGCTGCATCAATTGCATCTTTAATCGCCAATTCGGAAGGATTCGGCCCAAGATAAGGAGAAAGGGGAGCTTTCCACATTGGTGGACGATCTTGTTTGTCCTCGCTATCATCACTTTCTTCTCCCGTGATCTTGTCGAGGATCTCGTTTCCAAACAAACCGTAAGCGCAGCAGCCTACCGCAATACCATCGTCTCCTGGGTATGGTGAGATGAACGTTTCCTTAAAGCCCAATTCTCTGGAAAGTTTTCCAGTTCAAAACCGAATTCAAGTCCAACCCCACCAGCAATGCACAAGATTTTCCTTCGCCTGTTCGTTCGCGCAATGTTGCGACAAAATCCATGGTCATTTCTTCCATGTCCACCTGCATTCGATGGGCAAGGGAGATTGCCTCGAGGGCCTACCTTTGTGGGAAGCCGGGCTTCTTTTCCGTTCTTTTTCGAACTGCCACCTCCTTCGCTGTCATCAAAGTCATAGCCGTCGTTTTGGGAATAAGGTTTCCTTGGGCATCGAATAGATCGGCATCAGTTCGGGCAATGAGTGGCATTCCCGACAGTGCATCCAGGTTTTTCTTGAATTTTTTGTCATCGTCTTCGGAATATAGCGTTCCTTCTAGGATGCGTCTGGTTTCTTCGATAGGTTTCACCTCAGCCTTCTCGCTCTCGGACAAAAGAGCCGATTCCTTTTCTTCCCACGAATGAATCATCCAGGGAGCCAAACCCATAACCTTTCCACAAGCATTCCAATCTCCAAAAATATGAGAGGAAGCCCTCGAATACAATGCACCAACACTGTCCATGTTTTCAAAACCATGATTGTAAAGAGTAGGCGGCGATCGTTCGGGCGTAAATCGTTTGAATACAGGCTTCAAGTCGATAGTGTTGTCCTTCTTTTCAAATATATACACACTCTCGGCTTCCCTCCAGTCAAATGGGGTGTATTGAGCTTGTTCTGCAAGGTCACTAGGTATGCATTCAAAGGCAAAGTCGTCGTCTTCTTTGCCCGGAAAACTGAAGTCGCTCACATACGAAGAATCCTTTGTCCTCTTTGCCTGCAGCATCGTCCGATACGTCTCTCCCATTCCATCCATTACTACGACCATTCCTTTGTCAAATGGCGCCTGTGTTGCTGTAGAGTAGGCATGTGCCAAGTGATGGGACAATTCCAGTTTGTTGTCATCGCCAACCACATCGAGCAAGTTAAACTCATCATCATACTCATCGCCCTCCGCACCTCCATTGATGCCCAGCCCAACTTCCCACCTCAGATGTTCAATATCTTTTTCCAGTGGGAGCACGCGATGATGGTGATTGTTCATGACGACCTTTTCGACAGCGTCGTCGTAATCCAAATCCAAGGTATCGAGGCAGGCTTCCACCATGCTGACAACATTTCCGGCGTCGTGTTTTTTCCGCGACAGACGTTCCTTCGAAACGGCAAAGAGAACCTTCCCCGTCTTTGCATCGGCAGCACAGAGGGATGTATCGTGCGTGTACTTGTTGAGCCCAATTACGAGCTTTGTATCTGGGGGACACGCCAAAGAAGCGTCGTATTTTTCGTCGGCATCGGAATCAAATGGATTTTCCGGATCGTCGTAGTAATCCAGTTCGAACGGAGTCGAAAACCGTTCTGTCGAAATATAACCTTTCGTGCTCGGACACTTGGTCACCGTCGTCGTCAACCAGGCATTGCATTCGCACAGAAGAGCGGCCAGCGATATCGTCTGGAGCAAAGCGTTGATATGAGTATTTGGAATTGGCATTTTTCTTATTGCCTGCTGTTATTAGGATTGAAATATAGGGAACACAGTTGATGCATTCGCGTTAGCACCAAAAATTCTTCAAGAATGCTATCAACCCCTTTCTGAAAAGATGGAATTCGAAATAGGTTGTCGTAGATCAAATTCGAAATAATATGATGATGGATAACTGTGATCAGGCTAAGATGAATCAGAATGGATTATCGTCATTGATCATCTCGATCGAAAATCCATCAAAATCTTGACTCGACCCATCAAAATGGCAGGCTGCCATCGGAGTTCTCGATTTTGAATCTGATAAAGTTCCACGTGGAATATAATTGAGGGCAAGATTTCCGATCCCTCTTTTTCGGTCGATGAGAAGGGTCAAAAAGCTAACGAAGTACTTTACAGGATGATTCCAAAGGCAACAAACTTTACAATGACTTTCCAATTTCTCAGATCGGAAATCCCTTTTTCAAAGTCAAGAGCACAAAATATCGTTTGACAACATCCTGTGCCCGCGACACAGAGAAGAATCGAAAGAGAAGAAGAACTGTTTGCTACCAGCTATCGAGTCTGAATCGAACGGCACACAACAACATGGTTTTGTCTACTTCGCAGGTCACCCTAAAATCGTCGCAGCTCAAGGCTGTGCATCGGATGCTGGCCTTTAACGAAGACGTCGATGCGATCGAGGATGACTTTTCGTTGCCACCTGCGGGATCTTCTCACAATCAATGGAAGATATTAATCTACGACAAGGAATGTCGGAGTATCATTTCCCCGCTCCTCAGTGTCAGTCAACTCCGTCGTCGGGGTGTCACGCTTCATCTGTTGCTGAATTCAGAACGTGAGCCGATTCCGGATGTTCCTGCCGTCTACTTTTGTCGACCCACCAAAGAAAATCTTTCCATCATTGCACAAGATTGTGCCAAAAAACTCTATGGTCGGATGCCACCTCAACTTTGTGACAAAACTTGATCGACAGCTCATGGAAGACTTTGCAAAGCTTGTGGTACAATCCGGATCGTTAGACACCATTGCGGGCATTCACGACCAGTACCTTGATTTCGTGTGTTTGGAACAGCAGCTTTTCAGCTTGGCCCAGAAAGACTCCTATGCACTTATCAATGGATCCGGTGTTAACGAACAGATGATTGAGGAGGCTATGACTAATATTGCATATGGTCTCTTTAGTGTAATTGCGACGCAGGGCAAGGTGCCCAATTATACGTTGTCCAAAGGTAAGAACTTAGGATCGAGAGAAGGTATATCTGGTTGATGAATCTATTTTGTTCGTATTCTCACCATCATTTTCAATCTAATGCCTACCGATTTGATCGTAATTAATGATATTGGCGTACAGAATGGTGCACCCGAAATGGTTGCTCGCAAGCTGAATCGCATGATTGCCGATCATCCTACTCTTCTCCGAAATAAGTCCAGTGGTCTCAATCGACCACTACTTGTGATTCTTGATCGTAATACCGATTTGATTACACCTATTCAACACACTTCGACATACCAGGCATTGATTGATGATATGCTGGCACACAAGGCCAACAGGGTTGAATTTGATGTCACAACCGAAGCGGGGGGCAAACGTCCCAAGACCGTGAAAAAGAAATTCGACTTGGATCCCGACCAAGATCCTTTTTATAGCCGCCATAAGTTCCATCCATTTCCCGAGGCTATCGAAAGCAACGGAGCAGACTTGCAAGAAGTTACGGCAAAGGAACAAGCCATTCGTAGCAAAGCAGCCGGCAACGAGGTTCCCGATCCATCATCTTCCGCAACCGATCTTGCCACTGCCGTAGACTCGCTGCCGGCACTTTTGGATCGCAAGAAGCAACTCGAGGTTCACACTAGCATTTTGCAGGCGGTTATGAATGAAGTTGCGGCAAGAGATGTTCCCCAATTTTTTGAACTTGAGACTTCCTTGGCAACGGGTACCTACAAAAACGATCCAAGCCGCGCCAAGGCAGACGTCTTGGAACTAGTGACCGACGCAACAAAGGGAAGCATTGATGATAAACTAAGATTGGTCGTCGTTTACGTGTTGACGACCAATGCGAAGACTGCCGATGTTGACGAAGTGACAGAAGCAGTCAAGAATGCCATGAATGGTGCAGGAGCCGATGGAAAACCTCTGCTCGATAAGGAGGGAAAAATGCGTTTGGAAATCGGCTCCAAGGCTCTTGGATATTTGAAACAACTCCGGTCGATGAACATGTTGCCCTTGTCATCTTCTCTGCAAGAAATCGAATCGAGTTCAAGCGCTACTAGTTCAAGCGTTTTCTCCAGTGTCTTTAATAAGGCCACATCACAGGCGACTGGTCTGTTGGCCAAGGCAGCCGATAGGGTGTCGTCCATGCTTGGAAAAACTCACAAACACTATGCGACCATGGTCGTTGAAAACTTGTGCGAAATGAAACCAGGAACGGAAGATGACGACTTTCTCTATTTGGATGCCCGTGTCAAGGGCGATGTCAATGTCCAGAAGCTTCGTACCATGAGTCGATCTCCTGTCCTCGAGACGACTGCCTTTGTAATCGGTGGTGGGTGTTATTCGGAATACCAGAACTTGCAAATGGTTGCAAACGAACGAAGAACCGTGAGTTACGGTAAGCACCGAACTCCTGGATGCGGGAGAATTCTTGGCGCAGCTCGGGAAGCTTGGATAAATAGATTCTATTAAAAGCCAAGAAACTATATTAGAGTACAATACGTTTGGTAAAGATGTAAAGATTCTAATTCGTAGATATTACAGGTTGACTATACAGCTGGACTTTTTCTGCCCTTATTTTCATGTACTTTGTGCACTCGATAGTGCGTTTATAGCCGCAGTTCTTATTCATTATGATATGCGCAGTTTATTGGAATGGCGATTACCATGTGATTTTCAATGATACCGCCATCATCGTCATCCGACAGGACATATAGGCGTTCCTCTGCACTAGAGAAAGAAAGAGTTTTCCGATTCCAATAGCGGTGGATTAGCATGCTGCCTACCTTCTGTTTGTTGACGATGTTTTTTTGTTTCTTCCGGGGGCATGCGTTTGGGTTGTCGAGAGTACTCCGATCGTGTTGCACAGCTCCGGCACCGGCTTGTTTGGCTCCTTTCGGTTCGCGACCTTTTTGTTTGTCGCTCTTGCCCTTTTTGCCCTTTTTCTTGCCTCCCGCCGATGTGGTAGGAGTTGGCGGTGGTTCAACGCCGCTTTGAATTACCTCCTTTGATAAATTTTCTTCAATCAGATTTTTGCAATTGAAGCCCTTGGAATCCGTGACGGGAAGTTTATGGTGGCCTTGCGTTACCCTAACATTGGCAACATGAGCCACAAAGTCCCTACGGGGCATCAGGTGTGAACCCAGACTCTGTTTGTAATCCATATCCATGCCCAGATCCCATAGGACAAATCCTATTTTGCTCAACAAGCGCCCCAGACTGGCTAATTGTACAGAACCAGCACTGTCTTGTGCCGAGAAGCCCGTGAGACTTGTGTATATATTTCCGACCGTGTAACCCAATTCACCCGCTACCAATTCATCTGTCTCTTCGTTCCATATTTCAATAGAAAATATCCGTACCGTTGCTTCTTCTATATTTGACATGTTGGAAGAAGGATTCACGATTGAATGGACTTGGCCAGCGTCAAAGATTTCCTTGAATACTTTTACCAACTCGGGGTATAACCAACACCTCGGGCCGTGCTGTTTCCGACATCCATCAACGACACGATCGAAGGCTTTGTTTGTTGTAAATCCGAAATTTCTTTGACTTTTTGCGAATGGACTTTGATACGTGCAAACCTTGTGGTAACGACACCACACATCGTTTGTGATGGAGCTTCGGTAAGATAACACCTTCATCCGCAATGGGCAAGAAGCCCTCGATCATGAGTGCAGCCACTAATCGGTAATGATAGACATGGGTATAGCAGAATTCATCGTGATAGGGGATTATAAATGGTTTCAGGTATTCAGGGATCCATGGATCTAAGTTATCATCTTCATCATGCTCAACTTCGCCGTCGTACCGTTCCCTGTTGGTCATCTTATCGTGTAAGTTTATTCCATCGAAGAGGACCAAAAACAATGAAATATGTGTCAGTGAATTTAGGCTCACTGAGAAGGCACAGCAACTCATCGAATACGACCGAAATTTTTGAACTACTGAGACCTATCACACGCGTTCCGAAGAAGAAGAGTCTCGTCAAAATGTTCGCTTCGCGTGAGAAGAACTCCCACGCTACAGTTCGCTGGGTCTTTTTCTCGTGACGCACAGCGACATCAAGACGGGGCAGAAAACCACGTCATTTAAGGGATTTCCCCATACAAAAGGGGGAATTTATTGAGAATTCGTGATTGACGAGGAAAAACATTCCCGGTTGAAGTGACGTTTTGCACACATCGCACATCGAGCGCAAAGAACAATAGCGAGAAAGGGGTTTCGAGTGGAACCCAGTAGCATATTTGTAGAGGAACAACGCATGTGAATGCTTTCCATCTGTTAACGACTATCTACCACAGAGAACCGCGAATCTATCAAAACGCAAATTGATCGTTCGTACACCAATTGATTCTTCATACTTTTGGAAGATACCAACTCCATCAACATGAACTTCTCTCTTGCTCTTGCCCTTTTCCTCTCGGCGGCTCCCACCGCATCGGGTTTTGCTCCTGTTTCATCGTCGGCTTCTGCCACGCAGCTCAATGTCGTATCCGGAAGTGCTGGAACCGGTGAGGGATGGATCGAGCCTTCTGCCCCCGTCAATAGCGCGGAGTCCTCTGAAGCTGACACTCTCAAAGTCTTTGGAAGGTGCAACTTTCCAGAAGCGACTCTCCCTTCTCGGATCTACGGGATCTATCGGTACCCAAACCCTCGATATTGTAGATGCTTGCCCCGACAATTTCGTCGTCGACGCCCTTTCGGCTGGTACCAACTCGAAGCTCATGACCGAACAGGTCCTGAAGTACACCCCAAAGGTTGTTTCGATGGCAACCGCGGATGCCGCAGCAGAACTTAAAGCGAACCTGGAATCTGCCGGTATGTCCAACATGCCTACCATCATGCACGGAGACGAGGGTATTTTGGCGTGTTCGACAATCGATTCCGCTGACACCGTTGTCACCGGTATTGTCGGTGCTGCTGGACTCGAACCTACCATCGAAGGGCTATCAAATTGAAGAAGGACATTGCCCTTGCAAACAAGGAAACACTCATTAGTGGAGGACCAGTCATCAATCCTCTTGTCAAAGAACACGGCATCAACATGCTTCCCGCCGACAGTGAACACAGTGCCATCTTCCAATGTCTGCAGGGAGTTCCCGAAGGCGGTTTGCGACGAGTCATCTTGACTGCTTCCGGTGGAGCTTTCCGTGATTTGACCAAGGACGAACTCTTCAACATGTGCCGGGACGACCCTCGTGCCGTACAGGCCAAGGCCACCACTCATCCCTAACTGGGACATGGGTGCCAAAATCACCCTCGACAGTGCTACCATGATGAACAAGGGATTGGAGGCAAGGAACTTTTGTTCGTATGAATTCTGTATTTCACGACTTGTTTGAAGCCAGTTGTTTTCTATCAATGAAGAATTACACTCACACAAAATTCTTCGTCACTTTTTTCGGTCGATCTTTTCTTGGAACATGCAGGTCATCGAGGCACACTACTTGTTCGGAGCAAGCTACGATGATATCGATGTTGTCATTCACCCTCAATCCATTGTTCACTCTATGATTGAAACCAAAGATACCTCTTGCATCGCACAATTGGGATGGGCTGACATGCGACTTCCATTGGTATACTCTGTTTCATGGCCACACCGACTAGAGATGCCTTACAAGCCTTTGGATTTGGCAGAAGTTGGTCAAATGACATTTATGAAACCCGATCACGAGAAGTACCCATGCATTGCTTTGGCGTATGAGGCAGGCAGAGCTGGCGGTACCATGACAGCGGTACTCAACGCTGCCAACGAGGCCGCCAATGAATTGTTCCGAAAGGACGTAGGACTTGGATTTTTGGATATCCCCAAACTCATCGAAAGTGCCATGGAAGCTCACAAGGACGATTACAAGAAGACAGATGTGACATTAGACGATATTTTGTCGTGTGACCAATGGGCACGCGATTTTGTTATGGAGAAAAGTGAGACGAAAGAACCTATGTTGCTTTGAGGCACGCTAATTGCTAATTTGAGTTCCGTTCAACTCAATTAATACTTTCCATTATTTATTTTACTTGCTTAATTTTCGTAGGCCTAACGATGAGAGATCGATTCATCGGTGACATTGGTACAAATTTGAACAAAGAGCCTATCTTCCTCACAGATCTTTCTGAATCATAAACATAAGTATAACTATGGGTGAATAATATAATAGAGTTTTATTTCTACAAAAAATTAAATACTCTTAAACTAATCGTAATAGCTGTGAAAATGTTTCGGCTCTGACAGAAAAAATTAGAGCATAGCCAAAAATCGAAAAAAAAGCATCATTGAAACATGGCACCGTAAAATTTGCCAACAATGACGCTTATGCAACTTTGGTTTCAGGGATTTGAAGCGCCTTATTATTCCTCAACAGCATTTCTTTTTGTTCTCGTAACATAATCTCCTTCGCGCTTGGACTTCGCACATGGTCGCCCCAAATTGGAGACGGAGACATGGAGGCAATCGATTTTGTTTTGATTCCCCATTTCTTCCAGACCCTCGATTGATACCTGGTGTGCAAAAGAGTTGGATCGTTGGTAGACAGGTGCAAGCTGGTGCTGTGTCTCATTCCACCCTCCTCCTCTGGCAGGAGTGAACTTGAGCACGGTGTGAAGTGGGACCTCGATTTGCATCGCCTTCCTCCACTGGTGACTTTCGGAAGTAGGCAATCAGCATTTGTAATACAGAAACAGTGACTTACGACAAGAGTCGGAATCACTTGCTGCTCGAGATCGACCACGACCGATTCCAAACGAACAATCAAATCCTTGTACGATTCGCCACCGGGAAACCTATGTATCAGAAAAAGAAGTGACAATAAAAAATGATCAGGTTACTGTGCAAATATTCTGCGCCGATTTCTTCGACAAACAGCTGTCAAATTCGTACCTTCGTAACTAAAAGGATCTTTCTCCAACCGACTGTACCATTCGGGATTGATGGTCTGAATTTCAAGCAATTCCTTCCCTGCAAAATCTCCTTTGTCCATTCTGTGATCAAAATGAGGAAAGAAAAGAAGGCAATGTATAAGGATATATATGGAATCGATGCGTGATTTGATATTTCAATAGCGTCATATTTTCAAAGTAAGATTGCAACTTACGGGTTCAACGTCGAGAGTTCGTTCACGGGATAGTCAACGTCGTCCCAAGAGCAAGTCTCGACCGCTCTTGGCATTGTACTGGAATATGTTTTCAAGGGAAAGGGGACATTGGGGATCGTAGGCAGGTACTAGTCCGCTAATCGATGTCCCGGTTTCCACCATGTCGACAACACTAGCCCGCTTTCCTCATAAATTCCAAGGACTCTTCTTCAACAAAATCGTACAAGGCTTCAGAGAATCTTTGGCCTTGTGGACACAAATGATCACCTTTCAAGAGGCGTTTTTGTGTGTGCTTGGAAAGATCCAAGAAGCTGGCGGAAGTTCCAATACCCGTCCAGTACTCATCTTGATCCGAAGCGATGTCCGACAATGTTTGCCCCGGACGACAAAGGAATACCGGTCTCGTTCCGATGTTCCAAGCCATCAATGCGGGAACAATTACCTTCGACATGCGTCCGTAAATATGGTTGACCAACAGCTTGGTCGATAGATTGAAGATTTTGATGTATACGACAGAGAATCATCGGTGATGGTTTCATACTGCTCTTCGTACTTTTTCACTCGAACCCTCAAGTCTTTTATTGCTTCTTCTTGGTCCATGTCTTTATAATCCGGAGAATTTGAGACCTTGAATCGAAAATTTTCCATCAATAGTTCTTCATCGTCACAAATAGATTCGACAAACACCACTCCCGTCGGCTTGCCCGGTCGTTTTTCCGGATTCGTGCACTCCTCCAAGACCCATCTCCGTCTCTTGTCCGTGCTATTTGTGGCATCAAAAATGGCAATTCGGTCTCGGTTTTCGTGAAATGTGGTGTTGGAGCCCTTCGATGTCACGCTTCGGCCCGAAGACTGCTTTCCTTCCTCCTCTTCGTCCTCTCCGTCGAGCCAGCGAAGCATGTCCCGCAGTGCCAATTCGGCCACCTGCTCTCGGATTGCCGAAGCATTCTTGTTATCGGCCGCGAAGAAATTTGCGTCGCACGCTCCACCCGATGCCTGCCGACGATATCGTCCCACATTGAAAATCTTACAAAGGGATCCGTGCCATTCCAAGAAACTCAAAAGTTTTCGCGCCTACAAAGGATTTCCCACGAGCGGGTAACCCCACCAATACAATGACCAATCGCGTCGAGTTCTTCGTCAGTCGTCTCCTCTGTTGGGTATCATTGTTTTTGATTGAGAAAGTAATGAAATGACAAGAGTGAGGAATCTGGAAAGAGAAGATTCGTGTCGTTTTGCGATACCAACACTCGACGAGAAAAACTTACCGCCTCCAAGCGTTTAATAACTAAAGCCGTAGCCTTCGATGCCTCCTGCACTTCCAGAGTTGTAATAATCCTTTCCGTTCGTTGTCGTTGTAGCCATGGTTGTCTTTTTTCTCAAGTGGATACGGTCGGTATGTTAGCTCGTCAGCTATCCGATTTTGAATGTTATGACAGAAGTCTGTTTGCTTGCTGTCTCAGCAATGTAATAAAATCTCTCGTCCAAGTCGTGGTTGTTGTTTTCGAACGAAGTGCGTTGTTTACGTTCAAATCTTTCCAAGATAAAGAAGAACCATGTACTTTCCCAAAGATCAATTACTCACTCGGGTGTTCTCTTTTATTTGATATTCGCAAATACAAAGGAAGAGGAAAAACTTTTTTCGAGATTTGACTCGAGAATACGTCTCTGTACCAGTCAAGCTGCAGCTGGCATGCATTATTTTATTCTCGAAGTTTCGCAACATTCTTCTCAAAATCCATCAATCATCAGGCCATGAAATTGAATTCGCCGCGCTTGTACGCATATTTTAGGCGGAAGATGAGAGATAGGATTCTTCTGGTTGATGGTTTGTGATGATGCAAGAATTCAAAAATTAAATGGTATGTTTGGAAGATTCTGACTGGCTCATTCACGATTTCTCAAGTGTTCGCCTACCGTTTTTGATACAGGACTAAACAATTGAATCACGAAACCTCTACTCTAATGGAGGAAAACATTCTGTGGTTGAATTTATTATTGACACAACATTCTTCACTCCATCCATTCATCGCCTTCGTTTTCAGTTTTGGTTTCCGCTCGTTCCGTCGGTCGAATTTCGAATTGCACACGATTATTGCGAAGAAACTCATTACAACAACATCAGCAACTTACATCGCGTTGGCATCCACAGATTTTCTTCAAAACCATCGATCCTTTGTTTGTGGGAACCTGCATTGAACCGGGAACCCACTTGTATTTGATCGAGGCCAACATCCGCACCGAATGACAAACAATCTCAGTCATGAATAATCAACGGCTCGATCCCCGATTTTCCGGTGGGCGAGGGCGGGGTCGAGGACCAACAAACTCTGCAATGGCCGGAAGAAACGGCGCCTTCGGGCGGGGAGGACCTCGGCCGATGAACGGAGGTCGCGGAGGTGGTCCCATGAACAACTTTCCACCACCTGGAAGGGGAGGACCACCGTTTTTCGGAGGGAGAAACGGGAATTTCCAACAGAGACAACAGCACAACCCACCATTCCACAGAAACCAGAAAAACATGCCACCACAACCGCAACACCAAAATCACAACAACAATTTTTCACACGGGCCACCAGCAATGCGTGGGGGACCACCAATGGCGGGAAGAGGGCGAATGAATATGGGGTACAACTCATTCAACGATGGCAGGGGGAGGGGAAGGGGAAGAGGGAGGAACAACAACATGCCCGGGAGACATTCATTCGGAGCAAGAGGTGGTCAACACCAAAGGCCACCTCCCCCGCCTCCAAGAGGAGGAAGAGGTATGGGACAGGGAAACTTTTTCCCTCCTCCTCCACCACCGCAATTTTCAGCTCATCAGTCACGCCCCGGAGTACCACCAGGACCGAATGGAGCAAGAAATCCCAATTCTCAGCCAAGATCACCACCTTCGCAATACGGGATGCCACCAGGTTTACCAAGGGGAAACCAAATGCACCAAGCTCCGAATGGGTTTCCACAGCAACATGCGCACCAACAACAGCAATTTCCTCTCGCCTCAAATTCTGCAGCACCATCATTAACTACAAACAACAACGGCTTTGTAAACTATCCGCAAAGCGCTATTCCTGCCCAATCACAGTTTCCACCGGGAATGCAACAACAAGTACCTTCAACGATACTACCATCAAATGGTTCATCCAATCCAGTCGTGGCAACACCTTCTACTGTACAAATCGAAGAAGCCTGGAAAGAATACACTGCACCCGGTGGTGTCAAATACTACCACAACGAACTTCTCAAAGAGAGCACTTACACCATACCGGATGCCTTGAAGAAAAAGACTCAACCCACTCCTACTACAGAAACAAAATCATCCTCCAATAAACGCTCATGGTCGGAACACGAAGACGTGAACACAGGAAAAAAGTACTATTCCGATGGCGTACAAACTACATGGGAAAAACCAGAAGGCTTTATATCGGCCGAGACAATAGTCGCAAACACATCTTTTGTTTCGAAACGAGAGGAAAGCGAGGGGCCTACCAAAAAGAAGAAAAAGACAATACAGAATGGAAACTCTTCGAGTGATGTCCATGCCAAAGAAAATACCTTTGCCAACAAGAAGGAGGCTACAACTGCCTTCAAGGGCTTTTTGCTGGCCAAAGGAATCTCACCAACATCAAAGTGGAACGAAGTCCTGAAAGCTTGCGAGTCTGACGCTCAATGGGAATCCTTCCAAAAAGAACTATCCATGGGAGAACGTCGGCAAGCATTGGCCGAATACCAAACAAAACGAACCAACGAAATACGGAATGAACAACGCCAAGAGCGCATCCGCGCGAAAGAAGCGTTTGGGCAGTTGTTGGCGGATGTTTTGCCCTCGATATCCGGCTTTTCGGCACGCGCATCACGATTTGCAGACGTTCGAAATGCTCTGTCCAAGGACGATAGGTTCTTTGCGGTAGAGGAGGAAGGCACCCGCGAGTCACTCTTTCTCGACTTTTGCGACGATTTCAAGAAACGAGAAGAACGCAACAAACGGACCAAGAGGAGGGAAGCACAGGAATCGTTCGTATCTTTTCTGAAAGAAAGAGAAGAGGGTGGTACTCTGACGTTTGCGTCGACATGGGAATCCTTCATGCAATCCTTGACCGAGGAAGACAAAGCAGACACACGTTTTGCGACATCCCAAACAATCAGCGATGCCGATCGACAACTCTACTTTGCCGACTTTGTCATCGATTTACAAAAAGTAGAAGATGACAAGCGACGAAGAATACAAGACGCACGTCGACGTGCCGAGAAGGCACACCGAGATCAGTACCGAGAACTTTTACACCAAATGGCTTCCGATGGAAAGATCTTTCCGTATACGCGGTGGAGGGAAATCGAAGAATCCCTGCTACAAGAAGAGTCTTTCAAGCTCGTGGAAGCTCAAGACCGAGGTTCCCCCCGCGAAATTTTTGAAGTCTTTGTCGACGAATGGGATGAACTGTATCGAAGAGAAAGAAACTTTTTATCCCGGCTGCTCCGTCCTCCTGGAAAAATACCGGTAGGAACAGACTTTGAGGCTTTCAAAACCATTCTTACCGAGGAGTCGGCGTATTCGTCTGAAGTTCAAGACGAAATGTTTCGAATAGTCAACAGACAAGATCCTGTCTCGAGTGCCAAGCTGCTTTTCGACGAACTCACTGCCCAAACTTCAAACGGAGGTTCGCGACGAGGCTCAACGGACGAAGATTCCAGCGAAGACGAAGGCGAGATTATTGAAGATGGAGAAGTCGTCGACAATGATGGCAATGATGGCAATGATGACAATGATGCCAAAACTGAAGAACCTAAGTAACGCTGTAATAAAACTTGTAGTTGATAATTTTCTTCTAAAGATCTATTGTTTCTTGAATATAATATCTTCTTGAAGAACGGAGTACAAAAAATTGAAAATTTTGAGAAGCAACTTGATCGAATCAGAAGTTGGTGAAGCCAACAACATCAAGGATCAGGATCATGCGCGCAAACGTTGGAACTGACATCACACTTTTCCGCGCGCATCAGCCTCATTTTTCTGTCGCGTTTCGTTTGATGACAAAAAGCACCCGGATTTTGAATCCCACCCATTTGGCGCCAACCGATAGTGTACGCGCGGGTTCCTACGCAAGAATGGGAAACCAACGAACGAGGAAATTTTTTTTCCGTATCATCAACAACCGCGTCGTATCTGCTCCTGACGGGTTGACTTGCAGTTCGACACAAACTCCACCGTGCGTACACTATTTCTTGTTGATTCGAATGAACGTTGATTCATTCGTTCTGGAACCAAATATCATTCCAGATTCATTGTCGATACAATCAACAATAGCTACATTACCATAGACAGCAAGCGGTAGGAAAAGAATTAGTTTCGGAGCTTCCATTCACCACTCGAAACATCGCACAGTGGACGGTGGCTCTTAACGAAGCTTTCATATTAATATCAACAAAAGAACGAACGGTTGATCTGAACAGGCTGAAAGAACGATAGGGCGAAAAAGACTGAATAAAACAATACTGTTTATGAGCTCGATCGAAGAAATAAGTCAAAACATGGCCGCAGAAGAAATAAATCGAAACCTGGAGGACTTTGAGAAGGACGATACGATGGTTGCAACTGCTTCTACTAAGAACTTTCAGAACGAAGTCCGACAGTGGTTCACTGCAATGTCACCTGAAGAGAGAGCTGCTGTCTTGGGTTTTGAAGACGATTCTCTCTTTGTGGCTGCCCTCTTGTCTCGAATCGATAGTCCTTCGTCTTCTACAACGGGATCAAACGGAAACACAACAAGCAACGACGGGAGTCCCGATGAGCAACGAACCAACAACATCAGCATCCAACATGCCCCGACTTCTTCGTTGCCCCCAAAACGGACGGCGGACGAACTTTTTTCCAACGGTACGTAAAATAGCGCGCAAAAATTCAAAAAAATCGTCGTGGCATTGTACGGGACTTCCAGTACTTAAGGTTACGAACGAATCTACATGCCCCGTACCAAAACATCTGGATTCCTCGAATGCAACTGTTTTTGTGGTCCATCGATCGATTTCCCGCCGCTTCTATCTACATCGTCGTTGGTCGTGATTGTTTCTCCTCCGAAAAAATTATGTGCCGTTTTGTTTATCTGCACCTGCGTCTTCGAGCATCTTCTTTTGACCCTCCAATAAGAATTGAAATATTCTCATTACTAACGAATTAACTTCCATTGCCTTCTTTCATGCTCGTTCCCTCCAACCCAAACATTGACCATCCATGGAATCATGACAAAAAAAGAAACGTTTGACTGGGAAGCAAAAATCGCGATTGAGATTATTGAGAAGACTTGGGAAGAAATTATGATGGTGGGGTCTCCGAATACCTCTGGAGTCAATCAAAAAGAGTTTGTGAAAACCACCATGAAACACCAAAACGACGAGAAGAACGGCAATGTGTCTGATGAGAGGCCAAGTGACGGAGATTCGAAGGCAGTAGAAAAGCAGGCACGCAGCAATGGAAATGCCACATTAGAGGATACAAGCTCCAACGATATTGTTTCGGATGCTTACAGGATACAAAACAAAGTTGATGCAGTCGGGAAAACGGCATCCGCTACAGCTCAAGAAACCGATGGCGATGTAGGAACAAGCGTCTCTACCGTCACGGAATCTTCCGAGCCCAGGGACAAGGGGCAAAAGGGAAAAGCAAATAATAATACCGGTGTCGGCTCTAGTCCGTCGGGGGAGGGAGAAAGCAACAACGAATGCGTGGACAAGCATCGTCGATGAACCCTCAAGAATTTGCTGCTACTGCTATTACTACTACAACTTCATCACCATCAGCTATGCATGGGATCGAAGCGGGTCTACAATATCCTTCTGACAATATCAATAGCAGAAGGATTGCCGAAGTGATGGAAAATACACGCTGTATCTTTCCATCTGCTTCAAAAATTACTTCTGCTACTTCAACATGGGGATCAATCTACATCAAATGAGCTATTATTATTACAACAACGAAACCAAAAGCAACCATTCATTACAATAAATCCATCCTACCTTGAATCGGTCACTGGCGATGAACTTCTCGTCGCATTTGACGAAATCATGGCAATGGCATACACAGATTCTTCGTCGGACGAACCTTGTTCCTTCATCCTTCCTGAGGAGGCAACTTCTGCTTCCTGGATCGATCTTGTCCGTTCTTATGCCACGACCGACGCATCCAAACCGGAATCGCAATGTATACCACTGTACATATTGCTTCTCTGTCGCTTTCAACATTCCCTTACGAAGGCGTATTCCGAGCGCGATCTTCCTGAATCAAGCAATGGCTCAGCACCATCAATATCTTACAAATCGGCAGCGCAATGGTTATCGGCACTGACGACCAGAATCCGCGAACTCGAGAAGGATAACTCTCCTGATATCCAACGAGTTGTATCAAACCTTGCTTCGACTTTGCCGGAAGCCGGAAAACCGGTGAACGGTGAAACGGAAGACAAGAAACCCGACTTGGAACAATACTTATTGCTCCCATTCAAGGTTGTCGCTGGGCGTTTGGGAAAGGATTCGGGACACGATTACAATGATGTTTTGAAAAAGATTGACTCGTCTATCGGAGAATCGTCACCAAACGGTGTTGAAACGACTTCGGGTTCAAATCCCAAAGTGTGCAAGCCGGGGATGGTGCAAGCCCTGATAGCAACGCGCTACTACCTGGAAACGAGAACCAGATTCTTCCGAACAATGGTGCGAATGGTACATCAACGAGGAAAGGAAAGAAGAAGAAAAAGAAAAAGGTACGTTTCGATGAGAATTTCGTTCTCTTTACTGTCATTGCATTTTGGTTGTCACATTCAACTCACAATTGTTTGAACCTTTCTACCGTCAGAAGCGAAAGGGAGCAGCAGCTGCAGCGGCAAAGGCGAAGGCGGCAGAATTGGCAATAGAAACGACAATTGACGACAAGGGGGATCTAGAGGAGAAAGGGGATGTCAGCGAAACACCAACCGAAGTGGTTACAGAAAAGACCAACGGAAAGGAGAATGATGCCGAGATCATTGACGTGGAAGTTGGCAAAGAGGTACCTGTGGTGGAAGTGACAAAACCTGCGGTAACTGCCCCTGTTCCTGACTCAGAGACATTACCCCTTCCTATTGCGAATACCGAGGACGAAAAAGTGGTACCAAAGTTGCCTGAAACTTCCGAGGCTGATACCGAGAATGCCATTGATTCATCAGAGACGGATGGTTCTGTAGGTGTTGCCCTAGCGCAACCAAATCCATCGAGTGAAAAGACTGATGAATCGAAAAAGGAGAGTCCGTCAAAAGAAACAAAAGACACGAAAGAGGACGATCAGGATGATCAGTGGGAAACTGTCGAAATTCGTCATAGGGTACGGAAGAAGAGCTCAGCAGACAAGAGCAATACCTCTCGTCCTGGGTCGCAGCATGCTGGTAATAACGGAAATTCAAACGGGCAAAATGGCAAGAAAAAGGCTCCCAGAACAAAAGAGACAAGGGCGAGAACGAAGAATCGAAAAATGGTGAGGGAGATTCTCGGCGGCGTCTTAGATGTCGTGGAAGAAACTGTTCGAAGGAGGCGAGCTATTAGTCGAGAACGAGCGAACGCTCGTTTGCCTGCGACGAAAATCAGTTCAACAACAGGCATGTCTCAGAATCCATCCGGATCTTCCTTACGCGACATTCTTGTACGAGGAAAGGGTAACAATCAGAGCCAGCAATTGAAAAGTCCAAACACTACGAAGGCAGCCCCATTCTCATACTCCGAGAGAGCAAGATTACTTATGGCATCAGATTCAAATTCCTTTTCAAGGAAGAAGAACGAGAAACCAAGTCATATTTCAGGTTCAAAAACAACGAAGGCATTGAAAGCTGCACGTGCTTTGCCTGCTGATCAGAACACAATTCCAACTATTGCGTCGACAAATTCAGCCTTCACTCCGTCGATCACCAATGTTACGTCTCGTAAATCCGGAGTGGCACTTAGCACCGATTCAAGTGACAGCGAGAGCGTGGAAGCTCAAAAACGGAAGGACACTTCGTTAGATCCGATAAAACTGGCATCACCTTCGCCGCCATTGCCTACCCTGCTAAATCCAGGAAACAACAATAGTACGTCATCATCCGTTGCATCGAGTCTAGATGCCCCTCACGCTGGACATCATTGCAACAAATCTGGTCAATCCGAGAACGATGTTGGGTGCCATCTACTTGATGTCTGTGACAAGCTGTCGACCGAAATTGATGTTTTCATGAAACGAAGAAAGATGCACTGGCTATACGACGACACGAACGAGGATTGGTGCTAGCGGCGCTTGAAAAGACTCTGGGACTTATTTGGGCCGGGAAGCCAGTTGTTGAAATGTATGGTAGCTGTGCTACAAACTTGGATCTGCCTTCTTCTGATCTCGACGTTGTCGTCTGTGGCCTGGACTAGACCGTTTGTTGACGCAGTTGCAAGCCCATCTAGTACTACCTCGGTTGCTTCTAATTCCCAGGGTGACAAGAGCCCCGTCGAAAAGACTAAGAGCCAAGACGGACGGATCACCTGATGCAGACAGCCGCAAAGATGGATCGTCTTTCCCGTCAGAGCAGCGTTATTCGCGGCATCAAATGAGCCAGTATCAAATGCAAATGATGTATGGGCATATGAGTGTGAATGCCGAGCGCGTCCTTCGGTTGGCGATGGAGCTAGAACATCAACCCTGGGCTGTGCACGTGAAAGCGATTCCCACTGCAAGTGTACCTGTCATTAAGATCTTGGCTGATCCCGCAAGGCTTCAGGGTGCAGTTATGAACGGTAAAGCTGATTGGCTTGTGCAACAACCAATAAGCGGACAGTCCCCGCCTTCTTTGAATGGCTTTTCCCGATAATAAAGATCCCCGTTCTGGAAACCAGGCGCCTAGCATGTCACATTTCCAAAGTCAACAATCATCGCCGTTGTGGCGAGGAGCAGACGTTGTAAACGGTCTCCTGAAGGTCGATATAACTTTCGAAGGTCCAGAACATGGCGGAATTGGCTCGACAAAGTTTTCTCAAAAAGTGGTGGAAGATTTCTCGAGCGAAACTGGACTGGCCCCAGAATCCACGCCGCAAGTGCAGGTACTGATGGTGTTGAAGGAGTTGCTCGCTCAACGGAGATCGAACGAACCCTTCTCAGGTGGGCTCAGTAGTTATGCACTACTTTTGCTGGTTATATCGATGATCGGAGAGAGGAAAATTATTCGCGAAGAACTTGATAAAACTGAGCGTCAGCGCAGAGTAGTTGCTGCTGGCGGTGGGAACTCAGCTCTTCGATCGACCCCAATAGATGTGATGGAATCGACAAACGATTCTAAGCAATCGACCGAAAAGGCCCAAAACAAAAAAGTTACTCAATCGAAGCCTGAAGACACCGCAAAAGCAACCACTCAACAAACTGACGGCAATGCGAAGAATACGACGAAAACTAAAGAATTAGCAAAAAACACAGCATGGCAAGACAGACAAGAGAAGCAAGATCAGAAGACACCAGTGAAGAAAACAGGGCCGGTAGTGGTCTCTCCTCCGCAGCAAAAGTTGCCTGTCGTATCATCCTGGGCGTCAATAGCACGAAAAACTTCTTCCACGAATCTTGCAGCATCGAAGAAAAAGAAAGAAAATACAGAAAAGGATGCTTCTGAATCGAAAAAGGAGCCTAATCCTGTCACACCAGAAACTCAACCGCGAAAAACACCAGCTAAGCCAAGTAGCTTTGCGGATGCAGTCGCAAAAGGGAAACCTATTCAGGTTGCTAAAGCTAGCTCAACTCCGAAAAAAGTCGCACCTGTCAAGAAGAATGAAGGAAAGAAACGTTTCGATGGTTTGCTTGACCCTCCATCGTCGAAGTCTTCCAAGCCCAAGGCAGAGAAAGAGGATTCCAAAAATACAAAGGTACAACAAACCAAAGGGAACTCTGCAGGTGTCGAAGATGCGAAAGCTCGAACCAATAACGTTTCTCCTACTTCAACAAATCAGTCGAAGGCACCTTCCCCTACTGCCGAAAGTAATCTCAATGGTCCTCTTTGCTTTCCACAGGGCTTTCATGACGTCATTGAAGTCTTGTGCTCTGGTGAAACTACACCTGGAAAGTTGTTGATGCATTTTCTACTGTTTTACGGACAGCATTTTGAATCTCAAACGACGGCTATTGATTACTCAGGAACCCATTTAAGGGATGCTAGCGCGAACAATGGGTACTCGGTTCGATCATCCTATATGATACGACGAAATACGGGCTCATATGATCCGATGACTGGTATGTACACCGTTGACCCCATTGTTGTCTACGACCCTCTTGAAGGTGCCGAAAACAATAACGTAGCACGCAGTTGCTTTGCATGGAGCAGCATCAGATGGGTATTCGCTCAATCCTATATGACTTTGTCAAGCGCTGCTGAACAGAATGCAAGCGACGGAAATAGAAACAGAGCTGCCTCTGGTGCTAGCGAAGGCCCCGCATATGGCCATGACGAATCAGGTCATGTTGTGGTTGACCCGTCATCTCCTCTGCTGGAGCTATTGCTCTCATATTAGAATGCAAGGGATAACTTCTATATATAAATATACAATCGAATAGATATTTTGCAACTTTCTCATGCTCAGAGCGATTTTCTTTTGCACACTACTGGTACTTCTATCGATGAGTGGAACCTAAGCGACGAATAATTTTGGGATGGGGGACGCGTGGATTTCGAATACAACAATGTTTTGGGGGAGGACCGATAACCTTTTTTCACGTCTGGGGGAAAAGAGGTCGTCACGTGCATTGGGTTTCAAAATACCCTTCGTGCGAGACATGCACCGTCGTCGTCTTTTTTTTTGACAACATTGGAACCCGCGACTGCGACACACAATTTTTTCGGAAAACGCGACGGTAACACAGTGGAGATTCAACGCAACCAGACCTCCGAAATTCAACCAAAATCAAACATATTCTTGACAGTTGACTATCGAAGACACACAAGGGCATCGCATTAACATTTTTGTTGTCGGAAAGGCAAAAGCAAACTACCACTTGACACTTCAAACGAGGCCGTCCATTGCCGGAAAAGAATTTCCAAGAATTGGTCCAATCGGATTGAAGTTAGGGTGAAGGCGGTTTAAAGCGGTACGACTCAAACAATTGTATCGCGCGACAAGGTGCGTGCACAAGCGTGCGAAGACAGTGCGAGCAGCTGCGCGGAACGAGATCGACATCGGACAGCTGCAATCCATCAGTTGATCGAACTAGTCGAGTTAAAGTTGAAGTCAGTTGATTTCCTGATCGGGTATCGTATCCGCACGTCTCTCACATTTTTATCCTCTCGTGAAAAATCCGATACGAACATCAATTTGGAACAATTTCTAGCGTTTCGCGGGTAGAAGAAACAAGAACTTCCCAGAATCTCGTTTCTCAACTTCTTTTTTTGTCGTCCAACGTTGTTGGGGTAGAACATCTCTGGGAGGTAGATAGAGAGAGCTGTTTGTCTCGTCACCATTGTTTCGGAGGGTCTTTTCCATGCTTTCGAGATCTCACTAGTGAACCAAAGTCACGTCTAGTTTGTTGGAAATGTCGCCGTCTAATTCGCCCAAATCACTTGGCGGAGATCCTGCGACGTATCAACAGATGCAACAAGCTTTATTCAAATTCAGTAACAATACTGATAACAGTAGCGAAACCGAAACCAAAACCACCGCTGCGGTCGCAGTGGAGGGGCAAATTCTGACGAGTAGCTCCACTTCGGAGATTTCGCCAAAACCCAGTTCGAACGATTCAGGTTTAGGTCAAGAGTCCAGCAAAATCGGGGATACTAACGCTGCAGTCACCGTAACGTCAAAACCGCTGATGTCGTCTCAAAACCAGCAACAGAACAATCAAGAAAGTTCTGAGAAAGCCAGTGAAGTCGTGACGTCCGATCGACTACCATTGGTAATGAACGTGGGCGGAACAAACCCTATCAAACCAAGACCCGCTGTTACCGGAGCAGAAGTTGTCGACGCGGTAGTTTCTAAACCTACGACTTCTCCCCCGATAAAGACAATGCCAATCTCTACTGTTGGTGCAATCACTGCCAATAACGTGCCAGCACCGAAAGCTCCTGAACGGATTTCTACAAATACTACATCCTCCACCAAAAGCAAGGGCACAGCCCGCCGCCGGGGAAAGTGGACAGTGGAAGAAGAGGAATATGTAGCAAGAGTTATACAGGACTTCAATTCCGGTTATCTCAATGCGCCAGCTGGCTACACGCTTCGTAGTTACTTGTCCGACAAGCTTCAATGCGACCCAATGAGGATCACCAAAAAATTCACGGGTGAAGCTTGTATCGGAAAAAGAGTTTTCCATCCGGCGGTACGGAGTGCTGCCAACGCTGCAGCCATTGATAAGGCACAGGTACGAATATCGTTTTGAAACTTCTTTCTACGCTGCAATGTTTTATTTCACCTTTTTGATATCTAACAAATTTCTTGGGATTGTAATCTTCTTCTATTGATTCGTTGGGAAAGGCTGAACTAGATGCGCTCGAAAGACGTTGGCGACGACGCCTTGAGTTGCAACAGAGGGAATCTGCAAAGAAGGCAGCTGCTTCTGCTGCAGCGGCCAATGCTGCCAGCAGAGGTACTGTTACGGTACAGGGAGTTCCTGTCTCGATGCTAGGCGCTAACTCGCAAAATTCAACTGACAGTCAATTGCAACAGTCGGCAGTTACTCAAGCCGCCACGTGGCTGGATAGGGCAAACGTGATTCTCATGGGGAATATTGGCAGCGGAAACGCAGCTACGTCCTCCTCGAAAGGAAACTCTCCAAGCTATCAGCAGCAAAACAAGGACGAAACTCGAAGCACTTCAAGCAGCATGGAAGACTCTTTGGAACATCAAATGAAAGAAGTTCAAAGACTCATTTACGAAGGACCTATGATACAACAGACTACTGCCGGTTTGCCCAACTTACTCCTTCGAACAGCTGTACCAACAGCTTCCACGGAAAGGAAACATGGTGTCGACCACAACACAATAATAGCGCCATCGTCTATTCCTACCCATATATCGCCAACCCATGAGCCAGCAGACAAGCGCATGAGAATGATCAATGCCGCCGATTCCAATCCTACCGGAGCAGAAGACGCGGAAGCTCTGGTTGGCTTTCTCCGAAGTGTGCGCGCCTCGGCTGCTGCGGGACAGGAGTTGTAGATCAACCAAACTGAATTTCATGGGTATAACAATGTTTCGCTGAAAGACAATTTCGTTGTTTCACTGTTTCACAAGCCAATTCACACAAATTCCAAAACGAAATAGTCCAGCGACATTGATAATGAAGCAACCAATTGATACTTCATACGTTTATAACAATAATTGAGATAGTATCAATGATTCAATCCATGACACGAAATATTTGACTTTTAGTTCGTAGATTCTTCAATTTTTTATGAGAGATGGATATTAATTTCGCAATTTCTACTAATGAGGTGGAATGGAAATCCCCGGCCTCGACGCCGGCGCAATAATGATATTATCTCTGACGCACTTGAGTTTTGCTCCAAATCCGTCGATATCGCTGTCGTCGCCACACCGAGTCCACATATCCCGGGCCATAGGCGATAGTATCATAAAAATCAATGCCCATTTGGTCAACCAATTGAGATATTCTGCCAGAGGAAATCCCGGAGCATTTTTCTCCGCGGCACTCTTTGGCACCTTGCGTTGCGTCGTCAACCTCGCCAACTGTGCATCTGCAGAAGCCGAAAAGGCATTGAAGCGGATCTGGGTTTCTTGTTCGCCCTTGAGAGGCAAATCGTACGGCCGGGAAGCAATGCACGTGACGGGGAATTCGTGGACGCCAGGAAATTTCTTGATTGTTTTCCACTTTGGGATGCTCCACAAATACACATTTCCGTCCGAATTTCCAATAGCTATTGTCGATGCATCGGCGGACATGGACATGGCCGAAACGGGGTGTTCCGAACAAACTGTTCGTTCGAAGCATTGATATTGGTTTTCCCTCTCGTCAAAACCCCATTTTGACAAAAAGGCCTTGCCCCGCTTCCCAGACGCAACCGTGTAAATTAGATTACCCTCCAAGTCTCCAAAGGCGCACCCACGCACCATGACGGTTTGTATGCGATTCCTTCGGTTGGCTGGCGGCGGCGGTGCCGTGGGATCTTGGATGCTGCACTTGAGGACACTGATGCACTGATCCCTGTTCCAGACACGAGCCGTCCCATCCTTAGAACTGGAACAGAGCAAATCGTTTTTCCTGGGAGCAAAGCTGACGGAACAGATCGGCTTGGTGTGTCCAACATCGGGGCCTTCGTCACAAACGTACGCCGGGAGTTCCTTTATGCGGTAGTCGCCCTCGAATTCAAACACCTTGATCGATCCATTTTCGCATCCCAGGGCAATCGCATTCGCCATGGCATTGACACCGATTGTGTGAACGGTGGCTCCGACGGACAATTCTTGTTCCAGCTGACATTCCGGAAGGGAATATACATTGATCTTTGTCCCCAGTGCACAAAACAGGCTGAGCTTGTTCGTGAGTGGGTTCTTGCAAATGTGGACGGCAACCCCCAGTTGATCGGCCGTGTCGATAATCACGGGCTCGTCGTCGTTCGCACCTCCCTGGGGCTGGTTCTCCAATTGCGCCTTATCTTCGGGACCTTTGGCGATTTCAATGAAAATTCTGTTCTTGACTCCAGTCGCCGAGGATCCTCCTCCACCGCAATATGCCAGGAATCGAAGTCCCATCGCCGGGGTCACCGTACCAATAGAGGCCGAAAGATAGGACTGCCTACAGAGTCGTGCCGTGAGGGCGGTTTCAGTTTTGAAGGACATTGTCAATAGAGGACAGTTAACTGATCTTGATGAACTGGTTCTCCGAGTGTGTATTGTTACTATTGTTCTTCGAATGATTGTAATGAGTAAGCAGGTCGAGTTGAAAGTGATACTGTCATTTTCAATCTTCATTGCCTGCCGATTTAGTCATGCTTTTAGAGTGAATTTCAAAAATCCCTGTCGGTTGGTCATATGTATGAGTTCAATTTATCTTCCATAGGATGATAATTTAAAAAATGAGCATCGACGCGTGTCGTCGTCATCCCCACGCTAAAACGTATTTTCCGTTCAGATTTTTCGATTGCTCCCATCTCGGAAATGAGAAACACGATACAACATCTTCATGGCAACAGACATACTTGTAGTGGACGGTCACATCCTTTGTTCTCATTTCGGAAGGCCGTGAAAGAAAACGAGAAGCACTGCAGCACGCTACAGTTTATGGCAACACGAAACGCCAAGCAAAGAAAGTTATTCCTTATATAAAAGCAAAGCACCATCACCATGGCAACCCGACGAAGAGGACGAAGCAAGACACGCTACAGCGAATCGACAAATGCGGCAGGCGGAACCCATGGACGAAGACGACCAGATAGAATTGATTCAATCTCTCGAAAAAGAAGCATTACAACAAACCATGTTCTTTCAAAAGATCTATGGCTATGGCATTGGTGGAATGGCCATTGTGGTATCCTTGATATTTCCATTGCTGTGCCCGGACGAATGTCATGAGACTCCAATCGCCTGTTGGTGCCATGCGGTGCTATCCTCCGCGGTTCATGCCTGGCAGGCCATTCCCGTTTGCCTATCAAATAGCCATTGTGACCGGGCCACCACCCATGGCGGTCGACGCCACGATCCAGCTGATTCCAATCGTCATTTGGCTTCTTGGATTCTTTGGCAACGACGAAGATCAGTTTCATTTGGCGCTCCTCATTGGCAACCTGGTGACATTTCTGGGGTCTCGATTGATGTATTGGGACATTCAATCAACGAAAAAGTCACTGGAAGGTCTGGATGCTGCACGCTATAAGCACAAGTCGTTATGAAAGGATAAAAGGAAAAACATTCCGTCCATTGGTTAGAGTGAACTCCCGCAACAGCAAGTTTGTACTGGCAATGTCTGGATGTTGCACGCTATAAGCACAAGTCGTTATAAAATGGAAAAAAGAATCCGCCCACTGGTTAGAGACAACTCCCGCAACAGCAAGCTTGTACATCGTTGTTCATTCAACGTAGCTTGGGTTTCGTCGATATAGAATTATTCAACTGATTATTAATATGAATTACATTTCACGTTTTCTTACTACCAAGCTCTTTGCCAAGCTTGTATCGATCTAAATATTTACGACTCATTTCGTTTACGAACATTGGACATGCACTGCGTTCTCCCGGGAACTTGAAACATGTAAGGAATATAATATACGAACGAAAGTCTCCCCCAACCCATCTTCCTTTTCGAAAGAAAGGTCAACTTGCTTTAGACATGAATGTGGGTTTCCACTTTAGCGGCAGCTCTCCACTGCCGCCTGATTGGCGTCGACCTGAGTGTCTAGTTCTTCCGCAGGCAGCTGCGGCAGCAACGGCTGCTGCTTCCACGGCAGCGGGTTCATCCACCACCGGGGCATCGTCTGCCTTGACGGCACCGGCGGCTGCCACCGCAGCAGCCGCACTGGTAGCAGCCGCGCTGTCGGCGGGCACCATCGTGATAGACACAGGCACCGGTGGCGTCCGCAACGTTGCGGTCCTGGGACTTTTTGTTTCGTGCGGCAGCCGCACGCTCGCGTCTCTTTCGGTTCTTCGATTCGAGTTGTTCGGGAGTCAAGACGCTGGTATCGTTCGCGTTCGAGTTTGGCACGACGAGCAGTTACGCTTCTTGGCATCGTTGTTTTCGAGGGAATGATATCGTTCGCGCTCGCGTTCTCGGCGCCGTTGGCGAGAGGCTTCGCTCTGGCGGTGGTATTGTTCCCGGCGCTTGGCGTTGTAGACCTGTCGCTGTTCGGGCGTCATGTTGGCATATCGCTGACGATCCTTCAATCGACGGGTTGCCAGCTGGTCTTCGTGGGAGTGCGTGGCCGACTTTTGCTTGTTGGGAGGAGGGGCCTCCTCTTCGACGCTCTTTTCGCGATAGCGCTTGCGTCGCTGTTCGTTCTTTTTGTCGTCGGCATCCATGAGATCAGCAGCGGCGGCATCTGCCATGCTCATCGCCTCGCTCTTGGCGGAAGCCGCAGCAACCGCTGCGACTGCAGCTGCGGCATCGCCACCACCGGATTGTCCGTCCGCGGCAAGGGCTGCATCGACTGCCAGCTGAACATCACCGACGGCAAAGACGGCAGCGGCAGCTGATGGTATGCAATAGAAGGCAGGGAAAGATTATGTTAGAAGGCGAACGAAGAAAGAGCAAGAAAGCCTCGTGGATTGCAGGGCCGGCTGGCTTTATCTAGAGTGATTGTTTCTTACCAGCTTCGGCAATCATAGCCGATGTATCCACATCGGTAGGTACGTCTGCATGGTTGATAGTGTGAGCAACTCCATTCTCCCCGTTTGCTTCGGTGGTATCAAGAGGAATTCCATCGGTAGTGGTGTCTGCAGGTGTATTTGCATCTTCCCCTTCGGTCATTTCATTATTGGGTGGATCAGTAGTCGCCATCTTTTGATAATCTAAGTTCCAATCTTGTTTTAAGTTTTGCTTGTCCAATTTGATCTTGATGTCGGGTATGCTGTCTGTCTGTCCGATTAATGATGTGTCTGTTGTATGTCCTTGTTGCTGATGCTTTTGTCTTGATGTCGTCCGTTTTGCGACGGTATGTCCTTCGTTGTGTTTCGGATGGTGTCTGTTTTCGCTGCACTTTTGTGTTCGTCCGTCGTTTTGGAATTGCGTCTTCTCCGTGTGATTTATGTGCACAAAATCACAAAAGAACGTTCTTGCTAATCGATTGGTAGGAATTCTACGACAAAGTGCCTACCTCCGAAAGTACATGTCTACTGATCGCTTGGTAGGAATTCTACGACAACATACCTTTCTCCGCGCCAGTATTTTAACGCGCCGGCCAACCAATCATAGGCATTTTTTCGGCAGCTTCAAAATTTGGGGGAGCTTGGTCGAAAGGACACGGGATTCGAATCCCCCACTGACTTCGAAATGATTTCAATCAAACGTTGTCAATCTATTCTACATTATGTTTGAGATGTGTTATGGGTGATATATTCAAATATTATCATTCCTAGTATTACTTTAAAACCGAATGTAATTTGGCTTTGACCGTCGTGCAAGCCATGGAAGAACCAAAAGCAATCGACGGTATAAATATGCAAGCCCCAGAGCCAGCATGTTACGTGCCCGGGTAAGGTTCGGGAGGATCACTTCGTTGCCACCCGGAATGTACGGTATTAATTTCGCAAGGAGCATCTTGCCAAAGAGCGCCAGAGTCAAGTAGAGGGGTATCGCCACAAAAATTCCATACGGCTTGGGTTTCCGCCTTTTTTGTCGTCCGACTTGCTGGGCCATGCGAACAATCATGTCGGTGGACGATCCACTCTGTGTGCTTTTCTTTCTTCGCTTCCGTTCTCGTTCGCTGTTATACAGAATGTTTAGACTCCGTCGGAATGAGACTGCAGCATCGGGGTGACCATCGAGTTTGTTGCCTTGCGGTGGATACGAATCCAGTGTTTGTCCCACCCACCTGCAACCAAAGGTATAGTGGAAGGGTTCCGTCGTCCTGGAGTCGCTCTTTTGGTTATTGCTATCCGTGCTGTTCTGTGTCACAAATGTCGCAGCAGCCACGGCAAGCGTTGCAACATCTTCTCTTCCAATGAGTGCCGGACTTTGGACTTTGCCATTGCAAGAGACTTGGATGGACGTGACATTGACATCGCGTTCTTCGTCCACCAGATCTCCGGGTCGCAAAGTCACCGTTTCGACCAAAGCTGCTTTCCTCCAAGAGCTGTTCCGGCCATTTCTTGATATCGGAATGTAAGAGAATGGAAAGCATTTGCTACCATTGGGACAATGCCCCAGGGTTTATATCCGACACAAAGGTCCGAAATCCGAATGAATCGTATCCTCGGGACGTAGATTTCATTCAGATCCAAAGCCCTCGGCTTCGGCCACGGTTGCAGCGGCTGCCTTCGCGTCGAATTTGATCGCGTTCGGCAAAGCCCAAAGCTTTTCGGGTCGATGCGTAATTGACGTAGAATGGATGGCGGCCGTCTTTGCACCAGGAGCTGACATCGGCTTTCAACAACCTCACCAAGGGTCTCGCCAAGACGTCGTGCCAGAGATGTGTGCGTCTTACCGATCCCACGCAGCTGATGATCGTTGTGCAATCACGAATCGCATCTTCCAGAGACTCGTTCACGTCGGGTAGGAGCTCACGGTTGTCGTAATCCTTTACTTTGGTTCCATAAAAGTCGGAGGCAGACTTTGCGGTTTCTTTCCATTCGTTCTCATCTTCGGTATTGTCTTGTACAAAGCCCGGCAATTCTTCAGCGGGAACCAGATCTCCTTGGACAATTTGGAGTGTGGGACGTCCGTTGTTTTTGTTGCTTCCGGCATTTCCTCCTCCCGAAACAAACACCCGATCATCATACAAAACTCGAATGGCCTTGTCGTAGCTTCGAACAAAGGCAATGATTTCCATGTCGCACTTCATCTGCATCAACTGCCGAATGACGTTTCGTCCGATTACGTCCTGTTGCTCCTAGGACCACAATCTTGGGTTTTGCCGGAATCGAACGCGGCCCCAAAAAATCAAAGGAGGTTTCGGTAATAGGATCCATCGTGGGTCTCGGTCGAGGTTGTCGTTGTGGTTCTTGTTCTCCGCCCATTTCCATATTGCCGTCGAAAGGTGGATACAGATGGAGGCGACTTTTTGGTTTTATACACCGGCCGATTTTGCCATTGGAAACAACCTTAATCTTCTCCGAAGCAGAAGACGAGGGAGTATAAAATGCACAACTTTCATCCAAGCACAACGCGAGCAAGACCACAAGCAAGGATTGCACCGCAATCGCGACGGATTTATCGCGAGATAGCCCCATCGTAACGAACGACTTATGGGCCTAACGCAAGCGTATCTGTTCTAATGAAGTTAGCTTATTGCTATCTCTGGATGTGATTTGACCATCCGATGTTGGAAAAACTATTCGCCTCTTCACAAAAATTCGACTTGCGAAATTCAAGTTGGATTTTTTCGCACAATTCTGGCGGGAATTCGGTCGCAGCTGCGGAGCGCGAAGGTTCGTACGAACTCCTTTTCGAGTTCATACGAACGCGTTTTGGGTTCATACGAACCCGTTTTTGAGTTGAGTCGAACTAATCCTGTAGCACATACAATTTAACGGCTGTTTGATTAGTTCGACTGACACATTTTCAGTTTAGTCGAGCTACTCAAACAGCCGTTAAATTGTATGTGCTCCACGATTAGCTCGATTAAAAAATTCCAAAAACAGGTTCGTATGAAACCAAAACGGCTTCGTATGAACCGAATACTTTTTAATCGAACTAATCCTGTAGCACATACAATTTAACGGCTGTTTGATTAGCTCGACTAAACTGAAAATGTGTCAGTCGAACTAATCAAACAGCCGTTAAATTGTATGTGCTACAGGATTAGTTCGACTCAACTCAAAAATGGGTTCGTATGAACCAAAAACGAGGTCGTATGAACTTGATTTTCTTAGTGGATTAGTTCGATTAAACTGAATAATTCAACGGAAGATCGATTTCTACGTGAATCCCGCGTAAAAAGACCGAAGACCGAAACAAAACATCATCATAGGAAGGGAAATAATGGAAGCACACCGATTCTCAGAGCAAAAGTAGTTCCGTCGCTACTGTATAGGTATCATCTTCGAGAAGACCATTAACACACCAATTGTTTCAGACCCAAACAAATATCTCGTGTTTGGAAGCCTTTTGCGTCAAATCCGACTCGTCCGAGATGAACATGATGGATTCTTCGGCGCAGAGTCCCAGTCATTTGGCATCATTGCCAATAGCTTCCGGAAACGTGGTCACACAGATGCAATCGGTTCTCTCCTCTACCCTCAATGATCTACACGTACGAAACGAGGTTGGCGATTGCATCCAGGAAATGCTATTGGATTTGGAAACTACACACCATCTGCAACAACAACTCGAACTCGAAACCACGCAAAAACTCCTCGAGAAAGCCCAAACAGAACAACAGGGGGTCACCCTGGAAGCACACACAGAACGTCTCGAGAGATACGATCGTCGCGTCGAGCTGGCGGATCAGTTTGTGGTGGAACTATTGCATGTCAACAATGAAATGAAAGAATTGCAGGCGTGGAAGGAAGCCCATGCATACAAGGTTCGAAATTACGAATTGATTCTGGCCAAACTTGCGAAAACCGAAGCAGACTTGGCCGAGGCCAAACGTCTGGCCTCCCTCGCTCCGAAAAGTCGTACCGGCGGAAAACAATGTTGAAACACCAGTGGCATCGGAAGAACCTGTAGAAAATGCAGCTGCCTGATACTGTAGAGCCAGCAGCAGAAGAAACTCCGGAAGAAACCACAATAGAAACGACGACAACAACATCCACTCCTACACCCGAAGCTCCAGAAGCTGAACCAGTTGACAATAAAACTCCAACGGATATGGATCAAAAACCTGCTGCCACTATGGAAAGTGCGCTTGAAAATGAACAACCCGTGGAAGACGAAAAACCAGCGGCAGCCGAGGTTGTTTCGATTGATGTGGAAGCCGAAATCGAAGAGGTCCCTTCTCTCGTGACGTTGGAGGTGGAACCTCTCATGATGGTATTTGGATTCCTCGATGCAATGGATATTTTAAATACGGCACAGATTAATCTCGAAATGTACAACAAAGTCGACAATATTTTTGGAATCTCGGAGGATGGACAAACACCACCTGCGCCGACTCCCCCACCACCTCCAAAGACGCCAGCTCCACCGCCCGCGGCACCAGCACCTACAACTACGACAACCACGACGACGAGTTCAGCCACCGCAGCTGCTTCCGCAGGCACTTCGTCGGCGTCAGCAGCAACGGGTGTCATGGGAGGTATGTTTTCCATGCTACAGCCTGCCGCTCCACCTGCCCCGGCAACGCCAAAACCTGCCCCACCAGCTCCTCCTAGTCAACCGCAATCGCAGCCTCTCAATGCAAAGGTTGCACAATCGATGGCCTCAAAATTGTCAGACGCAGAACTTGCCGCCATTATTTCCATGACGGACAAACTTTCCAAACTCGAAAAGGAAGTTCACATGATGAAAACCGAAAAGGAAGTCATGGTCGGCAAACTGGAGGGAACCGAAGCCGTGAAGCAATTTTTGATTGGTAAGGTTCGAGACGTCGAAGTCAAGCTGCAGCGATCGAAGGAAGACGAAATCAAAGTCACGCAACAAATTGCTTCCGATCAAGAAGTCATTGCCTTTTTGGACAGCCGCGTTCAAGAATTGGAGGAGCAAACAATGAATCTCACCATGGAAAATTCGGGAACCCAAGCGGGATTCGATGACCTCAAGGTGTCGAGCGCCAAGAAAATCACAATGCTGAGCGACATGCTCAAATACGAACGCGAAAAGCTGCGGGAAGACGAAAGCGACTGGAAGGCAACAAAGAAAGTTTTGGTGAAGGAGGTCAAGAGCTGCCGCGCTCAAATCTTGGCACTGCAGGCCGAGAGAGACGGATTAAAGGAGCAAAACGACATGCTGAAGCGAGCTATTGTCTCGAAAGGAGGAAGACAATAATAATTTTTGAAAGAATGCGTTATTGTCTTTCTATTAGCTGTATTCATTGAATTGCTAGTGTTCCCCATGAATTATCGTCAGTGTTGGAGCCGATTTTCTAGGAAGTTACGAATGCAAGTGTTTGTAGCTAGATTTTCCTCCTGTAGACTAGACCTGACCTTGTTGCGACGCCGGTCAGCCTCGGCGTCAGTATCGACCCGACTTCCAGCGAGTATGGCTTCTATACCATCCAAGAGAACTATTCTCAGATCGGATCTGGTGCTATCAGGATCCATCCAGTTATCAACCGAAAGAGTGACGACGGCGTGTAGAAATGCTTCTAGCATCTCATCAATTACTGTTCGGAAATTGTTGATACAGTTTTTGCCAGTCTTTTGGTGGATTCGAATTTGTCAGGGCGTACCAGGGGAACTGTGAAAGACGAGTCCGACACAACACAATCGATAGAATTGCTGTTGGATGCAACAAAGCCATTGAATGTTTTCCAGGCTTGAGACGATGCGATCGACCCTTGTCCCACAATTGGAGCGATACAGTCGGATTGCCCTGCAACAACGAAACTAGATGGTCGTTCGTTGGGACATGGTTCGTCCAGCTATGGAACCATATGGCACTTGGATCCTATCGATGCCAATTTCTTCTTGGGCACACGAAGATACCTTGCAACCCGTAGGGCCCAAAAATAATTCAAACATGCTTTGTTCCATGTCTCGTGCCAAATCTTCCGAATATTGATCCCGTTGCATCAGATCCAGCCACATATCTCTCCAGTTTACCACTAACGATTCCACGATAATCGTTTGACGATGGTCTATTGTGTTGTCGATAACTTTCTCGTCCATAGCTTTTGCCTTTGCGATTGTCTGAAGCAAGTTTTCGCAGAGTCCAAAGAGGAGAGGAGTATATTCACTGGACGACCTTCCCTTGTGAAACCATTTTCGGTGCATGTCGATTAGTTCCAAACACAAAGTGGGATTCGAGAGAAATAATTCCGAAAGGTCCTTCAGAAGCAGGGGACCGATTTTGTTCCAATCCATCACCTAAATCTTCCAAGTACTTCGATCTTCTGAAGGACTTTTAATCGCTGTTCGCTAGATGAGGCTTCTTCGATTTCTTCCAACGAGACTGGCATGGAGAAACCTCCTTGTAGCTGGTCGAAAAGGGACACTGATTTTCCAGTACTTGCAGAAGTTTTGGCAACCGTATTGCCTTCTGCTGTAGTTGAGTTTTTGTCCTTTTGTGCATTCTTTGTTTTCCATTTCTGGACAAGCCATTGCCATCGCTTTTTTGAAGTAACGAACGTCAATTGGATACTCCAACCCTTTTATGACATCTTCCAGCGAACTTCGAAATTTTGAAGCTTCGTGTTCGTGTTCACTGCCTTCTTTGTCGTCGGTATCGTCATCAGCAAGACGAAAAAAGCTTGGTCCTTCGGGATAGGCGATCAACAACTGTTCTTCCAACGAAATCGCCATCGCTTCCACGCGTTCCGGATCGAGATAACGAGCCATCTCAAGCGCATTCAATCTTGCGATATTGCAAGGCTGTTCCCTTGATCTTATGCTTTTCTCTTGCTCTTCTCTTTCGAGAAATAATGACAACAGAATTGAATCCGAGTTGAGATTTGAGACCAAGCGATCGATGGGAAAATTGATTCACGCGACTAAAATTTGTCATAGCTAGAGCGTTTTTGTAATCCACTTTCCTCACTTCTTCAAGAAGTAGAGAAGCGAACTCTTTTATTTTCACGGAACTCCCCAAAAGCTATCATTTATTCGTGGTACTGCTACATCGATATGAATGCCGAGTATCGTAGATCACCAGAAGAGCGAACGTAAAAGTGACTGGTGTCACCAAGACGATGAGTGGCGGAACAAGACGAAGAAGCGATAAGGCCACCAGCAAGAACAAGCAAGTCGTCTAGACTCTAGTTGTGAACACTCTGGACTATGGTTTGAGTAAACAGCTTTTGAGAAAATTAAATGATAATATTACAGTTTTAGTTATGATCGAAGGATCACTATAGGAATTGCTGAAACGGATTGTTGCAATCAACAGAAAAATAGCCTTTCTTCCGAACTTGTGCTTTCAAATTCGTTCGAGATTTCATCGAATTGCCGACATGGAAAATGGATATAACCCCTATACGCAACGACACTATGACTCCTCCCCTAGCTCATTCAAAAGTGCGTCGGCGAGACGTTGTGCCTTCATCTGGGCCTCCCTCTTGGCGGCCGTGGAAGTGATCGAGTAGACATCCGCCAGCAGTTCGTCGTCGAGAATTCCTTCGTGCAATTGCAAATCCTGTTCGTCCAACACCGCGTTCCTGGCCAGCGCCTTGTTGGCTTTTCGGATGGCTCTTCCGTGGCCCGCCTTGTCGTCGAGCCCAAGCGTCGTGAAGTCGCTGTCACTCTCACGTCTCTTGTAATACATGTCCTTGACGGCCTGCTTGAGTTCGGCTTTTCGTTCGTCCTTCTCCTCCGTGTCTCCCCAATAATCAAGTATTTCCGCCATGTCGTAATCGCTGATGCGGCTGATGCGTCGGATGGCTTCCATCGATGACTGCGATCGAAATCGGACGTCACCCTCTTCCTTCAGGGCCTTCAAATCCATTGCCGCGAATTTCATGGACGCCTCGGCTAGTTCGCGAAAGGACTCCTCTGTATCGCGTCTCGGACTCCTTGTAGAAGCAGTAGCAGCTGTATTCGGGCTCATCTTCGTTTTGATAGACAAAAACTTTTGGACAATGAGATCACTGCAACTTGTGGTTGGCCTACTGAATAGGTACACGGGAATCACTGGTCACGAATATATATGACTAACAAAAACAAATTAAAAAAATCGAACCCCCCTCTATCGCTAATTTATTTTTGCACGATTCAGCGCTCTCACAAAAACTGTACAGAAGGAGCTCGTACACTTTTCGGAACATGACTTTGCAAAAAAATTGTTCCAGAAACCTGCAAAGCAATTTCCCGGACCCTCAAAATTTCACGACTAGTGGGGTTCTTAAAATTTTCAGCAGAGGTTTGTAAATGGAATTCAGCACTCCTGCTTAATTAATTCAGCACTCGTGCTGAATTAATTAAGCAGGAGTGCTGAATTAATTAAGAATTCAGCACTCCTTCTTATTAAAACAATTCAGTAGCAACAAATCTACACCAGAATGAATATCCAAAATCAAGGCTCACGTCGTGTTATCAAACACCAAGTTGACGTTAATTCTCCTCATCAGAATCATTTTGGAATGTTGTGGTTCCGTGACGATCATGTGCTCGATGGGAATTCCTACTGAATTGTTTTAAGAAGGAGTGCTGAATTCTTAATTAATTCAGCACTCCTGCTTAATGAATTCAGCACTCGTGCTGAATTAATTAAGCAGCACTGCTTAATTCTTAGGGTTGGGGTTCTTCGTTTTCAGAAGTACCAAATTCGAGATTGGGGGTCCGGGAAATTGATTTGCCGGTTTCTGGACCAATTTTTTTACAAAGTCACGTTCCGAAAAGTGTACGAGCTTTTTACACTGAAGGAATACTGCAACTCGGAAGCAGGGGTTTTGTTTTGTGTCGTGTATCGGGTTTAGCGATTATCTCCAAACTTTTGCCAATTTTTTAGTCACGAATTGATGATTCCTCTCGACACGTTTCTCAGTACGGCGACCACAAGTTGCTGGCGAATCGAAAAAAGAGGGAAAAGTCAAACCGCGTGGTTGTGTTGATGCGATATATTCGGTTGATGCGATATATATTCAAAATAACGGGAGGTCGCTCCGTTGGTCGCTGTGCATTTCTACGGCCATTCAGTACATTGCATGAACTATCGAGAAGAATTCCTAGGATAGTGTTACACTACAGTTTGAAGTGGCTTTTTGTTCGACTGGTGAACTCCGCGCTTTTTGTGCGAGCAACCATTATGGGTGAGAAAACAATTGCCTCGGGGGTTCCGGTCCAATTAGTGCCTGATCCTCCCGTGTGAAGTTTTGAGAACTTTTATTCCACTTATGAAACACCTAGTTTAAATGTTTTTTGAGTAACCAAAGAGCGTTGTCTATCTCGCGCATGCTGCGCAAGTTTTCCCTATGCAGGCCACGTGATGGACCTCAACCCTAATCCTCATCTCCATCCAACGTCTCGAGATTTGCTGAATGTTTTCGATGATGATGATTTTGATGTTCATTGTTGCCTAGGAAGGAAGTAGTACTGGATGTGTGACTAAACCTAAGCTTGTCTATCTGAATTCAAGAAGCAGTTTGATTGATTCCCTGTTTGGCGAGGTCATGAACCACGGCTGGAGCATCGTTCAAGGGTAGAGCGCCGCGGAGGCAGCATGGGCAGCGATGGAAGCGACAAAGAAGTGATCCCGGAGAGCATTCTGTCGGTTTCCAAGGACGGTCGATATGTTCAGCAATGTCAGGAGTTGCTCCTCAAAGCCATCTCATTTCTGTTTGAACAAAAGGAATCGCTAGTAGCAACAAGTGATGAACGAAAGCTGGAGTTGCAGCAAGCTCGAAAACAGGCAACATGGGTGATTTCTTGTGTTCTCTATATATTAGTGTCGGCCACAAGAGGTCGTACGCTTGGAATGGAAACAGTTGGTCTCGATTTCGCAACAAACAAGCAACAACGGAACAAAGCGTCGTTTTCTTTTCATGTGTCTGTCGGTATTGTCGGCAGCGACGGGTAGCTTGGTTTGGGATTACATGTCTACCGGCAATAATACCGGAGACAAACAAGTCGAGGAAGATCCAGAAAGATCCAGGGGAAGAGAACGGCGGCTTGTTCACGAACGTCTTCGTCGACAAATGCTAGAACGAGCCGCCAACTTGGGTAGTACATCTATTGGTTCTGACGGAAACGTCTCCAATCGACAGTCCCAACAACAAGTTGAAGGAGACACATCGGAATTGTCAGGAGGAACGACAAATCCCTCCCGGCTGGGGCGTGTTGTGGCAATTTTCCGTCAACTGTCCAAACTTGTCTTTGAAGTTTACGAGAACTCGGATGGCCCCCATAACTTGGTTCAGAACGCAAACAGCGATGACAACGATAACAGGAGCACAGCGCAATCCATGGCACTTTGGATCGTTCGGTTGCACCTTGCGCATTTCTTGTTGACCGGAAAATTTCCCACTCTGGTGCATCGGTTCTTGGGGTTGGAACCGAGGCGCGAGACGTCAACCAGCGACAAAACTACAATAGTGGATCGACCCAACACGAGTCGCGCAATTGCCATAATGCTTCTTCTGCAAACATCCACGTCTCTGGTTCAAAACACGTCTCAGTGGTGTGCGGAACAAGTCGCAAAGATTCTGGAAGCCCGGGCACGTCGAATAAGCATAAATCAACAAAAGACGAAGCAACTCACAAAAGCTCAGCTGCGAAAAAAGTTGGACAAAGTTTTTGACAACAAAGAATCCTCACTGGGCAAGAAAATTAAAAGGGGAGACAAGGACACGAAAATGCTGTGTACCATCTGTCGTCTCGAACGCAAGAATCCGGCAGCTCCTTCGTCGTGTGGGCACGTCCTTTGTTGGAATTGTTTGATCCAGTGGGTTTCGACGGTTCGTCCCGAATGCCCAATCTGCCGGGCACCCTGTACAGCGAAAGACGTTCTTCCGCTGCACAATTACGAACCAAGTAACTAGCATTCTAAATATCTTACAATTTTGGGTTGATTGATTTTCGATGAAAAATATTGTAATCTTTATTCACATTTTACGTATAAATTCCTCCATTTTCGATCAAAAGCTTTTTGTATGCCTGTCGTTGCGAAGAATCCTCCCACTCCTTTCGGCTAACAGTTGCTTTCGTGTAGTCTTCCTTTTCGAAATATGATTTTGCCCCTATCCAAGCTCTGTCGATTGGTGACTCATCAATAGAGATGTTAATCTCGTATTCGCTAGGAACCAGGCTTCGGAGTTCGCGTTTGAGCCGCTCCAACAAATTGGGTAGATCGAGCTACGCCACCAACTAGATACACCGATCGATACAAGGCTGGGCGGTAAGTATTCTGGACAGGCTTGAACACTCTGCACAATAGCTTGTGGGAGTCCCTACCAAATCGGATTGCAAACCAGCAGTCGATGGGTCCGAAACAAAACCTCCGGGATGGTAAAGCGTTCCTACCGATACCCTTAAGACTTGCTCTTCATCTTGCTGAGCTAATTTACGGACGATGCTCTTCCGCTCGTTGCTGCAACAACCGCTTTTCGTTTTTCTTCCATGCTTTCTTCTTCATCGCTGTCGTCGTCGTTTTCCTCCTCTTCGACTTTTCTTTTCTTCTTCTCCTTTTTCGCCTTTTTCGAAGTATCCTCGTCGTCGTCAAAGTTTTCGTCTTCATCATCTTCGTCTTCTTCCTCCTCGCTACCGAAATCTTCGTCGTCATCTTCGTCTTCATCGTCCTCTTCCTCCTGCTCTTGCTGATCATTCTTCTTCTTTTGTTCTTCCCTTTCCATGTCTTTTTGCAATGCGAACGGAATTCGAATTTGTCCTCGATCCGTGTTGGAATAATCCGGCAACACAAAGTCGCGATCGTAGGGACGCCGACCCGAGGGTTTTAATCTTGCAATTTTCAACTCTTGCTCCATATCGGTCGATATATAGGACAGTCGTTCGAAAGACGTCTCGCATAATGAGCTCTTGATCCATTAGATTGTATTGTCGATAGCTCATGTAATACTTCATCATATTGACCATGTGCCTCCCTCCAATCGGCATTCTTCGAATCGTACTACGAACAGAGGTTGTTTCATCTTCCTTCTTCTGCACGGGTATGAGTTTGTTTTGAAAGGTCGGAACGACCAAGGTCGAGGACCACCCCAAGTCGACGGTACAACTCGTCTTCCACGGCGTGCGCAAGCTTTGATCGTGGGAGGCAAAGGCGCTCGAGATGCCGAGACCTACATGCGACACACAAAAATCTTCCATCCACACCGTAAAAATCTGATCCAACAAAACGCGAGGACAGTGTGGGGGCAACAAGAGAATGACGCCAATGCTTTGCGGCGGAATGGTCTTTTCGGGCAAGTCTGTCTTGGTTGTTGTATTTGCCGATGCCAGTTTTGTCTTTCGCTTAGAAGCCGAAGCAATCTTCCATCCCAAACATTTCGCTGTGATGGTGTGCGTCGGGAACCATGACTCCCAACAAATCCAGCATGCGTTTCCACACACGTGTCTGGTGTTCCAGATTGCAAATCATTCCCCTTTCCATCGATCGGTTTCGGGCCATGAGCGAATTGGGATTTTGGACCCTTCCCAATTCATCGCCTACCAACGTAGGTGAACTGATGCATCAGGCGAGCCGAAACGTTGGGAATCGAGTGTGGCGTGGCGCTGGAATCGGAGTTCTGGCCGTTGGTGTTGATCCAACCGTATTTGAGGCTGTCTCCTCCGTTGTCCACCAAAAGCACGCGGGCGGGAGGGGGAGTCATGGGAGAGACGGCTACACCGGGAGATTTTCGAACCGCTGTTTTGGCGGTCTTTGCAGTTGTCGTCGACGCCTTTTTCGAAGCCGCAGGCAGGCTTTGATGGCGAGCGCCGACGCTTCCTGCCAGCAGCAGCGGCCGTCTTTTCGGCAGGCATGTTGTTGTTGTATCTGGTTTATGAACCGAGCAGCGTATTGATTTCGCAGAATTGTCTGAGAGGTTGCTTATGAAATAATTGAGAACGTCTATGGTGGCTACAAATTGATAGATACTTGGCGGGCTTGTTTGTAATCACTCTATCATTGTCGAAGGTGATAATGCTTTTTGTTGTTCGATTATTGAGAGGTGATGATGAAATATCTTTTTTGATTGATCCGATTCCCACCGACAAAGAATTTAACGCTAACTCTAAAGTAGTGATATTGTGATTGAGTCAGGACTGGTCAAACCCTACTAGTCACGTTTTTCCAAAAAACATACGTTGAATTTCCTGAAAAATAATTGGGCGTGAACACAAAAGAATGCATGGAATGATGACTGGAAAACGTCACATGTGAAAATCAGAAAATTTGGAGTCTGACGATAGTGATGTGTCGATCATTTTCCGAGGATGAGCATGGTTGGTTCTCGTAACCCGTTGCCATCCCACTTCCTCGAAGAATATTATCTCCGAACGCTACAATCACTGCAGTTAAAGAAACATCATTTCAGATACAGCTCGAAGCCTGTAACACAATAATAGAATCGGGAATTCAGTGATCGGGTGGACGATACGATTGAATCAGAAAATAAATATAAAGATTCGTCGACTAAAGAAGACTATTGATTGCTTCGAAACCTGCAACCACGCCTTCTGTAAATGCATAACGGAGATCATCAACTTCAGATATTTCGAACGATACGTTCAACTATACGTTCGGACTAGGCTACTAATTCACTGCTAGGGCCATGGTATTGGATGCGAAAAATGGCTGCCGGCTGAGTTGCATAGCACTTCTCTCCGCATCATGCTACTCTTTTCAGAATAATCTTCCTAGAATTCCATCGCCAGGCCCTGGGTTACGATGGAGATTTCCGGAGAGTGTCTCCTCAAAACTGGAGCGACCATCGACAAAGCCATCGAGGCGACCCTTTCGAAACCTGCATCCTTTCGAGACAACCAATTTTGCCTTCGGCATGGCCACCGAACAATCATCAGATGCGGACACACAAGATCACGAGGATATCAGCGTGAATGGAAATGGAAACGATAACTTTGTCCAAAATAAAACAAACAACATAAAAATCGAAGAAGAAGTCATCAACGAAGAAGTGGTAGTAAACCATATTGAACAGAAAAGGATCAGATATACATACGATGTTTCCAAACATTATTTCGAAGAGATGGAAACCCGAAGCGGAAAAGATTACCGATGGATTAAGCCTCTGACTAAGCCTGTTTCCCATGCGATGAGGTATGTCAACTTTTTTCGTTAGTTTGATTGTGCGACGAGAATTTATTCATTCTTTGACTTGTTCATCTCACTCATTGTTCTTTTTCTGCAATTTCAGGAATGACATTAAGAGGCGAAAGGAGGTCTATTTGTCAGGACTGGACGGACGGTTTCAAGAATCTGAAAAAGGTTGTACCGGCCTGTCTTATTTCTATATTTCGCATGCCTTTCTCCGGCAATTAGTTTCGGAACAATTGCGTCCCAAATTACGAATGGCTCTATCGGAGTGGTTGAATTCTTACTAAGTGCAGGAGCTAGCGGGATGATTTATTCCATTATATGCGGCCAGCCAATGGCCTTCATTGCTCCCACTGGACTGACGTTGGCCTTCATATCGGGTTTGTTTCGATTCTGCACTTTGAAGGGACTCCCCTTCTTCCCCGTTTATGCATGGGTTGGGCTTGTGGACCAGTGGTTTCTTTACTTTCCTTGGTTTGGGCGGATCGAGTCAGCTAATCCGATATTGCACACGTTTCACAGACGAAGTGTTCAATGCTTTGTTAAGTATCACTTTCGTTTATGAGGCTGTAAGCTTCCATCAGCAGAAACTTCCAAAAAGCTGATCCTTCCAACTTGACGACACCGTTTGTCGCCTTGGCCATGGCGTTAACTACATATCAGGCAACCGACAAAGCGGCGGCATTTGAATCGAGCAAATTTTTAAACCAACGGATTCGAAGATTTGTGAAAAATTTCGGTCCTGTCATCATCTTCTGTGCCATGTCAGCCATCAACACCTTGCCTAGTGTTGCAAAGTTCGGTGTTCCAACTCTTTCTGTGCCGAACAAGTTTCAACTTGCGGGTGGAAGAAGCTTTTTGATTGCAATCAATTCGATACCGAACTCAGTGAAGCTACTGTGCAGTCTGCCTGCCATGCTACTGACATCTCTATTTTTCATGGATCAAAACATCAGTGTACGCGTCGTCAACAATCCCGACAATAAACTCAAAAAGGGACCCGCCTACAATGTAGACATGGTTGCCTCTTGGTCTGATAACAGGAGTACTCTCGGTGCTTGGACTACCATGGATGTGTGGTGCCACTGTCCAATCGATGAACCATGTAAGGGCTATGACCGACAGTGTTTACAATGCTGAAACGGAAGAAATCGAAATCGTGAACGTTACAGAGACTCGATTGACTGGATTCCTCGTCCATGCATTGATTGCTGGATCACTTTTGCTGCTCCCCATGGTCCGTCTGATTCCAATTCCTGTGGTTTCCGGTGTATTCTTGTTCCTCGGACGGAAACTAATGAAGGGAAATTCGTTTTTACAACGAATCCGTGATACGTTTGTCGAGAAAAAAAGGCTGCTGGAGGACAATCCAATTCGAATGCTAGGCAGAAAGCGCACAGCTTTATTCACGGGGATTCAACTATTGTGCCTGATGGGACTCTGGGCATTCAAACAAAATCCGTCGACGGCAATATTCTTCCCCAGTGCTATTGGCATGTTGATGGTGACTCGGACGTTTGTGCTACCAAAGATTTTTGACGAAGAAGAGCTCGTAGAGCTCGGCGATCCAACACCACAACTGCATCTAGACGATGGCACATTCTTCTAAACACGTTATTTTGTAATAATAATATTAGGGTACATTTTAATAGAGTATTCAAGTATTGGTTTTCTTTTGTGCTACTCTAAGATATCCTGTGACGGACGAAACCTTTCCGATATTGCTGATTCAAAATCTTCTTGCGAGACTGCCACGTCGGTACCTCCATGCTGTTCAAGACGACGCATTGCCACAAACGTAGCTTCGCGACAAAGCCCTTCGACATCGGCACCCGTCGCTTTGATATCGAAAAGCTTTGAAGCTAACTTTGCTAAATCAAGATCTTGGCCCATTGGAATTCTACCCATGCGAAGCTTGAGTATTTCCTCCAAACCAGACACGTCGGGATTATCCATGTGAAAATGCTCTTGCAACCTCCCCGGACGAAGCAAGGCAGAATCGATGCTTTGTATGCGATTGGTACACGCAATGACCAAAAGACGACTTGTCTGTATCGCACTAGAAACCCCATCCATTTCATTTAGGAGAGTAGACAAGATGCGTGACGATACATCGTTGTTGTCATCCTCTTCACGATTGCAAGCTATCGCATCAATCTCATCCAAGAACAATATGCAGGGCGAAACAGTTCGTGCTCGCGCAAACAAGGATCGCAAAAGTGATTCGGAGCCTCCAAGCCACTTATCTAAGAGATCCGTAGCTCGAACCTGAATAATTGGGAGTCCAAGCGAAACTGCTAAACACTTCGCCGCAACGGTTTTCCCAGTTCCACTGATACCATGAAATAAAACTCCCGGGGGTGGTTCTAACCAACTTTTTTCTTTCTCCATGTTTGCATCGCTTTGCGATTTGTCCATATTCTGAAGAAAAATTCTCCAGGGGACAACTACCTGTCGGTAGACACTCTGTTTCAGCAATGTATAACCTCCAAAGTTTTCCCAACTGCGAATATGAATTTCCTTCCAGCTTACCCCTTCACCAAAAATCGTGGGTCTAATGACATCCAATTCCGACAATTGTGATGGTGTCGTCGACTTGATTGCCTCTTTAAGATCTTCCCAAGCCAAAAAGGATCGACTTTCGCCGCTTAAAGACTTGCTAGCGCGAAGCCTCTGTTGAGCGTATCGGTATATTCGCAACAAATCGCTTGAAACGCAACCAGCAGTTGAAGATGCTAACGTAAGGACCCAATCGTCATTAACATTTTCCTTTAGCAATGACTTGCTTGAATCATCGCTTCCCAGAACGTATTTCCATATTTTCGTTCGTTGCAATTGTGTCGGTGGGAGCATTTGTATTGACTTTTCGAGACGACCAGATTTGGTGAGCATTGTTGGTAGATTCCCATCGGACTGTGCAATGCCTAGTATACAACATTTCAAATGAAATCGATCGATTGCCTCGACCAAAGCATTTTGCACCATTATAATCTCGGCATTGTTTCGGACTTCGTCTCCGCTGCTTGCATCGATTTCGAGCAAGTTGAGATCATCAATTACCCAAAGCTTACACCCTCTGAGCTTGGGAACTAGAACATTCTCGAGGAGGTTCGTCTCAACGCTGGCTTGAAAAATGAAATCCTGAACCGAAGAGAAATAGATTTTTTGATTGCGTGAGCTCTTTGTTGTTGCTATTTTGACGAAAGTGCCCCGCAACACAAGATGCCAATCGCGACTTTCCTACACCCGCACATCCAGGTCAAGACCACCCCGGACGCTCCAGCGGCATCACCATGGTGTCCCGAAAAATCTCAATGATTTGTTGCAACGACGATTCGTAACCCGGAATATCTCGTTCCCATATCCTTTCCTTCGTTGTCGTTTTGGTTGTCTTCCTCGGAAAGTGTCGGTGTATCGATGTGACACGTATAGTCACTCATGACATCATCGGAGAGTCGATACGTTTCCCCACTTGTTTGATTGTCGTCCGAAAGTGAGCTGTCGATAATATTTGCGACGCTGGCAATCACATATCCATACATGGTAGACAACAACAGGACAGCCCCTGCCTTGACGATTCTCCCTTCGAGAGCTATACCAATCACTTGGTCAAAGGGTAGACGATATTTGTGATTGCGATTTTCTCGTTCCGTCAGTTCGATTGCAATGTATCATCGTTTTCGATATAGACACAACAGAGAAAAATTTCACTGCCCTGTCTCAGTTTCCCTACTTTGACCGGGCCGGCACTTCCAATGGCTTTCTGATTTCTTTGTCTTTCGCTCTTGTGCTGCCATCTCTCCGATTGATTGGAATTCTAGCATGGGCAGAGGGCCAATTTCAACTGGGATATTCGTTGGCGGTGACAACAGCTCTTCATTGTTCTTTGTTTCATTTTCGATTTCCATTGCCAGTCGTTGTTGTTATTACGAGATGCATGGTGCAGAAAGAAGAAAAGCACCGGATGAAGATGCAAAAGAATGCCATGAGACAATTTGTCACTGTCCTTGTTGCTTTCATTCTGCGAAACGGGTGGAAGAATAGAGGCCTGCAAGACAACCGAAGCTAGCGGGGTGTTGCTTTCGTCGCTTTCTTCATGGAAAATGTGAAGAGCCGTGTCTCCACGACGGATAGCGCTCTGGAAAGAGGAATCGTTCGCAGTGGATTCGCCTATTTCGACTTTGTTGGTAGTACATCTACCAATTCCAACCATCCCTCCTCCTTAATCATCTTGAACGCAGAATTTCATGAGTGTATCGTCTGATCGATCTCTTTAGCTTGCTTTTGGTTCCGTAGTGTTGGCGTTGTGGGAGCTGTTGATGGCAATGTAAATGAAAAAATCTGAACTTTTTTCCATGCATGGAATGATGGCTATCAGCGCCCCGAGACGACCCCAATTTTGAGGTTTTAATCGAACTAATCAATTAGCACATACAATTTAACGGCTGTTTGATTAGCTCGACTAAACTGAAAAATATGCAGTCGAACTAATCAAACAAGCCGTTAAATTGTATGTGCCTAACTTGATTAGTTCGATTAAAACTCGATTTCCTTTTCATATGAACTCGTTTTAGGTTCATACGATCCCCGATTTTGAGTTTTTAATCGAACTAATCAGTTGGCACATACAATTTAACGGTTATTGGATTAGCTCGATTAAACTGAAAATATTGCAGTCGAACTAATCAAACAGCCGTTAAATTGTATGTGCCTAATTGATTAGTTCGATTAAATTTGGTAAAGGAAATCTTCAAACCCGGCATGATTACCTCCGACACAAAACTACCTCTCTCCTCTAGATCATATTCTTATCATCTTCTCACCATCAAGGTGTTGAGAGTGTTTCATGTGCTCTTGGTATAATCTCGTTTGACCACAATCCTCTTGACATATAGTATATTACAATGTCTTCCAAGAACAAAAAGACACCGGCGTTTTCCATCGGCCCCCAGGCGAAAAAGGATGTGAAGAAAGCCCTAACCAAATCCAGTAATCCAGCCGAAATGATTGCGAGCTACCAACAGACTCGTTCTCTCCATTCGATGTTTGCCAAGGCCTTTGGAACAACCCCTCAGTACGAAATGGATGACAACAACAGTAAGCTGAGGACTAATGGAACTGCGACCTGTGGAGTCGCTGGATACAGACTCGGTCATCAAGTTCCTTGGCCACATGGGAGTGTCTCAATACTACGTTCACAAACGCATCGGTGACTGCCCTGCAAAAGCAGCTCGAAAACGAGCTGCGAAAGGTCACATCGAAGGACGCTCTCCTGCATCTGTTGCAGAGCTTGCTGGCCGTACGCCACCTCCAACGCGGAATTTCGTCCCATTCCTATGGGCTGTCCTAAAGCAACTTGGTGCAAAGACCCCACCCGCTGTTCTGCAGGCACTCGCCGAACGGGAAAAGAAATCACGAAAGCTAAAACACCTCTGAGATTTTCCGACCGCTCCCACCCCTTTTGAAACGATTGGTATGGGAGGCTGATTGGACGGATAAGGTTCCGATTGGAAAAGAAAATAGTTCCACCCTAAGCTGCAAAAAATATTTGCAAATGGTTCAGTCGACGATGCTCTACTGAGACTATCCAACCGCTCATTGACAAATACACTTCCACACCACTGCTGGTAGGAGTCTTCCGGCAAATACTTTTGTCAATTCCTGTCATGGAACGACGCGTCTTGACGTCGGCGCGAAGAGCTCTGACCAATTCCGCTTCGGTCACGGCAAACTCACCCACAAGGGCCGGAACGCTCTTGAACAAATCCTCGGCAGCTTCCAGCAGCAACATTGCTGAATCCCTGATGCAAGCCGGAAAGGCCGTATCACAGATCCGAAACACGCTGAGCGACATGAGCCGGGGAGCGGCTTCCTATCGCCCCAACCTTCCTGCACTGCCGTCCTTATCGATTTTGATGGCACAACACGGAACACAGGCCACCAATGCCACCGAAGGGCACATCGTGTGGGCTCCTATCGGGATCCTCTCACCTGCACTGTACGCTGGTTACAGATATTTTACTGTCAACGGGTGGACCATTGCCCAAGCAATTTGTTCATGTGCACAGTCCTGGCTCGATTGCTGGACGATGCCGTGAAAAATGGAATATTTACCGACAAGGATTTGATGAAGGTACAGCAGACGCTCAAACAAATATTTGACGAAGAGCCTACGGAAGAAACGGGCCAGGACGATCATCAAGAGGATGGATCGAAAAAGAAAAAGGCGCAAGACGACGAATCATCCAAAAAGAAATCCGCTCCACCAAACAAATCTCTGATTCGCCAATTGAATCAAATCATTACCGCGGGGCTAACGGAGATGAAGGATTCCGATCCCCAAACGCTGTTCTTGAACCCAGTCACCGATGCCATTGCTCCGGGATATAGCAAGCTGATCAAGAAACCAATGAGCATTGTCACCATGGAAAACAAGATCGAAAACAACCAATATCACGACATTAAGGCCTGGGAGGGAGATGTCCGGCTCATGTTCCGAAATTGTGTGGATTACAATCGTGGACCTACCGGGCAATGGTTTCGTGGGGAGGCCAAGCGTCAGCTCAAGGTGTTTACCGACGAGAATTTTACCGAAAGTCCTAAGTCACTCTTCAAGGTCGAACAGCAAAAACGCAATCCCGACGAAGACCTGGCCGCTCTCAAGCGAAAACGGGAAGAAGAAGCCGAAAAGAACAAACTGAAAATCAAAGCCCTAGAACCAGGACGAAAGAAACGAAAGGTCGATCCCCAGGAACAGAGTCTATCGATGCTTGCTCTAGCATCGATGATGCTGGCAGATCCCTTCGTCGTGCGAATTTTGTTGGATCGAGTGTTACGCTCCCTTCGAGTCGATACCGCAAAGGGTGTTGGCAGTACCCGCGGAGCATCGCGTCATCCCTTCGATTATACAGCTTCTATATTTTGCGCAATGGTCACCACAGATTTGTGCCGTCCGTGGACGACAGTTTATCATTTTCGATAACGGTTTGCAGTTGCCAAAGACAGCGGATGCCATTGAAAGCACATTGCCGTATGTGTCACTGCGTCAATACCTGCCTGTTCATTATCCATTTGCTGCGAGATGCCGATCTCGACAAGCGTCTAGCGGTGGGTGGAGATTTGCACACAGTCGCCAAATCGGCACTGCCACGCCCGGAACCTCCCCAAGTCACAATCCACGGTGACAACCCCTCCCTTCCCCAAATCGCAATGGCTCTTTTAGAGGGTGCCTACATCAATGTGTGTCTGCCCGGAAACTCTCAAGATGTTTCCCTGTCTTTAAGTTTTGCAAAGTTTTCCAAAACATTCCTCGATCTTGCAGACGGGAATGTTTCCAACGAGGTTTCCTTTTTCAAGAGCCTCGTTCCTGTTCATATTAGAGACACAAGTCGCGATTGAACAAGACAGGTTCGCGATGTCATTCATTTCTACGTGGCTGGAGTGGTTGAAAACAACGACGGAGGAAAAGATGAAATACACCGCCAAACTTACCCCAGGGTTCCATAGATTCGGCAGGCACACGAGTACCTTGATTTTGCTACTCAATGAAGTGGGCCAGCAGTTTCGGGAACATTCTCATGCCACGAGATTTGCTCCTCAAGGTTTCAACAGAAGTTGTGAAAGTAGTCAATGCGACCGAAGTTGCTCCGGATCGAAAGTTCTCTGCGCTTTGGAAAGCAAATGATGAAACAAGCAGGCTTTGGTCCAAGTGAAGGTACAATACGAACGCCTGCTCAGGTCTCTTACCAGAAAGTCACGCGACTCAATGGAAGGAATCCGCCGGAATCAGTTGCAGCTGATCCAAGCAATACCGACACGAAAGCAAACACATCATCAATGGAAACGGATGAATGAGTGACGAGTTATGGTCGATCGATTTCTCAACATAACTAGACTACGAAATGTCGACATGCAGCTCCAGATAAGAAATAGTAATGGATTTCGTTCTTAGTTTCTCATTCTGCCTTCTCTAGGGTGCTCTCGAATAGACTTCGTTTTCGAAGTCTTTCCTTTCGAATAGTAAGAGTTCGACAAAAAGAGATTTGCCACACGCGCACGTTTGAAATATGGTTCGACTTACTCGACTGGTTTCTGATGGACGATCGACGATGGTCAAAACAATGGATTTCCGTATCAACAATTCCGATTCTCGACTTCTTTCAGCACAGAACTGACAATCATCTCGACAGAGCAATCCTTTACCCAAACGTGATTGGGCAAACAAGAATTCCCGACAGATAGAACATAAATCTCCACGATGATCACAAGAGCTAGGCTGGTACGGCATGGTGAAAGCTTCAGCCACCGACTTTTACGCAGAAACAAGCCGGCGAGTGATATCTATAATCGCCGAAGCATCTCCAGTGTGAGCAATGCGTTTTTCAAGATCCAAGACAATGTGAAAGAAGCATTGAACGAGGGGAAACCCGTGTGCGCCCTGGAATCTACCATTGTTGCTCACGGGATGCCCTTTCCAGAAAATCTCCAACTGGCCGCAGAAGTCGAACAGATTCTGGAATCAAAAGGGGTTGTCCCGGCCACCATTGCCGTGCTGGACGGTGTCTGCAGGGTTGGTTTGTCAGGACGACGAATTGGAAGATCTAGCGCGAGCCGGAGAAGAAGGGAAGGGCGCAAAAGTGTTCCACTCGCGATCTCCCAATGATCATGGCCAACGCATCTTCTTCCCAAAGCGAGAAACCAATGTGGGGTGCCACGAACCGTCGCGTCGACCATGAAATTAGCACACTTGGCAGGGATATCTACCTTTGTTACCGGTGGCATCGGCGGAGTGCACCGCAACGGAGAAAACAGCTTGGACATTTCGTCGGATCTGACCGAGCTGGGACGGACTCCCGTTAGTGGTTGTGAGTGCCGGAATTAAATCCATTCTGGACATTCAGAGAACCGATTGAGGTTTTGGAAACCAATTGTGTTCCGACAGTATGGGTGGCAAACGGACGAATTCCCCGCCTTCTTTTCTCCCTCCTCCGGAATACCAACTCCAGCAAGAGCGGATACATTCCAAAGAGATTGCAGGATGCCTATTGGTTTGCCCGGCATCTCGATCTGCCGCAAGGGCATGCTGGTTGGCGTCCCAAACAACGATCCCGGCTGGTTCCAGCGTAGAAGCAGCGATCCAAGCAGCACTCCAGGAGGCCGAACAACTACAAATTCGCGGGCGGGACGTGACACCCTACATATTGAAATATGTGGCAGAAAAGACGGGAGGGGATAGTCTGAAAAGTAACATGGCCCTCGTTCGACGAAACGCCGAGGTGGGAGCAGAAATTGCCATTGCTATTGCTAATGCACAGCTAGCAGCGAATCGTTAACTGATTATAACTAAACTCCATTCTGATTATTAGAGAGCTAAGCATTAGGATAAAATTGAATTGACACGAAAGAAAGATCGGAAATAAGAATATGTACAAACTATGGCGTCCGTACTTCGTACGTTTCGCGATTGCTCGTACGTAACATCGTCATTTCGGTCGTAGAAGTTGAAAGATTCCAACGAAACAATGAGAAATGAGAAAGCGTTCATCATTCATCACCATGCCATTCTCATTATTTCACAAGGGTTCTGTTCTGTCGGAACGGAATACTGAATGTTAAACATGGGAACGGCGTCAATATTGAGAACGAGGGCGAAATATTTCCTACCCTTCCTCATTTGTGAGTGGATACTTTGCTACAGTTTGACGGCAGTTGTCTCGTCATTCTCTGCTTTTCCGACGACTACGAGACTATCGTCACAGTTGAAGTCAACGACAAACGATATCGAACCTCAAGTGCACACCGACAAATGTAGGTCATAACAATACCTCCGGAGAGATCGTGACGGAAAATTTGATTGAGGTTGAACCGAAATTGTCCTGCGATGTTTTGGGATTTTACCCTTTTCCAAAATCAAAGACCCGAGGACCACTGGAATGGTTGCTGAAAGACACCCATCAAGCTATCGTCGTGACGGAGACCATTCCCGGTAGAGTGACAAAACCAAAACGAGTGCGAATGGATTTCATGACAAAAGACGGGGGAAACCATCCTGTATGGTACGACGAAGCCACCAAATGGAATGTGATCTTTGGGGGAAGCATCGACGGAGAAGTGCGGATAAGAGATTTACGGACGAAAACGAAAGGACGGATGACAAACCTAACGAACGAAAAAGTTCCAGGATTCGAATGGCATCTCTGTGGAGAGGTCGGAGCAGAATGTCACTTCCTCGAAACTAGACCGTCTGATAGCATATGCAAACGACTACGATTGCAAGATGAATTTGTACACCAACAATTGCCGAATATTTGCAGCCCGTATGGAACGAGAGGTAGAACGTCTCAATGCGGAGGAAGATTCGTCGATGGTAGTTGCTGACGTGCGTTGTGCATTGCGCATTCTGTGGGCTGCCGTTTTGCCAACCCTGTATCCACTAGGGGCAATCGGTTTGCTTGCAAAAGGGTGTTTGATCCAATGAGCGTTTCGTGTTTATAAATTTATAGCATACGAAAAAGTTGGAGTTTCCTCGATTATCCGATATCTCATTCGTCGTAGGAAGAATGTTTATTTGTCATTATTTGTTTATCACGACAACCTCGTTCGACGTCTGTCATAGTCAAAAAATGTCTCCAGTTGCTGGTAACAAAACCCGAATGTGTCGAAACTTAGACTCAAATTGCTTCAAACAAAATCAGAATGTAATTTTGGGCTCGCCGCATGTATAGTTTGCTCTTTCACACTTTTATAGTTCCTCTTCCACTTCTTCGGTAACAATTTCTTCTTCTTCCTCAGCTTCAGCTTCGACTTCTTCCTCAACTTCGACTTCAACGGCGGCCACAGGTTCTGCTTCGACTTCGACTGGTTCTACCATCGATTTGTCAACCACATTTACCATGCCAGACGTTGTGTGCCCTAGTTTGTTCAGAGTCAACAAAGTGCCCACGACGAAAGAGAAGGGCCATGATGAAGATTTCGAATGCCATGTTTCCTGCGATTCGCAATGACCTTCTTCTCGGGTACGCTTTCCTGTTCGACCTCTTCCTCCGTCGTAGCTGTAGGTGTTTCCTGGTACAGGATCAATGGGGTCGACCGGAGTAGGTTTTTGGGGAGTCAAGTCCGGTTGGTAGTTGCTAGTCGTCAAACGTTGGGGGCTCAGGAATCTTTGCCGGGGTGCAGAATCCCTCGATCAACTTCTTCAGAGGGTTGGGATCGTCCGTGATGATCTCGGTTTTTCCGTCGTCAATTGAATCCGTCATGGTTGTCGTCTTTGAGTGATCAGTCTGTACACCGATATTAATGTCTTATTTCTTGACAAGTGAAGTGCTCCGTTCGTAATTTTGTTACGACCTGGGATTCGGAGGCATTTTCGGGTTTGGAATGCTTTTTAGTAAACAACTCCGTGAATCGGCACGATACACATACCTTATCCAACTGCTGTTACATCGAAAAATTCCCAAGAATTCAGAAGAAAAATGGTTTGTGTCTGTCTTTTTCCCGAGTCAGATGACCAAACTTCAATTTCAACCAATGGATCATACACTTGGAATGTTCTTTGCGTTCATGGCAAAAGATTTTTCTCGATTCGACGTCGTTTTTTTCATGTTGGCGCGACTGTTTTCGCGCGATTCAAACATTTTTGGTCATGCCACACGACCACGCAAGCCGGCAATTAAAAATACCGATTTTTCAATAAAAATACCCATTTTTCACAAAAATTAATTTCTCACGAAAAATTGCGGGCGAACTCACATACGTACTCGGTCCGTATCCGTAACATACCTTGCGACAGAAAAAAATGCTCGTCAGACGAAACAACAGTTTGTTGTCGTGATAGCGTTTCTCGGTCGAAATGTCAAGAACTAATCCCATTCCACTTTCACAACTTTGATTCCGCAGAGAAGATCCATAACCAATCCTAGAATTGCCAATCATGATCTCACTTCGAATGCTTCTCCCAACATTTTTGGTGCTGCTCGTCTCGGTTCACCGAATCGAATCATTTCAGATCGGTCCAAACGCGGCACAAACCGTCAAACCCACCGTCCCAGTTTCTTCGAATCAACATTTCGATCTATCGACGACGCCATCGACTTACGCGATCGACCACAGAAATCGCTGCCAAGAAAGGAGAAGAGGAACCAGAACGAGAGAAGAAGAATGCCCTTGGATTGGTCATTCTGTACATGACGCCATGGAGAAATCCCAACTCCATTTTTGTGTACTTGTTCGGAGCGCTCTACTTTCTGGGCAAGTACAGCGAGGCTCAGATGGCCGCCGGAAATCCTTTGTAAAACTTTTGACTCACAAAGTTTCGAGGTAACGGAAAGTTGAACAACAAATAATGAATACCATATGTTAACGACAGTTCGTACAACAGGAAATAGAAGAACTGTATCGTAAATTTGATCAATCTTTTAGACACTATCTATTTTAGTTTACCAGCAGTTTAAAGAGCTTCGGGCTTCAAAGTGAGAACACCCTCCCAAGATGCGCCTGCGTCCAATGTGACGGGATCGAACTTAACAGATTCGACACAGACAAAGTCGTTGTATCCCATGCCTTCGTCTCCGAAAGGATTCCACAAGACGGTGTCTTCCCATCCGACTTCGTTGACAACATTGAGGGCCTTTCCACTGCCGGTATCCTTGAGGACAGGGTCATTGACACCCTTGTACACTCGGTCGTATTCTTCCGTAATGGTAATGGCGCTGCGCTCCTCGGTCTGCATCTCACCTTCGTCACCGACCAACTTGTTCAAGAATTCCTTTCCTTCGAAGGATCCGGTAATCTCCAAGTTCTCCAAGGAAGAGACGGTGAAGTAGGAGTGCAAGGCGGCCTGGAAGTCGAAGGAGTCCTCGGATCCAGTGTTGGTTACGGCCATGTTGGTCTTGAGCTCATCGCTGCCCAATTCAACGGTGAACTTGCAAGCGAATTCCTTGTCCCACATTTCCTTAGTGTAATCGGAGGGGAGCATCTCGAGTTCGACGGTGGTGTCGGTGACGGAAACAACGTCCCAGTTGACGTTGCGGGCGAAACCGTGCTGTTGGATCTCACCAGGTCCGAACTGTAAATTAAAATTCACGAAAAGTAGAATTAAGTTAGTCGTGACAACCAAATTTCGAAAAAAAAAGAGAATTGCAACAAAATTCAAATCAACGTCATTGCACGATATCGACAATCCTCACCTGAGGCCAGCAGTGAGAAAGACCACCGGAGATGGGCTTGGATCCGTCCATCTTGGCATCCGGTCGGACGGCAATGAACTCGGTACCCTCGGCATCCTTGAAGGAGGTGACGACTCCACCAAAGAGGTAGATCTCGGCAGAAGCTCCCGATTCGGATTGGAGACGAACATATTCCAGACCCGCCTCGTTCTTCATCATACCAACTTCGGCAGCAGCTTCAACGGTGTCGCTGATTCCACGGCTCTCAGCCCACTTGGTGCGACTGGCAATCTTCTTGGCATTGCGGGAGGCTCCGAGAACGACCGAGGAGACACCTTGCGACGAAGGCTTGACGACAAAAGCCGAAGTGGAGGCGACGGAGGCGATGGCGACGATGGAGGCAAGAGAAAACTTCATGGTGGATAAGTGTTTCAGGGTATGCTATACCGTAGATTGTGATGTTATACTCCGTTGCTGAAAGGAATCGAATCACAATTTGCGAAGCAAGAATCTTGGACCGTTGATCTATCACCCTAGAGAGGCGTGTTAACGTTTGTTCCTCAGTTCGCATCTGTCAATTTCATAACCCATCGAAATACGCACGCGTTTCGACTGACTCGCCATGATTGGGAAAATCATTGATGTGGATTTTGTTCCATGCCGATTCTTTCAGTCTTGGATCCTTTTTGGTCGTATGAAACATATTTGAGTCAAAGTAGTCGTATATGAAGTTGAAAATCATCTTGACTTCTCTTTCTCACTCCGTGGCACAGCGAAACTTGACTTGCATTGATTCTTGCTTCCGACTTGACATCGTTACAACAACAATCATTTCCATTATTCTCGTTGACCTGAATAGTCGCTGAACTCACAAGAACCGACGCTTGGACTTTTCAAAGTTATCGCAACAACCATCACTTTCTGGATTTATCGATTCGATTCCCAAGTTTCCATTTTCATTCGAGTTTTTCGTCGCAAACGACAACAAGATATACAAAACAATGACCGACGTTGAATCAACGACACGGGCACGAACAAAAAGCAATGCGCCGGAAAATCCATACTCGCCATCCGATGGGTATCATCGATGGCATCCCATGAATTTGTTTTGGAGGTTTTTCTTTATGGGTGGATCTCTGTATCTTCTGGACAGGATGAATGCATACCACGAAATCATGCATTCTCCTCACGTCAGCCACCTTTGGTTCAAAGTCGGACTGGCCGCGAGTCTCGGTGAGTTTGCACTGGATTGTTTCAGTGAATTGAAAACATCGACGTCGATTCGAAAATTTGATTGTGTTCTATACCTTTGTTCTCATCAATGTTTCTCTCTCTCTCTCTCTCTCTCTCTCTCTCGACAGCTTTGTTTACACTCAAGGCGTATGTGGAAATGTACACTGGAAAGATGCAAAAGAAGGAAATCACCTACAAATCGATACCGCAGATCACCCACGCTGCGATAGGATTGATAGTGCTTTCGAGCATTGCTTTTGAAATCGCACTCTGGCCGGTGTATGGGTTCAATTCGATGTTTGTCATGTTTCTGGTGGGGGCCTTTCTGCTGAATTTCTGTCTCCTGTTTCCGACCATCATTCAAAACCTTGTCGGTTTCGCCGCCTTGACCTTTTTCATCCAAGAATACCAGTAGAGAATATTTATGATCGGTTTCGATGATAGGCCATCCAATGACGAGGAAAAATGATTTGTTGCAGTGATGCGTCGGTCGAAGTTCTCCCTTTGGCGAGTATTGCGGAAGAGATACTAACTCACCTTCATTTTAACGACACTAGATTGACTGTATTCATCAAGGAAGTTTAAGCGTTGGTTCATTTGTATGGAGGAAAAGCGGGATTTTAGGAGGAAATAGGTTTGGCGACGGTCGTATGATCGCAACAACTTCCTCGTCGACCGCCTCCCCTTTTAAAAGCATGGTGCCGTATTATAGTTATTGTCATCGAAGATAGTAGTATTGCATCTTCGAGGTACTTCCTGGTGTTGAATGTAGCTACGAACTTTCGTGGTAGAGCAATGCAATTGTACACTTTTCCAATCGAAATAGTTTTTTGGCATTTTCAAATTTTGATGCAAAAACTACGAACGACTGCAAGACGAGCGTGACACGGTCGCGCCATCGAACCATCAAAATCTATGATGGATGGAATCACCCTTTCATCTTGTGAAACTGCTGCCGACGAAATAATGATGATACCAGAACTTTCTTTTCTTGCTTTATTGCAATCGAAGAAGCAAGCATACAATCGACACAACTACAAACGCTCCTTCAGAATTGTTGAATTTCGTTGTTGCGGATGAATCATCGGAGAGCCGAATTGATGCACTTGTCGACTCTGCCGTCAAATAAGAAAAGGCCATCATTGATATCGACATACACAATATTCTGCTTCTTTATCTACATGTCTGTTCACATTTCTCACTCTTTACTGAGAAGTCCCATTTGCAGCAGACGATTCTTTCACCGCATACAACGATCACCCACTACAAGCCGTCTCTTTTCGAGTTCGACGAACACCCATACAGCACGAATGGCCGATCAATCGCCACCCATTGTCGTGATCATTGCGGGACCCACGGCAGCGGGGAAGAGTGATGTTGCTGCAAGGCTTTGTGCTCAGCAAAAGGGCATGATTGTTAGCGCGGATTCGGTGCAGGCCTACCGAGGACCCGAAATCGGGGCCAACAAGCCCAGTCTGCAAGAACGAAAGGAAACTCCGCACATTTTGATTGATGTGGCAGATCACGTCGAAAACTACAATGCGGCCGAATGGAGAGAAGATGCTATTTATTGCATACAAACATTGCTGGGCAAAGATCTGGTTGAAACCGATGCTACGACTCCTACGGCCACCTCGAGCCGTCGAACGCAGATCCAAGATTACATACAACAATCACGAATCGAAAAGGGATTTGACAGCACGGAACGAATTCTTCCCGTCATTTGCGGTGGGACAATGATGTACCTCCAGTGGCTCGTCCACGGACGACCAGACGCCATGCGACCAACCCCAAAAGCCGTGGAACTCTCCTATGAAACCATTCAAAAATTTCAGGACAGCAACAACGATTACGACGGAGCTGTCCAACACGTTGCTTCCTTTGGAACAGTATTTGCCGACCGTGCCCAAAAGCTCACGACGGGCGATTGGTATCGACTGCGACGGACGCTAGAAATTGCTCTGACGGTCGAAGAAAAGAGAAAGGAAAGCGCTGACAGCAATGTGGATGCGCTCGTGGAACAGCTGTATTCGGGCGAACGACAGGGGAGTCTCTCATCGCTGGGCTTTGATGTCCGGTGCTTCTTTTTGTGTCCCGACGATCGAATGAGTCACACCAGCGTGGTCGACAAACGATGCGAACAAATGCTCATGAGAGGACTTCTGAAAGAGACTGCTGAATTGGGATTGTCGGGGCGTCTACCGGAAATGGCCGAGCGGGCAATTGGATATCGACAAACACTGGATTACCTCAAGCAAGAGGCAAACGATAAAGAGCAAACTGTGCGAGAGGCAGAAGAAAAAAGCCTTTGACTTTTATCTGAACGAGTTCACGACTGCCACGCGGCGTTACGCCAAGAAACAAATGTCGTGGTTCCGCAAGGACAAGGAATTCATGTTTGTTCCGGTATCGCTTCAGCTGGAAAAGTCCGATCGCGTCCAAGCAGCAGCCACTGCCATCAATAAACTCTGCGAGCTTTCCAGAGAAGACTACGAGACGGAACTCTTTGGTGGTGACTCTGTTTCCGGAACCACCAAAAAGCAAAACGAAGAACAGGGAAAGAAAATGAAGTTTTACACGCCCAAGAGGCATATTTTGACTCTTGGATCCCAAGAATACGAAGATGTTTTGGCCGAGGCCATGGAATGCCGATCCAGCTTTCGATCGAATGATAAAAAACGAACGAGGGAGGATGTTTCTGCAAGTCCAACTTCCACCAAGAAATAATATGGGGCAAGTTTTTCGCTTCGGACGAAGCATCAGTCTTGAATGACAAAGTAATACTAGTAGTATAAACTGTTTCACTACTTTTTGAATTCAAGTTTAGGTAGTTTTTCTCAACAAACGACGCGATTCTCATCGCTCGACTAACTCGAGTAGAATAACTTCAATACAATACACGTCTCAAACGCAAATCGTCACTCACCATTACAACGTTCAAACAAGAAAGATCTTGCAACGAATAGACGACGATGATGAGAACCGTATTGAATGTTGGATGATACAATTGGTGAAAACCCTACGCTCATAGTTCTGAACGCAGAAAGATCAAAATCTGAAATGGCCAACATGCAACGGATCAACGCGTTATTGTTGCTTCTGACATATCTACCATGGATAAGGGTTACGGGCTTTGAAGGCATTAAATCCTTTCAATCGCGTCATGGTCGGATACCTGTTGTACAAAATCGACAATGTCGAATATTGTTCAGCACGGCAGGTGACGATGATGGTGGGTTACGGGCAGCACTCGAAAACTCTTGGAATACCAGCATGATGGGAAGAGTCCCGATCGATCCGGAATCAGCTGCCAAGGAAGCTCACTCGTCCATCTTGCAAGCGGCGGGTGGAACCAAAAAAGCGGATGATAGCATTGAAGAAACGGACGATATGACGGGAGTATTCTTTGTGGATCTTCTGCTTCCGGCGTACGATATTCGACAGGTTGTGGAAGGAGTCAGTTTATATGACGAAGTGACCGCTGTGGAGTATTGCATCGAACTCGCCGATTGCTTCAAGGGAAAGACAGAAATTCTGGTCAAGGAAGGCAAAACAGTTCGAGCGGTAAATAAAGTACTAAAAGCCCGAGAGGAGCGGGAAAGGGAGGAGCGAGAAGCCGTGAGCGACGCCGATGTTGTGTTTGGAGATGGAAATTTTGTCGACAATACCCCTGAGGCTTCGGAGGATGCGGAGGAAGAAATCGATGCCGATCCAGAAGACGACTTTCGACAAAAACTTCTTGCGAGCTGGAACAATGAGCAAGTCGTGGAGGAAGGAATCGACATGACGGCAGCAACAACAAAAAAGGAAACGAAACCAACGCCGGAGGATGATCCAACAAAATCCTATAGACTAGCGAGTCTCTTTGGGGATGCCAAAATCAATCAGGGAGCCGACATGGCATCCTTTGTGATCAAAGCCGTTCGAGAAAACGCTCTTGCGAGGGACGACGAAGATAACATTATCATTCTTAGTGCTATCGGAGTGGACGAAATGGTAGCCGTTCGTGGTTTGGTGGCGAAATACGCAGCCACAAAAAAGATTATCATGGTCAACTGCCAATTCAATCCGGTTCCCCGAGAGCTCATGGCAGCCGAGACGGTGTACAGCGTCTTGCCGCTTGCCGGAAGGAAAAAACCAAACGATTCTGCAGTAAGCACTGGTGACGAGGACAAACCTCCTCCCAAAATAGTGGTCTTGCGACGATATCCAAAAGACTGGGAAGTATTTGTAGATGTCGGCATTGGGTACGAACTGGCGGAAACCGTTCGCGTCGATGCATCCAATCGAAGGGGCTTGGGCATGGATTACATCGCGAGAGCAGTGACGAGACACCTTGACTATGTTGCGAGGAGATAAACTAAGAAATAATTTAAGAACTAATGAGTAGTTGTTTATTATTTATTTTGGTTGGAAGAAGAGAAATTATAGTACATTGCTAATCTATACTTTCGATGTCTAGTGGATGATGGCTTCTATTTTTGTCATAGAAAAAATGCATCGTTCTGGATTTTTAACCAATACCGTAACCCCCGTGTCGACGACCTTTGCCAGGTTTGACGCCTATTGGTTTCTTCGATTTTTTGATTCCCTCGATTGTTTCGAATGTTTTCGCCAGCGTTTTTCCAAGTGCCTTGGCTTCGCTGCGCTGCAATTCCCATGATATGCAGTAAGGAGGAAGTTGATAAATCGGCCTCGTTTCCCATGGTCCGTCGTCTGAGGATTCTTTGGTGGCTTGATCCACAATATCCAGTGTCATGGACAAGTTTTCTTCTTCCTCGTCGACGCCAAACTCTTCCGACCCGCTGCCCTGAAAGACAACTTCTCCGCCTTCTTGTAGCTCGAGGCATTTTTGGGCAACCTCGTCGAATATTTCGGGATTTCGCAGCGGAGAGAGATCGCAGACAAGCTCGTCCATGCCCGTGCTGCCCTTGTGCAAGACAATCGATGCCTGCCCTCGGGCATCGCAGAGGGAACGATAGCTATTGAGCAGGGGTGCCTCTCTTCGTTGGGATCTCCAACCGGAACCTTCCGTTTCCAAAAATCCCTTCTTTCGTGCATTGTCGAATAAAAAGCGTTCGTCTAGATTCAAACGATGCGGAACACCCCTGGATCCGGTTCCCTTTTTCTTGGCGGGTTTCCCCCAGCTTATCCGCTCCACGTCGTTGACATCCGGCCGCCAAACATCCATTCGGGCTTCCCAAAAGTCCCCAACCCGCTTGGCATTTTTCTTTGTGGCACTCTTTTTCGCAAACAGACTTGTAGCTCGGTAATGACGGACAGAACTCTTGGGGGTGCTTTGAAACGCTTGGGTTCCGATTGTGGATGCTGCAAATAATTGCAAGCAGATTGAAAACACTCTCATTTCGATTCTCCAGTGTTTCCGAGTTTTATTTTGTGCAGTGAATATGGTCTCTAGCTGCCTTCAGGCTTACGGTTCTTTCAGAATCTGTTGATAATGCCTATCTCGTCGACTCACATCATCTTCTCTGAGTGCTGATTGCTTTCCGTCGATCCAATCCGAATCAACATCCGAACAAAAAATCAAACATCCAACAACAACAAAACGGAATCAGGGAACGCTTCTTTTGGAGTGAGGTGTTTCTAAAGGGTGTTCTCGTTCTCGTTAGTCATGAGGAGAATCATCGCCACGCACGTTTGGGGCTTTTTCAGAATGAATCCTCACAGTTTTCTAGCGCAAACCACGACTGACTTATTGGATTCATTCGACTAATCTCAGATTCCGTTTAGTCGAGCTAATCCTCCAGAGGATTAGTTCGATTAACTTCAGATTCAGTTTAGTCGAGCTAATCCTCCAGAGGATTAGTTCGACTAAAAGCAGATTCCGTTTAGTCGAACTAATCCTCAAGTTCAGATTCCGTTTAGTCGAGCTAATCCTCCAAAGGATTAGCTCGACTAAAATCAGATTCAGTTTAATCGAGCTAATCCTCTGTATGATTAGTTCGACTAACTCAAGGTGGGTTTCGATTTCACCGATGAAATTTCTCGGTGACCAACTCATCGTTCATCTCTTTCATCTTCTGGATCTCAATCATCATTAAAAATGAACGAAGACGATCGATGAGTATTCCTATTGAAAGCTATCTTCGCCGTCATCCACGATATTCCAAGCACATCAACAAACATTGCACTAAGTAATAGAACCAGTCAGACTTTTTGAACGTCTCAAACTCGAAATTAGAACGAAAGACTACAAGACACGATGGTTTGGAACTCTATCAAGAATGCAATCGGGCTGGGTGATCCCATGGCCAATGAGCCCCCGGGTCCGACACGACTCCCGCAGTTCTTTCCCGTAGAACCAAAGGGATGTGAAAAGCACACACAAAAGCTCTTCAATTGCCTATCCAATGAAGCGACGGACAAGGTTCGAGACATGGAACGGGTCGGCTTTCACAAGTCGTATTTCAAGGACGTTCCAGCAACTCCCGTTGACCCCAAGGCCGCCGAGGCCGTTGCCCAGAATCCCGACAATCCAGACTTTCCAAAACCAGAAGACAATCCGTTGGACGAATGCAAACTCTTTATTGCCAGTTACCGACAGTGCTGCGAAAAGGCTCTGAGGCAAAAACGAAATCGGATTCTCAATGAAACGGTACGAGTCATCGAGGAGTACCGATATACGGGGCCGGCAAGTCCGGAACAAGAATCGTAGATTTGCGATTCAGAACAAAGTCTCTTATGTATTTGTTCATCGAAGCAACGTATGTTATAGATGCTGGAAATCTTTCACACAACGAATCGTGATGAACAAAACGTTTTTTCCAGCAACAACAAATTGTGAAACCTGCAAAAAAATCGACAATCATGGATAAATTCTTGAGATATAAGTTCGAAGGATTAATAATCGACTATAGCACGAATAATCTAAACTCTGTTATTGAGTATCGCGTCGGCTCGCTCCAGTATCGAAATTTGTGATTTGGAAATCTTTGCAGCTTTTTGTTTTCCCCGACCGGGAATGCCTTGTATGGCCTGCTTCTTGGTCAAGAACTTGATTTCGACGATTTCGGGTACACCCGCAAACCGTCCCGAGTCAATTTTCACAACCTTGTCGACGTCAAACTTTTTAGTGTCCAAATCGCTGGGTGCTTCCATCAGATAAATGTGCAAGAGTTTTTTCGTAGACGTTACCCCATACAATTCGGCTTTTACGGGCCAAGTCTTGCAATCATAAGGAAATTTCAGACTCGTTTCTTCCTCGAATTCCCGGACGGCTGTTTCCTCTGGCGTTTCGTTGGGTTCTGGAAGCCCCTTGAAGACGGTCCATGAGTTCCCCTGCGGTATCAAACCCAGCAAATACCGAACATCCGATTGTTGGAAAATATTCTTCCATTTTTTCGCATCGGATTCGTCGTTACCCGTTTGTTTCGCATTGGCACTAGGTTTCCGGTAGAGTAGAATCCCGTGCGATGTTGGATAGTTTGGCCGTGGAACCAACTTGTTGTTCAACCAGATTTTACCACTTTTCGTCTCGTCGTTTTCGTCGTCGTCGAGAGCCTCTCCGGTTTTCCGCTTCTTCTTTGCGACGTTACCTTCATTGGAATGCTCTATTGGCGTAGCTCGTTTTGGTTCTTCTTTCTTCTCTTTCGACGACATTGTTAACTCTTTCTTGAGCGTTCATTATTGATATTTTCCGATCAATGAGATGATGTGATGCCATGGTCGACAGAAAAGTTTCTCACACGAAAGAAAAAGATCGCGAGTCAGTCTGTCGCGCGCGTCTGTCATCTGTCTCATGTCACGCGGGTCTGTAAAACTTCTTGAGTCTTGTCTCTTGATGAAATTCATCATATTGTATGATCTTCTGGCAAAATACAAACTAGTCTAGAAGAGAACAAAAAGGCAACTCGAAAATGGGCATCTCTAATGGTCTCTAATGATTGTGCAATGATTATGCGATCACAATTTGGTTTCAAGTTTTTACTCCTCTATTCGTCTGGACTCCTCTTCGTTATATTGACCGCAGCATCATCTTGAAACGATCATATTATGTCGGCGCTGTTGTTGGCCTTGTTCTTGGCAGATACCAATATCGAGATCAGTGCTGTCACCAGTGCTAAAATGAAATAAGAGGAGCAAAACAATCCAACAGCACGAGAAGGGAACAACGAACGTGATTGAGTGGATGTTTCTGGATGTTGCTTCGTGTCTTGGGAAGTTCTTATGCCATCTCTGCTCGATGATGATATCTCGTCTGTTGGACTCACCAAAGCCTCCTCGTTCGCCGCCGTGGCGGACTGCACCAGGCGACAAATGTCCTTGGCCAGTTTCTTGTCCACTTTTTGTTGTAACTTCTTTTTGCGCTCAATAGTACCCAGCAGCTTGTCACCGCTATCGTGGCCACTCTGGACAAGTTTCCGGGCATCCGCGGTTGCCCTGGGCCATTTCGACAAGCTCGTATATGCCTTGCACCGAAGTTGGAGTGCGGTCTGTGCATTTTTCGACACTGTTCCGTCGTTTGGTTCTTGGCGAAACTCGGCAAGGGCCACGGCCAGTGTTGTGGCCAGGATGGAAGATTTCAAATATTTGGGGCGATTTGTAGCATCCAGGTCAGCGAGCTGCAGCGTGCAGCGGGCAAGGTTCAGAAGAATACGTTCCTGTAGAGCATCGGGATCTCTTTCCAGTAAACCCAACAAGACCTGCGATTGCTTCATGGTTTGTTCGTCCCCGTTGTGCACAAGCGTGACATCGATTGTTCCGTCGTCGTCATCGCAACAATCGACCTCGGCTATTCTCGGAAAACCTTCCACCGAAACCACAACAGTTCCGCCAATTTCTATACAACTCGAATTCCCCAGAGCTTTTTCGTAAAAGGAGGCCGCTGCCGCTGCATCTCCTAGCTTTAGCAGCTGATCGCCCCTGCCCTTCCACTCTTCAATCGAAATATCTTTGTTGTCGCTTGGATCGGCCTCAAAGGGCAGCAAGGCTTCCACCTCATGAATGACAATGGTCGTTTCGTCAGATTCGTCTTCTTTCTGGATTGATCGAGGAAGGATCATAAACTTAGAGTTGGCAATCCGTTTGGGGTAGAAAGGCTCCCACAGCAGGCACAGCGTAGAAGGAGCGTCGTCGCTACCTCCAGTCACAGTCGCAACCATGGCCCGACATCGCTTCGATCCCCTCTTGGCGCGAACGATGGAACCCACCGCAAAGGCTTCGCTGCTGTCAGTAGTGTTCTTACTCATGGTGTTCCAAGTTGTGAGACTCGAGAAGCAATGCTTTCGATCCTTGGTTGTCTCAATAGAATGATTATGTGCAATAGCGGAGGTGCTTGAGGCGTCGCGGTTTTTGTGATTCGTGATTCACAACAACCAAGACTAGACCTTTGCGCGAAAACCAACCATCTACAAGAGTGAAGAGGAAAGACCGTCATACTCTTTTTCCTTTCACATCGAAAGAAAAAATTTCATTTCCATTTCCATACTTTTCGACGAAGGGAGGAAGGAACCATTGTCACCATCTCGGGATTGCAGTTCCCGAATCGAAATCTTGCGAGAACACATTCATTGCTCACAAGTGATGACAGAAGTGATGACAGGAATCAATCAAGTTGAGGAGTCGGTTGTCTGCTCTTTAGGAGAGAAAATCGACGGGTGCGACCATGCGTATGCCGAAACGTTAGAAAACGACAATGCTGCCCGGGGACCACTGTCCGGCGATCGCTATGAGAAAGAACTCCATATTGCTCCCATGTTGGATTTCAGCAAGCGAGAATTCCGCAAATTCTTTTCCATCCTCTCGACAAAACTCGTCTTGTGGACAGACATGGTTGTCGACGATACAATTGCCCACTCGCCAACCTTGGACGACATTGTCGAAAAGGACGACCTGCCCAATATCCAAATCTGTCAGATTGGTGGAAACAGTCCGGATTTATGCGGGAACGCCACGAGGGTCGTCGAGCTGGTGTATGGGTATGACGAGGTCAACCTGAACATTGACTGTCCCTCCGATCGGGTCAGCGGGGAGCGGGAATTCGGGGCTGCCCTCATGAAAAAGGTCGAAACCGCGTATAGTGTTCTCGAAAGCATGAAGAACAACAAAACCAACAAACCCGTATCCATCAAGTGCCGGATTGGTGTCGATGACTTTGATGATTTGGAGTTTATCGTTGGATTCATTGAGAGACTCCAACCAGTTTGCCAACGATTTTATTTGCATGCCCGCAAGTGTGTCTTGAATGGCTTGTTTAGCGCAAGGCAGAACCGGAGTGTCCCGCCCATCAACTACCCGAGGGTGTACGCCCTGTGTAGGAGGTTTCCGGACGTGGATATTTGGATCAATGGTGGCATCCGGGGTAAGTTATTGTTGTGAATAAAAAACTTTTCGCATTTGTAAAGGCTCATTTTGTTTTTACATCATCTTGTAGATTTGATCCAGGCAAAGAGGATTTGTTTCGGAAGCAGTGATCCCCAACACTCCGCAGAGCACCACTGTGAAATCCCCTGCCCACAGTGCCAGCTTTTGCATGGGTCTTGTATGGCACCTCCCTACGAGGCTGCTCCTTCCAATTTAAGAGGATGCATGATGGGAAGGGCAGCAATTGACAACCCAGGTATTTTTTGGGACGTAGATCGGTATTTTTATGGCATGGAAAAGAATCCCTGTCAAAACCGCAGACAGGTTTTGGAGCGCTACGCTGATTATCTCGACGAACTCTATCCCAAACGGTGTTGCGACACGAACCCTGAACTCACTCATCGAATTCCAGTTCCCGAAATAGAACCACTGTGCCAAGATTGCCCCACCTGCCGAAACAAGGAGGCAAGCGTGAGTGAGGAACAAGAGGAGATCGATGTGCGCATCGCAGCGTTCATGAAAGCAACAGAAAAAGCCTCGAATCTCCAACCGAATAATAGGAAGGTGTTTCAAGCCTATCCGAGGACTCTGTTATGGACGACCCGGAGGAAGGGTGTTTTTGCATCTTCTCGACAAGGAGGCCAAAAACAAAACGATTCGAAATTGCGGCCTTGGATTCGTCCTACGCCGCGTCATGGAGCAACTGCCACAGGAACTTCTGGACGAAGACTTTGTCTTGACGGAAGACAGGGGCAATATGCAATACCATTAAAAGCGGAAAGAATTATAATTTTTTTATTATCTTTTTTATGAGACTTGTTTTACATTCATCTATTGTCCCTCTGCAGTTTGGACTTGCCAGCCAGAAATCTTCTGTCGCACTCGACAGGGCGGTTCGACGTGTGCCATCCTTGCCACACAGCTTCTGCCATCGGACATGGACTTCGTCCACAATCTTTAGTGCTTGTTCGACAGTCCTTGGCGTTTCGCTTGCCAGGCTATTCACCGGTTTGCCGTCTGTTGTCTTGTACTTTTTCAACCAGTTTCGCAGGAGATCGATTGTTCCGGGTTTCGCACGTTCAAGATCTTCGACCGTGTGTACCGTTGACGACAAAGGATCAGTCATAGCGATACACAAAATCTTGTGATCGGTTTCTCCCTCGTCAATCAGCTCGAGCTCCCCAATGACACGGCAAGGCGTGATGCTTCCCATGAGAAGTGGCTTGTCTCCCAACTCAATCATGTCGATCGGATCATTGTCACCCCCATAGCCCATGGACATCATTTCGGGATCTTCCCATGTCTGGGGAATCAAACCGTAGTTGAAGAACGTTGTACCATACGAGTAAGTAACGAGGAGAGCCATCCTTGTTGGTGTCTTGTCGAATAGGCATTACCGCTAGCCGACTTGTCTACCTCCATCTTTGCTGTCATGTACATTGGGATTTCCGTGAATCATGTTGATAATCGGCGACGTGGCCTGATTCAGCCGGCAGGGTCGGAGAGGAACATCGTGCCACCAACTGGCATATTCTGTCGACTTCATCTCATACGTCGAAAAGCCGAAGGTACCGCTTTGACTAGTTCCACCAGCAGCAGGTGCCTCAACATGAGGTTGCGACCAAGGAGTCCATCGGGTTGTGTCATCAATATTCTTGTAGTAATCGACAACACCTTCCCATCCCTTTGGTACCATAAAACCACTCGGGACGCAGTTGGCTGCTACCAAGTCGGTTGGGATGTTGGTTGGTGAGCAGGGAACGGCACCGTTGCGGGCCAACAGCCGCATTTTGCTTCCGGAAATACTGATAAAGTCGTCCATAGCGGTTTTCGTCCGGAAGTTTCATGACATTGTCGGTAACATCGTACATCACCTTGACAAAGGACAACATTTTCATGTCACCGATTCCAGGAGAGTTCTGAAGCACATATCTGCCGTGATTTCCATCGTACAAATCATCGTCTGGATGTGCCACGGCATTGGGAGAACCCTTCATACCGGCAGGATCACGACCCACAACAAAATAACTAGCACCTGCACTGCGACGAGACTTGGCGTGAAATTCAACTTCGGTTGGTCCAGCATACACCATGGGAGATGGCCAAATGGCCATGACTGTCGTTTCGGGATCCAAACCACCCGGATGGGAGACACCAGCCGCAAGGACTTGTTCGTGTTGGTTGACACGCACGTCAAGTGGCACGTCGTCAGACTTTGTCCATCCTCCCAAAGGACTCAACCACAAGATGGGCTTTTTGTATCCCTTGCTTCGAAGATCTTCTCCTGCAGACTTCATCAAATAGGCATGACCAGCATGGGTTGGGTTGCGAGTTTGAAACGCATAGACGGTATCGGCACCCTTATCCTGGAATTCCTGCATTAACTCGGTGGCAGTCTTTCTCCATTTGTCCAGGCCATCGTTGTAACGAATTCTATCGAGCAACTCAATTTCACCTCCAATCAAGTAATCACCACCCATGTAAATGTTGTGAATGTAGGGATGATCCATATCAATGACTCCGTACATACGCGATACAATTTCTTCCTTGCGATTCTCGTAAATCTCGACATTTCGCATAATGGCCACAGTGTGTCCCATGCGTGTAACCAAGGCAACATCGTGTTTTCCGGAAGTTTCCACGCGTCCCTTTGTGTAATCACTGATGGAAAGAGTAATAGGAATTGGCATGCTGACACGGTTGCGAGGTCGAGTCTTTGGAAAGTTGTCAAAATCCGTTTTCGTCTCCAGTCGCATTTGGTTTCCGGTAACATTGAAAGGATCGATCAGCACACTGTTGAAGTGAAGCGTTTCGAGCAAGGTTCCTTCGCGCATGAATCCGGTTAGCGGAGCAGCCCAGCCTTCGCCAATGGTTTGCAGCCAGTTCAGATCAATGTCCGTGAGCAAGACTTTCGGAAGAGTTTCGGCTTCCTGCGTGCGAGCGGCCTTGAGCTCGGGAGGAACGTGCAAATCGACAATTTTGTCACCATCTGGATTTGGCAGACCGGCAGGAGAGACCTTTGGTGCACCCATCAAGATTCCATCCTGCTCCAAGCGTTTGAACAACATGGCGACGGATTCTTCGATCTTCAACTCGTGTGTCTTGAGAGTAATCTCGGGATTCAGCGGTTCTTCGTAAGGGTCATCAATGCAAGTAAAATGCTTGAGCTCACCCGACTTGACTCTGGCATACTGTCCCTTGGGGTCACGGTCGAACAGTTCCTTGATGGGAACATCCAAAAAGACCTCGTAAAAGGGAATTCCCTGGTCTTCGTGTCGCTTTCGAACCTCGTCACGATCTTTTCGGTAAGGACTGATCAAACCAACCAACGTAATGACACCACTGTCCGAAAAGAGCGTGGCCAATTCACCCGTGCGGCGGACGGATTCGGCTCGATCCCACTCGGAAAATCCTAAATCTCGGTTCAAACCCGTTCGTAGGTTGTCTCCGTCTAACCGGTAAACGTGTTTTCCGTAGTTCTTGACCAAAATGTCTTCCAACGCGGTCGCAATGGTCGTCTTTCCGGCTCCGGAACACCCAGTCATCCACAAGGTTGCTCCCTTTTGTCCGAGCGCAGCATAGCGCGTCTCTTTGGGCAAATGGCAGGCACTCTGCGATTCTCCAGCCTCCGCGGCAGCGCATTCGATAATGTGGGGAGGCGTGTTGCTCAGCGCCTCCTGGCGGAGACGTCCCATGAGTGCGTTGGTATCCTCTCCAGTAGCGGCGGTTGTGGTTGCTCCTCCCGGAGCGGGCTGGTACACCGTTTTGATAATTGGTTCGGGACAGTCGCATCCCTCCGTGGGAACCGCAGCAGTCGTCACGGCCGATTCGACGGGCGTCGATGCTGTGACGGGTTGAGTCGATGCCGGAACAGCAGCATTCACTGGTGCTCTCACACTAACAGTCTGAACATTATTGGGATTGCGTTCCATCATAACTTCTTGGTTCACTCCCGTTCGGCTGAGGACATAGACGATTGCCAACAAGACGCAGATCCCAACGCACATTGGCATTCGTTCCTGAAGCAGCTTGTCTTCATCGTCGTGGCTGCTTCCACCACCACCGGAACTTGGATAATAGCCTCCATTAGCTCTTTTCCGCTTTTCCTCCTGAATTCACCAAACAAAAATACGAAAACATTCAACAACAAGAAATGAATGGGTCAGAAAAAAGTTCAAACAGGAATCACAGTTCTCGATATCCTTCGACGACGAATGCTCCTCTCTGAAGGCCAGCGTTGCATCATCAATCTCCGAAACAATAACCCTTGGTTCAATAATGTTGTTACGTACAATGGAAAGCGGAGCATATGCATATTTCGCCATGGTCGACAACGGATCGTATGGAAAACGCCCCTGTCGTCGTAAGTTGTGAAGTAGTATCACGAATTCAATGGAATTGGATTTAATTTCGGAATGACTTTTTTCAGTTGAGGTGCTTCCAAGACGATGCGAACTGCGAAAAATTACTGCAAGAAATGACAGTAACGGTTGAGATGAGCGCACTGACTGAGCCCTGTACCCCCAAGAACGCGCCAATTAAGGTGCACATGATGTAAGATTTCCCGACTGTTCGACCACCATAATCAGAGAGTCGTATTATTGAGTCGAATGAATCAACCGAAGTAGAGTCATTTTCTTTTATGGTTTTATTTTAGTCGAATGGATCAATCAAACAATCCTGTCATGAAAGTTACTTTAGGGTTAGGGGTTATTTTCGTTGTTTTTTGAAAACGGATCACGACAAAAACTTTTCCCCAACAGAGACGACCATGACAATCGACTCTAACTAGAAAGATTGAACGATAATGAAAACGATATGATACACAGATGATGCCATGAGTAGATGGGAAAGCCTAAAGTCCGATAATGGGGACGAGAAGGGACGACGCAGCAACGCTTCGGGACTTCGCAGGAGCAACAATCGATGGGCATCTCTGAATACAAATTCCAATGTCACGAGGCATGAAGGCTCGCGACAGCAGCAGCACAACAACAAGCCATCGTTTCGGACAAGACAACAACACCTACGAAACTATGGGGGAGAGAGAAGCGATGGTGCTGCTTCTACGAAAAAAGAGGCAGAAAAGAATGACAAACTGTCAACGTTGATTGCAGAACACGATGCGATATTGAATTCGCTCAAGTCAAAACTACTTTGTTGCAAAACGAACGATGACGACGAGAAATCGGAAGCGATAGAAAATCTTTTCAGTCTAATAAGCAAGACTACCAACATAAGTCGGTTACAAACAGCCGATGAAATACCCTCTAACACCGATGTTTTCATGGGACTTTTGCATCTGCTGAAAATCGAAGCGGAGAAGGAACATTTGGAAGACAATCTCGGTTTGATATTGGCACAGACCATCGAATCCTATTTGAAGGTCTCCGAGACTGGGGGCAAGACCAATTCGTTCCTCAAGATTGGTTTTTCCAAATCTCAGGTTGGAATCGGCATCGCTACCCTATCGTCTCAATACAACGAATGGAGTGTTCAGCAACCGAACGAAACAAAATCACCAATGCTTTCCAGCTTGTTGGTTTCCATTGCGCTATTGACCAAGAACAATGTTTCAGACTTGCCTCCGGAATCGACGGCGCAGCGTGTAGTGGGAGGGATATTTATTCCTTATCTTGCGTCATCGAGACAGAACCAAGCTTCATCAACAACGACCACAACACATTTGAAATGCGTCTGCGAGGCAACCATCGCGCTGCTTCGGAATCCTAGCCACGCTTCCGCAATTCTAGCGCCCTTGGTCGAAGATGTTTCGAACTACGGAATCGAAGAACAAACCATTAACCCACTTAAAACAGAACTCCTGGGCGTTCTTCTGAAAAATTTGGAAATGCCAATCAATGACGACACGAGACGAATTGAGGAAATGGAATGTGCGTGTCAAACCCTTTCTGCTGCCATTGATGGGATTCGAAAACTGAGAAAGGGAAATGAGACCGATGTTTCTGTCCGCAACGATACAGATGTTCAAATCATAAAACCATTACAGAAATACATTTTGGAGATTGTTTCCGAGAATAACCGCAAGATCAAAACGTCATCGGAGATGACAATATCATTCGAAACTCTAACGGGATCATCACTCCAGCTATTGCGGGCGTTGATTGCTTGCTATCCAAAGGCCACGACGGGTATGGGTTGGAAACTCGTCATCGAGGGTGCCAACAGAAATATGCCATCGTACCTACCGCTTTTCCTTGGTTGCGATACGACGTTGAAGCGATCAGAATCACAGTCGAAAATTATTTCCCTCGCTATGGAATGCATCGCAGATTTTATCTTGATACTTCCATGGAATAAATGGCTCAAGCAGAGTGGTCCCGGTCACAATACTACAAGGAATATAGTTTTGACGCCAACCAAAGCGCCAACGTCAGGTTTCTATAAAAGTGTCGTTGACGCTTTGGTTTCCCTCATTGGAATCACGAAGAAACTGTTTTGCAAGTGCAACGAGAAATCGCAAATGAATTCGTTGGGGCGACTCATGAAAGCAATCTTGCTAGAAATTCCTTATTGCGACCAGAAATTGATTCGTGCCGGAGAAGACTTTTGGAAAGAAATCACCGAGGTTATATCGCAGAAATACAGCATTGCTTCGTTTCGCCAAGATCGACAGAATTTGGCATTTGACGTCTTGGTCGCTTCTTCGGGAGGAACCCCAACTCCGCAGGGATATATGCGTGGGATGTCCCCACCCGCTCAAACTTGGTTTCTGAGCAAAAGTTCTTCAACGAAAGCATTTATAGATGCGCTGCTGGATTCGCTGGAATCCATAAACGGTCGATTTGAGCAGACGATCAAGATTTTGTCTTCCGTTTTGAGAACGCTCCCAGATGTAGCCTTGCAAAGATGGGATGCCTTTCGTAAAATCTTCAAAACGTTGAGCCCTACAAACGACAGGAAGGAGCTGATGCGTATGGAAGTACTAGAGTCGTTCGCGTTGGGAAGGAAAGACTTTGAAGTGTCTGCAGATTTAATATCGAAAAACAATCGAATAATCACAGATCTGGAGGGAATCATGCTTCTTCAAGGATGGAATCAGAATAGTCTTCAACGATGCATGAATATTTATTCGGCATTCCGCAGCGAGGATTGGTCACAGCTCGATCAAACTGACGGCAAGGTATCCTATCATCTCGATAACATCTTATCGTGTTGCCAAAATTCAAGTGCTAAAATCCGTGAAGGAGCAGCTAGAGCTGTTGGCGAATTCTGCACTCAGTATATCTTGCGCGACGATTCCTCCGGAAATCCCATCAACGATGCCAAAAAACAGCAATACCGTTCGCTTGTTGATAAAGTTCATGCGGCCATGCTAAAACTCTACAACGACAAGAATGCAGGAGCAAGATCCATGTCTATATTTTCTTTGGGCAATCTTTCCGATGCACTAAAAGGGTTGAACGCAACGGCAATTATAGATATTTCAAGCTTGTACGAAATACACAAGGCTATACTATCTTCCTTTGACGATACCAATGACAAGGTAGTAAAGAACGCCATTCGATCGGTTGGACATACGAGCAATTTGCTATCGTTATCTCTGCGAAGCGAATCTTTGCACGAAAATGTTTCGGAATCGTGTGGGCTGCTTGTGGAAACCATTGAGTCGTTGACTTCCAAGCTGTGGAAGACACTGCACGTAGCCTTGAACGAAGAGCAAAAGGCTGCCATGACATGGAAAGAGAGATCCGCTGCCAAAAAGCACGGTTGGGGAGCCTGTCACTCGCTGGGTCTCGTCTTTGAAGGACTCTGGCTTGATCTTTTCGAAGATTCCCACGAATTGTCTATTTCATGTTCGAAAGCCGTCCACTGTCTAGTTCGCTGTCCCTTTCACTATGCTGTTCTCAACGAAAAGGTTGTCCTTGCCGCAATGGCCGCAATCTGCCAGCTTCCCAGTGAATTTCTGTCGGAAAACAATTCCCACGAATCAGTGTTGGGCAATGCGCTCCAAACTTCGATTCTGATTCTTGAATCAAACAACCACCAGGTCACCCCGAAGCTGGCGAAACAGAATGAACCATTTCTATTGCATTTGCTCAACTCGGCCTCCATCGCTGATGCCACAATCGTTCTGGACGGCGAAAAAGTCACCCGCCAGACACTGGAATGTTTGTATTCGTGGATGGTGGAAGTGCATCGACTCGAAAGGTTATCTGCGCGTGCCTTTGAAGTTTTTGCTCTGGCATTGCAACAGCAGTCTACAAGCGTCGCATTCGAACAAAAGTTTTCGAGTCGTGCCCTCCAAAAACACAAGCAAGAAACGATTGGCAAAACCAACGCGGATGCAAATAGTAGTACCAACAGCCCCGAAGAGAATGCAAACGAGGAAGACGAAGCAGACGAATTGTAGGGAAGTGGGATATCAATTTGTAAAACAACTTTTTAAAATTTAACGCATTGAGGTTGTGATCATCCCTAAAAAATATAGCTCTTCAATAAACAATTTTTCCATTTTCAAAGCACATTAACCTCCACAAAGAGTATTTTCCCATAGTTTCAAGGCTTCCAAAATTATCAGTTTTCGTCCTGCAAGACCCACGGCGGACAACCCACGGCCGGCAGGTTTTCCTGCGGTGCCGCACAGCTGGCCGTCTTTTCGTCCCACGTGTTCATGACGCAATACCACTCCCCGTCCGAGGTTCGGTCAATGACGTTTTGTTTGGCGTCCATGATGCGAAGAATCGCCCGCCACTTTCCGCAGGACGGATTGCAGCAGCGGATCCACTCGTGGGGTTCCTTGGAGGTACAGGCCACCGAGCGCTTCTTTCCGCGGGTCAGCGTCGGCAGGCGGGATTCGTATTGCTCATTGCACTGGAGGCGTCTTACCCAAACGCGTAAATGCTTGCGTGTGCGGGCATCGGCAGCGGATTCGGGAGTGTGGGGGGCATCGTATTCTTCTTCGGGTGCCGAACAGCGGGCACGCTCCGGATCGTTGCGATTCATGGAGCAATACCACTTCTTGGGGAGCTTGCTGTGGTCGACTACCCCGCGGAGACGTCTCCACTTTTTGCACTTGTCGCATTCCACCCAGGTGGAATTGGAGGCACCGGTGGTTTGGCCAAAGATACTTCCTTCGTCGCGTTCCATGTCTGCTCCCTTATCCAATAGAACCCATGTTCTTTGGCTTGCTTGCATCGGAAAATCCCTTGGGCTTGTCGTCTATTCGAAAGCCACTGGAATTGGTACTGGTAGTGCCCTTTTCCTTCGTGTACTGGTTGCGTCCCTTTTTCTTGTTTTTGGACGATTTCTTCTTGCTACCACTCGTGCTGTTGTTGGTGCTTCCATCCTCGTTGAGAATGCCTTCTTCGTCGTTGTCTTCGTCGACAATGTCCCCGTCTTTTTTTCCGGCAAGAATCAATCCCGCGACTCCCGAATCTCCAAAAAACCATCCGCATTTTTTGGCAGCCTGCAACAAATGCGCTCGATCCAGACGAATCGATTGTCCCTTGTACATGTATTGGTGTTCGTCGTCGTCCGAATCGGTATCGACAATGCTTCCATTTGCGCTGTATTGGTCTTCCTCCAGAGCCTTGCGCATTTGTTCTTGAACGGCCATTTGGGCAGCCGAAAGGCCGGGAAGAGCGTGGAGATGATCCGCATAGGGATGCCCACCCGAGCTCCCGGAACTTCCCGATGCCTTCTTGGTCTGTTTGCGGGCCTTTTTGACCTTTTCGGCCTTGAGTTTTTCCTTGCCAGCCTCGTCCTTTATAGAAATTATAGAAAAGAGGGAATTTTCGTGAGTGAATAAGCATATAAACGGGCGACAACAGACTGAAAAAACGAAAAGAACGATTTTTGTTTCGCAAAAGACTCTTTTGGTTCAAACCATCGGCAAATAGCTCTTTTGGTTTCGATAATAGGTCTTTCAAGGCAAACCAACCATCGATCGATCGGCAACTAACATAACTCTCTTCTTACCTTTTTGCGCTTGGCCTTTTTGACCTTGGGAATGGCTCCACCCTTTTCTTCAACTTCCTCGAGGCCCGCGGTCTTTCGCTTCTTGCGGGCTCCCTTTTTGAGCGATTTTGCCGCGGCAGCCGTCTTTGCTGCTGCATGCAGCAGCCGTCTTGGGAGGTTTGGCCAAAGCAGCCTTTGGCACCTTGGCCGTTGCGGTCTTTGCTGCCTTGACAGAACCCGTCGGTGAGGGCTTTGGTTTCGCGGGCTTGACCGCGGACGAAGATACGACCGCTGCCGCCGCCGAATCGGTGGACAGCCTTGGTTGGGCTTGCGGTTTCGGGCGATTCGCCTTCTGCTGCTGCTGCTGCTGCTGCTGCTGGATTTCCCGCAAAGGGAGCGGCTGGTTTCGAAGCAGGACTTTTGCTTTGGACGACTGCTTCCTCCTTTTTCACGTCGGCGCTTGTTTCGGTTGTGGTTACCGCCGGAGCCTTTTCTGGTGAAGCATCCTTGGGTTCTGTCACGGCTTCAACGGCGGCTGCAACAGGAGCAAGCGGGCTTTTCTTCGGGGGCATCCTTGGTTTCGGCAACGGTGGGTTCGACTTCCATCTTGGTGGGCGATTCGGCAGCTTCCATAATGCAAAAGTACACTTAGTCACAACAAATCAATGATAATTACTGTGTGCGTTTGTTTGCCTTTATCCACTGGGGGCAATCAAACGGCTTTAGTAATCTATCGAAATGACGATTACGATTACGACTCCAATTCACAGTAGTATGAGAAGTGATGATATTATGATTATTTTGAATGCAGAGATTATTCTACGATACGACCTACGAAGGACTGGTACGAGTGCTCGTAGATGGGTTCGTGCCGATGTGTGAGAGGATAAAAAGTGCGGATGACACCTCGACCGAGTTGAGTTCTGGAACCGCATTCGCAATTCCGCAACTTGTAGCTTTGGTACTGGATTCTACGTAAGCCCAACAGAAGAAAAAAGTCCACGATGGTGTGGACGGGCGTGTAAAAATGGGCGAAACCAAATCGATTCGTACGATTAAAATTAAATATGAGTCGAACTAGTCCATCGTCATTGAATGCTCGTCATCAATTTTTGACTGGATGGGGAAAAAATGACGAAACCAATGTTGCAGTTCTCGAGTTCGACAATAGCCTAACTATTCCATTATTCTGTTGGAAGACGATTACCAATACAGAAAATGATCCGACTGATACTCGCTGGGATACTGGGCATCCCGTGCTTCCTGTTATGGGTGGCAACGGCACCCCTCAGTTGCCATTCTATCCATCCCGTCGCTGCTGTTGTTGGTCTTTCGAAAAGAAGGCTCCACATCGACGTCAACGACGACAAAACCCACCCATGTCGTCGTCTTTGGAGGATCCAAGGGGATTGGATTGGCGATTGCCAAAGAGTGTGCAATCGAAGCAGCTTGGGGGAAATCTGAAAATCACCATTTTGGCACGAAACCAGGAAAGTCTTGGAGAAAGCCAGAGAAGAGATTTTGTCCGTGGCAACAGAAAAGAGCACCACCGTCGAAGCGATTTCCGCCAACGTCTCGGACCATGCTTCCCTCGAAAGCATTGCCAAGAAAATTGCTAGTTTGAACGAACGAACCGTTGTGTTCAATTGTGCTGGAATTCCATATACGCTCGAGTACGATCGAATACCCATGGATGTTTACGAAAAACTCTGCAAGACGAATTTGTTGGGCAGCATGTACATTTCCAGAGCCTTTTTGCCGCACATGGAGGACGGGACGATCGTCTTGTGTTCCAGCGCATTGGGACAGGTGGGAATGTACGGCTATACGGCGTACGCGCCGACCAAGTTTGCATTAAGGGGTTTTGCCGAGGCACTGCACGCCGAACTCGTCAAGAGCAAGCCAGGGGTCAGCGTTCAGCTTGCCTTTCCGGTCGACACGGACACGCCCGGGTATGAAGAGGAGCTCAAGACCATGCCCGAAATCACAAAGCAATTGAACGATGCGGGGGGACTGGCCAAACCGGAAGAGTGAGTAACAAATAGTATCGTTGTTTTTTATTGTGATTGTGATGATGTCTTCGATTGCCGATTCTTCGATTTTGTTAGCGATTGTTCATTTTCTCAATTGACGACCATTTTTTCACCTTTCTCGTTCTGGATTGTTTCGTAGTGTGGCCAAAACAATGGTCAAGAGAGCCTTTGCCAAGAACCCAACCTTTAACGTGTATTTGACCTTTGAGGGCTGGATGTTGAGCAATCTCACCGCCGGAATGTCTCCTGTATCGAACGTGTTTGATGCCGTTACGCAGGTGGCACTGGGTGGTACCTTTCGATTTATATCCTTGTTTTACTTGAATGACTGGTGGAGCACGATTCGAAAGTACAGAGAACAAGAAAAGAAGGAAATGTAAGTCAATTCCAAAAGAAGAACAACATAGATAGTAGATGATGAAATTTAGCGCTATACTAATAGAGATCTGCGGCGTGATTGACTGATTGACTGATTCAATATCCGATCGACACACTATAATGGAACTAGCACCGAATAGACGATTCATTCTCGCCGAAGCGTTTCTGGTAATTTACGGAAGAACGGCGGCAGCAATCGTGATCCGCGACGACGACAGAAGTGCCTACGTACACCTCCTCGCTAACGCATTCCTTCAAACTAAACTTTTCTACTTTCTGAATACTAGTAGTGTCGTCTTTCTTTCTTCATATGCATCATAGAGTGAGAAAAGTAGCCAAAATAGGAAAAAATACCAAAATTATGATACAATTTTCATGTAATGTCGTGCGCGTACCATGACAGACGTCAAAGAATGTTCGTTGAAAACTCCCCGTTGCAAACCTGCTAACTCGTGAATTTGAATCACTTTTTTCGCTGACAACTTCAAACGGAAGGAGGTTCGAAAACAACCAACATTCTCAGAAAAGCATCCTCTATTAACACAATTGAAGACAGTTGCTATCGATCACAATGATCGAGAAGTTAGTCGGAACTTTAACTTGTTAATATACAATACAATGGCGCCCCGGAATATCAATACGATATCTCCGGATAATGCTCGCAACTCCTACAACACAATAAGGACTGTGTCTCCCAGCCCTAGCCTCTCCGATGAAAGTAGTGGCGAAGAAAATGCTCAACCATCCAGAAAGAGGGGCTTTGAAATAGACAACAAGACGCAAGATCCATTGCAGTCACTCCGTGACGACAAATCTTGGCCGTACCGATTGCTTTGCAGCTTGAATAATATACTATCAACAAACAGTAATGATCCCGAATCAATTGCACGTAGAAGAAGGTTCTACAAAATTGCTTCAGGGATAATACTAACCGCAGTCGCCATGGCTGTTTACAAACGCAAAGGAAAACGACAAAAATGGCTGCTATTATCACTGTTATCAAAATTGAATATATCTGCTGCTGGAATTACGAACAGCGTCAGCAACAACAAATTCAAGAGTTGGAACACGATCGATATGGTACAAATTTTCAAGAGTGCATACGACATACTAGTCAAGGCCATGCGAAAACCCGACTATGCCTACGCCGAGCAATCCACGCTGGGTTTGCTCCGGACGTCGGCTCAGGGCGGTGTTGTGCGGCAAGCCTTAATTGGTGCGTCCGAAATCATCTTTAACACGCGGGAGGGATGGAAACGTGCCTCCTTGCCTCGAACGAATCCAGAACTTCATGACCGACATGGTAGACCTATTGACCAAGGGGGGATGCCACGAAATTTCGACGCTGCCCCGATACATTCTGGGAGAAGGCAGGCTACACCCATATTGACGGCCTTGCCCTTTGTCTATCTAGGCCTTTGCGTATCGAGTGTTGAAGGGGTTGCACAATTCGGACGGTGATGGTGAGAGCTTTTTCTCGTCGAAACTACTGTCCATGCCTAACAGTAAAAACGCAAGCAACGAGAATAGAGCTAACGTTTTCGGATATAGCTGGACTCGACAGTATATTGCCAGAAGTATCGGAGATTGTCTCGTACCTCCGAAATCCCAAAGGATATCATGCGTTGGGGGCAGAACCTCCTCGTGGGATCCTTTTGCATGGGAGTCCCGGAGTGGGGAAAAACAATGATTGCCAAAGCGATTGCAGGAGAAGCCGACTGTGACGCCTTTTGTGTCTGCAGCGGAAGTGACTTTTGCGAAATGTACTGTCGGACGAGGAGCAGGACGGATACGAACGCTCTTCAAGAAAGCCCGCAAGTCGGCATTAAGGAGACGACAACAAGGACAATCTAAATGGTGGCCATTTGGCGCAGTCCCAACAACTACGGTAGTTTACCATCGACCCGCAACAGCGATAATCTTTCATTGACGAACTCGATGCGGTTGCAAAGTCTAGATCCTATGGTGGAATCGGCAATAGCAACGACGAAAGAGATCAAACACTAAACCAACTCCTTACGGAAATGGACGGGTTCTCGACACGCAGCCACAATTAGTGGCGATGAAGACAATGTCACCGGTCATTGTGATTGCTGCGACGAATCGCTGCGGAAACTCTGGATCCCGCGATTCTGCGGCGCTTTGATCGACAAATTCACGTGCCCACACCCAACAAAAAGGGCCGGATGGAAATTCTAAAAGTGCATGCGGCCAAAACAAAATGCCGATTTTCTACCATTCACTGGGAACATCTGGCCGAAGAGACACCCAATTTTTCGGGGTCCGACCTCAAGCAGGTGGTCAACGATGCGGCCCTCTTGGCAGTAAGGCAACAGAGCAAACAAATCGAGCAGGGGCATCTACTTCAGTCGATACAACGGGCGCGAACCATGAAGGTTCAAAACAGAGGTTCGGGATACGCCTCGTCCATGCTGCCATTTGTATATAGATCCTAAAAGAACTAAATACTAGCTACAACAATAAAGTGTGTTTTAGTGGATTCAATAAAGTAACAGTAGTTTTGTTTTGTCTTCGTGAATCTACATCGATTTTTTGAGATTCAATAGTGAATAAAGGAGAAACGTTATATATCCGCCCCGTGTTATTTTACGCGATATTTGAAAATCCCATTTGACGGGACTCGTTTTCAAGGACGTTCGAACGTACTTCAAAATCGATGATGAAAGCTTATCTTTCTCATTTCCCAATCATCTTTCAAAACAAATTCTCAAAAGCAACAACAACATCTGTTGCCGCAATCAAGAGAGGTGTCTCACATCTTTACAACAATAACAGGAAAGAAACTCTTTACATCTTTTGAGCCATCGATGATTGCCGCTAAATTTTCGCATCTGGGTTTCTCCCGTGACGTCCTTTGCTTTGGAGTGTTGGTGCTACTTTTGGTTGTTCAAGAATGCTCTTCGTTCGCGGTATTTCCGAACAATAGAATATACCAATTCGGATCCTCGTCCTTGGATTTTTCCGCACCAGCCAGCGAAGTCGGAAGAGGATTCCTGTCAAGTACACTCGACGACGAAGAACTGTTTCCGAGCAGCCTCTTTGAAGCTGCAACGGTGGCATCAACGCCGAAATCGGCCGAAACAGAAACAGGTGCCCACGATGCCTTTCGCTACGAATGGGGACGTTGGGTAGACGATGATTCTGTCGAAGCGCTCATGGAAGAACTCAACAATTTCGAACTAATGCTGGGAGACAAGATCTACGACCGCTTGATGGAACTCCCAGCCCCTGCGTCTCCTAGCACTGGTGATGATGACGAAGAAGGTGAAAACACGGCACGGCGATTTCGAGTTGAGGGCGCAGACGATTGGGATTGCATTCTGCATGTTCTACCAAAGGGAATGGAATGGCGAGGCCGGATGGCCTACTGGTTCATGGGCGATAGTAAGACCCTTGACAGGAATGGTCGAAATGAACTTGATGAGAGGACCCGATCGAGATGGATTTTACAAAAAAGCCACCACGGCAAAACTCAGAGGTGGTGGAGACGGGACACTCGGTGGAGGAGGAGGTGGCAGAGGCTGAAGATTGTGTCAAATACGTCGGCGGTGCTCTGCGAAGTTACTCGGGAGTGGGTGGGCAAAACAATGGTCCTCGAGGTTGCGATTAGACCACCCATGGGCAAAAAGGGAGTAGGACGGCGATGGTTTAGCCTCACTGGATATCGAAGCCTTTCCCATGGAGGACGAAATTATTCAAGAAATAATGGAGGAAACTAAAGAGCTTAAGATCCGTGCCCAAGCCGAGGCGTTAAAAGCGGAGGAAGAAGAGCCCGAAGAAGAGGAGGAGGAGGAAGAAGAATCGAGTGATAATCTTGGAGCAAAAATGGGTTTGGTGTTCGACTAAAGTGGGTGGTCTCGACGATCAACTTGAACTGACATTGTACGAAGAGTATTGGCCTCAAGGTGAGTTACACAGAATTTGTAAAGTGGAATTTCTTTTATTCGTTACGATAAGTTATACTGAATTTTATGAATGTCTCCTCGTGAACAGGGCAAATCCGGAATTGACTCGAAAGCTGGGTGTAAATCATGTCAGAGGAATTCTGTTATCATGGTCCTCCTGGTTGTGGAAAGACTCTTCTTGCACGAGAACTCAGTGAAATGTTGGGCGCTCGGGAACCACAGATTGTGAATGGACCAGAAATTCTAGGACAAATTTATCGGCGAAGCCGAGAAAAATGTTCGAGCATTGTTTCGACCTGCCGAAGTTGAGTATTCTATGGTGGGAGATGCGTCGGCATTGCACTGTTATTATTTTAGATGAGTTGGATGCTATTGCAAGGCGGCGTGGTAGTGTTAGCGGTGATAGTACAGGCGTTCGGGATTCTGTCGTCAATCAGCTTCTGTCAAAGATGGATGGTGTCAAAGAAGCCAACAATGTCCTTGTGATAGGTCTTACCAATCCGACCTGAATTAGTTAGATCCTGCTCTTACTCGTCCCGGTCGATTGGAAGTTCAGCTTCGAGTGGAGCTACCTGACTATCAAAGGACGAAGAGACATTCTTCGTATTCACACCCGACACATGAAGAAAGAGGGAGGTCTTAATGCAGAGGCACAAGAAGCTTTAGAAGCTGTTGATACCGAAGATGGAATACCTGGAAAGACAGAGTACTTCACTGGGGCAGAATTGGCAGGTTTGGTTCGAAGTGCAGCTAGTTTTGCAATTGCCCGAGTCGGTCGAAGAAGGATTCTCCGGAAGACACAACTGTTGGGGTCGAAGACTTTGAGAGGGCTCTTCGCGAATGTAAACCTGCATTGGGAAAGCAGGACGAAGTTCTCGAATCGAGATTTCCCTACGGAATCAGCCCTTGCTCCGATGGCATGGAACGACTGATGCGAGATATTGGTCGTTTCACTTCAACTCCAAGCTTTCTTTCGGAACAATTTGCGATGCCAATGAATGGAACTCCATCTCAAAGGACCATCGAATTCATTGCAATCGTTGCTAGTTGGTTGGTGATGGATATAGAGGCGGTACTGGTGCCACGGCTTTGGCTTGCTGGGCTGCTTCGCAAGCTTCGACTAACGGAGAAGCAGATTTTGTCCGATTGATTACATCCTTGGATCTCTTGACTTCCGCAGGCGATTCTAGCGACTGAGTCAGGCAAGAGCTACAGCCATGATGGAACGGTTCATCGAGGCTTCGTCAATGTCCAAATCCATATTGGTATTCGATGATATCGATCAGATTTGTGCTGGCACGGGACCAGGGGGATACTAGCACGTTGATGTTGTCGACACTTCGAGCCCTCTTGCGTTCTCCTACCGTTCGATCGTCGAAAGTATCATCAGATAGTTTGGATCTGAATGCCGACATTTTGGAATCTGATTCTCAAAGCAAAAGTCTGTCAGTCATAGCCTCGACCTCTCGAACGGATGCACTATGTACAGTCCTTCACGAGTTATTCGACGAAACACTTGTTGTTCCCGAACTGTCGGAAACCGAATCCCTTCATCGTCTGTTTTCAGATGCTGTCGAAAAAATGGGACCTGCATCTGCCGAAATTAAGAAGGATGTCATAGCCGACATGGCAAAGCTAACAGTAGATCGCCTTCAAACGGTTGGGTGCAAGACAGCTCTAAGAATTTTGGAACGAACCATGTCAATGAGCTACAGAGCGGCAAGTATTGATGGTTCGAGTTCCGAGAAGAACATCGGAATAAACGATCATCTGGTGAGCTCTTTGACAACGATTCTTGATGACTACGTTCGAGATAAAGAAGCGGCGCAACGAGTTGACTGTTATGTAAAATAGCTATCATTGATTTCATTTCAATAATTGAAAGTTAGGAGTATCGTTAGAAGTAGTAGTCATCGTGTTGGACACCAACATTGAGCATTCGACGATCGTTTATATCCTGTATTGACGGTTTTTATCGAGAGACCCATTCGTATCAATGAGGAAAAGAGAGATATTTTGTGGCGAAAATTTTGAGATTAAATTGAATCGAACTAATCAAACAGCCGTTAAATTGTATGTGCTACAGGATTAGTTCGACTCAACTCAAAAACGGGTTCGTATGAACCCAAAACGCGTTCGTATGAACTTTTGAAATCAAATTTAGTCGAACTAATCAGTTGGCACATACAATTTAACGGTTTTTTGATTAGTTCGACTGACATATTTTCAGTTTAATCGAGCTAATCAAACAGCCGTTAAATTGTATGTGCTACAGGATTAGTTCGATTAAACTGAAAAACAGGTTCGTATGAACCCGAAAACGGGCTTCGTATGAACATATCCAGGAATCTGGGCGGTATTTTTCCCGTGTTCTCGAACGATTTCATTTGTGATTCCCAGCATCCAGCACGTGCGTACATGCGTCAGTCTGCGTCACCTACCAATAGTAATGAGAACTACCGAAGATATTTCTTAGAAAATTGACGATCCGTGTCAGACGGTGACATGATGTTCAACATCGATTTTCTTCGAGCCACCGATGTTTTATTGGCGTTGGGCCACCCAGACAGCGTCAAATCATCGGCGAATGTTCGGGTGATTCGAATCAAGATTTGATGTGGCTACACACTTACTTTGATTGAGAAGAAGTTATTTGTTCATAATCAAGAAAAGCTAGTTTATAATGAAGGTTGTTGCGTTCTTAGCCGCTTTGTCGGCAAGCGTTGCTTCCGTGGGTGCTTTCTCGGCCGTTAAGGTCGGAGGCAAGATCCCTGCGGTTGACATGTTCTACGATTTCGGTAATCCCGATGCCAAGTACAACATGGCTGAATACACGGCGAACAAGAAGGTCGCCGTCGTTGGTCTTCCAGGAGCTTTCACGCCTACCTGGTAAGTGGATACATCCTTCCATTCTGTCGTATTTTTATCGGTTTGAAAGCTTCTATTGGCTTCTATTTTTTGTCCAAACGACTTATGCAAATCTCACCTCTCTCACCCTCCTACGACAACCACAGATCCAACCGACAGGTTCCAGGATACCTGGAATCGCAAGACGCAATCAAAGAAGCAGGAATCGAGGAAATTCTCGTTTACTGTGTCAACGACCCCGCTGTCATGAAGGTAAGTTCTGTTAGACTAGTATGATGGAATATATGAATGATGTATGATTTGTAGCACGTGTTCTCACCACACCTACCACACACGAATTGTGCGACACGATAGGCATGGGCCGCTGACCAAGGTATCGAGGGATCCAACATCAAATTCCTCGCCGATCCTTACAGTGAGTTCACCCGAGCCTGTGACATGGAGCTCACCAACGATGGACCCCGATCTTTGGGACTCATTGGCCGTTGCAAGCGATTTGCTATGGTTGTCGAGAACAACATCATCAAGGGCTTGGCTGTTGCCGAATCCGAACTCGACCCCGCCGGTGATGACTTCCCCGAGAAGACCTTGGCTCCTGCCTTGATCGAAATGGCTGCTGCCGAGTAAAGTTAGTATTTGTCCAGCGTGGAAATGATTGATTTAGTTGTAGTCGGGGTACCTTGTCGATAATAGATTGCCTTTTCTGATGTGAATGACGTCCTTTGGGATTTTGAAAGTTATTCTTTGGAACACTTTCAAACACTATGGACTGAACAACGCCTAAATTACCGCTTATGCGTCAAGTGGTAACGACGGGTGTACATTCGAAAAGGAAAATTGAGTTGTTGGCAGAGTATACTTGGACGAAGCTTCACACGACATTTTCACCAATCAATATTAAAACCTAGCTAAAGATTTTTACGAAATATACTATTCTGTGTTCTACTGATTCCTAGTTCATAGCAACCTCTCTAGTTGGGGATCGACAACTTTAGTTTGAAGTGTCGTTCTCCTCATGACGATGAGGAGGACAAATAAAGCACCATAGCTCAGGTGTAGTTCGTAAGATTCTGCTATGAGACTTCGATCACAAACGGATCTACCCCTATAGTTTACAGCATCGGTGCTGGAAGTTGGATTTCTCGAAGAACTTGTGTGCTACATCATCTTGCTATCGACGACAGAAATCGATAGAATTCACTTTCATTTTTTCAAAGGTTTTCAGTTCCAAGCGTGTCACGTCAATTCATGACTCAAAATCCAGCCATCAATTTTTCTACAACCCAAAATGTTTTCGATAGTCTTGCATTCATTGCACATTCTCATCACAACTTCCTCAAGTAGTAGTAGCAGATTGAGACTGACAAACGGTTTAGATCTTTGGTTCCGGAAAAGCATCATTCTATAATTATTGAAATCGAACGCAATGAGTGACGGAGAAGAGGAAGATCCATTTGATGTCTTTGGCGGCGAAAGCGACGACGACGACGATAGCGATGACGGAATGGAGAACAGCGAGGTAGCAATTGCCCGGTCGCTCGTCCAGGCTGCAAACCAAAAACTATCGCTCCCGAATGCTGGAGAAGCACCAGCCGATACAACAACAAATCCGCAAACAGAAGACCGCGGAATGCAAGATTTGTCGCATCTGACCGAATGGAAAAACTCTTGGCCGGAACCTCTGTACAAGGGCAAGATCTTGCTTGCAAACCTCCCCGTCGGAGGCGGACGAGGATACGTGGCAACCGAGAATATTCCACCCGGGACTTTGATCTTGGTAGAATCGCCAATGATTGAGTGGCCCGAAGAACAGCTCGGAAAGAAACTCGGAATGGTATCGGTAAAACACCTGATTGAGCATCCAAACGCCAATCAGTTCCTTCACGATCTGGAAGACTTTCACCCAACAAAAGAACGAGTGGACGATTTGCAGTCTTCAAGTGGGAGGGAAACTATGGACGATTCAGACGATGAACATATTCAGATTACAAAAATGATGGATCTGTTGCGCAAAGAGCATTCGTTTTCTCCGGAAGAAAGCAGCGACAACCAAGAGAAGGCCCAAGAGCTTGTCGATTTGGTAAAACTTGCTCAGACATTGGATGTGCGCTCGCGAGATGGGACAGCACTGACCAGCACAGATATAATACGTCTATTGCTTGTTTTGCGATACAATGGGCTCGAATCGGGGGTTTACCGACACGTTGCGATGCTCAACCACGACGATCATCCCAACTGTGCCAAGTTGTTGCCCACCGACGGAAAGGCCTTTTCGGAAGTCCGAACGACGCGTCTGGTTTCCAAGGGCGAGTCGCTCAATATTTCCTATATTTCTCGTACCGTGAGTCATGCGACGAGGCGCAAGATGCTGTGGGAACAACACCGATTTGACATTGGAGTGAAGCACCTTAAGGGGGATCGCTATAGAATGGAGCTTATTGGAAAGAGCCTTCCTCCGTCTCCAATTCACGGGGGTTCTGACGAAACATTGACAGATCGCATCGAACGAACTACGGAAGACCTGGAGAAAATGCAGGCCGAGATCGAAGCAAGCTCAGAGTCACCGGAAAGCCTCGAGACCGCAAAAGCTCTCGAACAGACTTTGTTGGAACTCTACAAAGCATCGGCAGAGCAACTGCAAAATGCCGATCATATTCTGCTGGTTCCGATACTAAATCTGCATATTGAAATCTGTGCAATTGTCCTCAAGGACGCATCACTCACAATCTCGAACCAATTAGGAGTTCTGTCTCGCCAGACAATGTCGGGTTACGACTTGTTGCCCTTGCAAAGAACGCTTCTTGGGCAAGACCATTTTGCCATCGCACGAACCAGCCTCGATCTTGCCGAATGCATTGCGCAGCTGCTTTCGAGGTCGCCCAAAGCGTTGTATGATTTGAAGCTGCCCTCAATGAACACCTTTGCGGCCTGGTCCAAATTCGAGCACGAAATGCGCAAAGAGCACAACCGTGTCAAAGCACTGTATCCCCACGATGTGGAAAAGCACATCAAGAAATCATGATCTGCAACAATAATCTAATAAAGAACTTCGTGTGAATAAAAAAAATTGTGAAATTTAGTATTTAGATTTTAGGAGAAATTGTCCAACAAAAACCGTTTTTGTTGCAATCATTATTTGAATTGGACGGAATGGTATCGTTTCAGAGGTTTCGTCTTCAAGCGTTTCGCATTAATTGTGTATTCTTCGCGCCATCGACCAGTTTTTTCGTCTGTAGCCTCCCTCATGAGCAAACCATATTGATGAGTACTCAGGGCAGGTCTGATCTGCCTCAAGACGTTTTCAGTGAGTTGTCCGTCTTCGCAGCATCGACGAAAGGTTTCCCGCATGAGACGCCACTGCTCGAGACGATCGGAAACGAAAAATCGAACCACTCGAAGATAGGTACTATACGAGATGTAGTTTGCCCCACTTGTTTCCTGAGCTTCCTTTAGAATCATTGTCGCAACCTGCATGACCTCCTTTCGATCATCAAAGTCCCGATCGGAAAACGCGCAAGCGTTCAATGCATTGTTGTAAGTGATGGTGATGGGTCGAATCGCCACTTCTTTCATTCTGTTGACCAGTCGAATGGCAATTTTTGCCTTGCCCGGTAGTTTCGATTTTGCCACAACATTGATCAATACATTGTACGTGTAAACATTCGGTCGAACATCACCGCCGCCATTTTCCATCTTGGAAAGGATGGCATATGCCCTCTGAAAGGAATCATCGGATTCACTCAATGCAATACAATGCAGAACATTAGTGTACGTCAAGACGTCGGGTTTGCAGCTGTTGGAACGAATGCTTTGGCTCTTCTCTTCCATCATTTTCAAAACTCGTTCCGCCTCGTCGGCACTCGATGGAGTTCTTTGCTTGGCCAGGGCCTGTAGGTAGGAATTATACGTCCATTTGTTCGGCATCGCGTCGGTTCTTCCCGATTCAAAGTCATCTTCGAAACGTCTAATCCAGCTCAATATACGCTGCGGGGCTTCTTTCGACTTGGATCGAGCCCAAGCATTTACGCAGGCATTGAAAGATCTATTCGTTGGTCTCATGCAGGCTTCTCCCTTCCGCTTGTAGATCTCAACCATTTCTTCCATCAACGCCTCGACTCTGTATGGTGCAGATGGGTTGTTGCCTTTTGTTATACAGTTCATGACTGCATTGTAGGTTGTTGAATCTGGGCGACAGTACGGGTTAGTTTCTGCCATTCCTTTCATCTTCGAAAGAACCGCAAGCGCCTTATCGTCTTTGTTTTCTAGACGAGACCATGTATAACAGAATATGAGACAATTATAAGTGTACGTATTTGGCGCTATGCGAGATGCGTAGTCCACTGCAGTTTCTTCCATTTCTTTCAACAAACTTTCCGCGTTTCTCGCAAGATCGCGGTCTCCGCTTTTACTCCATCCAGCAAGCACTATGTTGTACGCTGAAAGGGAAAAATTATCAAAATGAGAAATTGCAATTGACATCGAGCGAACGATTCTATCCTTCAAAATATTTCTGGCCACGTATGACATTGATGAAAATACTTACTTCGTCTATCAGGTTGAGAATTGGGATTAGGGTTTTCTTTCATCTTGCGCAGATGCGATTCCGCCAGGCGGGCTGTCTCTGTCGCAGACACTCTAGAGTCTTTCATAGACTCAACAAGCGAGCTCAAATAAACATTGTGACAGCTTGATGTGACATCAATTGAAAAACCGTTCTGAGAAAGATTTTGCATTCGAATCAAAAGGTCGAGAACCTTTTTTGGTGCATCTAGTTCACCCGAACTCGCGACAGCCTTGAGGATGTGAGCGTAAGAATCGTCGTTCGGCCTGACATCTGTCTGCCCTTCGGAAATGAAATAATGAAGCTTGTTGAAGACCCGCATCGCATTTTCTGTCGCATCTTTCGATTTCGACTGTGCATGTGAACCAATGACGGAATTCCATGCGTCGATCGATGGCTTCAAGTCTTCGTCCTGTCCGCTGCTGAAAGCATATTGCATCGCATCTAGAATTTCTTCTGCTCTATTTGCACTTCCGGCTTCGTGAGATTTCGACCAACTGAAAATAATTTGATGATAAATATCTGTCATGTTCAGATCCAAGGCAAATTCATTCGCCGCATGTTTCTCTTGGATTACCCTCCTCAATAAGCGTTCTTGCTGAAAAGCGGGTTGGAGCCTTCCAGGCCCGCCACTGCGTTTGGACCACAAATTTATCACATTGACAACTTTGTCACAATCTTGTTGAGTCCAACTTCCAACGACGGTCTGGTTGAAATCCAAGAGATCTTGAGTCACCTTTTCTAAAGAGCAAAAACAATGTGTATTGTTGTTGCATCTTTTCCAATCAGCATTATCGTCGTCACCGCTGTCTTCTATTGTTGTTGAATCGCTGTCAATTTTTTCCTTCAATCCAAAGTCTTGCGGTTCGTCGCAATTTGTGTCCTTGATCTTTATTTTCGTCGTCTTGGCAATAGGAAAATTGTCACTGCTGTATCGACGGCTACCTTCATCGGTTTCGTTGTGAAGAGTTTTTATTCCATCAGAGACTCCAGTTCTTTGAGACCAACATTTTACCGCCGATGATTGTTGTGCATTTCTTACGGACAGGGGCGATGAAAGCAGAGACCACGCATCGATCGAGAAAAGAAAGAAGACAGCCACCACAAAGCTCACCCTGTTCCGACGCGTCGTTTGCAGCCGCGATATCATTGACGGATACATGGCAATTTATTGTGGGAAGGTCCCGTTGTTATTTTTGATGGCAGTGTTGCTAGCAAGATCTTCACCATATACGTCTTCTATCATCTACGGCTTACTTCGCTCCAACTCGTACTGTTCTTCAGGTTTTTCTTCTTCCAATGCTCTCTTAGTGGACGGGTTTCTTTGCACTTCTTCAACTAACTTCGCCCTCTCTATGTTCTTCTTCACTTCCTTCTCCGGAAAACGTCGGGAAAGGACTGTTCCAGCTTTCACTTTTTGGTGTGGAATACGTGGTGCCGAATTTAGAAGCTGGTACATCCACACGTAATTTCAAACGCGTCGCCAAAACGGTATTTTCATCCGATAATTTGGATTTGTAAGAAACGTATGTTTGAAACCTTTATAATAAGGATATGAAGTATGGAAACAAAGAACTCGTTCTCTCTCGTAATCAGAACAAACGAATAAGAACAATAAGAACATTATGGTATTTATTGACAACGATCACCATCATCATAGCTGAAATAGAAAGACAAATGGGAATAACTATCCTGGATAAAGTTGATGACTTCTTGAAAAGTGTCGCATGGACGTATTCCGTTGCAATGGTTTATTTGGTTGTAGGGTGTTATGATCTATTTTTCTTCTTTTCTTCTTCCAACATCCGTCCTCTGATAAAGAGTGCATAAGTTTCGGCGGCATTATCCGGTTGCATTAGCACCAACTAAAGTCTCCTTTGATTTGTCGCCTTGATTGCATTTTGTACTACATCCGCAGCAGATATCTGTGAAAATTCCCGAACAATTTTCTGCACACGTTCATCGGCTAGAACAAAGAGGGTCATGCTCCATCGATCTTCTCCAAGCGCCGTATAGGCTTGCATCCATTCTCGCTTTTCATCGGAAAACAAACGAATGTTTGCATCCGAAATATTATTCTTTTTTAGCAATCTTCGGTTTTGGGCCGGGGTATCAGCATTGATGAACACAATTTTGGAGAAGATATCTCGTGGCAACTCGGATGACAAATCTCTCAAAGTGCTTTGAAATTCGGGAGATTTTTCGCGAGGGTCGCTTACTACTACAACGTAATCGTCTTTATTGGTGTTGCGCAGCCAAGGTAGCAATCGCTTCGCCGCGGGCCCGCCGATGGCATTTTCCGATTTTATAGATACCAATTCTTCGAAAGCCTCGGAAGGTGCTGGATCTCCCTCGAAAAATCGATCGACTCCCTTGCCTGAGTTACGAATAAGAAATATCAAGATTCGTGAGGGGAAGAAGTCAGCATCAGAAATACATAAAATGACGAAATTTTTCGAAGATACAGACAATCCAAAACTTACGGAACGCATCGATATTTTCCTCTTCTTGCTCTTGGGTGAGATAGCTATCCGACGATTTGGCACCAATCGAAGCAGACTGGGAGTTTAGTAGTTCATCGAATCGTTTACGATCATTTGCTTCCTTCAATTCCTCATCCGTCATTCGCGCCTTCCCTCCTTTCCCATCATCGCTTTCGCTTGCCTTTTGCGCTGCTTGTTGTTTGGCCAGCGCCATTTTCCTTTGGAGTTCGGCTTGCTTGTTTCGCAACTTTCCCATGAACAAAGATGTGCTACCATTTCTCCCTCGAGGCTCTTGGCTGTTATCCGAAGGACGACAAGAAGAATAGGATCTTTGGAAATTTGGGATCTGTTGTTGAAACCCCATAACGTGAGATATTGTCAATGCAATCAGCACCGTCATCACACCGAAGCTGCATCTGGATGTAAAGTTCGACATGGTAGGCAACAATTTTCCCCGACTGTGTATAAGAATTAAATTGTGTATCAAAATGTGACGCTTGACACCTTGTATGAACTCGGCAAGATATCTGTCAAAGGCTAATCCTTGCCTCGTGAATTTGATGTTCGCTGAAGACAGCAATGTAGACGGAAGACGAGGTGAGAACACCATCAACCCTCCATCTCCTTGACTCAATCCCGATCACTCTTTCTCGGTGGGAGGAATCAGGGATGATGTGAATTCCAAACAAACGTCACACGGCCAGGTTTTCCAGAGGAACGATCTGAACTGACTAGTTCGACTTGAATGCTCCGAATTCTGTTCCGATTTCATGTAGGTTCAAAATTGACTAACTCGACTTGACTGATAAAAACTCTCTCACACCGATTTCATCATGAGTGCGCGACGGCCTCATTATTTTCGCTGTTTGACCAACAAGTTTATCCGAGACGATGCTAACACGAGATTAAAAAGAGCACCACGAATCGATGATGCGCGCGCTTGCATGCGGTGCTAGTCCCAGACTATGCTGGCACGTGATAAAAAAAAGAACCACGAATCGATGATGCGCACGCTGGCATAGAACGCCACCTAAACAAAATACCCGGGTCTAGTATATAATCATCTGAACCGAATTGACACGTCCATTTCTTCAAGGTCTACTTGAAGGTTGCCTAAATAACACTCAACGCTCAATGTAAATGGGAACAAAACCCGACTTAAGTACAGAAAAGGGCTATCGAAATGTTTAAAAATACCGGTTCGACCTCGCTGAAGCCGTTGGATCACACAAGAACAATATGCCTCTTCCGTTGCAGCGTGTGCTTTCATAGCCATTTTCGGCCATTGATTATCGGCGCGCGCTGAGTCATGTCGCAGATTGTGTCGTACCTTGTGCGTTGAGTCGACTCCACTCGTGCAACTATCGCAAAGACGAAACCATCTCACAATAGAGGTGCTGTCCGTAGATATTCACCAAAAACCTATTCCAATCTCCGGAAGATGGCCCCAAAACCATATTCATATCGCGTCTGATTGCCCGTCCTACCTAAAACCGCGGTCTGCCCCCAGTGCACAGAAGAATTCATACTCGGATTAACTCTGCCCCGAGAATCATAACTCCTGAAAGTGCAATACAAAAACCTACCTGCATAGTGATCATGATGATGGATACGACATCCACAGCGTCCCCTACGTTTGTCAACGACCATGGGGTGGGTGAAATCATAACGAATATGCTTAGGCAGGAAAGGACGACGTACAAGCGAGAGGATTACCTGAGTTTGATGCTTCCTTCCAAGCTCGACGACGGCGAAACTATCGATGCCTCGTGGCGGCAAAGAATCGTCGAATGGATGTATGGTGTTGTAGACCATTGCAATCTTAGGCGCGAATCCGTTGCCGTAGCAACGTACTTTTTAGATCTCGCCGCATGCCAAGACTTGGTTCACTCTCGAAAAGACTTTCAGCTTGTGGCGATGACGAGCCTGATGCTCTCGATAAAACTCAACGATTCAACGATGGTAAAACTCGATAGTATGGTTCGCCTGGGACGAGGTCTCTTCAATGAGGCTGATGTGATAGGGATGGAATCCAAGATGCTCAAGGCCTTTACATGGCATGTCCACCCTCCGACGCCGGTATGTTTTATGAGGCAGCTCCTCCGATTGCTTCCACCGGAATCGTCACCGGTTGCAAGGTATATCATTGTTGAAGTGACACGATTTGTTTCGGAAATCTCTGCTTGTCTTTACAAGTTTGTCAAGTATCCCGCTTCCTCCATGGCCTTTGCGGCCATTATAATTTCGATGGAACGCATAGACGAAACGAATTTGCCTCTGTGGCAGCGACACCAATTCCTGTACAACGTGGCCTCCACAACGGGACTCGAGAGTACTTCCTGGGAGGTTCTGCATGCGGCGGAAGACCTCCGCATTTCACTGGACAACAACGTGAATCTGCAGGATTTGATGCGAACGATCGATGCGCAATGTGTCCGGGCAAACCAAACGCCCGCGACAAAGTCGTCCAAGGATCACGCTATGGAGATATCCGAACCAAACTCTCCACGGGAAGTCTCGGGGGTATTCTAAGACCCTCTGTTTTTCATTATGCCTCCCCAATCACACATACAGCGCCACAGTCACCGATAGATCAACAACAGATGTACACATAGACAGGAACACTAAACTTCGCCGGCCATTGCTTGGCCCGCTAACAAGAATTAATACACTTTTATTAATCAGAAGTTATCGTCTTGCACTGACAATAGTCACCATGGTGATCTCCATTAGCTAGCAACCAGCAAAGAACAATCGATGTCATTCTAATCATAGTCTACTGCGTAATGCCGGCAATAGTGTTACAACGGAACAACTGTGTCCCTAAGTTATTCTATCACTCTAGCAAACAGTATGGGACTCTATGAAAAAGTATGCTCGACAATGATGATGCCAGTTCGCATCATTGAAAACAGATGACAATTCTTTTTAACCTGGAACACGATCGAACACATACAAGTGTCATAGGAGATACTAAAGATATCATAGTGAATGTTTGTTGGATGACCGAACCATGCCGGATGGTCGGCATCACAAAAAAGCTCTTTCTGTTCCCTTTTCAGAACAACCCTTTCGAACTATTCCGAATTCTACTCGTGGGATCGTTAATAAGGTCGCACCACACGCATCGGACCGTTTTTGAATACTGTACTGCAAAACAGAACATCTTACATACATACCGAATCTGAGTTGAATCCTATCTGGTTTACGACTCTGTTGTCAATCGAAAATCAAACCTGTGTGTCCTTTTGGCAAGGCATAGAAAAAGCCTTTCTTACGAGGAACTCGGGTGAAACACTACTATCAGATTATTGACAATCTTTTGGAACTGAAAGCAAGAGAATAGTTTGGATTTCTGCTTGTCTGGTTGGGTTGCATCTATTGAAAGAAAAGGAGGGAGACTGTTGTCGAATTTGGGTTGGCCTTTCGGATTGATTAATTGATTCATTCATTTATTCGTTACCTCGATTTTCTTTTGAAACAAGAATCGAAACAATAGTTCCACAATGGAGACGATGCAATGGTCCGAAATATCTGCGGCAGCTGCCTCGCAGACTTCCGCTGGGGTTGTCAACGATCAACACCGTCCCGGTAGTTCGGAAAATCGAGCTCCTACAATCAAGAATCATTCGGTAACCTACTTTAATGATCACTTATACTGCTTCGGAGGTTACGATGGGCGTCGAAATCACAATCCTTCTTCTCCTTGTATAATATCAAGGAACACAGGATGGATTCGCCCTCAGTCAGTTGCGGAAGAAGAATTTAACAATCCCCGGAACAATATCGAAAACGACAACCACGAAAGCACTGATTCCGTTGTTCTTGTCAGTGACAGTCGAAGGAACCGGATGTGCCCAGCGACAGCAGCATTAACAATGACAATAACGACAATACTGACGCTCGTCAGAGAAATGTTTCTTTTGGAGCGGACATTACCGACGATGATGCAACGATCGATACGGGAAACGATAATGCCGAAACTATCAGCGGCGATGAGACCGACAATGCCTGATACCAACGACGATAGCAACAACGACAGTGCCGAAGATCAAATCAATGAATCCCAAGAGGAACAAAATCGGACAGCAATCGTTCATTCCTTTGACAGCAATCCAGTACAACCGAGAAATTCCAACCCGAAACGAGCGCGACAGCTTTTATCCAAGCAGCAACAACAACCACAACAATAACAACAATAATAACACTTACGAATACACAGTGACGGGGAATCCCCCACCAGGACGCAACGGGCATTCCGCAACCCTCGCGACGGACGAGGACGAAAACAACGACGAGGACGAACACGTCACCGGACGGCATCATTGTTCTGGGGGGTTGGCTTGGCCAAGGGCCGCTTGCGGCCAGCGACATGCACGTTTTAGGATATTTCGAGAGGGGGGAGGACACTTCGCTGGTATCAGCCGGCAGGTCAAGGGAACTCCGCCCGGACCGTGCAACATGCATTCGGCAGATTACGTCAAGGCGAGAAAGGAAGTCTTTGTCTTTCGGGGAGGAAACGGTAGGTTTTGTTTTTTAATTTGTTTTTGTGATTCTTTGCCTTGCTATATTTATGTGTTTGCAAAAAAGATTCCTTCTGATCCAAAAAATCATTCTACTTGCCATTGTTATCAGGCCGCGAATACTTGAACGATGTCCATGCGCTCCATGTGCCCACAATGACCTGGCGCAAGGTCACTACCACGGGGGAGAGCCCGCAGCAAAGGGCAAACCATTCGAGCTGTATTCTGGAAGAAACCGGAGAAATATTCATATTTGGAGGATGGAACGGACAGACGCGATTAAATGATATTCATATTTTTGACACAAAAACTTGCAACTGGTCCTGTCCCAAGGTGGGTGGTGTACTGCCACATCCCCGTGCGGGAATGACCTTGACTGCCCTGCGGGGACGATTGTACTTGTTTGGGGGGAAGTGGAACAAGTTCAAAGTGCTTTCAGGATCTTGCAAATTCTGGATCGAGAGCAAATGGCATGGCTGGACGTGACGCAGTACGAAACAGTTCCACACGGAAATTCCAACAACAATGCCAGCAACAATCACCACCACCATCATCCAATAATGCATCACCATCCAATCTATCATCGACAGAACCCCCATTATGGAGCTTCAGGAACCATCATCGTTCTATTACAATATGCACTCGCATCAGCACCAACACTATCAACAGCATCACAACCATCACCATACATTTGCAAATCACCAAGACAATGGATTTGTGCCATCGAATCCCCAATGGAACATTGGCGGGCAAGGCTATCATGGTTACGATGTTGGACAATACACACCCTGGCAGAGGAGCGCTCTACAGCTATGAGCAAGACCACAACACAAACAATACACCGATGAATCATCCCAGACCCTGGGAGCTTTACGTCCTCCAGAGCCGATTGGAATTCTCGGGAGCTGGCATCACGTCCCTAGATCGATGGGCACTGGTGTCATTGATTCGCCAAATCCAAACGACGAAGATTCTACCCCAACCGTCCTCTTGCACGGGCTTCGCGTGCCTGGTTCCCGAGCGGGCCACACGGCCACTGCTGTCAATCGCAAAATCTACGTGTTTGGTGGCTCAGTGCGGATCGGATTATCTGAATGACTTTTACGTCCTGGATACAGATCCACCTCCCCGTGCCACCGTGAGCGAGGCGACGAGCTCCTGCTTGATTGGTAGGCGGTTGTGGTACTTTTTCAACGACGAAGAAGTTTTCGGACTGTGCACCTTTTTGGTACAGGGTCGAAGGGTTCATGGACACAAGATGGTTCTCGGCGCTCGTTTCGGATTGCTTTCGTGCCATGTTCACTGCTGGATTCCGTGAATCGTCTTCGTCGGAAATCGAAATCACGGGCTGCACCTACGAGGCCTTTTTGGCAGTTTTGGAAGTACGTATATACAGGAGTGGAACCCTCGCTGAATCCTAACCACACCAATGAAGGTGCTCGTTGTTCTCTGGAAAAGATTATGGACATTCTGGAGCTGGCCGATCGATTCTTTTTGGATCATCTCAAGCAAGTCTGCGAAACCCAGCTCCAGTCGAATGTTCGTGCCGACACGGTGGAATTCCTGCTACAGATTGCCCAAAAGACAAATGCCGTCCAGCTACAAGCCATTTGTGAACATTTCATACGGAATCGAGATTCCGAACATTAGATTTTTTAGGATCCACGGATAGAAATCATAACTCGACATATTGCATCGAGTACAATTGAAAGGTCTTTGTTATTTTGATGACCTCTTTTCAAAAAAGTAAAAAGTAGTATCACTTAGAATCTATTTATTTTTTATGCAAGCGAAATAACTCCATGGTGTCCATTTCCTAGTAATCACTGAACATATCATTCGAAGCCTTTGCTGCTTCGTCTTTTGTTGTTTCTGTTGGGGCAGGTGATGAAGCTTCTGTTTCTTCCTCGCTAGTCGCCTCGGGGGCAGCTTCCGATGACATGACAAGAGGAGTTTCGCCACCCTTTTTCGCCGCTCGATCCGCTTTAATCTTTGCCATCATTTCCTTTGGCCTTTTTCCTTTTCTTCCGGGCTCATGCCGTCCGTCATTTGTTGCCAAAACTCGGGATCGTCCGTCATTTCAAGGTAGGATTCTGCCGCAAGATTCGCGTACAAATCTTTCTTGTCAATAATGGTTCCAAGCAGAGTGGTGGAGACCAGACCACCAACCATTACGGCCTTTTTGAAAGATGGGAACAGAGAGACGGTAAATAGTGAGATCCATGTCGAGTGGGAACAAATATGCTCATTCCGTTATGCAAGAAGAAAGATTCCAACGAGCCAAATTATTGTCATCACTCACAATTCCTCCAGCAAATACTTTTCGGAATTCTTCCAGTTGAATATTTGCGATATCAGGCGTCGATCGTCGCTATCCACATGCTGTGCATGGCATTGGATACCTCTACGGGTGTCTGTGCAGTCCATTGGAACAACGTGAAGTGCCGACGTTGCTGTCCTCCTCGAGTGATGTTGTTGGCTCACTCCGAAGCCCGCCACCGACTGGAAGAGGGATGAGACCAATACAAAGGAAGTCAAAAGATTCATCATGGTTGGAAGAAGTGTCTGGTATGCTATCGTGCTTATTCACGTCCTCTTGTGGGGGATTTTTGATATTTGGGTTTGAACCAATTGCGGTTGATTCGGAGTTCACAGTTTTCTTCAACAAACCCAAGTTTTTCATCAACAACATTTAGGCAACAAGGTGATGACATCAAAAAAAAAGAACGTCAAAAAAGTCAGGCAAACCATCTTGTTGTACAATAGTGTCGCGTCATAAGCAATCGGATCTCTCCGGGTTCCAGCTGTCAATGTGGAACAACGATGAAAACCTACCCCAAATTATGAAGACTGAAATAGCTTCAATTCGAACTTCAATTAAGAATCCGGCTATGAGCCGTCTCTTGCAAATTGTACGAGAAACCAAACGCGGATGAAACAACAATGATCGGACATGATGTGATGTGATTTTGTAGGATTTTGAGGAGATTCAAGAATTTAGTCGCATACCGAAAACGAAGAACATCTGATGTTCCCTCGTTCTGATCACCTGTTTCCACTGACTGCACGTGTAAAGTTTTTCTACTGCCGATAGTTTTTCTCACTGAATTACTTTCATCCCCACATGGCACACATCAAAATATTGAAATAGCTTGAGACATCTTCCATCCTCATTCTGTGGGCAAGCACCATCGATCCAAGATCCAGACGGAAATACTACGTTCGAAAATCCTTGAAGAACTTCCGAAAGCAAGTTGCATTGCAATCCAAAAATCTACAAGATGATACCGCGACGAAGGACAAGACAAGATCGAGGAGCGGTATTCTTTGCTGTGACCGGTGCCGTGGCATGTATAATAACAGGTATGACGACGATACGAAGATGCGAGGCGTTTCCGAAGATGAACAGAATTTATCGATCCAATCAATACAGTCCGTCTTCGCTGCTGCCACCATCGTCGCTGGAAATTCGACTGTATAATTCCCCAGTGTTGTTCGACGACAACGATCCAGTCGACAGAAGCCAATGCACTCGACGAAGAGAAAGAGCGCAGAATGACACATGTCTCGCCATCACCCAATGAATTCGAGCGCCGAAGCTTTCTTCTGGCGGCAACCGCTGCGATGGCGTTCTTGCCCGTGCAATCCGCAAAAGCTTATCAGGACGAAAAAACGAAAAAATCGCTCGAAGATTTGAAATTCGCTCATGGCAGCTGGAACCAAGTGACCACCAGCAAAGAAAATTCAGTGGACATTGACGATCAAAATCTTTTGGCTAGTACCGACAAGGACAATGTGGTTGCTTCAGCCCAAACGAAGGCAGCGATCAAAATTGACGCATGCTTTACAACCTACCTGACACGATTTCTAATCAATTACGACGAAGGCGTGGCGGCATGGTGGCAACAACTCCAGGTAGCATATTCGCTCCTACCAAACGACCAACAATTAACCCGACTGGGCCGTGATTTTGGAAGCCTAGCAGCTTCGATAGAGGAAGCGTTACAAATTTACATTGAAAAGGCGAGTTCCAATCGCCAGGCCTACGAACAACTGTTTGAACGATTTGCTTCCAGCTATGCTACTTCCTCAAATGGTGACGAGGTCCGACGCCAGCTATGCCTGCTGGCTGCAACCCTACCGGTAGACCAGCAACCAAGGGATGCGATTCAAAATATTCTATCGACAAAGACGCCGACGAGGACGTCTGCAAAAGCGGACGCTTCTACATTGGGCATGCTTTTGAGCGAAAATCTTTCCAGTTTGCTTCCCAGTGGATACACAGCTGTTTCGAATTCCAACGGAGTGCTTTCAATCCAACCTCCCATAAGTCTCTACCAAGTAGGTGTTGGTGAGGAGTTTGGGCAGGCTGCCACAGCCACTACCTTTGGACCGCTTTCTCTGACTGCCTTGAGGAGAGAACTCCCGCGCTACTCGTTCGATATTTACGCCTTGTTTGGGATCAGTGGTGCAACCTGGTTGCGCACTGACACACTCTGTTGTCATTCCTTTGGATGTTGTCAAAACCCGTGCGCAGACATTCTCCCGAATCCGACCATGAACATTAGTCACTAACATTGTCGAGGAAGAGGGTGTGGGAGGCCTGTTGACGGGGGCACAGGCTACGCTCGCGGGGTATTTTTGGTATGGAGTAAGCGTTTATCCCTCGTATGCCTTTTTCAAACGATTTTTGGGTCAAACCGTTTTGTCGACGGATCAGGCCGTCGCCCATGCCAATGATATTGCCCTGATTGCGGGCGCACTGGCGGCGGTGATTGCGAGTTTGGGCTTGACTCCGTTGGAAGCAGCACGGATCCGAGTTGTTGCAGAACCCGGACGATACAAATCCTTGGGGCTGATAGGAACCCTCCAAGCGATTGGTGCGGAAGGAGGCACCGGGTTGTCGGCATCAGTGGAGGCTCTGTACAAAGGTTTACCATCGCTCATGACGCGTCAGGTTATTTTTGGATCCGTTAAATTTCTTGCCTTTGAGCGTGCCTGCGAGGCAATTTATCTGTCTTGGCCAATGTTACGAGACGAAACCTGGACTGCTTTGTCCGTGAGCCTGGTAGCAGGCGCTTTCAGCGGTGCCCTCAGTTGTTTCGTGTCGCAACCCGCGGATGCTGTCCTGACATATGTTGCGCAAGAAAACAAAAACTCTGCAAGTGGGAGCAACAAGGGATTAGGAGTATTAGAAGGCAGCCGTCTCCTGATAGAAGAAAGTGGAGTGTCTTCTCTCTTTCGTGGTCTTGGTAGTCGATCGCTATGGGCGGCGTCGATTATCTCTGGACAATTTCTACTCTATGATGTTTTCCGAAACTACTTTGGAGTCAACAGTGACGACTTGTCTCAGATCTTTACAATCGATTTGTGAGAGTTTTCTTTCTCTAACTAAAAACGCAAAATTTTCAATTACGAGGGAAGTTTCTTATTACGTATTAGGTGTACTCTGACTGGTTTCAAATATTGTTATTCGAATTAATTATGAGGGAATTCATCATCACTGATGTGTATTAATCCTAAATGCGCCTTTCTTTGTTCCTTTCTACGGCATGCAACCCTAACGTCTCTTCCTGAGTTTCTTCGTAGTAGAGAGACGTTCATGAAGCTTCAATCCTGGTGAAAATACGTCTAATTGCCAACGGTTCCGCTTCTTCTCGTATGATATGCTATGAGCTGGTGATACACTTGGAGCGCAGACACAAGTAATGGCATCGCCCTCTGCCGTCTTGGGTCCAGACTCAAACCAGTCTCTAAAATGTCGATTGAAAAAAGTGAGACCACTTTTCCCATTGGCCATCACGATAGTCTTGATTGTTGGGTGTTCCTCCACAAATGCTTCGATGTCATTAGGGTTTATCATTTTGGATAGCACTGTCGAGTGATCCTTTGCGTTGACAACTTGCAATTATATCCCACAGGGCAAAACCCTTCTGACAAAATATTTTGGTTTGCTCGTCGTAAGGAACGATATACGATTCATCGTAGAAAAGGTGTTCGCAAATCTTCAGGAGTCCACCACCAGACTTTTTCACCCTGTATCCCTTCTGAAACCCAGACAATCACCAGCTATCCACCAAAATGCATTGTTGGGGTGGGCGAAGTATCGGTTTTCGTTCAAAGATTTTTCCGCTGGATATGTTCCTAGAATTAGTGTATGAATGGAAGTTGAGTCATCGTACAGAGCTCCAAATGAATGACTCGTATCACGCTTTCGCTTCGGGCGATGGTTCGTCCGGACATTCTTTTTCGTCAGACTTCTCCTCGGCGGATGTTTCCTCGTTCGTTTTTGTTGCTTTTGTGTATGATTATGGTAGAGGGATATTCCCACCTCCAACTCCTTCTCATCAAAATCCTCGCCATCACCATCTTCGTACTCAATTTTGTATAAAACAACTCCATTGTCATTAATAGCATGTTTCACCTCGCCAACAAAGATCCCCGTTTCAAAACGCTTGGCAACCTTGACGTCCAGCTTTTCCTTTTGCGTCTGTTCATACAGCGCTATTCCTTCCTGTAACTCCTTCTCATCAAAATCTTCCCCATCGCCATCTTCGTACTCAATATTATACAAAATAACCCCATTGTCATTAATAACATGTTTCACCTCACCAATAAAGATCTCCTTTTCAAAATGCTTGGCAACTTTGACACCTAGGTTTTCCTTTTGCGTATGTTCATATAGCGCTATTCCCTCCTGTAATTCCTTCTCATCAAAGTCCTCCCTATCGCCATCTTCGTACTCAATATCGTACAAAACAACTCCGCTGTCATGGATAACCTGTTTCACCTCGCCAATAAAGATCCCCGTTTCGAAATGCTTGGCAACCTTGACACCTAAGTTTTCCTTTTGCTTATGTTGATAGAGCGCTATTCCCTCCTGCAACTCCTTCTCATCAAAATCCTCCCCATCGCCATCTTCGTATTCAATATTGTAGAAAACATCTCCATTGTCATGAAAAATTTTCTTCACCTCGCCAATAAATATATCTGTGTCAAAGTACTTGGCGATCTTGATACCTAGCTTTTCCTTTTGCGTACGGTGATACAGCGACACTCCCTCTTGTAACTGTCTTTCGTCAGAATCATCCCTGTCTCCATCTCTATATTCGATAATGTAGAAAACGTCTCCGCTGTCATCAACGATAACCTCTGTCACATGGCCAATAGAAACCTCTGTTTCAAGATCCCTGGCGACCTTGACACCTATTTTTCGATCGGTTAGCTTTTCTTTTTGCGTACGCCGAGAACGTCGGGGAGTCATGTCGATTGATGACATGACGATCTAACTTGATTAATCCACCTTCGGAAGATGACTGACTCGAAAAGTTGTTCTGTTGCATTCTTTTCTTGCAGCTTATAATCGCGAATTGTGGTTACAGTCCTTGCAAATGGGGTAACTCTATTGACACCATGTAAAATACCGCTTTCTCTTGTCTTGGTTCGAAAGAAGAGAATGTTTCTTGTCAGTGAATTTTCAGAATTCAATTATGGCGGGATTGGAAAGTGCGTGTATCCCGTTATTCTCTGGGGAAAGTTCGACTACTTTTTGAAACAGGTTGACTACTCGTCAACAACCTACAATTTTCATGATTGTTTAGCAGTTGATGCTCATTACTTATTTTTTATCTTTCTAGCTACTTGATGAAGCATCGTGTGAGGACTAGCCAATCTTCTAAAACTGCAACGCGTGTTCTCGTTGTTTCTGATTATCCAAAGGAGATCTTGGACTGCAATGACGATATCGCAATTGCAAACGCCTGTACTGCCGTCAACTGGATATTGAAAATCCATGGTAAATGAATGTCGTCCTTCAATCCTGCCAAACTGCAACATAATGTGGTCTTGCTCATTGCGATCACAGAGTTGGAAATTCTTCACGGAAGCGACGCTCACACGTCCTCCAAAATTCAACACGAATGATCCAAGTTCCACATTCCACCATGGTGGTCGATTCTGTAATGCCAAAAGCCCATAGTCACCAGGAGGGGAATATTCGTCATCACCAGATTCCTCTTCGTCGTTATGATTGCTTGCTGGATTGATGGACGTTCCATTGTCGTCCGCTTGGCCATTTTGTTGCAATAATTTCAGATGGTGCAACAAGTGATCTGCAGAAGAAACAAAGTCTTCTTCTTTGCAATGGTCCAAGTATCGTCTCCATTCAGCTCCTGTTCCATCCGAATTGACTTTTGGGATACAGACATCCATAATCCTTGGTCGACTTCCTAATAGGTTTGCTGTGTATGTTATGGCTCCATCTTCTTCCTCGTAAAATGTTCGTTGAGGCTCCGCCTTAAAATGATGCGACTTCAAAAAATGATTCAGCGGCGCTGACTTTCCTGTTTCTTCCAGGTGTTGCATCACCCGACCGCGATCGTCGCAAACTGAGGGAAGAGGGTTTTGCTTGAAAGGGCTCGGAAAATTCGGCACTGATGCCACCACTATGACTGTTTCTCCCCTTCCGAGAAAGACGTCTAAAGCGACCCCGAGGCCTACCTTCTCTTTGCCTTCCACCGTCGTACATTACCTCGTCGTCAGAATTTGCCCCAACGCTACGGGAACTGGACATTGGACTTTTTGAAAAGAATTGAGATTTCGTTTCTTTGCTCACCGCACGAGGCGCGTATATTTGAAACTCTGTTCCAACAAAATTACTTTGTAGACGGCCCAAAAGGCCGGAAAATTCAGAAGAGCCGGCTTTTGTTCCAACGCCATTCGGAGAGTTTTCCACGCTATGATCGAATCCATTTGCAGTCATGTAATGAAGATCCAGATCGCCCTGTTGAGGAAGACGAAGGTAGTAATTATTTGAACCCTTTTTCGCTGCCTGTACGGTGTTTTCTGAATGTTTACGACCCCGATTTTTGGCCGTCATCAAAACAGTATCTCGACGCGTATCATCATTACTGTTTGGATCGACGAAGTCATAGCTCGGTGATGTTCCAGGATGTCGGTGGCGAATGAATAAACGGTATTCATAAGTTGGGAAGAAGCGACCTTTCATATTTACGCCCTTCTTCTTTGAATTCAATTTGACTCTTTCGATCTCGCACTGCACGATGCCAATTTGCTTGGGACAAGGTTTCGTTAAAAACTTTTCGAGACGAGAAATTCTCGGCACTGCCGTGTAGCAGTCATAGTACTGAATATCGGCGGTTTGACAAAAGAATTCGTCCCAAAAATCCATTATCGTTTCGTCAAATTTCTCACAATCGTTGTTCAAGAGACATCTCTCCAAGCAGCAGTGGTAGACAGTGAAGCGAGCATTCAAATAATTGTTCAGTTTTCGTTCCATGTCATCAATATTATCCGATTTTTGGCTTCTAGAAGAAGCACTGTACACATCCAAATCCGTGTTTGAGAGAAGTGCATTTTGAGCTGTGACTTGATTAGGTAACGCATATGCATCCGAAGAGAATGATAATCGGTTGGAATTTCTAGAAGACATCGGAGGCATCGGTTGAGCACTAGAGGTTGGTTCGTTGATGTGGTAGGGCGGCTCCATCACAAATTCTGGAAAAACAACTTCCGCCTCTGCATCGCTATCAGAATCGTCATTATGATTGTCCATTTGTTGCATGGTTGCAACGGGGAGTTGGTGGTAAGCCGGCAACAGGCTGTCTGTAGCTGTTGCAGCTGATTCGGAATTATGGTTTCCACTTCTCTGATTTCGCAAATTTTCTTCGGAAGGTCGTAATGAGAAGAAGGGATGAAAGAAATCAGCCGAAAGACTGACCGTTGGAGGTGTCATTCCACCTTCGAAATCATTGACTGCCGATCGACCCAAGAGATGTTGGTCAAGCAAATGACGATGGATTTTCAAGGAAATATTCGGTGCCCGATACCCATTACCAGTAAAGGAATGAGAACGGGTTCCTGAACGTCGGTATGATCCACGGTCTGTGCCGCCGTTGGCAGTCCAACTACTACGAGCTACTGGTGCGCCCTGTGCTTCGAACGGAAACGGGGGTGGGACCTGTGGAGCGTGAGCAAAGCCTCCATGGATGGGATTTCGTGCTGCCCGTTGAGCTTGATCGACTGACGTCCGTCTCCGATGTGTCCTAGTGAGCATGCCCGCTTTAGAACGACTGCTATTCAGATTGTACAACGACTTTTCTTCCAGATAGGTAAAGTCGGATTCACCCAAATATCATCAACTAAATCGTCTCTCCTGAAGTCGTCGCGTTCGCTGTAAAACGGATCCACAAGGACTAAATTTAGCGCCGACGGATCAGCAGGATATCGGTCGTTATTATTCACAGGTGATGGTTCACCAACTCCACTTGCTCTCGAAGAAGATCTGTTTTTCGCTTTTTCCTCCTCTCTCTTTTTCTCCTGCAAATGTTTCGCCTTCGATGCGCAATCTCCAAACGAGTGTATGATATGCGTGCCCTAAGGAATGAGGATATATTGGAACGCCTGAGCTTACATATAAAGCACAAAGCTCTTTCGCATCAGCGTGTTGCCCAAATTTCTATTTTGAAGAAACAAAATTCACAAGAGAGGAAATTAACATGTAAGTCGGATGTAGGAATAAAGAATTGATGAAGCACACAATCACAGAAAGAATAACTTACCCATGCCGTGACAACCTCGGTTGCACACCGAAATCCAGTGCATTCGAACACGTCTAAAAATTTCTCGGCATATTTTGTTTGTTGCTTTGTTGCACTGGCCAAAGTTTCTCCATTCCAATGGTTTCAAAAACGATGCGATGCTGTGCAAAGAGTCAATGGGCAACGACGATAACGCCATTGAAGAAGATGGTTGCCGAACACTCTTTTTCGATTTTAATATTCCTTTTTGGTGAAATACTGGAATAGAGGTTGGTGCTTCAGCGCTCACTTTGCTTCTATTCGAACGGAATCGAAATCCTTTCTTGGGAGGCAACGAATGAGTAGTAACTTCGGGTTCTTCTTCTGTTGTCGTGTTTGCACCCACATTGCCATCGGTATTCACGAGAGGTGCTATCGGAGCAGCATCAGTGGTACTGTCAGCAGGCGATATAGGACTTTCAAGGTCTGAGACCGCCGCAAAATTCTCTGTTTCCAAACCTGTATCGACCTTCAATTCTGATTCTGAATCCACATTGTCGTTCGTCTCTATTTGTTCTAGTCCTTCAACACTTGGCAATTTTGGTTCATCCCCATTATCTGAAGCAATCACCACGCTGCTTTTGCTAGCATCGCCAGGGTTTGCGGATTGTATTGAATCCGATGAATCCATAGGTTCATTCTGTTCCTCTAATTCTATTTCATTACTGGCGATATCTTCCATTTTCTGCTGCTCAGTGGAAGAAACACTTTCTAAAGTGACAGCCCCATCGAGATTTGATTCCATTATTGATGCAGAATCGCAATCATCAGGTTCAACTCCCATATTATCCGCGATTACCCCCATGTCTTCTTCAACTGAACTTGAAGACCCGATATCACTAAGCTTCTCTGCGCTTTGACCGATCGAATTTGCAACCAATTCCATTATTTCCTTCTTGTGACTGCAAGAATAAGATAAGAGTGGACAATACAAAAGCGTCTTCGATGTCTTCTTGCGTGCTAATGATGCCACCGTTCGGTTGATTTGATTCTATTCCCGTGAAAAAGTAGACCGCCGATTATGCTGACACAAATGCAAAATTCTCCAGGAGAAACTATCCCTGCAAATACAAACCTGCACAGCGACAGGAGGAAGAATCTCACAAGAGTGCTGGAGAACAATTATGACTTGTAGTAATCACTGTCACTTTATAGTTGTTGTCTCGGGAGATGAAAAGAGCTATTGTTGACAGAGAACAGGGCCGAGGCATCTGATCTGATCGCTCCACCAAGAAGTAAAGGCAGAAATAAGACTGGAGAGCGACTTGTGCGGGTGCACTTGTATGTATGAAGTCTTGTGTTCTTTTGCCTCGTACGGTGTTTTTTAGATTGAGCGCGCACTGTTCCTTATCACCGTATGCACTCCATCGATCCGTGCAAGACCAAGCTATAGCGCGTGCACTACGGAGTATTTAAGGCTGGGAGACTGTCATGACCTCTAAAAATCAGTCCTTCCAACAGAAAGCCTGCTTATTTGTTGTAGACGAGAATCATCAATCGTGAGATTGAACTTGAGTCGCGCCACAACGAGCAGGCCCTCCCAAATTTTTGTGCCCCGTTCTTTGTTGCGTGACTTCCTTGAATCTGTGTAAATATCACATTGAGGATAAGGTTAAAAACGCTGAAATTTCAAGATCATCACGTCGCATCGCGTAAAAAAAACTTCAGTCGTGTCAAAATTGATTTATGGCGTACATGCTGGCTGGGACATTTCTCTACGCCGTTTGCCTACAGAGGTCGCGATCTGTGGTATGTTCGAGGACAGGCATCCAAGTGAAATGTTGTTTTGCTTCCGTGATCTACGCATCCTAAAAAAAGGTTCGCATCAGCGCCAGAAATGCAGCTATTATTTCGTATTATGTACGACTCGTAGTATTCGCCAAGGCTCTGAGCACGAGGGCTTCGTCAAAGAAGAGCGATACTTGAATCCACTCACACACAATCAATGTTACAAGTATAGTGTCTTTGCCTGCCTAGAAACCTTAATTGTTCGAAGACACAGCTTTCACGATGGAAGGGAGCGACAGCGAGGACGAGCCGTGGTACGGGAACATGAGATTTCGTCCTGAACCATTTGAGAACTATGAAGTAACGGCCAATGCACCTGGCCCTTGGTTTTACGGATTTCTTTTGTTTTACTTGTTATTGGCTTTCCTCTTGATTGCCCCGTTGGTTGCATGGGGTCAGTTGGAAGGAGAAGAGGAAGAAGACAAGGAGCAAGAAGTCAACGAAGGGAAGCAAGTAGAGATAGAACAGAGCAAGAATCTTTTTGACTTGCGAACGTCCACAGAAGACTCCAAACAACTCGCTATCCAACAAACTCCCGAGTCTTCGATACCGAAAGGAGGGAAAGAAAGGGAATCTGTCCAAAATGGTACTGTTAAAAAGGGCACCAAGAAGAAATCATTGTCTGCCGTTGGTAGTGATTTCACAAGGAATTCGAGACAAAATACGGTTGTTTCCAATCGAAGTCGTAGGAGTACGAAATTGCAAAGCGCAGTCCTGAGACGGCTCGATCAGAGCTATCCCGATCAAGATCCAGATTTTCAAAAGCGAATGTCCCTTCGAATACCCGCTGGTGGGATGATAACGAATCAATCCTTCAGTTTCCAAAATGGTAAACAACACAAACGCACATGGTGTTGGAGAGTCAGATCAGCAAATATTACAATACGGGGCAAACGACAACAACAGGCGTGACAGTCAAAGAAGTGGTATCGGCTCCAATCAACCCACCTGAAAGCTTCCAGCAGTGTCCCCAGTGCTCACAGTGCTCTCAGCGCTCCAAGCGCTGCTACCACCGGAAACTTATACCAAGCATCGAAAAGGGAAAATCCTTCCGACAAGGGTTTTTCGAAGCTTGTTTTGGATGTAGGAGGCCGGAGGTGGAAGAACCGGAGACCCATCGGGCGGGCAGATGTTATCGAAAACTCTTTTGCGACTAACAGTGTGCGGCAGACTCTCTCGGTAGCAAGCAAAAGCAAGATCGAAGGATCGTTTGTATCGCCCAGCCAAAAGAAAGCAAAAAGTGCTGTGCCTGGTATCAACAGCAATAGTATACAACAAGGAGGACAGAATGGTATTCTGCAACAACCCAACCTTCAAGTCAGACCGAGTAAAGGCATGAGTGATGTAGCGAGTTCTATCCTTAGTGAGCAATACCATCAATTGAGTGGACAACCGGCATTAGAGCTCGATCTTTCTCTCTTGAAAAAGGATCAACTAGAGAAACTCAGGTTGCAGCAACAATATCAAATGCAGCATCAAATGCAATTCTTCGCTATGCAACGCATGCAACATCAACATCAGCCACGACGCTTTTCACAACCACGGAGATTCAGTCGATTTGGTTCTCGATCGGTGAGCGAACGGTCTGCATCGGTAATGTCTTCCATCATTGACGATATATCGCCCGAAGACGCTGCCGACGCAAACGATCCTGGGCGTGGGAACATATTCCTCCAACCCGATGAGAATTATCGCGTTTCGGTGACACAGTCAGAATTTATTGAACGTGCTGGTATTCGTGTTGGTTCTGACAAAGAGGGGTGTTGTTCGGCTACCATTGATGGCTTATTACTGTTAGCCGTGCCCGATCGTCAAAAGTGGCAGATGTTCTTCGCATCTATACCACTCACAATGGGAGCATGTTCGGAAGCGCTTTTCCGCCTGGTCACATTAGCTTTTATTTCTCACCATCTTGGGACAGATTCCATGATCGGTAAGTTCATGCTGTGCCGAATTTCACATTCATTGGTGTTATTGTTCGTTCTTTCGACGGCTAACAGTTTTATTTTTATACCTTCTATTTTAAGCATTTTTGATCGTTGGACTTTTTGTTCGGATCACTAGTGAGGAATTATCCAGCGCAATCATCGATGCACTTTCCGCCTTTGTACAAGCCTCGATGGATAGAACATCTACCGATCCAATCAAAAGCAATTACATTGCGGGACAGTACATCCAGTTAGCTTTTATACTGCAAGTTGTCTTGAATATTCCCCTCCTTGTCATCTGGGTTCTTTTCATGCAACAATTTGTGAAATGGTTGGTGGGGGATGATACGATTGCGATGTATGCCAGTAACTATGTGGGCACTGTAGTCTTTGCCTACATAATACAAGCACTCAGTCGCACCTTGACTGTTGTCTTTCATATTTGTGGTCACGAACACTTCGAATCCGTCATCGAGTTTGTGGCACAGCTCACTCAAGTCATTGGTATAGCATGCGTGCTGACCTTCGAAGACGATGCCAATTTGACTACCGTAGCTGGTATACAAGGTACGTTGCATCATCGGCATGTCTTTTTCTTTTCTTGATTTGCTTATTGACACAAACTCACACCGCCTTCTTTCCTTTCGCAACGACAGTATTGATTAGCCTTGCATCTGCGTTAGCGAAGATTGCCTACCCTGCAGCCAGGGGGTGGATGGCACCGTTTCGCAAGGGTCTCATCCAAAATGTTGCTTTGTGTACCTACAGAACCGGGATATGGCATTTATTCAAGGCTGCGGGACCATTACTAGTTGGCACTATCTTTGAATACAGCGAATGGAATTTTTTGACTTTGTTTATTCATCAATTGGGACCTGCCGAAGGTAAGTTTTCTTGTGGAAGCTAAAAGTTTCTGCAAGCGTCGAATACAAAATTTCTTATTTACTTACTCTTTTTTTCAACTGAAATTTCCAATATCAAGTTGTAACATGGGCTCTGCTGGGATCATTTTGGGACTTCTTTGAAGCTTTGACTGAAGGAATAGGGGAGGCAGCCGCAAACCAAGTTACGCATTTGCTCTCTATAGGGCGAATAGACTGCGCAAAGAAGCTTTGCTACGGTGCCATATTCATGGCTGTAATTCAGGCAGTGCTAGTAACATCTGCCCTGTATATGTCAGGGCAATATTTGGTTGTTTTGTTTACGACGGACCCTACAATTCAGCACTTGATGAACAATACCATTGCTCTCATTGGTCTCGCTAACGTCGTCATGGCATTTTCTCAGATTACGTGGTCTCTGATAGGTGCACAAGGTCGATTTCGATTGGCAACCTTTGTCATTTTCTTCTCGAGATGGTTGGTCACCATGCCGATTGCGTTGGTTTGCATTTTTGTCTTTCGATTAGACCTGATGGCCGTGAGCGGTTCATTGATCGTTGGCTACTCAACAGCATGTTGCGCTTTGACAGTTCTACTTTTGAGCAGCGATTGGGTTCGAATAAGTCAAATGATGCAAATCATGAATCAGCCACCTCTCACAAAAACGGTTGACAAAAACGAAGCAATTGGAGATGAAATTGATCCCGATGATCCCATTCTTGGACTCGTGGATATTGATAATTTCGACGATAGCGACGATAGCGATAGTGATGGATTCGGTTTCGGGGACTATGGCGACGATGACGACGACGAAACGACAAAGGACAAACGTCGCTCAGTCGAGGAGAACCAGAGCATTCCGCAAACAGAAAGTTCCGCTACAAAGTCGTAAGTATGATAATGTTACTATAACGTTTTCATCCGCAATATATCATCACCTTTATGATATGTCTGTTCACGAAACGTTTGGTATAGAAACAAGAAATTACTAAAATTCAACGAAAATTAGAATTCCTGTCTCCGCATCGCTCTTTTTTGAGTAACGAAGTGATGAAATAAAACTAGATACACTATTCTCATAAAAATCATTTCGTAAACTACTCTTCGTCGCTCGATTCCTCCGATGACGAGTCAGCGGGAGGTAGATAAAACCCGCCAACTCCACTTAGATTGCCTTGCTGCTTCTCTGTTCCATCTTTCTGATCGTTTGCAACTTTACGCTTTTCTTTATCGTCTTGCCTCCCTCCAATCCCCATCAGCGTCGAGTTTTCTTTATCATTATCACGTCTTTGATTGCTGCTGCCAATTTCGACTTTTTTATGATTTCCATCATCATTTTTGTCATTCAAGGCATTTTTATTGGTTCCAGCCCCAAAGAGTGCCAAAAGGCGATTTCCCGAAAGCATAGACGATGACTTTCCATTCTTGTTCGCGTCAGCGATTGCCTCGATGGGTTTCAACCGGAACGAAACTGGCGCTCCCATATCGTCATCGGAGAAGTCGTCGTCCTCTTCCTCGCTTTCCTCCGCCTCGTTGTTCCGATTCTGGCTGCGGTTGGCCATGCTTGATGTAATCTTGTCCCACTTGGACTGCTGCTCCATGACTGCCTTTGAGATAGACTGGTTGTCCTTGCCAATGTCATTGCTCATCTTGCTGTTCTCGCTTGTGTTGCGGGTTTTCAAGGTTATTGACGACACCGAAGATGCTTGGCTTTGGTTCTCATGAACATAAGGGTTTGGTTGCTTTTGAACATGCGTTTCTTGCAGGTGATTGTTATTACTGGTCGTATGAATTGAGCTTCCATTGGGATTGCTTCTATTGATGTATGGATTGATATCACTTCTGTTGTCATTTCGCTGTTGTTCCCCTCTGATATCGTCCGATCTTGTCTGCGCATACGATGATGCTTGCGATGATACTCGCAATTCTTTTTCTTTGCTGTTGTCTTCCTCTTCTCCATAATACTTCGCCGAATCGAATTCGTTTTGCGCAAAGGCATTCGGGTTGTTTCTTCTTCGTGGGACAGGACGTCTATGCTGTTGGTTTTGATCGTTTCTGAACTGTGCAGTGTTGCCAATCCCCGCTCCACTTGATGGCTGTAGAACTTTCGACGCCTCAACGAAAACTCGTGACGAAGATTGTATGCTATTTGCTGGTTGTTCGTTGGATAGGTGCTGGTGATCCTGACCATGTTTTTGTATCTCGGGACGAAACCGCGCTTGGCCATTGATTTCGCCCATAGTTCCACGATTGTGTTGCGGAAGATTCTCTCGACGCGAATCCTGTTCGTGTTGATGGTTCCAATGCGTTTGCGAATCATCAAATCCACCTCTGCTGTTGCCACCAAAATTATTTCCATCTCCGCCGTAGTGCTTCGCCACAAGTTCACCCGGTTGAAGGGGTCGCCGTCGCTTCCCCAATAATTGTTCTGTCCGGCTCCTCTGAGCGCCAGGAGTTGGGGGCACATAGGACTTTGGTCGTTGAAAATTGGACTTTAAAAGCTTTTGCATCGACGAAGACACTCCCTTCTTTCCAGTCGGCTGCCGCATTGACGTTTGCGAAGAAAAAGACGAATTGTTGTTGTTGGTCCAAGGTCCCTCGATTTCGATCAAATATCGTTCCGTTTCGAGTCGGCCAGAGAATTGTTGAAGCATCGCCTGATGTTGACTGGTGCTGATCTCGCATTCACCTAGCGAGGGATCTCCCGAGCCCGGCGGAGGATCAGCATCGTGCAAAATCGCCTTGGAAGCCTTCAAAACCTAATCGGCCGTCCTGCCAAACCTTTCGTTTCTGTGTTTTGTGTTTGGTATACAAACAAGCCAGCTGTTGTCTGTTGTTGCTCATGTTGAAGTTTGATGGAATCGTCTACGGCATACGCCGACTGCTATGCCGCTGCAAGTTCTTTCGAGAGATATTGTAGATAGTGAAAAGTAGTAGTTTCGTCCATGGTGACTTTTTTCTCCAAGCAAACAGCAAAACTATCAGAAACTGCATCCTTCATTTTTGGCGCGTACGGAGAGCGTCATGTACGTATGCATTGTAGTCAATAAGGATATGAAAGTGACCATCTTTCATCCGTACTGTGCGCGGTGTTCGCAGAAACGAGCCGTTAAAATATGGTTAAGAGGAATGGCTGGAGATTCTGAGCTCGAAAGGGAAGATTTTTTAACTGAATTTGTGTACCCGCAGATTTTCTGGGGAATGAACATCTACATGACTGTTATTCGAACATAAAAAATTCAGATGAGCCCGCCTTCGTCGAAAACCGGTGTTTAGAAAAAAATAACGTCTATCTCAGCCGTTCGGACGCGGAGTCCATCAATTTTCGAAGACACTTCGAGTGACCATCTCACTAAATGCCGTACAGAACACGGCACCCCGTTTGGACTAGCTAGTTGATGCCTCCCCCGCTCGAATTGATTGGATTTTTTCTACCACCGCGAAATCAAAGCCTAGTTTTTTAATTAGACTGTTGGTGATTGCTTTCTTTTCTCTGACAAGAGCCTTTGTAGTTAGGCAATCGACTGTAACACCCCGCCTTTTTCCAAAGGAGAAGCCCCGTAAGTAAACATCGGGACCTTCCGTAATGCATCAAAGGAATAGACCATTGGGGAAGATCGTCGATACAGCTGAGAGAAGGATTAACATCGAGCTTCTTGCCCAGAACAATAAATCCGGAGGGGCAAGCAACAACATCCTTATTTTGAATTGCCGCATTGAGCGTTGGAGAAGGAGAAAAAGATTCTTATAGTTGGAATTATATTCGGAAGATGGCGTCTCCTTTTTCATTCCACTGCATGATATGCTTCGAGGAATTCGACACGCACACTCGCTTCCCAGTAGTCTTGCCGTGTGGACACACATATGTTTGTAACGTGTGCGCAAATCGCCTCGATAAGTGCATGGAATGCCGGACTCCTCTCTTTGACCTCGTCCCACAAAGCGGTGAATGTTTACCTGTGTCACAACAGGAAAAGCTACCGGAATGGTCGTCTAGGAATTTGGGTGCCAGACAAAGAGGCGGAAGAGGCCCCCCTGTGCAAAAGAAACCGCCTCCTATGATAAAGAGAAGAATCACGCTACCAAAGAATGTTGTTTTAATGTCCTTGATCGAAGCAACCGAATTGGCAACCGAAAATGTACAAGGACAAGATCACGAACCTTCTTTGCATGATTCGCCTATGATAAAACCATCCGTGATAGATCTGGAAGTGGAGGAGGAAGAAAAGATAAAAACGGGAACGTCTTTGGCCATCAGTGACTGTGGTACTTATGCCGTTGCTGCGAAGGATGGGCTTGAGATATTCCCAAATCGACCCGAGTCTCTCGTCCAACATTCGGAAGAGGACGTTCGATGCTCTAGTGAGATTTTACAACACGGATAATACTGGCAATGGAACTGTAAACGATGACAAGAAGACTGCGGACGACGAATTGCCCCGAAAGGAAGCACCTCCTGGAAGGCTGAGCTGGGGAGATCGGGTACAAATTGTATCAACGCAAAATGGCTGGGCGAAAATGGCACGGGGATACGGATATGTTCGGGCTGGTGGACTCGTCAAAGGTACGTGCAATATTTGATAACAAGAAGGGATCGTTTTGCTTTGGATTGTTGTTGATGAGACTAGAAAAAAGTTCCGACTGTCATTCAAAAGAATACACTAAGCCTCACACTTTTCTGCTGTTGATCTTTATTCGCCATCACAAAAAATTAGTTGGTGGATCAGTAGATCGTTCATGCAAACTGGAAGCCATGTTGAGGCTCATGTCTTTGAGAAGGAAGGAACTTCGTGAAGAACAGAAAAAAATAGACAATCAATTCATTGCGTTCATGAACGAGCTGCAAGTCTCATTAATGTCCGATGAAGATCTCACAGTCATTGCGGCCGATACTTTCCACAAAAACATTGAAAACGATGATCCGAGTGGTTCCACTAGCACAGCCAGGGTAAGGACGCGCGACGAAGATGCTGCTCCCTTGGATACACAACCACCTGAACAAGCGCAGGCGAGTAACGCGCGAATGCCACCGCAACAACCAGAGCTTACCTGTGCAGCCCATTAATTCAATCGAAGATAGCACACCTCTAAAGCCCAGATTTACGGAACGTCCCTGTTACACCACCAGCAGGCTCGAGAGGATCATTTTTCTGCAGCAGTAGTGATGTTCTGAATGCGGTCCTTCCCAGTTCAAGCACTACCACGCAACCACCCGCCCTTCCGACTGCCGGTCGCAGTCCCGCTATCGCTCGAGAATACAACAATATGAGCCAACAACAACGAGCTCAATTTGCATATCATTCGAATTATCATCAAAACTATCCTCAGACACCTCGTCACGATCGTCGACCCCACACATACGTGGAAGACACACCCACTCGGATTCTTACGTCGGCAGCACATCCGTCACCGAGTGCACTGAGAGCGGGAGCTCGTGCTTGGAGAGAAATGCACGGCAGACCAGCCAGCAACGGTATTGACTTTCGAACGGGCATGAGTGGACACTCGGCGCTATTTTCGTCGAGTGCTCACCCCCACGATTATCTCGGGGCGACCCAACGATTCTTTGCCGGAATGAGCAACCATACGGGCTTGACGATGTGGAAAGCCCCTAAATTTCCCTTCAGCATCACGTCATCTGCAACCAGCGAGGAAGCCCAGAGTGTCGAAGAGGGGAACGAGGATCTTGCATTCCCATCTCCCGGCAATCGAGGTGGCAGCATGTAATGAAGAAATTGGAACTTTTGTCACAAAAAAATTATCAAGTAACACACTGTACAATACACGCCTTGCAAAAGTAAAATATTATATCACAAATTCTTGAACATTATTATAATTTTTAAGTCAACCCTATACGAATAAAAAATCGAACGACTTTTGTTGTCATATTCTATTGTTTTCAAAATAAATTACGTTCCTATAATTATCCTTGTACAACAGTCCTTCCGAAGCCTTTTCTTCAATGCTTTCCATCTGATACCACTTCCCATCAATACCCTTCTTCCACAGACTCACATCCGAATCACCACTGCTAACAGCCAAAATATGCCCGGTTTTGGTGGACCAGCTCAGTCTCCACACGGGTCCATCAAAGGTGTGAAGCTGGTGTGGCCTTCCATTCTTGTCCAAGCCCGCTTTGTGCCCAAATCAAGACGGTTCGGTCCTCGGAACAAGAAGCAACCATGTTCACATTGGGAATAATAGGGGGGAGCCCAGGCAACATCACGAACCCAATCGCTGTGTCCAACGCTCTTCGATATGGGGACACGATGGATCTTCCACCCATTGACCTGTTTCGGGTTGTTCCACCCAGAATCGAATGCGGTTGTCGCATCCTCCCGTTACCAATCGAGGTTGGTCTAACGGCTGCATCGGGAGTGCTGGATGCGTCGGAATACGCGCCCATGGGTGCCCAGCTCACCGAGTTGACACCCAGCGGGTTGTCCATGATGTAATCCGTAGACCAGCTGTTGTCGGGTTGGTGTGTCAAGATACTCACGCGACCATCGGAGCTGGCGGCGGCAACTCTCAGACCATATTCGTGCGGACAAAAGGCAACGGAATTGACGGACGATTCGTGCAAGTGGCGAGCGGCAGTGCAAAAGAGTCCAGTCTCGTGGCCGATTTTCTCTGTGAATCAAAACAGAGCCATCGAAGCTGCACGAAGCCAAAATGACTGCAAACAATGATTGTTTCAATAATCGAATGGATCAGGTTGTAGGAACAATGGTGAGATTTGGATCATTTGCAAATGCAGAATTCTGAATCGGTAATCATTCACAATAGATTTCGATTGAATGACTGTCGACAGAAAGATACCTAATAATATTCTTACCTCCAAACTTCGGATGAGCCCACGAAACTTGCCAAACTGGCCCTTCGTGTCCCTGCAGCGTAGCAGATAGTTCCGAAGCGTCCTCTGAAACGTTGTAGATCTTGATAGTCCTATCGGACGACGATGTTGCTAATTTACATCCATAGTAATCCAACTGAGCATCATGCACTAAATCTTCGTGCTGTGTATCGACGTAAATCGGTCCGGTAGAAACCTCTTGGGTCATGGCTTCGGTGGGAGCTGTTTGATGCCATGATTTCTGATTGACTTCAAATACGAAGTTGCTATCCCTATAAAGCGCTGCTTTGGTCGAACGAACGAAAAGAGAAGTTGACAACCCGGTTGACAACAACTACTATTCCAATGAGTAATGACAATGGATGCCGACGGTTATTGTTATTGAGATTTGTCCGTGCCTCTTTTCCATCTCTAAATTTTTCATGGCTTCTCGTAAAAGGCTGTTCGATGCTCGTCAAAACACTATTTCTGTCTCTCTTGAGTCTTGCGACGTTTCAGTCTTGAAAAAGAGCTGAAATAGTTATTTCTCAAAAACAAATATTTAAAATACGCACCGGCCGAGCTTCATTTGAATCGAGCTAGCCTTCAAAACTGATCTCATCTGCGATTTAATTTTGTTGATGGTTCACCCAACTCACTTTCAATTCTATTGATGCTTTTGTAGTGTAGAAACACCACAATTGCACAACTTGTTCTATTGCTAACGCTGTCAAAAGTTCGAACGGCACCGATACAAATAGGAGTGCCAGGGTGTAGTCTCTTAGATTTCTATTACAGTACTCGCAAAACCAAATTTTCTATCAAAATGGGATTGCTATCACCTTTGACGACGAAATCCGACGAGACAAGTCCGGACATTATCGAAGCGAGTCCTGTCAGTGGAGGGAAGACTTCCGAACCCTCCTGAAGAGAAATCCAAGTGAGCAGACTGATTCCGCATCTCCTTTCGCCTTCGGCTGTCTCTTCGTCGACGCAAGACGAAAATGTGACTGCGACGGAAGAGACTCCCAACAAGGAAAAAACTTGGGAAGGCGATTCATGGAGCCAAGAAGATGTAAGATACATTCCATTGTCGATATTCTGTTTGCGTCCTTTACTTCATCAATTCTGACAATAATTCTATCTCATCTCACACCAAACAATCATTACATCATTTCCTTTCGTTAACTACAGGACAAAAAGTTGAAATCGGTTGTATCCGCCCGAAAGAAAGCCTTGAGAAAGCGGAAGCAGGGACGAACGACAAACCCTGCCGAGCTTGAAATCAACTGGCAAGGCATCGGATCGACGATGGAAAGGGATGGCGGAAAATGCAAAGAGAGGTATACATTTTTACGTCAATCTCAAGGGGGAAAGGGGCCAGTTCCATGGACTCGGGAGGAGGATAAGAAAATACTTGCTCTTGTCGCACAGCATGGTAAGAAATTGTTTTGTCTTGCGATCATCAGGGTCTTTTTCATACACCATCCAAATATCTCATTGAGCTTCTTTTCTTTTCGAACCGACCAGGTGCTAAAAAGTGGAGCTCTATTGCCAATAACATTGAAGGAAGAAGCGGAAAGCAATGCAGAGAGCGCTGGCACAACCACTTGAACCCCAGTATCAACAAATCGAAGACATGGACAGTAGAGGAGGACCGAATAATCATTGAGAGCCACATGCGTTTCGGAAATCGCTGGGCGGAAATTTCAAAGATGCTGAATGGTCGTACCGACAACGCCATCAAGAACCATTGGAATTCGTCTATGAAGAAGAAGATTGAAAAATATCTTGAAAGAAAACGTGTTAATTCATCCATTCCCGTCGTTGACGAAACAGGTCGTTTTGTAATTCGAAGCGAGGACATCGAAGGATGTCTGCAAGCTTTACAACAAACAGGTGCCAACTCAAAGAGTATGAAAAATCAGTCGAAAGCATACGTTGGTCGACCCCTTGGGCCAAATTCTAGTGCAGGCCACATGCATCCGAGCAGAATGGTTCCGCTTGCAACTCCAATGTCTGCGGCTCAGAATTCCGCTGCGTACAACTCCATGATGAAACGACAGTATGATGCTATGATGGGTGGCCAATTCCCGGGTCTTGGGTACACTCCACAGAGTGTCAAACGCTCAAAAACCGCCGGTGATTACAATAACACCCCGAAACACACCTCAACATCTCCGATCAATAAGAAGGAATTGGACAGCTTTTTGAATGATCTGAAGGGTGGGTATGTAAAAGGAGTTTATTATTCGGCGTTGGAAAGACGTCGAATCATCGAAAAGGCCGTTAAAAAAGGTTCAGGTGAGGAACTCAATGCATTGGGCCTTAGTGCTTCCGAACATAGCCGTCTGCAAAAGGCACTATCACCGAGCCATGTTGCGAAGTGGGCGACACCACAACACCCGTACCACCTTCACCATCCGTATTATGCTGGTGGATACTTACCACCGCCTCCGAATATGCAATGGGCGCATCCTTCTCCCATGTATCCCATGGCTCAACTTTTTCCAGGCCATCCACCTCATCCACCACCGATGTCCCATGCTGCACCACCCTCTAGTCGCGCGATGCCTACTCCAATGAGCTCGGAACAATCTCCTCCCTCCCAAAAATCATCCAGAGATGAAAAGAAAACTCCTACGCTGTCAAATTCGATCAACTTAAAGCATTCGCCTCTCCTTCGAACCAAAGACAGCAGTAGCCAGAAAAGTAAAGACCACTTTGATCCTACAGCTGATCTCGACGACAATTTCAATGAATATCCTTTACTGGGTACTCCTGGTCCAAAATCGTCTCGTCACGGAGATAATTGCTTTAGTCCGTTCCTCCTTCCAACACCCAGTAAAACAAGTACACCGGGGCTCACTACAAGTTGGGGTGGAGACGACGCAAAATTGCTGCAGGAGACCTTTGCCAAGGGATATCCCTCGTGTACCAAATCTGATTCGGGGCATACTCCTCGAGTCTATTTCAAAGACCAACTTTCTGATTTCCATGAAGCTATTCAGAAGAGTAAACATTCGAAGGAGGAAACCCCCTTTTCAAACATTTTGACTACAACTCCCGGTCGAGCGAAAAGCCATATCGGTCTTGTAACTGGAAGTGCTCGTGGACGCGCTCGAGGCAACTCTACAGGGGTTGATGATAGAGATTGTCTTTTGTCTACTGCAATCCTTGCGACTCCAAGAAGTCCCAAGATCGGAAGCATCCAAGACATTGATCAGTCACTTCATCATATCGACGCATACAGCATGGCCAAGTCACCTCTAAACTTTGGTTCTCCCATCATGAAAGCAGCTGCAAGCAGTCCGATGCGAGGACTGTAAAGCGGCCAATCATGTCAACGGGACGAAATTTCATCGGGATGAGATTTCTTCAATTGTGGGCTTTCCTTAGACCATTTGGGAAATGGTCGTTAGTTTTCCTACAGCTACATTCAATGGGAATTTTACGAAGCACAAACTTGTTGTGCTGTATGCTGGTATAATAGTAGTTTAAACATATTATTTAAAAAGTGTCGTGGAAAAAAGATATGTAATGATCATAGTTGCAGGAGCGATGCATAGTGGAACTTCTGTTTCGGGAGTCTTGGAAGAGGACGACTCGAATTTCTTCAAACCTGTCGCGACATCGTTGTTTCGAAACTCGAAAAAGGCGGTTTTTTCGTTTTCGCTCAAATTGAACGTAAAATGGTTCATAGCGACTGTATCGTCACGCAGAATAGATTAAAATCACAAAAGAAGCCCATAAACACAAAAGAGTCTCTTTGAGAACGATCTTGGAAACGCGTCATAAGGATTATTGTTGTTGTTTGCTTACGAAAGTCAAAAGCCAGCTTTGATCCGAATCATGGCCTTGCCAAGATCCCAAACCCCAAAACTAGGAGTTCTTCCGCTTTCGGAATTGTGCGTAAATGTTGTAGTGAAAGACCTCGAACGATATCCGGCCGTTGCCCTGGGCATTCTCGATGAATATCAATGGGAGAGCATCCTCAAGCTCCGTCACCGAAAAACAAAGCCGCTCAAGGGCAAGGGCGGCATCGACGGAAGAGGGTCGTTTGCATCCGGCCGTGACAGATAAATTTATGCAGGAGGTCGAAGAAGCCAATCCACATCTGAGCGAATCGAAAGTTGCGGACGAGTATATTTGGAAGGACATTGTCGAGTACAAGTTCAAAAAGGGTGGCCTGTCACGGCCCAAAGGCTTGTTGTACCCCTGGCCCGTGTTGGTACAACAGCTCGAAGATGCGGGAAAAGCACTCGCGGATTGTCTCAAACTGACGGAAGATGCCGAATCCGATGACAGAGAAAAGATTGAAAGATCTGCACTTCATGCCATTAAATGCATCTCGGAATGCCCGATGGATTTGAATCTTTTAAAGACCAGTGGCATAGGAAAGAAGATCCAGAAGTTTCTGAAAAAGTCTACGAGGCTGGACTTTTTGGACGAACCATACATTTATTCTTCTGGAAAAGATATCCGCAAGACGCCTCGGACTACCCTCACAGCTACACTCCAATCCTGGAAGGAAATGGCGGCCGACAGCGGTGTCAAAATGAAAGACGATCCTCGATCAAAGAGTCCACCACGTAAAGCAGCGCCTACGGCATCGATCTTAACAGCAGCCAAAAAGTGCGATTCCTGGAGATCTTTGTACCGAACACTCAAGGTTCACGACGAAGGACCGAAGGTCGAGGCAGGGAGAAAAGATGCGAGAACGACGCCGGAAATTGGACACGGTTAGACCCAAGATTGTCAAGGTACGCCCAGCGAGTACCAAACAAGACCGAATCCTCGGAAAGTCGTCCATTGGCAGTGGTTATAATCCACACGACAAGATTGTGCCCGCTGCCTCTTCGAAGATTCGGCAGCTCCGAATGGAAGCCAAGATCCTTACCGCGAGGCGAGGCCCAGCTCCTGTTGCTCGCAAACCACAAGTGAGCGGGTTTGGAGCAGCGGTGGCCTTTGCGACGACGAAGAAAAAAGTTCAGGGCAGACGGAAAAACGGCACCCATCACCAAGAGCGTCACACTAGTCGGGTGGAAAACGAATCGCAGTTCCCGATGCGAAGAATACGGGCAACGCGAATCCTGCAAAAGAGACTGAAAATGCTCAAACGAGGCCAATCCTCGTTTCGGCGTTGATTTGCATTCCACTGATGACAAAAATACAAGTTCCGTCAACGCGTCGAAATATAGATTCGATTTTATTAATGCCAGCTATTCTTCCGCCTCATGTTTCCAATTTGTATTTTGAGACGGAGAGAGCACGCGTTAACATCTTTTGCCAGGCCATAGAAAAATCCCTAGATCAAACAATTGAATGAATCAAAAAATTCACTTTATTCAAAGTTTATAAGCACTTTACAAAAACTATTTTTCTTTAGTAGCGGCGTCCACGTCCTCTGCCACCACCACCACGGCCACCGCCACCACGGCCCCCACCACGGCCGGAGAAAGATGCAAGGTTGTTCAGCTCTGGTGGTATGTTCTGGTTGGTTCGGTTCAAAATTTCCAAGAGATCTCGTGCCATACGGCCATTCTTTTCGGCAACGAAGAAAGAGACAGCAGTTCCTTTCTTTCCAGCACGTCCGGTACGTCCAATTCGATGGACGTAATCTTCCATGTTGTTAGGCATATCAAAGTTGACAACCATTCGAATAGTCATCGACATCCAATCCTCTAGCGGCAACATCTGTCGCAACCAACAATGTGCTTTGGCACGACTTGAATTCTCGCAAGGCCCAATCACGCTCTTCCTGGCTCTTGGCACCGTGCATTGCCCGCGCTTGGAAACCATCCATGCGCAAGAGATCTCGTCAACATGTCGCATCCCTTTTTCGTCTCCACAAACACGAGGACACGATCCTTTTGGGTAAGGTTTTCTCGCAAGTAACGAAGAAGAGAGCGGTATTTGTCGGGATCGCTACAAACCTCAATAATTTGCGTCACGTCCTTATTTCCGGTAAGATCCAGAGACCCAACAGTCACCTGGTAATATTCGTCCAAATAGTCACGAGCTAGGTTTTGAATTTCCTTGGGCCAAGTTGCGGACCACATAAGTACCTGACGATCAGGGCGAATTTGACCGACAATCTTTCGAAGTTGCGGTTCGAATCCCATATCAAGCATGCGATCAGCTTCGTCGAGAACAAGATATGTCACTCGCTTGAGGTTGGTGTTGCCCTGGTCGAGATGGTCAATCAATCGACCGGGTGTGGCAATGACAATTTCAATTCCGTTTTGCAAATCACGAATTTGTCTGCTCTTTGGCACACCACCGTACACAACCGTATTCTTGATATCACTAGATTTTCCAAACTTGTCGCACTCTTCCTTGATCTGAACAGCGAGTTCTCGAGTCGGTGCTAGCACAAGTACAATGGGTCCTTCTCCAGGTTTCAGGTATGGCTGCGAATGACGAAAAAATTAAAATAAGAGTCGTTAGTATCACTGTATATTTACCAATTTGCAAAGAGAGAATTTGATTCTCGCTTCGTCTTCCCACGTAACAATCTGTGCAACCCCAAAAGTATTCGATCGAACAGGACGGTTCTGAAGAGTAGGGCAGAACAGAACAAACCCCAAGACTGACTCGGCCACCGGAAATCCCTTCTCAGCACGCATCGCATCGCATTGCATTCGCGCACGCAGACGCATCGCTACTTACAGGCTTACTGAGTGAATTTTGCAAGCAGCGATGGGTGTCGTTTTCATACGCAACATGGCGCTGTGAAAGAAGGGTGGGTGACATTATCGAGTCACGTAAAGAAGAAATTCACCGAACGGTTTCCCGTCGCGGTGTGATGGAAGTTGGTCCTTCACGTTTGAGAGACTTGAGGTAAATTCGTTTCGTCCTCCCGGAAAAGAAGCGGAATCATTGATGTTTGCGCTATATCATCCGTTGCTGGAATCACTGTATATCATCTGAGATAGAAAGAGGAAAACAAACCGAAAGGATCAAATCCGAAACGCAAGGTTCTTATCTGGATGAAATAATGGATCAAATCCTATCGATTGGTTCATATCACAACTCCAATATCCGGCCTCAAATGATTTACTCGCTCTAGGATGCTGCCAAACTTTGTCTTCCAAAAAATCGATGAAAAGATTTGTTGCTTCTCTCCTGATGCCTCTGGCTTCCCCTGTCAAACAACCGATCGAATTTTGTCATCAACTTCGTCCTCGATTTGTTGCTCCGTGTCGACATTCTGTAACTGTGGCTTTGTGTTCTATATTATCGCGTAGACTTCCTGTCGAATTGACAATATCCTTGCCATTTCGTTCAATTTTTCTCTTACCTGTGCATTGATGTGAATCATTGCCGGCAGCAAAAATGCCAGCGTCTTTCCACTACCGGTGGCACTAACACCAACCGTGTTCTGTCCCCTTGAGGGCCATAGGCCAGCCCTGCGACTGGATAGGAGTTGGCGAACTGAAACCGCACTTTAGAACCTCGCTGAGGATGTATTCGGGCATGGAGGCCTCCTCGAAAGGTCATGCAGGGCTTTGGGACGTCCTTTCCGACGACGACAATCTGTTTAGAAGGCTCTCCAGTCGGCAGCTTCCTTCTCGCTTCGTTTCGTAACATCGGGATGTTCCATGTAAAAGTTCTTTTCGAAGGGAACCAATTGTTCCTTGGAAAAATCAATGTTGCGAAGGTTCGATCCGAGGTTTCCGCCGCTACCGCCGTTGCCATAACCTCCGCCGCCGCCTCCTCCGTAGCCGCCGCCTCCCCGCCGTAGCCACCGCCTCCTCCATAGTTGCCACCGCCGCCACCGTAACCGCCTCCTCCGTAGCTGAAACACGAAATATAAAAGTGTGAGATAAATAATGTAGAACCACGCGAGAATAAAAACCATCGGCATTTCCTTCTTCTATTTCTTACCCGCGTCCTCCGCCGCCGCCATAGCCACCGCCGCCGTAACTGCCACCACCTCCGTAGCCACCGTAAGACATATTTCTAATTCTGTTGTGTTATGGTAACAATTCGATTACGATGAAGCTACTTCTGAAAGCTTCTGAGTTGTAGTATAATTTGTTTCTTTATTTGTTCCGACGATGGCCAACAGCATCTGGGATTTCGAATTCCCTCTATTCCGGTCTTTTCACAATGACGAATTTGCTCATTGGCTCAAACAAACGGTGGTGGCAAACACGTTTCAGAGCCACTCCAGGAGGAATAAGGAATTTGGAATTGATCAGAGTTCGAATCGAGATTTTCATTCTTGGGACTATATTAGTACATAGTCAGTATTCTGTTGGACCGGTCGGTCACTATTCTTGCCGCGCCGAAAGGAAAACGCATCAGTCTCACATAATATGTGCCCCACTAGGAAGAAGAATTATTCGTTTTTGTCGATCGACGCGCAATGAAAACAAGATCAGTAACACGTCCTACGGTGTAGATTTTCGTTCAGATGGTCGCACTACCGCGCGTGCAGTCGCGAAAATTTGATCCATGGTTCGACCCATGAAATAATCCGATGCTAAACTTCCTGCTTCCGGTATCCTCTGTTTTTTGGTGTTATTAGTAGCGTTGTACGACGCACACCATGGCCATCGTCATTTCTCGTTACAATAGCCGATGGACAAATATTTTGCGTTGATAAATAGTAGCATAGAACCGTCAGTGGAGAAGTCGCTTCCGATCTGGCTTCTGAGAATTACTGTCCGAAAAGTACCACAGTCAATGACAGAACTCATCGGAGCGATATAGGAAAACAAGAGACGCCAAAGACATTCGGTTACCCGAGAAAATCCATTGTCAACTCAACCGAAGCCCTAGGGGAAAATAACTTGTGAATGTGTTTTTGACCTCGAATCGTACTGTGATGACAGAACACAACGATGAAAATCGTCGAACAACAATGACGAGCGAGCTTACTTCGCATTCGTCTGAACCGTCACTGGTAAACCATGATCTGTCGCGAAATGTTTCGGCTGAGGGGCTTGGATCGTCTAATGAATTCGAGCTTTCCGTTAGCTCTCACACAACAGTTGAACGACATCAACCAAGTCAGTGATCCAACCATCCAGCAGCAGCAACCCTTACCGTCGACCGATAGTAGTAACAGTCTCACAAGTTCCATTCCGCCTGCCTCAACAGAACCCATAGAGTCCTCTACTTCGGGACCATCGTTCGCACAGCTTGCTTACCAGAAATTGGAAACCTCCATCAATGAAATGCAAGATCAGATCGTCCCCATACAGGAGATGATCTCTGGCTACGGAGAAGGTCTAGCTCGTTTGGCACAGTCGACACACAATCAACTGCAAATGGCAAACAGCCAATTGCAAGCACCACCACCTCCCCCACAGGGACAATTTCTAGAACCAATTGCTCTCCGTAGAAACATTCACTCTACACCAATGCTTCGGCGAACTCCCGATTCGACACTATCGGCAATCAACGATGATGTGGTCGAGTGCGAACCCGACGATAGCGACGAGGACTGTCCGCCCCCAGCGGGCCTAGAGATTCTCGATTTCACACGATCGCGATCTACTCCTCTGTCGACCTCGGAGAACAGTGCCTTTGGAACCATTCTTCGTACCAATTCTCACAGAGTCAACAATAACCAGGGTGGAAGCGCATTTTCTCTGCCACCTTACAAAATGAAAAAGTCCAACACTCGTTCCAACGAAAGAGCAGCTCATGCATTTAAGTTTAATCCTATTGTACACGAGGACGAAGTATTGAAAACCGTGGAAGGCGATGAACCCCTCAGCGAAATGACGTCGATCGAAGTAACCGATGTTCCCCGACTAAAAGAAGAGACTCCCAAAAAGTCCTCGAAAAAGAAGGGCATGATAGATCGAACCGCAAAGTTGTTGAGCGACTTTCGAAATCTGAGCCTCACCAGCGGCAATAGCAACAGACGTGGGAGTGGCAACGGGAGGAAGAACCGTCCTCGGGATGGAAGAGAAAATCCCGCTCGACCGGCTTCTATATCATCGGACGAACAATCTCGAGCATCGACGATAGGATCGGGAGCCTCCAGCAATGTTTCCGAACGAAAAGATCCGATTCGACCCGTCATTGTCGCGGTTTCCACCGCTCCTAGCAACAGCATCGAGCACACCGAACCTCCGGTCACAACAATCGAAAACACAACAACCGATTCTTCAGCGAATGAAAGAGTCGTTATCCAAGTGAACGATCACTCGGTCGACAGCATTGACATGGGAAACCGACAGTCATACATAGTTTCCAGTCCAGAGCCTAGCGAGATATTGGACCAATCTGATATTCAAGACTCTCCCAATTCGACTCGATTTCCTCCCAGCATCTCTAATTCTTCGGGACGTGTGTCCTATGGAACATCGACATCGAGTAACAGCAACACACGCAGCCACGGGTCACATTTGTCTTCTATTTCCGAAACGGATCGAGAAGTGGCAAACGTGAATCTTCTGCAACGTGATCGAGGAAGACTTCAAATAGTTGGCGAACAAATCGAGCTCTCCCTTTCCTCTGATCGTAGCATTCGATCTCGGGATTTGAACGGTTCTCTCAATGGTTCTATCAGCGTCGACAGCAGTGCCCGCAGGGATGGTGCAAGTGTTCGAGCCGATCGATTCTTCAACAGAAAAGATCTCAACAGGTTGCGTCATCTTCCCCCCTTTACAAGGAGGAGTGGATCTGCACAATCTCCAACCACGGGTTCTAGCAATGCATCTGTGAACACAAGCAGCACAAATGGCTCAGACGAACCGCCCAAGATTGTTTCGTACTTGGATCGCAAACAAATTTCCGATCTGAGCTCTCTGTATCATCGACAGTACCCATACGAAACTTCTTCTCCGCGCGCTGACCACGATCACGAGGTGAGGGATTCATCACCTTCGGATCAAATGGAAATCGTCTTTGAAGGAGCTCATGCAGCACAAATAGATATCTGCAACAACAGGCCTCGGCCATCCAGCGTCCCAAATACGTTCGCTCGCAAGAATCGCTCTCTTCCACCCAGAAGCCCAATCAACAGCATACTGCCATCTACTACACCGCCTCCCCGCATTGGTTCTCCGGCATACAATGCCATGTCTCCCCCACGTCAGATTGTTGGCCATCCACTTGATCCGGTGTCAACGAATCTTTCGAAACCTCGCGTCGTGGCACCTAAATCGTATCGTGGAAACTTGACGAAACCCTTCTCCACCGTGGCTGACACCGATGTGAATATTTCGGATCCCATTCAGGAGCCTCATGAGCCCATCCGATTGTCGCCCAACTGCGACTACTACAACCTCAAGCCTGCAGCACGAGGAATTTCTCCCGTGTATGGACACCAAGGCGGAAGAACCTACGAAGAGAGCAGCATTGAAATTCTAAAGACCGACTCCAAGGACGACACTACAATCCCCCTTGTCACACCCGACAAAGAGAATCCTTCTTCCTAATTTTGCCCGTAATATATGTCGTTTTTGTAATCTCCTAATTTAAGGTGATTGTATCAAGTAAAATAAATTCATAATTGATCAACAAAATGAAGGTTCTACATTTTATCGTCTAGACAAAAACATGTTTCGTTCACATTTTTCTTTACAACACACATGTGTCTCGTCGGGTGCAGTCAATCGTTGTCTACCCTTTGCACCAGGCTACCGGATGGTACTTTCCCAATTCTTTTCCGTGATTCAACAAACGCATTGCTCCCTCAAGAACCAAGCCGCGACATATACCAAAAACATTGCTGCTACAGCTGGTGAATCGCGCATGTCTCCCATGATACCCATAGGTTCTCCATCTTCCGTGCCGTTGTTTCCGCCACCGTTTCGGTTTCTTCTGTTTCCGTCAAAGGGCTGTTCCTTGGCAGCCTGTCGTCCGTTCTGCTCGTTGCCCCGGTTGGGATCGTTTGGTGGCAAATTATCCATTGTTTCCGATGCTGTTGGGAAATAGAGAATAGTGAGAAACAAGAAATGGAGGCAATGGATGAGAGAGGTGCTGTTGCGACTTTTGAACAGAAAGAAAAAGTGGCGAGAGAAAACACCTTGGCATCCTATTTTTGGCAGCAGTAAGTCATTGCTTAATGTAAAAACATTTTCGATTTTTCGAATTTCCCGCTGCCTCCTTGACACGCAACCTATCCACGCTTTCGTTGACGCCTTTTCCATCCAAAAACGCGACAACCGAAAGTTCTGTACACTACGAACGAAAAGGAGACTTTCCAACCACACTTCAATACAGGCGCCATTGATCACTTGATACATTGTCAACATCCTTCTTACATTTTCAAATCAGTGCTATTTATTGCTTTTGCGGAAGAAGAGGTTGCTCAAAAAATATCGGTCAAATCGAAACGGCGGCGATGCGAAGGAATCGCCTAAACTTGTACCGTAGTGGAAATCCTTCCAGAATTTTTTTCACGTCATCATTTGTTGAGGCGGGGAATGAAACTGAATCCTGATACTGTAATGTTCATACTGAAATGCGTGGAAAACGGTATGTTCGACTTCTCTCGTGGGCGCGTCCTCTAAGTAAATTCAGTACTTAACGTTACATCACTTACAGTAGGACCTACTTCTCTTTGAACATACCGCCAGCAAGAAACTATTTTGATGAGAATTTTTGGGTTTTAGAGCGGAACATGAGTCGATAAACACTAATTTAGTCAAGTCAGACTTACGCGCCCAAATCATTCAACTCTGAAATCCCTCAGCTTCCAGTTTCCATGACAATTGTTGACAGTTTCCATAATATAACCCTCATCAGAATCCTTCAGCAGCGAGTGCAATCTTCAGTGCTCCAAGGAAAGTCTGGTTCGAAACTGCTCTACGATGGATATAATTGATACGTTCAAGTCCTTTCCAGTATTTACGAGAACATGGCTGGGATTGACGTTCGCCATAACGGCAGCCGTGACACTCGATGTGATACCTGCTCACCAGCTCGTTTTGGATTGGCGTCGTGTCATCAACATGTATCCAACAAGGCGTCATCAGAGCATCGAACTCTGGCGGGTTCTGACCTCCTTTTGCTACACCGGGGCACCACTGAACAAGTTCTATTCCATATTTCTGTTATTTACGATTTCCGCTCATAGCAATGGATACGAGAAGAACCCTTTTCCGGCAGGAAGTGGAAGCCGTTCCGCTGACACAATCTTTGGTGTTCTCTTTTGCGTTATCTGCATTTTGATCACACATCCCATGCCCGAATACTTTTTTGGTCCGAAATATGCATTGTATCCTATCTTGACCCGCAATTTAACCGGTGTGCTGCTGTATCTTTGGTCGAAACGCAACCCACGTGCCATGATTCAATTGAATTTTATTCCAATGGAAGGACGGTATCTCCCTTTCGCTCACATTGGGTTATCACTTTTCTTGGACAATCGACTCCATGAATTACTCCATGGTTTCCTTGTCGGCCATATCTATTACTATCTTATTGCGATTGCTCCGGTTGTCTTGGGAAGAAGGATCTTGAAAGCACCACGAATTTTAGTAGAGTTGATTGGGGAGGGTGGAGATATAATACAAGACCCCGACTACGACCATCCGCAAGCAGAGAATCCAATAACCGAAATGATCGAACGCGATGGTGCAACGCCTGCTCACATTGCTGCCAAACTCGGAAACCTGCCGCTTCTACAGGAACTTGTCGGGACAGGAACGTCGGCAGGAGCAAGGGGGAATCGTCGTCGAGTGCTGACGGCTTCCGACCGTAATGGTTGGCAACCATTGCACGAAGCATGTCGTGGTGGGCACACAGAAGTCGTCCGATTTCTTGTTGTGGAACAAGGAGAATATGTGGACGTGCACGCAACCACAAACGGTGGCCAGTCTCCCCTATCACTGGCACTGGAGGAACATGGAGAGAACCACCCCGTAACTCAAATATTGCAGGAAGCCATACCCCAAGACAGTAGCGACGATCAAGAAGGTAGCGATGATAGCCAATAATTAAGTGAACGTCGTTTTCATCGTGTAGCAGAGTCAAATTTCTCTAGCTCTCTAGTTCTTGAGTCTACTCTCAAGAAAAGTGTAGATCTTGATTTTCATGAATCTACGACTCAATCGACTCAATCAGGAATCGCAAAACAAAATTCAAAATCTGAGTTTTTCAGCCATCAACTCATAATTGCGATGCCATGGATGTTGATATTGCAGATTATGTTCCATATTGGAAGAGGAAGTTGAGAGTAAACTGACAAGTTTGATGACAGCCGAGAATGATGGAATGACAATGTTGTCCGGTTCAAGTACCAACCCAACGTCAAGCAAGATCCCAACCGAATTAGCCCCAGCAGACGAAACCTCGTCGTGTTCAGAGCCGCTAGCAGATCGAATCGCATCCTGCGCCTTGGACCATTATCACAAGCAGTTGACAAAGAAGGCCAAACCAAAACCCGGACAAGAATGGACCGTCTTTGCTGCTATCGTTGCCTTTCATCGCGTCGACAACCGAATGTGGGTTGTGAGCTCTGCCACCGGAACGAAATGCACTGCTCAGCGGCACAACGAATTCATTCTGCACGATTCTCATGCCGAGGTGCTAGCACGGCGTGGTTTTATACGGATTCTTTTAAATGAAATAATAGAACGGCAATCAGAGAACATCGACGAAGCAAAGAAAGATGTTTCGAAAAGCTACTTATTGACAGAGATTACCAACTTTGGCAATGAGAATTTGAATACTACCCAGCCAGAGTCAACATCGAAAAGGAAACAATATCGACTGAACTCCGATATCGGAATCCATTTGTACATTAGCGACTCTCCTTGTGGTGACGCCTCGATCTATCCGGTACCTTCTTCATCCTCTAGTGGTGATGTGGAAAATAACAGCGGCAATGAGATCTTGTATACCGGAGCAAAGGTCATCGTCTCCAAGGCGACAAAAGTTGATGCATCGGATTGTGGAGGCGAGCACCAGTTGTTGACCACAGAAAATGCTACGAACGAGAAGGGAAAGGAGGAAGAGAGTGCTAGCCGAACCACAGCCCCTGTAGTTGCTCGCGAAGAAGTTCAATCGCTGGGAAAATTAAGGACCAAATCGGGTCGATCCAATTTGCCCGCTCATATGCGAAGTCACTCGCATTCGTGCAGCGACAAGATTCTCTTGTGGGGTGTATTGGGATTGCAAGGGGCAATGCTGACCAAATATTTGAACCCACCGGTCGTTCCTCTGACTAGCGTCGTTGTCAGCATCGACTCTCGACTGCTTGACGACAATCGCGAAACAAGGATGGAACACCATCAACAACAAGTTTCATTGGAACGAGCGATTCCCGACCGAATTCGAAGCGTTTGGAAATCTTTGGGACTACAAGACAACAAGTTCCCATATTGGAAACCACCAATTCCAACGGTTCACATAGTTCGGAAAGTATACGATTCGGGAAAGGCAGCCATGATCGCTAAATCGGAAACAACAAGTCTTTCGGGAAACAAGCGCAAGCACAATGAAGAAGACGACAACAAACATAAAGAAACAAAAGCTGCTTATCCCAAAAAAGTGCCACCGTGTGGCATGTCCTTCAACTGGAACCAAAAGGAAGGTCTGGAGGTAGTGGTGGGTTCGCGTGGCATCAAACACGGAAAAAAGCCAAAGTCGCCCGAGGACATTGAAAAACTGTCCTCTCGGTTATCCCGCGCTAAACTAATGAACGATTTTTCGTCCCTGCTCTGTGAAGGTGGCAAGACGTATTTTCAAATCAAAAATAAAGTTGCAAACTCGGAGTGGAGCAATCTCAAAACCAGAATATTGACCCAGAACGACTCTCCCCTGGCAGGATGGCTTCGGTGTATCCCAGTGAACGACGATAATTCGAAAGAATAAAGCCATGACAATTTAAGATTACAAAAGTTTTGATCTATTTTGTTATAAACCGTGCTAGTTTGTTATAATGGGAGATATTCCCCCCTCTCATTTTGATATATCTTTCCTTCCAGTTGCAAATCTTCGATCATTTCTTGAACCTCCTTTTCCGATTTTTGCAATACCGTCGCCAGGTCTTTGAGCAAGAGACCCTCGAGTGGTGTTGGTGATTTTTGTGGTGGGGTTTTTGTATGTGATGGTGTTTTCAATATTGTTTTTGTTTGTGATGGTGTTTTTGTTAAATGCGATTGTTGAGGCGATATCTTTTTGAGACCTTCTAGCCTGGTGGTTGTGTTTCTATTTCGGTTTGAACTTGTCAGTCCTCGTGGACGATGTGGTTGGGAGGCAAGTGGCGTCCGTGTGATAAATTTGTTAGAATTGCGTCTCTTGGAAACAAGGCTGTTCCTGGATCGAATAGGGAGATTTTGCTTTTTTTTGGACAGTTATTGTTGGCTGCTGCTGGAGCTGGAAGTTGACACAAATCAAGCGGTATGCCTCGAGGCGGTTCCGTTTGCGTGACGGGAATCCGAATTTGTGACAGAGATTGGAATACTTTGATCGTGAGGATTCGGATCTAGAGAGCGACTGGTCGTGGTGACCAAGTTCCAACCACCGAAGGTGTTCGTCGATGGGATTCTCTACGGGACAAAAGGTTTTGGCAATCCAAGTTTTGTGATTGTGGTTTTGCTTCAGTTTCAGCAGACAATCATAGGTCTTTCCCACCATTACTATACTCGGCGATTGTATTGAAGATCGAGGAGCACAAACTTTAACCGAATCCGTCCCGTCGTCGATCGTGACAGACACAAAAGACCCATCGTCTCCAGCAGCACCATTTTCTTTGCCCAACGAGCTACATGTATTGTTGCGTAAAGGCGGTTCCGCAAGGGTAGGCCGGATTCGTTTTGTGCCCATCACTAACGCAGAAAGTATTTCTCGATCGACCAAAGAGCATTTACCAATTGCGGTAACGACGCCCATCACGCGGACCAATTCTCTCGAATTTGCCAGAAAGGTTCCCGTTTTCAGATCTGCCACCCACGAATACTTTGTCGAGGATGTCGTCGTCGTCATTGTGTTTTGTGATAGCTGGTGCCTGTGACGTATGACAAGACTGTATGGTGATGGATTCGTAGGGCCAAGTTCCAAGCTTGGATGATTGGTTTTTCGTTCTTCTTCCTCTTGTTGTCCGGACGAAGATCATTGTCAGGGTGCTGAACATCATTTTTCGCAAGAATGAAGGAAGAAACTGCAATGTCGTAATCGCGCCTCAAATCGAGAGGGAAAACATGGCGCGTTACCTTTGAAGCTTGACTACTTCGAATCCGTAATTAGATTACTTCGAATAAATCAAAGACCCGCTGATTTCCCGGTGGGAAGACCCCCATCCATGATTTTGATTGCTTGAAAACTCTATCGGAGTAATCACAACTGGAGCAAAAGATCATCCTTTCGAGCAACCATTGCCAAACCAATCCTTCTTGCATCCACTGTCGCTCTAAGAGCAATATTCACCACTGTATATCCAATCAACAAGGTTCGTTTTTGCAGCATGTCCGGAACACGACAGGCACTCGAGGCCGCGCTTGGCAACCAGGATCCCCAACGCCTGGCACGAGTCTTTCAGCTTCCCATCGACCCGTCTTATTCTAAAACTGGCCAAGCGCGAAAGCACAATCCGCAGTCTCTGCAAATCGATGGAAAGGATTATGGAAGGCTTCTAACGGCATTGATGGACACTCTCGCAGCCCGAGAAGTGGTAAGTGTTTTTGGAATGGATGTTTGAGAGCTGTCGTATCCACAGCGCTTTTCAGACAGGAGCTCACGCTTAATTTTCTTTTGCAAAAATCCGAATATAGGGCGACATACAATCCATGTTTGACAGTCAGTTGAATGTCCACAAGGCATTCAATTCATTGTTCAGCTCGTCGGAAGGAAACTGGATGGTTCCCGCCATGATTGTCGTTTGCAAGACGTCCAACAAATTGGCCGTTGGCCGCCGACAAGCACGCTTCCTCCTCGAAGGGAAGCAAGGCACACCAGCAGGCCAACCTGCAAAAGGCGGTCCCCGTCTTGCAAGATTCCTACTCGAAAACCTTTAATGATCGAACCGAATTCCAGCCGGGTGCACCCTTTGATGCCGTCGGAAGCAAACAGGCGGGAGTCCTGGCGATTGTCAACGAGCTCTTTGAAATGTACTTTCGGCTGAATATTTTACGATTGTGCAAGAACCTGATTCGTCCCGGTGGAAACCAAAAAGCTTTCCGATAAGGGAAGCATGGCGGAAATGGTGACGTACCGATACTATATCGGAAGGCTTTCCATGTTTGAAGACCAACACAGCAGTGCCGAAACCCACCTGGAGTATGCCCTCCAACACTGCCACAAGAATGCCATCAAAAACAAGACGCGGATTCTAAAATATCTGATACCGGTCAAGCTTTATCGAGGAAGGCTGCCAACAACACACCGTAAGTTTGAAAGACGTCGCTGGAGTTTTTGCAAAACACGAAATCATCATTCACTCACAAAATTACGTTTCCTTTTACATTTCCTTGTAGTGTTGGACAAATACGGACTCGACGAATTCAAACCCCTCGTGGAAGGAATCAGCAAGGGCGACCTCCGAACCTTTCAAGACGGTTTGGTTCACTACCAAGACCGCTTCATTCGACAGGGAACCTACCTCTTGCTGGAAAAATGCAAGACGGTCGTCTATCGCAATTTGTTCAAGCGCGTCTATTTAATACTGGAAAAACACCAGATCCGGCTGGAGCACATTGCCAAATCCTTCAAGTGGCTGGGCATGCCGATCGATCTGGACGAAATCGAATGCATCCTGTCGAACTTGATTTTCAAGGGTTACATTCGGGGCTATCTGTCACACGCCAAACGCACACTGGTGCTTTCGAAACGAGATCCCTTTCCCACGTCGGCCGTGATTTCGAAATAGAACAGAATCAACCAGCTATCATTGATTAGTTTTGATGGTGACGATGTAGAAATGGGGAAGATTTCAGCGGGAGGCATTTCTAAAAAAATATTAGGAATTCTATGTTGACATATTATTTTATATTGAGTATACCTTACGGCACTTGTGCAGCTCTATTCAAACCTTTGCTGTTGTTCAATCTAGTCACTCTTGTTGTATCCTCAGACTTCTTCGGACAATATTCGTCCATCAACGTCAGCCATTCTTCGTTTTGCTCTGCGTCGGGCTTCCACTTTCGTTCTATCGGAGGCGACGGCTCGTCCTTCCAATCATCTTTGTAACCAAGGTTAGACATTAACGACTCCATTACCTCGTCTACTTTGGCTCGAATAATGTATGTCGCCCATTCATCTTTGGGTGTGACCTGGAGGTTGACAATGGCAAACTTTTTGGCCAACAGCGGAAGGCTCCCCACCGGTTCGATGCGCAAGGAGGTGCCCAGGACAAAGAACGAAAATCTGCCTTTTCGCATTCGGCGTTGACCTTGTCCATATCGAGGACGGGATCTTCCCAATCGAGGAGAATATCGTGCAAGAGTCTACCACATTCATCGCATTTGTTGCCCGTGGGTTGAAAGCTCAAACCGCCCAATTCCTTGTCCCGAAAGTATTCACTACCACAGTTTGCACATTTTTCGGTAAACACACAACCGTGAACGGTCGAATGGTGATCCCTGGAAAGTCCCGATCTTCGGTGCAATCCATCGACGTTTTGTGTAACACAGTAATTGATTTTACCGTCCATGGCCAGTCTGGTGATGGCGCGATGCGTCAACGTAGGCAGGGCATGTGCGAACAGATCGCCTCCTTTTTCTTTCTCCGAAGTCTCGCAGGCTTCCGGGCGTTTCCGTTTCCGCGCATTCGATTTTTTCGTTCGTTCTTTTTCCTTGGTCCAAATCCCGTTCGGTCCTCGAAAGTCCGGAATACCACTGGCGGTGCTGATTCCTGCTCCGGTGAGAACAACCGTGTATTTGGATGCCTGCAGCTCTTCCGTGAGGCGTTTGAGTTTGTTCGACAGCGCTCGGCGAGTATCGTAGCTCTCGGGAAGCCCAACAATACCCTTGTTCGGGTATTCCGACAGACGAGATGCATACCCTGCCGACATGGTGAACGATCAGCTGTTTGGTTCTCTGTTCTCTGATCTTCCGATGCAATGGCTTCGATAGCAATCTGTAAATTATTTCATTTGCTTGTCGTAATTATTTGTCGAAAAAGAAACAAGTCGTACAAGTATCGACCCTTTTTCTGGTTCATACGAACTCGTTTCGGCTTCATACGAACCCGTTTTTGAGTTTTTAATCGAGCTAATCAGTTGGCACATACAATTTAACGTCTGTTTGATTAGCTCGATTAAACTTAAAATATGTTAGTCGAACTAATCAAACAGCCGTTAAATTGTATGTGCCAACTGATTAGCTCGATTAAAAAATCTTCGGTTCATATGAACTCGTTTTTGGTTCGTACGACCCCGATTTTGAGTTTTTAATCGAACTAATCAATTAGCACATACAATTTAACGGCTGTTTGATTAGCTCGATTAAACTTAAAATATCTCAGTCGAACTAATCAAACAGCCGTTAAATTGTATGTGCTAATTGATTAGTTCGATTAAAAACTCAAAATCGGGAAAAGGAGTACAATGCCGGCGAAAACGAAACACTCATGAACTGAAGACGGGGTATTGCAACAATCTAACTTGAAAGTGAACTTTCAATTATAAATTAGCTAGTTCAGACATCCCCTTCTCTATCTCTATGCACTACTACTAGCCTTCCTCTTCCGTTCCATCAACTCGGTCTTGTGGCGACTTGAAAAAGCCAATCTAAGTTTTTTCTCGAGTTCCTTCAGATTCGATTCAGTTGCACGACTCTGTAAAATTATGACACTCGTATCGTAGGAGCTTTCTTTGTATTGCGTAGGTCGCAAGTGCTGCGCTCCTTCGACATAGCCATGTTCTCTCGCGTTGAGTTGGATGTGTTTCGTGCAATAGACGCAGGATGTCATTCTGCGAAAGGATTTTTCGGCCAAGTGCTTGGCCACCGCTGTACTGTCGTTGTGATCAGACTTGGCTTTCTTTCGAGAAGAACTGTCCACGGAAGGGACAACAACCACAAAGGTCAACCGAAATCCTTTTTCATCCGCTCTTTCGAGTGCTTCCAGCATGTGATTTGCCATCCAAAACATGATCCCCGGAGAAAACGGTGGATTCGCTTCACAGTATTCGCCGCCGCTGTCACCATCGCTTTCTGTTTCTCCGTCGAACCTACAATCTAAGAAGCGTCCGACCGACCCAAAATGCCAATCCAGATCCGGAAAGGCCGAGGCAAAACGTGGCAACGTCGCGTTGAATGGAGATGCAAAACCCTCAAACCAAAATTGCTGTTGTGGCCCATTAGTTTTTCCGTCAGAAAAATGTGACTGCAGCACTTCAAAGACGCTTGAATGAATGGCTCCTTGCATCCCGCCACCCCTCAAGTCATCCAATAATCCCCCACCGGACAAAGCCGAATATCGTAGCAGCAAGGCCAATACAATGACATGGAACGATCGCTCTATCTTGGCTTCCACATGATTTCTCGCAGTCTTGCTTCCGCCAAACACCAAATTGGGATGGATTTCCAAAAATCGATCCTTCAACTTGTTGTAGTGTGTTAGATTGAGTTTGAAGCAAAAGGGCTTTTTCCATCGTTTCCGCGAATATTCAAAGCTCACGACGTCATTGCTTGACTGGATCGTCTTGTTGAGGCGATCCCCCTTGTTCAATGGCGATTGGCGTCGATATCGATCCTCCTGAGACAGTAGTTCCTGGCACATTAGATTCGTCGTTCGACACAATTTGGCAATCATCTTTTCTGCGTCGTCTTCTTCCACACCGTTTTGTTTGCTGACCAGTTCGGTCAACAAACGTTGCGAGGCCTCCGAGTCGGGCGACGATTGCAGGGGCAAAACGCAATCTCCTGCAATGCCCTCCACGACTTCTTCGTGTTTGGAATCCAGCAACCAACGTTCAAAGACGGGCATTCGGAGATCCTTTCCGTTGACAGTTTCGTTTTTTAGCAAAAGAGTCGATAGTTCCTTGACCTTGAAATTTCGGGTGATTTCTTGGTCAATGTTGGGAAGCAAACCGGGTGTATAAATGCCTCCTTTTGCCCAAGCGAGAAAATTTCGATTCCAGTTGTCAACATCTTCCTTGCTCATCATTGTTTTGGAGGAAGTCTTTTGCTTGTTTGCCTGTTGAATCCATGAAGGTTGTCGGCTCTTTCCTCTTTTTGTCTTCTTCGAACTTGCATCCTTCGTCGTGTCAGCACTATCGAATGGAGTAGTATCGTCTGCGGGGACGTCATCGAGTTGCGACTTTTTCGGAGTCTGTCCTTGAAACATCATTTCAGCCATACAGTCGTCTAGTGACGATCCTCCAATATCACCGAACCCCGTGAGGTTCGACAAGCCAGCAAGTTCACTGACATCTTTGGTCTTGCTCTTTTTTCTTTTCGGCATTCTTGTGTCGTAAATTCAGAAAGTCGTCTAATGGTGTACTTTCAAATTTTTCGATTCGACTGAGATGGGTATGGTGATCTGGATAACGATAATGATTGATGTTTTGTGATTTTTCGTTCATTTGGCAGAACCATCTTTGATTTTTGATTTCAATTGGAAAACTGGAAAAACTCGACAACAATTACGATTGATTGGTGAGATGCGATTCCAAGATCCATTCACTTTCATTCGTGAATCAGCGAAACTGAGCACCTTACGCGTGTTAGTACCGCGACTTGACCATGACTCACTTCCCTCCACTATCAACAAATTGGGATCTTCATCTCTGACTGGATCGTCAATCGTGCGTGGACAAATGAAACTTGCGGAAATAAGAGTGAGGTGACAATAATGCATTGTTTCGACGGCGAAAGAATTGAGAATTGCTTTGCATGCTTCCAATTTGAAAACTGTGATTCATTCCCTCTAATCTGCAGCGGAGATAGCTTGTGATCACAACAGAATCGACGACACGTTGCAATTCCACAGACAGAAGGAAACGAAATTGAAACCGTAGCAAAGACACTGATCATAACTTTGCATTCCACTGGAAATAATCGAATCGAATAATCCAACGTTACCCGAGAACATGTGCGGACCAACATCATTATCATCTTCCGCATCGAAGGATGCGGATATTACATGTATCCCTGAGACTGAGAAGAGTACAACGAAAACCTTTGCCGCAACAAGCAATTCCCATGAGCCAAAGCACCGAGGATTTCTCTACGGAACCCTATCACTTGCTCTGTTAGTAACAGCAGCGTCTGTGGTCATGGGATTTTATCAAAGCAAGAGAGACGCGCTGGGATGTGATGTACAATGTATCGGAACCATGACGTCGGCTCGATCGACCCTGACTCTTGTTGGATCAACGATTATCGGAAAGTGCTCCGATTCGAAAGCCCTGGACAGGATAGGTGGTGCCAGACGATTTTTCCTCGTCCTTGGTGTCGCTGCATCTGCCCTGGACTTGATGATGTCCTTCCGAGCGACTTCGATCAATGCGCTATGGATCAGCATGATCCCGTCGGCATTGTTTCAACAAAATTTTACCGTTTTGAAAGCGCTCTTCATCGAATATCACGATGAGTCGGCCTCGGCAGCAGAGAGAGCAGGCAGAGTTGGAAAGCTTGGCATGGCGGTAGGACTGGCATTTATGGCAGGTCCGTTACTAGGTTCTGTCGCCTTCAAAGAGTATCGATCCGCAGCTATGTTTGCGGCTGCTTGCCTTTTGGGAGCTATATTTTTCATTGTGTTACTCCCATCCCCACCAAAATCGACGAGTACTAAAGACGAAGCATCGAAAGTGTCGGAAACGAAAAAGTCGTCGGGGTTTGGTCGTTTGATTCCAGATCTGGTTCCAGCTGCCAGGACACCTCCCGCCGTGTTCATTATGGTTGCACGAACGTTCATGGCGCTATCCTTTCACATTTTCCAAACGATATGGGCAGTTGCCTTGCGAGAGCGCTTCAACTTTGGTCCGAAAGACTACGGTCGATACTACTCATTTATTGGATTCGGGTTTGCTCTTTCTCAGGGATTCTTGGCCAAGTATTTGGTCAAGACTGTTGGAGAGGGCGATAGAGGGCGAAAGCAACTTTTGTTGGCGTGTGCTGTCCTATTGGGTGGAGGTCGTTTTATTGCCTACCAGACAAGCAACATCAAAATCGTATACCTCGTCTTTGGATTCATTGTGACGGCGCTTGGGGTTATCAATACCATTTTTACCGCAGACACCAGCAAAATTGCCAGTCCTAGCGAATTGGGAGGTCTCTTCGGCCTTCTTGGTAGTGTGGAAAGCCTTGCTGGAATCAGTGGGCCTATCGTCGGTGGTTTGCTGGCAAAGTATGTTCATCCTGTTCGAGGCCCACTTTTCGCTGTTTTGACGCTTTACGCGTTCGTATTCTTCATGATATTTGTGGGTTATGAAAGAATCGTTTGCCAAGGGAAGAAGACCGAAAAGACAAAAGAGGATTAAGCAAGACGAGGGTATTACTTTTCCGATGTTACGGAGTTTTGAAAAATCAAATTTCAACTACGAACCGTTTTCAAAGGCTTCCATTGTGGCTTTTATGAAAACAGAACGCTATTTCTCGGAGACAAGAACACTGATGTATGAATATAAATATTCGTTTTAAAAAATTAACTAATTGTACAGTATCTATAAAGTATGGAAGTTTGAGGATTTTCTTTTGGTATCAGTTATTCCTCTTTACTCAATGGGTGGTTCAAGCGTCGCAATTGTTGTTGATGGTCTCTTCTTTTTCTTCTTCTTTGTTCTAGGAGTTTCTTCAGGACTTAGCATCAGATCGCCTAGTTCGTCACCGACCTTCTTTTTCTTCTTCTTCTTTGTTCTAGGGGTTTCTTCGGGACTAAGCATCAGATCGTCTACTGATTCAGTGAGCTTCTTTTTCTTCTTCTTCTTCGTCCTGGGGGTTTCTTCAGGACTTAGCAACATGTTGGCTTCTAGTTCACCGATCTCCTTTTTCTTCTTCTTTTTCTTTCGAGGGGTTTCTTCAGGATCGGGAATAGCAACAATTTCTTCCGAAAGATCTTCAGTATCATAAAGATCCTCTGCTGCTTCCTGTTTCAAAGATTTGCTACTGCTTCGTCTTGATTGCCTTCTTGGCTTCTTTTCCGTTTTCACTTCTTCCTCTTCGTCTTGGAAAGGAGGAGCTGGAAGAACAACGGGAACTGTTCTCGCTGCAGCTTCAACATCTTCTGAGACATCATCCTCTTGGTAGTTTTCGTCTTGATCATAATCATTGACATCATTAATGTACGGATCGTCTTCATCGTCAGAAATAGCGAGGTCGTCGTCCCAATACTTATCATCCTCAAGAGATTCGGTTTCGGACATGTCTTCCTCGCCCTTCTTGTATTTCTCCATTCGGACAGAGACTTCTTCGATATCTTCTTCTTCGTAGTATTCGTCTTCTCTACTGCGGCGTGTTCCAGCGAAGCAGCAAAGACCGGCCAAACAGCAGAAGATGACTCCGCAACAGCAGGCCGCCGCCACAACACCTCCAATCACACTACCGATGATAATGATTCGCTTCTGCTTTGGAGGGAGTGGTGTTCGCCCGCCCCCGGTGAAATCAATCTCGATGTAAACGTCCTCAAAGTTTCGAATATCCTGCAACTCTCGGCGCGCAGTATCTCCCAACTGCATCAGCACAGAGCCCTTGCCCATAATGGTTCCCGACGTGAGGAAGAAATACCCAGTCAAACGCGTTTCGATCGCACAGACATCTTCTCCGGGGCTGCAATACATTCTTGTGATATCATTGGATAAGGGAAGCCCGTGATCCACGGACTTTTGGCGAAGGATAGGTGGGAGATTGCGGGTTGGTCCCGCAGCTGCCAAATCTCCATTGGTGCGATCTTTGGTAAAGGCAAAGTCATCGATCTTGAGAATGTACAAGTTGTTGGAGGTTGCTTGGCGTGTTGCCTCGAAACAAATTCTGATATCGAATCCACCTTCTTCGAGCTCTTCTGTTTTGTTGGTGATGGTTGACGAGATTCTTTGGTTGTAAGCGTCGCATCGGTATACATCGATGTGATCACTGGAAAGACCTCGAGTGCCTCTCAACGAAATCGATACATCAGACGAAAAAGCAGTGGCAAAGCAGAAGGCCCAGAGCACTGCGATTGTGGCAGCGGCGTTAGCCATCTTGGGAGAGAACATGGTATTTTCTTTTTGTGCTAACAGATGAAAGGTAAACGATCTCTCGAGTTCGTGTTTCGATTTCTGTAGATTATGCAAAAGGGGTAGGCAGTAGGTTTAGTCTTGATGTTGTGATCACTACACTATTGGTCTTGATGTTGTGATGACTCGCATTCCCAGGCACTATTCTCATCCGTACAACCCTCCAGAACCATCCTGGATGTTCCACGGTGATAATAGACGGCGAATGTATTCAAGGCATTCTCCGAATTTTCGTGGTACTCCAAAAATTGCTTGAGCTTCAATACCGGATCTGGAAAATGTGACCGTTTGATCGGATCATATAACCTTTCAACTCATATGTATTTCTTTGGTGCGGTGAAAAATTTATATATAATATGCCTAACGGGAGCAAAAGTCACACTTTAAGACCCAAATTATGGTATGGACGGTGATCTCACCGGAGAAACCCAGATATACTTAAGCCAACGTCACAGAATACTTAACGTAAGCATCGCGCATCCGTCATTGAAGGTATGTATTGCCTGACATTATTTGATTTCAGTTTCAGGAGCTGTTCCACTATAACAAAATTCCCCATGACCGTCCCTGTCTATTCAACGAATTGGTACACTGTCACATACACACCTTGCTTCAACAACACGAAGACCGAATCGGTCATACCATTCACAGACTTAACATCTCAGGTTTCTTCTAATAATTTCGGAAAGACTTGGGTCCTTGACCGCGACCGTTTTCCGACTAAAGAACTTTAAAGGCTGTCGCTAGTGATAAAAAAGAAAGTCGCTTCAATCCTCGAACGAGTTCTCTTAAGCAGAAGGCGATCTCTCTTAAGCAGAAGGCGATCTTTTGCATCGAAGTGGTTCTGCAACGAGGATACTTCGAGCACTCGTAGAAGAGTGATCATCTTCGTTCGATTGACCTTTCTTGCCCGAGAAGTTTTTTGGAGAACTGCTGGTTCTTGATGTTATCACTCCCAACTATAAGTGTTTGGTCCCCGAACCGGGATCTCTTGCATCAAAAATTTAAAAGTTACTAGTACACAAGAACAATCGCCGTCGAACTGAACAATCGCCGTCGAACTATTGGGATAATGATAGAAAATCCCAGCACATATAGCGGTGACTACTACGACTAGAAACTATGGGTAGATCATTTTCAAGTGGTTGTTTGTCCCACTTGTTCATATACTACTTCTCTACAAACTTCGACTTTCATAAATCGAACAACAAGTGAAGGAAATTATTGCATTACATGCATGGGTGTCGCCTTCCCGACAATGACGATCATGACGAGCAGAAAACTCCCAGCACCACCACGACGAGGCGGAACAATTTGGTAGTGTCTCGAACGATGTTCAAGTAAATATCAACCTATTTCTCTATTAATGAACTTTACCTTGTCAAAGAATAGAGAAGGAAAGAATCGGATTGAGGCCGATTCTGGTTTCGGCTTTGCTAGAAATTAATGTTTGACCCAACGCCCCTCGGGAAGGTGTGGCGATTCGAATCGTTGTCGACTGTAATCAATAATTGGGTTCCCCATTTCTAAAATCCCTTGTTGTTGTCGAATGACGACACTTCCCCCAAATAGTGTAATGGATCGATCGAGTCAAACAAACAAAATACTCTACATCGCGTTCGTGCGTATGCGAAGTAGCCTATTGGTCAATTGGAGAGAAACTCGTCAACACATCATCTCTCATGATTTTTTGTCATGTCAAGTTCTTTTTGTCCATCCGTCAACTGCGATGGAACCCGTGGAATGAAGATACAACATCACCCATCGTCATCTTCTATCAAAAGAGAGTTCTAGTTTCAAAAGTTTTCTTGTTGTGTGCAACACGGTTCATTTTGCCTTTAGTGTCACCGCCTAAGATCGTATCAAAGCGGAAAGCAATTGCAATACCTGACAAGAAACCAAGATAATTCGTTTTGATTGTCTCATTGAAACTGGTACCCCTGCAGAATATCATCGCACTTTTTCTCAATGAATAAGTTTCTTCCGTCCGCAACGAAGTGTAATTTTACTCTCGTTGTTGCAATCCTTTTATCAGCATTGCAAAACCAGGTTTTCGTCATGTCCTTTGGAACCAAGTTTGCTGCCCCCGCATTTCGGGCAGCAGCTCGTCGGGCGGCCTTTCAGACGACAACCAGGTTCGCTTTCACTCCATTCGGTGCGTCGACATCCCGATTGATGTCATCCTCGACACCGGATACTGATGCACCTGCCGAAAAGACCGAAGAAGAAAAGGCGGCACTCAAAGCAGCTCGAGATGCCCGAAAGGCCGAGAAAGAGCGTAAAAAGGCAGAAAAGAAGGCGAAAAAGGAAGCCGAGCGCCTCGCAAGAGAAGAAGCAGAGCGCATCAACGATGTGACGTATTTGTCGGTCGAAGAACAAGACTCTTACGAGCCGTTTGGAGACATGACGCGAATCATGTCCAGAAGCCGCACTGGACGAGAATTCGCCAAAGTGAAAGACTTGGAAGAAAAGAACAGTCCTGGTGATACCGTCTGGTTGCGTGGACGCCTGCACTCGATCCGAGTCAAGGGAGGGTCGTGTTTCTTGGTTTTGCGACAAGATTCTTTCCACACAGTCCAGGGTGTCTTTTTCAAGGACAAAGAGAATCCGGAACAATCCCAGAAAATGATCAAATACCTAAAATCTCTCACGGAGGAGAGCGTCATCGACATCGAGGGAACCCTGGTTGAGTCCGATGTGAAATCTTGCTCTGTGAAAAGCATGGAAATCACAATTGGACGCATTCATTCCGTCACAAAGGCGCAATCCATCCTGCCATTTTTGGTCGAGGATGCGTCACGCAGCGAGGCGGAAGTAGATGCTTCACAAGAGACAGATCGTCCCTTTCCTCGTTTGGGACAAGAATTGCGTTTGGACAATCGTTGGATGGACTTGCGAGCACCTGCAAACAACGCTATCATGCGAATCCAGTCGATGGTTTGTCAACTCTTCCGAGAATCTCTTTACTCGCAAGGTTTTATCGAGATCCATACACCAAAGTTGATTGCCGGAGAAAGTGAAAGTGGCGCCGGTGTGTTTACCACAGATTATTTCGGTCAGACCGCGTGCTTGGCATCAATCGCCGCAATTGTTCAAACAGATGGCCATCTCATCCGATTTGACAAGAGTATTTGAAATTGGGACCAGTCTTTAGAGCCGAAAACTCGCACACACGCCGCCACTTGTGTGAATTCACGGGTCTTGACCTTGAAATGTCCATTGACGATCACTACATGGAAACACTTGAAGTTATTCACAGTATGTTCAAGCACATCTTCACTAATTTGGAGTCGAGAATGGAGAATGAATTAGCTGTGATTCGTGAACAATACGCATCGGAACCTGTCACATTTACGGACGAACCATGTGTGATGCATTGGCCAGAGGCGATGGAAATCTTGACCGAGAAGGGCTTCGACATTGGAGATGGATGTGGTGATCTGACAGGAGCAATGGAGCTGGCACTTGGAGAGGCTGTGAAAGAAAAGTATGGCACCGACTTTTTCATGCTTGACAAGTACCCTATGGAGATTCGCCCCTTTTACACCATGCCGGATCCCGAAAACCCCAAATTTTCCAATTCGTATGACATATTTATCCGCGGCCAAGAAATCTGCTCGGGTGCGCAGCGTTGCCATGATCCTGAACTGTTATCAGAAATATTGGAACAAAAGGGCATTGAACCAGGGGAGGCACTCGAAGCTTATCAGAAATCGTTTAAGGACGGAATTTTCCCTCACGCGGGTGCTGGTATTGGATTGGAGAGAGTTGTCTTTTTGTACCTAGGTCTCGACAATGTACGAAAAGCGTCCATGTTCCCTCGTGATCCTAATCGATGTGCGCCTTAAAACACAACCAGCTGTAAAAAAAGTAATGAAACGTTTTGGCACGATGTCACAACGTATATTGAATAGTGATAGCTAGAATTTTCTACTATTTACTGCTTTTCTTCTTCTTTTCTTTCTTCTCCTTCTTTTCTTTCTTCTCTTTCTTATCCTTCTTTTTTGAATCTTTGGAACTTCCCTTGTCGTCCACACCGACAATTCCTAACTCTGCTAATCTTTCGCGAACAGGTTCAAGGTCTTCGAACCTTTCTTTTGCCAGGATGAACCCTTGGCGTTTCAATTCTTTTTGTGTTAGTGGTTCCGAATCGACGCCAGCGAGTTGCTCGGCAGCTTGATTATTCCAATAGTCCGAAGTTCGTGAATAGAAATCGGCAAGGGCTTCCCCATTTTCGGGAGTTCGGTTGTTGTCACCCAAGTCATACTTTTCATTAAGCTCTGTCACCTCTTGACGAAGAGAAGCTTTTCGTGATTCCTTCGATGCCTTTCGATTCTCGCCTTCGTCGCCACTGAAAGTAGTCATCGTCATCTTCGTCACTGCTTCCGTCTTCGACACCCGTGCTGATGTAACTCTCGTCATCATCATGTACAGCACCACGCCATACTTGTTTGTACATGGTACCTTGCCACAAACATTCCCAACGGTCTCTCTTTCGAAGGTCCAACGTCCACATGTCATCCAAGGTGATCTCACGATCACCAACCTCCAAAATACCTCCTAACAAGTACATAGTATTTCCATGAACCAAGGAAGCAGCGTTGATTCGAGGCAAGGGATCTTCTCTCTCAACTGCCTCGGGGGTGTTGTTTGTTTCATTTACCACCATTACAGAAGACGAGGCGATCGCTCTAAAGTTGGCTTTTTTTGAAACATCATCGACTTTCTCTTCGTCCTTTGTTTCTTCTTCCTCCTCCTTCTCTTCCTCCTTTGTCTCCTCCTTCTCCTCCTCTCTTTCTCTTCGTCATTTTCTGTCTTGGCTTTGTTTTCTTCCTCGTCGTCTTCAATTTTCTCATAAACAATATTCCCATCGCCGTCTACAAAAGCAAACATATTTGACCGCAGCATATTGATATCCCACCCGGAATTTTGGATCTCGGCGTTTTCATCGTCGATGATCTCTTCTTCGAGTTCTGAGCTACTGCTGCTATCGTCATCAACTTCCACTTTTTCTTCTTCCTTTTCCTTTTCCTCGTCGCCGTCGTTGTCCTTTTTTCCTTCTTCGGCTCTTTTTTTCTCCATTACCTCCAGAGTTGTTGACACGCAAAGGAAACCATTTTCTGCGCTCGATGTCCATGGCCATCAAGTCACTGTAAAATACACTCTCTACTTTGTGATTGTGTTCTTCTCTGTCCACAACGCCACCGAAAACAATCATGCGATTCTTATAGGTGAGCGATGACATTCCAGCACGTCCATTGGGTGTATTGGGGGAATTGGTTTTCGCACTAGACATCCATCGTTCCCAGGTAGGTGGTTTCTGTTGAAGAAGAGGCGACAAGTGCAACACCCACGCGTCGGTATGCGTCTTGGTTTCCACACCACTGTTGGGTGACTTGAACTTGGAAAATCCACCGTGAACGATCAATTTGTCGGTCCCATATAGAGCTATGTTGCAAGCACTGCGAGGTTCGGGTTTGATTGCCAACCGAGATTGTGGGACATCCATCCATGTTTCGGTCTGCAAATTGAAGACGTGAACGTCGTTGTACCATTTGGTCTCTCGCACGGCTTCAAAGAATCCTCCAAAGATTACCATATAGTGCTTCCATACCACGCACCCCATGCCCGATCGAGCCGATGGTGGATTTCGAGCCTTGATTTCGGACCATGTCATTGTGCGTAGATCGAACTTCCATAGGTCGCGATAGTGATGGTATTGGTCGGAATTTGCAAGTTCACCTCCAAACACGTACAAGCAAGAATTGAAGGATATACACGAATGCGCACACCGAGGACTCGGCCGTGGTGCCGGGGTCAAGATCTGTTTCCATTCCTTCTTTTGGATGTCGAATCTCAGCAAGCTCGTCGAGAACAATGTTTTCGACGCCATCGAAATATTCTCCGCCAAATAGATAGAGATGATCTTTTCCCTTGCCCTTGGCGTCTGAACCGTACTCGAATGTGGCATTTGCGCGGGGTAAAGGAAAATCTGTTTCCAAATCCTCAATGACGGGTTTGTCGATTCCAGAAATCTTTTGATCACGGCTTTTGTAGGACTGTATAACTTTGTCGATGGGTTCGGATGCTGATACATCGACATCTTCGGATTCTTCGTTGTTCCTTTTCTGTTGTTTGGCGATGCGTTTGCTGGCTGCCTTTTCTTGCTTTGGCCTCTTTTCTGGCTGCAAGAGGCGGCCTTTTTCAAGGCGTCTTGCTTCTTTTTCTTTGCCATGGTCTTTAGTGTTTCCTTGCGGTTTGATTGTGAGTGACACGAGATCTCCTGAAAATGGTAGTTTTGTTTTCATGATGGATTTTCGATTGATCCATTTTTCATTTTGGGGTTTCATGAATGATTGGCGAAAATTACATTCCACGTGGAAGTGTATGAATTATCAAGCAATTTGAAGGAATTAGATGCTTCCAATTTGTTTACCATCCCCTTTCGAAGTTCCTCAGGGTCTGAGGTCAGTTCCTAGCTATGTGACTATTTTCAATATCGCTAGATGATACTTATTACTAACACTGTATTTACATCATCACTAGCGCCGTTATTAGTCCTAGTTGAAAGTACGTCAATCTTCTTCTAGTTGAAAAACAAAATTATTGGGACGAGCAAGAACATCAGTTTGGTTCGCTCATCATTTTCGTTCGTCCTTTGACCTCGTATTTGTTTAGCTTCTTCCATCGCTCTTGCTGGACAACCTTCTCTGTTGGCTCCTTTACTCGGTGCCAAATGTTGAAGTCATCTTCTTGTACGGGCTCACCTGCACCGTCTTGACCATCGTCATCTCCATCGATCCCTACCTTACCGCAGGTATGAACTGTACCATTCAGTCCCACAATAACGCTGTGAACGTAGCCGCATTCGACATCAACCGCTTTTACTGGTTGACCATCGGAAACCACTCTGACTTTTGTTGGCACAGTGACTCGTGATTTTGCGGTTCCCAGGCCGAGGCGACCACCGTCTGTCTTTCCCCATGCATACACATCGCCTGTCGAACTCACGGCCATACTCATGTCCACGCCTGCGCTCATTTGTATAATCTTGACGTTTCTGTCATCGAAAATCCTTTATTCTCATAGGGTACCCTAAGTGATTGGTTATCACCGTGTCCAAGACAACCTGTTACTGCCTGTTCCGCAAGAGTACAAGTATCCTTGATTGTCCAAGAAAAGAGAGTGTCTGTGCCCGGCACTAGCTCCAATGATATTGACACCTTCCAATGAATCAATTACTTTAGGGATACATTGGTCACTGGAGTCTTGTAGCTTGATGTTTGTAATCAAGTCCAAGTGAGCCATTACTTCGTCAAAATTGTAGGCATTATCGGCTTCCCCGTTTCCATCGGCAGCCACTGCTGCTGCTGGTCGCTGCTCTTGCTGCTGCTGTTGTTCTTGTTGGCCGACAAAACCATGGTTTTCCAGATCCTCATCGCCCATGCCTTCCAGAGCTCCCGCATGGTTCGTGATCGTAATGGCGTGTAACTGCGGACCAAGAACAGCCAAAATGTCCCAAACCAAACGAGAAGACCTCACCATCCTCTGTCACAGCCAAACTATGCCGAGCTCCTAAAGCGACATTGGCAACGCATTCGTCTTCCAGTCCCCCTTTCGTGACTTGCTCTGGCGTCACACAAGGACCCTTGTCGCCGTGACCCAGCTGGCCGCAAAATCCATCACCCCAGGTGTACAAATCGCCATCCACGCTAACGGCAGCACTGTGCAATTCTCCAGCGGCAACGCAAACGCAACGGATTCCCGCGAGGGCTTGAATGTATTGCGGACGAAGCATGTCCGGTAGCTGCTTACCACCGCTGTATCCGTGACCAAGGGCACCGTATTGGACCAGTACCACAGGACAGGACGCGGCCCAAGCTGGTCAAAAACAGCGAGTGTGCCACTCGCACAAGACCTCCACCCGCTGCAACCTGGACGATTCTGACCTTATAGCCGATTCCTCCCACCAACATTCTCAGTTTTTGTTCGTCCGATCGTTTTCCATGCCCCAGTTGTCCACGCTTTCCAACACCGGAACTAGCAACGTTCGAACCTCCAGAGCCTACGAGCCCTCCTCCGCCGACACGACACAAAGTGTGTTCAGGCGACGTCGATGCAAATCGTCCATTGACAAATGTTGGTAGCATAGGTCAGCTTTCGCCCACCAACATCGAGGTGACTGTAGCCATTTACTGCTTCTTGCAGAAACCGTGCGTAGTTGACGAATTCACTCTTCCACTTTCCGGCTTTGCCCTTGGCCTTGAGACGCCTGGTATCACCTCCACCGTAGGATTGTTCGACAACCTCTCGAGCAGCGTTCAAATCCTTGCACAGCTGTGTTCCGAAGGTTCTTGGCAAGGACTTGTGGTAGAGACGAGACCATACGTAAAATGCTCGGGCATCATCCGTCACTAGCAACGTGTTCCATTTCCTACAGGTCAGAGTCAAGGCTCCCAAATCTCGTGCCGACAAGAAGGATAGGAAATGGTTTTGTGCGTCGTTGGAAAGAGAGAAAATGTAGCATTTGTCGGATTGAATATTCAACGAGTCCCCGGCTTTTGTACCGCCAGCAGCGTTGCCAGAAGTGGAGGCGTCAGCATCCTTGGCCTCCAATGCAGCCTTTTCTTTCTCTTTCTTTTCCTTGGCTAATCTCCGTGCCTCCCGTTTCTCCGCCAACTGTTTCTTCTTTTCCAACTTTTCGAGGGCGTTTAACTTTGGTTTCGGCATTTTTATTGGTGTATCCTTTCTCCTTCGTTTCTGACCTTCTTTCTTGGACTCTTGTCCTGTTATTGTCGGCAGAGTAGTATCGGAATATGGTATGAATCGGAACTTCGTGGTGGCAATGAACATAAAACCTCAAATTTGTGAGAATACGTGGAGAAGAGAATCTCCTCGTACGTCTGGGGGATTTAGGAAGACAACCAGAATTCAGGGCCCAATTTGGGGGATTAAATCCATGCCCTCTTTTCCTCGACAATGACGAGATTTCGATACCCTCACATTTTTTTCTCGAAAGATTCAATTTAATTTACTAGAAGTATATTTTAGCTCTCGAATTAGTTCTACCCAGCAGAACAAACGCTTTATTATTTAGATGCCTTATTAAGAGGTAGGAGTTCCTTCGGAATGGAACTATTTGGTCGCAACGACTTGAGAGCTTTCTTTGCATGTTGGTTTCGATGGGGAATGCAACTGTTTGAAATCGTTTTCAAGAACTGCTGATACTCTCTGAATTTAGGTGGGAATAGCGTAGTTCCTTTGCGGACACTGTCCAATAACTCGTCCAGGACTTCCGTCGCCCGAATTATATCCTTTTCGTCTGAAGTGTTTTTCGAAGAAAGGGCATCAATGAGGTAACTATATGCTTGAATCGTCGTTGGCAGCCCGACCTCTTTCATCAAAGACAAATAATATTCGCATTTTTCAATGGCGTTGCTGTGATCCTGATTTTCTTTCGAATGAGCCCGTAGAATGTTGTGGAAGATACGTATATCGGGTCGGGCATCGCGATTGCCATTCCTCCATTCGTTCATCATTTCCCCAAATATAGATTCCACCCTATCCAAATCCTTGCGACGTGCCCAGGAATCAATCAGTATTCCAAAAATGTATCGGTCGGGACGTAGATGTTTCTTTTCATTCGTTTTGTATTGAACCTGGAGTGTATCAAAGACCTGCTGAATCTCATCCGCGGATTCCTTGCGTCCGCTTCTCTGCCAAGCCAACATGAGATTTGTGTATCGCGCAAGGGTTGGTTTCATTTTGTGATCTCCCCCATCATACTGTCGCTCCATTTCACGCAACAAATTCTGGATGCGCGTAGGAGCAGAAGGATGTCGAGAGCGAGACCAGGCCAGAATCACCTTGTCGTAGGTTTTTGCGTCCGGTCGAAGACTACGATAGGAATACTCTTGTTGTGACAAGTCTACCATGCGATCTAGAACTTTTTGGGACATTTCTGCTGCCACAATCTGATCCTTTGCTTTGGTCCACGCCACCAGCGTGTCAATGAAATAGCCTCGGCGTGGCATCAGACTTGGGTTTCCTTTCGAAATGGCACGTTCCACAAAGTCGTCCAGTATCCCTTGTGCCTCTGCAACTCCGCCCGTCTTTGCCTTTGCGATGATGCAAGCCTTCCAGCATTCGTCGGTTGGCTCAAAATTTGGATCTCCCGTCTTGGAATACAAATCCTGGAGCTGTCCGAGAACAAACTCCACCTTTTCTTCGTTACCAGTCGCTGCCAATGCCTTGATGACGCGGGAAAAATTAGAAGTGTTGGGAGCAACAAGGACATTTCCCGCTTCGTAGAGAGCGATCATTTCTTGCAAGATGCCGTACGCCTTTTCGGCTCCGGTTGCTGTTTTCGAAGCCGCGAACGCGTTAAGGACATACTGATAGGACACCCTGTCTGGCACGACTTGTACCAAATTGGAGTTTTTCATTTCTTCAAGCAATCCTTCGATCCGTTGGATAGAGTCTAGGTGCTGGCTCTTCGACCAAGCCTCCATCGTTGCTGCATAGCTAAAGGCATTCGGAGCCGATTCGACCCATCCGCTCTTGAAATACAAATCGTGCATCATTTGCAAAAGGCCTTCTGCCATTTCCGGAGCCTCGATTCTTCCACTTTTTGCCCAAGCGCGAATGACGTTTGTGAAAAAGATGGTATCAGGTCTCAAGCTGGTATCCTCTTCGTCTTCGTGTGCTTCCCCCAATCGTCGATCCAAAAGCCACTGCGCCAGTAAGGGTGCTTCATAAGAATCTCCTCGAAGGCAAATCCCATCGACGATCATCGTCAAGGTTCGATTGTCCGAAATCCTGGAATCGCTTCTCGAGTTATCCATTTCTTCGATCCATGAAATCATTTCATTGGGCGTGAAATCAAGGCGTTCATCTCTCCACCCTATTCGCCAACAATCCACAACCCGATTCAACAAATATGGACGCAAGACATAGAAGTTATCAGTGATATTTTCATTGTTCTCATTCCATTCTTGCGCATCACCAAACCACCCATTATCATCGCCATTGTGTACCAAATCACTAGCTTTTGTAATGTTTGGTTCGGTGAGATCAAGATTCTCATCACCAAACTTTTGTTCGAGTGCCAGGCGCGAACAAATCCACTTTGCATTCTCAAAGCATTTCCGATACTCTTCGGCAAACCTATCGTGATTGTTCTTGCTGTCCCTTCGCTTTCGCTTTCGAGGAATGCTGGCCGAAGCAGATACCCAGTATTCCAGAGCATCTTCCGCCTCTTTGATTTTGGCTGGACCTATCGAGCCGACTTGTGTGTCTTTCAGCAGTGATAAAATCTCCTTTGGTTCCTCATCGGTTTCGCCTTCGTATCGTTTGCGAAATTTGCTGTTTGCCGTTGAAAAGAGCCTGCTGTGGGGAACTGTGGCGATTTCTGACAACCGTGAGTCACGTTTCATCGCGTCGCCAAGGAGGGAGTAGAGATGACGACCAACGTCGCCCTTGGTTTCTATTCTCGGTGCCAATGAGTTGATTCTTCTGGATGGATTGCTATGTCGATGAGAGCACGCGTTTGTTTCTGCATGATGTTAACCCTTCCCATTGGGTGAAGGCTGCCCTACCTCGACTCCGCAATATTGCCGATAAGGTTGCCGATCGAACGGGTTGCATTTTGCATTTTTTGTTTCGGAACCTTTCGTTGAATGCTGTGAATCCAAAGTTCTGGTTTGTAGTTGAAAGCCAACGTTGTGCAGCGAGCGAATACGGGGAAGAACTTGTCCTAAACACGGACTTGTTGTCAGATGACAATATCAATAATGATAATGGTGGTGGTGATGTTTTTGTGATGGATATCATCAAACAAGCTTTAAAAAAGACGTTCGCGGGTCCATGCTGAAAATCTCAGTCCCGTACGATCCAACTGCTTCCACTACTGACTCAAGTACGACTGAAACTTTGACCAGAGAAAAGCAGTGACAGAATGAAATGAGAAAGTCAGTTCTCATTGATCATCGAAGCAACAGCACGCTTCTCAGAACTCTCCTGGTCCATGATACGCTTCCCTAACACTTTGAGTCTCTAGGAAGCATGGCCATTTCACTTGGATCCTGGAAGGCTTTCTTGTTGTTGAATTTTGTGCGTGTTCAGTGAATACGAGTTGGATGGATTTCTAACGCAACAACCTCGACGATTACGATGCCAACCTTCCAATCCATTCCTATCCATCCATCGGTAAGGTCTCGCCTTGATGGCTCGGAACAGCAAGATGATGGTGTATGCAACAGTCACGGTCACCCCTCAGGGTCTCGCCTACAGCATCAGCAACCTGCGCGAAGCGGTGTATCGATTCCACGGTCTTTATTGACGCGTGATTTGAACGATTTGGTGGACTTGGTTTCGAAAGGAGATGTCACGAACGAAGAGCAAAAGGCTGCAATCTCGGATCAAATGGAAACCATTCGATTCCAAGTAGCCTGTGAAATGATTTCAAAGACACGGAATGGCAAGCGTCTCGCGTCCAATCACCAACACGGAGGAAAGAAGCACAAACCACTGATTCCGGGAGGATCGGTGAGTGCTCTAGATGCGTGGCAGTCAGAGTGTGAGATGAAAAGTGAGAGCCAGCCGCAGGTATTTTCTACTGGTTGCAGCGATCTGGACAAGCTGGTTGCATTTCCTGCAGAATACGTTACCGGTGGCAATAGAGATCCTTTGATTTCTGGCGACGAAGACTTGGTTTCCGGTGAGGTCAGGGGAATTCCTCGCGGATACATACTGAAACTATCGGGGGCACAGGGGAAAACGCAAGTTGCTCTTCAATTGGCATCACAAGCGTTGATACAATTCTCTAAGTTGTCTGCACAGAATCACAGCCGAATTCGTTACTGCTACAGCACTGCAGGTCATTCGGGACGTTCCCTCGCACAGCGACTATTCCAACTCGTCGAAAAAGACATTGGGGGAAAGAGGATGCTCAAAGATGCGGCAAAGAAAATCGAATTTCAGCCGATATCGACAGTGTCCCAACTGACATCTATGATCGCAAAACTCGAACAAGAATGGGCATCTCAGCACAGCGGCGACGGAAATGGCAAAGGTATTCCATGCTCATTTTGGATGCATTGCCACTCATGCTTGTCGAACGAGAGAATGTCACTAAAATTCAGTCTCTGGAACGATGGCTGAAACGGCTAGCCCGCCATTATTCCGTATTAGTTGTGATTGTAGCGACAACCACTACAGCAGGAGGGTCATCCTCCATCTACGACAACTTCATGTCCCCTGATATACACCTAAAGCTACAAAAAAGAACGCCAACGTCGGTATCCATTCAATTGCTGCGACATCCCACAAAACCCGTTACCAAAAACGACAGTATTATTTACACACCATCCACATTCAAGCGCTTGATATGTGGTGCGGAAGGAGTCAAGCAGCACGAGGATTTCTTGTTGGGGCGGGGCGATTGACAACAACTTCTTTGCTTGCAACTTTTAAGAGGAGACGTTGCTAGATACTGTATATCCCTTCTAAACATTAAACAAGTACTGTTGCTGACGATTTTGATAGTTTTCCTTGTCGTAGTTAATACTCTAACAGTCGCTAGAGAGAACTAGATCATTGATTGGCTATCAACAATGACGAGAACCTAAATTTTGTTGATGAAAAATTCGAAGGCATTGTTTAGTTTCAGTCCCGACATTTTTTTGACGGGTTTCGATTTTGCTCTTACCAGAAAAACGGTTAAGGCGTTTTTGTACTGTGACGCCGGCGCTCTCTTTAATTTTTAAACACTATCTAAGGCGCTATCTACGGACCCTGCCTTCTCGCTCCATGCTTCAATTTCGAAGACACCTTCCCCTTTTGAATGCCTTGCGAAAATAGTACGTGTAACTGCTAGATACGAGATACCGGTTTGCACCGTACAGTTTTAAGTGCCATTGCAAGTGCCACTACATTCTGCGTCCGGAACAAGTTTTCATCACGAAAGTTTTGCTCAACGTGATACAGTATTTCGACGTAGCATTCGGAAGAAAGGAATTAAAAATTAACAAAATTTGAAAAAGATCGTTGCTTCACTTTAAAGTTTGCAACCCTTTACAAACAAGCGAAAGAGGCGAAGATCATCTCGTATATTGAAAGTGATCCCTTCATTCTTGAAGGACCTGTCATTGCTTGATGAACGTGACGGAATATCAACAGCGGCACACTTCAGATACCGATCTCGCAAAGTCACCCAAGAGGACTTCGAAGAGCAACGGTTTTGGAGAAAGCCTACCCACGCTTTCGACTTCTCTAGCGGCCACACCTCCACGTCTCGTCACACCCAACCCAGTTTCTCCTGAGGCGGATTTTGATTACTGTCACAAACCAACCGCTTCAAACTACAGTTTGAATTATGTATCACCGTTGAAACCAAAGGAACCAAACATGAAATACAATTTGAACAACGGATATTTGGAGAAAAGTTCTACTCCTTCTCTCGGTCAAGAGAAGGAAAACTTTTCCGCTTCTGAAAACAAACTTGCGAAAATGCCGCGAAGCAAAACTTCTGATGAAAGATTCCCTTCTAGCAGTGCTCGCAAAAGCTCGAGCAAGAGCAAGTTGCTAAGCAGCAGCGGTCGCAGAAAGTCGGATCCCAATTCGTACAAAATTTTCCTTTTGCTTTTGCAGCCGAAACTGAAAACATTCGAATTGATCCAGCTCATATACTCTCCAACTGATACCACAGTTGGAGAGATTATTGCGATGATCCCCGACAATGCCACAGAGCCCGCTCTAGGAACTCAAACATACACTGGTCTCTGCCGCCCAAAGACGGAAGAAGAGATTGTCAACCACGAACTTCTAGCATCTGAATCTCGTACAAGTACAGGCGTTAATTCGGCCAAGATAACACTAGGAGAGATACTGGTGGCGATTCCCGAAGGGTACACTGGACCTGAGGTGGCTGTCCTAGCCAAGCAAATCCTTGCGAATCCTAAGATTGTGAAGCTGCTGAAACGATCGGATCCTTTGGCACCGAAGAAAAGTCGCAGATCCAGTAGACGTTCGAAAAGACCTAGCACTCGCCGTAGTCGTTCCAAGGAGCACGTCGATATTATGGAGAAGTTTGACGAAACAGATGAAATCAAACAAGAGCAGGAGAGGAAAGAGCGACAAGAGCAAGAACAAAAGATGAAGGAAGCTATGGAACATGCTGCTCAGGTTGCCGCTGCCTCGAACGCTGAAATCCCTGGAGGATCGAGTTTTGATGCACCAAAACCTACTGAACGGATTGTTTCTCGTTCCTCGTCAATTGTTAGCTTGGAGGACAGTCTCGCGGAAGAAAAGAGCATGGAATCTAGCCTTCAAGAATCGATCGATGAATCCTTCAGTTCTTGGTCGAAATCATTCGACGCGTCATTTGCCTCCAAATCCTCAATCACTTCTGGCGTTTCCAAACGATCTGTACGACGCAAAGAACGTCAATCCAAACGAATGAAAATCATCCAGAGATCAGTAATTGCTGGATTTTTGCTTATGCTGGCGATGTACTTTATGGATCCACACGGCTACCGCGCCCCAGAGGCAGAGAAGCAAGAGCACCAAGCCGCCACTACTGATAACCCTATGGGATTGACAGGTATTTTCCAGTGTCTATTTTTATTGCTGTCTTTGTATCAAATCGAATTATTTGTCCGAACAACATCCAACCGCGACGGAAACGCAGAGGCTCAATCCTCTTTCCTCGAGTTTATTCAGTCCACCAGGGCTATGAAAAAACTCAAGGCTCGATTCTACAAGAAACTCAAGAAACCTTCTCGAAAACGTCGCTCTGCGGTAGGTGCTTACGAGTACGATGAAAACAATCTTACACAAAAACTACGTAGTTTTTCTCTCAAGGGAAACAACAGCTTTAGGTCGAACGGTCACAGCATTGACGAAAGCGATACGGGTTCACTATGAACAACAACAAACTCGAAGCTATAGATTTTAAACGTATTTAAAATTGTTATTTCATAGATATTGCTGACAGTTTTTCTTTTACTAGGCAATCGATAGGATTTTCATGTTTTGTATGGTTGTGACGAGAGTTCGAAGATACAAGTGCAATCTATCTTTGGGGGAATGTGTATGAATCAATCGATGGTTTTTATCTTTAACTCTAATGTATTTTTTGCATTAATGAAAAACACTTTTTTAGTACCGTATCTAAGTTCACCAGTTCGCACCGTACAAAATCGCGCGTTCGGATCGACACGAGAAAGTTGGTCCGTGCGAAGCAAAAAAGGCATTGCCGACCGATTCTCGGGTCATCTATCCTTATCGTCGAGCTTCATCCCCGTTGCGGATATTATTATGAAACAAAGGTGAATGCGGATTGCTAACCTATAAAAAGCGTCACAATCACCAAACACCAATAATAAAATGGTAAGTATATCTAAATTGATGGCATTTCGCTATCGTAGGCTCTGTCGAGCTGTGTTGCTTGGGCGACGGGATTTCAGGAGGGGAAGAAGCTATCGGTTGTGGACATTTGTGCCGATTTTGATGTGACATGTCGTCGTTGTCGACTCCAATCCATGCTTCGTTCTCATAAGCGTTTATTTATACGTCCGTCCTTTGATTGTATTCCTTCGTTCAGCCACTTCGTTTGGACATAAAGAAAAAGCTATCGGCGTCCAGTGAGCGCGTGAAAAGCGTGGATCTGCACCCGACCGAGCCATGGGTCTTGGCAGCTCTATACTCGGGAAACGTCATGATATGGGACTATGAATCGGGAAGCCTTGTCAAGTCCTTTGAGGTTTCGGAACTCCCGGTACGATGCGCCAAATTCGTAGCTCGCAAGCAATGGTTTGTCGCCGCTTCGGACGACATGCGATTTCGAATTTTCAACTACAACACGATGGAAAAGATCAAGGAATTCGAGGCACACGCCGATTACATCCGTTGTCTAGAGGTCCACCCCTCTCTTCCGTACGTCTTGTCGAGCTCCGATGACATGTGCATCAAGTTGTGGGACTGGGATCGCGGCTTTGACTGCACACAAATATTCGAGGGCCATGCCCACTACGTTATGCAAGTCAAGTTCAACCCCAAGGACACCAACACATTTGCCAGTGCTTCCTTGGATCGATCCATCAAGGTTTGGGGACTTGGTTCTCATTCACCGCACTACACTCTAGAAGGTCACTGAACGCGGAGTTAACTGTATCGATTACTACCCATCTGGAGACAAACCCTACATTTTGAGTGGAGCCGACGATCAAACGGTCAAGATTTGGGATTATCAGGTAAGGAATGACCAAAATTGAAAAAAAGTCGGATCAACGAATGCTATTATCAATTTGCCAACTTCAACTGACCCACACTTTTATTTATTGTGATTGTAGACAAAATCTATTGTGCACAGTTTGGATGGACACACGAACAATGTTTGCTCCGTTATGTTCCACCCTAAGCTTCCCATTATTGCCTCTGCGAGCGAGGATGGTACCGTCCGTATCTGGCAATCGACCACTTACCGTGCAGAGACCACCCTAAATTACGGTATGGAACGTGCTTGGGCACTTGCGGCATCTCCTCAAACCAACAAACTTGCAATCGGATTTGATGAGGGTTGTGTTTGTATCGAGTTGGGTTCGGACGATCCCGTTGCTTCGATGGATTCTACCGGAAAGGTTGTCTGGGCTACCAACAATGATATTCAAACTGCCAGTTTGAAGGGACTTGTCGGATCTGGGGAGGATTCTATTCCCGATGGAGAACGTCTTCCTGTCGTGCCCCGTGATCTTGGTTCGTGTGAGCTGTACCCTCAGATGTTGAAACACAATTGCAACGGTCGTTTTGTAGCTGTATGCGGAGACGGAGAATTTATTATTTACACGGCACAAGCCTTGAGAAATAAAGCATTCGGGCAGGCTCTCGATTTTGTTTGGTCTGGTAGCGGAACTGGAGATTACTGCATCCGTGAATCGTCGAACTCTATCAAAACCTTCAAGAACTTTAAGGAAAGTCAAACGATTGTTCCGGCAACGGCAAGTGCTGATGGTCTCTTTGGTGGTAATACAATTGGGGTAAAAGGATCCGATGGAATTTTGTTTTATGAATGGGACTCTGGTGTTTTCATCCAAAAAATTGAAGCCATCCCGAAGGACGTTTACTGGAGTGACAGCGGCAACATGGTTTTGCTTGCCACCGAAGACTCGGCGTACGTCTTGAGTTACAATGCTCAGCAGGTAGCGCAGGCCATTGCTATGGGACAAGTTAGTCCAGAGGCTGGAATCGAAGGATCTTTTGAATTGCTTTATGAGATCAACGATAAGATTACGTCCGGAAAATGGGTTGGAGATTGTTTCATTTACATCAACAATGCTGGACGTTTGAACTACAGTGTTGGAGGACAAATCGAGACTCTTGTGCATCTTGAAACTTCTGCCGGAGGACAAACCCAGCACACTGTGCTTGGATACCTGGCAAAGGAAGACAGAGTCTACCTCGTCGACAAATCCTTGAACATCGTTGCGTACAAGGTCATGCTCGCTGTCCTTCAATACCAGACAGCTGTTATGCGAGGAGACTTCGATTCTGCAAACGTACTCCTTCCGAATATTCCAGAGTCCGAATACACGAAGGTTGCCCGTTTCTTGGAATCCCAAGGGTTCAAGGAAGAAGCGTTTGAGGTTACAACTGATCCAGACCACAAATTTGATCTTGCGCTTGAGCTCGGACAAACAGAGACAGCGCATGCCCTTCTCCTCGGAACACCAGAAGAGGACAGTGAATCGACCGAAACCGAATCGAAATGGAAGCGTCTCTCGGATGCTGCTCTCAAGGAGAACAATTTGGAACTCGTCGAAGCTGCCAGTCTTGCCAGTCACGATTATTCTGATCTTCTGTTGCTATACTCCGCCGTTGGAAACTTGGCAGGTATGGAGAGGCTTGCTGCTGCTGCCGCAGAGTACGGGAAAACAAATGTTGCATTCGTTGCCTACTTGCTTACAGGCAATGTAGAGGCATGCGCAGAACTTTTGGTCTCCACAAAGCGATTGCCCGAGGCTGCAATGTTCGCCCGTACGTATTTGCCATCCAAGATTGACGAGGTTGTTGCTCTTTGGAAGGAAGATTTGGCTACGGTGAGCGAGACGGCCGCAGAAGCTCTTGCATCCCCTTCGTCAAATCCCGAGGCATTCCCTGATTTGGATATCGGTCTCCAGGTCGAACAAATGTTTTTGGCACAACGTGATGCCTCAAAGGCAACCGGAATGCCTGGAGTTGAATATATGACTGCGAAGGATGACCTTGAACTGAATCTCATCGAACTTATTAAAGCACGCCAAGGGGGCGGGGAAACAAAGGAACCAGAACCAGTAGACGAAGCAGTTCACGAAGCAGTTCACGAAGCAGTTCACGAATCATCAGGCGACGATGAAGCAGTTGCTGCGGCAATGGCGGCAGCAGAGGCCGAACGAGCAGCTGCTGAGGAGGCAGCAGCAATTGCAGAAGCGGAACGAATCGCTAGCTGAAGAGGCGGCGGCAGCAGCAGAAGCGGCCGCAGCAGCCGAGGCGGAGAGATTAGCTGCGGAAGCGGCAGCTGCCGAAGAAGAATGCTGACGATTTTGGAGATGACTGGTAAAATCTTGTTGCCCGAGGAGGTATAATCAAAACGTCATAAATATTACTTAGACTTGCGACTACACATAATATTATCTCTAGTTCAATGTTAAGTTGTTTCGTTTGTTGGATCAAGTTAAAACCTTAACTCTAACTCGATGGGCGAGAACTAAACATAACAATATTATCTCGAAGCACGAACGAAAATTATGGTGTGCGAACACAGGATTTTTTTCAATTTTCATATGCCCACATGCTTTCAAAATTTGAATTGCTTCAAAAATCGGTTGTCGGTGATGTTTTAGGTAGGCATTTCATTTTTAGACACAACACTGCAGAGATTCTTTCGATTGTGAATGATACCTCCTGTCAGCTTTTGAGAGCGTATCAGAATCAACCAATCCTCTACTAATAGAAGCTTTCATATCAGTTCTTGTCAGAATACTTTTCCAACCAAAAAGGAAACATGGGATTGCTAGCGACCTCTGCACCGATCGGTTTGTCGGCAAAGAATTCAGTCGCATCTCTGAAAGAGAAGTTTGAAGGCGCAAATGCTGATATATTCGGTAAAGATGAATGGATCCAATTCGGCACTATCGATACAGAAGATAATGCCGATGGGAGAGAATTGTATACACGCTACAGCGGAATTAGGTATTCCGAATGATAGCAAACATGTCGAAAACCGGGATGAGCAGTACAACAAATTTGGAGGTTTCGAAAATGGCAACGACGAAAATAGGGAGGAACTGAGAAAGACATCGGAACACAATACAGCTGGAGATGAATCTAGTAAATCGGTTGTACAAAAATGGGAAACCTTCATTCGAGCTAATCATGGTGATGAAAACGCTGGAAACAAAATTGAATTGGATTGGACAGATGAAAACTCTTCTCGAGTACGACGTAAAGCGCGGTCGGTAGGCGTCCTTACAAACAAGTCGCTCAACTCGAAGTCAAAAAGTGAGCGAAGATCTTTCGGCCTCGGTGATATCACAAACCAACCGTTTGTCTCGAAACCAGTCAGAAGAGAACGAAGATCCTTTGGACTAGATGATTTCAGCGCTGATTTCGATAAGCTTTTTCCAACAAATGTTACGGAACAAATGTCGTCTGACATCTCAAAAATGGCTCTTCAAGACTCCACTTCGAAAGAGAAATCAGAAAAATCACATCATATATCCGGCAATGCTTCTCAAGATTCGGATGAATCGGACTTGAAGAAACTGATCAGCTTGTGGAATCGACGTTCTCCCACAGAGGGAAAAAGATCATTTTCGACAAGCCCGACGAAAGAAGAGGATGTGGTGAAAAGTAATTCCAATGGTAGCGGAGACTCTCGAAATCCAATCGATGTCACATCGAAAGGCATTGTCGACTCTGAAACTCGCGAGGGAGACAAACTGACGGTTGACAACACGCAGCCAATGCGTGCCCTAGTGATTCTAGAACAGCCCAACAAGTTGGATCTCGTCACGGGTGAAGCAATTCAAAAGAATGGTGGGGACGAGCAACTGGTGATTCGCAATTTGACCCGGACGATCGAGAGCTTGGAGTGCGAGTGTTCGCGTTCTGCCTTTAGCGGGAACGAAGACCTCATTTCGTTTTTCCTGCCCCAGATGGGAGCGGGTTGCAGTTGTGGTCGCAACAAAAAGACCAAGTTGATCAAGCCCGAAGACCCAACAGCCCTGGAAAACATATTGCGACCCGTGGCAAGTCGAATTTCTCAAGAGTTTTGACATTCATCGCGGCGAGGAATTCGTCAAAGCCAGGAGACGAAGCCCCAGTATATTGGCCAGGGGATTGCGACAATGGAGGAAGAAAAACGACATGATGACCTTCAAAACGACTTCCTGTGCGACGGCTCTCGAAATCTGGGCCAAGGTGTGCAAGTCGTACTGTCCGATCCATCCGCCGGCAAACACTTGCCGGAGAAGAAAACCAGCCCGCCGATGCATCCTTGGCTCAAGAAATGTCGCAATTCCTAGGCGATTTGCCAACAGCACCCAAACGACGAGCACCAAAAGACTACGCTAGTCATCGATACCGAATCCCAAGTTCGAAATATAGTTTATAGTCCATCATCGATAAGAACTGTTATATACATATGCTACAATATTCAGTCCGTTCAAACTGCAGTGCTTTTCGTCGAATATTTCTTCCAGTCAATATCATTTCTTTCCACGAAGTACGTAGCAGTTTTGTAACGACAATCATCATCAGCATGATAGCTGCTGCAAAACCATTGCAATCCCTAGAATTTACATCAATACAATATTTTGGATATCTCTCTGTATACATTTCTCTCTATTACACAAATTTAGTTCACTCGTTCCAGCGCTTCAAACTGTACGATGCTGTTTCCCCGAATGACGAGTTGTCCCAAGTATGTCCCTCCGTCGCCTTCGGCATCCTCAATGACCACGTTCAAAAAGGCATCGTAACCCCGGAGTGTCCCAACAATCTTTCGGTTTCCATTCAACGAAAGTTTTAATCGTTTGTCCTGTGAAATTTTATAGAAGAAAAGCAGAATCAGTTAGTGTGAGACTCGTGTAGTTTGTCTTGGTAAGGTTTTGGTCACGGAAAACAACTTGTTGCGCCATCATATTAGAATCGCCGTCCTAAGTATATTATCAAGATTACCAACAGGACCACAATGTTCACAACAAATAGCGTATCATCTTTCGCCAACTATCACATCACACACAAACAACAACCCAACGCACCATAAATCGCTTCAGATCGGGTCCCTTTTGGAATTTGCTGGTAGCCATTTTTTCGTTTCTTCTCCTTCTCCTTCTTTATTCTCTTCAGTGATTGATTCGACCAATGCGTGTTGTGTCGTATTCTCCAATTGTTGGATTTGTAGACCGTCTTCTTGATGACAACGAGGAGTTTGTCAAGGGGATAAAATAAGAAGGTGGTTCTTGTCGGCAAACATTGGAGAGAGGATGAAAAAGCTTGTGGTCCCGAATACATACAAATCGAGCTAATCAAAATTTTAATCGAACTAATCAAGTCCTTCATCCAACTGCGTTACCGCGATCCAGCGTAAAAGTCTACGTGAAATTCGTACTAGGAGGAGAGAATTCGAGGCGGGAAAACTCAGCGATCAATGAGACTTTCCAAACCCAGCGTTTCTTCATCATCTGATGATTGTGTCGGCAGCATCAATCATCACAATCTTCCTCTTTCTTTTTCTGCTGCTTGCTTCGTGTCGATTGTTTTGAAGAGTAGGAACAAAGCAAACAGTTATATTCATTGTTTCAATTTCAAAACTCTCATACACTCATTTTTGACCATTGACAACTAAGCTAGCCAGTTGGGATTCAAGGAAGAAGCAAAAAGCTGCAAGATATCATTCACCAACCGTGACAGAAAATACAGGCATCGAATATAGTACCTACACAACAACACACACACACACACTATGGACAACGAATCCTCCGCAAACGATGAATACTCGACGGCTCGCAAACTGACCATGCGAGCCGCCGCAAGAGAAAACGCCCTGTCGAGCATCACCAAGGTGGGCTCGAGCAGCGACGAGTTTGGGAGCATCGGTGCCGACTTTTCGAGTTTGCCCCTCAAACCCGATCACGTCCAACGGCCCTGCTGGACGTGCCCCGACGGAAATATTTATCTGGAAGCCTTTCACGATCTATATGTTACAGGCCTACGATTTTCTAGTGGCCATTGCCGAGCCCGTGGCCCGTCCCGAGTTTGTTCATCAGTACAAGCTCACGCCTTACTCCTTGTATGCGGCAGTGGCAACCAATATTGAGACAGGAAGTCGATCATTCTGGTGCTGGAACGTCTCTCGAAGAATGCTCTGCCCAAGGAAGTCAAAAAGTTTGTCCGGGATTGTACCTCCAAGTACGGCAAGGCCAAGCTGGTCTTGAAACACAACAAGTTTTATGTCGAATCCGAGTTTCCGGAAGTCTTGAGAGAGCTGTTGAGAGATCCCACCATTGCGCAGGCACGTGTGCACGAGGACGTTCAGGCGGACGTGGACGAATTCGGGTTTGTGAAACAGACCAAGGCGGAGGAAATGAGAGAGAATCTCGACATGCTGCGAGAGCCCGGTGACGGAGATTCCGACGACGAAGAAATCGACGCGGCCGGAAAAGTGAAAAAGCCGACGGTGGTAGTATCCTTTCAGGTCGATGGGGTCAAGGTGGAAAACGTCAAGCGGCAGGCCATCGAATTGGATTATCCGCTCATGGAAGGAATACGACTTTCGTAACGACACGATGAATCCTAACGTTCCGCTCTTTGATCTCAAGCCCATTACGCGGATTCGTCGATACCAGGAACGATCCCTTGCCAAAATGTTTGGAAACGGCAGAGCCCGATCAGGGAATCATTGTCTTGCCCTGCTGGTGCCGGAAAAACCCTTGACGGGTGTCACGGCGGCACAAACCATCAAGAAATCGTGTGTCTGTCTTGCCACCAACGCCGTGTCCGTCCTCCAATGGAAGTTTCAGTTTCAAAAGTGGACCAACATTCCGGACGATCGAATTTCTGTCTTTACGAGCGACCAAAAGGATCAGCTCCATCCGGACGCCTGCGTCTTGGTCACAACGTATACCTATGATTTCGTATAACTGGAAAGAGGATCCGAGCAGTCTCAAAAGGTCATGGATCAAATCACGGGGCGAGAATGGGGCTGTCTGCTCATGGACGAGGTGCACGTCGTCCCCGCCAAAATGTTTCGACGGGTGATTGGTTCCGTCAAGGCACACTGTCGGTTGGGACTCACGGCGACGCTGGTGCGAGAGGACGATCTGATTTCCGATCTCAACTTTTTGATTGGCCCGAAACTCTACGAGGCCAACTGGATGGATCTTACAGGCCCAGGGATATTTGGCGAACTGTCCAGTGTGTGGAAGTCTGGTGCCCAATGACGGGGCCCTTTATGAAAGAATACCTCATTGCCAGTAATGCACGATTGAAGCAACTCTTGTATGTGATGAATCCCTCCAAGCTGCGAGCGGTAGAATTCTTGGTTCGATTTCACGAAGCAAGGGTAAGTTTGTCGGAATGTTGTTTGATACATGTGATATTCCTGTCGGCAATTACTTTCATCGTGTTTCTCACAAAACCATTGAATTTCTACAATTTTACATCATATTTATCCAAAGGGTGATAAGATTATTGTCTTTTCTGATTTGGTGTATTCTTTGAAATTGTATGCGGAAATGCTAAAGAGGCCATTGATCTACTGGAGAAACACCCGAGAAAGAACGTCAAGCCATTCTTGGAATTTTCAGAGCGACAGATGTGTTGAGAACTATTTGCATCTCGAAGGTTGGTGACACCTCCATCGATCTTCCCGAAGCCAATGTTATTGTTCAGGTATCCAGTCACTTTGGAAGTCGTCGTCAAGAAGCGCAGAGACTTGGTCGTATTTTGAGACCCAAGTCATACACACAAACGGATGGTTCCAACAAGAGTTCCTTCAATGCTTTCTTTTATACACTAGTGAGTTCGGATACCCAGGAGATGTTTTATTCCGCCAAACGCCAACAGTATTTGATCGATCAGGGTTATACATTCAAGATCGTTACGAATCTTTGCGAAAAAGCCGCAGAGGAGGCCGTGAAGCACAATTATGCCTACAGCACACCCGAGGACGATCGGAAAAATTCTGCGCACGGTGCTGACCTTCGGAGACTGACCTGGAAAAGGAACAGCGTGCCGAAGACGCAGCCATCCGAAAGAGCAACCCGGACGGAGCCCAAATGGCCGATGCCAGCACCAAGAGGACCGCTGGAATGACCATGTCCCAGGTATCAGGGTGGATCCGGTATGCGATACAAGGAAATGAGTTCGTCCAAGAAGCATCCTCTCTTCCGCAAGAGGCAACGGCGTTAATTTGGTAAACTGGATCTATTAGAAAATGATTAGAAAATAAAAAAAACATAAAAATTCATTTTGAATCTCTAAATCCCGTAATGAACACTAGATGACAAGTAGGACGAAGCTATGTTGCTCTCTTCGAATAAGTTTCTTTTTCTATAATCTCAATTTACACTTAATCATTCGGTTTCTTTATCTCTATATCAACGATTGGTTATGAAAATATTGTCGTTCGTTCATCGTTGTTATACCATTTGCTGGCTATCTATTTTGACCCTCTTTCTCTGGCTGCGTGGAGATATCGGCACCATATCCCCAACCTCCGTCTGTGTCAGGTCGGAGGAGTGAGAAACATCAATCGCCTGTGTTTCCCGGTGGTGCTTCTCCGAGCGAGCGCTTTCCAGTGCCACCAAAAAGCTTCCAAGATCTCCGGCTTGCCGAATGTCGTGACGGATTTCGTACAAGACCCGGACCATCGAAAGCATGTAAAAGGCAATTCCGGTAGTTGCTCGTGATCAAATAGAGCTCTGGCCCAAAGCACTGTCCCACAATCATGGCCAGAGCTCCGAGGACAGGACACACCCAGGCATTGAATACAGGACGTGTTGATGATCATGGAAAATTCGGTTCCATACCTCCACAGCAAGGCACGCAAAGTACAGGCAAAGAATAGACACCAGCGCCATGGGCAGCAGCGATAGAAAAATAGTAAGGGAGAGTTCGTCCTCTGGGTTGTTCACCAGCATGGCCCATCCCGTCCGTACCGACCTGGCTGTCGTCGCTCAGAACATCGAAATTGACCAAGAGATTCAGGATCAACGAGGCCCAGGGTAAACATTCGCTGTCGACACCACCAGGATTGCCGGTCGCACCAATGGTTGGTACAACTCGTCTTCGTCTCCTAAATGATTTTGTCCCGCCCCACTCCGTCCGGGACCTCGGTGCACAAAACAAAAGGGCATCGACCGTGTTCGATAGGCCAAAAACGTCATGACAAAGGTGAAAATGAAAATGCCTACAGATCAAATCGAGTGGAACAGTGTTTGAGTGGTTGGCGTCTTTCGAATTTCAATCGTGCATTATGGCATCACTGAATAACAACTCACCTGGAGCAATCACTAGACTGAAATCATGTAAAGCGCAATGGCAAACTGAGAGGAAGTCTTTTCTCGATCGTAATCGAATGCCAGTAGTCGCGTTCTGGATCGACAACAGTATACACAGGCCCGGCATGGCCAGACGAATCGCATTCCACTCATAGAATTCTCGACAATACCAATTGCATCGTATAATAAAGACGGAAATGAGCGCAAAGGTTGCCGACAGAATAGAAAACCCCACCACGACTCCAATCGGAGACAACTCCATTCGGGCTTCGTCTATATCGTCATCGTGGGATAGTTCGCGGTAAAAGTATTCGTCTTGGTGGGTGCTGAGAGTAGTTCATCCTCTAACAGGAGAGAAGCAGCTAGAAGGAACGGGCAGAGGTGATTGATAGAACAGCCTTTCTCTTGTTGTCGCCGACACCGATGATGCTTATTGTGCTGTTGCTAGAAGAAAAATTCCGTTACGCATCGTACGTTTTGGGTATCACAATAGTGGCGGCACGCTATTCGCAAGAACTCCCCTCACAGTCATTCGTTCATAATGTGATGCGCGTCGTCGGTCGTGCTAAAAAGTCCGCGCCTTTTCACTATGTGTGACCCAGGTACTATCCTGAAAGTATGGTTCATACGAACCCGTTTTTGAAGTGAATCGAACTAATCGTCAAGCACATACAATTTAACGTCTTTTTGATTAGCTCGATTAAACTGAAAATACTTCAGTCGAACTAATCAAACAGCCGTTAAATTGTATGTGCTACAGGATTAGTTCGATTAAAAAATATTCGGTTCATACGAACTCGTTTTGCGTTCATATGAATCCATTTTTGGATTTTTTAGTCGAACTAAACAATTGTATGTGCTAACGGATTAGTTCGATTAAAACGCATTTTTCCAAATTTCGGGTTCATATGAACTCGTTTTGCGTTCATACGAACCCATTTTTGGATTTAAAAAAAAACGACACTCCAGCTCATCGAAAAACGAAAAGAACGATTGTAGAGATGATTGATGAGCATCTTCCATCGTCAAAAAGCCCAGCATGATCAACTATTATATAACAGAAATGATCGATGTATTTAGAATTGATAGTCTCGCTAAGAGGTGCTATGCTAAAGTGTTGTCTGCATTAGCACCAGCCGTATGGTGACGTTCTTCTCAATTGTCATTTTCTTTTTTTCATAATTGTTGCGTGAAATAAATGCTTTCCGACAAGTGTTGCCTTGATATTTCCATAATGTTTGACAGAATTCTACTACACGTACTTCGACGGAGAGCTTAAATGTTCAATATTGTAGCCAGCCGTTACCACAGTCAATCGGTCACACACCTCAAGGAAATCCGTTCCATCATGATGCAATTCTCGATTCATTCTGTTTTGGAAGCCTAGTATCTGCCATTCGTTTCGATTTTGCTCTTTATCATATCCATTTGTGAAAGACGCTCTGGATTTGTACCATGTCCTTGGTGGGCGACTCGATTCGCGTCACCGGAACCTTGATCGAATCGGATGCGTCCTTGTTGTCGTTGTCGAAATCGGATCCGAGTGCCATTCCCTTGGCAAAGGATTGGACGACCAGCTTTTCGGCAAACATTTTGGGAATCGACTGGCCGTCGGAATTTCGCTTGACCAGAATCTCAATCTTGTCGTTATTAGGATGCACGAAAAAACGAATTCCGCCGTCGACACCCGGCTTAATGTGTGTTTTCTTGCGCAAAAATCGTAGCTCGAGGCCTCCGTCGTCGGTGGGGAGCTGCTGTAGAGGCTGAACCGGCAAAATGGCGGCAAAGGGAAAGGATCGAATGTACTGGGAAATCCGTGAAAAACTGTCGTCAAAGGAAACGTCCGGCAGGGGGCTCACGTTCATGACGAGGAGAGACTCTTCTTCGTCCCATGATTTCTCCTCTTCGTCGTCTTTGTTTTCTTCGTCCGATGGTTTGGAAAAGAGCACTGAAGAAATTCGAAAAGATGAAACCTTCGATTGCGGAAAATTAGCGGTCAGAGTTGTCCGCCTCTTCTCCATTGATGTTGGGATGCCAAAGGATGACACTTGTCGGGCACCCATCAAACAACCAATGATTAGAGATAAAGCGCAGAAATTGCTGCGTCTCGTGTTGATCCTTGCAGCTGGCATATTGGTTTGAATCATGGTTCAATACTTGTGGGGGTAGTTGCTGTTATGATATGACAGGAGTGATCACTGGAGGGTTCTTATTTTTGATTGTCGTGAACAAAGAATGTAGCGCTGGAAGTTGACACGAGTAGAAAGTCAGAAAGGCACGAACGCACGAACTTCACAAAAAAATGCGGTCGTTTGTGATGTGTGACTTGTTTCAAAACATACTTTCGTTAGTACGCAAAAGTATGATATCAAAATGTCTGTCCATCTGTCACTTTGTAATTTACGGCATGTCTGTCGTCCATCAACCCAAAAAGCCTTCCCTTTTTTTCTTCGTCGAACCTGCCATCACCCATCAGCATGGCCATCACATCATCGAAGACTTTGGTCGATCGTGAAAAAGTGACTGAATCTTTTCTGCAGAACTCTTGCGCTTTCCGACTTCTTCGCATCGACAACAACACAATCCATCAACCAACCACACTTTGTTAATCAAGTTCATCTACCTCTTCAACCCTATCGACGTTTTGAATTTTGAATACCGATCGAATACAGAAAAAATGGCTCGAATTCCCACTTTGTTCGTCAAAGGGGCATGTCTGTTGTCGATTGTCTCCATGACGACGGGCTTTTTTGTGCCAAAGCAACAGCAGCATCCTAAAGCATCGACGAAGCTCTTTCAAATGCCAGAGGATTTGTATGCTGCCGTTCATCGCAAAGAATATGAAATGAAGGGCGTCCGATCGCAGCACCAATCGTCTGCCGATCCCGTCCGAATGGCCATGTCCTATGCCCAGGAAACCGCAAACCCAATGAAACTGGCCAAGGCACTCCGGCGTGTCCACGACGATCCCACCTTGCAGAGTGACGAAAACGAATCGGAAGAAGAAACCGCACGCAAACAAAAACTGAGAGAAAACGGTCTGCAGGAAATGACCATGCGGAGGGCTTGTTTTTGCGTCGACGTGAAACGAAAATCCCTTTCGAGGCCGGGAGAAAAGCCCTTTTGTCGGTTCGACAATGCGGCCATGGTGTCCGAAGCTATGGTCCGGCTGGGTGCCGATGTCGTCTTTGTCAATGTGGACTATCCAGCATACGGGGGTGACATTTCGGAACTGAAATCTGCCGTTTCGGCAGTGCGCAAAGCCAGCAAAACGGCAGCTATCGTCATGAAGGACATTGTCGTGGACGAAATCCAGCTGGGTTTGGCCAAGGAGGCGGGCTGCGACGGAATTTTGTTGATTGCATCCGTGTTGGGCCCTGCCCTCGACAACTTTTTGGATCTGGCCACGACCATTCGGTCTTCGAAACCATTGTCGAATGCCACACCCGCAACGAGGTTCAACGAGCCCTCGATGCCATGGCCACAAACATTCTGGTATCCAACTACGATCGAGTGCGGCAGGAGTATTACCCCGACCAAGGCCATCAAACTGGCGGGCTTGTTTCCGGGAAGCGGAGGTCCGATTATTTGTCTTGGCGGGTGGAGGAATCGAAACTACCGGAGCAAATGAAAAAGCACCTGGCGGTGGGATACGACGGTGTGGTAGGTTGGCAAGGCCGTCATGGGAAGTGCCAAGGCTACCCGAATTCATTCGGGTGGTTCGGGATCGAAGCCTGCTGCCCGCGGAACTCTCGCAGTGGGGATTGGAAGACGTGGAATTCGACCTCAACTGGCAATCCCGATGCCAGGGCCAAAACAGAACATTACCCGATCAATACGATGATGATGTTTATCAATAATACAGTAGCAATAATAAATAGAACACTTTTACTCATTCTAAATTGTATCAATCCATAATAACATACTATATAGGCCTTAAAATACAGTTACAACTAGTTTGATTATTTTCAAAAGTTTGAAAAGATTAACCTCGTGTTAGAGTGCTCTATTAAATTCTAGTCTTTACAACGGGGAGAATGAGGCTGCCACGGGCAAATGGTCAGAAGCTTCTTCATCGTTTGGACATGGTTTGTCCTGTAGCGTATCCGTGACGGAAGTCACTTTCATGCTTTGAGCATTGTAATAGATGCGATCGAATCTGGATGTGAACAAACCAGCGTCGGGAAGAGGTTCCCCCAGGACTTGCATATCGTGCGCAATGCCCCAAAACTTTCCACCCGATAGCTCTTTTTGATAGACATTGATGAATCCAGACAGAGTCAATACTCCGTCCTCTGGAATCTGCACTCGTTTCTTTCTGACTTCCCAAGGATCTTCGGGGTTTGGGTCTTCCCATCCCATTTCAATGGCGGCATTCCGATATTCGTCTCCTCGTAGCAGTCTTTTGTTTATTCGAACCAACCAGCTCTCGACGGATTCCTTGTCCATTTCTCCGTCTGCGGTGTTTGCAAGTTTCTTGTAGATGGTTTCGAGCCTGTCTTTCATGTCTGCCGACAAAAGCGGATTTTCATAGGAAGCTTCTTCCATCAAATTTGACATGAGCTCTGCCACCACCAGTGTGGGAGGTGGAGGTCGGTTCTCGACAGCAGCTGCGGCATCGTGCAAGGGTTTGGAAAGCGGAAGTTCTTTTCGTTTCGATGAGACGGGTGCGCCATCTTCGAGGAAGGTTTCGTCGACGTATCCGTCTTCCAAAAACCGTATCGAACCAGATTCTGCCCCGCCGTTAAAGTCGCCACAGACAATCAGTTTCACGGTGTCTTCGGGCTTTTCTTGTTTGAGTTTGCGAGCCAATGTCATGACCCCCTTCATTCCTTCGAAGATTTGACGAACACGTCTCGGTCCCTGTGGCCCTGCCTGTAAATGGCAATTCACCACGTACCAGGGCGGTTGCGATTCCTTCTGATCCGATTCGGTGGAGCAGCGCTCAAAGGCAGTGAGAAGAGTCCTATCTTTGTGGACAGGAGGATGAACGAGCCGGCATTCGGAGGTTTTCCAAAAGGTTGCGGGTCGAAAGCGTCCCTTCTTGAACAAGGCGTGCTCATCGTAGCCCAGGTCTTGCATAAAGCCAAAATCTTGTTCAAAGGATTCCGGAGAGACTTCCTGGAGACACACGACATCGGCATCAATGGTACCGATGCGTTCTTTCAATAAATCACGGCGGTAATCCCACGAGCTTACGGAGAAGGGACTCGTAGCGTCCTCGGCAGAAAGTGGCTCGATAAACTCCAAGTGTTTGGGGTCGTTGTACATTTTGTATGTCCACCACCCATCGACAGAGTTTGGCAACAGAACATTGTACGTCAGCACCGATAGCCCCTGGGTGGGCAAGGCGGTTACGGCTTGACTAATCAAATGACTGGTTACCACCATGACGACAGCAATGGTTTTCAATACACAATGATCAATCAAAAAGGTGAAGTCAAGAGACTATCAACACAAACACGTATTGCTGGTGATGAAGAAGTATTCGGTGATTATGAGTGGAGCAAAAGTTTGGGAATTTAGGAAAGCCGATGCAGACGTGGGTTTGGCTCAGATCGGTTGGAGGGACTGAAAGAGTCCTGTTCAGTCGAAGCGCGCCAATTCGGAGTGTTGGAAATAGAGTTGTGATCAATTTTTGGATCGCCCCTGAGGATTTCCTATAGACTATTGTGGCGATGCTGTAAAACTATAGTTAGCTAAAGTAACTGGACCACCTAGTAATGTCGCATCATACAGAAGATAATGCCTCGGCAGACGATACGGGGAGATGCTTTTGATGCCAAAAAAAATTCGTTATTGATTCTAATCTATTTCATATGCTGGTGGCTCTTGATAGGCTGGTATGATCATCAGCATTCGGTTCTTGCTCCTTACTCATATCTGTCGACGGCAGAAAGCAAAACGATGGCAACCAATCCATCCTTCTGCTCCCGGGAGAAAGAAGGTACAAAAATGCCTGACATAACAACGCTTCTTCCGGACGACTCAACAAAAAATCCCGAAAGAAATCACCCGAAAGAGCGAGGAGGATATCTCCTTTCAAAGCGAAAAAGATAGCAGCAACCCAAACGACACTTTTTCCAACGCTTTGTGTCTGCAACTACTTTTCTCGTCACCGATTTCACGTTTCGAGTATGTTGCCGGGGGGTATAATTAGAGAGAGAGAAAGTTGGTAGGAAGGGGGTATGCTTTTTGCATTTTGATTTTTCTTTAACGGAATGGGGTATACATGCATTTTGCATCTTTAATTTGTTGTTTTTGAAAATCTACTGATAAGATTCTCTCAAGGGGATTTTTTTTCTGGTTTTTTATGGTGGAGCATTTTTCTCACTCGAATGTAGTCTCCGTTTCGGAGGTAAACCTTCTTTTGCAGACGACCCGATTTTTCTTCTTCGGCGTTGCCATCGAGGGTTTCAAAGGCCAGATTTGCGTGTTTCGGACTCTTGAAACAGACGTGGGTTTTCCCGTGGCTCGCGGCAAACTGAATCTCCTCCACATCGGTGGGTTGGATGTAAGAATGGTTGAGGAACATGCTGCTGAGGTGCTCCGTTGTACAGATTTTGGGAATGCGATGAATAAAAAGCTTGTGCCCCACTGGCTCAGATCGCTCCCTCTTTGTGCGCTCGACCCCTTCGACGTTTCCGTCGTTTTTAATCCAGTGCAAAACACATTCCAATGCCTTTCGGGCATCGTTTACACTGTCGTGTGTCTCGGGCATATCCGCATTGAGCATGGTCTTGACAGTGTCCTTGAGGCTGGGCGTAGCGGTAGGCGAGTCTTTCGCACGGAAGAGGTACGAAGAGTCTGATACAACATCGTGCTCCATGTTGAGTGCGACGAGATCGTTGTGGACGGCATGTCCAACAATCACGGTTTCCTCGTTACACAATGTCAGCATAAATGCTTGGGCATGACGAAGCGTAAATTCTACATTGTCCAAGTGTTCCTTGGCAATACCGTTGATTCGAGTTCTGTAGTCAATGACCGGCCAACTTGGTTTGACAAGAGTGTCCAACAAGACTTCCTCGGGCTTTTCGGCATTGACAATACTCAGACGACACAAGGCCTTGGCGTTCCTGGATCCCGAGAGTGGGTCCTGGGTTTCGCACATTTCGCAATCAATGGCAATGGCTTGAGGGTTGGATGCACACCACGAACCATAAGGCTTTGCTTTCACCCAAGTCGACGGAATGCCGTTGGTGGCATCGTTTTCCTTGTAGCGCTTAAAGTCGTAGGAATTGGCAAAACGCTCGTGCTTGCGGGTTTCCACGACAGATTTTTGCCATTTTCGACCAACAGCGGTAGAGCTTGGTAGGATTCGTCCATCCTTCTTGGGTGTGGCCTTTTTGGCAGAAGCAGGGGCAGGAGCATCCTGTTGCTTCTTTGCGGGAGTGGTAGGAGTCGCACCGGGAATCGAAAACGAGGCGACGGGCAAATTGGAAAGAAGGCTGCTGTAAGAATTTGCGGCAACCTTGGGTTTCGATTCGACCTCTTCCAGAATGCTGGTATAAGTGTTTGCGGCAACTTGTGGTTTCGCTGGTTTTTCGGGTGTTGCTTTCCTTGCTTTCTTCTTGGGATTCGTTGGTGCTTGTTGCTCTCTTGGTTTTCCGTTGTTGGCGTTCTTGGGCTTGGAAAAAATGTCACCATCGTCAGCCGATTTTCTCTTTTTCTTTTTCTTTGGCTCCACTTTCGAAGTCTCCTCCTTCACTTGCTTTGGGGGCTCAGGCATTCCTGCCTCACTCTCCGAGCTCATGCTAGAGTCGTCCGTGAGCTCTACTCTGGTTGGAGCGGGAGGACAAGAAGTCGGTGCCGACGGTTCTCCGTGCGAAAATTTGCAGTTAGCCCCATTACGACATCCTGCCGGTGAAGCGAAAAAGGCACATGCCGCCTTCTCCCCGTTGGCAGCCGAGAAAAGCTTGTACTTTTTGGTTGTCATCTTTGTTGAGGATTGGTTTGAAATAATAAAATATGGAAAATGTCGTTGCTTCATCAAATTGAAACCTTTTCTATCAGCGATCACGTTCGAAAGAAACTTTCATGTGAACGAAAGGAAGATCTCGATGAAATGAAATTGATCCTCGTCGCTGACATTTCAATGGCCTCCACCGTATTCGAAAGACAATGTCTGCCATTCGTACGTCAAAACGAAAAAATGTCGGAGGGACTTTTTCTGTCTTGTCCGTTGAAAGATTTTTCCGCGCCTCGATGACAAAAAATGGGATAAAGTTGTCATTGAAACTTACAAACTCCCACATAATCTGGTCGAAGGTTCAATAAATGTGTCTATTCACTCTCATAAAGATGCAATGACACAAAACGCAGTCTTAAGCGTTGATCCACACTCTATTCCGTCGCTGAGAAAAATTGTCGGTTCGCGAAAGAGGAAGCGGGGCGAAGGCATGCCCGTGACGAGTCGGTATTTTCAAGGGATTGCTCCCGCGAATAGCTCTTTTCGATTTACCACTATCGTTTCTCCGGATTCGAAAAGTCGAGCCAATAGTCCAGAAGCAGAGAACAACGCGGGAATCTCGAGTAGCGCCGCCAAAACTCGGAGAAGAATCGCCGCGGAAACTATCGAAAACAAGCAAGATGAAGGATACAACTTGTTTACAGAGATTCGGAGTGGTTCCCTGGTGAATGCGAACGGAGCCACCAGCGATTACTTTTTGCGCTCCCCCTCATCGGACTTACGGATCAGGTGCAATCACTGGGGCCATTGGTGTACACCTGGATTGGAGGTAGCAGCCGCGATGAGATCCGTCGAAAATGTTCGCGTTCCTCGGGCAGCAACGGAAAACCCTGCAACGCGTGCTCCAAGATTCTGGAAATGGATGCCTTTCGACATTTTTAAAGTTGCTCCATCTTCCGCGAAAAGTTCAATGACTACTGTAAGAACTATTCCAAACACTTCGGTGCTTTGGATCACGTCGGAGAAAACGACTTTTCAGCCGACTTGTGTCGAGCTTGTGGGTCGGTGGGCCGAAGAACACGCATTGCGTCATGTATGCCCGAATCAGTGTTTTCTGAAAGCCTTTGCCCCCAGTCGCGATTGGTGTATTCTGCGAAAACATTTGAAATCGATCACACCGATCGGAGAATTACTGAATGACTGGACAGTCTCGCCTCGTCGATGACACCGAGACGAACGAACAGACACTTAGGATGTAATTTCCATGAGTTGTTTTGTATGAAGCAGGATACAAAAGCAGGACATTCGTTTTCAGGAATAGGTTCGAAAGGACGTCAACCACGGACAAGTTTTGTTTCGCTGAAAACCGGCGAAGTCGTTTGTGAGTTTTCAAACAGTGGTGAAGCTCATTTTGGAGGAGAATGAAGACCAGACCGTTGTACAAAATCATATTGGAATCGATTGCAAATCAAAACATTTAACCTTCGATGAAGACTACTACAAAACTACTCAATGTAGTGCAGCAAGTCCGTTCGGCCTTATCGAAGAAGCTTTTTCCGAAAGATCCCTGGCGTGTTTTGGTTTGTACGATGCTACTGAACAAAACGCAACGAAAACAAAACTTGGATTCCATTCTGTACCATCTTTTCAAACGATGGCCGGACGGCAGAGTCGGTCGTGAAAAGACGCCGACTATGACGAAGAAACTGTTCACCTGTTTGTCTTTGCTCTGGTGAAACGCGCAGGACAGGGGCATCGAAAGTCCAGAGGATTCGTACAACTCTCCAGAGACTATCTAGACTTGCTGAAATCGAAGAGTCAAACGATGAACGAAAACGAAAGCTGCACGACAAAAGGATTGGAGTTTACGCTTACAAGAGAGGAAGTGAAGCAACTATTCAACTGTGGAGATTACGCTGCAGGATGCATACCAGATTTTCAATCGAAAAGATTTCGAGTCCCCTCTCGTATCGAACGATCATATGCTACAGGCCTATGTGGAATGGAAAAGAAGCTTGTTGGTCATGGCATGAATTGTGGGAGTACTTTAATTTTAGTGCCAAAATCATTTAGAAAATTACAGTTTCCGTCGTTTTAGTGTTTACGCAGTTTCAATCCTAGACAAGACTTGCCATGTTCCAATCCTTTCAAAATCTGCAGTCCGTCTTCGGTCTCTGTGATGTAATTTTCAATCTTCTGAACGTAGCTCAAGAAGGACTTGTCGTGAAGCATTTTCACGATCCACTGAAACCACTTCCCTGTGCCCTTCGTCCCCGACAACCGCTTGGCGATCTCCTTGTCAGTTTGTGAATGAATGATTGATTCGATCGTTGCTAACCGCCGTTACCAGTTCGCAGAATTGGAGCAAGCAATTTCCTCGGATTCAATCGCACGAAATGATCCGCGAAAATTCCAAGCACTCTTCGAGCGACGGGAATTCGAGAAGCATTGCACGTGCGCGAAGCTTGGAAACCAAAAGAATCTTGTTGTCTCGACGAATGACGCTCCCTTGCTCTTTCTCGGATTGCAACGAAAACTTTTGGCGAAGCACCGGGAAAACAATGCTGTCCTTCCTTGGGGCTACCGGAGTCATCTTTGTGGTGGTAACGTTACGGCGACGATTCTTGGACGACGAATATTCTTGCTTTTTCCACCCATCACTCTCTTTGCGATACGAGCAAGACTGACCATGTCTTCTCTTTGATTGATAGGTTTGGTCATATTAGTGTGTGTCATTCGTCTTGAATATAATGTAATGAACGATGCTTTTTATGTTTGACACTCTACGAAGGTTCAAATTGAGACTACGGAAAATTCGAACGGCCTTGAAAAATTGAATGAGATTGCGCGTGATCAAGGAAACCCATCTGTGACTTGAAAGGCACCCGGAAATATAGAAAGGATTCAGGAAGTAAAAAATCAGACAACATTAACATACAGCATTATGGTCTATTATTGTTCTTAATATTATAGTGCTTGTTTATTCGAATCCTTCGGCACCATCTCTATTTGGCTTCACTACTTTTTCTTTTTCTTCTTGCTCTTCCTTTTCTTGCTATAATCTGGGACGTTTGAAGTTTGCTGCGGTGTATTCTGTGTTTGCAGCATATATATTGCTATGGCCCAGGAGCAATATTTTCTTGGGTTGAGCGCGTCTCTTCGAGGTAGTTTCATATATTTCCTTTGCAACATAGACTTCTCGATCTAAACTTCCACTACGGTGGTTCCCGTCCATTGAAGATGATGTTTCGATTGCTGGTGCTTGGTCGGGAATCGATTCGGGAACGTCCTCGGTCTTGCACTGAATAGTTTGTCGATCTACAATTTCGCTTCGATGGTTCCCATCAACTGGGGGTGCCGGGTCGATTACAGGTGTGTTCTCAGAGTTCGATTCCGGAACATCCTCGGACTTGACCTGAATATGCCTGTTCACTACTTGAGCTTTCGTCATTTGCGTTAACAACGACATTCGATGAGATGGAATCAGGAATCGGCTGTTCGATGGTTTGTATCGTTGATGTCATCATGTTTGTTGGATGTGTCGATTCGATACTGCAAACATTATCCGGGGTTTCTTGTTTAACTTGCACACTGAGATTTTTTGAACGTATGTGTTCCTCATCTTGGTTAAAATGATTCCCATCATGGTCGTCGACGACATCATCATCATCGCTGTTTCCTCCTTCTTCGCGCAAATCGTCTTTCATGTTCTCATAAATTTCAAATGCAGCTTGTGTTTGCCCTCCCATTTCTTCGTCAAAACCGTCTTCTCCGGCCTCGATAGCAGCCCCAGCTCTGTCGGAGCGGAAAAGATCTCGGTAGTTTCTGGCGTCCGGTTGCTCTTCATCAGCGGAATTAGATTCCTGTGGCACATTGTCAAGAGGAGAATCTTGGGGTTGATTTTCAACTGGTTTAACGGATAATGATTTGATAGCGACTAGGTCGTCACCTTCTCCTATTTTCTTCTTTTCATTATCTGACATTCCAAGAAGGACTTCCGATACTTTTCTACTATCATGAATGTCGAAACCGGAAGAATTGGCGTCTCCACTATTCCTTCGATCCTGGCCGCATGTTATAGATATCCTGTAGGAAACTTCCCTCCTCTTTAAATCGAAAGAGATTTTCTGTTCCGAAGAGTTCTCCTTTTCTGTATTTATCTCCCTTGGATTCCTCGGAATACCCTAGGGGCCTCTCCATTATCGTCTTCTTCGAGGGTATCTTGTTTCAAGTGTTCCTTGTATATCTGTCGTAGATAAATCATCTCTTCGACGGTGCCTTTTGATATCAGGCGCACAACATGTACATCTCGGGTTTGTCCAATTCGATGTGCACGATCTTGAGCTTGAATCTCCCAGCTGGGGTTCCAACTCACGTCAAACATGATAACCCGATTTGCAGATGTGAGATTCAGACCTAACCCTGTTGCCTTGATCGACAGTAGGAATAGGAATATGTGTGGCGTGTTGTTGAATTCATCCGTAGAGTTGCTGACGTTTTCGACAAGGGGGTGCTGCCATCCATTCTCAGGTACTTCGAAACTTCCTCGACTTTTCAGCCAGTTCTGTATCAAATCTAATGATTGAGTCGAATGGGAAAAAAGAAGAACTTTACTGCCATCGTGATAGTCTTTCTGTAATAGATTGTTCAATACTTTGAGCTTTCCGCATAAGCTGAAGTGATCGTCCATAATTCCATCATTCCTATCGAAATCTCGTCCAGGTAGTCGATCAACGAACACCCGCCAGTGCAACTTTTGCAAATTCTCTTTCCTTCATGTATGCGACTGTAGGCAGGAGATCCTATGGACTTCGGTTGTTTTACGTGCCTGTAAAAGTCCAAGGTGAGAACTCAGTTTGTTCAGTTTCGTCAAGCAGGGAAGACAACAGCACCATGGACAGCGATCACACCCATATTCGGCAGCAGCACTCACTCGTGCAGTGAAGCGTCCGATTGTCCGCCATACTTGCAGCGTCTGGGTCGATCCGAGGTTCGTCCTTCTTCGCCATATCTCGGATTTATAGGTACCTTCTTGCAACACTTCCGACTGCTTTACTAATAGTTGCTTTATTTCTTCTCACAATATTCCAGTTGCTTCGGCTTTAGTCTTTCAGTTTCAACAACTTTCGAAAATAGTTTTGATTGATACCACAATCACATGGTCTACTCCCGTGCTTAACGAGGTCAAAATCTGGAAGTTCAACTACATGTCTGTAGACCTCCTTTTGTAACGGGTGAGAGATCGCAAAGAATGAATTCTTCGCTCTTGTCGGGAAGCTGTCCTTTAAGAACGTCCTTCTTCGACCTTTTGATGTAAAGCTTACTCAGTCTTTTGCCGTAAGTCCGCACTTGCAGCCTCGCTTCGTGCTTTCGCTCTTGGATCTGCACATTTGTGTCTAATGAATAATGAAAGGAAGGTTAGTAAAATTATTATATCGAAAGAAGGAGGCAGAGAATATATCCTTGCGAAAGAAGAAGATTGCACGTACCTTCCCAATTTGATCGCCCTTTCAATGTTCATTTTGAATTCATCTAACGTTCCAAAGTAGTTTGTTTCGACCAAATCAACAAGATTCCATAACTCTTCGTGGTTGTTTTGCATCAGCGTACCAGTCATGCCAAGGACCAAAGGCTGGTGTAACTCTTTGAGCACCCTGAGATGCTCTGAAATTTTGGCTTTGTGATTTTTAAAGTTGTGAAATTCATCGATGATTATGAGCTTCCATTTAACTTTTGCGAACTCGTCCAGATGTCTGTCAGCCTGGAAGGCAGACTTCGGAACAACTAGAATATCTGCGCCACCATATATCATACTATTGATAGCAGTCTCTTTCGTTTGGCTAGAGTAAAACGAAACAGAAAAGTGCGAAAATGTTTTGAACGCGTTTTTCCATGTATCCAAAATCGTCGGGGGCACGATAATCATGACCGGATTCCAAGGCGATAGTGAAAGGGATGACCTCCACTCATCGATATTCTCGTCCAGTACCTCTCCCATGCGGAGAGCTCGATCCTTCTGTTTCCGCACCTTCATCTTTTGCTTTCGAACCAAAGAATTTCTTTCTCGAATATCAATCAAATCTTTTCTGGTTCCGGTCTTTTGAAACAAAGGCACATAGCAATGCAATAACTTGCACAGTTTTGCCGCATCCCTATTTTACAAATAGTGAGTGATTTTGATAGAAGTGAAATAGAAGCCAAATAGCGATAACGAAAAATGCGCGTACCATTTCATCACCCAATATGACCCCACTCTGTCTAGCTAGACAGTCGTACATGAATCGGATGCCTTCCTTTTGAAAAGGAGCGAGATACCTGTTCAAACTAGCTGGAACTTGAATTGGGAGAACGTTTTCGTCTTTTGATAGCACGAGAGGTTCCATCGGTTCGTACGGTCCAAACTTTGGATTTTCGAAAATTGGATGCAATTCATCTGCGGAGCCCCCGTAGTCATTTTCACCTCGAGAATCATCGTCGTCAAAGTCGAGAAGACTTTCGTTGTTTCGTTCCCTCCCCCGTTTCTTTTTTGGCGATGGCTTGGTATCATCATCTGACGATGCCTTTTCCTTTCTATATCTCGAAGTGGTGGTTTTCTTCTTTGACTTTTCTTTCTTTTCTGATTTTAAGGTAGATGGATCGGGCGATGGATCGCAATCGGACATGAAGCCATCGTCGTCGTCGTCTGCAAAGGAAGCTGGCGGAGGTTTTTTCTTTGCTTCCATTTCCACTGATACAGCAGATGACTGATCGTCCGAGTCGTATTTCGAAGCAACCGAATTCCTCGGCTTTCTATTTCTATGTTGTCTAATGGATGGCCTCGTTTGGTAGTCGTCGTCCTCGCTTTCCAGCACACTTTCTTCGTCATCAGAACGATGGCTGCTGATAGATTTCCGTGCAATCTTCTTTTCCCCCAAAGACCTCGATTCTCTTCTTCTCTTTGGTTTTCTCTCAATACTGTATTCGCTATCATCATCGCTTGCACGTCGTTTGCGCGGCAAATCTTTTCGAGGTCGATACATTTCACTTTCTTCCGAATCTTTTTCGTCGTCTTCCGCTTCCGAAAACGAATTAGAGCGTTTCCTCCTTCTAGAAATATTTTTTGGAGTGTTACTAGTGTTTTCGGGTCGTTTGCTTTCCGGAGTGTCTTTCGTGGATTTCCGATTCATCATATTCTCATTTTCCCTCTTTCTTTTAATGGCTAACAAGTCGAATGACGCATCCGAGTCAGAGTCGTCATTGTTTTCTGCAGCTGTTGCAGTGTTGACCGGTGCCAGTTCCTCTGGTTGCATCGTTGTTGACTGGGATGATGATGAAACCTTTTCTATGGACATTGGTTTGGTGGGAGCCTTCGGCTTCGTAATGGAAAAAGGCGATGCAACATTGTTGCTGCGAGCCGATGAAATGTCATCCTTGTCATCTCCCCTCGACCGGTCTCGTCGAATGGAGTGTTTTTCCTTCCATCGATCAGACGATGGAGACGGTGTTCCTTTGCCCGGGCTTTTGTAGAGCGATGATGCCAGTTTTGCTACGTCTGTAAGCTTTGTCGGGTGTGGGACGGTCCTCGTAGTCGCCGTTCTTGTCGTAATTCTTCTTGCTTCGAACGTCTACATCGTCATAACGTGACGACGGCGATGCCCTTGTTTTCGTTCCGCTGCTTTGAGGGGATTCATTCGATCTCGCTGATGAGCTGGGCTTGGAGTCTATCGTTTCTCTTTTGTTGGCTTCGATTCGAACATTGGTTTCTTCTGCTGGGGCCTCATTGGAAACAGAACTCGGGCGTTGTTGTGGTCGTCCTTCTTGTTCCAGGCGAGCGAGTTCTTCCATTTTCCTGTCAAAGTCATCTTTCAGTTTCTTGCGGTTCTTCCGATATTTTGGCATTGTACCACTTTTTCAATTCTCTACCTCGAGAATGATCTATCGAGATGAACAATCTTCCCTTTTTGTTTTCTTTCCCAGAGTGGCACGAATAAACGACAGATCTTTCTCACTCTAAATTTCGAAACAAAGGACAACCATTCTGCCGCGAAAGAATTTGCAGCCCCCGCAAATGATGAATTTAATCTTTTGCGTAATTGTTAGAGATTGAGCAAGGGCTGGAACGTACTCTTGGCGTTCTTCCAACTGCGGTATGTGAGACATGAAACAACGATAGGAGATGATGATTCTATTGATCATGAATTGGTATTTCTTAAAAAGACGTACGTAGGAAACAGTAGGAATCCTACGGCACCAACGAACACCGAAGCCATGGCGAGTCCAAATTCATTTTTTACGAAAACGGGACTAAAAGCAAACGTGATTGCCAGAATTTCGTGTACGAAATTTCTACCCATAGAGAACGAGGAAGTTGTAAGTCACGAGTGTCAACAAACCGAGCGAATAACAATGTCATGACGCGTTCTCGAGTGAAGAAATGAAAGATTGCAACCACGGGTTTTGTGCCAGTAATCGTTCGGAGAGGACGAAAAAGCATTCCCATAAAAATACAATTGGCATTCACACAAGTGCAAAAAGAGCTATCACAACAAACGACAACAGTTACAGTGCAAGTTAAGGACAGTACAATCCAGTGGTTTGTCCTGATAATAACATTCTTGAGAGGTAAGTAATCCGATAACAATTTGAAGCAATCAAGGAGACGCATTGAAACGATTTGCTTTCAGTAAATTTTTCGGTGTCAAGTCTGTCGCCATTCTTTCGACCAGTCGTCGAACGATGGTTGAAATTCATCCGACGATTGAGTTAATCCGTGAAAGGCTGTCAAGGCATGTTCCTCTGCCTTAAAATGTCAGAGTGATGTCTTGCTCCATCATGCAGTTTGTTGGACCTCTCTTTCGTCGTCGTTCTCCACTCCTGATGTGTCAAGACGACAACTAACCTCTTATCTGCTTTCCTTTTTCGCTTCAATCGACAATGAAGAATAAATCCAAAAAGAAAATCGCAAAGAATTAAAAAATTACAAACAATGAAAGTTTTGGTCGGTGTCAAACGCGTGGTCGACTACGCCGTCAAGGTACAGGTACAAAAGGGCGCCGTCAACCTCAAAAACGTCAAAATGTCCCTGAATCCCTTTTGTGAGATTGCCGTCGAGGAAGCCGTCCGGCTCAAGGAGTCCAAGTCCGCCTGACGAGGTTGTTCGCCTTTTCGATCGGACCCAAACAGTGCACCGAGACGCTCCGGACGGCCCTGGCCGATGGGCTGCGATCGAGCGATTCACGTTTCGACCGACATGAGAACCGATTACATGGAACTCCAGCCAGTACGCGATTGCCAAGATGATTCCAGAAAATCGTCGACCAGGAGAAATCCGATCTGGTCTTGCTCGGAAAACAGGGCATCGACTTCCGATTGCGGTCAGACGGGACCAATGCTGGCGGGATTTTTGGGCTGGCCGCAGGTGACCTTTGCGGCCAATTTAGGACGCTTCCGACGGCGGGGTGACGGTGGAGCGCGAGACGGATTCCGGGACGGAAACCATCAAGATTCCCTCTCTCCCGGCGGTGGTGACCTGCGATCTGCGCTTGAACGAGCCGCGGTATGCCACCCTGCCGAATATCATGAAGGCCAAGAAGAAAAAAGTCGAAACCATTGCGGCCGAGGACCTCGATGTGGATCTGACAACGTACAACGAAGTGGTGGAAGTCTTTGAACCACCGCCACGAAAGGAGGGTGTCATGGTGGATAGCGTCGATGATCTGCTGGACAAGCTTCGGAACGAAGCCGGAGTGATAGCGTAGACAGACGATATGGAGAATACGACAAAATCTCAGATTGTAGAGGAATTTACTCGGGAAATGATACTGCATCAGTTTTACCTCTCATTCAAAACAATGTTTAATAAATAATATTTTGATTCCAAAGCTAAATACGTGTAATACTGACTTCTGTGTTGAATGACTATTAGAAGTTATGTAATTGGGAAATATTCATTTCTCCGGTGGAACATGGTGTTGGCGTTCACCCCTCCGAGTTGACAATCTGATTGAAAATACATTTTTCTTTGGTAAACAAAATGTTTGCGAGATGGCAGCATGGGGCGACTTCTAATGTGAATTATATTACTAATTGCATTTCGAGAACAACTTTTGCCTTATATCGTGGGGTGTGGTCTACTGGTCACGCTGATTCCGAAGTCAATGATGATCGACTCGTACATCGAAGTGCATGTTCACATTACCGATTAGACGAAACGACAATCATTTTCTACTTCACTATCATGATATAATTGATTTTGGGTTTCGTTTTTAAAAATACACAAAATTCTATTGTTATGGAAATTCTATTTCAGATTTAGAAGATGGGGTGGAAGAAGAAAGGAGTTTCAGCGACAACGGGCTGGCTGTAAAGAGCTTCTTGGGCGACGAATCCCAAAAGGGCCATCATGGCGATACGTCCGTGCTTGAGTTCCTTTGTTTGCATGGCCATTCGTCCAGCCTTGTCTTCAGGCAAGAAGTTGAGGGGGTCGAAGTTGCAGTCTCCGGGAATGTAAGCCTTTCCCTTCTCTTCCTTCACCTTCATGTTCTCGAGTTCGATAATTCCGGCAAGAGAGATGACGGCAACCCAGTAAGCCGATCCGATCTTGTCAAGACCTCCGTTGAGGAGCGAAGGAGATTCTCCGGTCTTGGTGAGAAGAGGTAGGAAGTCCGATGGAGTCGGCAATTGGCTTGTCCCAAAGTTCGGCAAGAGGCCACCCAACGACAGGCGAGCATTGCCAGGCGAGAGTGCTTGATCTCGGCTTCCCGCATGTAAGCGAGCTTCTCCTTGTCTTCTCCTGCGAGTCCGAAAGGACTGAAATGACAAAAAAATGACGACGACGACAGAAAATATTTTGTTAGTTTTTCTGTGACTAGAGGTATGCCGGCAAAGAGGGAGGCAAAGCAAAGAATAGACTTACTCGAAACCAACATCACCGGCCATGGATCCATCAAGAATCTTGGGGCGGGCAGCGAAAGGAAGAGCCTGGGACATATCACTGTCGCCGTCGGAGTTTCCGAAGATGTTCAATTGAACAGGATTGAGTTCGCTGAGCAACATTGTTGGTGGTGGTGAAGGCGGTGGCGGAACCGACAAGGAGAAGGGCGTTGGTGAGCTGCATTTTGAATATTTGAATTGGAAGAAATTTGTTTTCGTTCTGTTCGTTTGGAAGTTATGACCAGATAGTGTTGTATTCTCAACGTCGTCGTCTAGAACGATTTTGCGGTGGTATCTCTTTGAAAACGCAAACCGATGGATGAATATTGACGGATGATGATGTGTTCGTGTAAAAGCAGCAACAAAATAAGGTATCATAGTGCGTCCTTTTTGTATCGTGGTGTACAACACGCAAAGGAAATGATGAGTCAGGGTGAGTCACTGTCTCAAACGTGTTTTCACCCATCACGTAGATGCACGATTGAAAATAGGATTCCAAGTTCCACATCGAATGCGAATTTGGCGTTCATCATAAGTTTCAGTATCTACAGTATATACAAGTATGAAACAAAACTTAGAGTTCTCGAGCATTTCATGGCAATGTTGTTGACGAATAGAACAAACGCTTCTTGATCAATGCTATAACCGACGACTCCTCTACTCTATCGTCCTACAATGGAGTTCGTGCGAAAAGCTGATGGGGTGATTCTCCAATTTATGAAATTGACCATTCAAAAACTACTGCGAAGAAGAATCGTCAAGCCAAAAATATCTACAATAAATTATCACAGCATCCGTGTGTTTCAAGTGTAGCTGACAGCTCACTTCGCATCACGTTATCTATCGAAGATGAGGGTAATTCTACGCGCACGAAAGATCATAAAAGGCATGGTTAGTTTTGTTAATAGAAATCCATTCGACTTGAGCTGTCATTGACAAGCAGTCACCATACAATCAGCAATTCACCGTTACAAAACAAAAATTCTATCTCACCTTCTGAAACCATTCCGGGTCTTCATCCTCTATGAATCCGTCACTGCTGTTAGGAAGTCGAGCTGCTATCGTTTTGGTTACTGCTTTCCGGCTCCTCCTCATCTAGGTTCAGATACTTTCTGAAACATTGCTTCGAATTGAGTTACTCGTTCCTTATCGAACGAATTTTTGTAGGGATCGGGAAACATCATATCCCCCAAGAGCCACTTGCGATCTTTTTCTCCCTTCCGCAAATAATAGAGATACCGTTTCACGTCTCGTTCTTGCAACGGATCGTTGTCCAGGCAATCCGATTCCTGGGTAAAGTATTCCCTGGCATACGAATGGTAGTATTCGGCTCGGGAACGAAGCTCGTCTTCCTTGTTGGGCGGAGGTGCCATGGACATGATGCCGCCAGCGGTCGGATTCTGAAACTCTTCTTCTCTCCTCTGGAATTCCTTTTCGTCGAATTCGTTCCCCCATCGTATCAGTCGAACGGATCGGAGGCAAGTTCGGTACAGAGACTTTTGTCAAAAACTCGGCTTCTTCGAGCAAATCTTCTCGGGCGACGGTATTTGATGAATCTCCCGAAAGCATTCGGATTGCCATTGTTCGATTCGGAAACACTCTCGCATGTTGCGCTCCGGCGGTGGCAAGGAGAGATCTTCTGCCTCCGCTCATGGGAAGAAATGTGAGATTTCTGCAATTCTGCATCGTGCTGTTGGTTTGCTCTAGTCTTCGATGGAGAAGTGTCGCTGCAAACTGTTTCTATCCGTCGCTGGTAATCTTCTACACTCGAGATGATAGTTAGTGAAGTGAGATGAGCTTCGTTGTGATCTTATCGTTCAGAATGAATCATCACCGCTGATTTTTTATTTAGTCCCGAGTAATGAGTTGAATCCGGTTTGACTTAATAAAAAAAATTCCATCACATCCAAAATCTTTTTGCTCGTCGGTAAAATATGAGTCGGCGACGGCGTCTTACGACTGTTAAATTATCACCGAGTCAGCTCTTGTATCAAGAAAAAGAACGATACGGTTCATGTTCCAAAAAGTTTAGTCGAGTTGTTTGATCATAATCTAAATATCTTCAACCCTACGCACAACCATGAAGCTATCTATCCCCCGCGCCTACCTTGGAACCATGACGTTTGGCTGGAGTCAAACCAGTTCCTACGTCGACGAGACCATCGCCCTCGAAATGGTCAAACGGTTCATGGCCTTTGATCAATCTTTGGGTGTCACCAACCACTACATCGATACGGCGCGCATCTACGCCGGTGGAAAAACAGAAAAAATCGTTGGAGAAGTTCTGGAGAAGCTGACCCTAGCACCCGAGTCGTCGTTGCTGGTTGGTACCAAAGCAGCACCCTCGATCAAGCCGAACGGCCTCTCCCCCGATGGCATCGCCGGGCAATTCGAAACATCGATGGAAGCCCTCCGAATGACGTCTTGCGACGAGTATTATTTGCACCAGCCGGATACAGAAAACACTTTGCTCGAGAGTCTCAAGTCTGCGGATTCTCTGGTCAAGGAGGGAAAGGTTTCCAAGATTGGCATGAGCAACTATCATGCGAGTGAGGTTTCTCGGGCATTCGAACTGTGCAAAGAGCACGATTTGACTCCTCCAACAGTCTATCAAGGACTCTACAATCCACTGAATCGTCTTGTAGAGGATGATCTTCTGCCATTACTAAAAGAAAATGGGTGTGCCTTTGTGGCCTACAATCCTCTCGTAAGTGTTCGACTGATGAAAGATACTTGAAAATGAAAGAATATATGTGAATGTCCTCATCGATTCTTGTATTTACGTTGTGTTACTAATTGGTTGATTGAGTAGGCAGCAGGTTTGTTGACCGGAAAACACAAGGATCTGGACAACGTAGCAAAAGGAAGATTCAAGAAAAACCAAAACTACTTGCCACGATTTTACACATCCGCAAACTTTGAGGCACTTCGACTCATCGAGGAACAATGCCAAAAAGACGAAATTTCGATCATCGAGGCAACCTTCCGGTGGCTGTTGTGCCACTCTGCACTACAGGCGGACTTTGACGGATTTCTTTTGGGAGCGAGTTCGCTAGATCAATTGGACCAAAACCTTGCGGCCTGCAAAGTGGCAGCAGAAAATTCTTCGCCACTCTCACCCGAACTCTTGGCGGCGTTCGACGAAGCCTGGAAGCTGACGAGAGATGGAGCATTTCCGTACTGGCGCAGCTACTCCTCCGATATGCCAAACCGAGAAAGTCTGGATCAGGGAGCCAGTTATCAGGCAAACAAGGTTAAGAAATAAAATGTCTCATGCTAATAATTACAATTTTGATGGATTCCCCGTAATTCTCTAGAACGTCTTTACGTTAAGCTATCGTAACTTTTCCCCGTGAACAACTGCATTCGTAAAGTTTCGCAAAACTTCAATGATTTTGTCGATGGTTTACGAAGGCTGGGGTGTCACCACTCGCATCGCAACATCGGCCAGCTTTCGGCTGATCCAACCCGCTCGAACCAAAAAGTCGACAACATTCCCCCGTCGCTCCACATCGATTTTGACAATCGTCCGTTTACTGGAACTCGCTGTTTCCTTGTCCAGCAAACCGTTGATAAGCGCCTCGTGAATCAAGACCTTTTTGATTTCCAAATATTGGACGGGATAGATCTGCTGTCGTTCGCAGAGGGCCAATTCCTTTCGCGACAGGAGTTCCCGGCAGGGAGCCCTCGTCAAGTCAAATTCTTTTGCGGGTTTGCTTTCGGTGGGCTTCTCCTCTTTCTTTTCTTCGCTTTCGGGCGCCTTATCTTGCTTCTCGGTAGCTTCGTCCTTCTCCGCGTCAGCCATTTCCGCATCCGCCATTGGTTCGTCCTTATCCTTTTCTTCACTGTCCTTCTCTTTTTCCTTATCGTCTTCTGTTTTCATTTCTTGGTCTTCCGAAGTTTCCTTGCCCTCGGCAGCGACATCCTTTGTTTCTTTCTCCTCTTTCTTGCCATCTTCCTTCTCCTCGTTCTCCTTGGGAGCTGTAGTTTCTTCTGCGCTTTTTTCCGAGTTTACAGAACGGTTGCTATTGCGTCTGTTCTTGCTGGTTCTATACTGCTTCCAGAGGGAGTCGGTAGTTTTCATCATAACAGGAGTTCGAGTGGGCCCCGTTGGTATGTCACTGGATGGCTTGGCAGTTCCCTTGGAACTTGCCATCGCGGCTGCTTTGGCCTTTTGTTCGACTTCGAGTTTCTTGTGAAACTGGCGACGATCCTTGTCGAGTTCGAAGGTTTCGGCTTCCGCCAAGGATTTGATGCCGATGCGTCGATACATTTGCAGCTTGGCGATTTCCTTTCGGAGTCGCTTGGCCTTTAAAATATCTTCAATGAATTTCTTGTGCTCGTCGGGGGTGTGGAAGCGTTCGAAGAGCCTCATGCGATGAACCAGATCGCGTTCGTCCATGGGCAGCAGCATGTCGTTTTGGACATATTTTCGATAATCGTAGAGATGTCGTTCCAGCACGAATTTCTTTCGCTTTTCTCTCTCATCAAGCTTTTCGCAATAGATTTGCAACACTTTCAATTTGAGTTCCTTGTCTTCGGGCTTGTCGCCCCGGATGAATTCCATATCGGCAAGGGCAGTTTCGGCATCGTTGTCATACTCGACGTCAAAATCCCCACGGCGGGGCATGAAGCCGGCCAATTCCGAACCCAGCAAATGCACGGCATCCTGTGGTCGAGGTGGCAAGACGGTTGGAGATCCAGCGTTGCCAAGCTTGCTTTCGACCCACGTCTTGCGGATCTTGTCGGCTTCCTCCTTGGTATTTGCAGCCAGTGAGGACTTGACAAAGGTTACCTCGGCCTTGCACGATTGATCCCGGGCCACCTCTTTGCCAAATTCGGCTTCCTGGCCAAGCACCGGGTTTTCGAATACGGGAAGGTAAGGTTTTGGCCACACCGTCTCGTATCCGGGAATAGATTCGGTGGTAACCACCTTGAGCTTTTTGCGCGAGGAGGAGGATCGTCCCATCAGGGAACTTCCCGTTTGGTTGCTAATGGCAGCACTCCGACGCTTGGAGGTTCGAAGGCCTTCTTCCTCTTCAATTGCGCTTTTGAATGGCGGGGTGCTAGGTGTTGCTTTCGCAGCCGCGTCTGATGTTGCATCGTCGCCTTCCTTCTTTTCGGATTTTTCTTCCAAGGATGATTGTTCGGAATCTCCTTCTGTTTTCACTTCGTCGTCCTTTGTCTCCGATGATGGTTCGGATTCTCCTTCTGTTTTTGCTTTCGTCCTCTTTTGTCCCGGAACTTTCTTCGACGCTGTCGTCGACGATTGTGTATTGCGGTAAAACATGACCATATCGACCCAAGAAATCATCCAAATATCGTTCCATGCATCGTTTGGGTGTCTTTCCGACAGAACCCTGTCCTCCTATGGCTTCCGAAATATCCACCCAGTTTCCCAGTCCGTGTGTCCCAATGGCATCGATCAAGCGCAGGTCTTCTTCAGCAGTCCACATGGTCTTTGGGTCATCCGAGAGAGATGTGTGAAAGGAACCTTTCTTGGAATCGGCTTCTTCCGGAGGGACGACCCTTCCGGTGGGAAACATGGGGTATCGCGTGCTGTCGCACACCCGGTATTTGTGGTCGGCCTCGTGATTGGCGGCCGCCGATGAAACCACAATGGCAGTATTACCAATCCCGTCTTTTGTGAGCTCTGTTTGTGTTTGTGTGGCAGCCTTGATCCTGGCAATCATGGCTTCGTGATCCGAGGTGGCAAAACAATCCAAACACAAGTCAAAGTCGCTGCACACCGCGCAACGAATCCGTGGTTGTTGGCTAATATCGGAGTGACAGTAATCGCATTCGTAGACACCCCTGCGCTTTTCGCTCGTCAAAACTATTAGAGAGTCCTCATCGACGACGGGAGGTTCTCCAGAAGTTTCTACCTCCATGGCATCCTCCTTTTTCTCGTCGTTGTTCTCCTCCGCTTTTGTCTCGATTTCAGCGGACGGGGTGGGAGTGTTGCTGCGGCTCCCGCCCTTTCCTTTCCTCCGTCTTTGTCCCATGGTGATAGTGCTATTGTGGTTGCTGCGATTGGAATAAACACCTTCGGCTTCCTTTTTCAGCAAGAGGATCTATCTCGGTTCTGCTGAAGGCGAATCGATCATGAATTTTCGCTTGCTCCTACGGTTTACAGTACTGCATATACGTAGTTTCTACAGGCGAAGGATACCGGCGGTAGCGTTGATTTTTCAATGCTCGAAATTGAATCGAACTAATCAGTTAGCACATACAACTGATTAGTTCGATTAAACTCAAAATCGGGGTCGTATGAACATGAAACGAGTTCGTATGACCTCGAAATCAAATTTAATCGAACTAATCAGTTGGCACATACAATTTAACGGCTGTTTGATTAGTTCGACTGGCATATTTTCAAATTAGTCGAGCTAATCAAACAGCCGTTAAATTGTATGTGCCAATTGATTAGTTCGACTAAACTCAAAAACGGGGTCGTATGAACCTGAAACGAGTTCGTATGAACTGGAAATCAAATTTTTAATCGAATTCAGTTTAGTCGAACTAATCAAACAGCCGTTAAATTGTATGTGCCAACTGATTAGTTCGACTAAAGTAAAAAACGGGGTCGTATGAACTCGAAACGAGTTCGTATGAAGTCGAAATCAAAATTGGCTCACAGAAAAAGGGTCGATACGAGTGGTTTCTTTTTCGACAAATTACGACAAGCAAATGAAATAGTGGATGTTTTGTTATTTTAATAAAAAGTACTACTACTTTTCTAAAGTTGCGAATTCCTCTAGTAGCAGCAGAGAGTCATCGGAACTTGGAGGAATGCCTCAAAGTAGTATATGAAAATTAGCCTTGAGAAAAATTGAAACCGCTCTGCAAAGGAGGAGAAAAAGAAGAAATGACTGATTGCTTGTTGTTGTTGTGAGACTATATTGCCGTCCTGCCAGGTTGTTATTTCTCGTCAATCGTCTCATTGTCCAGATCTGGAAAGATTTCGCCCCTCGCAAACACCATATCGCCAATGCCGGGAGTACGGATGAGCACGTCTTCGACACTTGTCTCTGGCTCGTCAAAATCGATTTTGCCCTTGGTACGAGGATTGTTCACAAGCAACCATTTTGCCTGGAGCAAGTGAGCGGCTGTGCTGCTGCGACGGATTTGATACAAGCCAGAGAATGGGTTGTTTAAATCTTGCGCAAAATTGTAAAAGATGACGTATACGGTAGTCAGCAAACCAAAGATCAACGCACTTTCGTTCGATGGTTTCCCTGTCGCGAGGTCCACGGTGGGAAGCACATTCTACATTTGAAAAACGGCACGTATGTTAGAGCATTCCTTCAATTGCAGAGTCATTGGCAACCAGACTGATTTTTTTGCGGAAAGATGTTCGAACAATTAACAACTTACAATGGCATATCCAAGAAGGATGAATCCGGTCAGCAACGACATGATGAAAAAATGCGTCGGTGGCAGGGCCAGCGATTCGTCGCTCAACCGATCCGCTCGAAGCGTAAAGAGTTGTTCCAATATTTCCCGGCAGCTCGAGAGTGATCCGCCCTGTCCACCCAACTCCCCGTTGTTTTGGTCCATGAGCTGAATTCCTTGTCTTCGACGATTTCCAGCATGCGCGCGTACGGATCCGAATACATGATGGCCTAGGCAGCTCGGATCCCCGACTTCCCTTGGCGAGGATACGAATCTGATCCGGCACACGCCTGGCCCGCCTCCATCGATAGATCCTCGTCGCGCCGAAAGATGCTCAGCAGATTGCGGGTGATCAATGCCAACAAGGAAGCTTCTACCGCGGCATCGTTCTGAATGTCTCTCTGGCGTTCGTACAAAATCGAGAGTGTCAGCGATATGAAGGTGCCGTACAGAATCGGATACAGCCTGGTCCAAACTTGGACGTAATGTCTGCCAATTGGTTTGGTTGCATGGTGACAGTAATCGTCGAGGAACAAAATGAGATATGGAAAAAGGAAATAGGGCACGACAAAGCTTACAAGCCGAAAGGGGACCGAGATCCAAAGAGATTCATAATAGGGACTGGGTGGAGGCTTGAGGATCGTTGAGACAGGGTGGCTCGTTGATGTATTTTTGTTCAAAGGGCTCCCGGGCAGTGTACGAACGTCGATTCAACAGCCGGGTCTTTCGGTTCGAGTCTCTCACACCAGAAACCAAGATATCAAACTCGAGTGGCGAGGAGGGTGCCAAGACATCGTACAGTTTTTTCGTTGTCGTCTGCGGGGACTCCGAAGTCGTCCGAGTTTCTTCTTTCTCTCTTGTCGTCAAAGGAAACTCTCCGCCTGTTTCGTCAACGCGAGGCTGGGGTAATCTGGACACCTCGTGTTTGGCGGACACTTTTGTTTGATTTTCTTCCTTGGCGTATTCTCCCCGTTCCTCCTTGATGCATGTAACCTCCAACGTGATGATGCCCTTACGTGTGAAAGTGAGTTGCGTGGATCAACGACGACAGTAGCAATCGGATTTCACCACTAGTAGTGCCAATAGCTGCACCAATCGGATGGCCCGAAAACGAAAAGGACGAGCGCCTCGCCATATCTTGTAGCTATGTTAGGTGTTAGAACTGAAATGATATCAGAACTTGAATTCTGTGTTCGTTCAATTTCGTAATGGAATGATAGAATTCCGATCGCAATGGCGGAGCATGCAGTTAAATTGACATCAGCCATCACCAGACTCAGACAACAAAGTTTCTATCTGGAGTCTCATGGAAAAGAAAAAAATCTTGTGACTTGTGATGATGATGTTTTCACGACAGATTTTCTACTCTTACGTACTTGTAAAGTCTTTTGCTTGTCTGAATCAAATTAGTCAATCGCCATCTTCGAAATAATTTGAAAATGGAGTCTTTCAGATTGGGATCAGATTTCAGTCAAGAAGAAAATGACACATAAAGGCAAACCTTGTCAACTGGAGTGCTGCCTTTAATCCTAATAACCGAGAGGAGGAATATCCCACACCATGGATGTGCTCGACCAAGAGCTACGATTGGCGGAAAAGTCGCTTGGTGAAAGTTGGAGGAGCAGCAGCAGGCACAGCAACTAGCATTGGATGGGAGCTCGGCAGTCGACGAAGCGGATGGTCTTCGGGGTGCAGCATCTTCGTCAAGCGTCTTTGAGCGGCTCCTTGAGCTGCAAACGACTGCCGACTCTCTTGAGGTAGCGCAAGGATTATTTGAAGTTCTTGGAATCCGCACAGAACAGATTCTTTCTGGCGACGGCAGTTCCAAGCGATGACTTGGAGACATTGTTCACTCAAGCCCAAATCTGTGACGAACTTGCTCATCAGGTAGTTTTGAAACACGCCGAGAGCATATTGGATTTGTGTCCAATGATATACGAAGAGGCGTATCTTCCTTTGTTTAATTACTTGCGGGACTATTTGGTGACCTTGCTGAAAGAAGAATTGCAATCCACTCGGTATCCATCGGCAAAAGGCTGTGCAGAACTTTTAAGTGATGAAAATGGCACCGCTTATCTTGCGAATATATGTCAACATTTGTCTCGATTGGAATCCACGCACGAGCAAGTCGTTCAAGCAGTGGAAGGAGTTGATGCAGCAAATAGTGAAAATTCTGCCTTGTTGGAACTCTTCCATCCTTTGTTGGATCGTGTTTATTTTCATTTCATCAATACCGACAATGGCGATGGCAGCGATCCCAATAACGGCAGCTACGAACCAAAAGTCACAGCCACTCGCCTCGATCGACTTCCCGAATGGCTGTTGAACTACATCAAAAGCAACTTTCTTCAGGAGGATGGTCCGTATCAAGTCATACGGGCGGTTATGGGTCCCTCGTCGGCCTTGCCATTTTGTCAGGAGTTGATTCAATTGGTGCAATGGGTTTTGGTCGACCAAAGAAGTTTCTTTGACGATCCGGCCATTTCCGGTCCCCAGTCGAATCCTCAATTTCTCTACCAAGCCGTCGAACAATTTTTGGAATTCGATTCCATCCTCATGGAGCTTTTGACAGATACGACGAGCGCAAACGAATCGATGGTGATGCAATCAACAACAAACAACCTTTTTCCAACATCCCAATTCACTGGACTAATGGATGCATTGATTGCCTCCAACCAAGAATTGTTCGATTGGTGGATCCAACGAGAACGAGAATCTGTCTCTTCTACACTCTTTCCGGATGACGACAATACGGAAAATGTCCCCAAAACACCATTGGCCAATTACATATCGCCACGAGCCGAGCTCTTTTGCTCTCTGATTCGATCCTGTTCAGTTGAAGGCTGCCACTCTTACATCTCCGGGAAGATATCTCAGAGAAGTAGCGGTTCCTCTTTGTTCACAATTTGTGGATGCCCTCCACGAAACGTCGGTGTAGTTTACGGAATAGCTTGATGCAAAAAGACAACCGACGACAACAACCTCAGCAGCAGCAACAAGCTTCTCCACGTTATGGCGGCATGGTAGATTCGGAAAAACAGCGCATCGTATCCAATATCAATGAATGGATTGAAATCATAAATGGGAACACAGCTTGGCAGTCCGAAATCCTTCTCTCGAGTGACCGGGCAGTAAGCAGCCAGAGCGATCACGACTTGGGACGTTTTGGGAGATCCCTGGAAGCGGTTGGTGGAAGTCATGATGGATGAGTTTGCTGCTGCATTTGTCGAAACGACATTGATGGAGCACGCGAAATTTGCGAATTATTTGATGCTGGCTTCGCACTTTTTGGCGAAGTCCCGAACACGTCGATGAAGACATGATGGATAAGTTGACACCGGAACTGGGGGATACCAATACTATTTTGCAGTATTTTCAAGAAACCTGCGACTCGATTATACATCCTGGTGGAGACGACGACGAAGAAGAAGATAAATTGGCAGCCTGTGCACCGTTGGGCATGCGTGTGCGGGTTGCCGATCGACTTGTAGAGAAACTTCTCGACGTAGCATTGGATACAAACAACGTTACGCCAGATATCTGGCTCGAAGGGGCGAATGTCTTTTCCCGAGACGTCAATGTTATTCTAGGAGCTTACAGTGATATACCAGCTGTAGATCGGTTGCTTGAGGTCACAAAATTCATGACTATGGATTATGATTCATTTTGCGGCTTATTTGCAGCAATAGGTGGCTTGATTGGATCGGATGTTCCACCTGGACATTGAAGAGCTCAACGCCGATGCGAAACTAGTCGATGAGGCAATCAGCATGTTGAAAGCCAAGAACGTGAATTGTTCACTAGGATACGCAGTTTCGATTTTGAATCGGAGAAGGGGATAAGGGTCTACTTTCGGAATCTAAATTTAAAACTGTTTTAGTTAATTTGGACTATCGCTTTTTCTTTTTCTTCTTTTTGGACTTCTTGCCGGAAGTGCCAGAAGGAGACTTCGTCTTGCTTTCGGCAGCTTTTGCGGAAGCTGCATTCAATTCTTGCACACGAGCGTCGATTTGTTCAACCAACTTCACTGCAACCGCATTCAGCTCCTTGTGTTTATCACCCAGACCACTGATTTCGATTTTGATCGCTGTCATCAAATCTAGGGCACCTGAAGAAGGCGAAATATACGGCAGCATCTTTTCGAATGCCTTGAAAACAGCCTTTGCGAATTTTGGCTTGATACTTTCTTCATCCGTCAATGTTTTGTTTACATTGCCAAGGAGGACTTCCTGCGATTCATGAATCTTTGAAAGAGCAAGTTTTTCCATATCCGAAGCTCCTTCTGAATCAGGCTTGTTCACGAACAGAAGTGAAAGCAATCGGTATGCCTCCAGCTTCAAGTAGAATCCTCTGGCATCTTGCGTTGCAGAGCTTAGTGCTCCGGATAAGGAAGCCTGAGCCAACGCAGGCATTTGAGTAATAAGGTCTTCCAAGAGAGAAGCTCCGCTGTTCCTCTTTGTCGACCAATCGCTGACCAATGTTCCATATTCCGTAGAAACGAATGAAACCAAATCTGGTGATTTCGGCATCATTCGGAGTAAAAACACTAGACTGTTGCTACAACAAGACAAGTATTCCTTGTCCTTCGAATTTTTCGCCTCCTTCATAATGCTCTGGAATAAGGTCTTAGCTGTATCCATGTCGACGGGAGATGACAGAGGCATCGATGAACGTCGAATCTTTGATAGTTTCTGCTTTATCAAACTTGTGAGTCGATGAAGAAGTGCTTTCTTATCTGCTGTGCCCGATTTGCCCTCGGAGGCCCGTTGTGTTGAAATTCCAATTCTTTTCCGGCATTCGAGAAGAGGGAGAACCATCTTGAGAAGAGTGTTGCTTTGGAATAATTTGTTCCACGAGTCTGGTCTTCCAAGCAACAGATCGATCAATATAGTGCAGCGAAGTCTAAATTGATATATTTTAAAAGCGGAAAGCACATTGTGAGCTGCGTATGTTAAAGCCAGTCATTCACATGGAACACGCTCTTTTTTACTTACTGATTTGATCTTTCAATCTTTTCCCGAGCTTCTTGCCCAGCTTTCCTAGCATCTTGCTTCATTTTGATCAATTTCGCGAGCGCAGCATCGGCACCTTCGTGGTGCTCCAACTCAATGTCTTCGATGTCATCGAGATTATCGTCTTCAAGCATTGTATTGAGCTTGCTCGGATCCAGTTCGATATCAGACTCGTCGTTTTCTGAATCGGAATTGTCTTTATCGTCATCTTTCATTTCCTCATCGTCATCCAACACTTTTGAGGCCTTTGAAAAGACTAAATCATCATCCGAATCGTCATCACTTTCGTCATCGTCTTCATCATCACTCATTTCAGCGTCGTCATCTGGGATATCTTCATTATCAGCTGCACCGATTGCATCCAGGAGCAAACTCACGACTGCATCATCTAGAAGTGTTTTTTCTTTCGTTGCCATTGTTGAAGCCAACTTGAGACCTCCAAGCCATGCATACTTAATCGCTTCACGGACAAGCTTTGGCGCTGCCCCACGACCAATGTCACCCGATCCAAGAGGCGACGACAAAATGTTTGTGCAAATCTCTGCAAGTCCAAGAAGGGGATTGGAATCGTTTTCCTCCGTTCCAAGAAAGTCGCTTGCAACAGCCTTGAGATCTGCAATAGCGTTGCAGATATTCTCTTCGTCTTCCTCCTCATCGGCGTCCGGATTATCATCCATTTCATCGTCAGACCCGCAGCTCAGTCGATGAAGATGAAGGGTTATTGATAATACAGCAATGCCCGTAATGCAACGCTTCTTCGACTCATTGTCGTCGTCTTCATTATCTTTGAGTTCAGCAACCTTACTACGAAGATAACTGACGACACTCTCCGGGCTATCTTCATCGTCGTCGTCATCTTCGTCATCGTTTTCAGCCAATACAAATCGTTCAGCTTTGATAGATTCGAGCTGAATCCAATCTTCGCAAATCTCTTCCAATAATGCAAGAGTATTCGAATCTTTCTCTAGTTTTGCGTTTTCGTCGCTTGCTGATTCATGCGAAATCGTTGTGACAAAGTCAGATACCAAGGCGAAAAATCTAGATGAAATCATAACTCGAAGAGGGTAAGCAATTTTCTGTCCCTCTTGTAGATTGGCCTGAACTTTCAATGCGCTTTCACACGCTCCTTCATTCTTTTTGGTCTTTTTCTTGATCGTTGAACAATCGAAGAACGCTGCTGACATGAAGAATCCGAGAACCCTCTTCGTGGCAATCTTTTTCCATTCGGTGACACCTGTGGCTCCCTCTCCTTCACCCTCGGTGGATTTGTGTAGAATATTCTTTGCAGAAGTATACATTAGCTCGACATACCCATGGGCCTCGGCAGAGGTTTCCTCTGAAGAACAGAGATCCAGAAATCTACTTTCGAGGTGATCAAAAAACTTTCCCCAAAATTCATATTGTGATTCTGTCGTCACAACAGCATTCGATGGCAACAATAGCTCCGAGACTGTCTTGGTTTTTGTAAGAGTGTCAAATCGAGGGTGGCAATTGGTGATTGCTTTAACACAAGCAAGCTGCCGGTTCGCGTCTCCAGACTGGATCGTTGATTCCACCCAGGACCCTAGAACTTGAAGTGCTAGGGGTTTCAGTAAGTGGGCAGCATCTTGCTTCTTCTTGCCCGCACTGATGACGTCCAGGAATAGAAATCGGATGATGTCCTTCGCTAGAAGAACATTTTCGATCGTATCGGAAGGTACCATGATCTGAGTGGGACCTGAGATTGAAGATACGAAAGGAACACCAGATAAGTTTCTAACGATGCACAGAGCGAGAGCTTTGCGCTCATGAGTTGCCTTCGAGACTGATGAGTCCTTCTCTATTCTAAGCAGTTTCTCTTCAACAACAATCTTCATAATAGCGTCGATGACATCGACTACCCTGTCTTCGCCAAGGGGGATTGTCTTTCTAGTGCAGTATTTTGAAGATGACGGAGACGTTTCTTTTTCCGATGAACTTTCTTTGCCAGCTTTCTCGGTGAGGTAACACCATAAAGCATCCCAAACAAAGTGTGTTCTGGGTTGCACGATGACACTCGTTTCGCTTAAAGCCTGTCCAATCCAAGGAATGCTTTTGGTCGAAATAATAGGCTGATCGAGTGGGAAGGGAAGATTTTTTGACTGAGATTGCGATTGAATGTACGCCCCAATACCTATTTGTTCTGCGCAAGACTTCTCTAGAAGGGTCTGGAAATCATCTCCTTCACTCTTATCATGCTGCATGACAATCAAAACCTTTGGTATGACAACTTCTTTGACCAAATGCCATCCGATCTTTTGGCTAGCTTTTTTGCTTGATCCGAAGAACAAATTGAGCATAGAAGTAATACCGTGGGCAGCAGGCTCTCTCATCCAACGTTTATGCCAGAAGAGATCGACAAGGTCTGAAACCAGGGCAGACGCTACCTCTTTGATCTCATCATCGTCACCAGGAAGAAGTAGAATTCTGCTTCTGACTACACCGAGAATACCAAAGAGTCTACCAAAGTGATAATCCCGTTCCTCCGATCCTTTTTTCTTGCCTTGCGTTCTCTGCGCATCAGTAGCCGAAATGAGTCTATCTCGAACATAGTTGAGCATAGAGGAAGGATTTTTCTCTCCACTCTTTTCAGCTTCACTTCGAATTTCTTCCATCTTTTCGAGCTGGAAAGCAATCTTCAAAAAACTTGCTAGCGCCGATGCGTTTCCCTGTCGAGCTGCGGCACGTCCGGAGCATAGACCATTCAAAAGCCTACGGAAAGCGTATGCGGCATCCTTCGAGTTTGATTCTGGGCCCAAGAGGCAATGGTGTAGCATCACCTGCGCAGCCTGAGACCTTTCCTTTGGGTTCGGAGCAGACAAGCTGTAGAAAGAGTCAAGAAAAGGATTTTCAACGGCTGCCGCGGGCCTTCCAGTGGCTTTCACAGCAGGTTCATCGTCTTCTTCATCATCGTCGCTTTGTTCGTCGCCATCGCTACTGTCCATCTCCTCGCTATCGTCATCTTCGTCGACGCCATCGTATTCCCCTACATCAACCTTTTCCTCGTTAACAACTTCCATTTCGGAGCATTCTTCAGAGTTATTCCGCTTTCTCATTTTGCAGCAAGTTTGGAAAATTCCTATCGAGGTTGTAGAGAAAGCGTCCTGATCACACAATATTATTTCTCGAGGAAAATGGAAGGAAGATACTAACGCGCTTGTTTCCAAACGTTCACGCCATGATGTGGGGATGAGATCGGCAATTCGTAGCGAAAATGAGAATTGGCCTATCATGGAAAAAATTCGAAATTGATGTGGTGGTTGTGCTTCATCTCGGATGAAGGACAGACGGTCGCGCCATTATTCAGTCACATACCTTTTTTTCAGTCACATGATGTTCATGCGCGCAAGCAGGCGAGCAGGGTGAGACACTGCAACGGCGGTTTGAGATTTTAGTCCTCGCCAAAATGAATCAACTAAACCCGCGACATGTCAAAGCACTGTTCATTCTTTCACCTCCTACTATCTGTTCTCTAACATACCTTCACGTAAGAAATGGGAACAGAACGATCGCCGTAACTTTCGTTCGTCAATCTTCTTGCACTTGACCTTTACCGCAATTCATTATCATTATTGATGAAAAAATCTGACAAAATCTCAGCGCAATGAGGCGACAGCGAACTATTCGAACGTCGTCTGACGATCAATCTGCCGTTTCCTGGCAGTCATCCCCTCGCTATGATGCAAGATCACCACGGTCGATAAATTCTGATGGGACTTTTGACCGTTCTTCCATAGCGGGCAGCATCATCGGTCATGATGATCCTACCTTAGTCCATGCTAACGTGAAGAGAAATTCAGGCGGCAAAAATGACGTCATAAAACAATGTCATTCTGAAGCTCTAGACTCCTTCTTGACTGTCACTTTTTCTGAAGAAGAGAACCGAGACTCACGCGATACAGAAAGAGCAGACGAAAGTTCTTCGGAGAATGCGCGTCGACAACAACTTGTCGAACTTGATGAAAGACAGCAAGCATGGGAACTCAAGCAACAAGAAAGATCCTTCGAAATGGATGAAGCAGGCGACTTTTACCTGAAAGAAGTAGGGGAGTTGTCAGTGTTATCACCTAAATCGCCAAGAAAGAAGTTCTTTGCACCCATCAAAGAGACGATTTATGAGGACGAGGAAATGCGAGAGACTGATGACCGCGAAATCGAATCTCAAAGTTTTTCTGACTACGAAGAAGGGAATCCTGCCGGCACTAGTCGATTGCCACGAAGCAAGCAGAGTCCTAGATTCAGGATGGTACCTAGTCCAAGACGACTGGCCGAAGTAGGGCGAAGGGTTACCAAAAATCCTGCTGACCACACACTCAAGCATCAAGAAGAAGAGGCTGATGAAGTGTCTGATACTTTAGAACCACAGAAAGATCACTCGCTGACCGATGCTACCGAATATGTTGACGGTAAAAATCAACAAACTCAATCAAATCAATCTGTTGAAATCGCGGATGAAAGAAAAACTGAAGGCTTGACTGCCAGTTTGAAAGAAGCTGAAGTAGGAACCACAGGTGGGAGAAAAACCGAAGGCTCCACAAATAGTGGAAGAGAAACTGAAGGGTCAAGCAACGATAGACAAGAACTCGAAGAAGCAAGCACCAGTAGAAGAAAAACCGAACGATCCCATAGCGGGAGAAAAGCCAAACGTTCGACCAGCAGTGGGAGAGAAACGGAAGGATCAAGCAACGATAGGAAAGAACCCGAAGAAGCAACCCATAGTGGGAGAAAAACCGAACGCTCAACCCACAGTGGGAGGAAAGTCAAACGCTCAACCAGCAGTGGGAGAGAAACTGAAGGCTCAAGCAGAGGTTTGAAAATACGCGAAGGAACCACCTCCAGTGAGAGAAAAAAGGAAGGCGCAACCACAGGCGTTGCAACAAGGGCCGCATCTTTCGGTTTAAGTTTTGATGGTAGTGACTTGGAGGTTGACGACTTCCCCGGGGTTGGGAAGAAAATTTCAAAAAATAACGATGACGAGTACATGGTTGATGGTCCTAATGTCGACGATTCGGAGCGACATGGCGATCTTGCTTTCATCGATATTGAGGATAATGCCGTCGGTCAAAATACAAGTACAAGCGCTCAAGACAACGATGATCAGAATGAGATTATAAGAGCAGTACAAGAACGATTGTTTAGCTTTGCTTCTAAGAAATGGAAAGAAGAGGCACGCGCTCTAGAAAGTTTTGATTCTTCTGATCATGAAAGGGGTGGAAGATTGAGGTCATGGTTGCCAAGAAGTTTTAGTAATCACTCGCGAGGGGAGTTGAAGGCAAGCGAGTCGAAGAGAAGTGCATGGTCTACACCTCCGCAAGTTTTGTCACCAAAATTTGATAGATCGCAAACTATGGCATCAAAAATTGATAGATCAACCGATGAAGATGACATCGACCCTGGAAAGGTAAAAAAAAGAAAGTGCAAGCTACTCTTGATTAACAGCTGCCTTGTTTTTGTGGCGATTGCGGTGATTGTATATTCTATTCTCTTTGCAATGGGGTTGGGGGATCCACGCAGTGGCAAACCATCAGTCGACGACGAGAACAATGGATACTCAAACATGACTATTTACGATGGTTATTCGAATAAAACGATTGAAAACGAACCTAATACCATGATCCCTGCAGAGATTTTGCCCACCGAAACAGAATCGAACGTGAACCCCGGACAGATTTCACCCTCCGAGAATGAATCGAATGTGATCTCCGGAGAGACTTCACCTGACGAAAGCGAATCGAATGAGATCTCTGGAGAGACTTCACCTGCCGAAAGTGAATCGAATGTGATCCGTGGAGTGACTCTACCCGTTTCAAGTCACATTGATGAGAATACTCTTGCTCCATCTTCTTCGGAGTTGCCAATTGATACTCAAGCTCCATCGAAATCTTCGTCGAATCTTTCTCCAACAGATTCTCCGAGTGAATTTCAAATTTCATCTCGGGTTACGCCAACAGCAGTTCCCCCTAACGCAGATTTCAAAAACAAAGAGATTTCAACTCAAGTACCAACACCAGACCCTAAGTCTGTGGAGGGAAGACTTCATGCGATATCGGGAGAGAGCATCGGTGATGTTTCTACCCCCCAGAACCAAGCTTATGATTGGCTGGTGAATGAAGATCCTGCAAATCTAGATCTTGACAACTTGACCGACGAAGAGTTAAGCCAGAGGTACATTGCCGCGTTGCTGTACTTCTCTCTAGATGGTTGGAACTGGTTCGACCAATACGACTTCCTTACAGCGTCGCATGTGTGCACGTGGAATAATGGATCTTCTCGGAATAAGCTGGGGGTTATTTGCAACAGCTCAGACAAAATCACAGGTTTTGCAATCAGTAAGTACAAATGATGGCGTTCATTTCATTAATTTAATTGTTGGGTGTGTTTGTTTCATTATTGACTTTCGATTCGCACTCACAAATATCTTTCTTGGTTAAACTCAGACGAAAATAATTTGAGAGGTCAGCTCCCAGAAGAATTGCTGCATCTTTCAAGCTTAGCCATGTTCCAGTTCAGAGCTAATCATATCGAGGGAACACTGCCGAGTGGATTTGATAAGGTATCAAATCTTGAAGAAATCGATCTTCGACAGAACGAACTTGTCGGCTCCGTGCCAGAAGTGATTTTCAATCTTCCACAAATCAAAAGAATTTTGCTTCTCCGAAATTCCCAGTTGAGCGGTACCATCCCAGAGTCCATCGAAAAAGCGAGCAATCTCGAAATGCTCTCGTTCCAGAAATGTCACATAACTGGTTCTATTCCAAGCACGATCGGCAACCTTTCCAATCTGTTCTTCTTCACCTTTATGGAAAATCTGCTCACCGGATCGATTCCGGAGAGCGTGATGAAATTATCCCTTCTTGAGGTATTGGAACTTTCCGGAAACCAGCTGACGGGGACTTTACCAGAGCTCGACGGTCACAATCATTTGTATTTCCTCTCCCTGTTCGACAACAAAATCAGAGGTACTATCCCAAGTTCTCTCGGAGGTCTTCCCAAGTTGATGTTTTTGGACATTCGTAACAACCTGTTAGATGGTTCTATTCCAGCAACCATCGGAGACCTTCCCGATCTAGTCACATTTTATGCTCAAAAGAATCAATTGACCGGAACTTTGCCATCTTTTTCTGGCAACAAAGGTTTGCTACAAGCCGTTGATCTCGCTGACAACCAACTCTCTGGAAACATCATTGAGTTTTTCGAACCAGGTGGACCACAGGATCGTCTTATCACGGTGGACCTTGCTCGAAACAAATTCACTGGAAGTATTCCGGCATCAATTGGGTTTTATGATGCGCTGGGTGATCTCAATCTCGAAGGGAATAGGTTTTCGGGGACCATCCCAGGAACTATCGGTTACCTTACAGACATGGACACACTGAATCTCGGAGAAAACAACTTTTCTGGCACATTGCCCGATGAAATCGGTTTGTTGAACCACTTAATATATCTAAACCTCACCCGCAACGAGTTCGAGTGGACAATTCCCGACGCGCTTGCTTCGCTGTCGAAATTGAAGGTCCTCGACATGGCATCGAATCACTTCGTTGGAAGTTTCTCTAGTGAATTCAATCAATTGAATAACCTTGACGAGCTCTATCTCAACGACAACTACATAACCGGGGACTTGTCCGAGGTCTTCTGCACAGGCTTTCCTTTTGGTTACATCGAAACATTTGCGGCGGATTGCTTGGAACCGCAGGCTACCGTGACTTGCGAGTGTTGCACTAGCTGTTGCACGGGGGAAAATTGTCTTGCCATTTAAAATTAATAAACATAATATCTGAAGGAACGCAGATTGGAGTCAGGAATTCAAGGCGATTGAACGTTGCCCATCTTTGCTTCTATTCAACTACGTACAGATTAATTAACTAAAAAGTTCATACTTTTATTGAAACTAGAATGGATTTTAAAAAATTCTTACGTAGAAGTACAATACATTTACCATTTCGGGGTTAGGGTTCGGGTACATCGCCCTTATTTCAAATAAAACGTTACACAATAACCGAAAATGGTCGATGGTGTCATTTCGAAATTCACAAAAACGACGATAACAAGCGCAGTACTATTAATTCGAAACCAGAGATCGAGTGTCATAGCATTTGCATCTCTTGTAACATATACCTAGGACTATATCTTTGCCTCGTTTGTATAAAACATTCCAATGAGCAGCGCTGTCGTGTCAAGTGCTTGCACTTCCTCTCTCAATCGAAATGATGAATGGAAACGATGTTGCGCAAACGCTATGGGTTTCGAATGGGTAGATTGCTTTGAAGACGAGCAAGACGACAGCGGCCCTGATTTTAGTGGCCAAGATGCCGGAGATGATGCGCTCCAGTTAACCAATTTGCTCGATGACGGCTTCGACGATGACTTTGAAGATGACATTGACGATCCGTTTGGCGACCAAGAAAGCAGCAGCTGGCATCGCCACGGGGACAATCACGATGCTTGGGAAGAAAACGCTTTGCGCATCCAAGCGGATCTAAATCGAATGGCTCGATGGATACAATCGAAAAAGCAAGAATACGTTGGCCTCGATATGAAAGACGAGGAAGCGGCGCTCATCCAAAGCACCGTTACATCGTTTGCGGCAACCACGGCGGGTGAGCTGGAAACTCTCAGAAACATGATTCAGTCGATGTCGCAAGGGAATGCCAACAACAACAATCTTTCCAATCATCGAGCGGGAATTGTGCAAATACTCCTCGAACAACTGCAGGAGCATGTGACGAGGCCCTTTGGTCTGTTGCAAAAACAACGCGTTCGCGTGGCGGTTCAGCTGTGGCAAAATCCTTTGCAATGCAAGCTCTACGAAGCTCCTAAGCGTCGATCCAAAGAATCGATGTTTGACGAGGACGACGAGGAGGATCATCCGACAGACCAGCGATTTTTACCAAAACGATCCTACCAAGAATCGAATAACAGTGAGGGAGACTTTATCTCGAAATACGCAAACAAACGGAAAACGAGTATCCCTTCTGCGCCACCGGCCTTTCTAGAAAAATTATCAAAATCCAGGGGGGAAAGGATAGAAAAGTCACCATCGCTTTCAAAACCATCGGCACGGGAAACTACTGATAGAAAAGAAGACTCATTCGACAATGCGCCTTCGTCAACTTTCCCGGACGTCGGTAGGACACAAGTGCCACAAAAATCGTTACCGCAATTCCAAACAAGGTCTCGAGAAAGACAGGAAAACCAAGCCGAGATTTACAACCAACAGCTCGAGGAAGACCTTACGAACAGAATCGGTTCAGTTGACAACCACACTCATGGCCAGCAATGATTTGGACAGTGTCCAACAGATGGAAACACGCATGGTTGAAATCACAACGTTGATTGGACAATTTTCAAACCTAGTCCAAGAACAACAGGAACAGGTCATTCCAGGTTCACGAGAGTGCCATTGAAACCAAAGACAATCTCGACAAGGGGCAAGAAAACTTGATAGATGCAGCGGAACGAACAAGAAAATCGAAAACACTACAAGGCCTGGGCGATTCTTGCCATGGCCGCAATTCTCATGTTTTTCCAGATTCTTCGAAATTAATTGCGATACTCGTAGAGCACGAATATTGTATCGATCGACTCTGGATACAAAATACGAACTAGTCTAATTGCACGCACTAGTAGCTGATCTTTAATCTCTTCATTGTCCTTCTGTAGCTGCTAGTATCGATTCCATTTTGTTTGTTGCTTACTTCAAATACATCTATACTTTAAGTTACACACATATCACATTTTAACATCGTGAAATTAACATTTTTCCATCATGATAGTAGATCGATCTGATCTTCGGATTTGATCTCCGATTTCCCGCTGGTGGGTCCATAGTCGAAAAGAATCTTCAACCCGACTTGAATCAGCCCAAAGGCCAGTCCCAGCAAGTTGGGAAAGTAAATGTTGAAATCCTTGAATTCTCCGAGACCCGCGACGGACCACAAAAAACAATTCAATATCGTCGCCAGTGTGAACGGAAGAGGTATGCTCTTGGCCGATCGCTGTTCCGCAAGACCGTCTGAAGTGCCGAGAGGGGACTCGCAAACATGAGCAAACAAAACAAGACGGCCGTGTTGCCAATCAAACCCGCGGCGTAGGGCATCCACATGCCCTTTCGGCGCACAGTTAGTTTGCAAGCCAGGATCCAGACCGCGGATGTCGCGATGAATTGCCAGGACATCCTTGTGCGTGCTGTCGCACAGGTTCCCGGCAGTGATGTCGATTTGGGTGTTGTGTACTTGATAAATCTCAGAAAGTAAAACAAGCCGAAAATCAAGTCCGACTCCATTGGTGAACCATACCTTGCTCTGTTTCAAAAGCATTCCATACTCAAACCACAAGATACAAGTTCGCAATCATCGAAGAGTAAGGCAAAAGAGGCAAGTTTCCTACTGTTCTTTCCCGTTGGATCTGTTGTATTGTTGGCATTGGCTGCGCGGAAGAGGGAGGGTATAGTTTCAGACAAAACGGTTAGTTGCAATCATCGCGTTTGCAATCAACATTGAATCAACACTCCAGAGCATGTCATTTTCCTCGATTTCCTTTCATTCATTTGTTTTACATACCGCCATAAACACAACTACAGCCGCCAGAGGAGCGGTGTTAGAACAGAATTGGACCCATCCCGGAATTGAAGACGCCATGATGTTTATATGTTGCGAGTCAACCAGTCGTAGGCTTTTGTTCAATGATTCTGGGACGACAGCAAGTTGAGTAATTTCATTCATTTACGGGAGACAGTTGCAACGAGACAAAACTCCATTTGTCTCGAAAGGCATTTATGTAATGTTCTTCGACAATGTTCCTGCCCAGCTATCAGAAAAAGAGGCGAGACCACTGCAAAAACTCGTTTCAATCGTTCAAACATTAATCACGCCAAAAAAAGGGTTTGTGACCTATTTTTGACAGATGAGAAAAAGAGACTACACAATGCTATTTATGCAGTCCCGTAGTTGGATCGAGTCACATAACTTAAGGGGAATTATATTATAATGGGGATAGGGAGGGGTCATTAGGGGGATTCAAAAACGCGTCTTAGTTCCTCCTGCACTTGCGACGCGCGACTGAAAAACTCATCGTGTGAGAAAAGTACCTTCACTCAACGGTCGAAACCCTTCGAAACGTCGGGAATGCACAGGATCTTCACGCAGTTCGCCATGAAAGTGCCGCTTGAATCTTCTGGCGGTATGTGTGATTGGGCTAACTTCATCTGTTAGTCGGAGTCGACATGCCACCGGCAATTGTTAAGTCATAGCGAAGGTTTGAAGGCCTGCTGGTACCAAAAACTTCCCTAAACTTTATTTTTTCGTGTCGAAAGTGCGAAAGTTCATCGAACCGGGAACAAAATGCCGATGACAACAAAGAAAAATGTGACTTACAACCGATCTCTTGTACTTGCACACCGATCCAAACGCATTTTCAAGTTTTCCATCACCACCGATTGAAATTGTCAGAGACAACTTTTTCTCACTTTGAAGATTCTCACTGCTTGGCACAACGCATATAAAAAGCGTTCTTTCTCACACATACCAAATCTGCGAAAACTGTCTCTTTTCTTGACAACAAGAAAACATTTTCCATCCGATATCACGTCATAAAAGAAAACAATCGATTTGTTATCCAAGATGACGAATCAAGTCTCACCATACATCGGTCAACAACAGATTGCCCTGGTTGTTGATCCATACTCGACAGGATGCTTAGTCGCTCAAGCCATCCAGAAGCGTGGATACCTCCTCGTGGCAATCTGGACAATTGGGTTTTCCGCAGAAATGAAGACTCACGTTCCTGCAGCTTGCGGTCGTATGGACTTACTTTGCTGAGATCGAACAAGCCGAAACCTTGGAGGCGACAAAGGCTCGTATCGAAGAAGCTACAAAAGGACACAAAATCTTGTAAGTGAACGATATCGGTCATTCACTCCGAAAATAGGAATTCGGAATACGTCGTCAGCAGTTTGCGCGACTATTTTTTATTTCACATCGTCAGTGATTCGCAGAGAGCTCAAACTTTTATTCCTTTTTATTCTACCACCAGCTGCTGCTTCGCAGGAGGAGAAGCCGGAGTTGACGCTGCCGATGCCTTGTCGGAATACCTCGGATTGCTAAGCAACGGAACCGAAATCGCCAACCGTCGTGACAAATATGTTCAGCAGGAACTCATCCGACAAGCCGGACTTCGTGCCGTTCGTCAAGCGGGAAGTGCAACCTTTTCGGACGTCGAACCATTTTTGCACACCGAAGCCTACCCTATTGTTCTTCAAACCTACCTGAATCCGCGGGTTCGGACGGTGTCAAACTCTGCTACGATTTCACCGAGGCCAAAGAACACTTTGAGAAGCTCATGAGCAGTCAGCTTGTCAATGGAGGTGACTGTCCCTCGGTTCTTTGCCAGGAATTTTTGAGGGGTGACGAATACGTTGTCGATCACGTCTCGCGAGATGGAGTTCACAAAACTGTCATGATTTGGGTTTATGACAAGAGAAAGGCAAACGGGGGTGACTTTGTCTACTTTGGTATGAAACCGGTTGATCCTTCAACGGATGTCGCCAAGATTTTAATCAATTACACCCGTCGAACACTCGATGTTCTGGGAATCAAACACGGCCCAACGCATTCGGAAATTATGATGACGAGCGAAGGACCATGCCTTGTCGAAGTCAATTGCCGTGCCCACGGAGGTAACGGATCATGGGCACCCTTGGCTCGTGCTTTGACAGGTGGCTATTCCCAGGTCGATGCAAGTGCTGATTCATTTTGCGACCAAACTGCTTTCGACAAAATTCCTGACAGACCATGCTACCCCTTCAAGGCAGCAGGACAGGAAGTTATGCTTGTTTCTTTCTCCAAAGGAAAGGTCAAGTCTACACCAGGATATGACGTCATCAAAATGCTCCCCTCTTTCGTGCACATGGAAGGTATGGTACCACCAGGAGGACAAGTGGATTACACTCAAGATCTAATCACATCTATTGGAAGTGTTACAATGTGCCATCCAGATGCCGAAATTATCAAACGTGATATTCAATTTATCAGGCTCTTGGAACAGATCAATGGATTTTTTGTTTACGAAACCCAAGCTCCTCAACTCGTCAACCCAGACGATATTGTTCGACGAAACAAGGGAGGAAGCAAGAAGCACAAGCGCATCTTTTCTGCTGATGGTCCTAATCTTCTACGAATCATGTCGAACGACCGTCCCGAGCTCCGTGGTTCTTTCAAACCTTTGATCAAGCGAATGACAACAGTCGATTCGTCAAAGGAGGCTATTGTTGTTGTCGACCCTTACTCAACTGGTACTGTGTTGGCAAATGAAGCCATGAAGCGAGGATTCAATGTGATTGCTCTCTGGACGAAGGGAATTTCGGAGGAATTGAAAAAACACATTCCTTTGAGCTGCGCCAATATGAGGGATTACTATGCCAACATCGAGGAAGGTAGTGATATCCAATCGACAATGGAAGCCGTATACACAGCTGCTGGATCATTGCGTGTTGTTGCATGCATCAATGGAGGAGAAACAGGTGTGGCTTTGGCGGATCACCTGTCCGCACGAATGAAAGTTCGCACGAACGGAACCAAGTTTGAGAACCGTCGTAACAAGAAATTTCAACAGGAGCTTATCCGTAAACACGGGCTTCGCTCCATTCGCCAGGCTGGAGGGGCTAAATTTTCAGAAGTAGAAGACTTTTTGAAAAACGAATGCTATCCTGTTGTCCTCAAGCCCAACGAAGGCTCCGAAGGTGTGAAATTATGCAATTCTTTTGCCGAAGCTAAGGATCACTTTGATGTTCTCATGAACAGCCAAATGCAAGCAGGTGCTGCTTGCCCGTCTGTCCTCTGCCAAGAATTTTTGAAGGGCAAAGAATATGTGATTGATCAAGTTTCCAGAGATGGTGTACACAAGACCACCATGATGTGGGCTTACGACAAGCGTCCCGTCAATGGTTCACCAGACGTGTATTTTGGAACTGTTCCAGTTGATTCCGCAAGTCCTGAGGCAAAGATTTTGATTCCATACGTTAGAGGCGTTTTGGATGCCATGGAGATTTCGAATGGTGCGTCGTGTGCTGAGGTGGTGATGACACCAAATGGTCCATGCTTGGTCGAGATGAATGTCAGAACGCACGGTGGAGATGGAAAATGGGTCCCTCTCGCAGCTGCTTTGACGGGTGGTTACACCCAGGTTGATGTCGCAGTTGACAGTTATTTGGACAAGCAAAAGTATTCTACCATTCCGGATGTCTATCCTAGTCCTTCTAAAGCAGCTGGACAAGAAGTCTATCTTGTATCACGGGGACGTGGTAAAGTAAAATCTACGCCTGGGTTCGATCTCATCAAAGAGATGCCCAGTTTTGTGTACCTTGAAACCGGTGTCGTGCCCGGAGGTTCCGTCGATTTCACAGTCGATCTCTTCACAGCTCTAGGAAGTGTCCTTTTGATGCATAAAGATCCCGCTGTCGTGGAAGCCGATATCAAGAAGATCCGTGAACTGGAAGAAAACGACGAGATGATCGAATATGAGCCCAATCGTCTTATTTAAATAGAAGTTGATCCGTAACTGGATATTGAATAATAATAATATTAGAATATATATTTACACGTATCTCTTTCAACTTTGAACGCCTCTAGCGCTGCTAGTCATTCGATTCTGATTCCATATTAGCTACTCTAGTCCATCAAATTGAAAAATAATATATGGGATAGGAACAGCATGCCGCCGCGAACATTGCAAGTGACTGTAACCTGAAGTCTCCTTCTACCATGGGAGCTGACTTGACATAGTTGCTCAGGAGACGCTCGTTATATTGGGGAAACTCTTTGGCCAATTGTTGGGCACGCGTTTTCTGAATTTTCATCGTAAAGGGTCTGATTCCAAGATTTACGGCTTGTTGCCGAACATATTGAAAGGCGAGAAACATGAAACTAGCTACACCAGTAGCAGAGCCCATCCACGTCCATGTCCACGTGCTAATTTCCAAACACGTTTCGAGATCAGCTGGCGGAGGGACTGCAGCGGTGACCAATACCTCGTTGAAGACCTTGGCCGTATTAAGATCGAATGTCAAAGGAATAATCCCGAACCCCGCGAACATACCGAATACAATCCCTATCCGGTAGGGAAGAAGGTACCAAATAAGGTATTTTCGGCTCTTCTTATCTACTCTTTCCAACGTCTTCCCGGCTTGCTGATAATCGACTTTGTCGACCGCCATGATGTGTCGTCTCAGAACCTCCGTTCGAGCCGAGTGGCTGCCCATCTCAGCGATGACAACGAGGGGCATGTTTTCCATTTGGGAAAAATTCTGGTGCATGTCCAGGGCCATCTCCAGGGTGGGCTCAGGTGTTGTACTTCGTATACATTCTGCGATACTTTTGTTTTCGGAAATTTGCTGCTTCTTTACGTAGCGTCTATATGCCGGGGAGGATAGATAGCGGATGGTAGGAGGTGACGTTGCACCATTGGTGGATTTCGTCTGATCGGAGGAAGACAACGACGGGAAGGGGATGTTCGTCTGTAGAAAGGCGGCCGTGATGTTGGGTATCTTTCTTCCTCTTATGATGCTTGACGAAAGTGCCGAGCGGAAGGAAATCATTGTTGTACTTGTTCTTTCTGTCACTACTGGGATGTTATGAGCGAAAATTGTGGCCCGCATTTACTCGTTGAAGTCACATCCGATGCATCATATGCTCATAGGTTATATGAACGCACGTGCAATTTCCAACTATTTTGGCAGGCTGATGAAAGAATGCCAGAATTTCTTTCAATCGAAATTTTTCGAGTCACGATTATTTCGGATTTTACTAGAAAACGCTTTTTGTCCAATAACAAAGCCCCTTCAATTGTAGATACACGTGCCACTACGAGTACATACGGAAAGATGTCAAATCCTCCAACCTTGGTGGACAAAAATACAACCAGAACTATTTTCGAAGAATAATATTTTTCATCAATCCACGTTTTGGACGAAGGATTGGCATCTTGTAGTGAAGACAGGTTGGATCGGCTCTCGGCATCTACAAGGTGCTCATACTGATTGATTCGGGGACGTGAAACGTGAGATAGTTGTTGGAAAGGCATTCGATACACACGAAACGCCAAGCAGGAGCAGCAAGTTCGAATCCACCACGAAATATTCAACTGACTTTGGTCTACGAAACACAGAGATGATGAAGATACTACTATACAGTAAAGTTCTGGCAGCAGTCATTCTGCCAATCGCTATTCAGGGGATCAAAATCGCCTTTGTCGGTGATACCGGAATGGACGGTACGTGAAATTGGGATCGGCATGTTTTCCCAAAAAGCTAGTTGTCATGATACTAATTGTCATTGCTCGTTGTATTCTCCGTCCCTTTCCGTTAGACGAGTCCTCTAATGGATATGGTCACCTGACAATGAAGATGATCGAAGACGAAAATGTAGGATCTTGTTGTGGACGTTGGTGATTTTGATTATTGGGGAAGATGCACCGAGACATATGAACTTACCAATATGACGATAATCGAGTCGTTGAACGGGGAACGATGTGGAACTTCCCGAAAAGTCCAGAATGAAGCGCGTCAAGTGGCAAGATGGAAAATATGGAGATATCAAAGGATGGGAAATAGGAGTGCAACCTTCTTCGGCTGATATACCCGTTGAAAAGTCAAAAAGCCTAGTACTCGATGGGGATTTTTACCAACGCCATGTCGTGTCAGACAAAGCATGGAAAAACATCAAAGACAACTTGAAACTGAAAAAGGGGAACCGTAACTGCGACGGTACACCTTGGGATGGTAAGTTTGAATCTAGCGTAGAAAACGACAAATATTTCATATCTATCAACTTTGATGTCCAACCTTTTTCCTCCTTTCTACCAGGCCCTTGGGAGTGGAATAAGTTTCTTCGTCAGCATTCTTTTGATTTTTTGGGTGCTTCAGGAAATGCGGAAGTCAAAGAAGCACCATTATACGGTAAGAGTAGCAATGATATAGAAGCAGTTGGCTTCATTCGTGCTTTTGAACACTTTTTCTAACCATTCTGGAACATGGATCAACTCTGACATCGAATACAGGAAGCGCTGAAATTTGGGCTGCTCATCAAGAGCACATGCATAAACTGTATATGGAACGCATTTACGACACCAAACGAGGATCATGCCATGGATACTACGATCAGACAGGAACCAGGAACTGTTGACGAATATGGAGAAAGATTTTCATGTTACTACAACAACAAAAGTGGGAAGGAGGATTTCCAATTTTTGTTTCTTGGCTGGTGGCAAGGTGGGTGCTGTCTTCCTGTGGGAGATGTTCTTTCTCCAATATATGTCATTTCTGACAAGTGTATTTGTGATTGTTTACTTTGATATCCATGGCGCTTGTAGGAAGCAACGAACGCAATGATGAGCCATCCCGAGAACAGCGGAAGAAGACTATCGACTTCATCGAACGGGAATTCAGCGACGAGCGCAGCCAGAATGTCAAATGGCGATTCTGTATTCAGCACATGGTAAGAAACTATAACTGGAATCAGAGAAAGAAACAAAAACCAAAGCCACATTGAAACTAACACTGACGCGATATTCCTTTTGATTTTGATATTCGATTCAGACATCCGCGAAGTTGTCTACAGGTGAGACGAACAGAGAAAATATGGTGTTGGCTCGCATTACAGATACTTGTCGAAAGCACGGAGCAATCATTATTTCGGGTCACCATCATCATTATAGTCGCACAAAAATGCTTCAAGCAGTTGGTTCGGAACAAGGCGATGACCCTGTTCCAGTAAATAGCGATAAATCGAAACTCGTCATCTCTGAGGGCCTTACAATGTCAATCACGGCTGGCATGGGAGGATACGATGGTGCTTGTAACGGAAAATACTGGAATGCAACTTGGATGGAGATATGTGTTGCACGTCATAGTGACCATCGTGGAGCTGTCATTGCGGTGTTCAACGAAAGCGATACAACGGTAGGCACTTTCCAATACATGAACTCCATGAAAAATGGTGAGGTTGTGGACGAATTCCAAATCCAAAGCAAACTTCCCGGATCCGGAACCAGAGCTCCAACGAACAAACCGACAAACAATCCCACAGGACCACCAACAGACAAACCAAAAGGTCTACCAGTAGCACAGACGCCGATAGAAAAACCGTCATTGGAGCCTACATTCAAACCCACTCAGAAAGTCGAACCAACACTCAAACCGACAAACGACGAGAACTGCTATTCCAGCATGTAAGTTCTTCTACTACAATACAAGAGATGACTTTTGGATTTTTTGTTCCTTGCTTTTCCGATGTGTTTCTTATTTTTCTGATCTTCCATTGTTGCTAAAACTTTCATTGAATCGAACAAAACATGTACAGTGGATCTTATCTGCTCTCCCCTTGTTTTTCAAGCTCTCCTCCTACTTTTTGCGAACTCATCCAAAAAGTTCGAGCTTGAAGGATGCCTTAGCAAGGTGACAGACCATTGACAGGTCTTGGTGCCCACCAATGACGCCTTCGAAGCTCTGAAAGGACACGAAGTCTTTGGCTTTGACAAAAAAGCCATTGAGTTTGATGACCTGACCAGCGACGAAACTAGTTTTGTTCTTTTGTATCACGTCATCAACACGCAAGATAAAGTCTTCACATACTGACAACCTGGGCTGCCGAACTCTGACCGAAACGGCCAATGGGGAAAAATTCCGCACCCGATGCGATGGAGATGGCGATGACCAAGTCAAGATCCTGAGAGGACCCAACAACCCGATCGAAGACATGCTCCCAGCGATTGAAAATTCGGACGTCACTATTTGTAATGGAGTAGTTCATTTTCTAAGCAACGTCATGCTGCCCAATCTAGACAAAGTGAAGTGATTAGCAAAACAAATCGGCACTTAATCTATATGGAGAAGTCATCTATCCAAGAGATAGCTAATTATTTTTAAAAATTAACAATTTTGTGTGTAGAATTTTTTAAAGTAGGATTTACGTACATTCAGTACAAGATACAATTTCAAAAATTGGATTCTTATTTAGTCCCTTTTCAATCATTTTTAATTCTTCTCATTTCAACCGTCGTTGTGTTTCGCTTTGACACAGATTGCAAAAAGCATTGAGCATCTTATCGACAACCGACAGCTAAAGCTGGTGGGAAAGACTCCCTCTAATCGATTCGACACGCAACGATAAACATTGCATCGGGACAAACTAATCAAAAGCAATAACAATGGTAAACTCGCCGCTGTCGACGGCTTATGCCAAAAGCAACCCGTCGATTGCCAAGGCGGGAGGGCCGAAGCTAAAAAAGGCCGGGTCTGGGATTGCCGGAAGAAGCGGCATTCCCACCACAATCAAATCCGCCACCAGTATTAATAAGATAGCATCATCATCATCGTCTACGTCCGAAATCGGGCACAGGTGCCAGCAGCACCAACAAAGGGGGAAGCTCTGCCGCCTCAAGACAGGTTCAGAGCAGCGCTACCGCCCTGGAATACAACACCCCGAAACAAAACCAAATGCTTTCGCAGTGCGATTACGCGGATCGTGCCATCTGGGCGACTCGAGTGTTGTGGGGCGGAAACTCGGTCAATGGCTTTTTGAGAGCGACGGCCACCGCCCAGCGCATCAAGAAACAACGGGCACGCCAAAACAATTCCACCAAGATGAGCCGGGCTGCCAAGGCGGCATCGACGACAGGAATGACAAAGCCGGAGGTTCCTCCCAAACCCGGTGCTCCGGGAACCGGGCAGTGGCCCCAAGGCCAAAGAGATCTTTCAACCAGCAGGAGGAAGAACTCCTCAAAAAGGAAATTATGAATCCCCGAACGGCCAAAAAACTCAAGAGCGAACTTGGAAGCAGGGCTTGACCTTTTGTGCAACTGTTTGTAATGTACTGAGGGGTGTCTTGTTTGACATTGATCCCTCCCTTTCGCCCTCTCTCCCGCCGCATCTGGTGATTGAGCAAGAAAAGCCACCCCCCGCCCACACCTTTTTGATTCCTTCCCCACCTCCACCGGGGTCGGTGCCAAAGCTTGCGGCTGCAGGGCCTTCGATCGACCAAAGCAGTCAAATCCAAAGCTGCTGCCAATCCAGCCGTCAAGGGAATCAAGGCTGCTCCAAAAGCACGTGCCGGCGCAAGCTCCAGCACCGTCGCCCGGAGATGCCAAGAGCTCTACTCTTCGGCGACTCCGGAAAAACCTAGCAAAAAGAACAAGGGCCAAAGCATCTATAGCGAACCCTGCCTTTGCGAAATCTTCCGCCCGAGTTTGATCCTCCCAGCAGCAACAAGAGGAACATGCACCAAAAAGGAATACCAGCACCGCGTCTTTCAGCTATTGCGATACCGAGATTTACGGGAAGGCGACTTTTGCGCTGCCCGGCTGTCGTCCCGCGACTTGTGGATCTTGGCCAAGGTTCTAAAAGATTACAAGACCAACAGCCAGACTCCCCTCTACACCGTGTCACCATTGGAGTTTTTGGGGCTCTCTGATTCCCGCCGGGACTGCCTTGCTGAAGGAAAAGGTCCTGCTGGAAGACGTCGAAGACCAGCAGGCACAAGCCTGGAACACAAGTCATTCGAAGTTTGGTCTTGCCCCTGCCCAGGAGCCCGGCAGAAGCCAACGAATGGGCCAACCGTCTCATCAAAAAGGGAAGCCGTGTCTATGCCATGTATCCACAGACGACCTTCCTTGTATGCCGCAACGGTCACGGACAGCCTCACGTATTGCAGAGGCGACGACGATATCATCGTGGTGCAATTCGATGGGGAAGATGCTGATCCGTTTACGGGACAATTTCCCTCGTATCATGTAAGACAACGAATTGATTGTAAATGGTTACTTCTGGTTGTTGAATTATGGAAACTCACTATTCTCTTTTGTCACGTTTTGTTTCGCTTTCAAAGATTCCGGCACGCTTTGTGATTTTGATTCCACGAGAATTCCCAGCGTCTCAGATTGGCCGTGCTGCCGCTGGCACAAAAGCTACCAGTACTTCTAGTGCTTCCACAGCGGTTGCAACCAACAAGCGCAAGTCATCGACGGGTTCTGCGGGTTCCAGTAAGAGGAGGCAATCGGCAGGTTCGTCAGGAGATGCCGGGTTTTTGGACATTTCCATGGACTTTGGCGGCGGGTTGGGATGATTTTGACAATCTAGATTTGGACTTTGACAAGCCGCTGGACGAACACGAGCAGGCGGCAGCGCAGGAAAACAGCTTTTCGCCGTTTTAGATGGACAGCAACACTGGGGACTACGGAATAATCGTATAAGTAGAAATAATGATTTGTATTCTAGCATTTTCTTTTTCAAAATTTTCCTAAAATTTCTGTTAAATCTATGTACATCCCACGTTGTCGTGGAAACATTATTTTGTTGCATTACTCCCCTATGTACATTCTTTCTGTCCATTAGGCAACAGTCCGGACATTGCATCGCCACGAGTGTGGCAGGTCATCGACTTCGACACAATCTTTGTTTTGGTCAACCACTTCCGAAAAAAGGTCACGGTACAAGTCCTTTGGTGCTGCTTCTTTCAGCCGCCTCAAGAACATTTCCCCAACCTGACCGTCTTCTTTGCACTGATGAAAGGTTTCTTTGATGACTTCTCGCAAGGAATCTTCGTCTTCGGTGGAGATGAGGTTGTCACAAGCCTTGATAAACGTCGAGTATGTAAGTTCCGTAGGATTGTCGTATCGACCAGACTGGAGCTCTTGCAAAGTGAAAATGGCCGTGTCCAGGGTCTTGCGTTTTGTCTTAATGTCCATCGACTTTGTTGGAAAGGCAGCAGCATTGAGGACACTGGTATACGTCACGGCATTAGGGCCGTGCCATTGCAACTCCCGATTGATAAAGCTTGTCCATCCGCCTCAGAATTCCTCAACGATCTCTGTGCCTTTGTTTCGCTGTCGCTCTTGGCAATGGCATTGATCACGGAATTGAAGGTTCTGCCATTCGGTCGTATTTGGATTTCGCCGTTGGTGGAATTGTACATGGTCATGCGATCCAGATACTTTACCGCCATGTTTCCAGCGCATCGTGTTCCCGATTGTGCCCAGCTGTCCACAACGGAGTTGTAGGTGAGAACCGTAGGTGCTACCGAAGAATCGCCCATGGCACACATTTCTTCCATTTCCATCAACAAAGCTTCGGCTTTTCTCGACCCCAGAACTCCTTTCCCCGAATTCGCCCAGGCACTAATGAGTGTATTGTAAATGACCCGGGTTGGTTTCATGTACGTTCTGCCTGCCTCGTAATGTTCCTTCATTCGATTCAGAAGCTTTTCTCCGCGTTCGGCAGGCATCAGCTTCTCCGCTTCGGGCCAAGGCAACAATGATGGAAGTGTAAGACACAACGTCAGGACTTGGCATTTTTGAAGATACCATTCTTGTGAGCAATCTCCATGTAATCCAAAAGATATTCTGCGAGTTGCGTCGGATCCCGGCTTTGTACTTCGAGAGAGAGCCGTAAACACTTGGTTAAAGGATATCGTATTTGGTTTGAATTTGGTGTCACTGTTCATGAAAGCACGAAGAAGCTTTGCAGCGTCCCACGGAGCCTCCGAACTTTGCGACCTACAGAATGCCTCGATAACAACATTGTAACTGAACAAGTTCGGACGAAATTTAATTTCTCCTCGTTTGTACCTGTCTTCTAACGAAGTCAATACTTCTAATGCCTTCTCCGCATTTTCATGAACATTGTGAGAGTGCATCGATAGCCCACGAAGGTAAGTGTTGTAAGTGAAAAGATCGGCGGGAGCCTGATCCGAACCTTCCATGAATTCCAATAATTCTGTCGTTCGATTTACGGTTGCTGGATGCTTGGAATTGGCCCAAGCAAGCATGACGGAATTCAATACTGCAGTGTTTGATTCCAGTTCCGGCGTCTCCTCGAGTTCGCGCAACAATTGTTCCGCTCGAACAACGGCATGAGACCGCATCCCCGACCGACCCCACGCAGAAATTGCCATGGAATAGGTGAAAATGTCTTTCGGGGCAGACATTTCCTCGAGTATTCGGTCGGCGTGTTCTGCCGACTCTCTTCCTCGTTTGGCTAATAGTAGATGAATGGACGAAAACGAAAAAATCGGTGAGCTTGTTTCGATTTTGACAAAAAAGCAAATACAACTGTCATTGTTTTGGAGCCAGGTGCAAAATCCAGAATCGATTACCCACCTTTTGTCCAAGCCTTGAGCGCAATGTTATAGCATATTGTACCGGGATGTTTTCCAACCCTTTCCATGTGGCGCACTAAATCTTCGCATTGGTAACCGGCAGTTTTCGTCGCCGCTGCCTGCAAACGCATTCAGGAGTTTCATGTAATATTTGTAACTCATTCTGGCTCGTTCGTTGGTATGCGAAATATCTTCGATCCAGGACAAAAAGTCTCGTGCATGCGTGTACGCCTTCGACCTTTAGGATCACATCGTATACCAAGCCAAAGGATTGTTCGTTCGGTTGCACCGCGTCTGTGGATTGGTTCTGTTCGTAATTTTCTTGCAGTTGCACCAAAATATCCCGAGCTCTCCGTGCGGCGGTGACCGGAGAAGCAATGAATTCGGCATCCCTCTTGTTGTAGCTGCTGGAAAACAGCGCGACGCAGCACCACGCATCCAGCAGGAGGATTGTAAACGTCAGTGTCCGCTACTGCTCCTTCGTTTCCCGCAATTCGTTCGTCGTGCAGTCGCTTGATGAGGCGCTCCATTATGATGGGTGCTTGCGGGTCAATCTTGGAAAACCTTGACCATGCCTTGATCATGGATACCAGTTCGTGCCATTTTCCTTTTTTGAGAGTCCCCGGTTCTTTTTCTAATATCTCATCCGTGGCTGTTCGAAGCCAATCTCGTCGTTCCAAGACCGAAGCGTCGTTTACATCGTTCCGTGGTTTTCTTGTAAAACTTCGAGTATTTTTACGAGTCCGACCCCTTCCGGAAAACCTTTCATCACTTCCCCTGCGATTGTTTCGATTGTTAAACCCCTTGATGTGTGTCGAATATGGCCGTGTGATTGGCGCTGTTGAAGATTGATCTACCAATTTCTGGATTCTAGACGACGATCCTATCGTGTTTACGAAGGCCTCGTATTGATAGAAGCCCCCGATAAAGATGAGGGCAGTCAACGATGATAATTCACGTATTTTCATCTTATATTATGTATCACCTCGTCAAGTATCTCTCCATTATTGTTTGTAACGAGTCTCGGTTATTCTTTTGTCCTTCTTAATGGGACAAGCTGAGCACTGAAAAATTCGAAATCTGTAGACGTTGAAGCATTGAAATAACTCCGCGAAGATGAGAGCCTACAGCTGTGCCTTGATAATCGTTCTGACTCTGAGCTAACCCCTCACATCCAGAAGATCAGAAAGAGAATTTTGATTTGACGCTCGTATTCTGCAATCAGCCAGATGCCCGCACAAAATACCCGTTAATTCCCGAGACAGTGACGAGCCTATCATCGCTGTCGATGATGAAAGAAGAATGTGTTCATTGCGCGTGCTGTACGCGGTCTTAGCAGGAGGTGAGGTATGTAAGTTAGCCAATCAGCATTTAGTTTTAAGGATGAGGTGGCGGGAAAGCGGATGATCTGTACTTTTATTCGAACTAATCAAAGAAGCAAAATGTTGTAGACCGACTAGTTCGATCGAAGATACGAGCTAAAGGACAGACCTTACAATCAAAACCAATCAACACAAACAAAATCTCGGTGGGTGTTGGATTTTCAATTTCGAAGGACGGATCGATCACCCATCCATCAAAATGATTCGATTCCAGAGCATCACCGAACAAGCAATCGAAACAATGAACTTTTAGTCTAGAAGAGGAACACCCCATTGACTTTAACACTTTTTGTTCGCATACCCAAGAACACACCGATAAAACTTTTTCACAATGTCTCGCATCAGGGGTAGAAAAACGACGAACGACTCGAGTTTTCTTTCTGCCGAAGGTCGGAAAAAGCAGAGGACGATCGATTTTGATGATACGATTGACTCGGATGGAGAACACGATTACGACGAAGACAGCGTTCAAGAGGATGAGGACTCTATAGAAGAAGAGGAAACCCTGGACGCCAAAAAGTTCGATTGGCCCGAGAATACCTGCGAAAGCTTGAAGCCGATGACGACTCGGCCGAAGATAGCGACAGCGATGATGAGAGCGACGAAGACGATCGCATCGGACTCAAGCTCCAGAAACAGCGCCTAAAAAGCGAAGGAATCTACGAACAAAATGTAGCAGACAAGGTCCATGCCAGCCTCAACCTCATGAGGAGTTCCCTGCAATCGTCCGTGGACGAAGCTACTCTCACAACCGCTCAACAAATACAGCAGGACAAGGAGTACAGCGCAAGCGACAACATTCGGTTCTTGCGAGGACACGATCTAACACCAACTTGCGTAGCTCTCCAATCCGATGGTAGCAAAGCCATCAGTGGAAGCAAAGGACCACTCCGTTTTAATATGGGATGTACAGGAAGAACGGAAAGCTACTACTCTCTGTCCATCCTGGAAGAAGGAAAGCACCGAGGAACGGGACGCCACACCACGTACGCTGGGTGAGGTTCTTTCGGTAGCGTGTTCGGACGATGGACGATACGCCGCTGTCGGAAGAAGAGATTCCACGGTTTGTATCTACGATGTTCGATCGAACTCGAAGACAAGCCTCGTCAAGACCTTTTCCGGGCACAAGGGACCCATTACCAGCCTGAGTTTCCGGACGAAATCCCTTCAGCTCTTTTCTGGCAGCGAGGATCGCTGTATACGACACTACAATCTGAACGAAATGATGTACATTGAAACTTTGTACGGGCATCAATTTGGTGTGACGGGAGTCGATTGCCATCTCAAGGAAAGACCCGTTTCGGTAGGACGTGATCGAACGGGTCGAATATGGAAGATTGCAGAAGACACGCACTTGATCTTTCGTGGAGGAGCCAAGGTTGCCTCTGCCGACAGTGTTCGAATCATGAAAGAAAATTGGTTCCTCACGGGACACGAAGATGGAAACCTGGGTTTGTGGATGTCGGAAAAGAAGCGAGCCGTAGTCAACATCCATCAGGCTCACGGGGCTGTTGGAAACATTGGCCGTGGCATTAGCGCCATTGGGTCACTAAGAGGTTCCGATCTTGCCATTACTGGTTCTTGCGACGGATACCTTCGGTTATGGAAAGTTATCATGGGAGAAACACTGAAAGACCGAAGTCTAGAGGCCTTGGATAAGATTCCAATGAAAGGTTACGTGAATGATATTGCCGTTGGTCCAAAGGCACGCTTCTGCATCGCAGCAGTTGGTCAAGAGCCCAAACTTGGACGATGGAACCGCATCTCTGGTGCCAAGAATCGCATTGCTATCGTCCGTCTGCGCTCAAAAGACGAAGTGAACGACGAAAAAGATGCAGAAGAAGATATCTACGAACCAGAAGAGAATAGTTACGGAAGCGGTTCCGATGGTAGTGATTCTTCAGACAACGAATGAGTCTGAGGCACGTGCTTCTTCATCTTTCGACCTTTTCGTCCTAGCTATGTAGCGAGAAATACCAATAGATTCAAATGCCCCAATGAGCTAAATTACAATTAACCTTTCAATTAAGTTATGATGCCGGAATACTCTCAATTAAACAGCGCATAGTCGATTTCTATCTTGACCTACTTTGCCGGAATACTCTAATAACAGCATATGGTTCTTCTTTTACCCGAAAAAACTTGTTTACTGTCCGAAGGAAAGCATGTTCTGGGTGAAGGGAGCCATGACCTCACCGTCGTAAGGCTGGACAATTCCACTGAGGGCAGGGACGGATCCAGGGATCTTGGCCTCGGTAAGGAATCCGAAGATACCCAACATAGCAAGACGTCCGTTGTTGATTTCGACCTTAAGTCCACGGGCCTTAGGCTTCTTCACTCTTGTTCTTGCTGAATCCCAAAGGATCGTAAAGGTTGAAAGGAACAGGGTGGGGAAGAGCGACGGTATCGAAGTCAGGGAAGTCACCAGGCTTTCCTCCGCGCATGTAATGCTTGTGGGCATCTCCTCCGAGCTCACTCCAGGCTTCCAAGAAGAGGACGAGTCCGAAGATTTGCCACTTGGCGGCATCACTAACTTCGTCCCAAAGGGCAGGAGGGTTGGTGTTGGAAGGGAAAGGAGTTCCGTCCATTTGCATAGGCCATGGGAACTTGATTCCGTTGGCGTGGACAATGTATCCGACGAAGGCGAACATAGCAACACGTCCGTGCCTGCAAGTGCACACAAGCATTCAAGAAGAGAAATAGGAATGAGAAACAGAATCGAACAAAAAGGGAAATTTGGTCCATTTTCGTCCTTTCTCACGAAAGGCCACGAAACGAACACATACAGATACGGCATTCGTATACTTACTTGATTTCAGCCTGTCTCAAGAAGCCAATGGTGGCCTCGTTGGAGTCATCCCAGAAGGTCTCATCGGCCAAGTTCAAAGGATCGTAGAACTTGACAATGGGGTTAAGCTCACCGGCCAAGGCTTCAAGGTCGGCCTTGGTTTCCTGGACAGCAACCGAAGCACGGTTGTTGTTGCTGACAGGGGCGAAAGCGGCGGCAGAGGCGACGAGGGAGGTAAGGATGGCGGTCTTCATGTTGTTTGTTTTTGAAATCGTAATATGAAATTTGTGGGAATCAGGTTGACGTTTGTCGGAAGATACCTACGTAGTCACAAAATTACGCTCTTAGAAGACGCCAATCGGATCCTAATCTTAGAATTTTGTGAGAATAAAATTCAACGTGACTGTTGAAGTTCTCATGCGATTTAGATTTTGTTCGGGATTGAATTTTCATCGGGCGGGATCAACGTCCGCAACATGGTGAAAACTCGTGACAAACGTGTCTTCGAAAGGATGGAGGAAGCGCGCAGATGGTCCGAAGAATATTTCCACCGTTCTTTCTCCTTCTTAGCTGGCGCGCAGTTCCTAACTGCGCGCGCACGCGTGTCAAATCAAGAAACAGATGAGCCCTCCGCACATCCTCCATGCGGTGCACGATGAAAACCCGAGACAGACTCGTTTCCACGGAACCGTTCGCTCTCAATTCTACGATATGAGCATATGAGAGATATAACCATCTAATATATATGTTGATAGCCTGCAAGAGCACAAAGTATGATTGGTGGCAAATCGATGAAAACTCTGATGGCTTTCGGAAATTCAAATCTTGTCACCGATCCACTTTCTAGTAACGAAAGGGGAAAGCTCTTCCAAGGAACCCAAAGATCGGACGATACAAATGCAATGCACCGTAGGAATTTGCCTCCCAAGACAGAACACATACAGGTTTCATGGAAGATCAAGAATTCTCTGGTATTCTATCGCCTAATGCATGTGATCCGGTGACTGGTTTTCATTGCATCGTATCCACCGGTCGATTCGAAAGAGAAATCACCTATGTGGCAGATACCCTGCCCAACAACGGAAACTGCAAACACAACATTGCATCATGGGATAGGAACGACTCGATTCTTAGTCAATATTGGTCACCAGAGGATGGTGTTCGGAGGGCATGATACCTGATCCTCAATCTCTCCAATTGACGTACGGCGAGGTAACACCATTGGGTGTTCGGCAACTGGCACAAGAAATGGGAATAGCGGACTGTGACGACCGAGACTATCAAGCTAACGGCTCAGAATAACAGGAGAGACGAACGATGAAAGCGATATAGTCTTCTACGATTTGGGATCGGGAGTCGGACGACTTGTAACTCAAATGTACTTTGACCAACCTGATCGCGTGCACAAAGGCTGTAGGAATAGAGCTGGCCGAAGATCGACATAGAATCGGCGAAATGGCCTTAGAGGGGATCATAGCAGAAGAAGAGTATATGGCAGAAAACTTTTTATTCGCCATATGACTGACGACAACGAATGTGGATACGATTACATTTCCAATCCAACTGATCCATGGAAATAGTGTTGGACGTGGATCTTGACCCGAAAACTACCCATGTGTACATTTCATCCCTATGCTTCCCCAAGAATGTTCTTGAAGAATTGCAAAAGAAGTTGTTGCGTTTGCCAAATATCCGCGTAGTTGCGGCCCTGAATCGCTTGGACCTGATACGCAAACTCGGTGGGGAACAATGGGAAGAAGAACGAGACTGTCTTCATTCAAATGAGTTGGGGTGACGCCATGGCGAAGATATATCGCAAAATCGTATGACAGGAGGAATCTCCTTGATGATTGTCTCGATTGTCTATAATACGAATTCCAGTGAAGCTGGGAAGTTTTGCTACGAAGTATCGTAACGAACCAACATTGCCACCATCTCGTCCGAGTCAATAACAAAAAAGGAAGCGAAGACGACCGTCAGCCATTCAATAGGAAAGATCACTTCACAATCCAAACTTTGGTACATGAACGCTGATAAGGAAGCCCTCTTTCAAAACATTTAGAAAGGTGTAAGTCGTAGCGTGACTCTCACACCACCACGAAAGAAGTTCTTATTCTTCCGCTTGTTTCAGCATTCCTCGTCGCCGAGGTTTTTTCTACTACGTCGATCGCAGACTTCCTTGAATTTGCATCTTACGCTAGCCAAAGAACTCTTTTGTTATAAGTGGTTATAATTTCCAACTTCTTATATGAAAGATAGGTTATTTCTATCGTCGTCGAGCGCTATCAATATTTTACTATTGGTTTCCTTGAATAAATTTGTAAATAGTGGGAAGATTTATAATTATTGTCCCCGGCCGCCGCCTTCTGTAGACAAAAAGAACTTCAGTAACTTCGAAGTCAAGCGAGAATTCGCTCATGAAAGCGGTCATCAGAAGAAAAAGGGTCACATGAGGCTGTGTTGATTAGTCCCGTATGACTTCGGCTATTCACTGAATCATTTATGCAACATTTATACATGCAAGATGTTTCGTTCGTGCTCTGACATTTTTAGAGCCGGCACGTGAGAGAAGGCAACTGTGCCATAATAGTGGCCGGTATAGTTGTTTATTCGTGGTGTCATTTACATTCTGTACTTATTCGTCTACACGTACAAAATCACAAACGAGAAGTTTCTCGAGGAACCATAACATCGAAAGGTTGAGAAAAAGTCCAAAAACACGTCGTTTCGAAAAACTTGTCGAATTATTTATTTACATTACTAGTATCAATTTACCAATGGCAACAACCATGTCCGTCCCAAGTCTCTTCGCCAGTGCGTCGACGAAGCACACTCAGAGCCCTTCGTATCTGAAGCGCAATTCCATCAATCGAAGGACAGTAAAAAACGTCCTCGCATCGGTGGACCATGCGATTGAAGATGGTGCGACCACCCGAGCGAAGGAAAAAGCTTCTGCCGAAAGAGCTGCATCACAAAGACCTGTGTCACCTGGTAAATATTCATCCACGGTCAAGAAATCCTCTTCCTCGGGAAATCTACAAGCGCGGACGAGAAACAGATCAAAATCTGCCAGTGGCCGTGAACCGCGTCGATCCAAATCTACCGACAACAAACAAAGTCGAATTAGGGCGGGACAAAAAATCAAGAGCAAAAGCATAGCAGATCCTAGCTCTGCCGCCGCTGCTGCTGCCGCCGCCAGGAACTCCTTGGTATCCGACGACCGTTCAATTCGATCGATTCGATCACTCGTTAAAAACTCGCCGAAGAAAATGGCCAGTACCTGCCAGCCCCGCCACTCCCGCCTGGAAAGCGAGACTACAAAAACAACGAACAGGTGAGAAAAGCCCCAAGCGATCAAATTCAACAGACAGAGTCAAGACGCCAAAATCCAGCAAGTCCCGATCCCCGAAGAGGACTCCAAAGTCTTCGAAAAGAATTGTGCAAAAGAAGAAATCGGATCCCAACCCATTTCTAGCACCTCCGCTGACTACTGACGAACCAAAGAAAGAAAAGAAGGAGAAAAAGGACAAGAAGGACAAGAAGAAGAAGAAAAAGAAATCCAAGGACAAGGAAGATGCTCTCTTGGAAGTAAGCGAAAGGGTATTTAACAATCATGATGTTAAGTTAAGGAACACTCAGATTCCGTTGAAACCTGATCCAACGAGTCTTGGAGACAAGTCAATTATTGATCTCAAGAGACAAATCGAAGAGACGGAAAAGAAGTTGAGGGATATGCGTTGGTCGACCGACGAAGCAAAATCTAATATGGAAAAGACTTATAGAGATGCAAAGGAGGCGAATAGACTTCGAATCATGAAATGCATTCATGCGCAGGGTAAAAAGAATGATGAAAAGTATAAAGCGTACAAAGAGGTCATTGATGCGAAAGCAAAAAGACATTGACGATTTGCGGGCAGCGAACCAGAGGCTTCGAACCACGATACAAAAACTTACCGAAGCAGATGTCCGAGCTCATTTTTGCCAACCAGTCAGCTTGAAGAAGCGAACTAAAGAGATTGCTGGTCACATAGAGGGACTCTCAAAGTTTGACAAAAAATTGCAGGCCGATCAAGAGCGACTCTATCAATCGAGTGCCAAATGCAAGGACGAATATCTCCCACGCTATCGACAACAATTGTGGGAAGGAAAACAGCACCTTGATTCTGAAACCAAGACCAAAGATCCTTTATCCGTGACTGCATTATCAAGATCACAAAGAAATTGGAAAAATCGAAGCAATCCCTGCTGCATGGAAGAAGTTGCTTCGATGGTTGTCGAGACCGAAGGGAGAAGTCAATCCAAAGTTCGACCCCGAATTTCTTTCTACGGGAGGCATGTCAAGCGAATCCGACGATAGCGACAGCAGTGTTAGCAGCTACAGCAGCAGTAGCAGTGAAAGTGATTTCGGATTCTAAATTTGACACGACAAAAGATTTTGTTTTTGTATTTGGTCGAATACCAATATCCATCCACTGCTGAATAATATCCGCATTCATCGTGAGATTGTAATAGTATACATATTTATTAAAATGCAATTGTTCGCCACTGAGGCGATCAACAACACTTCTCTGCTTCAAATCTAATATTTCATCCATGAAGAATTCTAGTGCTTTGACGACAGCACATATGCGATGGCACACCGCTCGTCGTCACAGGTGACAACTGATCAATCCTCCCGTACAAAACGAGAGTCGAAACAAATCAATCATAGGATGCCAACAAAGAAATCCGTGTAAGCAAGGTGGATTAGAGTGATCAGCTTGGTGGTAGTTCACCGGTGTTCCAGTGTGGTGGTCAAGTGTGATCCGAATATTGGTAGTTTTTCCAAATTCTGTAATTCCTCAATCCGTCCCGCTGAAATTCGGAAATCGCGTGCCGATTTCGATGGATCGGGCATTACAGGTTATTTCTAATTTCAGCATAATTATTAGAAAACCGTGGAGCATAAATATTACGATTCATTTTGGACACTCAAAATGTCATGGATAAGAGGTTCGGCATCAAAATGACTTATGCAATGCCGCATACGTGAGACTTCCATCGAGGGAGGCAAGACCCGATCCCGCAAAATGTTCATCACTTGTGGAAAAAATACCCATAATCGACAGATACCCTCATTCACTCATTGTCGGAAAAAGTATCACTGAACATCTATCACGACCGAAAAACCGTCGACGACAAAGACCAAACCCGAAAGTGAAGCACATCAGAGTCTCAAAGCACGAATTACAGTTATGGCGACCCGTACTCCAAGGAAAAATAGCCAGTTCTCTGGGGCAGCAGCCATGTTCCGAAAGAAGGAAAAGGATCTGGCTGTCACAAATTCAAATCCTCTTCGTTTCGCCAAGGAGATCATCAGCAGGAAAGAACGGTATATCTACTAAAATGAAGAAAATCGACTGCCAATCCACTCAGTCCACCTTCGTTCGTTACTCCTGGTCGGGGAAAGGTTGCCAACGAGCCTCGGAAAAGCTGGGGAAATACTGGAAATCTGTCGCCGGCGCCCTTGGTGACGAACTCTCCGGGCAAGCAGACAAAAACTCCAACTCCAAAAAAGTGGAAGATTAGCGCATCTGGGTATAATACCCACAGCCCTACACCACCATCGCCTCACAGGTTCAACATATACAACGCCGAGCCCGATGTCAAAATCCAGGTCAAGAGCAATATTAAACGGAAGCATAAATGCTCGAAAGCAGACACGCGGTTCAAGGCGACCTCCCCAAGAACAAAGTGTTCCGGAACACATTCGCAAAGCACGGGAGCGGGAGCAACGGCGAATGCGAGCGATTGAAGAAAAAGAAACCAAATCGGCAACGCTTTTGCAAGCCGTCATCTTGGGTTGGTATGTGCGGACGGTCAAGTACCCCGAAACTTCCGTAAAGCCTACATCAAGAGAAGGAGAGTAATCAATGCAGTATTGACCATTCAAAAGACGTTTCGAATGTATATCCAACAGAAAAAATTCAGAAAAGAGCTCGAATACATACGAAAAAGAGAACGTACCATCAAAGAAATCAAGAGGATGCAAAAGAAGATCGAAAAACTGCCGAAAAAGACAAAGCAAGATATCAAAGACAAAAAGAAAGAGTACGAACACAGAAAGAGAGAAATGATGAACAAAGCTCGCAAACATATGAAGGAAGGAAGACGAAAAGATAAGGAAAATGAAACAGTCCGGGGAAGACATGATCAAATATATGAACGACGAGAACGACAAAGTCAAAGATCTCATAAGCACAATACAGAGGGAACAAAGAGTATTGGAAAAGCAATTCGAAGTCTTGACTACAAAGTCAGAGGAGATCTCTGCAAACTTCAAGTCTCTACAAAAGTGGGTTGATGCGAAGAACGTATCAATCAAGAAAAACGAAGCTTCGGATCAAAAGTGTAGATTCCGTTACCTACCAAAGTACAGAGAAGACCTTGCGGTCCGCAACAAATATTGCATCACTGAGTTCCGAATCAAGGAATTGTATAAAATGCAACTAGGAAAAATCGTTGATGAGGTCGAAGCAAAGTGCACGGATGCGAATTTGTTAAAATATGTCCAAAAAGAAATGAAAGCATGCAAGAAGTCATTGAACGAAGTGCCAGAACAACCGTTGCCGAAAGGCCTAGAACACAGATTGAAATATTAGATAATCCATTTTACCTTCTTCTTAGTTCCATTCTTCCTGCGTAAGACGTTGAACCTCTATTACACATGATAAGAATACTTTACGATCAAATCATGCAGTATACCCACATCAAAGGAAGAAATGCAACCTTACTCTATGAAACTCTTCCTTTTGATCTTTAGTAGTCGAATCACAATCGAGACCCATAGTGTTGTCACCCTTCGTCTGTTGTTCTTGGTATTTCATGATATTAGAAGAGGTGACAGAGTTTCTTATCGTTGCTAGGTACTAAAGTTTTGCATATGAGACTCGTATTCTACTGTGACTTATAAACAATTCACTCTATTATGTTTATGTCAAGGAAGGAGGAACTGAACTCTGCGCTACAAAGGTAGTGGGTTCGCTCTTAAAATTTTTACTCCAGTTTATCCCGCACAAGGGATTTAGCACACTCCGCAGATCATCATCAGGGATGCCTTACATACCGAAAGGAGCACCCAAGACGTTTTCACCGAATGGAGCCATAACTTCACCGGCGTAAGGCTTGACAATGCCACTAAGAACAGGGACAGAGCCAGGGATGGTTTGCTCTGAAAGGAATCCGAAGATACCCAACATAGCAAGACGTCCGTTGTTGATTTCGACCTTAAGTCCTCGGGCCTTCTTCTCTTCACTCTTGTTCTTGCTGAGTCCCAAAGGATCGTAAAGGTTGAAAGGAACAGGGTGAGGGATGCCATCAGGTCCAGAGGTGAAGTCAGGGTAGTCACCAGGCTTTCCTCCCTTCATGTAGTGTGTGTGCTCAGGAGTGCTGAGTTCACTCCAGAATTCCAAGAAGGCAATGACGGAGAAAATTTGCCACTTGGCGGCATCGCTAACAGCATCCCAGAGTTCAGGTGGGTTGGTGTTGTCAGGGAAAGGGGTTCCGTCCATTTGCATGGCCCATGGGAACTTGATTCCGTTGGCATGGACAATGTATCCAACGAAGGCGAACATGGCAACACGTCCGTGCCTGAAGAATTAAGATTGTACGCGGAAGCAAGAATGGCAAGAATAGTTGAGTGATTCAAATATCTCATCACAGTAAAAGGCATCGGATTGGCAAATAGCCCTATCCTTGGCACAAATATGTCGATTTCGATGAATCGGACAGGCCGCGACGAGCTACAGCTACAGTATCTACTCACTTGATCTCAGCATGACGCAAGAATCCAATGGTTTCTTCGTTTGTGCATCCCCAGAATTCGGCTTCAGCCAAGTTCAAAGGATCGTAGAACTTGACAATAGGGTTAAGCTCAGCAGCCAAGGCTTCAAGATCGGCCTTGGTTTCCTGGACAGCAACCGAAGCACGGTTGTTGTTGCTGACAGGGGCGAAAGCGGCGGCAGAGGCGACGAGGGAGGTAAGGATGGCGGTCTTCATTTTAGGATACTATTTTATTACACAGTGCAAATATGATCGAAGGAAATTCCTAACCAGATGGGATACCTTTAGTTGAGAAAGACGCTCCTGATTTCTTACATACGCGATTTACACGAAAACTGGTGATGAACTCGTTTTCGACGGAACAAGGAAAACATGAGAAGAAAACCTTGACATTGAAGTGGTATCGGGTAGCAAAGATCGCGAGCCGCGCGGCCCGAGCGCAACTATTCAAGGTCCTTCCTCCGACCGTAAATGATCGACCCATACGACTCAATCAAAACCGCGCTGACGTTTGTTGGCGTCGGTTCATGGATAGGTGAGTTCGGAATTTGTTTCTGCAGTTGGCGTTTTACCATGATGTACAAGATAATCATGTCGAACGACTGCAGTAATCTTATATCGTTCATCCATTTCAATTTGTCCCCATTGTGGATTAGATTGATCTTTCATTATTCGACGGATTTGATTGGGCTCAGGGTACATTGCTTCGATTGCTCATTAACCATTCCAATAACCCGTCAAACCAATTTACAACGACAATTCAATTTCTCTTTCGGAACAGCATAAGAGAGGCACAGAACCAAAGAGTTTCGTCAAAAACAAACGCTTGCTGAGTAACATCAAATCTACAATCCGCAGAACAAGCTATCGCCTTGAATACATTTGCTGTACCGCTATATCCTTCGAAGATGCGCTATTTTCTACTTTCAGTTCTTGGCTGTATTAGCCGCCGCTGGGCACACAACTGAAGCATTTCAGTCTCAGGTACCAATATCAGTATCACCCCAAACACATCGGATATCGAAACAACAACAATCATTTCTCAGAACTCCCAATAGAATAAACCGAAGCCACTGATGAATTGATCCATACATCCCGACTTGCTCGCTTCGGAAAAAGATGATGACTCGTTTCTGTCGCAAATTGGACAATGGTTTAACTCCGAAGAAGGCAGAGATGATATCAAGACTTACTTCATCAGTCTTTTTATTGCATTATTGCTTCGATTTACAATTATCGAACCGCGATATATTCCATCGCTCTCTATGTATCCCTACCTTCGAGGTCGGAGATCAGCTAGCTGTGGAAAAGGTAACGAAACGAATCAAGCCTTTTTACAGACAAGAGGTAGTTGTCTTCAATCCTCCGGAGACCTTCGAGAAATTATGGTTGGTCAATATGGACAGAGTGCTGGTCGTGCCAGAGAAGCACTCATTAAGAGGATTGTGGCTATTGAGGTAAGTGGAAGGAATTAAGTGATGCATCAATCTCGTTAGATGCTCGTTGCGAAATAGTCCGGAGAGACAAGCCGATACATTATTTCTAAAGGAACCAAATGATTTTCTGGTGTATTGTTATTCATAGGGTGATGAAGTCGAGGTCAAAAGAGGAAAGCTTTATGTAAATGGTGACGAACAGGAAGAGCCTTTCACCGCCGAGGATGCGCAGTATGAATTTGGTCCCGTCGTAGTCCCCCCTGACAATGTCTTGGTACTCGGCGACAATCGCAACCATAGTTTGGATGGACACATCTGGGGTTTTCTACCAAAAGAAAATGTGATTGGTAGGGCTGTATTTGTTTACTGGCCTCCGTGGAGAGTTGGTAACGATGGCATGTTCTAAAGATTGTCATCATAGCGTCCATTGTACTCTGACGAATTATGACATACGATAGCTCGGAAGCGGTATGATATGGCGATAGAATATGGAAGGAGATATTTTATCCTTAATGAATGAATCAAATCTCGCTCGTTTCGTCTTACACATAGTTTGCTGAGATGCTACGAGCAACTCTAAGATCCCATGGAGACATAGTCGAATCATCAATAGTGGATAGAATGCGTTTGTGTACCTCAGACAGCTTTGTTCGAATTGGACGTTCTTCGAAAAATCGTGACAAAGATCCAAGCGCCAGTATGTCTGGAACTTCTCTCTATTAGATCACCAAATTCCAATTCAAATGGGTTTAGCCGCTCAATAAACTACCGAACAACTAGAATAATTCAGGAAAAAGATATGGTTTTACAAAGGCGATGATAAGGTTATTATATAGTTACAAGAAAAACTATGTCGCTCTAGTGCTAAAAAAATCAAATGCCTTGAAGACGCTTAGAAAGCACCGGCACCATCTCCGAAAGGAGAGATGTGTCCAGCGGAGTATTGTTCGTACATGGTCTGTCCGGTCATGCATTCGACAACCATGTTACCCATGATACCCATCATAGCGGCACGTCCGTTGTTGATCTCGGCGTTGAGCTTGCGGGTCTTTTCCTCGGGGTTGAGGTTCTCTCCGAACCATCCAACTCCGTAGTCTCCATCGTATTGGGAGGCAGGCATCCATGCGAGTTCGACAAGGGCGAAGAAGGCAAGGATCTGGAGAAGTCCGGCGTTAGGGATGGCACGGATTCCGTCAACTCCGGTAGGGATGTCGGAGAATTTGAGGTTCTGGGAAGGGGAAAGGTATCCATCGAAGACGATGTGGTTGTTGTGGACAACAACTCCGACAACGGCAGCCATGCAAATACGTCCGTGCTTTCGCTCGACAGCACGACGACGTTCGAAGGACTCAGGCTGGGATTCGAGCCATCCAAGAGGATCGTAAACTCCAAGAGGGGCGGTGACACCGATCTCGAGTTCATTGACGTTCAAGGCGGTGGAGGCCTTTCCCTGTTGGGCAGGGGCGAACGCAGCGGCGGAGGCGATAAGGGAAGCGAGGATAGCGGTCTTCATTTTGATTAATTTTTTGTGTATCTGCGAGTTGAGAAAATTGCCGTGAAAAAAGAACCCAATTCTGTTAGTGTTCGGTTCGGAACAGTAAACGATCCATTCCGTCGCATAAACTACACGTTCACTCTCGATATCATTCTACAGCACATTGCATGCTTAGCATGCAACAAAAGGACCACCGAGCTATTCCTTGATCTGGACTTCCATGACAACATCATTGCACGCACCTAAAAGATTATGAGAGAATAGAGCTGACAAACGTCGTGATGTCGTTCGTCGTAGGGTTCGTGAGCTTCGAAGATCGTCTACAGAAAAATGTGCGTGGAAGAGAAAGAGCCGATAGTGAGGATACATCTTCAACTACGGACATGGACGGACGTGTTTGTAGAGGTATCGTAGGTATGAAACATAAGATGAATATTAAATATTCCAAATTACCATAACCTCAACTCTAATTATACTTTCCACTTTTCTTCATTGAAAAACTCATTCGTAATCGGCCATTTCGTCTGGCATTCGCTCCGTTTCGTTTCGTACAACATTGCGCGCCAAAATATTGAAAAATGATGCCATCTCATCGAAAAAAGCTTCCTCAGTCTCGAAACAAGACAGATCGCATTTTTATGGGAATTTCAGCATCATTTACCTTTACCGAAATGAATGGACTTTACTAAATAAGAACATCCACCATGAAGGCTGTTCGAAAGTTTAACGGAAACAATGGGAACAACAGGAATCCCGGTAGGACAGCATTGGCACCAAAATCGGATGATCCGCAACAGGGAAGGAAACTCGTCACACGAAGAGTAACCCCGCCCACGACAATAGAATTGCGTGGTATATCTGTGCATTTTCCTTTCAAGCCTTACAAATGCCAAGAAGATTACATGGGAAAAGTCCTTGATGCACTGCTCAAAGGTGAACATGCTCTTCTTGAATCTCCTACGGGGACGGGAAAAACCTTGTGCTTGTTGTGTTCTGCGCTCGCCTGGCAGCGACAGCAACGCAACATCCAAACACAAGCCCAATCAGAACAATTGGCGTTGTCCGCATCAACAATGTCATCAGAACAGCAGAAACAACAAAGAAAACGGGGAGTCCCAACGATTATTTACGCATCTCGAACACATTCTCAGCTTTCGCAAGTCGTCAAAGAACTTCGAAATACAAGGTATCGACCAAGACATGCCGTCCTTGGTTCGAGGGAACAAATGTGCGTCAATCCAAAGGTAAAAAAGCCCGATGGATCATCCAAACCTTCCGATATCAATCACAATTGTTCGGTTATGACCAGAGATCAAAGGTGCAAATTCAAAAACAAAGTTGAAAACTTCCAGCCGCCTGCAAACGAATCCTCGTCTCAAGGCACATGGCAAAGGACACAACCCGTAATGGATATGGAAGATTTAGTTAGCATGGGAAAAAAGCATGAGGTATGCCCCTTTTACTACACACGGAATCACGTGGAAGACGCCGAATTGATCTTGGTCCCATACAATTATCTTTTTGACAAAGATTCGCGAAAAACTACTTTGGCGGATGTTCCGTGGGACAACGCCGTGGTCATATTCGATGAGGCGCATAACCTGGAATCTTTTGCGAGCGACTCGGCCTCATTCGATCTTACATCCAAAGACATCGCTGGCTGCATGAGTGAGATTGATAAAGCTTTGAACTTGCAAGACACCTATCCGGAACGATTTGCATCTCTGAAAACCGAAAATTTATTGCGGATCAAAGCCATTTTTCTCAAGTTGGAAGAATATCTTTTGAAGAAATTGCCACAGCAATCCACATCCTACCAGGGTGTAAAAATTATGGAAATATTTCGTCAAGGAGCAAGTATTACCTACGACAATCATGACCTCGTATTGCAAGAAATCCGAAAAATATTTGACGTGTTTATGGAGGTACGGGGAAGCAATTCGAAGGGTGCACCACATCTAGAACTATTTGTTAAGTGTCTGAAACGCGTCTTTGGCGAATCGAGTGAAGAGCGCTGTTTGGCCAAGGCTGAGTCGTACCGAGTTCATTTGACGTCGACTGCGCCCGCAACATCATCGTCAACATCATACCAAGGAAAGTATCAAAATTCTGGCAATGGTGGAAGAACACTCTCCTATTGGTGTTTTGCTCCTTCCGAGGCGATGCGGGAATTAGCTGCTTTGAAAGTCCGTTCGATTCTTGTTACATCAGGAACCCTGAGCCCATTGGACTAGCTATGCACTGGAATTAGACCTTCCTTTCCCCCATCGATTGGAAAATCCTCATATTATCAAGCCTAGTCAAGTTCATGTTCGGGTGATGGGTCGAGGAGTGAGCAACAAAGAACTCACGAGTTCCTATGAACGTCGCCAAAACAACGATTATTTCATTGAGCTTGGAAACACATTGGCAAGCTTATCTCGTGTTATCCCTTGTGGAATGTTGGTGTTCTTTCCGAGTTACGGTGTGATGGAAACATCGATTGAGCGGTGGGGAGGACCAGCATCGTCGCGATCGTCTGGTAACAAAAAAAGTGCAAGCAATTTTTTTGCTGCCAAAAAATCCTAGGAGTGGTTCCGGGTCTGGAAATTCTGCTCGGTATTCCTTTCCGCGATTAGCTACGAATTCATTTGGTTATTCTGATCAGTCTCATTTGACACCGTGGAAACGACTCCTATCCAACAAGGCAGTTGTAATCGAGCCAAAATCATCTTCGGATTTGCCTGACGCTATTGCCGAGTTTCATAGATTCTTGAGCCTTCCTAAGTCGAAGGGTGTGGCGTTGTTTGGCGTCTGTCGTGGAAAAATTAGCGAGGGAATTGATTTCTCGCATGACATGTGTCCGAGCCTGTGATCATTACCGGATTACCATTTGCTCCCTCCTTTGATCCAAAGGTCAAGATGAAACGAGAATTTCTAGACCAGAAGAAAGCCAGACAAAGCGCAAAGCCATCAACCAATGGTGGTTTTGGAGCTGACTGGTGGAACAGAAAGCAAGAACTCTCTATCAGGGCATGCGTGGTATACGCAACAGGCACATCGAGCAGTAAATCAAGCAATAGGGCGTGTGATTCGAAACAAACAGGATTATGGTGCCGTGCTCTTGATGGATTCTCGTTTTGGACTGAAAGGCAATCAAAATGGCCTGAGTAAGTGGGTCAGGCCTCACATACTTCCGGACGAAGGATTTGGGCGAGCTAACCAGAAGCTAGTTCAATTCTTATACCAAGGCAAAAGAAGGATGCGGAAAAAGAAGCAGAAAAAATGGCAGTCCGAACCAGTTGTACCTCAACCCACAAACGTTTCTGTAATTCTGAAATACGAAGACGAAGAAAATGCGAACGATCAGAAGAATAGTAAAGGACCAACGAGGATGAAATCACAAAAGTCGCTTTCATCACAGGTCAGGTTCAAAATGAAGATAAAGACCAAGCGAAAAATGATGTTCATGAGAATTACGTAGATCCAAAGCGAGTTATTGCTCGCGTGAATATGGATGAACTAGTCGGCAAGAAACTCTCAACAAACACAGCCAAGTCTAACAGAAAAGTCGACACAGCCGTCATCCACCATTAGTCGCCACAGACCAAAGGTTATCAAACCAAACAATCCTCCAACTTCGGCGGCCGCAAAATTCTTCAAGATCGTGCTGTCGACCATGACTAAGGACGAGCTTGATTGTATCAAGAAGAACATTGCTTTGATGAAAAAGTACTCAGATTTGAAGTTTCGAAAAGAATTTCTTGGTTCCGTTCGTTCCATTATCAAAATTATTCTGCATCATGAACCATTTCATGGTCGCTCCAAGGCGCAGAAACCTGAGCTTCTTGGATTATTGCTCCAGCTACTCCCGAAACACTTTTTGAATGATGTTCAACAATCTACAGTTGACTTTGTGTTTCGAGCGTCGAAATTAAGAAAGGAAATGAAGCTACACCTTGCAACAAACGAGTACGCGAAACTTCATGTGGAATTCGTGGAATTCTTGCATAACGTTTGGTTCGAAGAAGGAATCGATCAGAAGCAGCCGTCAAGTTGCCCAAAGGCTCGGGAAACTTCTCAGTCGGAGTGCCAAAGTCAGCGGTGTCACAAAACCTGCATTGTCAGCAGTTTGTCGATGTTATGCCTTCTGAGTTACGGCGTCTGACAATGGCTTTGGTAGAAGAAATCAAAGTTTCAATAGATGTCTCGAAGGTCAAAGCGGAAGAACATCTTCGATTGAAAGATCCAATTGTAAAGTCTGAATACTTTCGCAAAAACTACCATGGAGTTAATGCAGAGTTGAAGAACGAAGAGGAGAAATCTGTAGGAAGATCCGAAATCCAAACCAACAAATCAAAAGCAAATGAAGAACGAACTAGATTCACATCCGAATCCACAACCATTTTCCAAGAAACCGAAAACAATGAAGAACCCGTATGCAAAAAGCATCAATAGAATAGGTTCACTGTCTAACAATAGACAGAATGTTTTGAAATCAAACAACAGCAACACCATTGGGAATAAGCCAAGTTTAAGCACTCTTTCGGACAAGAAGAAGAGGAATATCGATTTCAGCAATGGGTCAGCATCAGCCAAGCCATTATCGCTAAAGAATATTCTTCATCAATCAGGATCAGAGACCTTCTCTGGAAGCACGAAGAAAATACGACGGACTATTTTTGACTCCAATGCACCCAAAAATGTCACATGCACAATATGTGACTTGTCTCTGGAAAAACTCTACATATCCGAGTGTGGGCACATGGCGTGTTTGAACTGCGTAAGTTAGTGGCTTTTCTTGTTTTAATATATGATGGGTGCATGTGTTCGTGAATCTAATTCTTTCTTTTTACTGCTTCTCCTCTCTGACAAAAGTGGCAAGAGTGGCTTCACCGAAGCGATACCTGTCCCCAATGCAGAAAGCCAGCCACCATGTCATCGATTGCTCTTGCTGTATTCAAAGGTGATAAATAGGAAATAACTCAAGCTATCATAAGTAATAATGCTTCTGAAATCAGTGCTTATTAGTTAGTAGCAAATTGAAAATCTGTTTATTTACATAGCGATCGTAAGATTATTTGTGCATAGCGATGGGGGTGGGATTGTGATGAGATGATGATGAGTGTGTTATGAAGGTCTTGATTTCTTCGAGGACGTGGGTTAGAAACTAGCATGTTCAACCGCTAACGCCAAAAGATCGAGCCTTCCGGCCCCATTCGATTGTCGGATGTTTAGCGGTGTCTTGGGCAGGCACGTTGTTTTGGGCATCAATGGCTGTTGGCGAAAGGTCAGCCAGGTTTGGTTTGTGCTTGGCTCGTAACTCATGAGCTTAGTTTGTACATGAGATGCTTGTAGGTAAGGATCTACGATGGTTCTTGGTGAAAGAATCTGTGGCTGTTTCTTATTCTCTCGACAGCTACTGCTGCTCGAAGAATCGGAACTTGTTGTAGAAGCGCTGCTTGATGCTGACATCTTGCGGCGTGAAGCCGATGAGCATTTTCGTAGATTCAAGAGCAATTCGGGTTTTCCCCGAATGAAGGATTGATGGGCGTACATATCTGTGTCAGGGCCTCTTCGAACCTTGGTGAAGCCATACTGCAATAGAGGTAGGCAAGAAAAAAGGAGTCAGCTTAAATGTAGAATGGGTTGACACTTTACAGTCAACAAACGATCGGACATGTCAAGTTTTTCACGAAAACTTACCAAATTTAGATTTCTTTGGAATGAACTGAACTTCTTTGTTCGGAAGTACTTTGGTAGAACAGAAGAAGTGAATCCTTCGACGTCGATGATTCGGAAAGCAAACCCTGATTCGGACCAGGAGATGAAGGCATTAGGCTCTTTGGATGCCGATGCAATTTTCGCTTCACTCTGAAGCATCTCGTAGAGTCTGCGAGCAAATTGCTGCGGAACCCCACGCTTTCCAGTCCGAGGATAGGAAAGAGTTGCAAGGTTTGATGAGTAAGAGTCAACAGCCATGGTGGATGGTCTTTTTAGAAATTTCGGTGATGGTTTAAAATTCACGATCGGAATTATTTTATGTCATGATTTGAAATTTTCATCGGTAGCAACCGCATTTATTTTCGTGGTTTAGGATGAGGGTGTCTACGCAAACATGAATTCGGAATGGAAATGCTCTCATTCAATCAGAATTCGAACGCTTTTCTGATGTTTGTTTGTTATCAACCGTTGACGCCACTTCGTGCGTAACCCAACTTCGCGACAATAGCTCAACCGCTTGTCAACCTACCTTTCACAAAAAAAACAGAAAGAAAGAATCATCATTCGTTACGTCCTGAGCCACAAATGTGCCTAGAAGACTTTTGATTGGTAAAAAAATTATTTTGTTGACACCATCGATCAACAAGTGCCACCGATAGAGAAAATTTTAACTCTGACGTGTATCCCTTGATAAGTACGGAATTTATGACGTGCGAAAACATTAAAAAAGCGTTCGATTTCATAACCCCTGACGTTGACATGTCACAGTACGACTGGATTCCCAATGAAATGTCACCAAACGCGGCGAAGAAAATACCTCTTAAATATAAAATTAATCGAAGTATTCTTTTATTGGTTGATTTGCACTGAGCCACAACAACGTCACAGAAAAAAGAATGGAAGAAGGGATGGTACGCAAGTACGATAATGAACGTAAGTCTTACGCACAGCATTGTTTCTTCAACAGCATATCGTTGTTCTGTAGACTGGCTGCTGTTGCTTTCGCCGCAACTTCGATGGAGTGCAAATACGACAGATTGTGATGTTGCGTATGAGTAATGAAAGGTGATTGATTGGTAGATGAGAGAGGAGAGTGGAGGAGAGAGCAGACGTTCTTTCTTGCGACAGCTGTCGGCATTGTAGTTCCGCCTAATAGCTAGTATCGTTATACTCGTACTATTGGTGTATAGTACGTACAACATTGTAAGATTGACATTATTTCGCGATTTTATATTTTTCAACCATCATCAATGACGACTAGCTGTTGGCAGCTTCTATGCTGATGGTCGTTGCTTTCAATAAAACTACTGTTCAATTTCGAATGAGGTTATTTATTTAGAATGAAATTTGTAATTCGAGATCATTCTGTAGAAGTCTTCGTAATGCTGAAGAATAAAAACAAGAAAGTTCTTCTAAATGTACCAGCGTTCTTCTACCGCGTTGACTGCATTATCCGCCCTTCACTAGATTCAAAATACTCGATCTTTTTTCATTGAGCGTCGGAAGCATTCGGCCTCCATATCTTCATTGGTATCACCATCATCATAGGTTATATCGTATGTCGCATCATTGGGTATTGCGGCAGTAATTATTCCTGAAAACCACTCTCCATCTGATATAAGGGGATGGATAGCAAGAAGATTGAATTCGAATGAGCATGCAATGAATATAATAAGTGTTGGAGAGGACTTGGTTCAGTTTTGTACAATTACTTACTTTCGAAATCACAGTCATACAACCCGAATACTCTATCGCCCTCTTTGAGCCATGCGCCTTCAAAGGGTTCCCTCCGATCTGGTAATTCTGGGATCGTTCGGTTGCGAAAATTCAAGGATGAACCCCCCGTGCTCGAGAATTCAACTTGTGTTTGAGACCATATCGTCTTTCCTAAACCGGTCTTTTCTTGGGACTGCTTTTGCTTCGTTGGTTTCGATTGGGTCGATGCATCGTTCTTTGAACTATTTTCCAGGAAGCGTGTTTCCCATTTTCGTAAATAGTCCGGTATAGTTTTCGACTGCATCGCCGTCAGTCGAAATCTTCCAAATTGCGTTTCACTCTTCAAATAATCAATCTGGGATATCAGACTTTCTAGCATGGGATCATGTGCTATAGTCAAATCTCTATGGCACATTTCGATCAATCCGTCAATTTCAAGGATCTCGGTCCAAAATCGCTCTGCGTCTTGCGTCAAGAATCTTCGTTCCGTCGTCGCTTCGACGACTAGCATTCCGCACAAGTCTTTTTTCATATCTCTTGTGAGGACATCATATGGAGCTGCATAACTTTTGATAATTGATTTCCAGTATGCATTACCAGGATGCGCAACTTCCATGAGCTGAGAATAGGACGCCATGTAGTCACTCTTGTAGTGTGACACGTTTAGAATGTCTTCTCTATCGGGAACTGTACCGTGCGATGGATCTTTCGCGTCTGATACTGGGATACGGTACATTTTCCGATTTCGAATAGCTTTCGCCCAATTCGAATCTTCGACGGTGCTCAAAGCAAACCAAGCGAGAAAGACAATCACGCCGTGTATTGATGCAATTCGAAAGAAAAATCGAAGAGTAATGGACAATTTAGACTGCTTGCTGACTTTCCCAACACCAAACATGCGTTGAAACATGACCAGGAATGGAAAATGTCGACACATATACAGCCAATGCCATCAAATAGAAACGTTTGAATTCCTTTTCAACCCTTTTCAAGACTCCGAATCCCAAAAGCATGGTATTCCGATATATCAGATTCTTCATCAATGTCCTGCCATGATCTTGGCAAGAACCAGAGACCACCCTCGTCCTCCAATAGCTCTTCCAAATTATCAGCTGTCATCTCCGTATCTTCGTTCGCCATTCTCATGCTAAGAGAACTTATGTAATTCCATCCATTACCATTAATCAGACCAAGGCTCCGAAACGTTTTCTGGGGCTCTGTCATTCGTTTGTCGGCATGGACGTAATCTGAAAACGTGTGTCCCCATTGGTGCCAAAGTAGACTGTAACTACCTCCTTGGCCTATATGAACGTCGAAAATAAAATCGGAGAGAAAAAGAAAAAGGCATTGTGAGATTGAAACAAACATTGAAAATGATTGCACGTTTGTTTTTTCTTTCTTCATTTCCAAAAGCAATATCAAAGAAGAAAAAGGAAACGGACGCACTTACCAATCTGGCGGGTTTCTACGCCCCTATGGTAGTTTGGCCTCGGCGCAAATGTGGCACTACACAGAGGGAGAAAAAGGCAATAGTTCATTAGAAGAAATTCTAAAAATACGAGTTGCGTCTCTTGTCAAAACCGGTGACGAATATATAGTGTCCGTATACTCACATCAATACAACCCTAGTCAATGGCTCCCTTTTGAGTAAATCCCATTCCTCTGTGATACGTTTGTTGGTTCACAAGGGCACCACTTCCCATGGGCCACAAATTGCCTTCACCTTCTCCAGACACTGAAATCGCTCCACCTTCTATACATTGAACGTCAGCTTCCGAACAAAGGTGGCTTCCGGGACAAACATGCGTTGCTCCCATTTCATAGGTTGTGTCTTGGAGGGGAACAAAGAGAGAATAGGACGGGGCAAAACTTCCTTGCGTATTTGACAGGACTTCCGCTGTGTATGAATATCGGCGTGCATGTATTGATCCGTGGCACCGTACGAACTGGTGATTGCAGTAAATTCGATCACGGCGGGATCCGGACCGCAGATTCCTTCCAATCCATTTCTCAATTGTTCGTTGGCAGCCAATTCCTTCCAAAAGGTTTGCAACTTGGGATGAGCGTTGATGTCAATGCCCCACGTGAATCGATTCTCGGCTTCGATCACATTCCACTGTGCTCGTTTATGGTTCTCGGTAGCAATCCATTCCCGCAACTCCCAAGCCGTCTCAGTTAGTAAGCAGATTAGGGTAGATGGACTGCTCCGTGAGTCAGCATGTGTTCAACAGACTCTGCTTTCGTAAGATGATCTTCGATGATCAGTTCTTCCGGAGATGTGGCTGTAAAATCCTCAACGTCGCAAACCCGGTGATAATATGTCGTATCGGTATATCGTCGACCCTCCTCTTGAAATACCATGAAGTTGGAGTTGTGGGTGCTAAATAATCATCGTGTAATTTGTGGACGACGACGGAGAAAACGAAGGCGGCAAAGAGGATAGTCAAACCCCCATCAAAGACTATCAATCGAAGCATCCACCATAAAATGCCAAGCTTTGACGAGGCAGATCCAGTCTTTTTGCCTTTTATCGTTTGCTCGTGCGTTCCACTATTTTTGTTGCGTACATTTCCGCCTTTTTCGGAGAGATTGATCGAAATAGTCATCGGGCTTTTTCCCATCTTTCCCGTCATTGCTTTAGAGGATCTCGTTCAGAGGAACGATGCTGCAGAGTCGGCAATTCTACTCTATCGGCAGCACGGTTGATTAATGTAATAACGTCAGTGAAGAACTGTATGGAATGGGCTAATTCAAGATTTCTTTGTGCTCTTCGGTTTTGTATCGTCTGTTCTCAATTTCCGAACTGTATTCACAATAATTCAATAATTATTGTTTGACCGCCGTCACGCTACAATACTCTACGAATTTTCTATCCGTTGAAGAAAAGAATGCTAAAATGAAAAACACACACTTCCCATTATTTTCGCTCTATGAGGGCTCGTGTCACCATAGTGGCTTCAGTTTTCATTTTAGGGGACGTTGAGAGATTTTTGAAATCCAGTCGTACGTTTACGAACGTTAAAATTTCTATGAAGGCAATCAATCTAGAAGAATTTGAAATCGCTGTATTATTATTTGTTCTGGTCGAAAATTATATTTCCTAGCTGAAGAATGAATTTTGAATACTACTTTATCACAATTACTTCAACAATGAAGTACAATTGCTGTTGCATTCTTCTTTCCCAAGACCTGAAAGTCCTTTAATGCCCGTGAAAAAACAAGAACATCAAGAGGCGTCGATTTGCTGCTCTGATCTTTATTCGTTTTGCATTTCCTTCTCGAAGAAATCCTTGTGATAAAACCATACAAAACTCTCCGAGTCGTTGAACGCCTTGCCCTCGGCGACCAGAGGGACGGACGAAACCTTTTGTGGCAACCAACCAATCGATAGCATCATCAAGGCCTTTTTGTTCTTGTTGTATGCAGGTCCCCAAAATAGCGTTTGCCACGTCTGCCAGGTCCTTTCCTTCATTGTCGTTTGTGCCCAGAAATACTTGCCACCAGGGACAAGGCGTCATCGGCAGCGCAATACCCAAGTCACGGGCTGCCAAGAAAATGGCACTGCAGGCCTTTATTCGTAAAACGGAGCAGAAACAAAGCTTCAGTGGTGAGCACCTATGGATTCGATATGGATTCGATTCATTCCAAGACAAACACACAACACATTCCCAAAATACTACTTACAATAACCTCCGGATGGTAGCGCACGGACTAGATCGAGCCGACAAGAATCATTGCAATAATCCCAAGCTCGTTGTGTAAACTTTTAGAGGCAAATAGAAATGTAGTGAAATGCATGTGTGAGATAGATAGATAGATAGATAGATAGATAGATAGATAGATACGACGGATGCAATCATTCGATAGCGCGCTCCACCGCAATAGTTCAATGCATCGTGAAGGAGAATCCAATATCAAATTCATGTCAGTTGTTTGCTTACGTACCTCTTTGTCCCCGTCGAGCTTCCAGAGCATTACAAAAATCCAAAAGAAACTTGTGTGCGTGCGAGTCGGAGATCCAGTAAAATGTGAATCCCAGCTGCCGCAACAGAATCGACTTCCATTTTCGTGATTTGTTCGTGCCATTCCTTGTAGACGGGTCCGTGCTTTATTGAGGGATTGTGGCAGCTTGTCGGAGCAAATGGATGCGCGCTTTGCCTGTGGCCATTTGGCAACGTCGAGGCACGCGATGTGGGGTGACGACAGAAGTGCCTCGATTCCAAAAGACTTTGTAGTCGTTGTAGCATCCTTCTGTTCGATTTTGCCTTTCGTCGTCGAGTTGCACCGTCGGCCAAGAGGAATCCGCCTGGCGTAAATTTTGGAAGTATTCGTCAATGATTTGTTTGAGGCTTTTGGCGTCTTCTTCGACCTTGGTGGCCAGGAGGGTGCTGGCCAGTGCCACGCTCCACACATCGTATTCGGTCAGAGAGGCGGAGTGATAGAAGCGATGGAATATCGTACAAGCCGTCGCGCAGGTCGAAGGTCCGAGCGACAAACCCTTGGAGGATTCGAAAATGACAGACGTCCCGTGAAACCGATGCAAGCGTTCGACCTGTGGTGTGATTCCAGCTTTTCGGGACGGCGTTTGGTCGGGCTCCTCGAGGATAAGAGCCAGGCTCCGATCCAGGCGCGTCAGCTTGGTGGCAAGCCGACGGCTGCGATGACGATGATGATGATACTGTCATTTGCAATCTCGATGGGATGGTTGCTTTCGAAAGGAAAATTGCCATTGGCAAGAATAGGCTGTGATCTGAATTATTTTTGAAAAGATGATGAAAAATTGATGTGGAAGACGATCTCCCTCCAACAAAAGGGCTTTTCTAGTACTAAATAGCGCTAACCCTAAATATTCAAACGCTTTTCGTAGGCATGGGTTCAACGTGAGCGTTGAGGGGTGCAGGGACAAACACGAATAAAATTGTTCCGGACGTCTTTTTCATCTCAATCAGAATATGAAGAAAGACTGTCTTGTGGAGTTCATAGAAGACAGCTACTCCTTATCAGGATAGAACAAATACAACCAGTACCAAATACAATCGCTCATCACAGAGGATCAAAGGAGAAAGAAGAAAGTCGTCGAATTTAGCGGCTGTCGTTTGATGGAAGCAAAACGAAGACCGATTGAAAAATAGGAACACCAACGATGACATCTAATCTGAAATCAAATTCGGAAGATGATTACCAGACTGACAGTGCAACCATGAAACGAAAACAACGTTTGAATATGTATTCCCTGGTGTCGATAGCTTTTGTGGGGATGCTTCTCTCCATTGCTGTCGTGTGGCACGACCAAAGAAAGCCAACCAACCGCCTTGATTCCTTTCGATACTCGTCACACCGCTCATTGTCGACGTTCGACGAGGATCCACCCTCTATAGACGATGATACAACAAGAGACGGAATCTGCGAGCGCTACCTCAAGAATTTTTTAGACGGCACGACGGACGCTGTAGACGAATGCCAGGCATACTATAAGGCCTACACGGCTTCGGATTGCAAAGATGCAGATGTGCCCAACACCAATTTTTGGGATGCGACCAACTCCTCCACGACCGACGATGCTTCTAAAGTTGACGACTTTTTCGAAAATTTCATGTGCTGCGATGCGATTGAGAATTATTACAAACACCACTGCGAAGGAAAGGGGGGCTTGCACAGCAGCCAGCTTTTAGGGAGTCATGGCAGTCTTGCTGGTTTGTACCATGATCAAGGCAACTCTGAAATCGTATAACATCCACTGGATTCCGGATGCCTGTGCCTTTATTTTGGTAGGAACCTTTGCTGGCGTGATGCTCCGGGTGTTGGATTCGAATCTGGTATCGCAAATGACCTTTGACAACGAATTGTTTCTGCAGATCATGTTGCCACCCATTATCTTCGAGGCCGCTCTGAACATTGACAAGAAGGCCTTTCGTCGGGACCTGTTGCCAATCCTTCTGTTTGCTGGAGTCGGAACCGGCTTTTCGTCGATTGCCATTGGGTGGATGGTCCACCATGTGTCCCATCTGGGAACGAACGGGAGCAACCTTCCGTGGCTGGATTCCCTCGTGTTTGGCTCCCTTATATCCTCGATCGATCCGGTTGCCACCCTATCGATCTTTGCGGGCGTTGGTATCTCACAGACCGATACATTGTACACTCTTATATTTGGAGAGTCATTGCTGAACGATGGTGTGGCAATCGTCCTCTTCGAAGTGCTGAAGGATCATCTCGGCGAGGACGATTCCTTGGGAGACGATGCCTACAAGGAAATGACAAAACACTTTTTCACTGTTCTCTTTGGATCGATTGGCATTGGTGTTGGTGCGGGAATGTGTTGTACGCTCTACTTTTGGGCGTTCAAGGAAAAGCAAACCGCTGTCAGCGAAGTTGCAGCCTTCTTCTGTTGGTCCATGATTCCCCTATTACATTGCCGACGGGTTACACTGTTCCGGAATTATTTCCATCATGGTCATGGGCTTTTTCCTTGATTTCTTTGTCATTGGAGGCAAAGCAACTCAGAGCGAGTGGAGACAGGTTTTGCAACAGGAACACGACAATGCAGCAGCCACAAACCTCTTCCAGGATCACTCGATATCGAATCAAATGACACTAATATGGAAAGATGCATTCTCCGGAAAGGGTCACATCTTGGATACATCACGCACACACGTTGGCTTTGTTGCCCACGTTGTTTCTATGATCATGGAAACGGCCATCTTTGCCTATCTCGGATTGTTCCTGTTTGTCGACAACAAGTGGAACCTCCGACTCAACCTGACTGCTATCGTGAGCTGCGTTTCCAGCAGATTCGTCATGGTGGTCATTCCTGAGTTTCTTGGTAAACCTCGCGGTATTTTTCGACTTTGAAGTCAAAATTACCCGATGCATCAAATCAGTCAATCCTTTCCAACGAGTAAGCCTCATGGACGACGATTCGGTGGGTAGCAACGAACGCGTGTACCTCGACCGAAAAACGCAGCTCATTATGGTGTTGGCTGGTGTAAGGGGTGCCGTGAGTTTTGCTCTGGTGGAAAACATCCCCGTTTGGGACAATGTCAGCAAAACCGGATCGCAGTTCAAGTCCGAACTCAAGACCATGACATCTTCGTCGATCGTCTTTACGCTGTTTGTCTTTGGAGCTTTGACGTACATGGCGGTAAAGAGCGGATCCGATTCGGATGCGGACAGAGCGCGGGCCGTGCTGACGAATCGTTTGCTGAGGGAACAACAACAAAGCGGCGGGTACGAACCCGAAAACGAATTGTCGTTTATGGAAAGCGACGGCCAAAGAATTTCAAATGGACAAAACGAAATGGCAGCCGATGAGCGCTCAAGAAGAGCAAGACGCACGATATCTGAGTTCCAACGAATGGATAAGTTAAAACATCATTTTTTTGCAAAAGGAGAATAGTATTCTTTTTCAAGCTAACTACCATGGGGTTGGGACAATGGTAACGTAAATCAAATATAAACTGCATCTTATTAGACAATTAAATTTCCAATATGATTAGTTAGTCTCTTTTCCATCTCCAAGTTCTTCAAAGCCAGGCATAATCTTGCCCACGGGGATTTGCAACACCTTTCGCATGGCATTCGACATTGCCCTTCTTCTTGGCCTTTTCATAGGCACGAGCCTCTTTCTTGGAAACGGTAGCTCCCCAGAAGTTGACAGTCGCGTCTTTGTACTTGTCTCCGTTGGAATTCATGTTTCCACCAGCCTTTTCGAGCTTTTCGTCACCGTCCAATTCCTTGGAGTATTTCTTCTTGCGGGCAACTGCCTTCATGGCACGTTCTTCCGAGGCACCTTCGATCTTGACGATACCGTCGGCGACGTGCCACTCTTCTTTGCACACCGAAGAGTAAAATTCCTTGTTGTGCGAAATCATAATGACAGCTCCACCCCAAATGTTCAAGGGCAGCCGAAAGGGCACCAAGTGCTTCTCGATCCAAAAAGTTAGTAGGTTCGTCCAAAACGACCAAGTGAGGGACGGTCCAGTAGGCTGCTGCCAAGACCAACTTGACCTTTTGACCACCCGAAAGACCACGGATCTTTCCATAAGTACCAAATTCTTGGGGAAGACCGAAACTATCCAAATGCTTCTGGATCTCCGAAGTGGTGACGGGTCTCAAATCCAAACCGGCCTCCTTGGCAGCAATCTTCTCGTCCGTTTGCTTGAGCAAGTGTTCAAAACCCATACCCATGAGTTCGTCACGGGTGTAGTACTTGTTGTCCTTTTCGCGAACGTGCTTTTTCTTGACTTCGTATTCGAGCTTTCCTCCACGCAGACGACGAGACCAGATACCCTCAAGATTGAAGGCTTCGATAGCCTCCTGCTCTTCAGGGGGTGATGCGGTAGGCCTCAGACTCGAGCTTTTCCTTGTCAAAGCCATCCTTAAAACGCCACTGCAAGTACGCAACGGGGGACTCCTCCATGTGTCTTTCGACGTGCGAAAAGGCGTGCTGTGCCACGTATGCGATACGAAGATTGGGATGGACATAGAATTTACCACCTTGGTTGTTATTGGATGGAATGGTCTCTCCAACAATCATTTTCAAGAGAGTCGTCTTACCAGCACCGTTCGCTCCCAAAATGACAACACGACTCGAGAGACTCATCTTCAGATTGACATTAGTGAGCTGATTCTTCTCGGCACCCGGATAACGAAAGTCAACGTTTTCCATTTCGAGAAACTTTTGTGTCGATGTCTTGACACCGTCAAGCCGTCCGGGTTCCGGAAAGTCAAACTTGAGACCGTCGTCGTTTGTAGAAAGTTCAAAATAGTGCTTTGCTTGAGGCTGGAGTTTCACAAAGCCACTCATCCTGGTCTTGTAATGGACCAAACGGCGGTAGGGACCCCAAATAGCACGTTGTTCGTAGTGAATAATGTCCGTACAGACATTTTCGAGGAATTGGGTGTCGTGGGAAACCACAAGGACAGTCTGCTGATCGAGATCGCACAAGTAATCGGTAATCCATTTGACCGCACCATGCGCCAAGTGATTGGTAGGTTCGTCAAGAAGGAAGATATCGGGCTCCATCAAAATAGCACGGATCAATCGCAACTTCATTTGCCAACCTCCAGACAATGCTCCGATAGTTCCCTTAATCATTTGATCCGTAAAGTCAAGTTCCTTCATTTTAGCGATAATGATATCCTCCGTCTTTTTGGTGTCTTCCATCAAGTGCTTCAAGACGTTTTGCTTTTCGTATTCGAGGTCCACGTTCGACCCAGAGTCCACATAAGCGGTTTTGAGATGCTGCGGCCATCCCTCGAGCTTGCCGTTGTTGATGGCATTCATCAAAGTTGTCTTTCCGACTCCGTTTTGTCCGACAATGGCATAACGGCGTCCTCGCAACAGACGGAGCTTACTCTCGCGCAACAAAATCTTTCCTCCGTATGCGAGGCTGAACGATGGAAAGGGTTAGAATGAATCGAAAATAAACGAAAAAGTGAAAAAAGTTAGACCACTGATCGGAATTATATCGTAAATGATACAAGCAACGTCACAACACACAATTGTTCTTCAATATCTCTCCATCGCATAACATCGATGAGATTATACTTACTTGAATCTGAGGTTGCAGACTTCTTCAAAGCCATCGTCGTCCTCGTCTCCGTACGACTCATCATCTTCCCCGAGGGTTTCCTTGGCCACCAAAATACGCAAGGCCTCGATCTCATCGTCACCAACTCCTTCGAGATCTTCCAAATACGGACCCAACTGTTCTTTCCACGCATCCGGCGAAAACTCTTGGACATCGGCCAATCCCGCCGCCAAAAAGGCAACGTACGACAAGACGTCTTCGTTCGCGTTGGTGGGAGCTCCGTCCGAAGTCGAGGTTACCGAATCCGGAAAACTCTCGTTCAGGAGCCGAGTGATGGTTTCGGGTGGCTGGAGAAGAGACATGACGGCTTTTCGTTATCGTGGGATTCAACAAGTGAATTGTTTGTGAGACTCTATGCAGGTCCAAGAATGCTTTCTGTGTTGCAACCGTCACAACATGCCTTTTCATTCAGCCTTTCACGAACGCATTTTTTATTTTTCAGATGGGAACACGTTTTTGAGGTTTTGAGATTCATCACGTGTGTTGCTTTGGGTGGTCACGGTGATTTGAGTCGAACTAATCCATTCATATTACAAATTGAGTTTAATCGAACTAATCAATTAGAGTATACCAGTTTAATCGAACTAATCAATTAGCACATACAAATTTAATCGAACTAATCAGCTGATGAATTGCTTGAAAAATGACCGGCCAAAATCAATCTCGAAATAAATGAGTCGAATTAGTCGAATTGTACGTGTAGTTTGAATCCTTTTTTTTTTAAATCGGGTTTGAAATCTCAGAATCTTCGTCTTCTCACTTCGTTGATTGACTTTGTTCAGTATCATTTCGAAAGCAAGTGAACAGCGACAGCATCCAATTCTAACCATGACAACGCCCGTCGTCACTAGGGATCCACGATTCCTGGCTGGCCGCAAATTAGTGGAACGAGGCCTGGCCGACGAGGCAGTCGATATCTACGCCACGCTGCTCGAAGAAACACGGCTGCAATATGGGGATGCCTCGATCGAAACAGCTCCGGCCTATTACGAGTATGGAAACACGCTGTTGAGAGCCGTCACGAAGCAACAAATGGCCGAAGAAGAAACAGCAAACGAAGAAGAAAAAGCCGATCAACGAACCGCCGCCGCCGAAGCAGCCGATAAGCGACTGCAAGCGTCTCGCGACAATGTCAAAGAGGAACCAACGGAAGCGACAGCCGTCAAAGAGGAACCAACAGAAACAAGCGCGACAATTAAAGAGGAACCAACGGGAGTAACTGCGACAGAAGAAAAGCCAAATGGTCAATTGAAACAAGAGGAAGAAAATGAAAAAAACGACGATGGTGACGATGATACAGGACTGGCATTGGAAATGATGGAAAACTCTTATTCGATTCTTGATGTGTACAAGGAAAGCATTGCGATAGGAGGCGACAGCAAGTATACGGAATGGGTAAAGGAACAAACGCCCCGTGTCCTGATGGGCATTGGTGATACGCTTTCCAAATTGAATCGGCACGCGGATGCGGCGGATGCCTATTCACGTGCCCTGGAACTCCGCAAGGCTTGCCTGCAAGAATTTTCCGAAAAGAAGGATATGTCGACTCAGCATCTAAAAGCACATCGAACGGTGTGCGAAGCAAACGTGTTGATTGCCGAAGAGCTGCTGGCCTGTCCCGAAGACCAGGATGTCGTGACGACGGAAACCCAGAGCTTGATTGTCAAGGCGGGAGAACGAGTCGAGTATGCCCGGGGATATTACTGACCAGGCAAGAGATGCGCTTGCAAGAAGCGGTAGTCTTTATGGGGAGCATGCCGCGGAACATAGATTTGACACGCGAGAAAGAAGATGTTTGCTTTCTGGCGACTCTGGTCATGGGGGTAGGGGAAGCACTGGCAATGATCGACGAGAAAGCAGAGGAAGCGGCAGCAGCTGCCTAGCACGGAACCTGTGAAGAAAAAGTTCAAAACGGGATAATCAATAGCTATCGTCTAGAATAGTTTTACATTGAAAACATTTTAGAGCATTACACTACTGATAGAAATTATTATTCGGAGTTTTCTTGTCTGTTTCTCTAACCTGGCAAGAGCAGGCCTTTCGCGCTCGTTCCCTTCGATCCGTCAGGTCTGAAGGTGCCACGGAAGAAGACTTTCCGCCTGCTCAAACTGTAGCCTTGGCCCGTAAAGGCATTGACTCGTCCAGGTGTCTGCATCGCCTGGATCGATTCATGAAATCCACGACTGGGAGCTTGCGATTGGTTGTTTCCCCCCGAACCTCCGACGGGGGAATCTTCCAACATTTCCTTCGGAAGGAGGCAGCTGCAGCAATCTCCAACGGCCGCAAGACGATTGATATACGCCGGTATCGGCTTTCGCAAGCAGTTGATAACAGAGCGCGTTGCAAAAATGGTTGCAATTTCGTTTTATTAGATTGTACGAGGTCCCATCCGAAACCGCCGCTGTGCCGCAAGGCATCCAGCGCCCGATTCAATTCTTTGCTTCCGCCGTCAAAGCTTCCCATGTCGATCTGGCATCGAAATCGAGCGCCCCCTGCCTCTTTCGGTGGACCATCGTAGATTCCTCCCTGACTTCCGTAGCTATATTCTCTTCCGGAAATTTCCAATCCGGTGTGGTGGAGTCCCATTCCGATGGGAAAGAGGTAATCGTTTGAAGGACTCAAATCATAGACATTCAAGAACACCCTTGTTGCCTGTTTTTGTTTTTGGTCAAAAAAAATTAGAAAAAGGCCCGAGAAGAAATTTTTCGGATGAGAATGGCAATAAATACAACGTGATCATTCGAACAACCTGTCCATGCCATCCATGACATCCATGCCACGTTTCTTGCTTCTTTTCGCGTTCAAAATTTTCGAATCTTCGATAGACTCACCATTCCAGTTCGGCCTCCGTTGTAGCTATTTCCGAAGCTCATGATTCCTCTACTTTGGTTCTTCCGCTACCCAACGTGTATTCAATGTATCGTTGTTTTGTTGTAAGAGTAATAATTCACCAATGGTATTGGCTATGTCTGTTACTTCCTTTACGGCTGAGCAAATGGAGATTGCGATATGAATGAACGAAGTTCAAAAATTGTTGTTGTCGTTTCGAGAATGAAGAAGAATGGAAAGGATTCTGACCGTAGTTTTTGTACTGTTTCTAAATACGTGTCCACTGCGCATTATCTCCGACAAAAATCGGAAAAAACCTAGGCATCAGAAGAGCATTACTACTGTTGTCTATTCAAACTTGACCCGGTGTTGTCAATTGACTATTACTAATCCCTTGAGAAAAGGAATCTAATGCTCAAGACACTAGACTTTTTGTATTCCAGCTAGAAAAAAGTTACTTTGGCACGTAATTGTTAAATTATTATCTATCCCTCTGCGACAATCGCCCCTCCGGCTGTTGGCATCTTGTCGTCGTCGTCATCGCTGTCATCGTCATACACTGAATCTCGATTTCGCATTGCTGCTAGCTCCATTTAAGCTTTTCCTCGATGTCCGCATCCACTTCGGCCAAGCGTTCCTCCACTTCATGCTCTATCGTCATCGGTCATGGCCCTTCGCGTAACGTTCATTTTGTGATTCTTTTTCCTCAATGGGACGTCCGTTCGAAAGCTGAACTCGAGAGGAAATAGGTGTAAACAAGCGCCTCATTATTGGTGGGATCGATCCATATACAAAAGTTGACGTGTGGTGCGTCTTCTTCCTTGAGAGGAACAACATCCAATTCGTAGGCCTGCATGGCGGTGTAGGATCCAGAATCTTCGGATTCGCCAAAGACCTGGCACGTCATGCGGGCAGTCGCATCCTTCTTTTCGACGTTCGCCACGAACGCCTTGTTCAAGAACGAAGCATCCTTGCCCGGAGCCTTGTCCACAACGACGTGTGTGTAAGCGTTCCCCCACTTCTTGACGTTTGGCAAAAAGGCCATTTGGGCAACCGCTGTGACCCCCTTCTTGCTGGGATGCCTGACCACGGGAACCTTGGCATCCTCGAACGTTCTTGCCACGGCGGGCGCAGCACGCCGCTGCATAATCATTTGTTGCCGGAGTTCCAAATCCTTGTTCGAGTTCTTGCTTTGTCTTGGCGAGAGACTTGAAATCGTGTACCTTTCGGCTGTAGTCATTGGTGATGTAGGTTGTCTTCTTCATCCAGCTCTGCATGTTCTCATCCAACACACGCGAGAATGCCTTCTTCTTGGAGGCAATGCCCTTGGAAGCAGATTTCGTCTTTTCCATGAGGAATTTCGCAGGTGATTTGCCCATGAGGGTCAATCTAGCAGCAGCGCGTGCATTGTCGCGTCTCTTCTTGAGCTGCTCGGCATGCCGAATCTCCCATCGATCCATCCCACTCCAGCAACTTTTGATCAGTCTGGATGAAGAGGGGTTTCTTCCGGGTGTGTTCTGATTGTAAGACAATGGATCCATTGCGGAAGGAGCCAAAGGAACTCCCAAGGTCTTGTTCACAATGCAATTTCCAGCGATAATTCACTTCGACGGCATTGAGTGGTTTGTATTGACTAATTTCTCGCAACTTGTCGCTCAGATTGGCACCAATGAAACTGGGACCAACAGGTGGCCGAGGGGGAGCATTTCGGAACTTGAATGCAATTTCAAATCCCTGGGCTCTTTGTTTGAACAGCTGCCTGAAATGCCGACGATGTCGATTCGGGTGCCGTCTTTTGCTTTTTTCCGCCGTGTTTCTGAGAATTTTCTGGGCGTGCTCTTTTCGTTTCCGTTCCTTCTCTCGCTGAGCATCTGATTTTTGGTGTTTTGCGTTCTGTTGGTAGGCCGATAGGGATGGGTAGCGAAAGACAATGATGTTGGAAAAGGCGAAAATGAGAAACATGGGCATCTTTTCGGGCATTGAAACCTGCATTCGTCATCATGCAAAATATAGGCTGACGAAAATCGGAGTCCTTCTTACCTTTCTTCTCTCGCGACGAGCAGGCCTCTTCCTTCTTATGGCGCTCATCGTTGTATTCGCTTCCGGATGGCATCGTTCTACTTGTGACAAATGATATTCGACTAAATGACGCAGACGCGAATAACTTTTATGGATTCGAATTCAATACCGTGCTCTCTCCCTCTTCTCTACAACGTCGTTAACGTCCCAGTCTCTATCTTTTAAGAAAAATGCTTCTTGGTCTTAGTCACCAAATCACCGATTGTCTTCAGGATTGTGCCGATGACAGGTTGATGAGAGCATGTTGTGTGAGCTTCACAAAAGTTGTTTCGTGCCGAAGGACCGGTATGTTCACTGAACGTAGGGTTCGTACGAGTAACGTCCATATCGGATCCACCAACCAAAAAGTTCGATCATATATACTATTGTAGGTACGGTATAATAATTATATTAGAACATATGAACTTGGAGAGAAGAGGTATTCGGGAATGGGATAGTTGGTGAAGACGGCATGAATGAAGGACGAAAGAGCGTGTCGACCCTCAAAATAAAAAAACTTCGTTCACAAGAACGGAACCATTCTTTCATATTATGATCAAAATTGATTTAACCGATTTAACCGTCGTTGGTTTCCAGAATGCTAGTTGTCGCTGAGCGACTTTGTGAGAATCACAGCGAAACCATCTCAATCCATAAAACTAATACATATTGTAAAACTTGTTGATAAAACATGAGATGGAACAAGTTCTGTCGTCGATGAAGTCGAAAACCTCCATCTCGAACAGTATGGTATAACGACGACACGTGATCTCTTGCCCAGCATGAATGCTGGAAAGCATTTTTTTTGAAACAGAATTTGTCTTCCACAAAAGCAACGAAACAATACATTTCTTCATAGAAAATTGCATTCGATTTTTACAAGCAAGCAAGAGAATGATGCAAACTCAGTACGCAATGATGGAAGAAGATAGGACCCCCTCTTCGTCACCGCTCCTATTCGGCAAGAACATCGGATCAACTGCGATCCACCCTCCTATCACGACTGTTACCTCCAGTTTCAACCGGATGGTTCCACTCGGACCATTTTTCTGTCTTCGGGTGCAGCATCCTTTGACGAATGCATTCTTGCTGCCGATGCAAACTTTCAACGTCGTTGTGAATTGTCACCTCGGGCACCTCGCAAGCAACGTCGTCGTGAATTGTCACCTCGGGCACCTCGCAAGCATCGATCTCACCATCCGGGCCGGCAGTTTTACCAGCTCTCCACCGCCCCTCGGCATCCTCTGCTCAAACGACGAACGTCTGAAGTACCACTTCGACGTCCATCGTTGTCGTCCACCTCGCCAGATCCTCGAAGCTTTTCATCGTCGAGAGATGTAATGACTACGCCCAAGAAAAGTTCCTCCATGCGAGTTCGTCGCAAGAAAGCTGATAAGTCCTTTCAACCACAGCGATCCTAACAATATCTATCGAAGGTTCGAAAAGGTCGCTCCCAAACAACAGGACGACGATGACGACGACGAAGTTTGGGTCGAGAGACTCATTCTGAATGGGCCCGAGGGCGTCAAGAAGACGTGTTTCAAGTCACTGCGCGGAAATGTGACACGCAACGAACCACCCACGGGAGCCAACACCATTGTCTATCTCGAAGATATTATCGTCGATCGAGATGGAAGGCCCTCCATGACAAAGGCAAAATCGAAATCGAAATCGAAATCGAAATCGCGAAAGCAGGAAGAAAGAAGCGCAAGAAGCAAAAAGAACCCAAGAAGGAGCAAGCTTCATCCAGTCAACCGCAAAAAGACGAGGAAAGTCCTTGCGTCGAAATCGCCAAAGGATGAACAGGAAACCGAAACCACGCCAGAAAGCAAAAAGAAGGTGAAAAGACAATTGAAACGGCGTTCAAGTTTCTTAGAGTTGCTGAAGAAAAACAGAAAGAACAAGAACAAGAATGGCGATGCTCCCGAAAACGAATAGTAGTTCTTTCGATTCATTCCGCCTGCTCCTCGACACCATGCATGCTTACCAAACATGCTATGAATGGTTCGGATACCATATATTCTCGTTGTCCATAGAATTTAGATATATAATTGATTGTAAATTTGGAACTAAAATAGAAAATACAACATACGGTAGATTATTTTTTGAATGATGAAAAAACTGCCACCACTATTATTTCGCAACTATGTCCGGCGCTATTCGACCCGATTGATCAAAAACCCTCGCAAACCTCCTCCGCCGCACGAATGCGGATGAGAAACAGAAACCCCTCGATCGGAGCACAACAGCGTTTGAAAATGAAAGTTTCACAATAAATCAAAAGCAGGGCATTGGCAAGTACGATAGTTGTTCTCTAAATCAGACTCGACAATCTCAATCATAACTATTATATTACAGTTACTTTCAAAATGGAAGAGTGGGGACAACAACAAGCAGAAAATGAGGCACAGCACCAGGCTCTCGACGATGACGACGACGATGACGAGGACATCCTCGATATGGGAGAGGACGATAACAAAACCAGCGACAAGGAGTCTCTGCTCATGAGATTCTGTCCCAACGATTCGTCCATGCTGTATCCAGAAGTAAGTTTTACTTGATGAATGAATAGCAAATGAGAAACTGATAGAAACTTGAAGTGGTGATTGTTTCAATTGAGTTTATCATCGGTCTCATTCTAACAACAATTTACGAATAAATCGTTTCGGCAACTCTTTCCCATCACCACAAATCAACATTGCAGGAAGACAAACGAAACCGCAAGTTGCTATATGCGTGTCGTCTCTGCCGGTACACGGAAACCGCCGCCGACGCCCCGTTAATTTATCGATACGATTTGAAAAAGGAGGTGGGAAACATTCTGCACACGGTTCCCAGTGCCGTCAGCGACGATCCGACGCTGGCCCGATCCCAAAACGCCAACTGTGCCAACTGCGGGCACAACGAGGCCGTCTTTTTCATGAGCGATTCCACACAAAGCGATTCTTTGGCGCTGATTTTTGTCTGCTGCAACTGCGATTTCAAGTGGGTGAATTAAACAAACGCAATGGAAATGGAACAAAACATCAATGAATGAATATATTGTGATTGAAAGAACGAGGGTGGGAATCGAATGGAATGTATTTCAAAAGCGAAATCAAAAGAAAACAGTTTGGCATTATCGGATTGGATCTAGTGTTACGTTTTACAGCGACAATACTAGTGTCTTGAAGAATCGAATCGCCTTATATCGACGGATGCCATTTGCCAAAAGGGAAAAAAGATAGTTGAAATAGACAGCTATTGCTTTCTTATAAATAATATGTAATTAAATAATCAAAAATACGATCACTTGCATTTTCCCCTTGTGCAATCGCTTGTGTTCGTCCCGCTATGACAGACTTGGAGTCAATTCCCTAGTGCTGTTCGGTTTTCACTGCCACCGACTTTTGGCGGACAATTCCCTTTCTGTTGCGGAGGCTCTTGGTGGCAGTTCTCTTTCGGGCGGGTGCTACCTTTTGGGTGCCCTTCTTGGTGTTTGAAACGTTGGTGGTGGTGGCACGAGCACCACTGGTGTTGCGACTACCCGAAAAGGGTCCAAAGGTATCCTTGTTCTCTACCAAACCCAATTGTTCGGGATCCTTTCCCTGAAAGGTTCCATGCTGCTTGGCGACATGGAAACAATACTGGTCCATCTTGATGTTGGTCACCGCCTCTTCGACCTGCGGAAGAGGATCGATGCCCTTGGTGGCTCCCCAGAATCGCTCGGCTGCCGAGTTCTTTTCCATGCAGGGAATAAAGACGAGAATGCCCTTTGGACATTTCTGGCCGTTCATAAAGTTGTGGCGGAGCATCTTGTGAATGTTGGTTCCTTCCCGGGCAAACCGAAGACGAAAGCGGGCCGTAATGCTTTGGACGGGGGTTTCCACACTTGGAGGAGAGTGCGCCTGCTGTTGGTGGTGTTTTTGGTGCGATTCTTCCTTGGGGACGTAAATGTTTTGGACTTCGTAATCGCTCTTGTTGCAGTTCTTGACGAGAAATTCCAGATTGGCCATTTTGTGATTGGAATCGGGCTTGATCATTTGCTTCAAGTCCAAAATCAACTTGTTGGTGACGAACTGGCCGCAGGCACGAGCCGCATACGTAGAATTGGGAACGTCCAGGAACAAGAATTCCGGGAGCTTCCACTTTTCTCCGAGATCCGTCGTGTAGACGTACGAACGATCGGTCGCATGATCGACCACAACGTTGCGTTCCAGTTCTCGTCCGTCGAGAAAATAGTCCGAATCCATTGGAAGATTATTGGTCTTGTTGTTGATGTTGTTGTTGTTGGACTTTGCAATGCCGGAAGTGGTCGCAGGATCCGTCAGGGCACTTTTCATCAACAAGCGGTTGCGTTGCATCAAATAGCCAAGGGCTTCTTCTGGTTTGAGATTGGCATAAAGTGGACACAGGATTTTGTGATAGCCTCGCTTCGTTGGCGAGTCTTTTGCCATCTTGCGAATGTTTGGCCCTCCCAAATGGCTCGTGGTTCCAACATGAAATCTTTCATGTTCATGCTTGCAGTCGTCTGTCGGTAGCTGGCAGTGGCTTTTTGCTTCGTATCGTCGATACCACCGTTTTGAAAGTGAATGTTGTTGTTGCTGTTGCTACTGTTGCTGGTAGTGGGTGTCACTCTTGGAAACGATCGTGCTGCTTGAAGGGCGAAAGCTGTTCATTTCGAGAGCCGGGGTGGTTGCGATTCTTGTGGTAGACTTGTGGGTCGTTCTCGCGAACGCTGTGCATGGAATTGGGGATTCATGGTTTTCTTGGCGTTGTTGAGTTCAAGTAATAAGGACTGGAGAGCTTGTTGTAGGACTTTTTGGATTGATATCAAAACAAGAAAATGAAAAGAAAATGTCAGTAATGATAAAACAAAGTGGTATCGTTGAATGAAAACAATCGAATTGAATTGAATTGAATTGCATCGGCCGCATTCATTTTTTGCGATGATTCTCACATTCGGATTTCATCAACTCGTTCATGTTGTTGTTGTTGCTGTTGCAAACGATATGCGTAACACGTGACTTTGTAGATATAGTATCGGTACACTACTGTTGGGAGAAGAACTCTCGAGGCACAAACAAATGAATGGAGAACTATGGTTATCGTGAGACGATAGCGTTGCGGTGAACGGCATGAGAAACTACTCCAAAGACCGAAAAAATGCAGGAAATCGAATCGTTGTGATGTCAGAAAAAGGCCACAATCACGAGACAAAGTGTGATCAAAGAACAAAAAATGAGACCCGTAGGAACGTCGTACATGCGTACGTGTACAAGCTTCTTTTAATCACGAGTCCACCAAAATGCAAACTAATGAATATACAGAAAAAGCTTCCAAGACGAGGCTTCCTCGCCAATCCAAAGAAATACAAATACATAGTCAGAAGAATCTTCCAGAAATCGCAGCCCCCAATCGCATCATTGTTTCTGAAACCTCTACGAGTTTGATTTTCTCTCACAAGTTTCTCCGCAAAGCATCGGTATTGATAATATTCCAATTTGATAAATCGACCCACAATTCTTTCAAATCAACAACAATTCTACAACCATGGTCTGCTGCTCGACCAAGTTCTGGGCTATCGCCGTGGTCGCTATTGGAGTTTTCGCGGCCTCCCTGCCGATGATCATGTCTGCACTTTTAAAGCACATGTTCACGGCACCGAATCAGGAAGCCTGGCCCTACGGAAATCTCCGTCTCATCAACTTGCAGCGGGATTCCAGCGCAGCCTCTGAACAGCGCCGAGCGCATTGCCGAATTGAATAAAAATTTCCAACACAAGGACAAGGACGTTTGGATTGTCAGCTACGTCAAATCCGGAACGACCTGGACGATTGGAATCTTGGCGGCATTGTACCAGCATCCGGCAGCCGAATACAGCGGAAACCTCCAAAAGACGACACGAACTTTTTGTCCGCATCCCGAGCTTCCCGATCTGGGATGGGGAGACGACGGCTTTGGGCACTCGATGGAAGAACTCAACGAGTGGCCTTTGCCGAGGTGTTTCAAGTCGCACTGGCCCAACCAAGATTTTATGGTCAATGGCAAGAATTCCAAATACGTTTACGTTATGCGAAATTCACGGGACCAAATGATCTCGCACTGGAACCAGGTCTGGGGAATGGGCTTTCACTACGGGACGACGGAAATGACCTTTGAGGGAGGCTGGAATACCTTTGTGAACGATTGGTTGGACGGAAATGTCGAAAATGGCAAGTGGATCGATCACGTAGCCGGATGGTACGAACGAAGCTTACAAGATCCCGAACACGTCATGGTGGTCCGCTACGAAGAACTAAAGAAAGATACGGAATCCACTATTCAAAGAATTGCTTCCTTTGTGGGTGTCGAAACACTCACAAAAGAGGAAATGCAAAAGGTGATGCAACTCACAAGCTTTGAAGAAATGAAGAAGGCGGACGAAAACGATGTGGGACTGCAATTCATGAGATGGCTGGGCGTTTTGCGAAAGAAAACACATTCGGCAGGGAGAAACCGGATCGAAAAGCGAATTGACCCTATCAAACTCGCAACTCCAAAGTTTCAAACAGGGAATACCAAGCCAAGCTCGAGCCCCTCGGAATGCCCTGGGAATGGGTCTTTCAAGAGTCCTAATACTATTGTTTTTAACGTATTATTTAGCCTACCCATATTGTAATGATAGGAACTGGTTTTATACTGCGGTTTTTTCTTCCGAAAGTAGTTCTATCATCGACAAACGAGGCATCATGATTTATATACAACTTCGAATCGACCATCATCCTTACAGAAGACCAGATATTTGAGAAAAATATTGGCAATACAATAATTTCGTGTAATCTAATATTAACATAGCCTTGGAATAGATTTATGAAATAATTACAGTTCGGATCCAGCAGAAAAGGAATCACCAATAGAATCTAGCGAAAAAACTTCTCTATTCTGCGTTCAAAAGCGCATCTCCGAGTACTTTCAAGCCAAACACACCTCGTGGCTCTGTGTCTAGGTATTGAACCTTTGTTATTTTCGGAGGGTTTGGCAGGCTGTTGACGCTCTGCTCGAGGTTTGCAATCGAGCCTGCCTGACCATCGCTCAAGTGGGAAATAAAGGTTTCAATGTCGCTTCCGTCGTTTTTCAAGACCTGGTTTGCAACAATGTTTCGAACCTTGATGGGCATATCGGGATCCTCAAAGGTCAGATCATTCAAGAGACGAACGCTCTCGCGGAACGGCAAGTTCCGTTGGCACCGTGACGATCAAGAACTCTGTTTGATCCGGATTGGCAAACAAATCCTCTAAATCGTACATTTCGAGCTGGAAGCCAAGCAGCTGGGATTGTGCGGCCGTTTGGGTCGATTCGAATGTGTCGTTATCCATGCCCTGGTTGCTCGCGGCACTGGTAATGAACATTTTCACGGCGGCGTTGTTGTTGATCTTGCGGGAAATATCGAGAATTCGATCAATGAGTTCCGCCAGGAATCCCGGTGTGCCCAGCATACGGAGTGTGTGTCCGGTGGGAGCTGTATCGAGGACGATGCGATCAAAGTCACCCTTCTTGACCAAATTGATCACCTTTGCCAGCGCAACAACCTCGTCCGTGCCGGCTGGCAATGTGTCAAAGATGCCCTCGAGATCCTGGAGAGCCCCACCAAGATCGGAACCTCCTTGATTCGATGTCTCACCAGACTTTCCAATGAGTTTGTCGACGATCCCCTTGAACTGGCTCAGAGAGGCAGAAGGGATCAATTTCCATTACCGAAAGTGAGCCTTCGCCGGTGGCACCTGGCACTCCGATCAACGGGACAAGTCGATCAAATCTCCACCACTAATGTCCATATCGATCGCATCGCCCAAACTGTGCGCTGGATCAGTACTGATCAGTGCGACTTTGTGACCAGCTGCTGCCATGCTCACCGCAAGAGACGAACTTGTCGTTGTTTTTCCAACTCCTCCTTTTCCTCCGCAAACAACAACTTTGGGTTCCCCGTTTGCGTTGCCACCGTTGATCAAATGGTCAAAGTTTGGGTTGCCAACTATTTGCTGCGATCCAACATAACCCAGAGCTGGGACACCAACCAATTCGACGTCAAAGAAGGGGAACTCGGAAACGGTTATCGGCGCGGGAGAACCATTGGATTGATATTCCTGTGTGCCGCTGACATCAGCAGCCGCACTCTTGAGATTGTTTACCCATTGATTCTGGTTATCTCGTCGACGTTCATAGTATTTTATGAGACCATCGTTCAGGTTGCCATCCCCTACGGCATCAACGCATTGATTGACAACAATGTCTCGGACGGCAATCCCCTGTGAGGTAAGATCCGAAACCAATCGTTTGGATTCTGCCACTGCTAGTTTGGTAGGTATCGTCACAACCAGAAAGTTTGTTCGGGACTGATCACGGAGGGCAACTTCCATGTTTTTGATTTTGATTCGAAATTGGTCCAACCGATCAAGAGCATTGTCGATTGTTTGTGCCCGCTCTTGGGCACCGCTGTCTCCGAAAAAGGCCTGGAGCGTACTGGCAACCCCGGACTAACTTCATGCGTAGCTTGATGAGCTTTCCCAACAATCCATCCAAAAACTGGGGCAAAGCGAGGAGCCTAAGGGTGTGACCAGGTCGGTAGCCGTGTCCACAATCACAACGTCGTAATCGTCTACTTTGTTTTCGTCCATGACGTTTCCCAGAGCTACCAATTCATCGAGTCCCGGTGGAGGGTTGTTCAGCAGTCCACTAAATTCTCGAAGTCCCAGGCCTTCCAACAGATCCATCGGAATGCCCAAGGTTTGGGCCAATCGATCGACATCAAAACTGGCAAGGCTTTCTCGGAAATCGTTCAGGGCTTCTTCCGCATTGACCTCACTAGCGTATAAATTTCCGCGTGTCAAGGGATCCGTCATGACCATGGGTTTTCCTCCTCCCCGTCGCAGATCAACATCCAAGGCATCTCCCAAGGAATGGGCAGGATCAGTGGATACGATCAAGACCTTCAGATCTTGATTGGTGGCCAATTCCACCGCGAGTGAGGAGCTGACGGTAGTCTTTCCGACGCTGTAGTTTGCACAAGAAATAGGATATGAAAAGTGAGGTGCGAGTTAGAACGATTCGAATTCCCCACCGAAAGTGAAAATCGACATGACACGTTGCATATTTGATGCGAGACAACCTACCCTCCTTTGCCACCGACAAAGATTGTTTTTCTTCCAGAAGAGGGGTCATAAGCGGATTGCGCGATTTCCTCCACCAGTGGCCTTAACGAAAAAAGCCGAGATTCTGACCGGTGCTTCGATAATGTCGGTAAGGATGCCACATGACCACCTTTCCCATTCACTCTTGTTTGGGGGATTGCATGACGAGCGATTGAGAAGGCCTCATTTTCCTTCCAGAAAAAGGATTGCCCTACAATGGCAAGGGCCCAGACGAGGGTTGCTCTGTGCATTCTTGATGAGGAACTGGTTTTTAATCGTTTCCGACTTCCCAAAGATTTCTATACTGTAAGAACTGTAGTGTTCAGGCCGTGTCTTGATTTCAAATTGGTATGTTGTGATGTGAAGTAATCACAATTGATTTCTTTTTCTCGTCAGAGTCGGAAGATGAGAAGAGTTGTCGATGGAAATCTTTTTTGTCACGTGGATGAAAAAGGTAAAGTATACTTACGTACCTACTTAATATATGTACTTGCCATACTTCACATATCCTCATTTCCATTTTCCTCCGAACGTTCCGCGTGGAAGTACAATAGGCTAACGCTTTTAACGCCTACACGTAGTGAAGCCCCGCGCCAGTGAAATGTACGACTGAGTTGAGTTCTCAGGCATCAAAAATCACAAAAAGAGCGATCACGAATTTCGGAATTTTCTCTCTCTCTGGCATCAGACGTTTACGTGGCTATAAGGATTTTCTTTCACAGGTGAGCTTATAAGATTCCGATCAACTATACCACTCCACATTCAGAGAGAAGATACCGTAAGAGCGTCTTGACCTGCATCATCACCAATTGAAATGGGCGTCATGGCGGTAAAGCTCCCATATCGGGTGCTACAGTTTGTCCTTTGGGCTGCCGCGGTTGAATCGTTTTCTTCACATTTCATCGGTGTCGGCCGTAGACCGTTGGAAGCTCCATTGCAAAGGGAATTGCCATCTGCATCATCGACAAGTTTTCGACGATGGACTGTTCCACAGTACTTTTCAAAACGGCATCGAAAATCTCAGTCGATCTTCTCCTCGAGACAGCCCTACTACGATGAAACAGACGACGAAGGCTATGATGAAAGACCTTCGCCGAAATTTCGTGAACCAAGCAAGGAAGAAATCCGGTTGAGAAAAATGGCCAAAAATACCGAAAGCAAATACGATGATGATGAGAGCGATTATTATGAGGAAGAACGACGAGGGGATCGTCCGATTGCCTCGCGAAACGGTAGACTCGCAACCTACGACAACTCGTATGACGATTACGACGACTTTTATGACGATGATTATGATGACGACGACGAGTATTACGAAGACGACGAGAAACAAATGGCAGGAAACTTTTGGTCCAATCCTCAAGCCGGACCGTCACGCCCCAATGGACGGCAACGGCAACCGCGAAGATACTATGAGGATGAGGATGAGGAAGATGATGCAAGACGGAGACCAAGAAGGCGGCAACAAGAAAGACGGCCAGCTCCGACAGGTTTCGGGCAGCCACCAAAAGTCTTTAGGGATTTTTACGACCAGCTCTTTTGGTATGGATTCGATATCGACGAGAGCGCCCAAGTCGGTGACAACACCGTCTTTGGTGGAACGAAAGGAAAATTCAATGGTTTCAATTACCTCTTGCCAGAGGCGGACGAGGAAGAACGATCTCGTCCAACCAGGCCTAGCTCTGCAAGGCGCCTACCACCCTCCCGAAACGGCAGTAACGGTGCTTTAGCGAGAGATTCTGGAAGAAGACCTCGTCGAATTGAGGAGAGCGATTACTATATGAATGGTGATGACAGTGAATACGATGATGATGAGGAGGAAGAAGAAGATGACTATACCAGAGTTGAGGATCCAAGGAAGGAACGAAAACCTAAAACATATTCTGAGTACAAGCCTCCTACCGATAGAACATCGACTCGAAAAGATCCGATTGATGAGTATGATGACTACGATGACTACGAAAACTATGAAGAAGACGAATACATGGAAGATAGAAGAAGGAGTCGAAGGAAAGCTCCGCGATACGACGATAACGATGAATACACAGATCGTCGTTCTGGTGGCCGTCGCCGGCGAAGGCAAAAACAAAGCAATTCCAGCCCCGAATGGTCGCCTCTCAATATGATTGAGTCCTTTCTTGGAATAGACAGAGAAGAAATGAACTACAAAGCAGATGTTTACAACGCGAAAATGGGAATTGGAAAACGAAGGCGGTCGTCGGGAGAAGACGATCGAAACTCGCGACGAAGACTCCCTGCTCGACGAAGATCGGCGCGAGACGATCCAGAAAGGCCAGGTTATGCTTACCGGTATGATGCAACCCTAGATGACGAATCCACACCCATTCTGGATGTCGATCTGGCAGCTGACGAAGATCCCGATCTTTCCGACTCGAAACGCCGACAGCTGTCGGGTGACATTGACGAAAGCAAGTCACGTAAAAAGGAGCGAAGCTGGGAGGAGCGACAGATTGCAATGGAACGGGTTCCACCAATAGAAGTTGTCGCCTGGGGTCCCGCTGGTGAACTCCCCATGAGTGCACGCGAAAAAGCTTTCATGGATGCTCAAGAGGACATTGAGACGGCCCGTCGAAAGCTGAACCGTAATGAAGAAGAAAGAGTCCGAAGCCAAGGAAGAAATTACCATTCTCAAGGTGGATGCCGACCGACAACGCCTCAAGCTCAGGGAGGCTCCACGCGAAAGCAGATCGCGCCGAGATATTGAAGAGTTACGACAGATCGAACTAGACATTGATGATGCTTCCAGAGACCTGCGTCGATGCCGAACAAAGGTAGAGCGGGCAATGGAGAAGCTAGACGAATTGGAAGAACGCCACCACGCAATCATGAGCTGCTACAACATTGATCAGGCTTCTACATTAGTTGGTGAGACACTAAACAACTTTTCATCGTCGGTTCAAGGAACAAGTGCAAGGTACTTAGTGCATTCGTCATCGGATGAGAGCACTAGCAAACTGCTGGCGAAGACAATTGCTAGCAGTGGCACCGAGGACTCAATATCAGACGATACTGAAAAGTGATCCAAATGCTAGAATTCAGAGGAAGAAAAACGGTTTTGACATTTTCAGTTCACGCCTTGAACCAAAGAACCAAGCAAATTCCGTGAATATGTCAGATCTAACTGATCAACTCCAGCTTCAGATTAGCAAGAGAGAAGAATCAACAAAAACTAGTTGGATCGTATGTCCGAAGCCAAATGTCACGCAGAAAAAGTTCTCATTCATTACTCCAGAGAGAAATGCTAACCAACGATCTATTCGAGAAAAACTCTGCAATAGTAACAGTCTGGTTCCCGTGAGGTATCAAATAAAATAATAAAAGCGAACCTATGGGAATTTAATAGCTTTGGCTTTAGAAGAAGATCAATCTACAAGTGTATTGTATCGCTAGTACATTACTATTATTAGCCTTCAAACTCGCTGATGCACCATTTGGGAGCTTGTCCCTTAGGTCGTGATGTCACCTGCGCCAAGGATTGGTAGTCCTTCTTTGTCGAACAACAAATACCCACCGGAACCCCAGCTAGCCGATACTGCCAAAAGGGTTGCGTCTTTCCAGTCTTCGCCACCGATTTCCCATTCTTGTCGACGATTGAAGGCAGTGGCACCACACGATAGCTGTCCTATCATATTGAATCCCATCCATTTTCGACTAAACTTGTTTTGCAATCCGAAAAAATATTCTCCTCTTGTATACACCAAAGATACATCTATCGTTCAAAACACGGGACAAGACAAGCGTAGCTTCGTTGTTGGGATCAATAGGCAAGGAATTTGCCAGAGGCATTGTGTTTTATTGTTGCATAATGCGTAGAATACAGCCTTGGCAGTTCCCCACGACTTGTCTTTGATCAATTGTTCCTGTCCGCCGATTCATGAGGTTCATTTTGAAATGCAAGGTCTCGTTCTTGTTGTCGAGAGAATCCACAATCTCTGCCTGCTGCTCGGCAGAAATACCAATGTTGCTCGCGAGAAGACCCATTTCTTGGCATTGCTCGCTAAGAATCTTCAAATGCTGCTCTTGCTGAGCAAACAAGGGGTCGTCGGCAACCGCTGTGTCTGCACCTGTGCTTTTCTTTGTGGCAGCACCCTCAAAGAGTTTCTTCTTTGCATCGTCCGTATCTGTCGTTTTAGGTTCTTTGGAAATTTTCTGCAAGACGAGTTGTCGTTGACGCAGATACGAGAGATCCTCCTTGAGTTGCAAAGCAAAGTCTTTTGCCTTGTCCTCGTCCGCATAGGTGCTGTTGGATCCTCTCAAAAGGCCTGTGATTTTGATATTCGCCTGTCGGTACATGTCATCGCAAATGAATCGGCAGGTTCCCTTTTGTTCCTCGGTTTCGCAATCTTCCAAGACTTGGAGATTGAGGTGGTAATTTTGGACGGATTGTGACGCGGGCAAACAAGAATCCGGTATGGATTCGTAGGCTTTTAGTGGTCTCAGTATGCTCTTCTTTTTGCCATTCTCGTCACTCTTGGATTTGTATTCGGGATGACTCCAGGGGTTGACTGAATTTGTTTTGCAGCCAGCCCGACCAAGTCATCCCCTTCAAGATACGAGTTCCATGGTCGGCTATAGTACGCTGTCTCAGTCAGCCATCTTTTCGGCTCGTTCCAGCTGTCTCACCCTGGTGAACGACGGCTTCGAGGGTGGCACGACCGATCTGCACGGCTTCTGCCCCAGCCTGTTGGGCACGTCGGTATTCCTCCTCGCGATCGTAAACCTCCTCGGTCTCCTGCTGCAGCGACGACATCTTGTTTCTATAGTATTGGTAATTGAAGTATAAACAATACAATTGAGCTCTCTCTAGCTTATTGTAGGAATTGTCAATAAGACTCGCAAAGACATTGAATGTCATCGTCATCGTCGTCAAACTTTTCCAAGAGTTTCAGATCCAGTTACAACAAGAGAACACGACTCGAAATTCCATTCCTTTCTAGTCCCGCCAAAAATTCGAAGGGAAGCGCGGTTAAAAAGAGCCTAACTCAGTCTTCTTCTCATCATTTTCGAAACCATCAGAAAGTTAATGAAAGACGAATCTACACTCGCATTGCTTTTGTTGTTGCGATTGTCTATGAGTGTAGTGATGGTCTAGATTATCCTTTCATCGACATTGCAAGGATAGGACGATGATCTCACGTGTTAGACGCAGGACTGGTAAAAAAGAAAACCAGAGCGGAACTTTGGTGAACGAATTTCTCGCCATGTCAGCATTTGCTTTCCGATGAGGAGATCTTGGAATTCATATCGGGTGGAGAACAGCTGCAAGATGGAGACAGCGATAAATCGAACACATATGAATCAGCGTGTGACAGAAGCATTGGATTCAATACAACCGTGATTCCCGTGATGAGCAATTTCACTTGCGCCGAGCCTTTCGTAGGCGGGTGGCGGAAATTCGAAAGCTGGCGGCCAACTTGCGCAATGGGCTAAGGCGGAGCTAGGATCGACGAAGACGGTCGACTGGTTCCCCGTTACAGGAGCCTCCGCAACCACCCCGAGCGGATCTTCCTCCGGTGGGCGGTGATGTCAAACAATAATGCCAAACGCAAACAACAATCTACAATTCAACCAACAACAACAACAACAAATGGAAAACCAGGAAGAACTTCTGATGGCCCAAAAATTGCGCGAGGCGGAAGTTTACGGTTGAGCATGCCGTCCGAGAGCTGCGGAGAAAGAATGATTCCAGAGGAAGACTTTGAAGTCATTTTGTTGGACCATCGTGGTCGTCCTCGAGTTGCGCCGCAGCCTGGTGTCGTCGTTGCACAAAACAACAACGAGGGCGACCATGACAACCAGACGCTCCTAATGTTTCCTGGTTTGCAACGATTGGCCTTTGGTTGCTTTACGATGGTTGCTCTCATTGTTGTTATCACACTAAAGGTTTTGCCAATCTCTTCTATAATCAACATGAACGAAGCCGATCGACAAAACGTTCGATCCACTTTTGAATCAGGTATTGGTGGCCAGAAATTGGAACGATCACGTTCGCGACTGCTCTGGTGGTCTGACAAATCGCAGCGCAAGTCATTATAATTCCAACTTGTTTCACAGGATACAGCAATCACTCTTGTATGGAAATACGACAACCGACTGCTCCGATGGCGTTTTGCACATACCCTCAAAGCGAGTCCTTTACTCCGAGATGGAGGTCGGGCAGTGGCGAGTTCCTGGCTTGAACGTTTCATGGTTCATGCCTTGCTCTGAACGCACATTCGAAAGGCAACTTACAGGAGACGAGTAGCGAAGAGTGTCCAAGTTTATCAGAGAGCAAAGATGACGTCCAAAACTGCGCGGAGCAACGAAAACGAGACCGGTGTTTCCGCGGAATCCACGATGATTTTGCCGGACGTATGGAAATCGATGCGGCACTCAAAATGGGCGATTATCTAATTGGGAAAGGTGGAGATCATTTCGACATCCATGACGATCCTCGTTATTTGTTTTCAATGGTACCATCAATAGTAAAGAAGATGTCATGTCTCTTGGATACAACGTATTTGAACCAGCACGAACATTCTCAAGAGACTACAAGTTACGGAGAGTGCTTGAAAGAGCAACACGGCAACGACAGCGAAAAATTCAGGCCAGTTGCGTTTCGCATTCTAACGACGGGCCCAATGGACGGTCCACGACGTAAAGCTGAAACAGGAAAAAGGGTGATAAGATGACAATGTATCTAACCCAGTCAACTGCTCTCAACGAAAGCAATTATCTGAAATGGGTTTTGAAAAGCCGCAAACACAACGACAAGGCACGCTACCAGACCTACTATCGGCCTTGGTTCTATCGCTTGCAACCAAAACGAGAAACCTTGTGATTTGAAGTATGACCTTGAGGCCGATTCTAGATTTTGTATCCAGACTTCCTTGTATTTGACGAATGGAGCCTGGCGAGGACTACTGGGGTGGTACAGATCTTTTCGTGGATGATCACCCTTCCAATTTTGCAAATCCGAGCGAGCGAATCGCGAGAGGTACTTCCGATCGATGGAACAAAAGGCAGATTAGGTTGTTTCTACGGGTAGGTTTTGAGAATTTGCAATGCCGATTCCCAACTCGAGCAGGTTTCCGCTCTGTACTGCAGATATGGTGGGAATGCTGAGAGCGACGACTAATGTAATGAAATATGACGATAGATCGCACATGAACATTTTTAGCTTAGCTATCTTTGCATTAATATTATTGAATTTTGGAAGAATGGTTTATTTTATTATTATTTCAAAAGAGACATTGTTTGCGTGCTGGATGAATATTCATAGTACTTATTTTCGAATAATAAGAGGAGTGTTTTTGAAGACGGGCATATCTTCTTCAATCTTGGCAACACTCTCCTTCCAGTCCTTGGCACCCTCACCAGGGTCGAATTCATCATTGAATCCACCGCCGCCTCCTCCTTGGCGACCTCCCTCGGCGGCCTTGGCTTCTTCGTCCTCTACAGAAAGCATGGTAAGAGATACCTTACGTCCGTCGATGCTCTTGCAACGAACTTGGACCTTGTCGTCAGGGCTGACAACATCGGAGACGGATCCCACTCGGCCGACCTTAAGGGAGGAAATGTGAACAAGTCCATCGAAGGTTCCTTCGCATTCGCTGTTGAGTGAGCTAGCATCAACCTTAACAAAAGCACCAAAGTCAACGGTGCTGACAACGGTTCCTTCCACCATAACAGTAGCGTCCCATCCCTTTTCGTTCAAGGCGCTCAAGACGGCACTGTCGTCTCTGCGGCCACCTCCTCGGCGGTTGTTCTGAGGACGGCTAGGCTTGGATGCAGCAGCCTCTTCCTCGGACATCATACTAAGACCAATCTGTCCCTTTCCGGCATCGATTTTGACGATTCGGACCTCGACTTCCTGTCCCTCGCTGACAATATCGTTGACGTCGCTGACGAATTCAGCAGAAAGCTGGGAGACGTGCAACAAACCGTCCGTGGAGGCACCGATATCGACAAAGGCTCCGTACGAGGCAATGGACTTGACGGTTCCCTTGACCGTGGTTCCCTCGGAAAATTCGCTAAGGTCCTTTCCGGCGGGCTTTTTCTTTTTGATGGAGGAACGGGCGGGGCGCTCAACATTGTGCGCCTCGTCGGTGCTCTCGACACCAGTCCATGGCCTCGACCTCGGCGGGAACGGCCTCTTCGGCAACATCCGCAAAGAGGGCAGAGCGGAAGGCGACGCCGTTGTGTGCTACGTATTTTGTGTTTTATAGAATGTTCGGTATGTTTGGTGTTTCGATCCATCGCAACCACAAGCCAGGCATGTAAAAATTCGAGTTTAGTGACACGCTTTTCAAACGATGGATGGTAGCATCCTCACAAATCTTCCCGACGAGAAGGTATCTACGGAAAACAGAGACTACGTCGTTGAATTCTTACCTGGAGCAAAGGCCGAAGCCCCGTTGATGGCCATCAACCACAATGCAAGAGATGCTGACTTGACATACATGGTTATATATAAATTAATTCAAAAATGAAAATCGGGTAAGGGATAGAATCCAAATGTGTTGTTGTTGTCTTGAGAAAGAAAACAAACAAGGTAAACTACAACTTGGAAAAACAAGGCTTCTTGATTTTCGATTCGATGGATGATGTGTCGTGTTATTGTCGTTGCTTCACCAATTATTATTGATCGTTGTTGGTTCGTATTCGTGCGCGTAACGTGTGATGAGTAAGTACAAGTCAGAGAAAATTGTTAAAAGATGTTGATCCGTGATCGGGAGTTTTGATGGGTGCCGCTGACCCACTCATTCCACACGGAGACCGCGAGTAACTTTGAGCGGTCACCGCGCATCTGTATTGCCAAGTACGTCAGGCTATGTGCGATCAACTTTGCCCCAATCGTGATGGGAAACTACGAACGGAATTTTGAGAACTCGTCTGTCTTTGTCCGGATTTTTAAGTTCACCCCCATCACATCACGTGCGATACCGAACACATCATCGTCAGTGTCTCCTTCCTCGATCTACCTTGATTCTCTCTACTATCGAAAACAAACGGACATCAAGCAATACAACAGAAACCCATCGTCAACACTATCTTAGTTACAAGACCTAGTTTGTCAAATATCTCAAGCACAATGATGAAGTCTATTTTGTTCCTCTTTGCTCTTGTAGCTGCCGTTTCGGCGTTCGCCCCTCGCCTCAACAGTGTCCGAGTTGCTGACACGTGAGTATCCAAAATTCAGCCTTGAAGCGGAGAGTTCGGACGGAGGAGAAAGAGTTTCCATTCGGAGAAGACGATGACGGAAAGTAGGACCTTGGTTTCCGATAGTTGCCTCGAAATGTTTCCGCATGGTGGATATCTCCTGTGGTGGAATGTGTCCAGGGTGTCGGTGGAAATCATGGAATCTGTCGTTGGAGAAGAAAAATTGAGTCAGTCAGTCCCCTTTTGGCCCTTCTCTCACACTCTTTCCCTTTCTATTTTCATTTTTACAGTGCCCTTTGCGCTAAATACGTCAACGACAAGGCCGCCAAATGGGCCAAGTCGAAGCGTCCTCGCAAGTCCCGACCATCGGACATTCAACCGAGCCCCTATCGTCTACGCCATCCACTCCTACGAGAAGCCCGCCGAATACGACATATCATCCGAACCCGCCGCTCCTATGGCCAAGCCTGCTGCGACCGAGAACTAAGTTGTTGTCTGTTTAAAATAGTATAGATTGCGTGATACAAAAAAAGATTTTGAACGATACTACCGTAGAGAAACTGTGCAACCATGAAATTTGACATTATTTTGACGGGGAATTACTGCTGTAACTACTAATTTGTGATGGCAATGTAGTTGCTATAATTTTATTATTTAGTAAATCTCTATGATCCAATTACCTGTGATCTCTTGCCTTTTCCAAGAGATCGGGAATGTCGACCGCAAAAACCTTGTCCATTTCGCGGACGGCTCGTTTGTCCAGTTTGGGAAATTCGCTCAGATCTTTGATTTCCAAGAGCCTCTTTCGGAAGGGTTCGATCGGCAGGGAAAATCTCCTTTGGGGAGACCGTACCGCCTTGCGGCTGCCGCAAATTCCTGTTCCAGTCGTCCAATGAGCCTGCGTTGCTTTCTCGCGCTTTCCCCACTGTATAGGGGAGCTGTTTGCGGAGGTAGTGGATGATGTATGCGTGAACCTTCACGCTTCGCTGCTCGCTTTACCAGCTCGTTGATTCGTCGCATGACGGCCTGTTGCGGGAAGATTCATAATGTCGTTGAAGGAGATCGGTTTCCTCTCGTTGCAAGAGTTCCATCTGCTCCGTGTTCTTGAGAGGAGCGTCCCAGAAACTCCCCATGAAAACGCGGCAAACCTCGGGTGTGTTCATGACCTTGCCCAGACTCCACATGAGGGCGCCGTAGACACGCATCAGTTGCTGTGTGGAAATGGAATCCGCCTTGTTCAAGACAACGCGGATCTTGTCGAGGTGGGGAATGAATAGCTCCATAACTCCCTTCAATTCATCGGAAATATCAAGCTTGTGTGCATCAAACATGATTATGACCAACTTTGGAAGAGTGCAACAGGCGGAAAGTTGGAAAAGAAAGACACAACAAAAAGAAGCAATCAGTAACAGTTTTACAAACGCCAAAAAATGTTATGAATGTCTAATAGAAAGCAAAACTTACATCCGCACGTTCGCCGAACCATTTCATGACAGATTCGTAGTCGTAGTTTCGAGATCGTTGTTTTTGTCCCGACAAAATTCCTGGCGTATCAATCAGAGTGACGTTCCTCAAAATGGGTGAATCCGCCTCGACTCCCTCCAACCGGCTCAAAAAGTTGTTTCCGTAGGGACTCAATCCGTTAAAGGGAAGGTCGGCCTGGGAACAGAGAGCAGCTCCCGGGACGATCTTGTCGTTGGGACCCCACAAGAGAGCCGTGAAGCGATCCGTTGTCGGTTCGGGACCCACACGGATACCGGGAAAGTCCCGGCCTACCAAGTATTTGATGAATGATGTCTTTCCGACACTGGAATGGATGGACAGAAACAATGTCAGTGTGCTGTGGATTGTATTGATCAAACTGTCGTTTCAAAAAAATTAAGTGCTTACCTGTATTGTCCCAGCAATAGAACCTGAGGAGGAGCTACAAAATCGGCTGGCGACAGAGGAGGAGAATGAAAGTGGCCGTAATTCGAATCGCGTTCGAGGGGAAGAATTTTTTTCTTGTACAATTTTGCCAACCCCTTGAGGATGTATTCCTTGTCGAATGCCGAAAGGTCCATCCCACTATCGTCACCGGCAACGTCGCCTCCAAAGGCAGAATCCATTTCCATGTTTTCTGGTTCATCGTCTTCTTGAAACATGTTGTCTGGCAAGGAGGGGTATTGGTCCTGTCCACCATAACCACTGGACGGGAGGGGTGGTGGACCTCCTCGGCCAGGATCTCCGTAGGCTCCAGGTGGAGGGTGTTGTTGACCGTATGGATCGTTTTGTGAATAGTATTGCGATTGCTGCTGATTGTATCTCGGGTCAGGACCTTGTTGTTGTTGTTGTTGTCCTCCATATGGCTGTTGTTGTTGTTGTGAATTATATTGCGGGTAGTCTCCTTCCACCGGACGCTGTGCCGATTGCTGCTGGTGCCTAGATTGAGACAAATCGGGCTCTCCGTAACCCGGCAAATCGGGTGGGGAATCCGGACTTCCGTACGGACCATGCGCATAGTCGGGGAACGGCGCTTCTCCTCCTCGAACCTGCAAGAGTCGTTGTATCGAATCCAATCCCCACCGTCGGCCGTGGCAGCGACTTATCGTCGTGGAGCCCAGCCCAAGAACCAAGAGTTGTAGTATGTGTAATGTTATTCTCATTTTATTATATATAATGAGGTGTCTCCAAATAGCGAGAACGAATGGATGGATGCTGATTCGATGCCTTCCCAAGAAGTAAATTCAATGTTGGGTTGCTTTCTCTGGAATGTGAGACAATGGTGGATAGATGCGGAGGGTTGAATCTTTGGGACTTCCACAATTCAAAAAAAAAGGATGGAATCGAATTGTGCTTTCTACGTAGTTGTTGATGGAGTCCAATCAGCTTGGTGCCCCGTGTTAGTTTTGGGGGGAGTTTGAAATTAAAATAGCGCACGCGGGCGCTGGCAAGAAGCGTAAGAAGGGTCGTACGAGTCCTACGTACTGAACTAAGCAAAGCGCTGGCTGTGAAACGTGCAAATAAAAATTCGCTCGAGTTTTGGAAAGGAGAAAAAAGAATCGTGCTGTATTATCTAGATCATCATCTCCCAACTCGTCTAACTAGAGGGAGCTAGAGCCGTTGCAGTACCATTTGTAACATTCATTATAGTGTTAAGAAGTGAATAAATGCTGTCATCATTCAGCAAGAGATGCCGGGCTGTTAGTTACGCTTTGGTGGGAGTACTCCAAATAGTCGTCAACACCTTTCCGAGTTCTTTCATCACTCGGCATACGAAAATACCAGATACAACATCGAAAACATCGCATTAGAAATATTTCGCCTTTCATGAATCTATCGTCTCTGTGCTTGTACTGTCGAGGCTGTTGCATTGCGGATTGGAGGAAGTTGCATAGTCCCACGAAATCTTTCTTGAATATTTGTTCGCCGGTTGAATTCATTTATCGCTTTACCAGAAGAACTTGACATAGATGATGAATAACACGATCACCACACCGATAATCATGGGCATGTATTGTTGAAGCCTCGCTTGGAGAGTTAATTTCTTTGTTCCCCACTTGAAATTACTCGACTTGCTCATGAGCTCGGCGCTAATGTTCTGTACGTTGTCGAGTTTCTCTCCCCGATCCAAAATGTCCGTAATGTTCTTTTTCATTATCGATTGAATCTCACTAAGATCGTCGTTCAGTTTGGATCGCTGTTGGCGTTCGTCTTGGAATTCCTTTTGCTTTTTTTGGAGGAGGGGATCGTAATTGATGAAACGATACGGACGATCGGTCTTGTCTATTTCCATGCGCCACTAGTTGTACAACAAAGGAAGAAAAATAGAAAGAAAAATAGCACAAAGACAAGGGACCATAAAGCACAGGCATTGTGAGCATATGCGGTAAATGTAGGTGTTGCGATAAATTCATGACAGATAAGATCCCTATCGACACACTCACGTTGTTTCCGTATTCCCGAATCAGCTTCTTGCAAAATCAAGTCGCAAACTTCGTCGAGGTACAAGAATCCCGTCCTCTTGGGGTATTTTGATTCCGTCATTGCCAAAAAGCAGAGACTTTCGCGAGTCATGTAATAAAATGTGCGTTCGCCCGACTCGATGGACATTTTGTTCGTGCTGAGAAGAAACAAAACAAAACTGATTCGTGAGAGACAATAGATGTCGGCAAACCAAGACGTTGTCGTTACAACGAGAGAAGATGGTACCGCCATTCGATGACGACCACTACTTGACCACCCCAAAAAATCAATTTTGTTCCACATACCCGGAAGTTATCTTTCGTAAGAGATCTCTGGCCTCTTTTTGATCACGATTCGAAACAGGGGAAACCCTGGCGACGGTGTCTGAATGGCAACCAGTGGGAGACCATCCGAAAGGCGTGCAACTTGAGTCAAAAGAGGAGGCATCGTGCTGTGTTCTGTTGTGGTATCGATTCTATGTTACGATCAAACTGTATTCTATCTTCCGATCAAACTATAATGGCAGGGTGAATGCAATAGGGTTGAAAGTGGAAAGTATGTTGTCATTTTGAATTTCGGTTGAAACAGGCATTTTCATCTCGAAAACAAGATTCTGTTCGAGTCGGAAAACCGAGACTGTGAAGGTATGTCTTTTTAGTAAGTTCATACCTTTTATAGAGTATGACTCAAATGTATGTAGAATTCACGCGCGGCGAGCCCGGTGGGCGTTGGGCGATCAATCAGCGAGTCACACACTCCCTTGGAAAATTCTCGAAATAATGAGTCTGAAGTTTTTTCTGCCACCAATACTTCTTCGAGACGTCCAAGGTTGTGTGTGTTATCGATAGAAACAGCGTGACTTTCTCTTTGGTATCTGCTACTCAAGAAAAGCTGAGAACTCCCAATCCTTCGATTAGACCGCAATCGATTTCAAGTGGGAAGTGCGGAACCTGGTGCTTATCGAAAGTCATGCAGCAAGTGCCAAGATTATAACACTTTAATTTACCTACCACAACAATATACCTGAACGTCAGATTGTATTTCTTTGGAGGGGTTCGAGGCATACGGACATGTCTTCACGAGGCAGAAGTGTCACTCCCAGCCGCCGCTATGGGGACATTATTGGTAGCATATTCAGCAATGGATCCGGAGAACTAGACGAGAAGAAAAAGGACTTCTGTCTCGGACGTGAAACAAAAATTTCGAGAACGTCGACAACAGAAATCTCCGGGAAGGGGCATCAGCAGAACCCGCTCCGACGATGAACAACGACAATATCCATCATCTCCCACACGACAATACAATGAATCTCGAACAAGTAGTAGGCCTCCTACACCCGATCGAAGCAGAAGTGGCAGCAGGCCTCCCACGCCCGATCGAACCAGAAGCAACAGCAGACCTCCCACACCCGATCGAAAGAGATCACTCTTTGATTCTCCAAGAGCTGCTGGCAGAAATAACGCATTAGCACCTTCCAAACTAGAACCCTTTCAGAAACAATCAAAGGGAATATCTCTGCGATCGGGGAGTTTCTCTCCCTCGAAACGAAGACACGGGGGGATCGAGTCTTCGGGTTCCTGGGAAAGCCTTACAAAGCGCGTAGTGAAACAAGTGTCAAAGACCATGAAAAAACCGATGAAGCAAGAACTAATGGTTCCTGAATTGAGTTCTACAACAAATGAACGAAGTGAGAAGACGGAACGGAACCCAAACACTGACGTGAAACAATGGCCTGGGGCGGAAAAGACTGGAGCTTCTGTGCCATATGTTCCGGGCGATGTGAACGAAATGAAAGAAATTATCGAAACTCAAAACGAACAAATAAAGTTTTTCGAAAGTTGTTTGAAGAAACGATCAATTGATATTGCACAGCTCACATTTGAGCTAAAGCTTTGTAAGAAAAACTGAATCAAAATTAAACCTCGAGCTCGAGATTCATGATTTGAAGTACAGTATGTACGACGATTATCGGCGCATGATGGATAGAGAAAGGCTGGAAAACACATCCAACAAGGACGGAGTTTGAAACTGATAAACAACTCGAGAGTTCCATCTTTTCGAAAAGCCGTGATGCGTTTGCGAAACTCGACGAACTCGATCGACTTTACGAAAAGTCGAAACTCGAAGCCGAAAACCGCTTCTCTACTCTAAGAGAAGAATACAATAGAATTATATCATCCAGAGAGGAGCATGACGACGATGCTTCCGCGGACAAAATATCTACCTCCAAAGAATTACTCCAAAACCGAATCAAGATATTGGAATCCGAAAATTCGAAATTCTCTAAGGAAATCAAAGAAATGGAGCAAGAACTCGAAAGAGCAAAGTCTAACTCAAAATGGTTCCATCTCGAGTAATAGAGAGGAGGAGGATCTTTCCCACCGACACAACTTCGAAATACAAACACTCAGAAATAAAATTAATGCTTTGGAAACAGAGATAGGATTCACCTCGGGACAAATTGACGACAAAACCAGGACGAGAAGATATCGTGCCCTGGAAAAAAATCTCAATGATTACGTAGCAGAAATCATGGGGTTGGAAGATCAGTTGAGAGCAAAAGAAAAAATCATTTCAAAATTGAAGGAAAGGGAGTTTGAAAACAATATTGAGTCAGGGAATCGGAGTGGACCGAATTCACCACGGAAGTGGTACGAACAGACAAGCAATAGATTAAAGGCACCACCAACTGTGAGCTGGGCACACGAAATGGGGGCTTCAAAATCCTTCGATTACGACAATAGTAGTGCGGTGTCCACGGACAGAAATCGAAATAACGATCCTTCGGTGAGCTACAGGATTGGAGTTGGGAGCTCTAAGATCGCATCGAGGCAGAGCATCAACACAGGGGGTTCATCCGTCAGCTCTGCTAGAATCGCAATGCTGCGAAAACGACTGGATGCACTTGCAACTGACCACGGTAGCGTTGGAACGGAGGAAACGCATCGTTCAAACAAAACGTCACCTTCGTAATTTTTCCAACAAAACGAAATTTTAAAAAAATCACACCTTTCACGAACCACCTCCGAAACGATTCAAATATCTTTTCTATGCAAGAGGTGCGTGTCGAGTGAAATGGTGAAATTATTCGGACGGAAATAATCACGGAAGATTGAAGATTTGTTCGAAGCAATGAAGAGATGCAACTTGTTTATTTCAATAGCTAGGCATATCACCGTTATACCTCGACACGAGGTTCTTAGAATTTTTCCCGAACATAACTATTCCTTCGCAACTTTTGCTAATAGAGAAAAAATAGATTGAAGTAGGTTACAAAATTTGATTTTATTAGAAAAGAGGATGTTACATACTGCGACTTAATTGTAGCAGAGCTTCTTCCTTTACTCGTTCCGTCCTCTCTTGCACCTTTAATGCCTCTGAATGAGCGACATTACCAACCCCACCAACCATGCGATTGTATCTTTGACGGAAATCTTTTTTCTCGACTAACGAACGAAGCGCAAAATAGTACTTCGCGTATGAACTGCTCGATATGTACAAATCCCATTTGACATTGCGTAGAAAATTCAATTCCAATTTGTTGATTGCTTCGAGGGAAAATTGGGGATAAACACTTGAAAATTCAATGTTCCAAGACGAAAGATCTTGCCACACTTTGGATGCAAGAAGGAGGCCACACATGAAAATGGGACGCCAGGTGCATGCCATCAGTGGAACCTTTGCAACTTCCATTAACCGTTCGACGTAAATAAGGCAAACGATCGAACATTCCGAGGACAACTGAACCGTTTTGAAAAGTTGATGGGCAAAGTTGTAAATTTCTGTTTCGGAAGGAATCTCATACATAACCTTGATCTTGCGTAACCCGTAAGTCATTCCAGGTCGTGCCATGGGGATCCTCGCCATGTTGCACTTATACGTCGGTGTCCTGTACGTATCTTCGTGGAAGAGATCACGCATCGATGCATGAAAAAGACCATCGTCGGTAGCTGCTTTCGTTCGAAAGGCACTTCGATTGTATTGTCCCCCCTGTTTCTCAAAGCGACTTTCGATCTTAACAATGTGCTGATGAATAATCATGGCCACACGACGCAAGGCATCTCGAAAATTAGGACGCTGCAATGTTCCCATTGGCGACGACATTTGCTGAACGCATGGTCGCGCTTCTGCTGCCTTGTATTTGATTTTCTTCCGTTCGATGCGTGGAGTGTACGCGTCGGAGGATGGACGAAACATTTCGACCGTCTTGGATTTTGATTTCTTTCCTTTTGTCGAAGCATCGTAGGACACCTTTTTGCTCGATTTTCTCCTTCTCTCTTTGTTGTTGTTTTGGCTATCTCTTCTGTTTGTCGGTTTCTCCATTTTCGTAGCGGTTTTGGTTGTTTCATCATTCGCAGAAGCACTCCTGAGACTTTTTTCGCGTCCACCGGTGCTTTTTCTCGTGCTTGATTTTCTATTGTCCGCTACCTTTGTTCGTGTTGAAGTATCTATGTCCGCAGGATTTTTGGTTGTCGAAGAATTCTCTCCCAGACTTGTGTTTAGTGCTGATGATGATGTATCCGCTTGATTTTTCTCCTGGGATGTTTTCAGATTTTGTTTGGACATTTCTGCCTGCAAGGCAGAGGTTGTATGCGATCTTCGTTGCCCGTTTTGGTACTGTCTTGCAGGAGGAATCAATCTCGAATGCACGGTTGAATTTTGTGCTCCTCCTGGTTGACAAAATTCCTTCGAGGGTTGCATAAAGCGCTTGTTCAAATCGGTCAACGAATTATTATTCGCAAGTTCCAAAGATCCAATCGCACTATAGAGAACAGGTTGCTTGATCAAAGATCCTCCCCTACTACTGGCGATACTGTAGAGTGACCCGACAGGTTGCGTATAATCGGAAACTGAATTCAGGTCGTGTGTTAAAGATTCGGCATGCGAAGCCTGAGTGTTTTGCCCAAAAGAAGCAGTATCCATACCCGGCATAGGAGACAAGGGCCCTACCAATTCGTCTGTGCTTCTAATAAGGTGGCTTTCACCGTCGTCGATGTTGCTACTGATATCTGGTGTATCGGGGCAGCCTGTCGACGGTAACGCAAGCGGTGGAATACCTTCGCCTGAGTAGAGGGTTAACGGTGGGGTGTGTGGCCCACTGTTTTTCGTGGGAATCTTGTTCGGCTTGGCGTTGCCATTTGACCATTTCACATGAAATTCTCCATCCCTTGACGACAAAGAGCTCTGGTTAGATGCTGCACCGTATGAATTGTTTGTAGTAATTTTTGACGGTATTCCATCGTATATTTTGTGATGTACTTCTCGTTGAGGAATCGCAAATCCATGATTCAGATTCGCCTCATGCTTCTCTTGAATATCGAAATATTTTCTTCTGACTTCGTTGGTGTAATCGACTCGGTATTCATTAGAGAGTGCCGAAGACAAGGTTGGAATTTCCTCTGAAGGACTTATTACAGCAGCGGCCACAAATTGCTCGGCGAGTGGTTCAATACTGTAACCATTGCCTGAAGCAAATTCTTTGTCACTATTAGGAAAGGGATCGTCCATCGAAACTTCTGGTTCAATATTATTTAAACCATCCTGCGAAACAAGGCCATTCATCTTGGCTTCCATCAGGCCCTTTTTAGATGCCGACATCCCCTGCCTTTGATGCTGTGGAGGTTCAGGAGCCACACTTCTTGCCATACTTTTTCGACCCAAACACCGTATCCCGAAGCAGAACCCCGTTTGTTTTGACGCTTTTCAAAAGCTTTTTATTGATTTATATGACAGCCTCGAAACATCAGGTAATAGTATTTTCGTTTGTCAATAAAAGTGCAAAATATTGGGTTTTATTGGTCCTTCGCTGACACTTGAAGAGGTCGACAATACTCGAGGGCTGTATGGTCTAGTCCTATCTTTTTGTGGAGTGAGAAGGTTGCAATTTTGTTACGGAAGATATATATGCTGTTCGTGACTTGTTTCATCGTGTTCAGATTCAAAACACGTGATTCGTTGCTTCGGTGTGGAAACACCTTGCAATTTCAATACAAATTTCGCCATTCTTCCGACAGCTGTCAACGAAGCAGTAGCATGTTCCATCGTTGGGAATGAAGATTCCAATCACGAACATCAAACATAGAAAACAGCATGAACGAAGAATAAGGCGGAACACAAAGGTTGATCGCGCGCCTATTCATTGAATCAATCAGCCCGGGAATGAGAGAAGACACACTACTTTAATAGCGATACAGTAGTAGTCGAAGAGAAAAAAGAGCCGTTAGGCCAAAACTGCATCATCTACTTTTTTGGATTTTCCAACCAGAATTTCTAGAGAATTGCTATAACATCGCAATCTAGCCATTGATCGCAATATTATAGTAGCGGTAAACCTAAAAACTGCCTTCGGGTCGTCGTCAACATGGAGTGCAGCGTTATTGACAGTTCCTTGCTCCTCCCCCTGGAATAGTAGATCGTCCCTTCTCTTGTGCTTCCACTTTCCGATGGCATGGTAATCCAGGACTTCAAAAGGGACTATGAGTATCGTAAAAGTAGACCATGAAAGTGCTAATAACTTGCTATAAAATATTTTGTTATTGCGATAGAATGAAGCTGTCGTCAACTCCATAATGGAGAATAAAAGTAAAATTAGTGTAGTAGTCTATCATCACTCAGATCGTCTCAAGCAACTGCCGTTCATTTTTTCTGCAAAGCATTTGCAGGGAAACACATATAAATCACCGACAAAGATCATCGCACAGCCCATTATACAAAAATGAATGCACTATCGTCGATCTGTCCGTCCTCTTCTAAATTCTCCCACCATACTTTGAATTCTTCGTAACTGAGTTTCTCATTCGTTTCGTCTCCGTTCTTTTGAATGTGTTCAAAAGCAGCTTCCGCTTCACGACGAGTCAAATCGAGCTCCAAATCTTCGCAGAGGAATCGGAATTGTTTCACGTTCAGACCATCTCCTTCGACGTTTGCGACTTGGAACTTGGATCGGAGCGTGGCTTCTGAATAAAGCGATTTGCGTATCGCCTGGAGTTTTTTCGCCGTACTGTTGCCCACAACAATGTAAAGGATTCCAACAGCGCACATGTAGCAACCTGTAACGAACGGAAAGAATATCAGTACCAATGTGTTAGATCAATGTCTTTCCATTGGCTTCAAGAAAAATGATGTAATTTTCAACTCACCGGCAACAAGAGTGAACAGGTCAATCTGAGTTAGCTGCAAAGTACCACAAATGAAATAAAGGCAGCCTCTTCCCCAAAGAAATTTCAAGAATAAAGCATATTTGTTGAGGTTCTGCACTAATCGTTTCGGCAGAAACATATCTTTGCCTTCCAAGACGACGATGACAGATCCAAGCATGATAACATATACATCAATGACGGCCCCGACCAGCTGAAGTTTCATTATTCTCGAAGTCAATTCGAACAAACCAACGAGGATGCATGCGACACCTCCAAGGAGTCCCATATAACGCAAAGAGCGATCTCCCTCTTGAGCCTGAGTCTTGAGCTCCAGAGCTTTTTCCTTCGTATAACGACCCGCCGCTTCAATGTTCTCGCTGGTGAAGGCGGTTTTTGCAAACTGGGAAATCGTGCCCGTCACATTGCTGCCATTGTTCGCCTGGTTCTGGTTATTGCTCGCCATGGTAAAGATATCAAACGCTTGGTAGCACTGCTACTTCGTTGAATATGAATGGATGCAATAAGGCTGCTGCCGATACCCGCCAATACTGAACTCGAAAACACGAAAAAGTTCACAAAAATTCGCAATCTTCCAATGATGATGAGTGTTTATTATTAGGGCCATTCTCGTTTCCTGATTGGCGATACAAACGCGTGCCTAATTTTCAGTCGTTCGCGGAAAAAATTAGAACCGTTTGCCGATACACATGAAAGTTGAGGTTAAAAGTGAGTCGCGTTGGTAGGAGTACGAAGGAAAGTTTTGTGGGAGAACTAAGGAATTTGATTGGATGAACGGAATTTCACATCGGTATGCATCTGAAAACGATTGTTGATGGGTGATTTCGAAATGTTTTGATTTCGAATCTTTTTTTCACTCCATTGTCATCTGCAATAAGAACAAGGAATGGATTTGGCACGGACAGACCAACTCAACTAGCCCATCTAACCTATCTCGTGAGAGGAATATAAAACAACCAGATCATCTACCATGGCTTCATCTTGGCTGCAACTCGCCAGCAGAACTTGCATCGTCACAGGTGAGATCAACAACTCAACTGATATCTTCGACACAAGCGACGAACTAACTCACGGAAGCCTGATGTACTAACCGTTGCCATTGTCTCTATCGGCTATTTGTTTTTTCCCTCTCTAGGCGCTGGTAGTGGTATAGGAGAAGCTGGTAAGTATTCTGGTACGGAGATGGGAATAACCCCTATAAATTGTCTTGACATTTCCCTCACCAAACGATACATAATTCAGTTTCAAAGTCACTACTATCTGCAGGATGTCACGTTGTCATGGCTGATCACAACTATGATGCGATCGAGACAGTATCAGCAGATTTTAAATCATACAATGCGAATCATCACTTAATACAATGCGATGTTACAAACGATAGCCAAGTGCGGGATCTAATCCGACAAGCCGACGACTTTGCCGCTCAAACTTCAGCAAACTCATTATCGCAGAGCCAAGATATCGTTCCTGCAGCTACATTGTTGGTAAATTGTGCCGGAATAACACGTGATAATTGGATATCACGGATGGAATTGGCTGAATGGGATGATGTTTTGGATGTCAATCTGAAGGGGACGTTTTTAACCTGTAGACAGTTCTTGGATCAGGAACGAGCAGACAATCTTTTCCCAAAAATGCATCCTAACGACTCGACCCTTCCACGACCTGAAGCGTCGATTGTGAATATTGGTTCTATAGTCAGCGAACTTGGAAATATTGGACAGGTGAACTATGCCGCAAGCAAAGGCGGCGTCTTGGGACTTAGTCGAGCGCTTGCGAAAGAAGTAGCGATCAGGAACGTTCGTGTCAATAGTGTGGTTCCGGGTTTCATCGATACACCAATGGCACAAGCAATTCCTGAACACGTTAAAGACCGTGTGATGAATTCAATCCCAATGAGAAGATTTGGAACAAGTACCGAAATTGCAGACGTTGTATCCTTTTTACTCTCGCCCAGGAGTGGGTATGTTACCGGTGAATCAGTAACCGTGAGTGGAATGATATCTCTGTGATGATCAGATTAAGTTGAACAAGTCAACAGCCCATAGATATTATAAGCCAACAAGCTACAATCTTCCCTACTCTACTGTAGTCCTGTGCATTGATTTTTTCAAAATATAGAGGAACGGAACACGCGTTTCTTTTACGATGACACTCTATAAATTGCGTGCATCCGCTGCTAGCTTACTGAAATTATGGTGCGAAATCAGAAGATATCGTTTTGTACTTTTTCCGGAGCACCTCTGCCTTTGGACTTTCATTGTACCACGTTATCAGCCATTCAGGAGCACTCAGCATTCCAACCTTTTTGAAGTGATAGTACACGTGCCCAAATACAATGCCGAGAAAATCCAAAGTTGGTGGCTCCCCTTCGAGTAAAAATGTCTGTAAAACAAAAATAAGTAAATCAGATTAGAGCTGCACATCATGTCACAATATTGCAAAAGTTCTGCGTCGTGGATACTGCATCGATCACGACAAGAACCTACAAATAGCACATCAAGTTTGTCTTACCTGAGCAAGAAGGAACCACGGCAAAAGTTCTGCCTTGATATGAATAAAGTCAAAGACTCCAACATCCACACCCTCAAACATTCGGCTCCAGATGTAAACCAAAAAGGTCGATAAATTGTGGCCCAAAAAGCGAGGGCTCATTTTCATGAACGGATACCCCACCAGCATCGATGTCATGCCGAAGAGAATCATAATCCAAAAGTCATATGGTTTGTTGTGTGCGAGTCGCTCGAGGAAGCTCATGTACTGGTGCATAAAGTGAACAGTCATTGGATATCCGACAAGCCCAAACGAACCCAAGTTCAAGAAAGCCGTGAAAGGTCTCCAGATTTGACCACGCCTGAACACCATGTTCCAATCGAGACTTAGCAGCGGTGGAAATTCGTTGTTGGTCATGACATATCCCAAAGCAGTCACACCAAACGATGCCGTCAAATAAGCTTTTGTTATGGGAGGTGTCCTGTGGTATTCTTCGATAAGTCGGTCCACCGTATTTTCTTCCTTAAAATCGTCGACGTTGTCTCCATCCAAGTCGAAATCGCCAAACAAATCTTCGTCATCCGATTCAGTCATCGAAATCCTCTTCGTCCGATGATTCTTCTTCAGTAGTCAGAATCGTCAGGCACCTCCTCGTGTATTCAGAAGGGCCATCGACGTCGTCGGTCGGAGAAAGGAAAGGCTTTTAGCACTTGAGCCAGCGAAGGGAACGTTCTTGATCGGCTGATGATTGTAAGGCCAGAATGCGCGTTCAATGTGGTCCTGGCATTCACGATGCCAATGTTGTAGGTTACACAACACAGGAACCACGACGCAAACAAGTTCACAATCGTAGAAATACGCATATTGCTTTTTTTGTGGAGGAATTAAATTTGTTGGCACAACCTTCGAAAACTCTTTCTTCTGTTGTGGGTTTACAACGGATTGTCAAATGCCCGTTTCAGTCAATACCAAGTAGTCTTGAAGGGGTCTAGTTCTCACAAACAATCCTGTCGCTCTATGTTAATAAAGAGTGCAATCTTTGCTAGAGGACAACGTGCAGCTGGATTCTGAAATTTTGGTGATCGACGCCACTTGTCGTATTTGATTTACGAGTACGTCGTTAGCGTTCGTTGTAATCATCGGCTCCTTCCCGTCATTTGGAATGATGCACATCACGAGAAAACCTTGGGAAAGATTTTGAAATTCTCGCGTGCACGATACTTGCTGCCACTTGGAAGTCTGTACGTTGTACGCGATGACGAGACTCAAGACTGAATGAATCCTGTCGGGACTTGCCAATCTCGAAAAAGAAAAATTGATGAAGTTTCAAAATTGGTGTCACATGAAAACTGCTATCTGTAGTACGTGTAGCTATTAGGACCTAAAGTGATAGAGAGTGCAGTGGAAGAGGATAAATGTGGTAATCGAAAAGGAGTTGAACGAATTTTAAGCCTACGCACAGAGAAGAGGCAGTCCTGTCAACCAAAATAATCGGTTGGTGGTGCTTCACTTGGTAGTGAGGGACGGCTCCTCCTCCTCTCCGTCATGTCAGTAATAGATCCCGTGAAAGCATGCCGTGCATCTAATGGTTACAATGATTGTAACTCAATTTGAACGAAGGGAATCGTTCTCGAGATATACAAACATTGTAAGCTAGGTGTATTATTTATCGTCATGCTTTCGGTTATAATATAGAGAATGAAGATGTTGTGTCGGATGGGAACAAACGTAAAAAAAGATTGAAGTGACGAAACTTTATGGGCTCGTTACAGACGTAAGATCCAACTATGGTGTATAGTCTTCATCGTATAAGCGTCATTAGTAATTTTGGCTTTCTGGTCGGTAGGAAGGCAATAGGAAAAAGGAAAGGGAAGCGATCGCTGCGTCTCAAACCTTTCCAATTCACAGGACAAAAAACCTTCTTCTTTTGTGTCTTTTCCCAAAAACATATTTACATGTTTTTGCATGGCGACCACGAACGAGTTTGGCCTCGTTTGCCATCTAGAGGATTGTAAATTGGATCAACTCCTTCGCACTTGATATTCACGTATTCCCCATAGGTTACCTGGCATTTTGATGATTGGTACCGTGTACATTTTATTCCATTGAGTAATTGTGGTGAGATAGTGCCGTTGTATCCAGCCTTTCGTATCAGAGAATCAATGGTTTGCGCATGATCCCACCCTTGTTGCTTTGCCACTTCGGGCAAGAAAGTTCCATCGTAACGCCGGCCCTTGACCGCAAATTTAATCAAGATGCCGTGTACTCCAATCGTCCAATCGTAGACATGCTCACAGTCTTCGTAGTCGACGAGCAGACTGACCGAGACCCGGAGCGACTTGTATTTCTTCCAAAGCAATTGGCTTTAAACCGTCGATCATTCAAAGCACTTATCAGCGCATATTCTGCGACGTCGGTCGCTAGCGGTCGCGGGCTCAAGCATCCAATGCATCCACGCAATTGATACGTCGATTCATTTCTGCCGTTTGTTTCCCAGGTCACAAACAGTGGGACATTGGACCGAAGGATTTGCTAATTGCTTCACAAAATCGGGCTCTGGTTTGTTTTCGTTGTCCGAATGTTTTGAATCTTGCAGCGCATCGATCAAAGTATCGAAACAGCAGTAGCACATGTCACTGGATGCAGTCAGTTTTTGCGCCGGTGCGACTTTGCTATGTTCATCATTTGACATCCTTCACTGTTTGTTTTCTTTTTCCTCTACCTTCTACGATATTTTATGGATTATCTTTGTCTTACAGATCACTCAACATCCATCAACTCCATCATGAAATGAAATAGAAAACGATTCTTGTCGTCTCTCCAAAAACAAAAATGAAAACGAATGATGGGTGTAAAGAAGATGCGTTCTTTTTATTCGTTCGTGTCAAAAAATCGAACGACGAAGAAGAATTTCTCGAACAACCGTGACTGATTTGATCCTCGACTCAACCATTTACTGACGTATGACAGGCTGAATTCCATCGTTTCACCATCGAAACACACGAAAAAGAAGCGTCAAAAAGTCGAAAAAGTGAACTCGCGACAAAAAAAGTGAGGGGCCAGCGTGGGGAATCACTCTAGATGTACTCGTACGCAACGTGCGGTTGTGAATTTGTAATGGAACAAACATCATCTTCTCGAAAGCACGAAAGAAATTGTTACAGCAAAATAATAGTCGAAGGCCCGACACCGATCTACTTCGACTTGCGGATCGCCATTGATGCGAAGTGCAATACACTCCATTCATCGAAATCGAATCATCATTACTTTCTTGAGCTGATTATCAATCACAGATAGAAGCAATCATCACTCATTGGTGTCCATCATTCCGAATAGAACAAAGATTCATATCCGTTGAACAACATACTTTTTCGTTTCTGATCAATTTCAAAGAAGGCATTGGGATATCAAAAGTCGCCAAACAAAACAATCTATAGACATCGGCGATCTTCTGTCTCTTAAGTTTCACCTTCACAATGCCAAAACTTCAAAACAGGGTGAGAAATCTATTCTTCCTGGGTGGATTCCTCATTCCATCATCGGTGGTGCAAGCATGGGCACCATGTACATATACGAGGCATAGCAATACTTGCCCGACCCAAAGGTCATCTATAATAATGATGGCAGCCGACGAAGACAATAACCTTCCTTCTGAAGAAAAAGACAACAACGACAGGCAGTCACGACGACAAAGCATCTCGTCAACATCGCCTTGCGAAGGCACAAGCCGAGATTGATCGAATCTTGAACAACCCCGTAGACCCTCCCTTTGATTTTGAGAGTGAAATGAAAAAAGTCGCAAGCATAAGTCCACCCCTCATACAAGAAGGATCGGCCGAATTTCAATTGGAAGAGAGTGTGGCCGAAGTGGAGGAGCAATTGTACAAGGCAGTGAAAGCACGAGATTATGAGACGGCTGCAAAAAAATCGCAAGAAATTTCTCAAGCACACGTCGACGACTGTGGACTTGTCCTGCAAGCGAATTCCGCTTTTTACAGAGCCTTTAGTGACAAGGATGTCGGAGAAATGGAACGCCTTTGGTTGAAGGATCGTTCCTGCGTTTGCATTCATCCGTCTTTCAAAGCTCTATCCGGCGTAAGAGATATCATGTCGACATGGAAGCGCATGTTCGAGTCTTCAAGTGGTAGCTTTCAGCGAACTTGGATTGACCCTTGCGATATTCAATTGACAGTAAAGGCAACAACTGCAATCATCACGTGTGTTGAAGATGTCTATGCTCGTCGGTTCGTTCGAGGAAAGAGACGCAAGTCAGAACTTGTAAACAAACTCACGGCAACGAATATTTTCCGAAAAGTTGGAGGAAGGTGGTACATGACGTACCATCATTCGTCGTGGCACGCAGACAGCGAAGCCGCGAAAAGGGCTCTCAAGACTCGGAAAAATTCTGTCAGCACGAGGCCTCCAAAGAGAAGTGTTGATACATTCGGTGAGAATCTTTTGAATCTTCGAAATTCACGCAAAAGAGACGATGACAACAACGACGACGAAGACGAGGACGACGATCCGACAGAATTGGACAGTATTTTGGGTCTCGAAAACTTTGGCCCTGACTTGGGAGATGGGTCGGACGGCAAACAACAAGGAGACGGGCCCCAACCGACAATTATTTCGTCCAACTTGGATTTTTTGAAGGACCTTGGAGGTCTAGACGGTATGCTTGGAATGGGGAGCAGTGATGGAGAAGGGATGGGCCTACCTCCTGGGTCTATTATTCGAATAAGCAAAATCAATAAAAACGCCGATGAAGATATCAACGATGGGGACGACTTGGACGAATACGACGACGACGACGAAGATGATGATGACGAAGATGATGATGACTTTGACGACGATGACGACATTGGTAACGAAGGGGGCAAGTCTATCTTGAAATTGTTGGCAGAGAAGAGAAAGGAGAAGAAAAAGACTATTGCAGACAAACATCGAGCAAAGTCATTAAGGCCAAAGTGTATCGATGCGCTTCGACAGCTCGCAAAGGATGGTAGGATTTCCTCCAAGCAAAAGCGCGTTCTATTGACAGACATTATCAGTTGTTCTGCCAGAGGTGAGAAGAGTTTAGTAGAGCACGCCTATAAACTCCTCTGTGTTGACCCAACAGATGAAGAGGCTGCCGAAGAAGACTTTGTTGATCAATGCCAAGTCTTTGCTCAGTCGTTTTTTGAGATAGATCAGCGCTTTAATTAATAAGTATTTGTATTATCATGAATAACTACTATCAAACGTATACGGGTGATTTATCTTCCCCTTTTGTTGAATCGGCTCTCTGTCGTGTTGAGCCTTTTTCTCGCAAAGGGCTATCACTTTCCAACGGCGGATTTCCTCTTGATTCCAACTCGAAATTGAAATCAGTTAATCTCTTTTCTTCCAAGCGACGTCAAACTGCCCACTTGGACGCTTATGATGCTTCCACTCGTCAATATGTTTTGGATCGAGCTCTGTTTCCCGTTTCCCGTCTTTTCGAAACGGCACGAGACCTTTTGAAGTGAAAACATTGAATGCGTCGGTAAAGATTTTTTGACTGCGCTTGAGGGATCCGTGTCCGTTTCCGTCGCGAAGCTCCATGAAGACATACACAATGTTAGCTTCAGACAGAAATTCCATTGCACCTGAAAGGGCCATTGCTTCGTGACCTTCTACATCGATCTTGATTCCAACAGGACGATCCGTGGGAAGGCCCAAAGAATCAATCGGAAAGCCCTTGATTACGTTGCTGCTGTCACCATTTGATTTTGCATCGACTCCTTTCACCCTTGTCCCACCCTTATTACCATCTGGTATAGCCAATTCGAAAACACTTTCTTCTTTGGTTGCTGCGATTGTCAAGAGATGCACTTGGTTGTGAAACGAATTCTTGTTCACAGTTGCGCAGATTCTTTCAAAGTTTTCTCGAGAAGGTTCGATGGTAAATGTATCTTTCTTCGCAGCAGCGGCAGCGAGCGACCACATTCCGATATTACCTCCAATATCCAGGAAGTATGAGTCCTTGTGCGAAGACAGTACTTCTACCATTTCTTTGACATGTTCACATTCCCAGCACCCATTCACGTGAATATGATTTGATACAAAGTCTTTTTCGGGGTCGTGTATGCTCATCTGAAAAGAGGGAAGTGTTTTGGTCGTTACGAATAAGTTCCCTTTCGAGAGATCATCAACGTCCTTTTTCATGTCGTGGCAATCAAGACGATGCGGAGAAGTAAAATGGCGGCGAATCTCATCAACACCATCGAGCTGTTCAATATCTGGGCTTGTATTCAAGTTTACCACTAAGGCAACTAATAGGAGTACAATGAATGCATTTCTATGTTTGGTAAGCCATGCAATACCACGAAATAAAGTTTCACTGTGTATCCCAGATACCCTCTTGCTAGTAAACCGAACCATTCTCACAGCTTAGTCCAGAGGGTTGCTCTGTCAGAATTTCCGTATAGTGTCGTTTGCTCTCTTTGTCACCAATGTGTAGCGCCGTGGGACGAACTTTTTCCTTGCGTTGACAATCTGGGGTAGCAGACCACTACGTAAGTGGATGAAGTGAAGTAAGTACTGTAGGCTATTCTTGATAATCTGGAATCGGGAAAGCAAAGCGAGTCTACTGAATGAATTCAATTAGGAGACGCGATGTGAGATCAACTTCACTTAAGACACTTCACTCGAATGCGAAATCTTCTACGTGAAAAGCCTCACCATCATGTCTACACCTAAATCATAAATAATAAAGAGCAGGGCAGCAATCACTACACCTGAAGAATAAATAACAGGACAGCAATCAGTCATCTTGTTCTTTTTCCGTGTCGGATAGACACATGCACAGGACACGCTTCCAAATATTTGACAACAAATGAAACCTGAAGCCACTATGGTGACACGAGCCCTCATAGAGTGAATGGGAAGTGTGTGTTTTTCATTTTAGCATTCTTTTCTTCAACGGATAGAAAATTCGTAGAGTATTTCAATATTGTAGCGTGAAGGGGGTCAAAACCACCCCGTTCCAATTAAGAAATGCCTGGTAAAATCTCTGTTAGACCTACCCGACATCAGGACTTGAAAAAGAACTAGGAGTTTTTCACATTACCAGCGCAAAAAGAAAGATGAGAATATTTTTCACATATTCACGTCTGTACGGAGTTCAGAGTGGCCAATGCTATGCCGCAAAAATCATAAACGCGCCGAAATCGATCGCGCGCGCGAATTTTTGGGAGTAACTTTTTACGGGATTGGATTCCCAGCAGCCATAGAATTCAGAATGAATGAATGGATGATGGATGATGGATGGATGAATGAATGAATCACGACAGAGAACTTTTGCTTCCTTTTCTTGAGAGAGGAAGTGATGTTAATTATTGTATTGTATTCATGATTGGCGACACTAGAACCCAGAGACGCCGATCGACTCTTTATCACAAGAACTCAAAGATGCCGAGAATCAATCGACGTACCGCCATTTTTGAAGTGGTTACACTCTTATTTTATGGGCCATTTGCGATCAGTGGCTTCGGACAACAGAAAACCGTACCTTTCTACCGGTGTCGATCGTCACCACAGGTTTCTTCCAGTCAAAGTCAACTGGCATCCTCGCTCCAATATGATGCCACACTATCCGATAATTCTTTTTCAGAACTTTACGACGGTCGCCTTCCCGAATGGTTGTTGGAAAATTGTAAGGAAAACGGGTTTGAGCGGCCAACTTTGATCCAACAACGAGCACTAGATTCTTTCTTTGACGACGATCCCAACTCGATGGTGATTCAGGCACAGACTGGAAGCGGGAAAACGTTGACGTATTTGTTACCACTACTGTCGAAACTGGAAAACCGAGCTTCGGTTCAAGCAATGATCGTCGTCCCAACTAGAGAATTGGGTTTACAGGTGGCAACCGTTGCTAAGAAACTCATCGGGCGCCGATTTATGGTCATGAGTTTATTGCAAGGGAGTCAGCTAAAGCGACAAAGAGCTTGGGCTTGGGCAGAGACGCCGCAAGTCGTTATCGGAACACCAACAGAACTCTTGGACATGGTACAATACGGCGGGTTGCCTCGAATAAGTAGCATCAAGACAGTCGTCGTCGACGAAGTCGATGCTTGTATTATGCATCAATCGGGGGCTGCTCTTCAAGGAAAGGGTAATAAGAATAGCGGTGACTCCCGCACACTATCATCTTCTCTTCATCCCCTTCTTTCAAAATTTTTGAGCCCGACGTATGCTGACGAAGGAGATATCGAAGACGACGAGAGCATCGTTCTGCTCGATGATACAAACAAGAAACGAAAAAGCAAAATTCGGCATCGACAGACCATCTTTTGTTCGGCAACCATACCGCAGCATCGATATTTCCTCAAACAGTGCAAGGCAAACCAATGGACGCTCGAGGAACCGGTCTATGTTTGTACAAGTCCCGGAGAAGCCCTGCCACCAACACTGCAGCACGCGTACATGGTCTGCCAATCCAAGAACAAAAAAATGGCAACCTTGAGAAACATTCTCAAGAAACTTTCTTCCCCCTCCAACAAAGTTTTGATATTTTTTGAGCCATCTCGACCGCTGGATGTGATTGGGAACAAGCTAGCAAGTATATTCGACGACGGCATCTTCTACGAAGACAGAAAGACAGACCTCGAAGAAATCGAAAACAAACCGGTTGTCTCTATTTTGCGTTACGAAGATTCTCTTTCGGAGAGAGCAGGTGCCACAAAGGCCTTCACGGAAGGATCTGAGTTCCGCGTCATGGTTACTACTGATTTAGCAGCTCGGGGTTTGGACTTGGTGGGAATCTCGCACGTAATTCATTTTGATCTACCTCCGGATGCAGATACGTATCTCCATCGGTCTGGACGGGCCGGACGTCTTGGCAAGAAAGGACAGGTTATTTCGATTTTGACCAATGACCAAGAATTTGTTCTAAATCGTTTGACCAACGAACTTTGCGTGGATGCAAAGTGTGTGGGAAGACAAAAAGCGAAGAAAGCGTAATGATCTAGAACCTCTTGCAGATACGTTTTGGTAGTGGTGGTCGTGTGTGGAGTTATCGATTCGATATTGGGAGTATTCGCCTCATCGATCGAGTAACAACTAACTGGAATATCTTGAGACCGAGAGTCGTGAAGTTGACTTGTTAGAATGACCGGAATAAACTTTAGTCGTCGTCATTATCGGTATATGGACTACCACATCACTAGCTCGTCTTATCGAAATGTTATAGTCCTTTTCTTTTTTGTTCAGAAAAAACAAACAACAACAAACATTTTTGGAGAGAGGGAAGATACTTTAGAGTAACTTCGTATGTACTGTATCAACATATTATCCATATGAATCAAGTCGAATTTTCACATCAGTTTTCTGATACGGGACTCGATTTGTACGCACTTATCACGCGATAAGTTGAAGGCCAAACGAAGAATGAAAGAATCACATCATTTACGTTCCATTTGGAACCAAAACGCGTCAGTGGCGTGCAAATGAAGGTAAAGATCCTACTCTTTCTCAATAGAAAGCGCTCGGAATGCCTGTTCCGCCCGTTTCACAACTTACTTTTGTAGTTGGATAAAACCGACAACATACAAATTGAAAATGAGAGTCTTAAGTGCCTTGTACCTAGCCTCTGCGGCCTCAGCGTTCACAACGCAGACGTCGCACCGATCCCCACTCGCCGTGAAGAGCCCGCTTGCGTTGCTTCCCACAAACAAGGAATCGGATGTATCTCCTTTCGCCATCGACGTTGAAAGCACCACTGTTCTCAATGCGAAGGGTACCAGCAGAAAAGCCGAAGATGGAAGTGCCGGAGTTCGTCAGCTTTTGGGAGTACGTGGAGCAGAAAAGACGGATGATATCTGGAAGATTCGTTTGCAATTGACGAAGCCTGTGACATGGGTTCCACTTTTGTGGGGTGTCATGTGCGGAGCCGCTGCATCTGGAAACTACCATTGGATTTGGAATCCATTTGACCCCAATGATAGAAATGTTATGCTCGGATTGGAAGATACGGCAAAGGCTATTACCGCAATGATCCTCGCTGGCCCCTTTTTGACCGGTTACACCCAAACTATCAATGACTGGTATGATAGAGATATTGATGCCATCAACGAGCCCGACAGACCTATTCCCAGTGGTGCTATTTCCGAAGGCGAAGTCATCGCACAAATTTGGGTTCTTCTTTTGGGAGGTCTGGGACTGTCCTACGGCCTTGATGTTTGGTGTGGTCACGAATTCCCCATTAACTTGGCCTTGGCTGTGTTCGGATCTTTCATTTCCTACATTTATTCGGCACCACCCCTCAAGTTGAAGCAAAACGGATGGGCTGGAAACTATGCCTTGGGTGCGTCTTACATTTCCTTGCCGTGGTGGTGTGGACAAGCCGTCTTTGGGGAAATCGACCGTCCAGTCTTCTGGATATTGTAAGTAAAACTTGTTGTCGTGACCGATGTCCCTACAGTTGCGCAGAATAATTCAAACCTGTACTCACAAATTCTGTACTTCTTGCTCGATTAAATTGTTTCCATTCAAAGGCCTGTCTTGTACTCTATCGCTGGATTGGGAATCGCCATTGTGAACGATTTCAAGTCTATCGAAGGTGATAGAGCAATGGGATTGAACTCGCTCCCTGTTGCCTTTGGTGTCGACGGTGCCGCAAAAATCTGCGCAGCATCAGTGACCTTGACCCAGGGTGGTGTTGCCGCTTACCTTTACGCTATTGGCGAACCTCTATATGCTGCACTCTTGTTGGCATTGGTCTTGCCCCAAGCTTACTTCCAAGCCACACTATTGCTTCCCGACCCTATCGAAAATGATGTTCAGTACCAAGCATCTGCACAGCCATTCCTCGTCTTCGGTATTTTGGCAACATGTTTGTGCCTCGGTCACCACGAATTTCCGGTGTAAGGATTTCAGAAAAACGTAGCAATTTGAATCTTTGTTAATTTTACAAAATGATACGAAGAATTATAAAAAACGCGTCTAAGTTACTTGTTCTTTCCAATAGGTTTTGATCTTGTATTGAATATATCTAGCAATGAATGACAGTCCCTGACAGCCCCAGAAGCTCTAGTTGATTCTTTGGCCTTTCAACCTTCGACTTCATTTTTTCATCGTGCCACTTTTGCCTCTCTTCGTCTTGAAATGTCGCCTCCCATGAAATTCCATCAACTTTTACCAATCGAGCTTCCGATTCCGGAAACAACTTTTGGAGCATTGCAATTGCCACGCACTCCTCGACACCAGCTGATTTTCCTAAATCTGAAATTAGAGAAAATCCTGTCATCGACAATTTGTCAAGATTCCAAACACATAGAGTATTCCACGGAGTTGTTCGCCCTGTAAGCGGGACAACTCGTCGGTTCGTTGGTTTATTTGTTCCCGATGGATCGTCATGATAGTCATGGCCGTTCAAAGCTGCCCCTGCCACCACCACATTTTCGTTTTCGATGACTGTTTGGCATAGTGTCCGGACAGTCGTTGATGATAGCTCCACTTCGGCGGAGATGAACATTAAGAGGTCGGCCTGAAAATGGGTCTTGGCCTGAAGGACGAGTGCATTCAAGGCAGGAACAAATTTTCCCCATGGTGTCACTGGTAGAATATGGACATTATCTCTCCTGTCATCATCATCAACGCTCTGGCAAGATTCTAGTGCACTCCGTACAGCTTCGACATGATCATATCCTTCTAATTTCGGCGTCGCATCCACTGCAATCAGAATTTCGGTTTCGTATTCATTGACGAGAGCTCCATCATCAGCAATTTTTTTCAAGTTGGCGACAATATTCTTCGTCTTTTCCTCGGATGGCGGAGAAGAGGCTTTGCCGAGATGGAGTCGAGTTCCAATAACAAGTTTCATTCTTAAGATAGGAAGCACCGTCTGTTACTCTTCTGTGCAAACTCTTCGATGTTTCCCTCTTTGCGTAATAGATTACTGTATCCAAATAATAATGAAAGGCAAACTCTTTCAAAATTGATGACAACAACATCACTGTAAATTTTTTTGAATGACGGACGAGCGGACAACTTTTTTTGATGGCGAAGTGCGTTCATACGATCCATCATCCCATCATCCTAGGAACTGAATCTCTCATCTCGTGATTCAATTCTCAATCTCAATTCACGGTCTGTTTTAGCAACCCGCGTTTTGGGAAAGACACTTTTTTTTCATCAATTTGAATGAAGAATGCTGTTGTGTGTTCACAATCTTCTTCTCTTCTCTCTAGAGATGATAGACCAAAGAACACAATTCGTCGAAGACGAGCAAAAACTTGTCGTATTACTTGTACCGTACTCTTCGTCTCCTGTTTCTTCTCTCTCCCCTCTTGTTGTTGTTGTTTCGTTTCTTTCAAAACTGCTAGTTCTTCTTTAGGGGCCAGTTGACGATAGTTTACAATAATTCTTTGCTCTTAGTCAGTCCCAATCACCACCTCTTATCACTACAATAGAAGTGCGTACGAGTAACGTTACTAAATATTGGGCAAAACGGTTTTACTTCTGTTATTAGAACAAGAACCTCGACGTTTCATAACGGGTTCGTACGAAGGGATTGATAAAAGAAACGGCGACAGAAGCGATCAACTAGAGAAGCAGAACTTTTAAGCCAGTCAGAAGATGTAGAACATAATTCGCTTCCGCTGCTACCATTTCCTTCTCTTTCTGGCCGCGGAGGTGCAGAAAAGAACCGCCAACTGCCGCTGCTGATAAGATCCTTTCTTCAAAACGTACAAGAGACCATGACGTTGCGTCTTCTCGACCTTGCGTTTCAGAAGGAGTAAAAGCTGATATGGTGGTACAAAAATTCAGAATTGAAGGATCCCCGAAAGCGCCACCAATAGGCATAGTGCCGTCTTCTGAGCGGAGGTACGTCAATATACAATTGTTATTGCAAAGGCTCACTGTTTCACGAACAGTGAAATTACAAAGTGCCTTCGGGATATAAGAATTTAAAACGTTTTGTGACAGCCACCATGAATAATTGATGAGGTTCCAGAATTGTTGTTAGCGCAAGGAGTAAATTCATCTTGTTAAAAACAAAACATGTCTTTGGAAGGGGACATCTGTCCCCAGTGTCTTGATGTAACACAACAAAGTTTGGTTATGTTTTCTCATCACTGGTACAGGAAGCATACGTAGACATAATAACTCTGAGGAAGACTTTGAAGAGTTGTTCCCAGAGGCTCTTAACTTCAAGAAGATGACTCCGTACGGCGTAGAATGACACAAAAATAACATGCTTCGATGTTACTGGACGGAAGTCGGTTCAATTGAACACTTATGATTTTTTTCGCCTTCTTCTCCGTTAATCCGAAACTCCCGAATTTTTCTTGTCATTTTGATTTTGAGACCACGTATTTGTTTAAGGCGCCCGGGGTGAGTTCAAGCAAGGAGTATCATTTGTTGAATATTTTTCCTCATTCCCAAAGTTCCGTCGGTATGTAGCTCATTATTTTTTCTAGAACCGCTCTTCTTTTTTTTTCATGTTCTTCGTAATTCTCCAATAGCCCGACTGCCGTATTTACTTATTGCTGTCAAATCCCCGAAAACAGAAGTTCGCAGCTTCTCTCTGTTCGGAAAACTCTAAAAGTTCCAAAATGCGGTTTTGGAATGTTCGGTATCGTGCATAGAACATGGGTGATAAAAAATAATCTTACTGGGATAACGACGATTACATACTACTCCCAAGTCAAGGCATCTGGTCACAGTTTTCAAAGAATCCGTAAAGACACCAGGAAGGCCTTGCATGTGAAGGTCTCATAATACATCAAGTTCATTAGACACAACATACATTTTTCATTTCAAATAAGGTAAAAGGAGTAATAGCGGCGAACAATGGATATCAATACCATTATCTGCTCGCCAAGAGATAGAGCTTCACAAGCAGCTCACGATGTTTCGAAGATGCTTTCGAAGCAGTCCAAACTTCAAGTGGTTAACGATCGAGTCCGGCCAATCATGTGGGATCAAGTCCGCGAGCAATCGCTGATGGGAAAAGGAGCATTTTCAGAAGTTTACCGTGTTGAAATTGATGAACCCGAGCTCCAAAACAAGAATTGCGCTATCAAGTTTCTGAGTCCCAAGATCACAAATGTCTCGGATGGGGATTTTGATTTGCCAGCGATCGACTTGGCAATGGAAGCAGATCTACTATCAAGATTGAACCACGAGAATATTATCACCTTACACGGGATCTATGGCGGAGACCTCACTACTGCGTACACGAAGAGCAGGGGAAATTTCCTTATCTTGGACGTTCTCGAGGACACTCTAGCAAGACGCCTGGATCGATGCAGAATCAAAGAAAGGAGGAAATTCACTAATACGGTGTCAAACACCAAGTTGATTGAACGAATTGAAAATATTGCTCTGGGGGTAGCGAAGGGAATGGAATATCTTCATAACAATGGTGTTGTATTCCGAGATATGAAGCCAGATAATATTGGCTTCAATAGCGAGGGCAAACCCGTTATCTTTGATTTTGGTTTCGCTCGTGAAGTACATCTTACACAGAAAGACGAGATTGCCGGGAGCCTTCGATACATGTCTCCGGAGATGGCCTTCGGCCAAAACCCCTCATTCCCTTCTGACGTATACTCTTTTGGAGTTTTGCTCTTCGAGATCTGCACTTTACAAAAGCCTTTCAAACAGTATAAGAACCGGGCTGACTTCACTGAGAATGTCTTGCTAGGTGATTATCGGCCTTCGTTATCGCCGATCCTTTCAAAATCGATCCGAGAAGTAATCGCTCTAAGCTGGGATTCAGAACAAGAAGTACGACCAGATATGACAACGATTGTCAAGGTACTTCGTGTAGAGAGTGCGCTCGCCGCCAGTCAAGAGAAATCCGATGAAACACGACCACGAAGGTCGACATCGTTCGCAGGAACACCAAGTTTGAGGCGAAAGAATAGTCTCGAAAACTACAAATGGGATTCTATTGGCAAATCCTCTAACGCGAAAAATTCGGTGTTTTCCAAACGGCCTTCATTCAGAATTGAAGGTTCAACTATCGCCCCGGCTGTAAACTTTGATGGAGAAGGTTCCAATTCGGATCTATCATTAGGTGAAGCATCCGTAGCGTTAGCAGTGCCCAAGAGGAGATCATCGGGATCGATGAACATGAAAAGTATGTCATCATGGTCTCGTTCCTCATTCGCTTCGATGGGCTCAATGGCCTCAATGACCTCAATCGTTTCTGATGCAACTGGGAATTCGAATGATAGCACGATGATTTCACAATTTACCCTTGGACGAATCAGGAAGCCTTTCAAGAGACCTTCCTTGATCAAAATTACACAGTAAAGGCCGAACACATGGCAATTTTTAAAATAGAATATAAATTTTGTACACGCATTAAACAATGGCTCACTCCATATGATTTGTAATGTAAATCTTTAGAATTGATGATATAACATGTTTCTATTCGAGTTATAAAACTCCTGAAGCAGATCAGCAGCCTTGGTATGAGTTTAGTGGGAATCGGGAGATGATAGAAAGTCTCTCGTTTATGTTCGATGATATTCGTATGAAAAATCGTAAGAATCAGCTAGGATGTTTCAAACATTCTGAATCTTATAGTAATCACTAGGCTTATTCAATATCACCTCTTTTCTCTTCCCTTTGTCCTTACCGGAAGAACATGAGCAAATTTATCAGTTGTATCTTCTTTTGCAAGACCTTTGTATCTTGTATTTTGCCGAGCATGTCCAAAGTTTTTGACTTGCATCACCTCTGGAAGTTTCGACTTGTCAATTTTGTCTTCCCCCGTAGCAGCTGCAGCATACTCTGCCGCCTTTTGTCGGATATCCCCCTCCTTCCATTCAGACTCATCCATATAGTAGGCACCACGATGGAAGAAACGCTGAAGGTGATTTGAACCACCAGACTCGCGATTTGCTCCGGGAGCCTGATATCTACCCGACTCGATATCCTCTTTCAAGCATTCTGCGTCTGTGAGTTTCTTTCGTCTTGAATATTCTTCTTCCTCCTTTCTTCGCAACTCAAGTTCATCAATGGATTTCAATAGGCGTTCAATTTCACGAATCTCCCATGCATTTCGTTCTTTCTCCTTGTCAACATCGTCATCGTCGTTTGGTGGAGCATTGATAGCACCCATAGTTTCCTCATCCTGATCGTCGTAGTCATCATTCTGAAGAGATGCTTCTGCAGCAGCCAATTCTTTTGCGACGAGAGCTCTCGATTCGGCCTTTCGTTTCAGTTTGCGTTCCTTTTCGCGCTCGATTTCGAGTTCCTCCTCTTCGAATTTTCTTTCTTCCGATTGGACAAGATTCCTCTTGTGCTTTGGTACAAAGATCGGCTTCAATCTGACAGGTTCGTCCTCCTCACTGCTGCTCTCACTACTGCTGCTGCTACTACTATCGCTACCGCTTGATGAAGAACTACCGTTTTCCTCTTCAGAAGAGGATTGTGTTGACTTTCGCGAAGGCTTCGAGGGCAGTGATATGTTTCGTTCAACTTTTGGTTGTTCTTTTTCCTCTATGCGGCTATAATCTCTCTCTTTTGGTTCCATTTGTTCCTTTCTATCGATTTTACCTTTTAAGGTTGGCACAATAGTTTCTGGCTCTTCTTGCATCCTCCGTGATGCCAAAACTCGTTTGTTTCGTCTCCTATCGTCTTCTTCGTCACTGCTGCTACTGGAACTACTATCGTCGCGACTTCGTCTTCGATCACGGCGACTATTTCTGTTGTTCACATTTCTCCTTGCTCGTTTCTGACTATCACTCGAGGAAGAAGATGAGGACGACGAAGAGTCGGAGCGTCGACGTCTTCGTCGATTCTCGTTGGATCGTCGACTTATCACAACGGCTTCTTGTACGGGTCGTCTCTCCCTCACAAATTCACCGTCGTCATCGTCGTCGTCGTCATCTGTGTCGGCACCCTTGGGAGCAATTTGTTCGCTCCTCTCTACTTTTTGTAGTAGTTGTTGCTGCTGCTGCTGCTGCTGCTGCTGCTGCTGCTGCTGCTTGGACAATTCTTCGGCTAACAATTGATGGTGTGCCATCACTTTGTTTTTGCTTCGGTAGCGCGAGGTGTTGTTGGAGGCAGAATTTTTGGCCTTTTCCGACAACATTTTTGCCGTTTCGGCTGCTGTCATCTGTGAAATGTCTACTTCTTTCGATGCTGTTATTCTGCCAGAGGACTGGCGACTATTTGGCGGTCCTCCAGACCGACGAAAGGCAGCCATTTCTTCGGCTCCGTCACCATTCCCCGTCCCACCAATCAAGGCGTTCATTTCGTCTCTTCCGAAAGTCCCCGCCATGATTGATTCTGTCTCTCGAAAACGTTGCAACTCAATCGAGCGATGTATCGGAATAGCTCTTTTGGGATCACCTTCTCAACTCTCTTCCGTGGAGTGATGTGAAGTATCCGGTTGAAAGAGAGTTTCAATTTTTTGTGTTTGGTGTTTGCGTTCAGCCAAAGCTAATGGTTCCCGTACATACGAACGTACGATAAGTAAAAATGATGCTTTCCACCACTTTTTAACCATAATTCAGACATCCACGAAAGAAAATCTAGCTTTTGAAGGCGATCTCATGAATCCCAAATGTCTAAGAATAGTCTTTGCACTACAGCATTCTTTCTTTTATGACATTCAACATTGACGACACGGATTTTTCATCTACGGTGCTACGAAAACCAGCAGTCGCGGGCATATTGCTTACAGAAGCGATATAGTTTTTCAAACATGACGCGGATGGACATAATCTTTTCTATACAAATCACTACGAACTACTACAAAAACATGATACCGAAGCTTGAGGAGGTATATACAAAGATAAGGAATTGCTAGTTTCCCAGTTATCAATCGACTTTAAGAGCACCATAGATGCTGCGAATAAATGCAAAGCTGCACATGACACCGATGGAACCACAAAATAGTGAAAAGCACACGGAGATCATGCCCATGTATGTAAGGTAGACAACCACCGGTAGCACCCCAACCAATTGCAGACGACACAAGAGGAACCATAGACTGTACAGGAACAGATAGAACCCTGCACTCGCGCAGTTGAAGAATGACTTCCACCACCAACGGTGATCTTCGGCACAAAGCTGTAGATATGTCATTACGACGGATACTTCTGCACACGTAGCCACAAGAATCAGAAGAACCACGAGCAGAAATCCCATCATGTAATAAATCTGATGAAGCCAAAGCGCACTCATGATGAAAAAGAGTTCGATGCAAACAGAGCCAAAGGGTAGGAGTCCTCCCAAGAGGTAGCTCATTGGGGGGTTGGCAAACCAAGGAATGTCTTGAGGAACGTATCGTGCCATTGAGTTGACCTTTACTGGCACCTTAATCTTTTCGGCACGGAACCCGAAGTAGCTACCGACAAAGACCATTGGTGTGGAGATTGCAATCCAAAGTCCAAGTATGGCCAATAGGGTAAAGAAATGAACGGCTGTCGCGGCGCCAGCAATGTGGAGGAAGATATTGAGGACGGTAAAGATAGCGATCAAAGTACCAGGTAAAGCCTGCCGCTGTAAGGAAAGTGTTTCGTTTCCAAGCTTTTCCGTCGCAGAATTTGTACATGCGTGCTGAAATGTACCCGGCAACAGCTCCGCACATGACATAAAGAAGAACAACCGAAGTCAACATCTGACCCTTCTTCATTGGACTGGTCACTCCGATAATGGAACAAAGCATGGTAAGGAGAAAGGCACTGCCGATTTGAGCACCGGTTCCCACCAAAATGCTGTAAATATTGGCATGGGATGACGGAGGACGGAAGACATCAGCGTGAACCAACTTCCATCCCGTCTCTTCTTGGGCTTCTTCAAGAGTTTGCATTTCGTTGTAGCCCGCAATATCTTTTCGCAAAGTACGAATCATAATCATAGCAATGGCTCCAGTCAAGAAAAGTACAATCATGAGTGAATTGATGATAGCAAAGGCGTGAACATCGTCATTTGGGCCCCCCATCACGTAAACATCCCACCTATCCGCCCAGTCGAGCTGCGATTCTTGCCATTTGACTTCGTACGAATACATCACAGGAAGATTGCCCTTCTCCTTCTCTGCAGCTAATGTGAGATAAGTCTCCAAATCGTTCACGACTTCTTCAGCCTGTTCTGCATTGCACGTTGAAACTTCGTCTTCGATCGTTTTCAAATTACCCGGCTTCTCAATTTCATGCTGTATACTGATTGGGAGAACATCGAAACCTGTGATATGAACACCGCCACCTTCTACTTCCTTGTAAGTGATAGGTGAATTTCAAGTGGTTGTATAGATAGAACTCATCGTGGTCCAATCCTGTGTAATCCGGAGGAGCCACAAAACCCAGAGGAAACCCACGGACGGCATAGTTCAGTTCTTTGCTTCTCATGAGAACTGGAAGTCCATCAAAGGTGAAGTGGATTCGATACTGTTGCTTGATGAGCTTTCGCAACCATTTCACCATCCTTGGTTGGACATCGACCTGGCACAATGGCATACACGTATGAGACTTCTTTACCTCCATCACGTAGGGTGCCGGCTTGAGTTCTGCCCCTTGGAGACTAGCACCGAGATTCTTGCGCCGTCCTCGCACACGCGAATTCGTCATTTTGGGAACAGGGCAGCCAGGTAACTTGTAAAATCCAAAGGGTACCTGGGTCTTTTTGCTGTTCACTAGATCTGTGAACATCAATACTTCGGCGCCGTCCTCGTAAAGTTCGGGTGCAACCCCTGGAAAGAGGATGGAAGCCCAATCCTTGTGTTTCTTTCGGAAGACACTTTTCCTTCTCTTGTTTCGGAGTTGGTACTTTCTCATGAATTCACCCTCCACAGAGTGATCCACTTCGACATGACCATCGGCACGAAGTTCCTCATACTTCTCTGTTTCTTTTTTGCTCAATTCCAACCGTTCTTTGCGGGTCAGCTTTTTGGAGCGGACATTGTCGACTTGGTCAATTGGATCGGTAGATCCCGTAACCAGCACGATCAATCCCAGCAATACAAAAAGGCAGAAACCAACATGGCGGCGTGGCTTACATAGAATAGAAGCAGCCATCTTTGCGGTTTGGTATTTGTGACTGATTGTTTCTATGATGAGTTTGTTTGGTGTTCGTGCTTTGCAGATTAGTTTTTGCGCAAAGCTGTGCGTGCAGCACGAGCGAGAGGGGCTTCGGCTTAAAAAAATAGGTAGGCGAGTTTACGCGCTTTTTGAGCGCGGTCACGATTATCAATTATTTCCATGATCGTGACTCTTACGCTTTATTGTTAGTAGCCCCCTTACAAGCATCGAAAAAGGCATTCTTCATTGAATCGCGAAGCTAGGTACTGTACCACTCAAACCCAAAACGGGCCTTCCTGTAAAATCAATAGAATTATAATGGAAACAATCCTGAAGCTAAACTACTACTAGCAGTAACTACTAGCAGTATACTCGGAGACACTAGTAGTTTTAAAGTTGAGATGGTACAAGAAATCTGTGTTTACATGTAATGTATAATGAGTTCTATGATCTGTATGATACGAGCGCCAATTTCAACCCCTTTTAAAATCGAACGCTACTTGTAGTAGTGCGTATGGGAAAACGAAGATGATGATGGTGATGATTCGATGTGGTTGCTTTCTTTTCACAAGAAAGAAAAAATAAAATAGATATGCAGAGAAGATTCATTCGTCCATTCACTCCCCAAAATAAAAGTGGAAGTCGTCTTCGGAGCAAGATTTCAAAACACTTCTCACTCATCGTCTGCGGGCGTGGTGGATTCTACTCCGAATGAAAATATCGGTGCACCTTGTAATGGTTGAACCTGAACAAGATCGAGCTGATCCACAGCTTCGGCGTTTGCATCTGTCCATAGGAGCAGTTTCGATTGTTGGTTCTTGTGTAAAATTGACGTGAATTGATCGGTGATTTCTTGAACTCCCTCGTTCAAGAGCCAATCGTTTTGTTGAATGGCCTCCAAAGAAGCCGATACGGTCTCGAGCGCCTCAACTTCCCTGTCCAAACCTTTGCTGGATTCTTGAAGTTTTGCTTTCTGGTCGTCTGACAACTGTAGTATTTCTTGGAGTTCGGCGATCATTTGCCTGTCTTCCTCGCTGTTGTCATACTTCTTCTCACCGCTTTCAAATGATCCTTCCGAAGCGAGCATCGTCAGAACTTCCTGCTCGCGTTGCGCCTGTTGCAACATGTTGACCTGTTGCTTTTGTTGCGTCAGAATATCTTGAATAATCGTATTTCGTTCTTCTGGACTAATAGCTTGTTGGCCGCGCTCCATCCCAAGAGCATCCAACAGCGCCTTGTGGTCGTCTGTATCCTTTCCCCACTCGTGAGCTTCCAGTTGCTTCAGAGTCTTTTCCAAAATCCCTACCTCGGTTTCATAGGCATCCACCTAGAAAGAAAAAATAACGTAAAAAGAAAAGATACGGTTCAGTGAGTTCGAGTCTAATGTCAAATCGTATATTCCGGCAACGAGGAACGAACAGATTCCCAAAGTCCAGTTTCTGTTTCATCGTGAAAGTATCCGCTTAAACGAGCATGATAACAAACGAATTCATCAATGGTTCATTGACACTTACCAAATTCTTTTTGCGAAGGCGACGCAGTCTTGCCGAGGCCCGATTTCGGGCAAGCCGTTTCAACCGCTTTTCTTCTTCTGCCTCGGCTGCATATGTTGACATATCCGGCATACTCAACGAGCGACCCGGCTGTTGTGCTTTTGACTGTTTGGGGACCGCCGCTTTTATGGGAACAGAAGCCGCTGCCACGGGCTGGGACACTGCCATCTGGGGTTGTTGTTGTTGTGTGTATTGTTGCGGTTGACTTTGTTGTGGTTGCAGATAAGGTTGTTGCTCAGCTGCAGGGTGCTGCGGTGCGTAAGTTATTTGTGCCTGGGGTGGATATTGTTGGTGGTGAATAGTACTAGTGGCCGCAGATGGCGGCAACGGCGGAGGCATTGAGGATTTCAGGGGATCCGGAATCGATGCGCTCATCTGGTGCTGATGTGGTGGATGTATTTGGTGGTTCATATGAAATGAAGTCCCTGGTGCCATTGTTGCTTCCTCTCCCGGTGCCGGAGGACTTGAAGCAGTAGGCTGTGGCTGCTGCGAAGAACCCGTTGAAAAGTTTGGACACGATGCAGCACTAGGAAGGTGTTGTTGCTGAGCCATTCGAGCGGCTGCCTCTGCTCCTTTGCGATAGGCTTCTTGCAAAGCCTTCGCGTATTCCTCCGAGTTATCGGGAAGATTGGCAGGTGCTGGAATATTTCCGGCCTTTTCATTGCTGCTAATTGTTGACGGGGGTGGCTGTTGCTGTGGCTGAGACTGAGCCGTAGATGCGTAAAACGGCGTAGGAGGGGTTTTCCATTGCCCAGCAAGAGCTCTCAATTTTCTACCATCTTCGTTGTAGCTTGATCCTGTTGTTCTTTTGTTGTCATCACCTATTTCGTGATCGGCCCCAGATCCTCCGGGGATCTCGTTTCCGGGGTTAGGGTCGGTCATATTCCGTTGGCTGATTAATATACGTGAGATTCTTCTGAAGGTTCGAAACGTTGAAAACAATTCCTTTTTGTGCTTGTTGGCTTCCCATCGACTTGGCAAGAAAACAAATAATAATAGAACTCCAATCTTTACTCTATGTTCATCATTGCCATGGGATGAATTGGTTTCCGTGTGTGTTCGGGATAGAACAAGTTGTCTTCCTAGTAGTAGAAAGAGGTGTTAGAAGTCGCGGTTCAAACGTATCTCTGAAAAAGGAGCTCAGTGAAAAACAACACGAAAGAAAGAAGGCCAGCGAATAGAAGATGTGACGGATGTTTCATCACACATCATCATTGTAAAACGCAATCTTGCGAATACGGGAAATTGTTTTCTGCTTCAATTTTTTCATCGTTACTATTTAAACGTATTATTTGGGGCAAAAGAAAAATGAAAATTATTTTTATTTCCCGTAGTTCTCTTCCGATAAGACTGCAGAAGATCCAGAGAAAATTGAATTCCAAAAACTGAAGAATGAGGAACTAAAAAGACGGGATTGAAACGTTTTCGATTGAGATGACCGACTGAATCTAAAATAATCCCCAACCTTATTCAATAATGAAACTTGAATCCGATTGCGCGGCAAAGAATGCTGCACTCGGTCGGGGGACCAAGTTTTCGGCGACGAAGTGATGTACGATTAAAAAAGAGCTAAAATTCTCATTGGAGTGCAGTTACTTTCTCGGAACGCGCGTTCACGTTTGGCGACCGTATGATCCAACCATTGGCGATCTGTGCGTTTCCGATAGCAACATAAGTGCTTGATCATTGGACTTTATTCACATATATATTTTTATATACTAGATCGGATGCGCCTGCCGAGTTTCGGCATCCTATCGGATAGATTACAGTGAGAAGTTGAAAACGAATAGTGGGAGAAAACGGAAGCATCGCCTAACTACGGGGATGCTACAATCAACGACTCTGTGCGGAAGCTGCACAAAAATCTTCCGCACGCATTGTTATTCTTTTAGTAGATTGCAACAAATCTCGATCACAAGTACTATCTTGCTTCAAACAAAGTTGTCACATAGACCAAACTTATAGAAGTAATACAATTGAAAATGTAAGGAGAGGCCTTGTTCGGAGATCGCAACAGCAGTCGATAGATGTTGGAGTTATACTGGAAAGATTCTGAGTGGAGATTCAATGAGAAAACTGTCATGTGCCATGAGAACTGTGTCATTGGGTCTGAACATTTGGAAATGCTTTGGAAATTGGTTAGAGATAAATGTCCCAAGTCGTTTTGTTAGTCAATCGTAGGAGCTCACTTTTCGCTTTTGTTTCAATTTCTGCACCACAACTCGTTACGGATATGGATGTTATGACTATGTAGGGTTTCATTTCGCCGCAAAAAGAACAAGGAGGAAGGAAAGAAGGATGGCACCAAGTCTCCTGTGAAGGAAGCTAAGGCCCCTGCCAAGCCTCCTACCCTCGATGATATTCCCGATCTTATCGATACCATGCTCAACTCGAAGGGAGAAAAGAGCGCCGCCGCCACTAAGCGTGTTTACGAATTGTGTGATGTTGGTCACAAGCAAAACCGTGTCCCTATGGTCTGCAGTGGAAAGTACGATGTTTTGACTCCTTTGGCTCAGTGTTTGACCCAGGAAAGTGGAGATGGACGTCACTTGGCTTGCCTTGCGCTTAACAACCTTTCCATCCCCACGGAAAACAAGCGTGTCATGGCTCTTGGACCCTCCTCTAAGGATGTTATCGGAGGACTCTGCAAGGTCATTGCCGAGGACAAGCAGGAATCGTACTTGTGCTGCATCTGTCTCATGAACCTTTCGTTTTTGGAGGCTAGCATCACCACTATCTTGCAGCACTCTCCTAGCCCTGATGGCAAGGAAATTGCTCCCCTTGAGAACCCTAGCTCTCTCCTCCGAGTTCTTGAAAAGCTCCTCACCAACTCCCCTGCTGCCCCTAAGGCCAGCAGTGGCAAGTCCGAGGGAGTCCGATGGGCCTGCGGTCTTATCAAGAACCTCGCAAAGAGCGAAGAGAATGCTGCTTTGATCGGACAGACCGATATCCCTAAGTGCGTTGTCGAAAACATTCGTGCCGCCACCGCTCCTCCATCCCGCTGGACTTCCAACTCCCTCGAAGATTTCTCCCTCTTCGTCATCCTCAACCTTGCCCAATGGTCTCAGTCGCGCGAGGCTCTTATCAAGGCTGGAGCCGTTGATGTCATCAAGTCCATCATGGCCGAAGGAGATCTTCAGGGACTCAAGGCCACCATGGCCTGCGCCTTCCTTGATGCCGACTGGGGTGCCTTCCCTGATGGCGGAAACCCTGCCGCCAAGGCCGTTTCGGAGCTCATGACCAACATCGTCGAAAAGAAAGGAAAGGACGGACAATACGCTTACGGTGTCTTCAAGCTTTACACTGCCACCAAGGCCTACGCTGATCTTGCCAAGGCTGCCGGAAAGGCTGACTCCGAATCCGGAGGTGAAGAAGCTAACACCAAGGTCCTCGCCGTTCCTTCGGCTGTTGCATTGAACTTCCAGATCGTTTCCGATCTCGTTCTTTCTGCCATGGACGATACCGAAGGTGGCTCCAAGTATGTTCCTGATGCCATGTCTGCCGAACACGCTGTCAGCGCCATTGAAAACATGCTGCCCGCTATCCTTCAGGCCGGAGATCCTCCTCGCAAGTCTGCCCAAAGTGATAAGGCATGCGGAGAAATCAGCCAGATGCTTTTGACTTACGCCGATATCTCTGGAACTTCTCCCGAGGCCAAGACAAGTGCTCGTGCGGCTGCCGAACAAATCGGTGGAGCTTCTGGATCTGCCCGACCGATCCTCGAAATTTCCCACGACTTGTGGACTCAATATCGCAAGAGAGAAGGTCAACCACTTGACCAATTCATCTCCGAAAAGGGTGTTGAAGTTGATGAATCCGGACCATTGGATTTCTTGCCTTGCGCGAACTCCGATTCGGGTTGCGTAATTGCTTAAACGGGGGGCGAGTGTTACCATCGTTTAGTCATCAGTTCATCGACGTTTCGAATGACTCGACTGCGTCAGACTACAACCTCTTTTACCTAACATTGGTATTGCATATTATTTATCTATTTTGTAGCTTGTAATTAGAAAACTTGGAAAACGAAAAAAAAATCAAAACATTATCAATACTCCCTTTTATTGTAGACGTAGCCGATTTTTACAGCCTTGAAATCGTATTACTATTCGTTCCGTATGACGAGCCAGAGATACGATTGGAAATGATTCTCATATCGCAAAGAGTCGAATGGATTAGAAACATCAGATATCTCACTTGATCTTCCGTGTTGTGCGAATGTATAATGATTCGAACACGTTCTTTCCCCTTGGGCACCGTAGGAGAGCGAATCGGATACAGTCTAATCGATCGATTGGACTTTTTCCACAATATTTCGCAAAATTCCTGGCACTCGGCGTTGCCGGGAACGATCAGAGCGTTGATCGATGAGACGGAGGGTACCAACCGTATCGGTAACGAAACCCCATGGTTCGGACGGACGATCGTTTCCTCAAACAGCTTTCGAAACAGCCGCGTCCGATCGTTCAAGTCGTGTCGCAACTGCCTCCCAACGTCCCCCGACATGCTTTCGTAGGAGCAGGCGATCGAAGCCAACGAGTGCAAAGGAAGTGAGGTCGAATATACGATCGGACGGCCGTAGTTCAACAAAAATCCCTTCAGCGCCAGTGACCCACAAACAACAGCACCGTGACAACCGGCGGCCTTCCCAAAGGTGTGGACGGAACAGAGTAGAGCTGGGTGGTTCTCCAATCCGTCTTCTTCGAGCAACCCCATTCCATTGTCCCCAAGAATCCCAAGTCCGTGGGCCTCGTCCACAATGACACAGGCGCCATAGGCAAGCGCCATGTCAAGAATTTCTTTCAGAGGTGCCGCATCGCCATCCATGCTGTAGACGCTTTCCACAACAACGACGGCAGGTTTTGCTGACTTGTTCTGCTTGTTTGCAATCAACAACCTTCTCCAGATCCGACAGGCTGCTGTGACGAAACTGTCCGAACCTTGTATCCTTTGCTGAGTCGCAATCCCATTATGAGGCTGTTGTGGCAGAGATCGTCCATGAACACCGTCGAATTCAGAGAAAGACACGACATGACAGACAAGTTCGCATCGTATCCACTGTTGCAAATCATCGCCGAAGGTCGTTTGTGCCACTTCGCCAGTCTCGTTTCCAAGTCTTGTGCATATTTGCTGTCTCCGGTGAGAAGTCGGCTCCCCGTAGAACCTAGATAGCGACTCGGCAACGTTTTGTAGAGTTCCTCTACTTTTTGTTGTTGTCGTGTGCTTTGTGCCAAGCCCAGATAATCGTTGCTGGAAAAGTCGATGACATTGCTTCCGCTCGAGGCTTCTTCATCGACGGAGGGAAAAGGTTTCAAACGACGCAACGATCCTTTGATCTTCCGTTGCTCCAATTTTGGATGGATGTGAATGCTTTCAAATATTTGTACCGGCGTCAAGTCTCTACCAGTTTCCCCCTTTAGTGCGATTTCACTGCCACCTGATTTCATCGATGAGATTCCATCGTTGGCGCTCATCGAAGGCGGTAGGTTTGAAAAGAGTTCTGTTTGTCGGAATGCGTTGGTTATGATTTTGATGTCTCTGATATGAAATCCAACGATCAAAAGTGCTGCATCAAAATTGGAATGTGATTGATGTGAAGTGTGAAGTGGAAGGCTATGATTGGATTTTTTGTTTTTGAGCGCGCCACCGCGCTATTTCATCTCGATATTTGAGATCACTAGGATTTTGAGAAAAAGTATTTTCCTCACAACATTTTCTCTTCAGACATTTTCTTGTCAGATTGTAAACCTAAAAGGTGCCAGTCACTCCTATCGCAACTCCTTGGCTTTCAGAACGGAATAAAAGAGAAAATGTTGCGATAGAATAGGGTGCAAAATTTTATGGAGTTACGAAGAAAATGTGAAGAAAACAAGAGGATGGTGATGTTGCAGAATTATCGCCAGGAACAAAAGTCTGTTCTTGCTGCTGCGTCGTTGTAGCAAATAGATAGGACTATGAAGTAAGCATCGCAAAATAGAAATGCTAAAGTAGATGAAAAAAATTGAACGATCTAGGAACTGCGGGAGTTGAAAGTATAGTGTAGGGAATCGGGATGTACTTGATGATTGTGTCGTACGTCATGAAACTATTTTGACTTTGCCACGAGGCAATATGGGTGTTGTCGAATCCTCATTGTAATGCCGCTGCATAATACGCCAGCGGCCACGAATGCATCGAGTCTCCGGGGAGTAGCACAAAGTCTTTCTTTTCCGGAGCGTCCGTCACGTCTATGCAGTAACAAAGGGGCAAGACCTCATTGGTCGTGGGTACAGGATCGTCCGTGTTGAGGAATTTGAAGGGCGGAAGTAGCATGCTTTCCAAAGTTGTCCCTCCCGTAGTTTGGCCCAGCGACACCACGGCCAGCAGAATGGATCCAGCAATACCAAAGTGAACATCACAGCTGCCCGGATTGTTTTCTGTCACATGCCGATGGACAACCGTGGCAGCAGCATTCGCCGCAAAGCCACCCACCGAAATCCCAATGAATTGTATACTGTTTTGCTGGCTGTCTCCGTTGTCAATAGGTGTTGAGGACGATCCCGGCGATAGCCTTCACCCACGGCCTCGCTGTCGAAAACTGGCGGTCAAAATCGACCCCCGATACTCTTTCCAGTCGACAATCATCGAATTTGGCTTGCATGCCTGGAGTTCCTCCACCAAAGGGTCCACTCCACCAGCTCCCGGAAAAATAAAGGTCCGAGTTTCCGCATTTGTGCAGGATGAATACTCGTTCTGGATACCGGTCTTGATCTCTTCCAAGCGGGATCCGAGGAGTATTTTTTCGACCGGAGAAAGATTGTTCATGCCCTTCGGTGTAGTTGCCAGACCCCATACTACCGGTAACGACAAGGAAGCCATCGATACAAGAATTTGGATGAAAATCCCAACCCGACTGAATTGCCGTCGTCGACGAGCCGACACTTGTGCCCTTGTTGTCGTCACTTTCCTGGGGATTCCCATTGTCGGTTGCGACCACGGGGAATCCTTGACCATATTTTCTTCACATTTACTCATTTTCGTTTCAACAATGATGTTTCAACTGTGTCGGTTAGAAGCTCGGTGGCGTGCAAAGACGTGCTCTATGGGAACTTGCGTAAGGTCGATCCTCCTGTTCTCCTCGCTCCCCAAAAGAAAATGTGTCGTGTCATTGAGAAAGCTGTTGTCAACATTGAACCTTCTATCTATTATTTGTCGGAGGCAGGAAGAGTGACGTTACACGATTCAATGCAACAAGTGATTCAATCTTCCAAAAGATTAGGGTTTGAGATTTGAAGAGTCGTATTGGATTGAAAATCATGTTTCGTGCCATCGTGACAACAACTTTCGGAGATGCAATTCAAGCTAGATGAACTCTCTTTCAGCTATCTATCTATTACAATTGGTACTGAAACACCTCGATGGATGAGAATAGTACACGCCGAAACACCAATTGGTAATCTAACAAACATCAACGTGAAATCTTTGCTGCCCCAAGCAGCAGCAGTTATCAGCAAGAAGAAGAAGGATGGTTTGGTTTCGAAAGATCTAGTTTTTATAATTTATATTCGACCATCCTCATCAGGCTTAGATTTACAAAAGCATTCAAACCAACGTTCTCGTTTATCGATAACATCCAAGTCAGATAGTTTTGTTATCGCGTATAACAAAAAACATCGTTCGATGCAACACAAAACGGATGCGGAATCACGATAATTTCCTTGAGACTGCGGCTTCTGCTTTTTCCAGTATTCAATGAGATGTATCCTATTTTTCGCCGACCAGACCCTTTTCTTTTACTTTATTCCATCCATTCGCTCCCCGCCAATTCCGTCTTTCCAATGAATGATATCGCCCGTTGTCTTGTTTATTGGCTGTTCGCCATAAGTTCTGCCCGCAAAGTTCTTTGTGAAATCATCGTCCATGTCATCAATATCCCAGTTGTCTTGCCACTGCTGTGTGTCTTCGGCGTCTTCTTCGCCGGCGCCCCAGTTGGCAGCCTGAAACTCCTCGAACTCGTCGTCTTCTTCGATGGCTTCCTGGGCTTCGGTTTGTTTGGTCACCGTCGTCGATGCAGCCGATTCTTTGGCCTGGGCATCCTTGGAGTCTTTCGAAGCTTTGTTATCAGTGGACATTGTGTATTTAGTTGTATGTAATGATCAAAGAGAGAGCAAAGACTGAATTATTCAATGATTGAAAGTGTGATCAACAGTAATATCCGAGAGATGGCTGCATGGATTGGGTGCCGCAGTTTGGGGAGGACTATCGCGCGTTCTCGTTCATCGAAGACGACCGAAATCCGAAGAAGGAACAAAATTTTGGGCATAACCATAACCTTTACCAGTTCCTTCCATTCAAAATTCAAATAATTGAGGAATAATTATTTTTGTTCTCGTGCTTTCACGATTTTCAAATTCGATCAAGAAGCATTGACACAACATCGACTGAGATGACAATGTAGGTTCGCACTTTGCTCGTTACAAAGACTTATCCAACCATCGAACAAAACAGTATTTACAATATTTCTATCTAAAGTCATCAATAACATGCAATCTTCTTCGGGTTACCACACGTCTTCGGGGGCAAACAGCAGCAACACCAACACCCGGCATCACCACCACCGCCACGTGCAAACCCAACTGTCGGTCGCCAACACCCAAGAACGCTTGGAGCAGCTCTTTGACGAACAGGATCACAAGAGGTGCTCCGAAGGGAATCGCAAGGCATTGCTGGCCGAAAATCTGGATCAGTTGCGAGGACTGACCAAGGTTTTAGAGGCGGACGATTGGAAGTACCAATCCAACAGCAACTGGCACTGGATTAACCGTGGTCGTCAGCGGCGGCACCCATGCAATCCTCTCCCGCCAATAATGTGGGCAACACATAATTATGGTCAAGAAATGCGTGAAAAACAAATTTTCTCTCAGAATGCAAAGTGACAACGATGCTGGGGGTCGTGTTATTTCCAATTCTGGAGTGCTGGGGTTCGGCGCGTGTCTGAAAGGAAGAATGGTAGCAATGCCAACCAGTTTATGACAAACCAACGACTCATTAGCAATCCTATTCGCAGCGGTCCTATATATCAATTTTGATTCGTCTTCACAAGCAAGCGAATTTCCCTGAATTGCACGACGAGTTCATCGTTGTCTATGATAAGAAGAGTCGGGTGTTATTCCATCATCAGTGTCGTCTAATCGGCATTTAAAAAATTATTAAACTATGATATATCTACAACCATGTACACATCCCATCTTTATTGCAGTGTTTCGGCACCATACTCGAAGAATATGATAGGAAACTTCCAAAGAGCGAGCTCGTCGTATTCTGCGTGTCATTGGCGACCAAAGATCCCAGTCTTGATTTGTTATTGTATATTGTATTTGCATGCCAGGCTGCATAGATGATTGTATTTTGATGATTATGAATGAAATAGCTTCCTCCTCGCAGATTGTGCTGGCCAATTAATCCACGCGTTGTTTCGATGCCCCCGTCTTTGGCCCGTCTTCGTCGTTCTTGTCCATGTCCTCTATGTATGCGGCATAGCAGTACGAACCAACCACCAGGTTGGTGGTGATGATTGCGGCAGCGCCAGCCCAGTTTTCGGGATTTTGCTTGTCCGCGAATACCAGCATGGCAATGTAAAAGGCGATGAAGGGCAGCGTAAACATGCAACCCGTCGCGATTCCCAGTTTCCGGCCCGTCTCCCGGTTCTCTGGATTCAGTAGTCTGCAATGCAATGGTCAGATTGTAACAAGTCCCCACGGAGCGCAATTATGGAAATGGATCGTTTGGTACGAGAGTTTCCCCAAAGCAACAAAATACCAGAAAGAGAAACGAAAAATGGTCGAATGAAAAACAATGAGTGGAATTCACACAAGAAAATAACCGACGGAAGGTCTTCTGAAAAACACATTCCACTTACACAGAGAATCCCATTTTTATTCGACGCTTTTCTGATCCTTTGTATTCTTTCCTGTAATGGAATGGTTCGAACACTGTCTCGGCTCTCTTTTTACGAATTTGTGTCTTGTGATTTCAAGAAAGGAGTCTCACCAACGGTTATCTTCCATCGGTCGTTTGAGGCAAGAAAAGCATTTTTCGAAGGTGACAAAAATCGCGCAAAGCCGATTTTTGAAAAAGCGTCCGCAGGTAGGGTATGTATCTTTTGGGTCGTACGAGTCGGAAATTGCGCGAGGGCAAAAACAATCAGCACCATCGATCGATGAAAACGAAAAAACGTATCAAACTCAGCTCGTTGATTTCATTTGACGCTCTGTTCAATTCAATCTGATAGGTGATTCCCTCGCTTCTGTCACATCCAGGTGAAACAACATCTTGCACATTATTTTGCACATTCGGTTCCAATCAGAACTTCTTTTTTGGAGATAACAAAATCTAGCCGATCACTCTTTTCTTTGTGGATAGAACTGAAGAGCAAAACGCACAATTCAAAATGTCGGCCCTCACCGCCTTGGATAACTTCCTAGATTCTACAGAAGCGGACGGTGGCGTTCGAACAATCAAAGCGCGTCAGTTGGTATGTATCTTATCTTGTTGTTGTTCTCGAACTCGTGTTCTTGTGATTACTATCCAGACCACTGTTTGTTCTTTTTCGATGCTAACGGATATTGTTGTCTTCAATTTGAAAGATCTCGGACATTCCTGGAGACGAAGATGAAGCCTTCAAATATTTTGTGAACATTGTGGTTCAGCACGACGATAATGTGGACGAGGAAAAAAGTGCCGCCGACGATGAGGACAGAGTCCAAGCGGCAAGATCGTACAGAGCCATGACCATGCTGAAGCAAGACATGTCGCTGCCGGGCATTCCACCCGTGATCATCAAGAGCCCCGAACAGGCGGGACTCTTGGCCAAGGTTCTGTTTGCTGGCCTTGTCGGTTTCGAATCGAAAGCGATACAGCACATCTGCACATTCGCGAGCTGTTAGATGCTCTTTTGGAGGCGTATCCCCGAAAGAGGTCATGGCTGCGGCAGCAGCTGGTGGCAAAGCAGGGCATTCAAGAGCATCTCGGTCCACTCTTGTCTACGGACCAAACTCTTACGGTATTGACTCATCTGGTATGCTTACTGGATGCACGGGGCGAAAGGGAATTGCATCGGCCGAAAAGTCGGCCCAGCACACTGCAAATATGTACCATCAAAGCATGGGGGGAAAGCTAAAGATTGGAATTGGGCAACGAAAAAAGTTTGTTCGGGCGTGCATGGACTTTCAGTTGATGGATCAGCTGGCGAAAACAATATCGACGTCTTCGACCGAGGCAGATGTCGGGGAGGAATCGTGCGAGGCAATTCTCACAATGATTGAACTCATTGGATATCCGCCAGAAGAATCGCCACAACTTACGAATGCTACAACAACAGAATGCAAAAGAGGAGGTATCGGTTGGGAGAAGAAGTTTTGCTTTCACCGCTGGCCAATAATGATTGGTGGTCCTCGCTTTTGGAGACATCTGTGTCGGTCTACCTGCACACCGCAACAGCGCTTGGCGATATCACGCACCTGTAAGGAGGCATTTGCATTAGGCCACAGGGGAATTCGGCGAGGATATGCAAGTCCCACGCTCCAGGCCTACCGATGCTACCGAACAAACTTCCTGAAAAGGTTGTTAGAGGAGAAAGGAAGAAAAGATCACCAATCGACTCATCGATTGGGGATTGACAGATAAGATTTACACGGCTCTTGTAGCACAATTGCCGCTTCTCATCAAAGCCTTGGATCTTCCCAACCACAATATTCTGAACTATCAGGCAACATTTCCAAAATCACAGGATACAAACGTGGATCTGCCCGTAATCTCCCATCCAGGTAGATATTCTACCTGTTCCGTTAGGTTCATGGAGACTTCAGCTTCTTGCGCTCTTGAAAGAAATTGTTGTTTACGATGGAGTCGCGAGTGGAAACTCTGAGGATGAATCTTCTTCGAAGGCCATTGAAAGTCCTCATAGAGTTGCCCCTACCCGTAGAATTCATCAAGGCAAAGAAGGGAGAAGAGGAGAAAGTCGAAGATACTGCTGGAATTGTCTACAATCCTTGGCCTGCTTTGTGTTCCTTTATTTGGGCATATCCCAACAATGATTTCTACGGTATCATCTTTTTTGAAATGTTGCGGTCGGTAGTTCTGAAACACCATGAACCCACGTTGCGCATCGTCCTTCAAAAGTCAAAATTCTTGACAAAAGCCACCAAGTCGGTGACAAATCCCGAAGAGAATTGCAGTAGTGTGTTGCTCGACTGCCTGAATCTTCTCCGCTTGCGAGCGCAATCCCTAAAACCAGGTGCATTCCTTCCGCAGTATTTGAACTCTCACTGATGGATGGAAATCACATGTTGAGCAAGTGGTTGAGATGACAACAATTCAAGCAAACTCCCATTAAGAGTGACGGGAAAGAAGTAGACATTGGATTGGGCAGCAACTACGCTCGGCAACTTGGACTAGGAGATATTGTGGAATATGATGCTTCCAATGACACTTCGGATCCAGCGGAAGCAAATGACAACTGCTAATCAATCAGACTCAAGGAGAAGGAGGCGGTGGCAAAAAGAAGAAAAAGAACAACAAAAAGAAGAAAAAGAAGAAATAAAGGGTAGTGATAACTGTCCCGTATGGAGGAAATAAAAATGGAAAAACTCATACACTACTATGTATTTTAAATTAGACTACTCTTAAACACTCGTTGTTTTCCAGAATCATAGTTCTTATTACATCAATAGTTTCCCACTCATTGTGGTGATTGCAGTTCCAGTCAATGTCACAACTTCAGATGACACTCCACATTCCACAATACCGCTCCTCGACGACATTTGCTGCCCGATCAGCGTGCTTTTATTCAGTTTCTGAGCGAAGTATGGCCCAAGACTACAATGTGCACTCCCGGTGACAGGGTCTTCATCGATTCCTGCCTTGGGCCCAAAGAATCGCGATAAGAAATCCACTTCCGGATCGCCTTCTTTCTCGCTTGATTTTGTGTCTGTTGCTACGCAACAGATGACTACACCTCGATAATATCCATCCCATTCGAGAAAGGCAGTTGAAGTTCAACGACCCATACCCAATTTCAGCAAATGCCTCCGGCGAGAGCTCAATCAACAAATCTCCAATATCAGAGAGACCAACATACAGAGGCTTCAACTCCATGGAAAAAGCGCTATTCAGCATATTTCGAACTGTAGCCTTGTCCTCCCGCGTTGATAATTCCGTCGGTGGCTTGGAAGGGAAGACCATTGACACTTTCGATGTTCGATTTGACGGCATGGTATCTTTGTCATTTGCTAAATCCATTGTCAAAATATCTTCATTGGCATGAAATACAATTGGAGTGCGCGGAGGAAGCACGGTTACTGGCAGCGTTTGGAACAAAACAGCCGCTGATGCCAATGTCGCATGTCCACAAAGATCTATCTCGACAGTAGGAGTGTAGTATCGAATATACCAATGACTCCCCCGGGTTGCTTTCGGGCTGCTTCCACCTTCACCATTGCTCAGATTACTGCCCTTTGGCCAACAGAAGGCAGTTTCGGAAAGATTGAACTCAGCGGCGACTTTCTGCATCCACTTGTGATTCAATTGGGGGTTAAAATCATCTTGCAACAAAACGACAGCTGCAGGATTTCCTGTTCCAGGCTTCGTGGCAAAGCTGTCGACAATGTAACATTTGTATTCATTCTTGGCAGATGGCTGGCAATCACATGGATCAATAAGTGATAGCTCAAGCTGATAAGCCGACTGAAGAATTTTCTGCTTGTCACTCGCAGGGCACGATTCTGCAAGCTTGTCCGCCTTCTTTGCCGAAAACCCACAGTTCAGGTAGAAAGGCAACAATCCTGGATTCCTACACAGCCCTACAATTTTCTCAATTGGTTTGATCGGAGCAGACTTTGAAGACGATCCTTTTGTAATCTTCTTCATTGTCTCAATATAATCATTCATCATCGCCTTTCCCAATCCTTTGTTTCGGTATTCTTCTCCGATGACGCAGGAACGAATCGCTAGGTTTTTTCCGTTAGGATCATGAGGGTGGATAGCAGTTAGTACCTTTCCCAACGTTTTGCGATCATTCTCAGCCATTTCGAATCGAATACCAGTGATGAAACCGATAATGTTATCCTCTCCATTCTCGTCTTCCTCGTCTTCGTACACAGCACACCGGAAATACGGGGCGGCATAATGCTGACGGTATTGAAGCTCGTTTTTCGAAGAAAACGTTACATGATTCCCAGACGCTGCTCCCTGCAACATTTCTACACATTTGTAAATATCTGTTGGCCCCGCCTTTCTATATTGAATTCTGGAGAGAAAACCATCACAGTCCGAGTCAGTAGTGAATTCAGAGCTGTCAATGACAGAACGTTCAGACGACATTGTCTTGTTTCACCCACTGAGAAGGGTGGCCTTCTGCCAGGCGATGATGCCTGATGAGATTGTGAGAGGATGGTGATACCTGAGTGATTTCCTTAAAGTAGAATTATTCAAGAAAACAAGCGTAGAAAAACTTCACATTTCGTTCACGAAGGTCGCATCGAATAAGGATTTTCGGTTTTTCACGCGAAAAAATCACGTACTTTTTGTTTTTCTTAATCACCTCCCTCACTCATCCATCAGCTTTTTTCACGCAAAACAACGCAATTCGCTGCAGGCATCAAGATGCCGAGACCCCGTAGTGTTTTCGTATTTCACTCACCCCGCGTGTGATTATTTTTCGTGCATACCACCGTTCTATTTTCTCAGTTGCACATGCACTTCTTTGTTCGTACAAAAGTAAAGGAGATTTTTTGGACGGCAGGTGCAAATTTGGACGGCAGGTAAAAAATTAAAAATTGGCATGCCACGACTACAAATGTCTTGGTCCACATGAAATCATACGGAATGAACCCAAACCTTAAAAAGATTCTAAAACATTCATGTGATTGAAAAGGTACGTGATTGCTCGTACGTAGTCCAATCTACACGTAGGCGGGGGTACGTGTTGGTTGTGGGTCGTCGTTGATGCTGATCTCACATGGTACTCCTACTACAGTATTGGTACTATTCGTACCCAGTATGTATGTGTGAAAGGCCACATTTGGATTCCTTCGCCTCTTACGTAGGTTCCTACATGTTACTCGTACTGTTTTTTTGTGTGTGAAATCTGATGGGAGAAAAATAAAATGCGTTCTCGGCATCTTCCCACGACAAAACGTGTTCACAGTTCACACATCATATCCCACTCCGAGAGCGGTATGTTCTGGCGAGAGCATATTATAATATCATTATTATTTGTATCGGTTCAACAGAACGAGGGAAGATTCAACGAATCTGATAACAGAGCAAAAGTTGATCTTGCTGTAGACGTCCAATCGATAGTTACCTTTCGTCTTCTATAGAATGTTCTCTCGGGGTTTGCTGATAGCAACAACGGCCCTGATATCTTTAACGACGACTACAATTTTTTCAACCATGGCTCTGTCTACCACCGCCAAACCATCCTCGGGCCGTCGCCCGGCAATGAGGAATATCGATGCTACACTATCTGTCTTGTCAACGTCATCATCGGAAGATCTGTCGAATGAAAGTATCGACAAACGAATCAAGCTAATGGCAGAACACGCCAAGAATGGAACGCCCATGACCCAAGAAGAAGTCACGGATATTTGCAACGGGCTCAAGAATTTGGCACCGATTGTGGACGATGAAACTGCGGAAAGAGAAATCAATTTCACGGAACTCCGAGTCCTGCTGGGCAAGGTTGCGCATCTCTCGCACAAAGACTGGGCGGTAACGTCAGAAAATAGTGACAAGTTGAATATTGCTCTCGGCATTGAATCAACAATGGAATCCGCTGGCTCCAAAAGAGGACGCGATGATGGAAGTAGTACGTATCCTATTGCACCGAATGGTCGTCAACTTCTAGAGAGAGTGATCAAGGAAGGAAACTGGGATGGTGCCGTGGATAATGCTCTCCGCGACGATAGGCCAACCGATGAAAAATCGTGGGCTGTGTTGGTAACGGGTGTGAACGGTATTCGGAAAACGACCAGCATGTACCAACCATGGTTCAGTGAATTGCTATCAGAAGCTCTCGTGTGCCCGGAGGGAGAATCCGAGAACAAGGTGTCCTGCGAGACGCTTCCCACCGGACAGAATTCTTTCTTTCGACAACTCGACCACATGATTTGCACTTTGTGCAATGAGGAATTTACGAGGTTATATGCCTGGTCCACGTCACAGCTGCCGAAAGCAAAAGGCGACGAGAAACCTATTCCCTCCGACGAAACAGTCGAACAATATTCTAACTACAAGGTAAGTTTTCTCCTAATAAATGAACTCACTTCGTCGACCTTGTTTTCGGCCAACCCGTCTTCTTTTGCATCATCTTACATTCCCATCCACTTTCTTTACAATAAAGGCTGCTATTTTCAGTCGATATAGAACACTTTCGGAGTTGCTGGGTGCCCTGCTCTTGAAGCAAGCCCAGAAGGTGAATATTAACTGTATGATGGAAACCAGTGGAAGAGATGTAGCAATGTTTCACTACGTGGATCATTTTTTCGGTGAAAACAAAAAGTACAATAAACTCGCCTTGCATTTCACCATCAATGATTTGACTTGCGCCCAGCAATCGGTGGATCGACGAATGATTGACGAGATGCAACTCGGAGCGACCGCGATCAAAAGCGGTGATATCTTCGATGTCGTGTATACCAACCAGGGAGGTCCCTATGGGTCCAAAGTCTTGCCAGGCGTCCAAAAAGACTCCGACAAAGTGTGGGAAACAGAGGTGATGTCAGGAAATGTTGGCAGCGATTGGTACAAGGCAACGATTGCGATCAACGCGCATCCTACGGAGCCATGGACAGCACAAGCGGTCAAGGCCGACGGAAGTTTGGGGAAGGAATTCACTTTTGGACCTCGCAAATAAGCATTGTGTTACTAGTATTACTTTCTATTTGTATCCTATATTGAAAAGCATACCTGAACTGATAATCAAAAATTGCTCCTTAGCTATTACTTTTTGGATGAGTACTTGAATCCGGAACCAGGAGCAGCATAGGAAAGAGTAGTAATGATCGACGAAGCCCCTGTCACCCAGCACAAGCTTTGCAAGACAACTGGTTGTAATAACTCGGGTGGTACCGCTGGCGTCAGGATACCCGTGGCAAGAGTTGCAAACTGCAACATCGTGTTGGCCTTTCCCAGAGGGGAGGGTGTTACCGTCAAGGGTTTTGTGTGGATGCTGTTTTTGAAGAAATTGATTGTGCGTTGCTCTCGGTAGATATACCATCCCATACCACCCAATAAAAGGGCATCTTTGGTTGCCCATAAACCCACAAGCGGCGCGGGCAGTATTCCACTGTACCATAGACTAATGGCCAAACTGTTGATGAAGAATTTGTCGGCAAAAGGGTCGAGGTAGGTCCCAAGCACTGTACCGCCGCCGTGATGTTTTGCAATATATCCGTCAAGGACATCGGATAAACCAGCTAGAACGCAACCAACGACTGCAAGTTTGGGTTCATCGTTGATGATCCAATAGCAAAGGACTGGCGTCGAAGCTAGTCGTGACAAAGTAATCATATTAGGCACAGATCTCAATTGTTCCCATACGGTAGGTGGAGCTTGGACAGGAGTGTCGTCGTCCTTCGGGGTGTTATCAGCGTCATTTTTGTTTGGAGTATCGTTACTTTTGGCAGAGTAGAAACGGAGTCCATTGTGTTGGGACTTGACCTGTTTCCTGCCCGATGTGCAATGACTGAAAAGACTCGCATCGCTGAGAATCGAAGAACTTGTAATTCGCCGGAAAGATATCGGATGTATCAATGCCGAAGAGGTACAAGAAGTCCATCGTCGCTTTCGGCTCACCCTCAGCTCGCATACGATAGCAGTTCGGAATGATCGAATCATCTCTGCTTTGTTCAGTTGCTTTTCAACCAATCTTCTTTCAATGCAAGGGTGGAACACGGGTTTCGGATTGTATTTTGGTTTGTGTTCTCGTTTTTGTGATGAGAACGGTATTTTTAAATTTTTTGTGGTTATTGGGCACTGAGAAAAATCAAAGGGACTAATTTAGTTTTGCGTTTTGGCCTTTTTAGGATTTTGATTCTGTATTCCTCGAGTCGAGTCTCCTTTCTCACAAAAACAAAAACTGTTTGTCAACCATCTTGAAGCGGTCAGCATAAACGTCCATCAAACGATCTAGTCTTCCTAAAAATACAAGAAGGGTCCTGGTCTTGTAGACTACTGATATACTAAGCAGAGGGACTACAGAATTTGTAAATAGTTCCAGCACGGAAAAATGATGAAGTCTAATTCGTCCCACCACCAGCAATTAGTTGTATGACATGATAATAATATCTATAATAACCCAATCATTGAAGAATTCGTTGAAAGATCTCGGTGTTGTATTGTACATTTTCATTTATAAGGCCCCTGCGATTATCATCATTCTTCAATCTTGTTCACCTCCTCTTTGAGGAAGGCTTCTTGTATCGTATCGGCAAAGGCACGAGCGATGAGCAATCGAATGATTCGTCGATCCGATCGAAACGAAGGAACGTCGGGATTCAGTTCCACTGATTTCTTCTTCCTTTTCTTCCTCGTCGTCGTCGCTGTCGTCAGTCGTCCTTTCTGGCATTTCGTTCCAACAATTTTGGGCCGCCCAGTGTCTGGTGTCGTACAAGCCACTTTTCTCTCGGTTTCTTCCGAGGCATCCCGGAGGGTAAAGCCGCCGCGTCGATCAAACACCAATATATTCTCGAAATTGATTTCAGCGGCACCCCTTCCGTCCACCGGATAGTTGGTCACCCGAAAGTGGGCCACCTGCTCGGTGACCGCACAGAGGACGGTTCCAAAGGCCGCGTGCATGTGAAATTTTTGTTGCTGGAGTCGTTCCATGACCTCGGTTCGGGCCAGCTGGAAGAATCGACACAATCGCTTTTTGGGAAGTTCCTGAAACCACTCCTTGTATGCATCGCCGTGGTCTTGCCAAAAGGATTTGTAGTTGACCATGTTTCGCTTGCAGTATTGTCGCAGGCGGACCCGCTCCTTCCAGACTTCGTCTTTCATGTCCTGGGGCCAGGGAAGTTTTTCCAGAGCGCTCACCTCGGCATTGGCGGCGTCCGTCTCGAATTCCGACATGCTCCGGATCAAACCGGCCGTCCCACCGGGCATGAAGAGAAATCCGGTGCAACACGCGCAGGAACCACCCTGGACATAGTCAAACATGGTCTTGTCGATCAGCCACTGGTCGCTGTATCTCGGCATGGTTGGAAAAAATTGGAAGTCAGCAACACAAGAGTGGTGTTATATCATAGCAAGCAACAAGGGCAATGGATTCTGGAGCGAAGACTATGAGACTTTATCGGATCGATCTTTCTCAATTCTTGTTTCACGTCGCCGAAAGTGGAAGTTCACAGAAAGTTCGAACTCCACCGATGTTGTGAAAAATGGAGAGAGAGAGTGTGAAAAGCTGAGAAAGCGCGCGGAAAAAGAGATGCGCGAAAATAGGCCTATCACATAATTATACTAACATACCTACAAAATGTATACTGCATACGACGATCGTTAGTGGAAGAAGCAGTCTCTCTTGCCAGACTTTCGACATCTGTTCACAAAATGAGCTGGCACAAAATTATTTATCAGGCCACGACAGATAATGACAGCGCACGTTAACAGACACGCCAACAGGAACCAGCTTTCCCTGGGTCAAACTCCCCATGATTAACAGTTTTGCAATGCAATCGAGGTTCCGCGTTTAAGTACAAAACCCATCAGCATCGCAATTGACGTCTTGGACCTCCGAAGCTGTTTCTCTTTACTCAAAAAGAGACACTCTCCACTCACATTATAGAAAAGGAGAAAGAAAAAGCTTAAATGCATATACGATTTCAAACATGATGAGAACAACAGACCCTTGGAAGTCCAAAGAGCAAAGAACCCTAGCACCGTTATCGGTACCTGGCGCCTCAAGCGCTGGTTCGATTCGCGTGGTCTCGGGTTCAGGCTTTCGGTATGTAGTCCCCTTTCCTTATAGGCTTCACGAGATGTTATCGAGTGTCGATGAAAAGTTCGACTCTTCGATTGTTTCTTGGTTGCCCGACGGAAAACACTTCAAGGTACACGATCCCCGCAGGTTTGTGGAGGTTGTTATTCCTTCTGCTTTCAAGCAAAAGTCACTCAAGTCCTTTCAGAGGCAACTCCATCTTTACGGATTCCAACGAGTCCATGAAGGTGTCGATAAAGGTAAGCATTCTTTGGTGTCATTGTTCTATAAAAACGAGAACACCCTACTAGATGCCCTAGTATGAATCAACTTCAACATGACCCTAACCTATGACCCTTTGTTTTCATTCGAATTACTAGGTGCCTATTACCATGAAAAGTTTCGCCAGGACGATAGGGATCTTTGTCTTTCCATCACCAGAACCAAGGCTCCCAAAAGGAGTCGTGCGGCACCAGCGATGCAAAAGAACAAGACCTTTAAAGCACCTACCAACACTCAACTAGTGAACGTTGCAAGCTCTGTTCCTATGCCAAACACCAGCTTATCAGCGCCCACTGTCTCTCCCACCGCCTTTGACGATTCCCCTCTCTCACGGTTCGTCCCTCTCAGCGGACAAGGACCACTGCACAGAGCTGTTTCCGGAGACAGTTCCACTGTATCACAGTCTCCCGATCACCAGTCTTCTTCCGCACCTCCTTCGTTCCCACAGCAGCAACTTAACGCGCTTCAGCAACTTGATGGTTCGGTAGCAGAGACCTGCAGATGGTTGATCAATGCCGGAGTTTCACCTTCCGCCTTTGACCCAGTGGCCATCAGCGACATCTCCCATACCACATTTGCTGTCCCACAGCTCGTATCTTCCAATTCTCCCCTTAGTAATAACGGAATTTCCCAACAACAACAGTCAACAATAATAGAGAGCTGTGCAGAAACTGTCAGCCTCAACAGCCAGGACGCTTTCGATCCTCTGCACTTCCATAACCAACACGAAGTCAAGACGATTAGCAACTGTCACATGGACGCACCTCTTTCGCCTCTCTCTTCGAATCCAAGTGCCAACAGCCTCGAATCAATCCCAAGCGGAAACAACCTCGAGTCTCTTGCGAACATTTTCGATTGTGTCTCGGACATTGAGGACGATCCATTGCTCACGGCACTGTTGCCAGGGGAGCAATTGCCCATGGTGGATGATTCTCTCTGGGCTTTGTAAAAGAATTACTTTTGTACAATAATATAGGGTAACACGTATCTAAACGAAACATTCAGAAGATAAAACAATGCTTTCCATCTCTCAAAACCAAAGTAAACTAGCTCATCTCTGATCTTGCCCACGGAAAGACAAAACAACTATCCAGCACTCAAGTGTATCCTACAATATAACCATCGATGTGAATGTGTTTTGCTTTATTTGGAATATCTATTATTTCACGTGTAAACTTCGAGTATATTTGTCAAATACAACTGCTTTACCCCTTCGCGGTCGAATCGGACAAACAGAAGGCTAGATTTAGTGCATAGGACAATGTTTGTTGCGTGTTTTTGTTATTGTTTCTTCGGAACACCGTCCACTAACATGAGAATCTTTTTCATGGGAGCACCACAAGTACAATTTAAAGAGAGGGGAAGGCTCCTTCGTCTTGGACGTTGAGGCCCTGAGGCTTCTTGGGGCCTCTTGGTCCTCGGCCGGCACCTCGTCCTCCACGGCCTCCTCCGCGCCCTCTGCCGCGTCCGCCCTCTCGTCGGTCACCACGCCCTCGGCCACGTCCGCCCTCTCGTCGTTCGCCGCGTCCTTCGCCTCCAGTGTTGTTCTTGGCCTAAAGTTGAGAAAAACAAAACAAAAATCAAATGAGAATCTTATGGACGACGGGATTTCTTTCAACTGATACGATACGAAACAAAACTAGCAAAATACCTACCACTCGGAATCCAACATCAACCGTTTTCTTTGCTTCCTTTTGCTTCTTTTCCTTCTTCTTCTTTCCGGTTCCCATGAGCATAAAGTCTTCTTCCTCTCCCTTGGCGGAAACGGCAACACCTGCAAACTCGTTCTTGACTTCACGCAGGGAAGCCTCCTCCTTCTTGCCCTTGGCGGCCATGTACTCGGCAAAGGTCATGGTGTTGTCTTCCTCCTTGGGTTCCTCAACAGCAGGAGCCTCGGCTTCCTCGGTTTCGGCAACAGGGGCGATGACCTCGTCCTCGTTGATGGTTCCCTCGGCCTTCTTGGCCTCGTTCTTGTCCGAGCCCCAGTTGCGGGCACCGCCGCCTCCCTTCTTGATCTCCTTTCCGCGGCCGGTTCCACTGCGGCGATCGTAGGTGCGCTTGCCATCACGGGCTGGAGGGCGTCCTCCGCGTCCGTGCTTGGTGTTGCGGTCGTTGTTCTTTGGTTTGGACTTTGGGTCAGGCTTGCTGGGAGCAACGGTGGCCTTCTTTTTCGAAACAGGGGCCTTCTTGACGGGAGCCTCGTCTCCCGAATCGTCGAGAGCCGCGAATGGATTCGAAGACTGTTTCGATGGAATAGGTAAAAGTCAGAGCAGAAGTGAGAAAGGAGAAATTGGCGAACCAGAAAGAAAAGGATTGTCAGAAAACCGAAGGTCTTCCGAAGCAATTCCAATACGTAGTTTGGCATCTCCGCTTCGGTAGCAGCTGCCAATCTTGGCTTGGGAAAGAAAGAAAAGTTCACTCACCATGGTAGGGTAACTTTGGGAAAAGTTGAGAGAGTTGGGTTAGAGATAGAGTGATAGATTCACAATACCAATAGGTTAATGAATGTCGGTTGCGATGGACAAACGACACAAAACTTGGGCAAGAGAAAAAACAGCGGATGAAGTACGAGTTGAGATCGGGATCGATCCCACAGTCACATCAACCATTCATCGTCGTCTCGTCCTCCGACCTGCTAGTAAGTCGTACTAACAGCGTAGATCCGTCAACCGGAAAAAGTAGGAGTATATCTTGGGAAATTACTGTTTACCTACCGACACTCATTTTTCAAATCTCAACCGCGTTCTTTGTGTCACTGAGAAAACGAGCGGTGCCTAGACAAGTCCCGTATCAACGAAAATTTGAGTGAATCATGAATGATGCCGAGACTGAGAAAAAATTTAGAGAATCAAGAATGAAAATTTCCGGAGGCAGAAAGGGCAATGCTAATACAAAAAAGGCATTTCTTATTCCAAATTGATATCTAGATAATTCCGTTAGGATTCTATAGTGTAATTGTATTGCTGAAAATCGATTATCCTTGACGATCGGGAGCACCAAATCCGTGCTGGCTTCCTCCGTTCTCCCTTTGTTGCAAAGCTTGCAACAAGGCAAGCGTTTCCGGGTGTTGGGGGCGTGGTGAGTGAGCCCTTTCCCGAAGGCCTCCGCCATTTGCCGCATATTGGAGCAACGACTGAATGGCGTGCTGCTCCGAGGTTGGAGTTCTTGTGGCGCCTTCCAGCTGGGCAAGCAAGCTCGGTGAGATACCCGATCCCGCGGAGGAAGCAAGACTCATGAGAGAATTCAACTGACTCCCGTGGTTTGATTGCGACAGGGCCAGCATCGGGTGGTTCTGTTGCTGCAACTGGCGGAGTTGTAAAAGTCGCTGTAGGTTGACCATGTCGGTTTGCGACTCCGCCTTGGATCCATTTTCTGCACCTTCTTGCTGGAGTGCCGCAGCATATTGCGCTTGGTACAAAGGATTCTGTGCCTGCAAAAGCTGAGATGCAGATGGTGGAGGCCACGAACGGAATGATGGGTGTTGAGGTTGTTCCCTTTGGTGATGCCTCGTAAGAATTTGATGCAATGCAGATTGAGGAGGGTGGTGATGTTGCTGCTGATGACGATGGTGAAGTTGCTGTTCTTGTTGTCGAAGCTGCAATTCCAATTGCTGATTTTGTGTGTGTTGCTGCTGTTGCTGCTTCAAAAATTGAACAATATCGGCTCCGGGAACTGGAGAACCCCCATTCCTGGAAGCGCTGGCTTGGTTTTCGGCTTCGCGTGCAATGGCCTCTCTGATTTCTCGTTCGCGTTGCAAGTGCAGCCATTCTACTTGTTGCTGCTGTTCCAATAGTGCACGAACATCAGTTGCTTGTGTGTGACTCGTCACTTGTGGAGGAGGTGTTCTCGAACGAGAGTTCGGATGAGAATTTGAGTACTGACTAATCTCTGATCCAGGAACAGGAGACCTATTCCCCGTAGACATTGATTCGTCACTCTGATTCTTATCTTCTTTTGCTTTCGATTTTGACGACGCATTCTCCTTGGCAGCCCCCTTTTTATCCGATTTCACAGACTTTCCCGATTGCTTCTTGTAGTCATAGTAGAAATTCTTGATTTGAGAAATAGATTTCGTCCCAACCGCCTTTGACAAGATTGCCCAATCACGACCATGTTCTTCAAGAGTCGCCAAAAAGGTATTTCTCTCCGCTGCTGTCCACTTTTGCGGCGCTTTCCTGGCTGGAGCCGATGCAGGAGCATCTGTATCCATATCATCACTTTCCTCGCCCAATCGTTTCGATTTAGAATCTTTGTCTTTGGTGCTTTGAATTGCCATCGAGTCTTGAGAAGCTTGACGCAAAAACTTGATCTGCTTTTTGTCCAAAGAAAAGAGAGGATCTCTTCCTCGTTTTCGAGATTTCCATTTGGCATCATCGGAACGGCCTGATTCGTCATGTTCCGCGGCTACCGCTTCGTCAATCACCATGTCATCCAAAACATCACGCTGAAGGGGATGAAGCTTTAGGGTGTTGAATGTCATGTCGTTTTTAGGCACTGTGAAAACGATTGGTTTTTCTTCGCTTGTACCAGCGGTTACTGTTGCTCCAACTGATACCGCAGCCTGGATTGAAGCATCCCATACCTGGTAGTCTCCTTTTCGTTTCCGTCTCATCATGTGTTCTTTCAGGGCTCCCTTGTATGGAACGGTTTGCTTGGAATCATAATAGAAAGCTACGCAATCCTTCGTCGTCTTATTTTTGAGAAAAGAAGCAATTCGGCGAAAATCTTTTGGAAACTGAAGGAACCTGTCGAGGAAAATACATTTTTCGACGTCCGTCCAAATGTTTGTCAATGCCTCTTCTTCTGCTTCACGAGCAGGATCGACTACTCGGTGTGAAGTAAAAGTGTTGACGTATGTAGCACCCAATTCCTGAAACAAAATGGTGAAAATGATATTTGTGAGATTTGTTCCGTTCAAATTTTCAGTGAAATTCCAGTGAACATTGAAGAACTTACTCTTTCTAAAGGACATTCTTGACGAGGAATCTTTGAACCCCCATGCGTTATTCGCTTTTCCATCGCCTCTTTCGCGGCAATTTCGGCAATTATTTGCTCTTGTTCGTATTCTGACCTTACCCCGTCCCGACGAGATCTTCTGTACGGATTGTTCGTAGCTCTACCTCCTGTTTCGGCATTCTTCCCCTTATCATCTGGTTTTTCTTCTTCCTTCTTTCCCAGAATAGATTTTCGTGACGTTACAGAGACTCTTTGTGCTTTCTTCGCCAGCTTCCGTTGTTGCTTTTCGTAAAGGCGCTTTCTGACCTCATATTCCTCGGCCAGCATGAGCCAATGCTTATTAAGACGTTTTTGTTTGTCGCGCACAAATTCTTTTACGGAAGGTCCCACAAGTTGATATGACTTTTCGTGAATATCGTAGTATGGAGTATCCGACGGTTCAGAATACAAGCAATCTGAAATTCCGGTAACCTGATTTGCCATAATCGACCACTCTTCGAAGGTCTTTTCATACTTTGGGTCTTTCTGCTCACGTACGGAATCTTTTTGTTGAGATTCATCGACGAAGTTATTGGTCATACCAAAATGTGGATCAGCAATGGAAAGTGAAAGCGCGTGTGCCTCCTTAATCTTCCGTTTGTTTTCCATAGTGATCGAATTGATAATGTCTTCGAGGGGAATGGATTCCTTTTTCAGCGGTTTCTTCTTCTTTTGCTTCTTTTTCTTCTCATTCTCTAGCATGGTCTTGTGCGCTTTGTCTGCTTTCGCCAATTTCTTGCTGACCTCCTTGGCAATTGTTTTGGACTTTTCCATGTCTCGGCGAGCCCTTGAGACACTTTTGTCCATTGCCGCAGATAGCTCCTTCAATTTTTCATCCAATACCTGATCGCATGATACCTTCTTTTCTTCTTTTGCTTTGGTGACCTGTTCATCCAAAGCAGATCCACGCTTCTTCAATTCTTCCTCGTAACGAATTTTGCTTTGATCTTCGGCCTCTTGTTCGGCCAATATTTTCGAAAGGTCTTCCTCCTTTCTTCGTTCCTCCTTTCGCTTTTCGATTTCCTCTTTTCGCTTGATTTCCTTTTCTTCCTTTATCGTTGCTTCCCTGGCTTTCTTCGCTACTTCTTCTTCCTTTGCCTTCTTGCACTCTATTTCGGCGTCCTCAGACTGCTCTTTCGTTTGTTCGACTAGCTTATTAATTTCTTCTACAGCAGCCAAAATCTCTCGTTTCGAGGGCAATTCCTTCTCGCCTCTTTCCGCGCTTGCAGCAGGAGCCACCTCGTGAAGATATGACATGACAGTCTCGGCATGTTTCACAGCTTCTTCACCACCCAGTGATGTAATCAGCAAGGGTGGAGGTTTCTCTGGCTTGGGCTTTTTCGGAGGCTCGGTGCTAGCATCACTTGCAGTATTCTTGGATGGAACGCTTCCACTAGAACTGATACTCTTGGCTGCTGTCGATGGTGCTGGCGTCGTTGATGTCTTATCGCTAGATAACGGCAACGCATTGTCCGAAAAAGCCTTGACGGGTTTGCTCTTCATTGGTGAACTTCGTGCAGAATCGGGATGCGATGGACCACGTCCTGCTGAGCTGCTACCCCAAGGTTTCTTTTCCCATTCTCGACTTCTGCCAAATTGATCGCCAGAACGCCCAGTGACTTCCACGGAATCGGATGATTCTTGGCGATGGTGTCCTCCGTCGATACTCGAGGAAGAACTATCCGTGCGGTTGAAACGAGGGTCTCTGTTTCGGAGGCTGTTTGGAGGCATATCGCGCATTCCCCTTCCCGCATTGCTGCTACTTCCAAAAGAACCGGGACGTTCGCTTGGCCACTTTGGAGAGCTGCTGGTATGAAAATCGGGACGATCGCGATCGTTGCGAAAGGCAGAGTCGCTCTGTGCACGACGAATTCCACCCGCAGCCGAAGACCTGCCAAAATTGGATTCCGCTGTCGAATCTGCCAAGCTGCTATACGAACTCATGCGAGAAACACCTCCGGGTGGAGGAAAGCGGTCGTTCGGTGTGCCACCCACCGGCAGGCTTCCCCTTCTGCGAGGATCTGTGGGTCGTCCCCCTCCAATGCCTTGGAATGTGTTCAAGCTGCCTCCGCTATTGTTTCCACTCGAGTTATTCGACTTATCCATGCTGTTTGAAGGTCCGCCTCCAGCACCTCGGCCTCCCATTCCTCTTGGTGGTGGAGGACCTAAGTTGGAACCAAAGGACGATTCGCGATGTGGAGGACGTCCAAACGAAGAAGAAGGTGGTGGAAGATCTCTGGGTGGTCTTTCCCTATCGCCCGGTGGTCTGTTTCTATCTTCAGGTAGGCCCGGAGCGGGAATGTCTTCTCCAAATGTGTGGTCTCGATCTCTGCCATTTCCTTCTGGCCCCAGATGCAGTGGTGGAGGTCCTTTCTTCGGGTGATGCCCATCGCGAAAGCCATGCCCGTCTCTGTCTCTGGCAATCGGTTCCCTGAATGGTGGTTCTCTTGTGCCCGACACATCCCGATTAAACTTTGGAGGGGGTGGCCCACCAAACGAGGTGTCTCTGTGACGCAAGGGAGGCCCATCGGGAGGCCCGGGCCTTGTGTTTGGCCCGTGGGGACCGTCCTTCATGTCATCGTTTGTAAACGATCGACTGCGACCAAAATTCCGTGGTTGGGGACCACTGTCCGACGCCCAAGACGGTTCCCGTTTGATCATACGGTCTCGATCCGGAACGGGTGGCCGCGGAGGAGCAGGACCTCGCGGGGGAGGACCCCGAAAGTTTCTGTCGGGGTTTGTGCCCTTGCGAAAGGGTTCACTCCCCGGGCCTTTGTCTTCGGCTCGTGGTGGCAGCGGAGGTTGGTGGTGATCGTTGTTGTCGCGAAAGTCTCTCCCGTAGTGCGAAGGACCATCGTTCATGTGCGGACCTCCTCTTCCTCCCCCAAAACGACCACGTCCTCCGAATCTCCCGCGGCCTCCAAACCTGCCACGACCTCCAAAGCGTCCCTCTCCCCGGCCACCCCGGCCTCCGAATCTCCCGCCTCTTCCTCCCCGAAAGTCGTGAGGCGGTGGCGAGGACATTGCCGGAAACGGAGTCGCATTTCTTCGGTTGTACTCCGATTTGTGTTGTGGATTGGTGGCATTCGTGTTGCGAGGGACTTCGTGAACTTCCCCGTCGTCCTCCATATCGTCCCCGTCCTCCGACCGACTGCGACCAAAAGCACCTCGTTTCTCCTGGCCCCAACCACTGGATTGCCACGACATTATTAATTCTTTAGTAATTGAGTGGTTACTTTTTGCCCATTTAGGCTGAATGCTGTAGTGGTTTTCGTAACTACGATCTACGTCCAACAGCGGTAGTTGCTTCGTGAATGCTGCTATCCAACGTTTCCACTAGCTGAAAAAGAGGATAACCCCTAAATGTACCGCTTCTTTATGCTTTTACTTATCGTTTTCTGTTTTTTCCATGGCTCTGATGAGTTTTTCGTAGCCCCGGTCGGTCACGTGTAATAAAGCGAGAGTGGCGAATTACAGCGCACTAATGAATTTTAGGGTTTCAAAAGGGGCGAAAATTGCAACGATTCTCTTCCCCCAAAATCGACTTTATCGCGCCCCTCCGTTGGTAGTGTAGTAACCGTAGGATGGTCGTTGGTCAGTCTGCTCGTCGAAGCCATTATGGCCGTGTGATACCGGAAGACGATTGAACGGGAGCCAAAGCTCTGAACTTCGCGGCTGTGCGCTACAATTACTGAACATCGCGATAACGACTGCATCCACATCGGTATAAATATCATTTTCTCATCTGCAGTAGGTGCTATCTTTATCTATTCTCACAACAAAAAGGCCATTGGTATTGGATCTATTGGTAGATTTGATAACAGAACGAGTCGACAAAAACCGAGCAGAGAAATATAAAAGCGCGGAGAGGCAGTTGCAGCTGTATACATTGGAGAACTGACTTGGTCGATAAGTCGGAGAGGTCTCGGATCCTTGACTAGATTTGCCACACATATATTATTCTTGATTATACAACAACCCACTTCCAACATACATTGGACAACAAAATCTTATCAAAATGGGCAAGGATCGTGTTTCTTACTTTTATCACCCCACAACGGTACGTTGGATGGAGTCTAGTCTCGAATGATTGAATGGTTTCTGCAACACCCTCAATGCCACGAATGCTGAGTTGCGAAACCGTAGTTCTTTTGGAGAGAAAGGAAACAAAAGAATTGCAAATGATCTAATCCTTTTCTTTTTGCCGCAACTCGAAACGTTCATCTCTCTTTGCTCACCATCCATCCGTAACAACTACAGCCGCTTCATTACTATGGGCCGTCTCATCCCATGAAACCCCATCGTCTGAAGTTGGCTCATCATCTTATTTTATCTTATAAGTTGTATACGAAAAATGGAATGCTATCGATGTCATCCAGCAACCGCGGGTGAGATGGCACAGTTTCATTCGGACGAGTATGTTCAGTTTCTTTCCAAAATCACTCCCGACAATTTGCGAACCTATTCGGGCGTCTTGCAAAAGTTCAACGCGGGTGACACAACCGATTGTCCGGTCTTTGACGGCCTCTACGACTTCGTTCAGCTTTACACGGGTGCCAGTTTGGACGGGGCCATTCAATTGAACCAACAGCAGGCCGATATTTGCATCAATTGGAGCGGGGGACTCCATCACGCCAAAAAGTCGGAGGCATCCGGGTTTTGTTATATCAACGATATCGTCCTGGCCATTCTGGAATTGCTAAAGGTTCACGCACGAGTCTTGTACGTCGACATTGATGTCCACCACGGAGACGGAGTAGAGGAAGCCTTTTACACCACGGATCGGGTCATGACCCTGAGTCTGCACAAGTATGGGGACTTTTTTCCTGGCACGGGGCACATCCAAGACGTGGGGGCCAAAGACGGCGTTGGATATTCGGTCAACGCGCCTCTGCAGGCGGGAATTACGGACGAGACGTATTTGAACGAATTGTTCATTCCCGTCTTTGACAAAATCATGGAAGTCTTTCAACCGGGCGCTGTCGTCTTGCAGTGCGGTGCCGATTCCTTAACGGGCGATCGGCTGGGATGTTTCAACCTGACCACCTTTGGGCACGCGGATGCCGTAAAACACGTCAAGTCATACGGGGTTCCAACGCTGGTATTGGGAGGTGGAGGTTACACCATTCGAAACGTTGCTCGGTGTTGGGCCTACGAGACTTCTGTCCTGCTGGAAGAACCCATCGACAACGAAATTCCCTTCAACGACTATTACGAGTACTATGCGCCGGATTTTGAGCTGCACCTGAAACCCGACCCGAGCATGGACAATGCAAACAACAACCTGACGGAAATCCGAACGGAATTGTTGCAGCAGCTGCAAGACTTGCAGGGGGCACCCTCGGTACAAATGCAGCAGGTTCCACCCGCCTTTCGAACGACGGGATCGGCCAAAAACAACGACGAAGACGATGAGGGGGGAAAGGGAAGCAGAAAACGAATCAAAAAGCCGCATGCGTCGGAACTATACGATGGAGTAGATTAAATCTTTTTAAATATGTTCTTGTTTCAAAACACACAAGAATGCCACAACGGGCTTCCTTATTCTCAGAAGAAGTACAATGTTAGTTTTCTTGCCACAGAGCGCTCAATCGGAATTCTAAAACTCTGGCGCGCCGAAGTATCCATTACAGATAGACAGCATAAGTAAATGCTACTCAGACACTTGTTGCGTCGAATACGGTATTGACTTGAAAAAACTCCTCACCCATCCCCATGATGATGGATGGTGGTGGTGAGTCGAATATTCTCTTTGGTACTACCAATAGCAGCAGTATCGTGTTCTTCATCTGCTAGGAACTCATAACAAACTGACATGGCAGACACATGTCAGACACATGTCAGAGTGCTAATTCTGTATACAAAAGTTGAAATTTCATGTCTTCCGATAGTGTTCAAAGCGGAAGATGGTCAATTTCTGTGAGCGACGAAGGGAATTTTTTTGTTCTGGTCGCATGTTTCGAAAATTTCTCATTATTCGAAGGACAGACGTGACATTGTTTCACGACCGGAGGGACGGAATAATGCATTGGCGCCACTGAGCGCTCCATGCGCGTATGACGAGCCCTATTGGACATAGCCCCAATCCCGAAGAATCTCATAAAAGGTTATGACTCACCAGGTCATTGTTCCTGCGTATTCCAAAGGCACGTAACATCCGAACTCTACTGACACAAGTGTTCTGTACTTGCATCAAATTCGAATGTTTTACCCGAATTTTTACGATAATGATCGCGGCTGGGGACTCTCGCCGAACAGTTGGCCGCGGTTCTGCAGGTTGTTCAATGTTCTCTGGTTCTTAAATTGACGAATCAATTTCTGAATATCGAATTTCACCACGAAGAACAGAGAATCCTTTTTGAAAAAATTCGGAGTGATGTGTCATTTGAAAGTAGCGAAACCCGTAAATCAACGCTTAGAGATCGCGTATGTCATAATAGCCGTTTCTCAAAATTCTATTCGTTGATAGGCACCTGCATCCATTCCATTGAAAATACATTTTCTCACTTCTTTTACGACACGAGCAAGGCCTAACGGTTGATAAGACGCCTTTAAAGCATTACAGATTGAACACAATCTTTTTCATAGTCAGCCAATCTTTTTAATTGTTGACCATGGAGAACCTACTTGAAGATCCCGGATTGCCGATCCACGATGTTGGCTTTGGCAGCGTTCCAAGCAATTATACGAATATCGCAGATTCCTTTTCCAAGGCCGCTAACCCGCATTACAATGGCAAGGTCTTTTGGGGCGTGAACTGCTTCATTCTATTCCTAATATGTCTGACGGTGTTATGGTGTTGTTATGTCCAAAGATATTTATTCAACGGAACCGACCCTAGACTTGCGAGCGATGAATTTTATCGAGCGCGGCTACAGAGACGATCGAGACGTCGAGAAGAAGCAGCAACCGAGGCCCCCGAAAGACGACAACGAAAACTCTACGCAAGCTTTGCCAGACATGGAGTACAAATGGTAAGTTATTTGCTCAAACACTACTCATTTGTTTAATTTCGAATTCTGTAGGTTTGTTGTTGTCGAAAACGTCGAAAATGTCTTCTTTTTCTAATTTCATCTATTCCTTCTCGTTTTTAACAGACGGTAAAAGCATCGGATTTGATCAACAACGTCGATGGCGAATCCACCACCGAAGAATCAAACAGCGATTCGAGTCTAGAAGCGAACGGTGGTAACGAACACAACAATTCGAGCCAGGATGAAAATGACATTGAAATGGGCGGAAATAACGCTAGCTTTTCTTCCTTGGACGACGTGGGACAACTCAAACTCGGAAATGGAAAGATCGTTCCAAACTGCTGCGCCATTTGCCTATGTGGTTACGAGGTCGGAGAAGTTGTTACCTGGTCGTCCAATCCAAAATGCATTCACGCCTTTCATCGCGAATGTGTGACGGATTGGTTGATCAAGATGCAGCCGGAAACTCCTTGTCCGTGTTGCCGACAGGAATTCACCGACCTGGAGGAGATTCGAAAACAACACACGATAAAGTGGCTCCCCGACTTTGCCTTTAATCTCAACGCTTTGCGTTTTTGGTAAGAGGCATCTACCATCCGTTCCAATCGGTTTCGTCGTATAGTGTGCACAAAAAACGTTGATTGTCCCAAACAATGCGAAAAAGTCGTATGTAAAATAGTATTTGTAAAATAAATCTAATTGTCAAAAAGAAACAATCGAATGATCATTAGATGGCATGCTACTATTCTGTTTTTGCTTCCATTACCAGAAGAATTTCATACTTCTTACACGTTATTATTGTTATCGAGAAATTTTGTGATTGGGACTGGAATTTCAGCAACGACAATAGCCAATGGGTGAATGGAATCACACCCATACCGCGTTCCAATATCCTCAATTGTTGTAGCCATACCGATGTGTCTGCATCTTTCTCGTCTCCACTGCACTTTCGACGTTAGCGTACCATTGTTGTATGTTGGCAAAGCTTTCGTTATTGTCAAAAATTGTGTTCCAAAGAGGCAGGCCTTCCAAGCCCTTGAGAACCCCAAAGACCGCCAAATCTCCCAGGTGTGGAGTTTCCATGTTTCCCAAAAAGCCCGATTCGCTCTTGGCCAGCTCCGACTCGAGTTCTTCCAGAACTTCGTCCAGAGCGATCTGCACGTCATCGATCTTGTACTTTTCCTTGATTTTCGACGCCGCAAAATACATGGCAAGACTTCCAACGTATTGAATGCTGTACCGCTGAGCGATCGAAAAGGAATTCGCACCCGAATGGACGTAATCGAATGCCCGAAAGGAATCTCCCAGAGTTCGGCAAATGTTCGGATACAGTAGGGTAGCCAATCGGTTTCGGGCAAAGTCTTGCCACCTTTTCGACGAGTCGCTAGAGGAAAATTCATCATCCTCATTGTCAGCAATCAGATTATAGTTGTGTGGGAGAATCTCCTCCGTCCCGTTGAGTTGCACGAGGGCCTTGGCCTTTGGAGTGGTCGCGTCCGTGTCCAAAATAGTCACAATCGGGACCTTGCGATAGTTTTCGGAAAATCCGAGTTCCGCCTTTGTGAGCGGGTTGACTTCGACGGACTCAAAGGGAACTTTTTGGTATTCCAAAAAGACCTTGGCAATGTTGGAAAAGGGACAAATCTTGTACTTGTAAAGCTGGTAGCGATATCGATGATCGTCGTCTGGATTCGAGGATAGATTTCGTCGCTGTTGCGCAGTATCGACTCTGAAAATACCATTATTTTTCCACGGTTGTTGACTTTGTCGCTTCTTTGAAAAATTGACTAGGTTTGAGTTCTGAGTTATCGTCGTAATGCTTCGGTAGGGAGAAGACTGCGATAGAGCACCAAGCTTTTCTGCAGCGACGAACGCACTCGGCAATGAAGACGTGGTTTTCACTCGCGAGAGACGTCCTCCAACCGGAACCAATGACGACAGCGTATTCATGATTGTTGTGTGGTGTCTGTGGAAGGATCACTTGCCCCAGGAATTTGAATAAAGAGCTCGTTTCCGACTTTGTAGATCGTCAATTCGACACCGATGGAGGTGCAAAGATTCTTACTGTGGAAAATTTATGATCATTGAACTTGATTGTTGGTAGTTTCACATCACAGCATTCTTATGAGAAAAGAGAATGAATCGAACGTCATTCAGTTAGGGTTAGGGTATTGGCGGGAAATAGCGGGTTTTGGATGTGCGCGCAACAAGCGCAAGCTGTTTCCATAACGCATGCGTCCTACACGGACTCACCTACTCACCTCTACCTGTTGAGACGCATAGATCGGGCCTATGTTTTGGTGTTTTTCTTCCAACCTGGCATGAAAAACGACGGGATTGATCATGGTCTTCCTTGCCGCAATGAAACTACGATACCACCAACGCGGTTGACATGATACACATCATTACACACAAGATATTATAGGAAGTGACACAAATCGTCACGATCCCAACAAGTTTGCTCAAAATCAACCCACAAACGCCACCACGGCAGTCTCATTCGTTTTTATTTCTCTGTGACTGGATCGAGTTGTAGAATTTAGCTTCTCTCCTTTTGCTACACAACAACAACAACAAGAAGATGGTGAAACGAAGTTCGTCGCACGACAGGCATAAACCGTCGGCGGGAGCTGCGGAATCCATCAAGGTTTACCTGCGCCTGAGACCCAAGAACCGACTCGAGACGATGAAACGAGGAAAAGATTGCATCGAGCTTCACGAGGATCCAAGAATAGTGACGGTGGATTCTCCTCGACTGGGAGAACACAAGTTCTCCTTTGATCAGGTCTTTGACGAGTTTTCTACCCAAGAAGAAGTCTATCGAGAGAGCGTCGCCGTCATTCCTCCCAAGCTCTTGCAGGGAATCGATTCGACCTTGCTTGCGTATGGACAGAGCGGAAGCGGCAAGACCCACACGCTCTTGGGAGAGGGACGTGGGGTCGAGCTGACCACCCTGGCCACCAATCCGGACGAAGATTATGGAGCGACCGACGGGTCTTCGCATCTTCACAGAGAAGTTCTGGATCCAAAACTGCATCCCAGCATGACGGCGGGAATGATTCCGAGACTCGTCGCCCATTTGTTTGATCTCTTGTGCGAGTCCACCTCGAACGACAGCTCGGTGGAATTTTCGATTCGGTGTTCATACGTCGAAATTTATTTGGAGAAAATCACGGATTTGTTGCAACCCAATTCCGAAGAGACGGGGGTGTGGGTCGGCGAGAGCACCTTTTCGGGATCGGGAGAAGAATCCTGCATCGTGGGAGCGACGGAACTCTGCTGTGTGTGCCCCGAAGACGTCTATACTATTTTGGCACGGGGACAAGCGATGCGCACTAAGGCCGCAAAGGACAAGAGCAACGATTCGAGTCGATCTCATGCTATTTTTACGCTGCACCTGGAACAAACCAACAAAGTCACGGGTGAACTCAACCGAAGCAGGCTGCAGGTCTTTGATTTGGCCGGAAGCCAGAGCCAACCAAATTCCAAAAGCTCAAAGTCTTCCGCCGTCGATGCCGAGAGGACAATGATCAATGCGTCGTTGGCAAGCTTTCACAGATTGATTCAGACGACCATTAAGCACCAAAAGGACGAACGAAAGTCGAATGCATCGACGTATTCCAAACCAACAATAGACTCTCCCATGTCCAAAGTATCCAAGATTCTAGAGCCTTCTGTTGGCGGGAATACCTATACGGCCATGATTTGCACCGGATCGCCTTCGAGCTACAGCATTGACGAAACGATTCAAACTATTCTGTTTGCCCAAATGATGCAGAAAGTTTACAACCATCCTCAACCTGCATTTCAGGGGTACACTCTACAAGGGTATCAAATGCAACTATCGCTGGCAGACAAAAAGCAGAAACAATTGACGCGTCTGATCCGTCTGATTTCGCAAGAATGCAAACACGGCAAGAAAAAGTCGCGAGAGCCAAAGAATCCCAAGGTTTGGGATGCAGTCTTGCAGATTGTCGAGGCCGACAATGAGAATGAGGAGTCCAAAACCGATGGAGAAGACGACACCAACTTTTCCATTTCGATACATCGACAAGCGGAAAGGGACAAGGAACTTGCGGAACTGCGTGCGAAACTGGCAAAAACCGAAAGCAAATTGCGGCACGAAAAAAGCACACGAAAGAAAATGGAATCGGCCTATCGCGACGCTCGTTCCGAGCTTGTGGCTCTCAAAAGCAAAAACGAATCGTTCGAAACCTACAAACAAAAAGTGGACACGGAACTTTCTCTGGAAAAGCAAAAGAACAGCGAGCTGCAAAAAGAAAAGTCAGAACTAGAGCACAAGCTGAGGACGAGTCAGTTTCGAGAATACGAGGCCATACTGTTTTTGCGGCAATTCAGGACTTTTTACTTTCGTCTCCTGAGAAACAAGGCAGCCCAAGGGAGTGGAGGAACACGGGAAGTGATCCAAGAGGCAAAGACACGAATTCCTGGAGCAGCGCCAGATTTGGAAGATTTGGTGGACGTCGACAAAATGATGGTCAAGAGCGGAATCATCGAGGCTTCGGAAATGGGCGGAGACACTCCAACCGCAGATTACAGCCCTTCGGACGAAGCCTTCTCCAAGAGCAGCATGGAAGGCAAAAAAGCAGAGGAACGTGAAATGCAGGAAGAATTCGGTGACAATTGGAGGAAATTCACACGTGGTCAACTCATTGCCTGTCGACAAAAATTCAGTTCTTCTCCAGCTGGCTTATTGGCGATCAAAAAGGAAAAACAACTAGAGTCAAATCTGCTTGATCTTTCTCAGAAGTGCATCGTGCTGCAGAATGCTCTCAACGCCGAAAAGTCAATGGTTCAGGCACTTTCGGGTCGCCAGGGAGCAATGACGAAAATGAAACAAATCCAAGAAACAATCATGTTGAAAACAGAACTGGAACGGAGATCGAACGATTTGCTTGCGATTGTTTGGAAAATGAATGAACTGCATTTGGTCAATAAGACGATCAGCGCCAAAGCAATGACGAGAGAGCAGTATTCGTCCTATCTGTCGGATTATTTGCTGGAGATACAATCGAAAAATCAACGCGCTGCCTCGCATGCCGAATTCGAAGAGAGGAAGTTGCGAGAAGAGAATTCGGATTTGAGAAATCAGCTCGATGGAATGTCCCTTCACTTGTGGCAGCTAGGGGAAAACATCGAAAAGGCACCTATTTGGCGCTACTCTGTCCCTTTCCGCGGAGAATTCAGTGACGTCGACGCAGACAACCTGAATTGTAGGCGTTCTGTTGGAAACTTGACCGAAGAAGAGATTAATGGGCTAGTCGAGGTTGTTCAATGTGATAGATTATAGCAGTTATAAATAAGAAAATTTTACCACGATAACCCTACACTAATTCTATTTTGATGTTTATCGGAAACAAGTACTGTGATTCTTACTAACGGTCACCGAACGGTCGAACATACGAACTTTCGGTAATTTCACTGATATCATCGCCATGATCTCCACAGTCACTTGGATTATCTTCAGTATCCGCTTGGTACAACAAGTGTGAATCACGTTGGACAACACGCTGCTCCTGATAAGGACTGGTCGCCAATTCTCTGGGAGGCTCCTCGATTGCGAGATCCGAATGACCAAGAGAAAACTTGCTCAGCAGCTTTTCTGCGCGAGCAACACTATCGTTGGATAATCGGCAAATCTCACTTGATGTCTGAGTCGCCTTTCCGTTTTCTTTCTGCAGGAGCGTTCGAAGCAATTGCTCTCTCAATTTTTGTGCTTGATCAAGCTGTTCTTGTTGTTTGTTGCAACGATCGCGAACGGCAATTTGATCCTTCAAGATATTTCGCGTTTCTTCGAGTAGAAGCTTTTTCTGTTCGTTTTGTTCTCTCACCAGTCTTCGCAATGCAGTCAACTCGCGGTTGGCATCGCCTAGAGAAATGCTCAATGCTTGTATTTCTCCTTCCAATGCTGGTGTCCTTTCCCCAGCCATCTTTGATCTAGCCAATTGAACGTTCATGTCCTCAATTTCCTGCATGTGTATTTCGTTGTTTCTCTGAAGATCCTTGTCTGCCTGGATTTTCATCGTTTCACGAGTCTCCTCGTGACTTTTGAGCAACGATAAGATTCTAGCCTCGTAGGCACCCTTCATCGCAGTCAATCGGTTCTCGTACGTTGATTTCATTTCTGCTTCGTTTCCGAACTCCTGCGTCTCGGTGTTTTGGCACTTGGTGAATGTTTCAGAGTACAAACCCATCATTTTCGCGGAAAATGTCATTTCCTTTCCATGATCCAGAGGGAATCTTCCCCTTAGGTCCTTGACCATCACTCCGCCCGGATACTGGCTCAAGAGTTTCTCGATGACAGCTTCATTGGATTTGTGACGGAATGCGAGATGAAGAGGAAGCAAACCTTGATCATCCCGTTGTGCAGCTGCAATAGGATGTGCTTTCAACAAATCACCAATGAGTGACAACGGAGCTTTGAAAATAACTGCCGCATGAAGAGGCAAGAGCTTCCACCGAACGTTTCCATTTGCATCACGTCGGACAACCCATGTAAGAACCTCTTCCGGATGAGTCTGACATCTCGAACACACATTGTTCCACTGCGAAGACTCGAGCATTTCGTACAATTTTGTGACCGACCGATCGTAATCGCATATCATTTCCAAATCCGATGGCACGGACATCAAAGGAGGTTGCTCACGCTCTTCGGTGTGACGAAAAGGGCCGGGGCCAGTTCCAAACATGGATTCGTTCTGCGTTAGAGGGCTCACGGGCATCCCTCTTCCCGTGCCAGAAGCGGGTGACTTGATGTTGACCACCCCGACATCAGGCACGCTACTCGTAGAGTCCTTGATGAACCACTAGATTTACCATTGTTTGCTTCGTTTGGATGCCGATACAGAACTCTCTTCAAACAAAGTATTGCCTGAATGGAAACTTCGCTGTAGCACTTCCTTCAAAGTGGTTCAACTACACGTACTGCCAATTCGTGATGGATGCAATATCGACTTCCAAAGAATAGCAGTCAAATTCCCTGTTGTTTAGCGAGAGGTCGCCAAAATCGACTCTCTCAAAAATGAAGCCAGGAAAATTTTAGAGCGAGATTTTAAAATGTAAGAGGTGACTGAGACGTGACCTGCCGGCAGGCTTGTGCGACCATTTTTCAAAGTTGGGGATAGTAGTATCAGGCGTTATAATCGTGCTCTCGACCAATCAAAATTAGGTACTGGAAAAGTCCTTTTATTTCCCAAATCCACATAAATCTGAGATTTTTCCAACCCTCCCCCAAACTGATGGGTTTGATGAAAGCCTCGACCTGTCAATCGAACGAGGTATGTGGAATAACAAACTCGGTTTGTCTTTCCTTTATAGGCATGCATCGAGCGTCCATTCTCTCACAAAAAGGATTGATCCGACATCAAAGTAACAGAAACGCAACTAAATCCATCCTCGATTTCAGTTTCTCACGGTACAATGCCTTCCACAGGAGAAGAGAGCAGTGGTGATGCATCATCAAAACCTTCGTTACGAAATCGGGTTATCGGCTTGTCGGATTGGTGGGCCTTGCAAAAAGCTTCAAAGTCGTCCAAAACGCATATATTGGACTTGCGTTCCTCGGAAGAGAACGAGAAACGATGCTTGGTCGATCCCGCCAACTGTGGAGAGCCATCAGTCGATCTTATTGTGGTTCCCATCCCCATGTCGGTGGTCGAGAAACGATCTTTCGAATTGCCAGCACGACACGTAACATTCAGCATTCTAGTTTCCGAAGGAGATCTCGATCGAGCGGATTCCTTTTTGTGTGGGTCGAATCGTAAGCGCCCGAATCCATGGAAGGTTGCCCACGTCTTGCTCGACACCGAAGAACTGTGGAACCAAGCAAAGGATCTAGGAATGGTGGAAGAGGAATGCACGCAAGAAGAGCACGAACAACAAACAAAGCGCCAGCGAACGGATGTTCAAGATCCAGTCGCAGATACTACTAAGAATGTAATAAAGTCGAGAAAACGAAGGTTCCCACACCCTCGCCTCTGGCAACCAGATCCAATGGTCGAAACTGTTTTGTTCTCGCATTTGGCCAAGATGCATAGCGCCAACCAGCAATCTATTCCAAAAGAGCCTCAGCAGGTATGGGACTTGGCTGCTGGGGCAGGACGAGACGTTGCATTTCTAGCGGAAGAATTGCTCGCTGCGAAAAAGCCATATCACATTGTTGCTATAGATCATCGATACAATGAAAAAGAAACAAAGATTGTGAACGATTTCTTCGATCGCAGGGGAATACAAGATCAGACCAGCAGCCTCAAGTTGAACCTATCCCATTGGGAAAACCTAGAAGATGCAATGGCCTCCGTCTTGACTACAAATCGAGTTGCGGCAATGTTTTGCGTTCGATTCTGGAAACCAGACCTGGTAAAAGCGATCGCAGAGAGTGCTTTGATTCATTCGGGCGTCTTATTTGGAATCTCACACTTTTGCAAACCATCCGTGGGAGCAACGTGCAACTTTGATCACCCCAGTGAGAAAACAGTGTTAGAACGAGACCAATTGTCTGGCCTCTTTCAGGAAAAGTGGGATATCCTCCACAACGAAATTGCCCTTGACTCTGACCACGGTCGCACAATGATACATTTCGTAGCTAAACGGAAATAAAATGTAAGTTTTCATATGATACATATGCTAGCTAGAGTGTGGTCTTAATCATTGTTGATGAGACGAGGTGTTTCCGGTTGCAGTTGTTTGGTAAAGGATTGTGTTTCTGTTCGAATGGGTGGAGAAAATCGCTCAACTCGTGGGAACTGTGACTGAAGTCGTTCACGCGCGCGCATCGAGCTTACCGAAAAACAAGCTTGGGATTTTCGGGTGATTTTCGTCAATCAACCAACTTCGAAGATACTTGGACTATCGTTGCATATCGAAAAAGAAGTAGCCTTTGGGTGCTTTTGAAGCCTCATCATTTGTAGAGTTCTTGTGAGAACACCTCTCTATTGTTTCACAAAATGGCATTCTTCTGCCTTCCCACCGTGAGAACGAAGGGCGGGCATCCGTCTCAGAAAAAACGAAAGCAAAGCGAAGAGGATTCCGATGTCGAGAAGCAAGAGGATAAGGAGAACAAAAAGTCGAAGAAAAACGAAAGAGCATCAGAGGATAGAACTGAGATGGAGTTGGCACCTAGAAAAGTAGTAGTGGACGATTGTCGTGAGAACAAAAGTAGACACATTACAACCTGTCAAACTTCTCCGTTGCATTGCGATAAGGAAGAAGGAGAGCAGTTACTCACACAGGCCAAATCATCGCAAGATTCAGCTACCTCTTCTTCCAATGATCAATCGAAGAGTATCGGACAATCCAACCCCTGCAAGGAGGAGATTGAAATCTCGTCGTAAGTTTTCAATATGTGATTGATACCAAATATTGCGATTGTAGAAATTTTTCTTACGATTGTTGTTGTAATTCTCGTTGGTTAATATTGTTAGTGATTCGGACGATGGGCCGTTGAATAAAGAAACGTATCAAAATTTCAATTTAGAACAGGAAAATGGACAAGAATTCCAAATCGAAGATGTCAAGCCAGAATCAGATCGAACTAATACTGGTAACGTCGAATCAGAAGGTGAGGAATCCGAATCAGAAGATGACGATTCCGAATCAGAAGATGATGATCCCGAATCAGATGACGATTCCGAATCAGAAGATGAAGATCCCGAATCAGATCCAACTACGGCTGCAGACTTCGAATCAGAAGATGCTGATCCCGAATCTGATCGAACAAGAACTACTGGTGACTTCGAATCGGAAGATGAAGAGCCCGAATCAGATCCAATTAGTACTACTGATGACTTCGAATCGGCCACAGATACTTCAGGACAGCCAATCGATCTTCGATCCCCAGATACTACAAAAGCTCCGCAACCAACCGACGAGACGCAACTGTCTCGAAGTATAAAGTTGGCAAACTGCCCTTCAAAATGTCTCAAAATCGTAGCTCTTGATGACACTCTTTTTCTCAGCGTAGCTGACCAGATTTATGAAACGCTATCTTTGCCTGAAAAGTCGTTTATACTTGGACAGAGCTCTTCTGGTGAAGAGGAATTTGACGATTTACAGTTCATTGACAGGCTATTCGCAGCTATTGGTGACGATGACATTTTCACTCTTACTCCCGCCAAACTTGATAGTCTTGACGATGAAATGATGACTTTGAAGAGTTCGAGCTATGATCTTTAAGATTTCGGTATCACAAAACTCATTCTAGCTGAACTACAGAACACATTCTTTTATTTTACCCCTCTGACCTCTGACAAAGAACAAGCTTGACTAAAATTCACCCAAGATTCATGTTGTCTTTTTCGTTCACGGTTTTGCTGTGACCGTTGCGCACGCTCGCACCGCCTGCCCAAAGTAGTTCGCGATAATTGTAATCCCCGATTAAAATTCCCATGGTCATTATGAAGTCACGTGAATAGGTGCGAGTGAGATCCTGCATAAGAAATCTTTCCTTTCTTCTCAGTTCTCACGAGCGAATCAGAGCGACACTTATCACGAATGGAAAGTTCATGAGCAATATTATATAAAACAACATCCGGAAGAGTTACTCTCTCACATGGCCACATTAATTTTACGACTTTAAATACAATAGACAATGGCTCCGCAACCTAAAAAATTCATCAAGAAAAATGGCGTAAACATGCTGAATCCAGAATACCTCGCCTGGAAAAAGAATGGGGGAAAGAAAACGGCCCCTCCCAAGTGGGAAGATCCGATCGACTTTATAATGGTTCAGTACGAAGTCATTGAAGCGAAGGACTTGGTCGCAATGGATCGCAGTTTGTTCGGCAAAAAGAAATCGTCGGATCCATTTGTGAAAGTCTCCTTGTTGTGTACTCCAACCAAACTTGTTGCTGGCAAGAAAAAGGCAGCGCAAAAAATTCTTTTGGGACGAACCGAAGTAGTCAAGAAGAATCTGAACCCGACCTGGAATTTCAGATCAGGATCCAAAATCCCCTACTCAAGAGCAAGCGAAACTCTTCAGCTCATGTTCGAAGTTTTCGACGAAGACAAATTGTCAAGTGACGATCCCATGGGGACTTTGAAACTTCCGCCGCTGAAATGGAAAGATTCAAATGGATCCGCTAACTGGTATGAGATTCCAAAGGATTCCGCCAAAAAGGTATCGGGGGATATTAAGGTCAAGGTCTCGACGCAGTTGCATCGTGTACAAGGGCTCCGACCTTACCTCTAAGGATGACAAAGTTTTACCATGGCCGTAAACACCGGTCATTTTGTCTCCGGAAGAGAGCCGCACAAAAGATATTCGTCTGCGGACATTATATTTAAATAATCTTAGAGTGAACTTTTTAATTCAAGTCTTAATATAATCAAATTCGTCCAGTTAATTTTTAAAAGAATATTGTGTTTCAAAATAGCTTTAGGTAAGGAATGTCATCTCATTGACAGGATACAATTGTTTCATTCTTCTACTGTTATTGGGTTGTGGCATCGTCTTTTCCTAGTCCGGGGATTCTTGACTTCCCACTACTCGCGGTCGACAAAACACCACGGTTACCTCTGGCTCCGCCTTCGGTGTTGATGGCTGGTCGTTTTGGTTTTATACCCTTTTTGATCAAGTCACGAACTTCATCGCCCGTCAGTGTCTCGTATTCGAGTAACGTTTTCGCCAGCAAATGATGTTGTTTCGAATGCTTCGTCAAAAGCTCCTTTGCACGTTTATAGGAGGCGTCGGTCAACCGTTTTACTTCCGCATCGATCTTGTTCCGTGTCTCTTCCGACGCGTGTTCTTGTCCCGTCGACCCACCATATCTGACCAAACCAATTTCTTCACTAAAGCCAAACTTTGTCACCATATTTCGGGCGGTTCTTGTCGCATTGTCAATATCGCTAGAGGCTCCCGACGTTGTGTCTTCCTTCCCGAATATGAGCTCCTCGGCAACTCTTCCACCGAACGCGACATCCATGTTCGCTTTCATTTGCTTCAACGATTGTGATGTTTGGTCACCTTCTGGCAGCATTGTTACCATTCCCAACGATTGACCACGGGGCATAATGGTAGCCTTGTGAACTGCAGTTCGAAAAATAAAAAATGAATCAGGATTTTTATCGTGAAAATTGAGGTTTGGAAACGTATACAGAATGTGAGATAAACTTACTTGGCATGGCTCCATCCGTCAAAACTGCGACAAGCGCATGTCCCGCTTCGTGATACGCTGTGCACTTGGCAGTTTCTTTCGTAATGACAGCTGTTTTTCGTTCTGCACCCATCAATATTTTGTCCTTGGCATATTCTAATACCGACATGGTAATGCTGGACAACCCATCAACGGAGGCTTTCAGTGCTGCTTGGTTCATTAGATTGAACAAGTCAGCTCCGCTGAATCCTGTTGTTCCTCTCGCCAAAATATTCAAATCGACATCCGGGCCAAGCTTCGTTTTCTTGGCATACATTTCTAGAATTTCCTTGCGACCTCCAACATCAGGAAGGGACACCGTGATGTGCTTGTCGAAACGACCCGGTCGCAAAAGGGCTTGATCCAAAGATTCCATGAAATTGGTAGCTCCAATCACAATAATTCCGTTGTTCTCTTCGAACCCATCCATCTGTACCAAAAGCTCGTTCAGCGTCATTTTGAGTGCAGATTGATCTTTCAATTTTCGTGATCCACCGACGGCGTCAATCTCGTCGATAAATATTATGCAGGGAGATTTCTTCTTGGCTGCCTCAAACAATTCTCGCACGCGCTTCGCTCCCAATCCAACATACACCTCTTCGAATTGACTACCACTGCTGAAAAAGAATGGGACACCGGCCTCTCCGGCAATAGCCTTGGCAAGAAGGGTTTTACCCGTTCCGGGAGGGCCGGTCAATAGCAGTCCCCGGGGAAGTTTTCCACCCAAACGCGTAAATTTTGTAGGATTCTCCAAGTACATGACAATTTCTTTCAGCTCATCGAGTGCTTCGTCCACTCCCTTCACATCGTCAAAGCTCACGTCGGAGGTATCTTGGGCCTGCTGGATATGCTTGGTTCCAGAATTCATTCCAAGACCACGGCCAACTCCCTTTTCGTCGAGCAGGGCCGAAATTGCGCTAACGACAACAAATGCGATAAGCACTCGTCCAGTCAAGGAAATCAGAGCCGAACGCGCCGAAGTCGGGTTGTGAAGTTGCACATAGAGCGGGTTCTTCGGATCGAGTCCCTTGCCAGCAGCAGCAAGGCTTCCTGCACCCTGCACCACCGACCATTCCCGGAAACTTTGAAGCCGCACCCAAAGCTGCTCCTCCACTATTTGTGAGCAAACCCATCATGCTATTCACTTGTTCTTGCTTATTCATTTGGCGGGTTCTCCTCCACAAACGGCTGGATTATCTCGGCGTCTGCCAGACTGGGATCTCGTTCCTGCAGTCTCGACAAGAGATCTTCCATGTTGAACTGGTTGTATCTTCCTGTTTGCATGAGCGCCTGCAAATATAAAACAGCAATGCGAGAATCGACGGCAAAGTTCTTGAACATTTTGTTGCTCACACGATCCACAACCGCTTGGGGATGGTTGCTGTGGAAGAGTCGGTTCAAAAATTCGAACTGGGCGTTTGCATCGGACGGTCTGGAATTTGCCGTCGCCTCGAGGCTCTTCAACTGGAGTGTTTCCACCTTGTTGTTCAACACGTTGGCCATGCTGAAAAACGAACGACGATTCTGAGCATCAAAATCATTTTTGATGAAAGTAGTATCGTTTCCTAGAAACGAGCCGCTCCTCGTGGCAGTCTTCAAGCCACCCCGCGTGAAAGAAACATTGATGCTGGACAAGAGTCGCTTTTGGTGCAATTCTCGCAATTTTGGGTAATCCTGTAATTGAAAAAAGATGAAGCAGAAATCATGTGAGAACAAACTTCGAGACAAATGCAACACGAGAAAGGCCCAGTGGCACAGACTCAACAGCCAAACCAATCGAAATAGGAACAACTTTGACTTGATTGATAAACGTACGTGATAGCGCCGATTCCCGGAATGCATCCGATATTGACTCATCGTCAAACTCTCTCAGAAAGTGCTGTCGTAACGGATCAGGACAAGTTTCTTCGTAATGCAACTTTCTCTTCTAAGCAAAGGATTGTATCGCTTGATAATACAATGCTTACTGTCGTAAACAAATTTACAAGCGACTTGCTACACTAGTGAACGCTGCAGATGATTATCGACAGCGGATATATATTCTTTCTTAACAAGTGCTGTATGATTGATTAGTCATGGAATGTGTTTTTCCATCTGTTGACGTAATTATCAATTTGCCACCAGCTTTTTCGAAACTCCGTTCACCTCAGCTGATTGAGCCGTTCTACAGGAATTTAATGAAGCACGCAGAGCAGTAGCGTTGCTTTTTCCTCTTTCTTCTTCTTTTTCGGTCCGAAATTGTTCGTCGGAAGTGAGTCGAATGAGTCAGTCAATCGTATAAATCGTCCTTTCTCTCATCTGCGTTGAGAATGAATGAGGCACGTGGGCGGAAAAAATGCGACCAACGTTAAAAAGGTTTAGGGTTAGGATTATCTTATACGAAGAATCTTGGTGTTGTAGCTACAGTATTCTAATTATCTATCGTAATTCTATAAATCAGGAACACTCGATACCAGAAGACGACAATTTCATTCATTCCCTAATTAACCTTTGCTATTTGGATTATCATGAACTAGAGTCGGTCTCCATGTCGCTGTTTTCTTCCTCGTCCTCGTCGCCATGATGATCTACTTCGGGTGTCGTGCCCCCGGGAAGAAGACTCCAAGAAAAACCGATAGCCTCCAGTCGTTTAATCCTTCGTTCGCACTCTTCCGGATCTAATCGACCGTATTGACCCTCTTTCCATGCTTTATAGTTTGCCCGTTGGGAACTGACCCATCGCCCAAGGGCTCTGTTGGCTTTGTTCTTGGTGGGAACATTGGCTTGATGTTCGTGATATGGATAGGTAAGAGAAAGAAAGAGAGAGGTAATGATGTAAGCTCATGGTGTTTGTGTATTTTGTAACGTGACAATTGCCATACGCGAACGATTTGTTGCCTATCTTACCAGTTTCCGTGCTTTTTCCCTGTAATCGTTTATTTCGCGGAATCTCTGTTCCCAGGCATCCTTGCCCTTCACCTTCGCCCACACGAACCCCACCTTCTCGAGCAGCTCAATCTTATCGGCGGTCAAGTTGGTGGAGTCGTCACCAGCCTCAAACTTCTTTTTCTCCATCCTCATTTTGTTGACCCAACATGCCAATGAGTGATTTTTGAAATATTTCTGAGGAACATTTGCTACATGAAACAATGATAAAGCAGTTAGATACATTAAAATACCTTACAAATTGCAAGAGTGAAATACAAATCAGATATCTTACCATGTCCATGTTTGTCAACAAATTCTTGTAGATCGTCAAGGCGCTCAAACCAAGTGTGAAGAGCATCCATTTGGCGCTGTGTACGAGCTTCTTGAAACATAGCTTGTCTGGTTTCCGACCATTGATTCGACTTTCAACGTTCTGGGTCTTGCTTTTTTCGGACTAGCCTTCTTCTTGGGTGGTGATTTCTTCGGACTAGCCTTTTTCTTGGTGGACATTGGCAGGTGATTCTCTTCGAACGACGTGTCGGGAGGGATGCTTCTGGAGGCGTATTGAGCTTGCGTTTCGTTCTTCGAGATGCTCTAGGCCGATCCACGCGCAATCCGATGCAACAGGGGGAGCTTTCCGCTCGTCTACCTCTTGCTGTGCTTCACCCTGATTTTGCACAGGCCGGTAAATGCTTGGATTGAAGAGAAAATCTATAGGGTTCATAGGTTGTTGATTGGGATGATAAATACTGTTGATGCTGGTTGCGAAGTTGTTGCAGGTTGCGGTGAAGCGTCGAATCCATAGCTAGCAGGTTTCCGATCCATATCTTCGTCGTTCGTCTTAGGAGCACAAGCGCCTTGAGTAAAAAAGCTTAAAATATGTTTTCTTTCGTGGTCATTGGGGAACGATAGAACTCACCCTGCCTTGGCCAGTATCATTCTCGGGAGGCATGCGCTGCGGAGGAAATGCCTGTGACACGTTGCTGCCTTGCAAATTCCGGGTGACCGGAAAGTTAGGTGTGGGTTCGTTCACGTCGATTCCGAGATTGAAGTCGTCGAGTTCGAAGCTATCGCCTACTCCTGAAAACTCTCGGCTTTCGAAACCGAGTCCAGGTGCAAGTAATTCATTGGGAGGATTGTTCTGAAGTCTTTGTGTATAATCTACGTTTCTGTTGGCATTGTCGTTGCCTCTGAATGATGTGGGTCCGATAAGTCCATATGGATTTGTTGACGTGAAAACTTCGGATCGAGCGGCTTGCTGCATTTGATTTGGAAACAGAAGGCGTGGTTGATAATGTAGGTCTTGTTGTTCTCTTTTGCCATCTTCTTCTTCTTTCACCTGCACAGACGCCTCCTCTTCTCGCTCCTTCCTGCCGGGATGGCTCATAATGTTGTAGTTGAATTGAATCGATGCCATGAGAACGATGGCTGGGTGATTGCAAGGTATGTTGGATGCTGTTGTCGAAAGTAACTTTTGAAAGATGCTAGTCGTTCGGTGTTTCGGTTGTTCTTCCATTATGAGCAGTTCGTCGGGTTCCAATGCGCAAAGGCGAGGGCAAAATTTGGTCCAGTCAAACGCACAAATCATGTGGGAGTGCACCGAACGGAAACCTATCTCCCGCATAAGTAGCGAGGCATCCACGCGAATGTTCCGCAGGAAAATGCTCGTCGCCATTCATTGTGTGGTTAGATAATCATGTTTCATGTTACAAAATTTTCGTTTCGGTGCCTCTCGCCAGCCATGCTCTCTATGATCAGAACGCAAAGAAAGCAGTCTCCACGATGGAGGTTCATGAGAGACATCACGCTCTCCGCGTTTGTATGCAACGGAAAATGATTTGGAGGTACGTCTTCTCGCCAATTTCACCCTTTGCCTCAACTGAAGTATGTATGACGATGGCCCTACCGTTTTCACTCGAAAACCTGTCAAGAAACTTCGTAGTTTCATTATTCGACTCATATCTTATAACGATATGCATCATACATAGTATGACGTTTTCGCTCTCAACACCCCCTACACGTGTAGTACAGTAACGGATAGTATTGAACGTAGGTTAATAGAAGAAACTTGGGCTTGCGAGCTCCCGCGTCGTCGTCACAAAAAACAGGAATCTTGAATGAATGACAACAAAAGAATGACGGAACTGATGATTCGATTATTCGTTTCACAGCAGAAATCTGGTTCTTGACATTCCCGAGATATTTGTTCTTTCGTAGAGTTCCTCTTTTCACGTGCAAAGGATGGTGTCTTCGGTCTGTTTTTGTTCTCATACGAAAAAACGCACTTCTCAAAATCAGAAATAGCACGCTGGTTGCACGATAGGAAGAAGAATATTTCCTTCACCAGAACAATTTCAATTCCAAATTTCCATTTGAATGAAATTCGAGAAGCAGGAATTGGACTCAAAGTAGCTAAAAAGAACTTCAAGATGGCTTGGAGAAGCAGTGGCACAACCAACGATGAGATGGTGGACAATCTGAAGCGTAAGTTGCGTCAAATTCTGATTCCTTTGAGAAGGTTCGCCTCGGATTCTCGTTATCGTGAGGATGACGAGAAGTGTTCTTCTTGTCTAGTTTCGACTTTTGACAATTTCTTTTCTCATAATATTATTCATTCCGCTCCTTATCTTTCTTCAGGATTTCAGGTGATCTCTTCTCCAGAAGTCGAAGATGGGTTTCGCAGCGTTGATCGCAAAGTTCTTTGTTCCTAAGGTAAGCCATCACCATTGATGCCTTCTATACGTGGAAGAATTTTGATGGTAGATGGCAATCACGACTAATACAAAATATTTTGCTTTTGAACTTTTCTGCTATTGCTATTTCTATTGCAATCGCACCGAAGCGTTCCAAAGATATTGCGCACAAGGATCAACCCATCAGAGACGAAAATATTCATATATCTGCTCCGCACATTTACTGGGAGTGTTCTAGAAGCGTTTGAACTCAAGAATGATTATGGGCTGAGCGTTTTGAATGCTGGATCTGGGACTGGCTATCTCACGTGTATTATGGCTTCGATCCTAGGTCCTCGATCCGTCCACCACTGCGTAGAAATCCACGAGGATGTGATTCGCCACTCCAAAGAAGCCATTGAAGGATGGAAGAAAACCCTTCCTAGCAGCAAAGGAACTCCAAACATTGATTTCATTCACGGAATGCCTTGGAACTTGAATACGGAAAAGGGAGAATGTGCACTAGGATTTGATCGAATCTATATTGGTGCTGCTATCCACAAGTACAATTTGCACATGTTCAAGAAAGATGCTCAAACCCGGGGGCATTTTAGTTGGTCCAGGTGAGTTCTCCCGATTGGTGGAAGAGATTGGAATGTATTGTGTTTCGTATGCTAACTCCTTTGAAATTTCATTTTGTCTGTTTCAGTCTTTGTTGCAGTTGGAGACGAACTTGTCAAAATCGTTCGAAGTCAGAGCGAAAAGGCAAAAGGGAATCAGCAGTTTGTCACGAGAGTTATTTCGGGCTGTTCGCTTTGCCCCACTCCTTTCGAACCCAACGATGCAAACTATTATTCCTGCACGAATATGGGATCCTTCCAGCCATTCCATGTACCCCGATACCTTCCGTGGGGCATGCAATGAGCTTGCTCTTGTGCGCAAACGCCAGTAAAACTCAGCCGGTAAAAGTTTGCCCACAAACCAAAGTAAATGCAGCATCCATGTTACCCCGAGCTGTATGGGTAGAGATTTTGTCGTTCACCCATCGTAATTGTAAGTGATGTGTTTGCATACGAATACGTGCTATGTTGCTGTCGTTGTCAGATTTGTATTTTCTTCAACCAGAACGAGTATTCACGCTTTTACTTTCTTCTTCTTATGTAAAGGGTTTGATGTTCCAATGAATGAGGTTGAATTTCTGAAACGACGATTGGCAGAAGAAGAAGCCAACGTGGAAAAAGCCAATGAAGCGAAACACTGAGGCGGAACAACGGTGCAGAGTCGCAGAACGAGAACGGGATATTTATAAGGTTTTGGCAAGGACATTACGAGCGCGACTAAACTCTTCTCTGCCGGAGGGATCTCGTTCGTCCGAGATTTTGGAAGAAACTGCCGCTGAAATGATCCTTGGGGGAAGGGAAACCTTTTTTGACGTTTAACCTCGGTCGATTGTTGCGGCTGGTCGCGCGAGAAAGAGATGACGAAGAAATGGGAGAGGAATCGAACGAAGACATTGACTTTTCAGAAGATGAAGACGATGATGATGACGACGACGATGACGATATGAGCGATGCAATGGAGGAGGCAGATGGCGGCGACGGAGAAGCGAGTGAAGATAATGACGAATCTCTTTCAGTTTCATCTGATGATGAACATCCTGTTGATGGCAATGTAGCAATGTCGGGTGTCATACGGCCACAAAGTCGGACAGTCTCAATATCTGAAACAGACCTGTAGAGAAACTTCTTCTTTGGTCATTAGGATGGCAAAAGATGACGTCCACTATTCAGCTTAATGTATATATATATTATATAACTCTATATAAATATTTAATGCATGTTATTTTAACAATATGTACATAATTCGTGTATAGCATTTTGCTTAATCTCTCAGTTTGTTGAAATATTAGCAGCGCTTCCGAAATCGGTATGGCTCTTCGATTTTTGTCGCTGAAACTTTACCGTGCTTTCCTCTTTTCTCTCTTCGTCGAGTGGTTCGAATTGACTCAGACTTCGATGCATTTGATTGAGACTCTCGTGGCTCATTGGAAATTTCCGGTAATAGAAGCTTGCCATATTGGTTGTCTTTAAATACTCTCGTTTGGAATCGTCCTTGGGCGTTGCTACGAAGGCCGATGTCGGTCCCGGGAACAAAGGCATGTGATTGGTTTGCTCGCCAGCCACTTGTTCTCTTGAAGGTTCGTCACCCTCGATGAAAAGACCGGAAGCATGTGAAGTAGAGCTTGCCAGACTTGCAGCGGATCGATTTCCTTTGAGACCAAGTCCAGACCAACCTCGCTTAATATCGGCTGGTAGAGTCAGAGGTATAGGTGTATTAGGTGCGGAGGGATTATCTTTGCTGCGCAAGTGATGTAATTGATCCGCCGAATCTCCTACCAAAGCTTGATCTCCAATACCAAGACCTCCAAAGTTGACAAGAGAAGGACTTGTAAAAAAGCTAGGAACCTTTGAATTCATTTTGGCGCTCAGCGAACCCACCTGACGGTGTTTCTCCCATTTTTCAGCAATAATACGTTTGCGAAGTCGTTGGACACAAAGATCGAGTGTAATCTCTTCTGCGACGTGACTCTTGATGGCAGCAATGTGCCTCCACGTTTCACGTTGAGCAGCTAGAATCCATTCGTGAAATTCTTCATCACTTGGATTATAAAGAGCATACATCAATGCGCTAAAAAGGCTTCGATGACCAAGCCAAGGAATGAGGGAGACGTCACAGTCACGTCCTTCGTACTCTTGCACAAAGAACTGTGCCATTAGGCTTCGCGAGGTTGCGTGTTGTGGAGCATATCTTCTGGCACCAACCATCTCGACTACGTGTGACAACCAAGACCTGCACTGATCCTTCAAAAATATCAAAATTGAGTTCACAAGACCCGTAAGTGGAGTCGACCAAACGGACTTCAAATGCGAATAGGATGCAAACATCACCGCGTGCGGATTGGCTTGGCTAATGATGAAATGGTTCACATTAAACATTTCGCTAAGTTGTTGCATTGGCAAATCTTGCTCCATCGATCCATCACGGAATCGGCAGCCTTCTGCGCATTCATATCGGACAGTGCCATCAGCATCTTTGACTAACAACCGATTTGATTCAAAAACTCCCGGAAGTGAAGAGGAAGCCACGGCAGCACTCCAAACAAGGACGTGAGGAGCTGTCAGGTAGTTCAAAAGCCTAGGTGGATCACTGGCATTGTTCGGGGTCACTGTACACACAAGTTACGTCCAGTTCGAAAAAGAAGAAAAACAATTTGTGAGACGACTTGCAACATTTTCGCATTGCGCGAAACATGAAGTGTTCAATAGTGATACGTACCTGTAATATTCAAAATTCTTCCAGTGCGATCAAAGGCTTCCTGAAAAGTAAAGTCTCCGATATTTACTCTCAAGCACTCTCGAAAGTGTTCGGTATCGCTCATCAAGAGTTCCCGTGGACGTGTCTTGAACGTCAAAATGTCATACACCACAGAAGTAAAATTTCGCAACGGAATAGGAACGAAAATCTGCGCCTGTCCGCTTTGCGTCATGGAAAAAGCCCGCTGTATTCTGGTATGCTTGACCAATTGGCAATTTTTTCGCTTGGCCGTCCTTGACCATCCCGTGCAAATTGAGAGGTCGGAAAAAGTTGAGCATCAACCTTCCAGAGTGACCTGGTGCTGTCGTTCCCTGAATATTGAACAAGTCGTTCTGGCACTCTTCGTTCGTACGTGTTCCGATCATGGCGCATACAATGGAACCCGCAGACGAACCTCCCAGAACTCGTGGCATAAGTCTATTTTCCATCAGAGCCTTGACGACTCCAACGTGGTAAAATCCCAAGGCAGCACCACCGGATAGCAAGAGTGCTGACCTTCCGTACGAATGTCGAGTCTCGTTGAAAAAGGCCAATCGGGCATCGGTAGGAATCGGAGATTCTCCGGCTGCCACCGGCGAGTCACAGACAAAATCCAGCGACGCGCACACGACGTTGTGATACGTTTCGACCAAAACCTTGGTTCCCGCCATGGCTTTTGAGAAAAGCCCTTCGTGCAAGAGTCCAAATTTGTTTCGGCCAATCCCACCTCTCAAAACAAACATGAGTTCGAAAATATCCTGGCGTCGCATCAAGTGTACAAACTCGTCAATTCGGGCCGATATTCGATGGCCTTCGTACAGCTGGCTGTTGTTTTCGGAACGCCAGACATCGTTTCCCTGGATGTTGTCTATTTTCTCTGCCAGGTCCATCCATTCATCTTGCGTCTTGGCTTCGTCTTGCTCCTGTTGCAGATTGCGAATCAATCTGGATCGGGAGCTGAAATTCGACAAGAGTCTGTTTACGATTTTCAAGAATTGGTTCACGGTGATCATTCCGGTTTCGAGTGCAATCGCCAACGCCAATTGTTTCCCCAAGGCCTTGGTTGCAAATATCGTCTCGAGGGCTTCGAGTGTGGCCTGTTTGAAGAATGGGAAGTGATGGACTACAAAAATTGCAGCCCTAAATCGTTCGAGATAAAAGATAATTCGATACAGAGTTAGAAATCGCCACATTCCAATCCATTTGCACTGCCTCCAAGATCGGAATTTCACTTACTCATCCACCACTCGATGGAGTATTTCGATTACGGGATCTTTCCCGTGCTTGGAAGACATTGTCTTTGTCATTTTGGATTATACAAGTTATGTGCATTTATTATTTCACGTAACACTGGTTCCTCTAATTTTGTAGTTGCGCAACAGAATTTCAATGTCATGGTTCTTTCGACCAAGACTCGGGGAAGTTGTTCCGAAGCTCCGAACGCAAATGAAGCAATCGGTGATCATCATCAATCAATCATCACCCACCGACCGACCGAAAATACGAACATCACAAAAACAAACCAATCACAGTCGCAGGAGGCGAAAAAGTTGTGCGCGAACGATTGAGTTCTTGTTTGACACCAAACCGTGGTGGGTCATCGGGGAGGCTTATGTCGAGGTGTCAAGCATCACGGGAACGAGGAAACAACACGCCGGGTGAATTGAGAAAAAGCACAAGCGGAATGACGTAACCTTATTCGAGTTCGAGACGTGTACCTATTTTCAATCGTGCAGTTATTTTTGCGCGCGCGAGTATGCCTTGCGCGTCCTGCTGCCGACGATGAAACGTTCGGAGAAACAAAATCATGTATTTCTCAATGAACGGCTCTCTCAATACAGCATCATTGTCATCATTGTCTCTATCGACTATGAACAAGCGTCATATAAATTCAACAACTTGTCGATACTACATGGCTAGAAGAATCCGTCGTGACATTACTTCGTGAAAAGTGGTGGAATATGATGTCACCACCTTCTCGCACGAAACGGCGAGGACAAACAGCGGTTCTTCGTCTGCTCTTTTTCGCATCGAAACACTTTGTTCTAGGAACTGTATTCGTGGCGGGGGTACTGCTCGGGAAAATTCTTGAGAAAGGTCAATCTGTTGTCAGCTACAATGATTTCGGGGTATCATCTCCCGTACAACATCCAACAGCCCAAGCAGATGATGGCTGGAATACCATCAATGTCTTTTATGGTGCGACCGATAATTTCGAATCCTTGCTTACTCCAGGCAAAAAGTTCTTTTCGCAGGCACGACAAGACGAGGTGGTGTTGAAGTTGCTCCGAAACAAGACAGACGGATACTTTGTGGATTTAGCCGCCAACGATGCGACCGAATTGAGCAATTCGTACGCCCTGGAAAGACACTATGGGTGGAAAGGTTTGTGCATCGAACCCAATCCAGGCATATTGGTACAATCTGACACACTCGAGGAAAAATTGTGATCTCGTAGCGGCGGTCGTCGGGAAGAATCGAATGGATCAAATGCAATTTATATTCGATCGTCTCGAACACGGTGGGATTGTGGGAAGTGATTTCGACAACAAAAAGGGTGCTGATTCGAAAAAAGAGTACACGGTCACGCTGTCCGAAATTTTCAAAAAGTTTAACGTTCCAAGAGTCATTGATTACTTGAGCCTGGATGTCGAAGGCGCCGAGGAGTTTATCATGAGCGACTTTCCCCTTTCCGAGTATAAGATACGCATCATGACCGTCGAAAGGCCAAAAGAGTACGCTACGAAATCTTTTGGAAAGTCATGGTTATCGAAATATCCTCAGGCTTTCTCGATGGGGTGAAAGCTTGTGGGTCCATGAAAGCTATCAAGAAAGCATGGACACGACAAATCTCGATGATTTCAGTGGCGCAACACAACACAAACAAGCGAAGGCTCAGCAGGAGGCTGAAGCTGCTAAATAATTCAAACTATTATAAGCAAATGTATCGATTACACTACATGTACGATTGATCTAGAAGATATTCTTTTTTTCTAATATTCATTTTACATGATTCTTTTAATCGGTTTCGAAATAGCTTTCGAAATAGCTCAAAATATCCGGCGTGCTGACGCTTTGTTTCAAATCGAATTGTGCACCACCGGTGCTGCAAAGTTGTTGGATTCGCTGACGACCAACACTGGGTGCAAGCTTTTTCCAAGCTACTTGACGATTGATTCTTCGATGCCAAGCACATGAGCTCGAATCGAAGGGTGAGTCGAACCCGGGCAAACCAATTGATGCCTTGTGTGTCCGTCTTGAGAGGAACCCATTCTTCGAGCTGGCCACCCGAGCTAAGACCGTTCAGTTGAATGTCCGCTCCTCCCAAGAAAGAATCGCTCATGAATTTTTTCTCGTATACCGAAAGTTGAAGGACCGACGGTGGCCCCTTGAACAAAGACTCGCAGTGTCTATCGTGACATTTTCCTTCAATGTTGGTGTTCTCTGGAAGTGGATATCGGAATCGAACCAAGCTTCCCCATGATGCGGGTGCATTCGGCCCGCTTGTCTTTGTTAACTTGACATGGAGCTGTACTGACACTATCCTAATGTTCTAGCTTTCAGCTGTCAAAGGAGCATGAGATCGTGCCCGTTTGACTCGGAGAAGGGAATATACCGTAAGGCTCAATGATCCTCCTGGTGAAGTGAGATTCTTCAGGTCAAGCAACTCGACTTGTATCAATGCCACGAATCGTTGTGGGAGCTTCATTCGTTCAAAAAGTGAATTGCGGTACAAGTGTTCCCGAATCGAATTTTCGTACAAAGAGGGCTCGCTATTGATTCCATCACGCAACAGTAAATCGCCGCCCGCGGAACGTTCCCACGGAGGTTGTACGGTAGCAAGTGACTTGGTTATGGCCACACCACCTTGGAGGCCAGTCCACAATTCCAAGAGAGGAAGTTCACCCAGTGGCTTCAATTGTTCTTCGCAACATGATGTAACGCGAGATAGACTGAATTCAAGCAGGCGACTCCTTCCTAGGGAAGCGCCTCTAGTTTCAGCTTCTCGGCTCTCCAATGGCTCGACTTCCCAAGGGTCAACCAGACGATAACGAATATCGACTCTAGTCGAGGGCTCGCCTTCGGTCGTGTCATCCTCAGTCATCCTTTTTGACTGGCTTCTTGGAAGCATTCGGGGCTAGCAAGTGAAGATCAACATGTTCAATCACACGGCTTTCCTCCATTGCATCCAATCTAGACAAGGCATCGTTTTCATCGGTCACGATACCCTTAGTTCAAGAACCATGCAACAGCTTCTTTCTTCCTGAACAAGACTACCATTGCATTTTCACCTCCATCTCCAAGGCGAAGTGTTCGGAATTCAACACCCGAATCAGGTTGTATCATTTTCTTGATAATAGAATCTCCTCTGCCGAAAGTATTTGGGGTTTCAGATTTTAATACTTCGACGCCTGCTTCTGCCTCTTCGAGCATAGATTTTGATCGGAAAGACTCAACCAAAGAACGATTGTTGGTTGCAGGAGACAGAAAACTGCCTGCTTCGATTTCCACCATTCTGCACCATGTTAGTAATGGTCTCAGAATTCTAGGAGGCTATGGCATATTCTTGCTCCACCCCAATCTCTGCAGATACATCAGAAATGCTACCAATTGAATCAAAATCATCCAGTGTCTCATCCACCCACTCGTCACTCTCGTATTCGGCTACTGCTACTGCACTCAATTGTTTTCGCAAACGATGGAGCAATAACAGTTCGAAGAATAATCCAAACATTGTCTTCCTCTCTTTGTCGCTTCCTAGCCATTTCATCTATTCTATTCTCTTCGTTTTCTTTCGACTCATCTATTTCATGTGTCAAAAAATTAGCAGCAGGGTTGGCCAGTTTTGTTGTGTTGGAAAAATCTGTCTGGTGCATGCCTAATTTTCGGAGGAACGATGCGTTGGGTGAAGGCTTTGAGCCTTCCTCTTTTATAATTCCCTCTGTCGGAGGAAGGTCGAAACGGAGATCAAATGGAAGAGAAGAAGATACCGCCGCTAGTAGGTCCATTAAAGTTCCAAAAGGCCCGAAGGATCCACACCTGAAGCCAGAATCTGATAACCGAATTATAGCATGCTGTACAACGTCATCCTTCTTAATAGCCCTAGCTTCAGAATTTGGCTTTTTCGATGATTCGCTTGGTGCACCACCGGATTCCTTGGGTTCAGCGGGGTCCTTGGCTTTTTCATCAGAAGGAATGAGATTTGTTTTAAAACTTATCGTGAAAACACCATGATCGGATGGGTGAGGTCGGATGATGAAACATCCTGTCGGACGTGGACGCAGAAGCTCCGTTCGCACGCGCACGACGGCAGTCGACAAGGAACTCCCAACCGCCGCTACCTGTTCCGATGACCTTAGTCTCCCGTTGACCACCTGCCGATATGATCTTGAGACTAGACCATAGCTGCCTACCAGTCGTTTCATCTACTAAGCAGTCAGGGGATTCTCTTATCATCATTTCTTGTACTTTCATTTCACGATTCCGAGATGAAAGGAAGTAGCCAATTCGAACAGAGCATATCATCTCGTTTAATGCAAGTCCTGAGAGAGGGAGACCTCCTCCTCGGTGTATCCACAAACACAACTCAAGCTGCCAGCTCAGATGACCTAGAGACTTTTGAGAAATTAAGGTTTGACAGATGCGCCGCACAGGAACGACCATTTGTGACCGTGTTATTGTAAAAAGCATTCGAATAACATTTGGCGATAATGGAATGTGCAGCACCTCTCAGGACATCTTCGGCTAACTCAACCTGCCTGCTCGCTACGAGAAGCAAAACCACATAAAATGTCCTGTGAAACTGGTGAGGAGAATTCAAAATCTGAATAGCACGTTCGATTACAAGCTTGCTGTCGAGGTCTGAAATCTTTGCCACGTGATCAACCTGTTCGCGAACTTCCTGAATCAACTCCTCGCCATCACAGTGAAATTGTAGTACCTGCGATGCTTCAGAGGTAACCAAAGGATTGTTGCAGGAACCTTGTTCGTCAAATTTGTCACAGTAGTATGGCGCGCAAAGCGTTGATAACTCTCGAATTACTCTCCTCGCAGCTGCATCCCAAATAAGATCTCTTCGCCACTGAATCCAGATATTAGGTGGCTGTCTGATCTCTCCAGTCTCGCGAAAATCTTCGGTACTGGTATCGACAACTGGCTGTCCTGCATTTGTGTGATTTGATTTATTAGACTGATTGCTAGAGGATGCATTTCTTGTGGCTGTTGGAGGCATGTCAAAGGAATCGAAAATTGACGATTCCATAGCACCCGACGCAGGTGCGGAGCTTTCTACCTTGCGCTGAGCAGGAGCATCGAATGAGTCGAAGATTGATGATGACATTGTACCAGAGGCTAGTGTAGACACTTTGGGTTTCGGAGGTGGGGGCCCAGCAAATGAGTCAAAGATGGATGATAGCATCCCAGACGCTGGTGCCGATGCTTTGGGTTTCGGAGGTGGAGGCGCATCATACGAGTCAAATATCGACGATGACATTGTCCCGGAGGCTGGAGCAGATGCTTTTGGTTTCGAAGGTGGAGGCGCATCGAATGAATCGAATATGGATGATGACATTGTCCCGGAGGCTGGAGCAGATGCTTTTGGTTTCGAAGGTGGAGGCGCGTCGAATGAGTCGAATATGGATGATGACATCGTCGCAGAAGCCGGTGCAGACCCTCCAGACTTCACAGGGGTAGGTACGTCGAAAGAGTCGAAGATAGACGACGAAGGCTTCGAAGCTGAAACATTTGGTCTCGTCATCTTGGGCGTGTCATAGGAATCAAATATTGAAGAGGTAGGCACGCTGTTTTGGTCTTCTCTCTTCGATAGTGAAGGCGCCTTTGACTTCTCCTCGCCTTGAAACTCAGCGTCGTTAGCGAATTGCATCAGTGATCGGATCGCAGGAACTTCTATCCCTGAGCTAACTAGTGAGCGAGAAATCGCTAAAGTTGATGCCAGTCTTGTTCTTCTATTCGCATTCATCGTTTTCAATAGAATTGGTCCAGAAACTAGGTTAATGAATGAATTGACGATTGACATCGTGGAATCACGTCTTTTTCCGGCAATAGAACTCAAACTTCGCAATTGAGGAATAGAAACCTCTTCGACAAAATGCGGTGCGTTTTTCGTTCTACAGTCGATCAGTCCCGTAAGCCAGTTTGAGGCCTCGTCAAAACGTCCTAGCCACAAAAGTTGTACAGCCGACAAACACGTGTCATTCTGTACGTTAGGCAAGACCCTGTCGAGAATGAGACTCTTGGCAACATCACCTAGGTCATGTTTCCAGCCTTTAAAGTTGTCTTTATCTTTTGTTGCTTCGGACCCCATACGTCCAGACCCGGCAAAACCTCCGCCACCTCCAAAACCACCGAAGCCGTGACGAGCCATGGGGTTTGGCGTAGACGGCGAGTTTCCAATCAAACGTGCGACCAGGAAAGCCAGGTCAAGATCTTTCATTTTTGTAGCGATTGTTTCAACGGCAGAATTCAACAATGGAGGCTCCGCAAGAAGGAAAAATGCTGCTGCAGAGCTGTACTGATTTTTCGTAAGCAAACTGAAAGCGTTCTTCTCAGCAGCAACCCGACCACGCTTACTCGAGAAGTCATAGGACGTCAAAAACTTATGAAACTTTCTTCCACTTAAACTCATGTCAGCCGCTGCCAAATTCGTCAACGTTCTCTTCTTTCCTGCTACGATGAAGAAGATAGCTGACTGCAAGATGTCCTTAGTTTGCCTATACATCGTTTGCCCAACCTCTTCAGATAATTGCCGTAGCTTTTCATCAGATCTTAGCCAAAACGGAATCCTTAAGTTTCGAACTTCAGTCCAGTCTAGCTTTTGTCCTGGCTGTCGAACTGTATCGATTATCAATCCTTGGTAATCACTCAAGAGAGCCGCCATACAGCCAGCAGAGGCGTTTTGAGGCCGAAGCTTTGGCTCGTTCGATTCTGCATTGTTCCGTTTGACATAAACGCCGTGAAGCGCGAAATTAGAAGTATTCTTTTTCTCCTTGGCTTTCTGATCTTCTTCTGTCACTATCTCTTTGTGTATTGAATGTATCGTCAGAGTCAATTGAGCTTGAATATCGAGAACCCCATACTTGGGAGGGTTCATGACAACATTCAAAATGGCCCGTAGTACTAGCAATTCACTCGCGTTCATCGTCATCAAAAATTCAGGAATGCCTATTCCGTCATTGTCAGCGGGAAAATTACCTCGATTCAAAGAATGGAGTGAGAGCATATTCGTTAGGTCGTCCACCGTTGTATTTGAAGAACCTGATGTATTACTCTTGAGAGTCGCGTAAAGACTTTTTAACTTCTCATTGTCTTCGTCATTACCAGGAGTCGCTCTAGTGTAAGAAGCCATGAGACTCGCGGCACTTTCTGTTTGCTGCTTGTTATCTTCGGATGTATCGTCCAGTCCGGCAACGATTTCGCGTCCCCAAGAATCCAAAGGAGCAACAAGAAGAGGGACATCTGCAGCTAAGTTGTCATCGGATGATCCGTTCGTCTTGTCATGAATCCACAAGAAGATCCTTTTAATGTCACCTCTCAATGCAAATTTTGCGCCTCTTGCTTCTGTGCAAATATGTGTGAATAATGTCTCAGGATGCCAATCGGAAAGCACGTGTTTCTTTTCGTCGTAAGAGGGCAGAGTTGCTCGTATCAGTGGCAAAAGATGAGGGTACGTATCTAACGGCCTATCATCGGATACACGTCCAAAAGTGTTTGTGAAATCAGATTGCCAATTCGAGGTCAAAATCGCCGGATAAGATATCCTTATTATGGGTGCCCACTTATCGTTACAACCACGTCGCTGGTAGACAATTGCTTCCGATGTCAAAAAGGCGACGATAGTAGGAAACGCCTCGAGATAACCAGTCTTAATGAAAGAAAAATCAATGAGCTCCGAGTCGGATTCAGAGGGTTCCACGGTAATCGTCGATTCGTAATAATCTTGGTCGAAATTGCTGTCCTTGATAGCACCTTTAGCTTTGAGATCTCTAGAGGATGCATCGGGCCTTGAATGCCACACTTTGATTGAGCAAAGAGGGCTTTCATTTTTATCAATCATACCAAGAACGTTTGCAGACGTTGAATGAACACGATGCAAATTGGTTCCTACGTCGATGATACGATACTGTTCGTGGTTCATCGCAAAAGGCGACCCTTCTCCCTTACGACATTTGTTTTCCTCGAATTTGAGGTACAACAAACTTAGACCGCCGACGCTATCCGAAATTGCGAAACACCACCGATCTACAGGTGGTTTCTGTACAAACGATTTTTCGAATCACTGAAAGTTCTTTCTTTCCGTCCTTCTTGTCACTTCGTTCGAGCAAGTCGATGACTCCTAAATCGAAGCTAAGGGCTTTATCTAGGCCCGACTTCGCTGGAAGTTCAACCCGCATGACTTTCATTTTGTTTTCGTATGCATGGATAACTAACTGCAGCAGCCCGTAGTTTCTTAGAAGACGAGGTTGACGGGCCTTTATTCCAAGGTAGAACAATTAGTCTGTCTTCTAATTCATCGCCACCAACGGACATAATAGCGTTTGGTAAAACAGCTATCACTCTTCCGAACTCCTGTTGCGCCTCTGCCGAACTGCTGTAAAGCATCGCTGCTAAGCTTCCTGTATCTTGTGTGATTGAAGTCCTTTCATTCGGAACACTAGAATGAGAACGATCATTCGATCGAACACTGAATGATTCGTGGACAACTGCACTATTCTTGCGACTTCGGTCGAATGGAACAGGTCTGAACTTCATTTTTAATGGCTTCCCTGGTCCTAGTGCTGCTCCAACATGGCGAACCGTGGCAATTATATCATCAAATGTCTTATTTTCCAGGTTAACGCCATTCACACTCAAGAGTTCATCACCTAATTGGATCATTCCAGTTCTTTCTGCTGGAAGAATACCGTCGTTTAAGGGGTTCTTTTTAAACGAGCCCGCAATAGCGGGAAGTCCATCCATTGGAGACTCCAAGCGGAGGCCCAGACCAAAATCAGGGTGCGGTGTGACCAAAACCTCGTATTCTTTTCTGTTATCATCGTAATCGCTACCTTCTTCGGAAGTTGCATTGTCGTAAAGACTATTCCCACTGGTGACGGATGATGGTGGATTCGTTGAATCAAAATTAGGCATTGAAGGTTCAAGAGCAAACAATGGAGGCGGGATTTCATAGACAATCATCGCTCTTGACTTAGTGACAGCAATCAGCAGAGGAGGACCACCAAAGCTGTCGTCAGGCCACCATCTAAGAGCGATAACCGTGTCATCATTTCCAGTAGCTGGACCTCTTGGTAATTTGAGAGATGGCAAAGCTAGAGGAACATGAATAAGGCTCAAGTCGTGAAGAAGATCGGGACTGGCGGGATCTATTGTGTCCTTTGTTTGTCTCAAAAAGACTCCATTTTCGTTTCGCCATTCTGTCGAATAAGTCGACATACATCCCTCTTTGCGCCAAAATAAAGCAATGGATCTACTTCTGGCTTTTACTTCTGCACAAAGACGGCTTGATTCATAATCCATTGAAGCAACAATGGATGTACCCTCCCCTTTTTTGTCCCGCAACGAACAAAGGGCATTCAATGCCAAGACATTGCGTATAGGACTTCCAAGCTCCATTGCACCAAAATCATCCTCACCCCAAAGTGGGAAATCCATCAAGACGATATGCCCATTCTCGGGATGAGATGTTACAAGCCTCAACTCTGTGGGAGGGCTGTGCGTTCCGCCAGCATAATATTCGCCAAACGTACCCTGGCTTTTGCCAGGAGGAGGGACGGAAGATAAACCAAGAAATTTCATCGCAGATCCACCCACACCGTTATCTGACTTCTCGCCAGTAGGTTCCGATAGCCATGGATTCCAGGCAGGCCAGACCCCTTGTATCGTTAAACCCATATCGTCCGCATTTAGCACGCTCTCGGCAATGATAGATCCAGCAGGTAAAATAGCGGCAATGCTTTCGAAGTGCGCAGGTTGAGAATCATCATTCGCCCTTTTCATATAACTCAGCCTTGAAAGCCGAAGTGCGGGATATGCTCCTCGAAAAGTAATTTCTGCAATCCAGGCACCAGCATCACTTGTTGGAGATCCGGATCCGGCTGTTCTGAAGCCTCCACCTTGGCCAAAACCAGAGTTTATCGAACCTGTAGCATTCGACAAGCCAGAAGAAACACTATTTGGACGACTCTTACGAAGTCCTCGGCCATCTTTTGATTTCAACTGTGGTTCCAGGTCACCAAGGCTGAAGGCTGAGGAACCCCGAATCCAATCTGCTCGACTGCAGGGAGGAGCTGTCCACAACATCAATTGACGCCATGAATTCTGATTGAAAATCCGAGCCGTCGAATCTTCCTCGCAGTAGGTCAATAGCAAGTCGTTGCCCTGCTGTTCGTCGGGATTAGCAGATGGTGTAACATGTCCCAAACCACGAAATGATAGGCGAGTGACAGGTGTAGCGTGTTTCAAGAAGGGCCCAGGCTTAAAGACCATGCCTATTGATGCTGCTGAGAGACCACCCACAGGACTAGTGCTGCCGTCATCTTTGTCGTGCAGAAAAGTCATGGCACCATAGTTTCCCCTCGAATTGGGTCGATCAGTAACAACTACTAACGCTTGTCCATCCCCCGACATTTTTGCCGAAACAACCGACGAATCTAAGATTGTCGTCCACAAGAGCGTTGCAGCATTACTTGCTTTTGGGTCGATATTTTCATCGTTTTTCCGCAGGGGGAAAGCGTCGAACACCGCAAGCTGTTCTCGGTGCGCAACAAGAAGCTTGAAGTCATACGATGATGAGATGTCCACCAATTCTCCGGCTTTGCCTTGTCGTCGATCAGAAAATCTAATTCCTTCTTCTCCAGGGTTGTAGAATACTTCGGCAGCATTCAAAACCATACCATCAATCCATCGATACCTTCCAAATACTGACTTTGGTTTTTGGTCGCTTTTGGAAGCATTGAATTGGATGGGGTCGGTTTGTACAGGAACGTAGGTCTGAATGATGCCATCCTGATGCGCTACAATGAGCATTCCCGAGGAAGAATTCGATGTGATAGGACACCACGGGTGTTTTTGAGGACAAATTCAATTTCTGAAACAAGAAATTTGTCCTGGAACACACTCCCGCAATTGCCTGGTGCGATATCACGTAGGAAAAGACAACTTCCATGCCACCGTAAATTATCGTCGTAAACATGGATGAATTCAGAGCAATATTTCCTTCCATCATAGCATTACTCGGGGAAGTGACTCCTTTTGCCGCTCTCTTGGCTGCCTTTGTTGCCGCTGGCGAGTTGATTGCTTTGACTGCTAGAAAGGATCGTCGTCTCGCCGCCTTGTTCAAATCCGCCAGGGCAGCAGTTTTTTGTTTGTTGCTCGATTTTTGCGTTGAATCCTTATTGTTTGGATTGCTTTCGACATTGGCATCCTCCGCACGCCCCAGAACTTCGGGTCGTAGATGCAGGCCACTACCAGATATGACTGGGGGTCCATCGTCAGCTCGGTCAATGTTTTGCATACCGGGGGCACTGAGATTCGAATCAAACGTTTCTGTGACCGAAGTAGTATCTTGTGCACCCAGAGGTGGCCTTTGAGGACTTGTGGATCGACCACCCGATTGATTCCCACTGCTTACGCGATGAAAGCGATCTGCAGCACCAGACACCCGCAACATAGTTCCCCCAGCGGTCGACGACGCAGTAGAAGATGCCGGAGGTTTGTTCATGTTCGCCTTGGAAATCTTGCAAGTTTACGCCTCTTTTCTGTCAGGGCAAGGCAGCTTTCTCCCTTGATTCGGGCACCAATGTAAGTCTCTAATTCGACGCTTCTATCTATAAATGATTTACTGTTTCTCTTGAGTGAGAGAGGTCACTCCTCCTTGGATAGCATTGATCATCAAAAGGTTATTTCAAATTATGAATCGCGTCTTTTTTCTCATCTTTACCAATCATCGATCGAAGGTCAGTACGACAACAAAAATGATCCTTGTCATCTGTGCGAGCGCGCGAGTCTTGCTACTAATTTTGAAAATACGGTGCTCTACTACTGGGTACTCGACATACCCTACTACCATACCGGAGTTGGCGGTGAAACGGGGCTCAAAAAGTTTTCTTTTGGATCCTCGAAGAATTTACGAGCGAAACGGGTGACGGACAGTCACCCAAGTTTTTCAATCAACACTCTTCGATGGAAAAATCGCCTTCACCATGATGCAACACACATCGGATGAAACCCGACAACGGTGTTCATTCTATTTACACCAGATTCCAAATACTACTACAGAATCAAAAGATACATAGCGACTACGATAAAAGATGGCGAAACATCATCCGGATCTTGTAATGTGCAGGAAGCAGCCCGGTGTTGCAATTGGAAGACTTTGCGAAAAGTGTAAGTGAATCGATTCACCGCTGAATGGCCTGTTTCGAAGCTTCGTCCATGGACCCTTTCTCATGTCATGCGCTTTCTTTTTGTTTCAATTTCTTTTCAGGTGACGGAAAATGCGTGATCTGTGATTCCTTTGTGAACCCCCAGGTCTTGGTTCACATCTGCGACGAATGCAACTACGGGAGTAACGAAAATCGTTGCGTGGTTTGCGGAAATGTCGGTGTCACGGACGCATACTATTGTAGGGAGTGCGTACAGCAGGAGAAGAATCGGGATGGGTGCCCCAAAGTAGTGAATCTAGGAGCGGTACGTTGGGATGATTGTTCAAATGAGAAAGGTTTCCAGAGTGCGGATAGCTTGATTGTGGTGTTCCTTCGTATCTCTCAAAAATCAATTGTTGTTGTTTCCTTTCTTTCTGGACAATTTTTTCAGACGAAAACGGATCTATTTTATGAGCGGAAAAAGTATGGATTCAAAAAGAGGTAGCACAAGCTGTTCCCCTTTTGCCATGAGCTCATTTGTTTCCAAAATGTGCAGAATGAGTGGCAAGAGGGGGGCAGCATTTAACAATATCTATCGGACTCTTTGTTACAGGATTTACCACGAATTTTCAATCGAGTCCGATACTATGGTTTGGGGGAAGTCTTGTGCTTCAGAATAGTACATGTCGAGTCTGACGGACAATTCATTGCCGGCTCTTTACGTCTTGATGGGATTCATTGGTTCATTTTATTTTGTGATAAACTATATGCTCAACTCGTACTAGATTGCCGAGGAGGATATATTGCAGAGAGCTTCTATTGAAATGTCTTTTGAATATAATAAGATGTACATTGAACTATTGATCGTTTCATTACGACGGTGGTGTACACGTTAAATAGCAATAAATAAATATATATCATTGACGACTCCTCGTCAGTTCAACTCTTTTTCGAGTTTTAGAAAACTATTCAAATGTCTCCCTCTCCTGGCTGCACTGGTATCTTTGTCTAGTTCCACAAGAAGAGTTGTCATGAACCAGAATTGTTTGTATGTAGCTAGCATGATTGGTTTCAACTTTTAGAGACGACATCGAGAGATTCCGAAAGCTTTTCGGAAATAGATGCATACCTTGGGTAGATACAGAACATATGATATCTTCATAAATTTGGAGAACGTGAGAAAAGATGACCGATCTATTTTCACCTTCTCATCGCAACTCTCAAGGATTTTCCTTCATCCTGGATGTCAACAATGGGTGTAACAGCATTAAAAAATTAATCCAAGCTACTTGTCTCGACTTTATGATATTGGACACATCGTGGATCCTTTCAAAATCATAGATAATATTGGACAATCATCGAGCAACCAACTCATTCGTCACCAAAAGTCTGCCTCTTTATCAAGACTTCGTCCAGAAAATGTTTGCGTCAACGAGTAGAAGAGTCGTCCAAAATGCTTACCGACCAAGGGTAAGACAAGAACAATTCATCGACGAATGATTGCTTTCCCATTTTCTTTCTTCACTTTAATCTCATTATTTCCTTCGCCTTGTTTCGTTTTATATTGTTATTGCTCTTTGTGGGTGCAGTTCGCTAGAACCTTCGCCGAGGACGCTGTAAAGTCGGCATCGTCCTAGCAGTTCCAAGAGCGCTCCTCCGGGAAGAATCTCTGCATTCTTTTCTCGAGTGGCAAGCTTTTTTGTCGGTGCTGGATTGACGGCACTGGTCACTCAATATTACATTTTCGAAGAATTACGGGATGGAAACAAAATCATGCTGGAGAAGCAAAAGGACATTGAGAAGAGGTTGAAGGCGCTCGAAAAATAAATGACGGGGTTTTCAAAATGGCCTCTACAAAGCTGTTATTGGGTTCCAACAGATCTAGAATCAAGACGGAACAAACTTTAATAGCGTACTAGTGCAGCAGTATAAAATAATAGCGTGTGGACTTTTTAGATTTATAATAATCAAGATTGCATAGCCTCTCTTGATTCTACTTTTTCGCATAGAGCGTTGCAAGCGATAGCAATGTCCGGGATCATATCAGGTTCCTCAGTGAAGCTGCCGTGCTACTGCTCCCTTCCAGACACACGACTTGATGTCGCCTTTGGCTTCGAAAGTAGCTTCTAGTCGGCCTGTAGCTGCGTCAGACAGTGGAACTCCATTGGATCGGAGGTAGGTCATGACCTTTTCCGCTGGCACCAATGCGTCCTTTATCCGCAAGGAAAATGGTACACGGCACAGTAATCTGGTCAAGAAAGAGCACGATCCACATCCATGGGAATGCACGCTGTATTGTCCAATTGACCATCATATCGGTCCGAACAATAAAGGCAATAGATCCAGGATCTGGTCGGTGGTATACAAAGCTCTTGGTCAAATGGGGATGGTAAAGGCAGAAGCAAATTGGATCCAAGAATAGCAGTGCTGCCACAGCACTATGAGCATATTTGCAGACGTATGACAACCAGGAGGTTCCATAGGAGTGTCCGATGAAACATCCCTTTGAAAATCCATGGTATGCCAACATAGCTGTCATCTGTAATGTAAAAAATCATTTGCGCGCTGGACAAGAGTGAGTGGAAAATGAGCTTCGTGAATAATGTAATGTTAAAGTTACAACACCATCAGAGCATGAAACGTACCGTGCTTGCGAACTACAGCAGGACTAAGGACATTGCGGGAACTCTGCCATGGTCGAAACGCCGATACGTATGGAAGCTCGGGAAGAAACAAAGGACGACCTGACTCCATCAAAGCGTCGATCAAAGGAATATATGTGATCAGGCCAACTCCAATGCCGTGAATGAACACAACAGGCGTACTTCCCGAACTCTTGAGTGGCGGCATGCCATCGTATTCCATGTTGCCCGTTTCCATTCTGTCACTACCGGGATGGTAATAGTATGTTACGGGGCCGATCGATCTTCGTTCAAATCCACGGTTCTTCAAGAGCATGCGCAAGAGAAATTTCTGTAGCACTCAATAGAAACAGTGTTGTGCATAGCGGGCGATGCAGCAATGCCCAAGATAGGGTCTGACGAGTATCTCGCATATCGTCTCGGCTCTTGTAGCGTGAAGAGAGAATTGTCTGTCAATTTCCCAGCTGCACTCAAGAAACCATCTCTTGCTGCAACTTCAATGTTTTCTAGCGCTTCGTAAGATTCTGTGATTTTTCTCATGAGCGCTGCCATCTGCTTCGAATTCACTGCGTACGACATTTCTCGCATACGCGTCAACATGGCTCGATTTCCTCGCACCTTGTTTCATCAATGCAGCTCGTTTCTCGGACTAAAAAGTTGGCCATCTCCAAACGTTCTTTCATTCCTTTGACCGGAATTCCAGGCTTCCGTCAGTTGCGTTGACGTTGCATGTCCAAAAGCAGAAAGATGTTTATCCATCTGGGAACCGGGCTGTACGATTGTTTCGTACATATTCTGGGCAGATTTGATAGCTGATTCTTCTGCCGAGTGGGCGGTTTCAGCTGCTTGCTGTGCTGCCTCTGCAACAAGGTTTCGAAAATCTTGCACGGGATTGAAATCCGCACTTTCTATCATATTTTTATATCTATCGTAGCGAACTTTATAGGATTCATAGAGATCAGAGAAATAATTTGGCCCTTCCCGTTCAATTTCTCTGCGGAACTTGAATACTAAGATTAGCAAAAGAAAAGATGCAAAGGATTTTAATCAGATTTCACGTTTTCATCCATTTTCTTTTTCACATATTTCACATTCCAAAAAAAAAGGAGAAGGCAAGCCCAATAAAATTCCACTTACACTGCTTCGGCCTTGGCCTCGGTACCGATGGTAAACTCCCCCATGATCCCGATTTCAAACTTGTCGGCGTTTCTCCTTCTAGCGCATTGTGCACCGTGAATTTCAGCGGTGAGCTAAACTTTGTATCGACTGAATGTAAGTCGTAGTTGAAGCTATCAATGTTGTCCGCGTCGGATGCAGTAGCGGCATCCGACAAGGTTCTCTTTCGATTCATGGTTCCACCGTACATGCGTGGCGACAAGTACTCCATCTCACCCGATGTTCGGTGGCTATTTGATACTTGTGAGGCTCCGTCACAGCTCTCTTCCTCTTCGGAAACTCCGTATAACTGGAGCGAGATGCGATATTCGAGGTCGTCCACAAATCCCTCCAAATCATTTAGTTCGTCTGTTGTCAAGTGTTCTTGGTTTCTTCCATCAAACATCGCCCAGCATATGAAATCAGAAATGTCATAAAGTGAAATTGACTCAATCGATGGTTTGTCCAAGAACCATTCTTCCAGCCAGGAAGGATCGGATTCGACAGACATAATGCGTTCCCATAGAGACCTGCGCTCTTCGGTATCCAGCATGGGAGCCGCACTCAGGCAGGCCTCCAACGGATCTTTGGATTGCAAATACCGAATTTTGACTCTGCAATAAATGAAGAATGCAGCCTCGATCATGCACCATATATCTACAATGCGACATCCGTAGTATGATTTCATCATTGTCGTCACTCTGGCCAAAGAGGGAAAATAGAATTCAAGTGGTTTTTGAATTGTTTCCGGACAGTATTCGCAAAGGTCTCTCAATAGCATCAACGCAATATAGATGTAGGCAAATGGTGCAATCAAGAAGAAGAAATACCAAAGAAATGCCCATGGCGAATGAAAACCCAAGTGGTCTGGTTCCATGGGCAACTGCAAAATAAGCAAGTCACAACGAAGCGAATATGAGCGTCGAATTATCGAAGAATAAAATTCTCAAGTAACGCAAAAGCGAACGTACATCATTCGTGGTGATTTTGATGGAAGGTTTCCGCGTGAAGTACTTGCGACTCAGGCCAGGGTCACCACATTGAACACTATCGGGTATCCTCCTGGAATGCCGAGACGAGGACCTATTCCGCAATTCACCCATTTTTGTTGAATTTCAAAAATTTGTATCCGTAGTCATAGGAAGAGTTTGTATTTCTTTTTCTTCTGGTTGTGCCGACCGCCAAGACTGCCCCTTGTTGTTTCAAGTGTCGGCGTCAAAAAGTCTTCTAGAACTGCTTCCTTTCGAATTTTTAGCCGATTTCTGTAGAAGAATTCCCAGTTAGGAAAGTCTTTCGCTTAGGCACGTTCTACGGTTGTCAGTTGAGGAGACAAACGCAATAGATTCGGCCATCAACCAGTTTTTCGGCGGATCGATGATGGTAATGAATCTTCTTCATTCCTTCACTCACCTGCTCGGCGGCATCCGGAATTAAATCACAACTTTTGGAAAAACACTTTCTGTTTTGGACTCCCGAATTTTGTTTTTGGAATGGGGCGCGCGCGTCGCCCGGAGAATGCCTTGACGTCGTACGTGACGTCACGGACGACTCTCGACTAGTGACCCAAATTAATCCTGGCCTCAAATCTACGAGGGCCGACTGGCGTTCATGACCGTTATAGACGAGCTGGACATCTAGCCAATTACAATTCGCCTTATTGTCACGGTTGAGCTATGTACATAGCTTCAGTACCGAATCGTACAGGGAGTTCTACATAGCCAAATTCGAGAGGAGCCGCTAGTTTCGTACCTGAAGGAAGGCCCACTGGTAGGAAATCCTACTGTGGTTATAGTACTGGAGCTACAATCTGCCCGTTTGTTCTGCAAGTTTGGTGACAAGAATTTCATGTGAGACGCGGTGATAGCGCTTTCTTGTTCCGCATAGGAAGGTCACAATTTCCCAGACGCTCTTGCAAACTTTGTCGTTGAACGCAAGAAGTACAACAACGAAGATCCAACAAACAAACAATCACCATGTCGGAAAATCCCAAATTCGAAGATGTAAGTTCCAATACTTCGATGTGCTGCTCGAGAAGTCACTTCTGAACTGGATAGTGCAAGGGGACGGAATTTGCTCGGAAGCCCGGGGCTTCGGGTTGCTGTTGCGCGCTTCGTCCACGAGTCAGTCGATTCCCTCTATTGAAATAGGAGACTATTGATTCTCCTGGACTGCGATTCGAATGATATTTTGTCGGTTGAGTGGGAGTTATACTGCTGCAGAAGTCGTCCATTATCGCAGAGATGTATTTTTTCTGGTGATCGTATCTTTTTACTCAATCCTTTGTTTTTGCCTTATCCTTCGATACTTCTCATCTTTACCACAGCGCAAGAATGCGTTCAAAAAGACAGTAGACGCCGAAGAAGGCCGTCGTCGTCGTGAGGAAACGACTTTGCAGATCCGAAAAACCAAGAAGGATGCCCGTTTGGCAAAGCGACGACAAATGCCTACGGGAGGTTTGTCAAACCCCACTGCTGCTGGTATGGCAGCTGCCAATATGCTGATGAACTCGGGCGACAACACTTACTGCTAATCTTGCGATGCAGCAAAGTGCTCCCCGGTCAAGCAGGAAGAGCCATGAACCAGTCGAAGCTCGAACAGCTTCCAGCTATGGTACAGGGTGTTCATGGGCAATGATCCCGCAGTTCAAACAGAATGCACTACCCAATTCCGTCGACTTCTCAGTATCGAGAAGAACCCACCGATTCAGAATGTTATCGATGCAGGTGTTGTCCCTCGATTTGTCGAATTTTTGCAACGAGATGACAACCCAGCTCTCCAATTCGAAGCTGCATGGGCGCTTACGAATATTGCATCTGGAACAAGTGACCACACCAAGGTCGTTATGGAAGTTGGAGCCGTTCCCTATCTTCGTGCGCCTCCTTCTCAGTCCCAACGATGATGTCCGTGAACAAGCAGTCTGGGCTCTTGGAAACATCGCTGGAGACTCTCCTCCCTGCCGTGACTTGGTATTGCAAGCTGGAGCCATGCAGCCACTTCTTCAGCAACTCCACCAAAACTCGAAGCTCAGCATGTTGAGAAATGCGACCTGGACGCTTTCCAACTTTTGCCGTGGAAAACCACAGCCTGACTTCGAAATGGTTCGTCCGTCTCTGCCAACTCTTTCTCAACTCATCTTCAGCCCCGATGAGGAAGTTTTGACCGATGCTTGCTGGGCACTTTCGTACCTTTCCGATGGACCTAACGAAAAGATCCAAGCCGTCATCGAAGCCGGTGTCTGCAGACGACTTGTAGAACTTCTATTGAATCCTTCACCAGCTGTCCAAACTCCAGCTTTGAGAACTGTCGGAAATATTGTGACCGGTAACGATCTTCAGACCCAGTTCATCATCAACAACAATGCCCTTCCGTGCCTTTTGGCCCTTTTGTCGAGCCCCAAGAAGGGAATTCGCAAAGAAGCATGCTGGACGATCTCGAACATTACTGCCTGGAAACAAGGAACAAATCCAAGCCGTCGTCGAGAACAACATTATTCCACCTTTGATTCAGTTGCTCACCAATGCCGAATTCGATATTAGAAAGGAAGCTGCATGGGCCATTTCGAATGCCACTTCGGGAGGAAACAACAACCAAATTAAATTTTTGGTTCAACAAGGTTGCATCCGTCCTCTCTGCGACTTGCTCACCGTCAACGATCCTAAGATTGTCACCATCGCCCTTGAAGGTTTGGAGAACATCCTTAAGGTCGGAGAAGAAGAGTCGAAAAATACCGGAGGACCCAACTCGATGGCCATCTTTGTTTCCGAAGCCGAAGGTCTCAACAAGATCGAAGATTTGCAGCAGCATTCCAACAACGACATCTACGAAAAGTGCATCAAGATTCTTGAGACATACTTCGGTGTCGAAGATGAGGAAGAAATGGCTGATCTCCGACCTGCCCACGAAGGTGATGGTACATTCGGTTTCGGTATGGATAAGCAACAAATGCCTGGAACCTTTGATTTCACTCAGTCGTAAGCCTGCCCTAGGATACGACCTTCAGCGAATCGGCTTGACATAAATAGAATCGTCGAAGTCGATTCGCTCTGATACTGAAGAATATGGCCTCCTGCAGTCAGAAAGACGTATAATGTTTCTGTTTGCAGGAGCCCATTAGAAGGATAGGGTGTGTCCCTTCACTATCATCGATACAAAAATTCATACCCGCACAAGATTAATAAAATTGATGGGTCGAACCACAAATCGAAAAGTGAGAAACTTTCGAATATGTAATGCGCTCCGATCGAACTTCTTTTACAATGAAAGAATGTTGGATTGATTGCCTCATTTTATGCGAGTTCCCCTCCTATCGTCCCGGTAGAATAAACTAAGGTGACAAATTCTAAAATTACAATTTAGGAAATCATTTTCTATCGTAATACAAATTCAATTGTTTGTTTAGTAAAGTAGAGTAGTTCTTTATTCTTTTTACGAATTGGCCAAGTTCACCACTGGTGTCGGATTTTGTATGCACGGCGTCAAATACTAAGCTGACCGGTTGTTCTTCATGCTTCCGCGGATCCGAATTCTTCGTTTGCAGCTGGATACCCCTGCAATCGAATCAAGACGCGAGGAGAAGTCGGATGTGGAAAAAACTCGACGACGGGAAACGGACGAATGCAAGTCTGTGGCGTTGGATTGTATTTTCCTTCCATCCCCACAGGTTGAAAATCAAAATATTGTCCCTTGCAAATTTCCACATTCCATTGGGACGAAAACTGCGGAGAGGACTCGTCGTCGTCGTCGTCGTGGTGGCGATTGTCGAGATTATCGTAGTCTTCCAGTGAGTTGTTTTCGGTGAAAACCTTTTGGCCATCAATATTCTGTAGCGATGATATCTCGAAAACTTGTCCCAGATTTTTTGCAAGACGCTCCTGTATGGCACAATACGATCAAAAAACGAAAAAATGTTGGCGTTGTTGAGTTACATCTGTGTAACGAAAAAAAAATGCAGTAAATGATCTTTTTTTTGGAACTCACCATAACTGTAAGGTACAACGTTAAATTGTAATCCCAGTCGATTCCGTCGTCATTTCTATCTTCGCAGCTTTCTCCTTCGATTGCGGATGGTGCTGGCAAAACTTCATTGGTAGCATCTCGGCGACGAACCCGCACATGGTCCGGGGTCTGGGAGTTTCTATTGTTTCGAAAGGAACATTCGTCAATGTCCGGACCATAGTGACGCAGAAGGGCACCTGCCATGTCCACACAGTGCTGGAAAAGAGCTGGGGGAACTCCGTGTCCGTCCAGCAACACGGGTGTCTTGTTCAACTTGCTTGCCGCCAAGAGAAAGTCCCGCTTGCCACTCAAAAGTCGCCGCGCCATTTCGGTCCCGCTGATACTTCTCGAACCACTGTGCAATCTAGAAGATCCCTTGCAATATTTAAGCGGATCTAGGAGAGCCGAAGCGTTCACGGATTGCATCACCCTTGCACCATCTCGATTTTCTGACTTATTATTTGGAACAGAGCCAGCAGTATCTAAATTTGACAGCAGCATCTCCTTTCCCGAGCATATTCTGTAAGAGTATTGGGAAAAGCCAATAAACGACGACGAGCGGTCATTGCTTGTTCTTTGCCATCCATCGCCTCGTTCTTTTCGTCTCGGATTTTTGGGTTTTCGTATTATTCTCTCGTTATGTTGATGCGAATCACGCCCACTTGGCCAATGAGTTGGAAATTCCGAAACATTGCTGCTCTTATGGCTTCTTCCCTCTCGCAATTTTTGTTTTTCTCCAGAATACGGTGGCTCACTGGAAGACGAAAAGCAGTTTCGACCAACTTTCTTACTCTCCGCACACCACAAGAATTTCCGAGTCGGCTTTTTTGTCAACGCCACCGCATTGTTCAAAGCAACTCGACAATGATGACAAGTCACTGGAATCATTATTGGAACCAACGAACCGCTGAAAGCAATTGTTTGTAATCACTGTGTATCAAATATTTGAGTGCTATCTTCAAGGATCAAAAGGATTATTGTTCCAAATTGTCGTTGACACCAAACCTCGAACGATGTTGAATCAAGAATACATGAATCACAACAACAACATCATCATCTTCTTCTCGTCGTGACAGTTTTTGAATTTTCTTGCGGAACGTCAACACACGCGATGATGCGCTTCTCTCAAATTCGGTGAGATTCACAATCACAACAACATCTTGGAGGTATGCATTGCAAACGGTTCGTACGATGGTGTCAGTGGGAGCGAATTGCTCGAGTCACAATCCTGTCATCCAAAAAAAGAGAACGAAGGAATTTAGTTTTGATTCTCATGAATCGTGCGTGCGCACGATTCATGATTCCAAACGAACCCGAACCTTTGACATCGGAAAAGTGAAAACAATGACCGGCCCGACTCGATCGCCTTCAATTTTTACCGTTGGACGACTCAACTGTTTCTAGGCAGGATAATAAATACGAAATGAAATGGGACGCCACGCATTTCTTTCGCATCCAACCCCACAAACGGTATTTCGTTTCACGATCAATATTTCCATCCTCGTTTCACGCTACCTACTAAAAGTTATTGTTCTTTGTGCACCACCGTTGGCTTCACCAACTGCTCACAGTCCCAAGGTTGGTGAACCATAAGTAACACCAATACAAGCTGGGACTGTTCGAGATCTCATGGAGGAGATTCGTTCTTGTTCACAATATCAGCAGGAGGAGCACCAAGACCACCATCTCATCTGCTGGTCGTGGAATGATAGAATGAGTTCTCTTTCAGACTGCCGATCGCTTCTTGTTGTTTGTTGGCATTCCTATTCGTGTTGTACTAGTACTAATAGTAGCTACCAGTAGGAAGACACAAGTTCCTTCTACTGCCTGCAATTTCAACGGACGAGGACGCTAGAGTATTTATTAGCCGTAGACGAACAACTCCTTCCTACTTATTGTACCACACGCTGGCTACTCTTTTGTAGTACTCGGAAGAATCGTAGTATTAGTTTCACGCCCGCAGTATTATTTGTACTACTCCTCCTTCTTGTGCCATGTTTCGATCGATCTTCTCGTAGGAGGTCAAGGCCTCCTCCTACGCTTTGTTCTTGTTGAACGAGGACACAGCAGAAGCACGACGAGCCCACGAACTCCTGCTACACCAGCCTGCTCCTTCTGTTCGTCCGTAACGGGAATTCGTTGCAACTACGGGTCCTCCTATAGGTTGCAGTATCGCCGAAATAGATTCGTATGACCAACTGACTTTTCCGTCGTTGTAGCATTGTAGTTGGTCGTGAAGCTGATCCCGTCTTGTTGTCTGGTTCTCAAACCATAAACAAGATAGCCGAAAAGGTTTCGAGATGGAGGACTACTAACTCTATTCAACGCATCGTGATTGGCGTGATTCCCATCGTCTATTTTGAATATCTACGTAAACTTCGTTGTAAGAGGAATGATTTGTATGATTACATTAGCATTGTTGTTAAAATGTTTAAATAGTAATTGTTTCTATTCTAGTTCGAACTCTGATAGTTCGTGTTGGGTTCCATGGTAGGAGTTTTGGTTTGGTGGGATCCGCGGTGGGTTCCTTGGTAGGTGCTTCGGAGGGTTCCGAGATAGGTTCACTGGTGGTAGGGTACAGTGAATGAGTCGATATTGTGTAGTAGCGTTTGCCCCGGTTCGTTGGGGACGAGCATACATATCGTGTTTAGCTTGAATTGCAGTATCCGCATGTGTCGCCCAGCGACCTGTGCAGGGAGAAGGAATCTTCATGTGTGCAGATATCGATCATCTCGCCCCCTCGTTGGTGGCAAACGGAGATCATGCTTGGGCTTCCGCCGTTTCTGCAAGGAACATGGCAATCGTTTTGCTGTTTCGCTCCCGATCCCAATCGGGCTTCGGTCGTAGGGACCAAGAGAGCAATTGCGATAACAATTACGTTGAAAATCGAAAGATTACGAAGCATCATGGTGGTTGTGGTTGTTGATGAAAGGTTTTGTAACGTTGCGTTGTTGGAAAGTGGCAAATAATGCGTGAAGTAAAACTTTTTCGTTTTGTGTCTTCTGAACTCTCGGTTTTGGAATTTATGGTAATCTGAATCGAAAGCCAACTTCTTTGTGGTTCTCCGAAGAATCCACGTTTTTCTGCGAGTCTTTTCTTGTTGCAACTTTCAAATTTGTTTATGGCTACACATTATTATGTCCATTTTGTTATGGTTCTACCAAATCACGACCTTTTTCTCAACCGACAGTATTTCTTTTTTGAGAAGATTTTAGGCTATTTGAAGAAACAATTGCGAACCAGAAAATCGGGATGGGCTCTGATATGCTTGGGATTTATTAGAGTGGTACACTAAATACTCCTCGGATAAGCCTTCAAGACCACAAAGTGCGATTCTCAATTCCGAGGCATGCAAGGGACTTATTTGAAGAATGAGACAGTTTAATTAATGTTCTTGGCTCAAACCGATTGTTAAGAGTCACAATTTAACGAACCCCCAATGTAGTCATTCCAATCCTGATTTACGATTAAGGCAACCAGACCAAAGCATTTCTGCTATTCCTTTGGGACTAGTTTCAAGAGATGATTAAGGAAATTTTTGTTCAGATTTAACAAAAAAGACCCGTCAGAAGTTGTGACCCTTGTTCCACTGGAACAAGGGGATCTTGAATCAAGTTTCGTTTTTGTTCGATAGAGTGGGAAATGAACGAAGAAGCCAGCTTTGTTGAGCTTTTTTACGAACCGGATCTCACGATTAGACAAGTGGCAACACAAGAAAGGATGAGCGCACAAACAATTTTACAAAACCGTTTTCGCCTTCTAATTTGAGACCTACACGTATTTGTGGGATCATTGTTATCATACCTGTGCCCGGGGATATTGTGTTCATAAATTAAAACACTCGAAATCGAAACACAACAACAACAACATATTGCAAGAAATCACCGCAAACAAGAACAACAAGAACGCAAACAAAATCATCTGAAAGGAACAGGAACCTTATTGTTTACTACTATTGCTATTTCGCAACGTTCTCTCGATAACCATGATGTTTCGTGTGGGACTTATCCTTCCCTACTTGGCCTTCGCGGCATCAACCGTGAACGCCATGATGTCTCATGACAAAATGATGATGATGCTCGGCTGTAATAGCGACCTCGGTAGTGCCACATGTGAAAACTGGTCAGCTCAATCGTATGATCTAAGCCAGGAAGTTGAAATTCCTTGTGGAAAATGTATCAAGATGGATGCTGGGAATGCAGAAGTTTTGGTTTTCGAGAAGGGGTTGAATGTAATCGGAAAGCTATTGATTGACACCCCTGTTAAGATTGAAACTCCTAAAGTCATTGTTCAGGGTGAACTTCATATCCATTCCGATAAAACCTGGAACGGTGAACACGATATTACAATCACTCTCACTGGCACGAATGATCAATCGTTCATGCCGGCTGATACCAATCACATGAAATGTGGTATGGGTGAATGCAAGGTTGGAAAGAAACCTTTCGCTGTTGGTGGAGGAATGCTTATGATAGACGGAATGCCTGCTGGTGACTACGATACTCCTACCTGGCTGCACATCCAAGACGCCAAGAGTGAAGCTGGTTCTGGCGAGGTTGTTCAGCCGATCGAGACCTACCCTGGACTCGTGGAACTTCAAGAATGTCCTTCTGATGGCAACTTAATCATTGAAGATTTCTCCAATCCTTCAAAGGCCGACGCTTCTTACTACCAGATAGAGAGTAGCGTTGGAAGTCACTTTGATTACACTGAAGACGCCCTCAAGGTCTCGGGAAGAAATCATAAGGACCAAGGACCCATTTTCGATTTGGGAAGTGTCTTGCACTGTATCAAGCCAAATGCTCGCTATATTCTTAGCGCTCGTGTGAAAACTTACAGGGACGAAGTTGGTCCCGATGTTATTGAACCATCTGATTGCAAAGACGGTGTTTCATGCCTCGATGTGAATTACTACTATCATCCCAATGAGGGCAAGGTGTGGACACATAGTAAAAATATTTATCATGAGGAACATACCCATGGCTGGCAAAACGGTGAAGAGGTATGTAACCTTACTGGAGGACGGAATCGTTTTTTCATTCACTTTGTTTCGGGTGCTTAAAATCACTTTCTCTTTTTCTCGTCTCCCTTTCCTTAGATCTTCATCGCAGAAACCGTTTCTTTCGATGAAATTCAGTTGAATGCTGATAATCGTTTCGCTTATTTCTCTTTGATCGGTGTGAACCCGGGCATTACCGTCGAAGTGTACCAATTTGAATTCAAATTGGCTCCCGAATCGGCTTACAGAACAAGTGATGATATTTGCCCCGATCTCGCTTTACCGAACGGAGATGCAGAAATGGACCCTCTTAGTCCATTCCCTTATGGGTCAACTTCTTGGTGGACAAATGTCTTTGTTGCTCAAGACGATGAGGACCTCAGCAATCACTTCTTCCGAATTACTGCACGAGGTAATCAATGGCGCGGTGGTCTTCATTGGGACACCGGTTTGGGATGCATTAGTGACAATGCCGTGTACCACGTGAAAGTGGATTATCGCATCCACGAGCATGAGCAGGTGCCAGACCCCAAATATGGCATGCGTGTTAGACTCAAGGTCAAGCGCGCAGACACGAAGGACCAGTGGTACGACATGGCTTATTGCAGAAATGATTTGAATGCGGATAATGTGGGGACATGGATGACTTGCGAAAAGATGTTCACCGCGCCAGTGGGCACCGTTAAGGATGGCGACCTTCAGTACGAGATTCAGTTTGAAACTGGACCATATGCCGACTACGATGTAGATAATATCAGTATCAAGGCACTGTCAGGGCCGATCAAAACAGTCACTGTTGCTGATTCCGTGGAGGGAAAGTGGGGTGTCGGCGCTGATGTGTTGATCACTTCTCACACGAGTGCTTGGGACGGGGAACAGATTCGTCAGATCACTGGTATTGTACCATCAGACGAATCGGGATATGTTGACCTTATCCTCAATGAAACCATTGCGGCCCCAACGACCATGAAAGACGACGATAAGTATGCTACGGAGATTGCAATTCTGTCACGAAATATCCTATTGCAGGGTGCTGACGATGATAGTGATTCTTTGCATGGAGGGCACTTAATTATTCTTCATACCCCAGGAGGCCGCCAATCTATCGTTGGTTTAGAACTTACGAACATGGGGCAAGCTGGAAACCTTGGTCGATACGTAAGTTTTGGATGATGCGACTGGAACAATATCTCCGCTTCCATTCTACTTTCCATTCTCATACTTTGAATTCTTTATTATTGTGTGTAGCCTCTTCATTTTCACATGTGCGGAGACGTAGAAGGATCAAAACTCTCAAAAAATCTTATCCGCGGAACGAACCAACGTTGCACCGTGGTTCACGGAACCGACAAGTTGTTAGTTGAAAACAATGTTGCTTACGATACTTTCGGTCATTGCTACATGGTTGAAGATGGGATGGAACGATTTAACACCTTCAAAGACAATCTTGGTGCGAAAACCAAGAAGGCTACTCAAGTCATTCCAACGATGGCGGACAAGAACAACGGTAAAGAAACTGATGGTAGTGCTTCAACCTTCTGGATCACCAACCCCGATAATTATTACATCGGGAATGTAGCAGCTGGAGGGCAGCATTCAGGTTTTTGGTTCGAACTTCGAGATAGACCTCGAGGTACGATGAGCAAGATGTATGAAGGAAGGGAATGGAGTCTTAGGGAAATGAAACTTGGACAATTCAAGGGTAATGTCGCACACTCGTATGACTCAGCTGGGATCAGAACCTATCCCTTTGGTTATGTTCCCAACGAGCAAGCCATTTTTGAGGATAGTAGAGTCTACAGAAACAGTAATTCCGGAATGTTTATCCACAACAGTCGGAACATCGCGTTGTCTGGCAACCACTTCGCTGACAACGAGCAAGGTGTCGACCTCGACCGCATCGATCTATTTGAAATGTATGACTCTGAGATTGTCGGACGGTCCCAAGGTATGTAGCAAAGTGTCGGTGGCTGTATCGTTTTTGGTTTCGTAACGTCTATATGTTGAGCCATACTTCAATTCTCACGTGCCACCTTACATATCAATCAACTTTCTTCAGATTATAAGACGAAGGTCATGTCACAGAAAGCCCGAAACGTTTGCACTTGGCAAAAGAATGTCCATGGAGTCGAAATGCACACTTTCACGCACGATAGAAATCTGGTATCGACCTTGCAAGGAGCATTCAATAATGTCAAGTTTTCTGGATTCAATGATACTGGGTGTGAGGTGTCTGCAGTTTTCGTTACGGATGACGAAGATAGATACCCTACTTGGGATTATTGGACTGCGATTGAGAATTCCCAGACCGAAGGTGTTGATCTCGCTAATATCGCGAATTTCTGCAAGTCCTCAGTGAAGAACATCCCTGATGCTTATATCACTGATCATGGTAGCGCATTTGGAGCGTCTCTTGACATTTCGGGAGGAATTTCTACAATCATGACGTACACGGATACACAGACGAAAATGCAAACTTTCGTTGAAAAAACTTCGTGTAGAAATTTTCCCGAACAGTGCTTTAGTTACTGCGAGGATACCTGCCTACGCACGATGACGGTTCGAGTAGACCCGGCAGTATCGCCTGACTACAAGTTGAAAATTTGCAAAGACGGCACATGCGAAACGTACAACAATTGGATGTACGATTCTAGGTCTTCTTCTAACTGGGCCGAACCGTTTCGAACATTCTCCCCCGCTCTTCCTCGGGGAAGCTACACCGCCGAATTTTTGGACGAGAACGGCGACGTTAGCTGGCCTCGTGGAGTCAATGTCACATACGAGTATGATACGTGCAATGGCGATGGACTCGCAGAAGGTGATGTGGTGTTTGACCCTCCTCAAGTTACTGCAAGCGAATGCAACCAGCTCATTTCGAACGGAGGTGCAGACCTTTCAGACACCGACCCGACTCCCTGGGTTTACGAGAGGAATTCGGGAGTTGAAATCGTCAGAGGTGCAGGTATGGGGGGTACAAATGCACTCGGGGACGTAAGAACAGAATCTCACGATGATGGAATTTCGCAGCATGTTGACGTCCGTTGTTTTGATCTTAACGCAGGACGGAAGTATGAAGTCAGAGCCTATGTTAAGTTGCTGAATGGTAATGGACAACCTGTTTACTGTGACCCCTCGGTAAAGCATAGTAGTGGCTGCCCTCGACTTATGTTGCATTATGGAATTTATCGCCAACCAAATGACAAACGTCGCCGAGATCTAGAGTTTGAGGCAGGTATCACAAGAGCTAGACACACAAATGAAAATCATGGCTTTCAGCTTGTACATGGTATTGTGACCGTTGACGAAAGACTGACGGAGGCTTCCAATGTCAGATTATATGTCGAGCGACGTGCGAACAATATGGAAATGCTTGTGGATGACGTCTCGATGACTCTGTTGTCAGATTCGACTTGCGAGGCTGGAGAAGAACTAGTTTTGAATGGCGACTTCGAGACCGGAACATCTGAACACTGGACTGATCGCGATGCGGAAGGTTTCCAGGTTGTCAGCCCTGGTGTTGGAGGAGGATTTGCCTTTAAAATGCAAACAGGAAGTGCCTACCAGGCGATTAAGAAAGAGTGTGTCGAAGCTGGAAAGCGATACGAGGTGCAAGCGAAATTCCGTTTGTTGGATTGGAATGGAAATACAATAGAATGTAACGCCCTTACCGGTAATCCAAAATGCCCAGAACTACAAATGCTATTATTGGATGAAAACAACAACCGCATTGAACATCTCGGAGGAGTTGCAAAAGCCCTGGATGCTGCGGCCAACACAGCCGATGCCGACCCTTACTCATCCTTGTGGGGAATCTACGAAGCAAAGAGCAATGTTGCAGCAGCGGACCAGATTCAAATATTTTTCTATAACCCTCATCCTTATATGATCGTTGACAACATTTCGATCAAAGAAATGGGCGCAAGTGCAAAAGATGGGGAATCTTCTGGAGGAGATCTCATTGTGAACGGCGATACAGAGCTTGGAATTGCAGGTTTTTGGGGAGACCATGGCGTAGGAAAGGAGAACCTGTCAATTATATCAGATCTTGAAGGTGGTAATGCTCTCAGAGTGAGCGGGCGAAGAAATTATTGGTCGGGTGCCTATTACGCTGGAGAGAAATACATTGAAAAAAGCGTTTTGGAACCTGGATCTACTTGGAAAATTTCCCTCCGAGTCAGACTTCTTGAGCCAGGATCGTTAACTGGAGTAGATTGCAATCCTTTCGACAGGCAAACTTCAGAGACTCGGTGCCCCCGAATGAAGGTCAATTTTTACAGCGAAGGTGATTCACACAGTCCAGTACGTCAGGAAACTCTTTATGGGTACACCTCGAACTGGGAAAAAGATGGATGGAACGCGTTCGAAGGTCAAGTCGAAGTTCCTTCGAAAGCAGAAACTGTTATCGACAAGATGCTTATTTACGTTTTGGAGGCCAAACCAAATGCCGATATTGTTATCGACAATTTGAGTATGGTCCCAGTTTAAGCAACTATATATAATTTGTGTATTAAATCATTACCAACAAACTTATCTGTTATGGCTTACCAAGTAGCTTTGAGATGAAAAGCAAGAAATGATGCCAATCATCTATGGGTAGTCTGTAGTCGAGTGAGTCTTTCAAGGTCGAGGACGGTGTTGAAAGTAGTTTCCTCAAGAACACGGTGTTGCTGTTGCATCCTCTATCGAATGGTAGGCATGCCGAATGCCAAGTCTCCCATGGGCAAGACAGAAGATCGCCGACTTGGGGCAGATCCGAAAATATTCCAGAATCGTAATGATTCGTCAGCTGCTGCCGATACAACATGTGCTTCCATCCGGACTGCACGCTAGACTCAATATTCGATGGGTGTGACCGGTCAATTCCTTCACCTTCGTGAGGCTAGATCTGTTTCCATACTTCCACAAGATTAACTGATTCTCTGAAAAGCCGTGTGAGCTACAAAGTTCGCGCTGATGTTTGCTCCAAAGAATGGAACAAACTTGTGAGCCAGTGTCAATCGATTTCAACATGGCTCCACTGTTTGAATTCCACAACTTTATGCTTCGATCTGCTGTTCCTCCACCACTCGCTAGAAGACCACGATTGAAGGGGCACCAATCCAGAGCCTTGACTGCAGCCTTGTGCTGCTTCAAGACTAATCGAGGGGAAATATCGGACGAAAACGTATTGTTTCTGCTTCGGGATGACATAGACGCGTCCCAAATACAAAGATAATTTTCATTTCCTCCACTTGCCAAGTTGGTTCCATCCTCTGTTGATTGACAAAAATCGTAAATAAGTGAGTGATATACAACGAAGGCTTTGATGCATTTCAAATACACTGTACAAACACCCTATTCATCCACCTACCATTCCACTTCAGACCGCATACTTCTTGTTCGTGAGCTTTGTACCGAGCTACCACGTGATTCGCAGATCGCACATCGTGTTGTATAATCATCGAGTCTCGTCCACCAGAGCTTAACCAATGCTGGTTCCAAGCCATTGAGGCTACTCTTCCGGAATGCCCGCGAAGAGTCCTGACTAATCTCGATGCTTGGGTGTCCCAAAGTTGTACTTTGTGCGAGTTTGTTCCGATTGCTAGATATTTGGACTGTCCTGGAATAGTGCACCACGAGACAGACGTTACATAGTCGTCGTCGCCATCGACAGTAGTCAAATGTTGGATTTCTCCCGATCCCGCGTTCCATAAATAAACGCAGTGTGCAAGTGCTACTGCCAAGACATTGTCTGCACTCCAGCTGATTAAATTCAAATAGTAGTCGTCAACAAGATCTGGAGCGTCCAGAATTCGACACGGCTGACTCGGAATTTTTCGATTTATGACATCTGCACTTCGAATCGCAGACGAAAATCTGTCATCAATGGATTCAAATTGCTGTAGAACTCGCATGCTGTCGTGGCTATAGGGATCCTCCAATCGCAAACGATTTGTCCGCCAGGGTGATCTCCCACAACTAGTAGGATTGTTTTCGTTCGTTTCACTGGTAGCCCCTCCCCCAAAATTCAATATTCCACGCGGCTGAGCATCTTCGTCCAGCATGTCCAATGGAACATTGCACAAAGAGCTGAGCATTCGACGCTTGTATTCCTTTTCTACTGGTGTTTCAGCTGGTGTTTGTGCCTTTTCGTCTCCGTTACCACCGCTCGGATCATTAGGATCATTCGTAGCATCATTCCCATTATTGTTGTCACTGTCGTCGGACAAGAGCTTCTTTCGACATAAATCCACATTTAACATGCTCCTACGAGACGGAATAAACCTATCAACTCCGCTACTCCCACTGTAAGGCGGGGTCAAGTGTGGAGTGGAAGGGTACCGCAAAATCGTCGGAGATGGGGACATTCTTGGTTTTTTCTGACTGCTTCTTCGAACGTTTCGCGAGGGAGTTCTAGACGGTGTTCGGAAAGGTGACGATCTCGCCATCGACGCGTGACGCTTCTGCGTCGATCGTGGAGGCGTCTTCATGAATAATTTATCTTCTACCATGGTGATGTCGTGAATATTCCATTCGAATAGATATCAACTTCGATGATAGTAGCCACCGCCAGGAAGACATTAAGTTCTTGATCTGTTTTGGTCGATTTTTCTCGTTCTGCCTTTCCGTCTACTCCAGAGAGAAAGAGAGGGTCGATGGTGTGGTGTAGCTGTAGCGTAGTAGAAGCAATGGGGCATGCTCTGATCGTGGACTGGAAAATCTGAAAGCCAAAAACTTGTGAGAGTCGCTAAAATGAACAACGTGCAAACCTTTTGGCGATTTCTTTTCCTCCGGGCCACCCCGCGCGCACATCCGTGAATGATCTAGCGGGACTACACGTAACGTATGTTCCACGTGTAGATATCTGAATAATCCTGACGGCTTGCAATGGAAGATCTACGTTATGGTGAAGAATTTAAGAACCGCGCTTCGTACACGAACGTTTAGAACAACGCATCTCAGCAGGAAAACATCCATCAACGCTTACTGCGAGTGCCGACAACGAGAGAAAAAAGATTGTTACATTGAATGGGAAAACTCAGTTTCTGACGAGCAATTCCATCGTCGCTCCACGGAAGAATTCAAAGATTCATCGATTGAATTAATAGGGAGACTCACAACAAAGCAAGATTGTACAATCAAAAGAATAGTTCGATGCCTAATGCGAATTCAACGAGCCAGAATTCTCGGAGTTTCCGTCGATTTCGTTGGATAGTTGGTCTTCAGTGTCTCCTAATTCTTGGTTCTTGCAAAGCTTTTCACCCCTCTCACTACGGCTTTTCGAGCCAGAAAACACTGATCGAGATGTCTGCCACACCAAGCACTTCCGCGGTTTCGAATTGGCGGCTCATTCCGAAAGATGCAGAAGAATACAAGAGCCTTCTGGTGGACCGATCTACCTGGTCTCAAGACCAGTACGAAGAATCCCTCCGACTCTACGAACGACTGATGAGTTGTAAGGATTCTTACATAAGTCCAGGAATTCAATCTGCCCTCAACACTCTGGATCATGCCTATAGATTGTACGGACCTGGTTCGGTGATTTGTTCCTTCAACGGTGGAAAAGATGCCGTCGTTATTCTTCACTTGGTCAGAGCGATCCATGCCAAATATTACAACTCTACCGGGGAGACTCCGATTCGGCCGAGATCGGTTTATTTCAACAACGACAACGAATTTTCAGAAGTAACATCATTCCTTGAGGACAGTGTCGATAAATACGACCTTGATATGGTTGCATTTGAGCATGGAGTAGGATTTGCCGCTGGATTGGATATTCTCGTGAAGAACAATTTTGTCCATCAAACAGACGAGACTGCCTTGCCGATGGCCTTTGTGCTGGGAACGCGTGAATCCGATCCGAATGCCAAAGGCCAAGATAGTTTTTGTCCTTCCTCCCACTGGATGCCGCCATTCATGAGGGTAAATCCGGTACTGGATTGGAATTATGGCCTCGTTTGGCACTTTCTGCGACTTTTCGAACTCCCCTACTGCTCTCTTTATGACCAGGGTTACACGAGTTTGGGTACCACAAAAGACACACTTCCTTGTCCGGCTCTGGCGGTCAATCGAGGGGACGAAAGCGCGGTTGGATCGATTAGCAACAACGTGCCTAAATTTTGGCCTGCGTACATGCTGGTAGATTGGGATCAAGAACGCGCTGGGCGTATCAAAAAGGAAAAACCCGCCAGCAGCAGCACCACTGCAACGAAAAAAGACTTTGATCGGTCGAACAGTGGCCTGACAGCGGTATCCGAACAGCGTGTCAAAAACAAATCGTTGGTGAAAAATCCCGAAGTTCTGTCCGAAAACAATGCCACGCAAGATGATGGCACTGTACAAACACTGGGAACAGAGGATGACATTAATGAATACGCTGGAGAAGCAAAAACCGTGGGGATCCTTGTCGTTGGAGACGAGATATTGAAGGGGATGACGACTGATACCAATACGCAAACCGCAGCAAGGGCTCTTCGGAAAGAATGCCTGCAGCTTTCTCGCGTGGTTGTTGTGTCCGATGATGTGGACGAGATCACCAAGGAAACCCGCCGGTTGCGCAATGAGGTGGACGTGGTCATTACCTCGGGAGGCGTTGGTCCAACCCACGACGATGTTACAATCAAGGGGGTGGCCGAGGCTCTCGACAAGGAACTCGTGTACAACGAAGAAATGGCATCACTCCTTCTAGAAAAGATGAATGGCGACAATGAAGAACTGACTCCCGCTCAAATCAAAATGGCAACCCTGCCGTCGAACGCAAAGTTGCGGTACTTGTCCACGGACGAATGGCCCGTTCTGCAGTGCCGGAATATTTTCATTCTCCCGGGAGTTCCGGAATTCTTTGCCAAGAAAATCGAAAACGTTGCAACCTATCTTTCCTCGCAGCTGGAACGAAGCATAGTGATGAGGGTAGTCCTGAATGTCGACGAGCAATGCATCGTGGAGGTCTTGAACAAAGCCGTCCAAAACCACCCAAAAGTCTCCATGGGCAGCTATCCGTTTGTGAGCCATCCCGAATTCAAAACAGTGGTCACTCTGGAAGCCGATTTGGTGGATTCGTCCACCCACACCTTCAGCAGCAACAATGGTAACAACAAGGAGGGCTCCAGAAACTCTTTGTTCCTCGGTCGTGACGCGGTGATTCTACCAAAAGAAGTTCGGGATCGAAACGTACGACTGGCATTGGACGATCTGATAAGCGAGCTTCCAAAGGGCAGCATTTTGAGAGTGGAAAAGAACGACGACTTGGATCCATTCATGTAACCTCGTCATTGCTTCTTGCGAATGGAACGATCCATTTTCTAGCTGTTATAGAGCAAGCTTCAAAGACGAGAAACTTTTGTTAGATTAATAGTTAAGTTTATCATGTAGAACATGCATTTTCGATTCAAAAAATCTACTCCAAACAATAGATGCCTCAAACGACTGAAATAGGCCTATTCCTTCTCACTCGTGATTGATTGATTCATTCCCCCTCGTTTCATTTGCGTTCTTAGCTTGGGCGTGATTCGAAAAACAAAAAATATCGGGGAGCAGTCGGAGAAACCCTTTATCTGTACCAGGAACGGGAAGACGCATGTCAACAATAGATTTATTTGCATTCATTTTGATACGAGACAAGTAATTTGCATGGGTGTTGCCAGCTTTCGATAGGGGATGAACGATTTGTACAATCTCAGAAAGGCCTTTCCATCTCGTAATCGATTCTGCGAATCTCTGGTTGTTATCCAAGCAAGTTGAAACAACAAGTCTTTGTTTTTATTGACAAACTATCCAATTCCGTCGGTGGGAATATCTTTCGTAAATATAAGGTGGAAGACTCAACGAAAACGAGACATTGCAAGTGACAATGAGACTCCCTTATCAACCCTCGTCGTTGCTGGGAGGCGAGGTGGATGAGTGTGTCGTTATCGATGTCAGCAACGAGGAGAAAAAACCGGCAGCAAACCTCGGGCGCCGGATAGTCCAGGCTCAAAGCAAGAAAAAGAATAAGAAATCAAGCTCACCTTCTGGGGAAACGGAACTCCGAGAGTTGATGCGACTGTGCGAATACGAAGTCGACCAAGATCCGTATCGAGGCTTGGGATTTCTAGATAAGGTCAACGACGACAAGGTTGTGACTCCGTGGGATATTTGCCAGTGGGGAATTCTTTCCATGCCAAAATCAAGTGGTGATGGGAATAACAACGAAGGCAACGTCAAAACAGGGGAACTTTTGGATTCGACCAATGCCGAGAGTCTGGTACGAAATCTGACGGAATCCTGCTGCCCGTCGATACTGGCTTGGACCAAAGAACACTTGGAAAATAAAAAGAAGCAGCAATCCAAGAAACAGCGAACTAGTAATGGAAAGAAACGAAACAGATCTGGTGGTGAGCAAGATACATTTCCTTGCCTGGGGAATCGTCCATCAGACACAAAGTACCGCTGCCCCTGCGATTCGAATCCTTCTTGTCTGGGATCCATGGGAGGAATAATGGACGAATTGTTGAAGGAACGATGTCAGAAGGGAATTACCATCTCCATCATCGAAGACGATGAGAATGGCGAAAATGACAAGGACAAGAAAAAAGCAAAGGTTTTTGGATTCGGTAGCAACTTTTTGAACAAGAAAAAAAAAGATGCCGAGGTAGAAATCGTCGATGTGGATGAGAATATGAAAACTGGGGAAGAAACGGGATCCGAAGAGAACGTATTTGCATTCATGGGGAACAATGAAAAATCGTCAAGCGCCAGTGAAAAGACAAAAAATACAGACAGCGTCAAAAGCACTTCCGAGGCTTCCGTCAAGACTACTGCAACCTGCAAACCGCTTGGCCCTAACTGGACCAAGCCAGAAGAAGGAGAACCGTCGGAAGCATATTCTTCGAAAAACTGTATGAGTAGCCAACCCTTTGACGAAGAAGGATATTCACCGACCACCAAAGAAGAGGTCGCCAAGCTACGGCGATCCGAAATCGTGGACATTTCAAAACTGAAAACGTTTATTCGAAACCTTTTTGAGCTTTGCGAGTCACCTCATGGAATGACAATGGAAGAATACATACGAACCATGACCGAATGGCACAAGTCTCTCATCTTTACGAATCCAATTATCGAAGAGAGCGACTCGTCAAGTGACGAAGTAAGGATAGCTCTACCACCCGGAATCCAAAATCTTGGCGCAACCTGCTACCTAAACACGCAACTTCAGTGCTTGGCACAAATTCCTGTCTTTCTGGATGGGATCTTTTCCTGGCGCCCAGTGAATGCAACGCACAAGATGAATGGGGTCATGACAAAACTCCAAAAATTATTGGCACAGATGCTAGTGGGAGGCAATGCCAAGTACACGTCTCTTGATTTTTCCAATGCCCTGGGCATTCAACACAACGAGCAACAAGATCCGAACGAATTCGCTCGATTGCTCTTTGATCGGATGGAGGAGTCCTTTCAACAGTGCAGTAATGCCTCGGCTAGTCCGAATGATTCGAAGAAAGGCAATGGTTTGGGCAAGCTGCTTCAGCGTATCTTCCACGGAACGACTACCTACGAGACGATATGTATGAAATGCGGCAAGACTTCGGTGCGAAGTGAGGGATTTATGGATTTGAACTTGCCCATTGTTCACCGTGTGGACGAAGAATCTGACACGGATGATACAGACCTGGATAGTAGCAAAGATGGTAGTGATCCAGCCTTTGTCAAACGGAAGCGAAGAAAAAAGGGCATTCTTGAAAAGGCGTTTGAGAAACAAAAGAAGAAAAATCCGGAGGATACTGACGTTCAGTATTGTTTTGACCAGTATACAAAAACGGAATATTTGACAGGTGACAATCAGTATTTTTGCGACGAATGCAACGCCAAACAGGATGCAAAGAGAGTCATGTCATTGACCGAGTTGCCCCCCGTTCTAAATATCCAGCTTTCACGGTATGTTTTTGACCGTCAAAAATTTGTCAAGAAAAAGCTCACGGACAAGGTTCGCCTTCCAACCATCCTTACGGTCGACAAACACGACAGCTGCTCTTCGTCGACTTCGTCAAAACGAAAACGAAAATCCAACAAGAAATATATTTTGTGCGCTGTCATGAGGCACCGAGGGACTTCTGCCTATTCCGGACACTACATTGCAGAAGCAATGGACTGGACTATTGGCCAATGGTACGAGTTCAATGACGAAATCGTAAAAGTTTTGCCCACGCCTTCGAATAGCTACGTACCAAACGACTATTTGGATTTGAAGGATGGAGACATACAAACAAAATCCGCTGGAAGTGAAGACGCATACAACATGTACTACGTAGACGAAGAATATATGGCGGAAAATTCCATTACTACGATGTCTCGTAACCAGCGTTTGAATTCGATACAGAATGCTGGTTCTACCACGACGGAATCAGCAGATACTGATGTTCTCAGCACTTTGATTCGAGAGAATTCTCAGTGCTATTCAGTTTTAACAGAGTAAGTGATTTCTAAACGACTGGGGGAAGGCAACAGCCGATAACGTACTTGCACTTACATTCATTTTCTTACGTTGGATATCGTGGAATTATAGATTGTGTTATGTTGATTACGCAATATCTGAGAGGCTGAGGCGACGAAAAGATGCAATCCGAAAGTATATGTTTGTTGATCCAAGCTCCATGCTTCTACAAGAGGGCCAGCCAAAGGAGGACAAGGAGCCATATTTTTGGGTTGATGGTAAAACGCTGAGGCAGTTTCTTGCATGCGATCGCAGCTTGGACGATAAATTGAATTCAGGCGAGACATTAGTTTGCCCAAAGACTTTGCTCTGTTCCCATGGCTGCCTGCATCCCCGTACGGCTAGGCGTGGAAAGCTTTTAAGACAATCAATTTACGATTCTTACGTATCGCTCTTATCCGGAGAGCGGAAGTATTTATCTGCAACAAGCGGAGTAAAAGAGAGCGACGTCATCGGGTGTAAGATCACGTTTGGGGCAGGAATGACATGTGAGGTTTGCTCAAAGTCGTATCGCAATGAGTTGAACGAGAAGTTGGAGTTTTTGAGAAATGTCTACGATGTCTACGTGGATATTCTCGACGAAACAAATGATTCAATGAACAGCTTCAAAAAGGATTCAACCGAAGAAGCCGTCGAAGAGGAATATGGATTTATAGTGGCACGTTCAACAATCACAAAATTCAAAAGGCTTGTTGTTGATTTAATGAAATCGGTGGCAGACTTCGCAAAAGGAGGTTCACTCGATAATACTTCCACACAGTCTGATCCCAAAAACAACTTTGTTTTCGATGGGATCGATAACCTTGATATATCGACTTTTCCAGGAAGCCCAACATGTTCACCATGTGGTACAGAAAAGAAGATGGGAACTACAGGGACAGATGATCCGATAGACGAGAAATTCAACTCCAAGATTACGTGTAAGAGCAGAACATGTTTTATCTGCTTGTGTGTGTGGTTTTGAACTGCGTGCGCATTACTCATGATATCTTTTTCTGTAATCTAGGTTCACATGGAAACTGCAACGATTTCAGTTTACGCATCGTACGCTACGTGTCGTCTAAAACATGGGTAAAGATCAAGAAAATTTTCCCCGATGCTATTGAACACAAGGTATTGTTTTATGAGGTAGACGGGAAGGTGCGAAAGCCAAACGTCGAAGACGATGGCTGCGCGCTTTGTCGTACTGAGAAGGATGCTATCACGAATCTAACATCGGACGTCGAAAGATGGGCAAAGGAGACAAAGGGAAATAATGCTCTGAAGCAGCTACTGGATGGGAAGAAAATTTCATTGAGTGAAATAGCATTTCACAACTTTGACAATGCGCAAAACAACTGTAGACTGGTCCATCGTGACGACATTACGAATCTGTGCAAGTCAGTAAGGCTGTTGGGCAGAGTTTCAAAGTTGAAAATATCCGAGCATTCCGACCTGAAAACCCACGTTGAGAACTTAGCGTTTCCAAGCTATCATTCGGTTGTACTGGATTTCGAAAAGCAGCCGAACGCAAGATTGCTTCAGAGTATAAGATCACTCACTTGCTGTGAGCACCATCGTGTCATTAAGAGTGCCATTATCGATGGAGCAGATGGAGAAGTTGAACATAAGCACCAATTGTCCAATAATATTGCTGTTCTTTCCAGCGAAGAATACAGTGCTTACATCAACGCTTTGGCAGAGCTTTTGATCATTCTGAACTGCGACTATCATAAGCAAGAAGGCACGGAGAAAGATTTGCAAGATGACTCGGATTTCTCAACGCTGAAGGAAGTGAAAAATTTTGCTGTTTCGTGCCATCCGTCGATTACAATGGCAGTTGGGGAGGAGGTATCGTCTGATGAAATTTTGCTTTTTTCGTTGGACGGAAACTCTAAGGAATTCTCAATTGTGCCTGGGTTTTGCAATCATGAAACATGCAAAAAAGATTTTGTCCCGATTATTCAAAAGCAGGTCGGAGTTCCTGTAGATAGCGTCTCGGTCGATAGTACTGATGCAAGAGACCAGAAGAAAGGTGGCCGAAAAAGATCGGACAGTAGAATAGGATCGGTAATGATGAGTCCAATAATCGTCGAATCTGATCTTGAAGACAATGAGGAGACCGCTGACAAGAGGGAGAAGCTTCGGGTATTTGAATGCAAGGCAGATTCCGAACTTACTGACGCAATGCAATCGCTCAAAACCATAACAGGTACACCCAATGGTGATAACGATGCAGGTTTGGGCTTTGGTGTACGAAGATCAACACGGAGAAGAAAAGTAAAGTTTCCAGTGGGTTGTATCACAAGTGAAGATATCATCAACATCGGTTTGCATCATAATGTTGCAGCGCTTCGCTTGTTGCTTTTTCAAGATTGTCGAATCCCACTCGGTTGCAAACTAAGTATCGCCATTAGTAAGGGCGACGAAACACAACCAAAGGGCCTCGAGATAGCTTTCGATGGAAGTACAAAGACGTTGATCGAGCTCATCGATCATCTGAAAACAACAGAAGATGGTTTTAGTGACTTAGACATGTCAAACCCCTTCGAGAAGTGTTTCCTGCTCTATAAAGTTGACGAAGACGACAAATGTAAAGACATTGAGGCTACCCTGATGGACTCATTGCTAGAGGCATCGAACATTGCGTCTCCTGATTCCAAAGGCAATGCCGCAAAGGGACGGAAGATGAAGAAACGATCGTTGGAGCGCGGGTTTCAAGGATCCCTCCTACAGTCTTCGACCAATTCTGGTATCGTGGACGATGAACTAGTGAGCAGAGACAGCGATGGTGCTGCACCATGTCCGATTGAAGAATCAAAGGAAGTCAACAAAACACGGGTCAGATCAAATACTATCATATCCGACGATGAAGCACCTGCAGAGACTAAAAAGAACATTCCATCGGATACTAGCGACGACGACGAAGTAGCCATTCTTCCTTCGTTCCCGGTAGCACCACGCAAAAAAATTGGTGACGATCAGCAAATGAAAATTGTGTGCAAGTTGATGGAGCTGACAGACAGCAAAGACGAAAGTCGTTGTTTCGAGGCCGTTTCTTGGGTGATGAAAATGGATCCAAAATACAGCGAGGAAGAAATAATCGATGCTGCTCTCACCAGACTCTTCGATGTTGAATCTAATGTTGCAAAATAAACTTTACAAATCGAAAGAATCTTGGTTGGTAAAAATCTGACTATACTATTCCTACTATGAATAAAAGCCTTAAGCTTTCAATAAATGCAGCTACTTTTTGAATCTGATTCCATTCTAAATTTCCCGGATTTATATAAATATTCTGGAATCCCAGACAAGCAAATAATAGACTACTACTTCGTAGTAGTAGCAGTCTTACTCTTGCAAATAGTTTCTCTCGAACTTTCGTATTCGACGAAAGTTCTTAACATAGTAGATAACGTGAGCATCATAGAAAAGACTAGAACGAGAGGAAAGAAGGACGCCGTGTACGCCTTGTGGTAGGGTCCCTCGAGGGTAAGCTCGGCTCCCATGACAAAGTCTTGTACCAAGAGCTTGGCCTTTTTGGGGACGCGTCCCAGGGGTGGATCTTTCGACTCTCTTCCCCCGTAAACCTCAAAGGCTCGTTTCGCCTGAAGATCCGCCTTTTCGGCTCCCTTTTTCAAAAGTGGCCTCCAGGCAAGATCTCCCATGCTGGTGGCCTCCATCAAGGTCTCCTCGTTGAGCTGGCGAACCCGCATCGGAATTCCCGTTTGTCTGTCCAAAGCTTCTTCCATGCGCTTGACCGTCAGAGCGGCATTTCCCTGTGCCTGCGCGGCCTGGCGGGAGACATCGCAGCCCAGCCTTAAGGCCAGAGGTGGTTTCTTGGATTTGTCGACACTCTTGTTCTTGCTGTCGGAAGTCGTAATGGAGGAAACTCCCTTGCCAAATGCATGCTGTTGGTGCCACAGGCGAATTCCGTCGAGGTTTTGTCGCTGGCGGGCACACTGGACGGCCTTTTCCAAAACGCCCTTGAGGTAGATTTGACAACCTTCCGAAAGAAGTGCCAAGGCCTTGTCCTGTTCTGCTGTTTCATCGTTGAACCAAGAACCTTCGATGACTGGTTTGGGTGTCACGGGAGTTTCTGCCGCCTCTGGAGTAGAAGGAGTCGCTGTGGGAGTCGCAGGAGTTGAAGTCGAGGTAACAGCAGCGGTGGGAGTCGGTGCTGCCGCTGGTTTTTCGGCTTCCGGCTGTTTTTCTGGTTCTGCTGGTGCTGGCTGCGGGGTGGGAAGCGTCAGCAGGCCATCCGCAACGACGGGAGCAGAGTTGGCCATTTCCATTTTGCGCTGCTTGACCTCCTTCCATCGAACTCTGGCCCATGCTGCCCGTGCGGAAAGAATATTCGTCTGGCTCCATCCGGGACGAATTCCGTCCACAGGTTTGACATCTTCCTTGGGTTCGTCTGCATCTTCGGGAGTGCTGGTGCTGGTGGTAGGTTCTGCGGGTTTTGTGGGAGTCTTGGTGGTCTTTTTCTTGACCAAAGATTCCGGTGGATTGTCCCCATACAAGAGCTGAAGCTCCTCGTCCGAGAGTTTGAGATCCGCCTTGTTGCCCAAGAGCTGTCCAATCGATGGCCAATCGTATTCTACCGAATGATCAATGAGCTCCATGAGTTCCTTGTATTCCCGGGGTGGTTCTTCAATGACAATCTTTTTAATGACGGTGGTAGTGCTGGTAGTGCTTGCCTTTGTGGTCGTGCTCTTGCGGGAGGACGTCGAAGCATCGCCGGTACTTTTGCGGCGGGTGACTTTTTTGGTGGTGGTCTTTTTCGCAGTGGTGGTGGTCTTGGAATCTTTGGAAGCGGGGGTAGTCTTTTTGGCCTTGGATGCTGTTGCTGCTTTTGCAGTGGTGCTGGAATCTTGCGAGGCCAGCTGTTCCCGCTTGTCCTGGATTCCCTTGCGGACGTCCGCAATGGAGGGAGCTGCAGACGTTCGTGGCTTTGGTGTTTCCTTTTTGAGTTTTTGCGCCTGTGCACGACGCTGTGCCTCCTGCTGCTGGCGTTGTCGCTGGAGCTGTTGTTGCTGCTGCTGCCGCCGGCGCATTTCCTCCTTGGCCTGCTGGGAGGCACTGATCGATCCACTTCCGCTGCTCCTTCCCGCCAGTCCGGCCTGTCGTTTCTTTTGTTCGATAAAGTGCACCAAATAGTCATTGGCCTTTTTCCAGTAGTGATCTCCCACCAAATCTCTTAGCCGCCGCTTCATGCTTAGCGTCACGCTTTCGTAACCGGGTTCCTGTCGCTTGTTGCGCTCGGCACAGTCCTTGATGATGCTCTTGGCCTGTGCGTGCATCCGGGGGTCCTTTTGTTCCAGATACTTGATCAAGACTCGAGTAAACATGAGGAATTTTTCCTTGTTGCGTTTCATCTCTTGGTGGCTGGTGGGAGTCGTCCCGGAACTAGAGCCGGCAATCTGTTGCGTTCGAACGGGTTGGGAAGAGGGACGCTGCACCTGCTGCTGGGGATGCGTCCTGCGGCTGTGCGACGAACCCTGCTTGATTTGCGACAGTGGTGTGGGAGCAAAGGGATCCACGGGAACCTGCTGGCTTGGTGGTTGGGAGCTAGACCCACGACTCGATTGTGGTTGGCTTCGCTGTTGTGGCTGTTGCGAATACTGCGGTCTCGACTGCGAAGTCGATTTCGGATACTGCGATTGGCGTGGTTGGGTTTGCGGACGAGATTGCATCGGCTGTTGTTGTGGTGGTTGGGAATATTGCTGTCGCTGCTGCGACGCTGGCTGGGCATACTGAGGCTGTCTCTGCTGTGTTTGTGGCCGAGATTGCATCTGCTGTTGTTGTTGTTGCTGCTGCTTTTGCTGCTGGGATTGCTGATAGAGCTGGGATCGTTTGTGTTGCTGCTGCTGTGCCGCAGTTTGGTGGCTCGTTGGCTGATGCATCGGACGCTGTTGCATTTGCTGCTGTTGTTGTGGCCTTGCGCGTTGTTGTTGTTGTTGTGGGGGTGCCTGGATGGGGGCTGGTGCCGGCCTCTGCGATGGCCGTTGTTGCTTGCTGCTGCATGGGAGGCTGCTGCAAAGGTTTGGGAGCGGGAGCCTTGCTCATGCTATACAAATTTTTCAGACGGGACATTTGATTGTTGGATGCTCCGGGTTTTCCACGAGACGGTGGGATTTGTGCGGGCTTTGGGGCAGCGACTTGTCTGGGGGCAGCAACCGTGGAAGCTGCCGTGGTGGCAGTGCTCATGGGGACGTTGACCTCGTCATCGGATTCTCCCGAAGACGAATCGTCCCCACCCATTAACAGGGATTCCATGTTTTGTGCCATGGTGATTGTTGTTGGCTTTTAACTTATACTGTAAAGTGTGATATGGATATCCCTTCTCAGAGCTTTGCGTTGGCCAATTGCGTGTCTTCTTCCCTCTAGTAGATTATACCGCTTGTGTCAATCCAACAGTCTTCTTTTGACCTCAACGAGAGCAATATAGATTTATTTATAAATGTAACTATATTTCCAAAGCTCTTCCTTCCCTTGCTTCGTTACTCTACCGTTGGACTTATGAAGAAGATAGTGTTGGATGTTGATCTCGCGTTGAAAGTATTATTATTATTTGTCTCGCGTATTTTGTTGTTGCCAATTCCCAATCGAACCACCGAAAAACGACGTGCAGACATCGCGAAAGGCCTCCAAAGCAAGACGCATCCAACACGGAACGGAGGAAATCGAAAAAGAATGATCCATCGAGCACACGGAAGTTCGTCCTTTGCCGAGTCAATTTTGAGTCGAACGAATCAACAATGAGAAAAGACGTCACACAAGGGATTCGATCAGTCACGCTAACTCGACATAAGTTATGGGACTCACACAGATTGATTCCCGTGAAGTTTCCAAATTCATCTCGCGGGTTTCAAGCATGCACGAGCGCGTTTCAAAACTGCTCAGCTGCGAAATCTGCGCAAAGCGACTCTTTCATCTTGAAACGACTACTAGTACTTTTTCTTCTGATTTTTGAATCCATCACAAAATCAACGATTGCTTTCTTCGTCTCACAATTTAAGAATCTATAAGATCAAAAAGACAACAACTACAAAAGAAACAAATCACTTACCACCACACACAAACATCATGAGCATCAAACAAATCCTCCAAAAGACTCCCTCCACCAAGTCCCTTTCCAAGAATCAGTTCGCTGAACGATATCCTTTGACAGCAGAATTTCTTCGATCGTTCATGAAACAAGGCGATTACGACGTCTGTTAAAGAAGATCAACAAGGACATGAAATAGCGAAAAAAACATTCAACTTTCGAGATACGTCCGTGGCCATCTCATCCCAACATGACATGGGACATACAATAAAGTCTATGCTGTGCGCTAGAGAAGAACCAGATCCACTTTCCAAAAAGGCAACACAGCCCTGCTACACGTACAAATTCTTGAGGAACCTGCAACATTGCCGGAACTCATACAAATAAATTAAATACTAGACTGAAACATAACAATCACACATCTGTCTACGCCCATCTAGATTATACTAAACTAGAATTCAAATTCAGAAAAAATATGGTAATGCTTTAAAGATTTACTTTTGAAATTTAGCGAATTCCAAATCATGAAAAAAGTATTATCTTGCTAGCCCGTGAAGCAATTATTCGATTTGTATATCACACTTCGTTATACTGACAGGGTTCCCTTGCTGCTGGCGGTAGCACCCGCTCTCCTCTGATCCACCATGGCACATACGCGAAGGGCACGACCAAAGGCCATGGCCGTGCAAAGGGCAACATCCGCTACCGACGCTGTTTCGTTCTTGGAAACAATGTGCACCGTCGTGCGGGAGTTCATGACCAGAGAATCCAGGCAGTGCTCTAGCATTTCGCACGACAACAAGGCAGCATTGTCCGCGCTTGCATCGTCACTGTCGACGTACTCTTGTCGACCAAGTGTTTCGTGGAGATTGTGTCCAAAATAGGGACGATTCGACAAATCCATGGTCACTTCGACAGAAGCTTCGTTCAACGTCGCCTCTCCCAGCCACATTCGGTTCAAACCCGCCTTGGTTCCCAGTGCCTGTGTCAGGCATTGTCCAATCGCAATGCTCACGTCTTCGGCCGTGTGGTGGTCGTCGACCCACAAATCGCCCTTGCATTTAATCTTCAAAGTCATGCAGGCCTCTTTTGCCAGCGTTTCGTAAAATTTGTCCAAAAAGGGTGTCCCCGTATCGACAGAAGTGTCCTCGCTGCTTCCATTCAATAAAAGGTGCACCGAAATCTTTGTCTCTTTGGTGGAACGTTCGACTTTTCCTTCCCGTCCCATTCCCACACTCTGTACGTCGTTGGAGCTTTTGGGATCCCAAATGCCGGGAGGATCCAAATACACGCGCAGGGCTCTGGAAAAAGGCCTTGAAAGATGATTCCACTGTTGGAATTTTGTGCTGTGAGGATACCAAGAGGGTGAGCAAAACGAAAAAGCGCAAGTGACGAATGTTATAATTTAGACAGACTTTCTATATCGAAAACTACCCGAATACGTACCAATGTGATGCGCATTATCGCCACGAATTTTCTCCAACGAAATGGAAATTCCAGCGGAGGCTTGCCAGTGCCTTCCAAAAGGATTCAATCGCTGCCGTCTCGAGCTTGCCGATTACGGTTCTACCCGTTTTTCGTGGATAGATTCCGTACGGGTGCCAATTCGAATTTGGTAACGCCACCCGAGGCAGAGTCGATGAGACACTCCTACCAGTGCCTTCGTCCAGCGGACAACAGAATCGAGATTTGTCCGGCGATTTGTCCTTGGTAGCATCAATCACTTTTTTGAGTTCGGCTCCCAATGCTCTCCCAACTGCTTTGCAGAGCTCGATTTGATTCGCAGACGCATATTGGTTGCGGTCGGAATGATCCTCATCGAGTTTTGGCTTTTTCAATGGCGATTCTTCGCCCGTGTAGACTTCCAAGCCAACGCCGACCTGAGCGTGGGAATTCCATTGATCAATCATGTGATCGAGATAGCCGATTCCCGTGAGAATCGGGACGCCGGGCTTTTTCTCGTTCACGCAAGCGATATTCTTGACGGTAAAGGATGTAGCCATGATTTTGTTCGATGAGCTTTGACAGGATTGGATTCGATGCGTGCTTGCTGTGTGAATGTCGATTAAGAGATTCGTATCGGATGATTGACTGAAGAACTTCGTTTCACTTTTCTCTTTTTCTCAAACCCTTCACCTTCCGAACAACATAACGAAACTCCGACTTCATAGCAACCGTACGTACTCGTACGTAATGAACATCAAAAGTATTTTTTGTTGGATGTGATTTTTCTGATTATGGAGGGAGTTCACGTCTTGCAGTCACCATTAGACGTTAGGGTTAAGTTTAATCGAACCAGTCGCGGATCATCAACGACCAACCCATCAAAACAACCAACCCATCAAAACGCATCTCCAATCTCATCATTCCATTATTGTACAACTTCCATCAATTCCGGAAAGTCATCCGTCGACGGCAAGCAGCTTCATTTAGAATCACTGTCCTGCTGGATTTCAATACATTACCACAAATCATTTTCAATTCGAACATTATTTGGCGTCGAAATGTGGTTTCTTCGTTTCTTTTTCGCATGCCAAATAGTATCCATGCTATGGGATGCCCAGTTTCATTCCGTCGACGCCTTCCTCGTAGACAACACTGCCTACAATCGTCGGGGGATGCAACATAGCGCTTCGAGACTATCAAAGATGATACCAAGAAGAATTGTCTCTCAGCATCGATTGACGTCGATTCGGAGGTATGCAACGAACGGAGAGACACCAAATTCGCCTATTCAAACCTTTGTCGAAGAATTGGCAGAATCCTTTGAGAAAGAATCGTTTGTCTCGCTCACGCTCCGTGGAGCCAAAAAGAACAAGAAAAATACTGCCGAGGAACTGCGTGGCTCGATTCGGCAAGTAAATGGAAGGCTCATCATGACCAAGAAAAAAAAGAAAAAGAAAAGTGACGACGACAATAATATTCTATTGCAAATGACCATCAAATACCACGGGGCGACGGATATCTGTAAGAATTTCGAACTCGAGGCTGTCCCGCAAGCAATCAGCGACCTATTTTTGGGTGACCCGGCAGAGATTGCTTCGGAATGGGGTGTTCAAGCGGTAAGAGCAAAACCCATTCAGAGCGCTCAATTAAGCACAACCAATCAGGTCTTGGATCTGAAATTGGGCGGAAAGGCCTCCCTCAAGAAGGAAGCCGTTGAAGATGCACCTACCAACACGGCACCCGAATCCCACGATCGCACCAAGCAGGTCCCCCTTTCCAATCGTGCCGAATTTTTCAAAAAATTGGGAGTCACCAACGCGGATGGAAAGCCGAAGCCCAAGATGAAAGGAAAGCTCCGGCAGTGCCAGAAATTCGTGGAAATCGTTGGCAAAATCATCGACGAGAGCCAGAAAAACGAGCAAAAGAAAATATCGGTGGTAGACATGGGCTGTGGACGAGCGTATTTGACCTTTTCGCTCCATGCCTATCTACAGGAACATTACAACTTCATCACGACGACAGGCATCGATGTGAGGCCAAAACTAGTGGCAGAGATATCTGGAATTGCTCGATCTCTGGGCAGTGACTTTGATTCACTGAATTTCGAGGCCGGAACGATAGAAGAAGTTGTCGCTCAAGCTTCCGCTGGTCAAGTGAAAGACGAGGATACTCTGAATGTACTTGTTGCTTTGCATGCCTGTGATACCGCAACCGACGATGCTTTGTATTCGGCAATTGCTCAAAATTCCGACATTATCGTGGTGGCTCCATGTTGCCACAAACAAGTGCGACCACAGCTGAATGCTCACTTTTCGTCCACGAAAGACGTTCATCCTTTCTCGTCCATTCTGAAACACGGGGTCTATCGAGAGCGCATTAGCGAAACTGTAACTGACAGCTTGAGAGCTCTCCTATTGGAATATGCCGGATACAAGGTTCAAGTCTTTGAGTTCATTGGAGGAGAACACACCAGTAAAAATGTCATGATCACAGCGATCAAAGTTCGCGAACAGGGTGCAACGGAATCGATTCGTGAGCAAATTCTTTCCCTAGCCGATCTTCATGGGATCCGCAACCAGAAACTAGCCCAAATGATGGAATTCGACTTGGGGGAACAAATTCCTTCTCCGCAGGATCTTACGGTGCGGAGAGGAAATTCGACTCAATTATCGAAGAACAGAATGCCTCCGGTGCGCTCGCGATGAGAACAATCAAGAGAATTCAACGGAAAAAAGCACGGAAACGTTTGTCCATACACAAGCACCTCTATCGTTACTCCTCCTCTTTCGGCCTTAGTATGCGTCAACGAGAAATCAATGACACAAAGAAGAATGCAAAGGCCGAGGTTATTGTATGAGTCAACGTTTCGATGAACAGCAGTTGCAGCATGTCTTGAATATATAATGGATTTCTTGAAACTGGGGACACAACAACCGATTTTGTCGTGAAAGCTTCCAGAGATCGTCATTGCATGTCTATTGTCTGTTTTGCAACCGCATAAAAGACATGAAATGAACGAGGAACCAGAATTTTCGACAAGAAGCAACAGGGGCAATGGAAAGAAAGATGGAGAAAAACGAATAGTCTCTCTTTTGTTCTCGTGTTTTTCCTCGTCGGACGATGACGATGTCGAACGAAGCTCAAAGGACGAAGTATTGAAGCCCTTATATTACATCGTTGGCGATATAAACTCTGAACAAATGGAGCAAACTGTTCAAAGCATAGACGATGAATCGATTGATAAAAAACCGAGGGCAGACAAGACCGTTGAAAGTGTCAATGGCGAATTGATGGACAAGAAAACGAGAGCTGACAAAGCCTTTCCACGGGTATACTTTCTTTCGCGATGGTTTAGAGGACGTCGTGGAAAGAGTAGGAAAACGGAGAATGTTGGACTTGCAACCAGGATGAATGAGAACGAAAGCGATGATGGAACGTCGAATATCACGAAAAAGAAATCACCGAAAAAGACTTCTGCCCACCGCATTCTGCGTCTCCCAGCTTTCTTGCGCTTGTCTAAGCGAAACAAAAAGCACGATTCCCAAGCTTTGAATATTACACAAAGCATTTCGGAAGACGTCGAAATAAACGAGGAGGAGAAGACGGAATCCGGTGACACATCATCAGTGCTCCAACCTTCCACGTTGGGTGTGACCTTTGCCCACCCGGCGTACACTGGAAAATGTCAATTTGTCACGGAGGCTGCGAGGCTGGATACTACGAATCATTTGTGGACACAAATGAAAACGAATCACGTCGAGGATGACTACAGGAAAGTCGATGACGACTATCTTCTTCCACCCACGAAAACGATTGTCGAGACGACCACAGCCGAAAGCTGGGGGAGTTTTGATTCTCCTACGTTCTATCCGACCGACGAGCAAAGTCGTGAAGGCAGTGTCTATTACGGAAGTTTTGATTCGGACATTGATATTCCTTTTGATGAGATTTTTACCGAAGCGAGTTTTTTTGACATTTGAAAATGAAGGACTCTATATAAGTTTGGATTTTATCTCTATCTCTTAGCTTTAAAACTCTTGACGCATTAGCTTATCCTTCTTTGTACAAGCCGCAGCATATGGGATTCTGTGTTGATCTGCTCCATCGTTTCCAAGTTGACACTGTATTTGCCATTGGAAAGAAAAACGGTTTTGCTGGAGAGTTGTTCGTCGTGATTGGCTTCACTTAGTTTGAGCGATTGGAAGGCGTTTTCGAGAGCTTCCGTGCTTTGAGCATCATAGAGGAGCCAACCGGCATCATCTCCGTCGAACCACCATGTAGCAGTAGTATTTGTAGTAGCAATCGATTCACCCCGGTTGAGTGTTATCACTTCCTCTGACGACAAAGGCTTGCCATTCTGTTTTACGGATCCACAGCAGGGACAGGAGTCTTTCGAATTGTGCACAATGCTTTTCGGCGTGCAGTGGAGACACCACCAGTCCCCCTTTCGAAAGGAAGATCCGGCATCATCTCTCCGAAGCTGTTCTGTTTGTTGGTTGTTGGTATGTGAAGTTTCGTCTCCTTCGTTCGACTCCTCCTCTTGCGCGGACAAAAAGTCAACTTCATCTCCCCCCGCGTTTCCCTCAAACTTGTTCGTCGTCTCTGAATGCAGATTATGCTTGACTGGACCTCGAATTCGGACCCCCACCCCTTTGTTGTTGAGTATTTGGCACCTTTTCATCATGAGCGAGGAAGCTTTTCGTTCTTCGGTGCCCTTCTTGTTTGGTTTGCTGCCACTTTGTGGCTCATTTTCGATTGCCGCCGACAAGACCTCGATCGCTGCGGCGTCGGGACGGACCGTGCCCGACACTGTGCATTCCTCCAGACAGACGGACGCATTCGCGTAGGCATACAAACCTCTGACCGCCGCGTCCATCAATTGACTTTGCTTCAACACAATCGTGCATTCCCCCCGGGCGCAAACCGCATGAACACCCACATTTCTTATTGTTACTGTCCGTCCCTCAAAGTTGGCCTTGCCGAAACACACCACTGCTGATCGCAAAGGAGCCTCTAAATTGCAATTTCCCAAATAGAGACTACCCTTTTGGACAGCCCAGCAGCAAAAGCCCGCGTGGCTAATGATATCGCAGCCATTTAAGTTGGCGCTGGCCTTGTATCTCAGATTGACGGCGGCTCCCACCATCGTGCAGTCCTCCCCGTCGGGTTCTTGATGAATCAGCTCCAAATCACTCAGTTCCAGCTGGCTGTGGTTGTTGCCCAGAAAGAGGCTGTGGACGTTGCCGGCAATCTTGATTTTGTGGTTGGAAGCTTTTGACGACGACGACAACGACAAGTCGTGTTTGGATATTCCCACAATGACGAGACGCTGGCGCTTTCTTAGTACAATAGTTTCGGTGAGATCAACGTCTTGCGATAGATGCAAGGGCCTATGACTATCGGCCGCAAGCTGACAGGCTTGCTCAAAGGAAATTTGTTGCTGCGAATCCTCATCACAGTCGACATTCTTGGGAGGAAAGTGCAGAGGATTGAGACTATTGTTGACCTGCGTTGTTTCCCCACCGCTTGATCCTTCTATTGTCGATTCCGCTGTCATGAGTGCTGTCGCATTTGAATTTCGATCCAGTCAATTGAATGTGGAGTGAGAATAATATGTTGTGTTGCACTTTTTTCATCAAAATAGTTTTTGAAGAAGCGGAAATTCCAAAATGAAATGAGAAAACTGTGATTGGCCATGACGAATGATGTTGTAATAAGGGACACATATTTATATACTGTCGAAATTCGGATGATGATGGGAACGACCATACCAGCATGACAGCACCGCTTCCCGTCTGCTCAGCGAAGTTAAGCATGCTCGGGCTCGGTTAGTACTACGGTGGGGGACCACGTTGGAATCCCGAGTGTTGTTCTCTTTTTGGCTTGCTGCATTTTTTATTCTCTCTTTAAGGTTAAGGTTTATCACGAACATCCCTCCACAGCCCTACAACCGTACAAACCCCGTGGATTTGAATCTCCATCAAAAAAGAGATGGATGGAGAGAATGCTTCCTCGTTCATCTTGAAACTTCCGAAACCGCTGTTTTGGTACACACTAACATCACCATATAATTTTAAGTTCAACGAAACACGGGACCGGCTGGAGGTTTTTCAAAAAATGGACAAAAAAATGAACCGGGCACAATCTTGAATCTGTTGTTGTCATCACTTTGAGAAAAAGTCAATCCAAAAGCACTTGTAGTAAAATTCAAAAAGCATCCAAGGTTCCTTCACCATGGCGACTTATGCTCAGGTACGCCGATCGTTGTTCTTCCTTCGGCGTTAGAGTTTGCTCGTGTTGAAAATACGAAAATACGAAAATTGAAACCCCCCTTCTCACTGAACGATTCGTTTCCCTTTCTTCTTTCAACAGCAAGCGAATTCTGGAAAAGATTCCGGGAGCAACACTGGCAGTGGAACCTACAGTCAGTCTAGCAACAACAACAACAATAACCACAACAACAATAGTGATGGTTCCAAAAAGGAGGAATTCCGAAAATATCTAGAAAAGACGGGCGTCTTGGAGACACTCACAAAAGTCTTGGTGGGTTTGTACGAAGAACCCGAACGGCCCAGCAATGCGATTGAATACATAAAACGATACATGGGGGCACCCAAAAACGTGGACGTCGAAGGACTCAAACGAGAAAACGAACAGCTCCGACGCCAGCTGGCGGCATTGTCGGCAGAGAATGCCGACAAGAACAATTCCGCAACATCCTCGACGTAGTAGTATACTGTTGTGACATGGACATTAGCAATAGAACCAGCAACGACGAAAAACAACAATCATCATCCCATAGACATATATCGCCCCACGCTGTCGAATGGCTACATCAGAATCAAATGCCAGCCAACTCTATTACCCGCCTCTTGCGCATTCGGAATTCGACAAACTTTCCCACAGGACTGACTCCCAGCAACGTGCCAAACACAGCAGCAACAGCACGATAGTGATTGAATCCAAACTGAAACAGTGCATATCGACATTTCGACATTCAATGTTTGAAATCACTTCACGCTCGATCCTATACAAGAGGCAAAAGGACAACTTGGACAAATAAGCGTTATTTAGAAACCAAAATTTAACTAGTAGTAGCTTATGCATCGTCTGTCAAGAATTTCTCCCAATGCGCAGCAGACAATTTGTCGGGAGACGGGAGTTGTATTGTCGTTGTTCCATTATTGGCTGTGATATCCACTTTATAACACCCCATGCACAGCTTGTTCTTGATGCGATTCCGAATCGATCGTTTCAGCTTGGCGTATTCGTGCTTGCAAAAGGAATCTCCGACGACCGGCACATTGGCTTGTCGAAAGTAGTGACAAATGCTGCTCGAAGTCGGTTCGCAAGTGGCAACCGTGACGGTAGACAGTGGACAAGAAGAGTTGTCACATACTTCTTTCAAGTCGATTCGGGCGGGAACTGTTTGTTGTTCAGTTTCTTCTTCCGGTTGCGTTTCAGCTGCGAGCTTTCGCTTCTTTTTCTTTTGCCTCCATTTGGCCTCCACCACCAATTTTACGTCCCGAGAAGGAACCCATTCGTCTCGTTCAAGCTTTCCATGCACGAGCACCGTCATTGTGTGCATCACCGAAATTTCAGCCGAGTTGCCATTGATGACAAGGACACACAAGCCGGAACAAGAAGTTTCCAGCGACGAAATACAGGAGCACATGGTTTGTTCTTGCTCACTCAGGATGGATTCGAGCGTCCCAGGAAACTTGCCCTTGGTTCTCATTCCCGAGGGTTTTACTGCCACCAACCACTGAACGTCAGATGTCGGTGGAGAGCGCTCAACAATTTCGATTGCTGGTGAATTCTTTTTTGGAATAGCGGAGGTAAGATTGGTTGTCGTCGAGTTTTGATTCGCTGTTGTCTGCTGTTGGATAGTTACAGTGTCCTTATCTTTCAATATCCGGCTCGAATCTTTCGCAATCTCACCATTTACGGAAATAAGCCCGGCTTGTATGGTCGATTCGGCAAGGCGCTTGGTGAATTTTAGGTTCTGACTGGTGGAATGTTGCAGGAACCACCGCAAGCGTTTTCCGTCGCTGCTGCTTGGAACTGTCAAAATAGTTCCTCCTTTGTCGTCACAGCGTTGTTCCAGCACCGTAGGTTCACTGTCCTTGGCATCCAAGGATTGTTCGGCTTTCCTTAACGTAGCAGTCTCGTCGCCATTCGGAAGGCTTTCCACCTTGGGAATCGCTGGTGGTCTTACCGGACATTTTAAATGTAACTCCAGGGCAGATTTCGTTTCAAAGGTTTCCCTGCAAATTGGGCATACACTATTTGCTTCGTTGTTGTTGGTAATTTGCGTGCTCTCCTCTTTCTCGGCAAAAACGAAATGCATCGATTCCGATACATTGGCATCCTTGATGGAACCCTTGAAAAGAACTCCTTCCGTCCGACGATGTCGATATCCGTATCGTGCCAAAAAGTGTTTGCCCAATTTTCCGTTGCGGTATTTGCGGGGAGCGGCGAAATTTGGTTCGACCTTGGCGGGCTCCGGCAATTTCTCTGAATCAGCATCGCTCCACACAACGTGTGCAAAGGGTTTCGAGTCGACAACTTTCTCGACAAGTCTCAGATTTTGCAAGCTTGCGGCCTTTTCTAGATTCCAGGTGGTGGGCTGTGTTCCCGTCAGACATATATGGACTCGTTTGGAGATCTGTTTCGCCGAATGGAGATAATGGCAGAGCAGCTTGTGGTGCAACTGGGCACGTTTCGACTCATCGCAATCCTCGACATTGGATATTCCCAAATGCGGGTGGTGAAAGCTGATCAGGTCCCAGTTCGTCTCGGAGAGCGTGTGCAGCTGCGTAGCATCGACGCCATACAAAACTTTGACCCCACGGTGGTCCAATTCGTCCAGGGGGGCCTCGGGAAAGACCCTAAGGAGCTGCAAACGGTCCGATTCGAGGACCGACGCGGTGACATTCACATGCTCTCCATAGGCCCGAGTCAGGGCCAGAGATAATGACAAATCTCCGTCGCCGACGGTCAAGATTTTGGGTTTCTGGTCGGCTTGGAGCATACTGCTATCGATGCCGAGAAGCTAGCAGTCGTTGTTTCATTCTACTAAGCGATTCCTTTTTAGCTTTTGCCCTAATTCATTGTGAAAATGGGCAATTTGGAAAACGATTTTTTTTTCCTTCCCAGATTTCGAGATTGGAACAAGAAGTTGATTGATGGATGGAGTGGTCGAAAAACTAATAAGGGTAGGGATAATATATTTGGGGCAGCAATTCGGGGGCACAATCTGAAATCGGCGTTCTGCTACACGTTGTGAGTCTGCCTGCCATACGGAAACCCCACACTCTCGCCACTGATTTTCAACGCGATTTGCATTCGCACTTGACAGCAAATAATTTAGATGTTCCGAAAACTCTTTCGGGACCCATCACACTCATCAACACATCATCATACATCCAAAGCTTGCTCACCCTCCTCTTGGTCGCTGCTTCTTTGACGTGTCGACTATTCCTATTTGGTGTTCTCCACTAGCAACAATCAATTGCATTAAGCGGAGTTCTTCCACCATATCCACAACAAAACTTTCATTGAATCTATAGACAGGTTGAACCCATCAATCTCGCCTATTTTTCGTTACCCATCACCAAACAGAACGCAAATTTTCCATCATGATGATTGAACGAAATCCATTGCTGCTAGGACTGCTATTATTGCTCACACTCGAGCAGGTTTCTGGTTTCCAAGCTAGCTGTCCCGCTAGAGCTTTCAAGTCCACAACAACAACGAGGAGACTCAGCAGCAGCGAGGATCAGATTAGTGATTTCGAACGGCCGGGTACCTTTTTGGACGACGACGACGAGGATGATTCGGGTATCAATGTCGTCTTTATTGACGACGACGAGGACGACATGGATGACGAGGAAGACGATGACGACGAACCCACAACCGTAGGAAAAGGAAAGTCGCGATGGGAAAACCTCAAGCCCTCGGTCAAGAAGAGACTCATCGAAAAGGGACAGGCCAAGGCGATTGCCAACAAGAAGAAACGTGAACCAGCGGCTGAAAAGAAACGACGTGAGTAATTTTCAAAACAAGATACACAAAATGGATTGTCCAACACGAGAGAAAGTCGTTGTATTCGCTGGTCAATTTTGTACATCTTTTCCGATCTTTTGTCTATTCATCGTTTTTGGTTGGCATCAACCTCAACTTTCTCTTTTGGCTTTGAATTAATTTTGTGCAATTTAGGCATGATGATGAAGTTTAAGGAACTCCAGCGACAAAAGAAAAAAGATTCCCGCGTCAAGCGACCCCTCGGATTCGACGAACGGGCACCCCTCACCGCCTTTTTCCCCGGCATGGAAGTCACCGGAACGGTGATTTCTCTGACGAATTATGGAGCGTACGTGGACGTCGGAACCGAGTGCGACGGTTTGTTGCACATTTCGCAAATGACCCGCAAGTTCTTTGTGGAGCACCCCCGGCAGGTGGTCAGTCCCGGCGACGAGATTGTCGTCAAGATTCGATCGGCAAGCCCGGAACTCAAGAAACTCCAGCTGACCATGCTGGATGCCACCGAGGCACTGGAGGACAACACCCTGAACAATAAGGAGGACGATGACATCGAAGACCGCACCTCCCTTTCGGAGTTTGAACTAGACGACGAGCTGTGGGGAGAACTGAAACGGGTCACGGATTTTGGAGCCTACATAGAGGTGGGGGCCGAGGTCGATGCCTTTTTGCATTTCATGGACCATCCACTGTGGGAGGACGGAAAGATTCCGGCCGAATTCATGGACCGGGGACAACGCGTTCGGGTGTGGGTGGCCGATTTGGACATGGACAAGCGAAGAATCCGCGTGACGGCTGTCCGGCCGAACGACCTGCCCGGGCCTCGCACCGAATTCTGAGCAACCTAACGAATATATATACTACTACCACTACTAGAGTTTTCGATTATTTTTGACACCCGACTAGCTATAACTAGTATACCAAACGAACATACAGTAGATGTGCTTGCTCTTGGCACGTTGCTTCCAATCAACTGGCCATTACCGTTGCAACCAAAATCACAATAATATAGTATACAAAAACCAATAGATTCTTCTTTTGAAAGGTATGACAATTCGGCTCTATAAAGTTTAATTTGCGCAAATCGATTCATAAATTCCCAAAAGGTAACAGTCCAAGAAATAATTTCCGAATGGAAAATCTCTTGGTGATTTGTTGTTTAATGGTGATCATGGATTCCGTACTTGTGTTTGTATTCCGCAAGGGCATCCTTGGCCATTTGACGCTCGTGTTGTCGTTCAGGGTCTATAGAGGAAGGAGAAAGGAAGAGAGGAAGATTTCGTTAGAATAAATCCAAGATATAGAATCCAGAAAAGACTACTGTAGCAGGGAGTTACTTACGGACACGGGCAATGTAGGTTCCGGTGTACATGGTGAAAGAGATGGCAAGCATGGAGTGGAACAAAAGAGTGGCCCTAAAATTGCGTAGTGCAGAAGAAAAGAAGATAGGAAATTTTGCGGTGAGATCAAGTCTACAAGTCAGCTGGTGGAGGCAACACTATCCGGCAAAGGCGAGGATCGTTCGACCAACTCTCAGGTTCAACCCCAACACAATAACTTACTTGTTGGCGCGAATCGTAGGGTGGTACGTCGCGTATGCCTTTGCAGACAAGTTGGACAAGGCCTGCTTGTAGAAAGCAGGGTTCATGAGTTTTGCCGCAGCAGCAGACATTTTGAAATATTATTGATTGATAAGTATACAAGAACAGAACGAATTCAACTCGGTATGCCGATCGATGTTATCTTACACGAGGTTGCTGCGAGACGTTGAGCCAGGAGCCATGCCTGTGCTTTTGTTGCGGCTGTACGTAGGGATACTCGTGGCGAAGCAATGCCTATCGGCATCGCCAAGAAGAAGAAAACCGTGCGTAGTGCGCGCGTAAATAGTGAAAGTACAAAACCTTGCCTTTGTATTCGACTACTTCGATTAAAACTCATTCTGGATTAGATTTGATTCTTGCCAAACGTGAGTTCCGTTTCGGACGACTCAACTTCGGCATCATTCATTCCACATCGTGCGTTCATGCTGAGTGTACAACAAAAATCGATTACAGATAATATTCTTCTTCTTTCATTTCTTTATCTCGCTCACAACCAACACAAGAAGGAAAATTTTGTAACTTCAAGAGCTATATCAACACCACCATGTTCCCCTTTTCCTTTTGGAATACCACCGCTGAATATGAACTCAGGTTACAGGCTACGGAGGCAAAGCTCTTGGAATTCGCTCAGCGCAATGCAAAGAATTCGGTGGAGGTGACTTCCTTCGATACCGAAATCCCGCGATCTGCCATTCCTTGTCTGGAACCGAAGGAGGAAGATGATATATTAAAGATTCATGCCTATGCGAGGCGTTCCCAAAGATCTAGCAAGTGGTGGATCCTTTCCATATCCTCTCGTCAATCTCCATGGCTACATGAATGCCGGTGCTTACTTTTATCAGAATGTGTGCGATCTCTGCACACACTACCCGAGCGTCTACGGCGTGGACATGCTGGGATGGGGTCAATCGACGAGGGTTCCCTTTGATGAGGTGAAAGATAATGGAAGTGTGGAGAGTGCGGAGGATTTTTTCGTCGAAAGTCTCGAAGCATGGAGATCTGCTGTAAGTAGTATATGCGCAAGGTGGAATGATTGTTTCGAATTGATCAAATTTGTTACTCATCGAATTGAACCGGTTGATCTGCTTTATCTCGACAGAACAACATTGAAAAAATGGTATTGTCTGGTCACAGCTTTGGTGGCTATGTTGGTGTCGCCTATGCCGAACGCTATCCAGAACGTGTTGATCGACTCATTCTTCTGTCGCCGTTTGGAGTTCCGGACCCGATGGATCCCAATGTTCGGGATCGATTCGAAAGAATCCGCGAATCCTTTCGTGGCAGAGCCTTTCTGGGCGTTTTTCAGACTTTTTTCGATTGGACAACACCCGGCGCCGTCATTCGAAGTTTCACGGAACACCGTGGGTCGTTGTTTGCCAGGTCATATGTCGAAAGACGTTTGCCCGGAATTACAGATTTAGAAGAATCCCAAGCGCTTGCAGACTTCCTCCATTTGAATGCACTCCTTCCACCATCCGGTGAACTGTTTCTCCGAAGTCTTTTTACAAGAGACTTTTGTGCGAAAAAGCCACTCTTCTTTCGAATTCCTAGCCTCAAGGTCGAATCGGTAAACTTCATGTACGGAACCACCGATTGGATGGATGTGTCCGGGGGTATGTACACACAAACTCTGAACCACAAACTTTCCCAGCAATTGCATAAGGATGGCTCGTCGCTCTCGACAACCGACATTAAAGTGTATTTGGTTCCAAACGCGGGACATCTTTTGATCCTGCAAAATCCAACAATTGTGAACGCGTGCATGATCCGCATCGGCGGGGGAAAGGTCAATATTCCCGAGCAATACATGCCAGAATTGTTGGACCTCGATAAAGATAAGGAGATGGACGAATCATGGGTATTTCGGGCACGGGAGATACTGGAGCAACGGGAGCAACGAATGATAGCATGATAGCCGTAGAAAAAGAAAGACCCTTCTCAAGTCAAGTGGAATTACGGCAAGGCAGATCTTGAAGATGGATTTTCAATGGAAGATCGTAGCGAGCATCATTCTCCGAGCTTTTGAAGTGCATGACAACGAGTTGGATTTGTAAATATAGTATACAATACATTAGATTTAACAAGAATAGTTTTTCAATAGTATTCGACGAACGCGATTCTCATTCGACTAGTTGGATTAAGATTTAGCTGCATTTTGCGAGATTGATTCTTGCTTGCCAAACGTGAGCTTTTTGGACGACTCAGCTTCGAGATGATTCATTCGAGATGATTCTCCAATTTTCTTTTCTTTTCATAACTCATCATCATCATTTGTTCTCTCAACACTTCACTATCAACTCACCTCACCACTCTATTATCCTTGAATAAAGAGCAGCATTACGTTCTGCTCTAGCATACATCCCCAACACGACTATGTTTTGGACTTCTACCGCCGAATACGAATCGAGGTTGCAGAGTGCGGAAGCAAAGCTTTTGGAATTTGCTCGGCGAAATAACAAAACGAATTCGTTGGAGCTGGATGCCTTTGACACTGACATTCCGCGGTCTTCCGTACCCTGTCTCAACCGAAAGAAAGAATGTCTGAAATCCTCAAAAACAGACCAAGATGAAGAGACGCTGAAAATTCATTGCATTCGTGCCATATCCAAGGAATCAAATCACGACAAGGGTTCGGTTCCTCTCGTCAATCTCCATGGATACATGAACGCGGGTGCCTACTTTTATCGGAATGTCGGAGGTCTCTCCAATTATTTCCCAACCGTCTATGCCGTCGATATGCTGGGCTGGGGACTCTCGTCCAGGCCTCCTTTTCACGAGGTGAACGATAGAGGATCAGTCGAGAGTGCAGAGGAGTTTTTCGTCGAAAGCCTCGAAGCCTGGAGATCAGCGGTACGTAAACCATTGCGTCGAAGTGAATTGATTTATTTTCAAATCCGCTTGTTGTTGCTAACTGAACTTTTGAAACTATCGTTACGTGCAGAACAAAATTGATAAAATGGTACTATCTGGCCACAGCTTTGGAGGTTACGTTGCCGTCGCCTATGCCGAACGATATCCCGAACGAATAGATAGACTCATCCTCTTGTCTCCCATTGGAGTCCCAGAACCACCGCCTCCCGAAGACAGTGACAGAGACGATATGCCTTTGAAATTTAAAGTCTTTTTGGGAGTCTTTCGAACCATGTTTGAAGTTACCACTCCCGGAGGTTTCCTTCGAAGTTTGACGGAATATCGCGGTTCGACAATGGTCAAGAGTTATGTGGAGAAACGCTTGCCCGAAATCAGGGATCCAGAAGAACAGGAAACGCTTGCCGATTTCCTTTATTTGAATGCCGTCCTTCCAGCCTCCGGGGAATGCTTTCTTCGATCTCTGTTCACGTCTTCGATATTTGCCAAAAAGCCTCTCATGTTTCGGATTCCGAGTCTGCAGGTCAACAATGTTCATTTCATGTATGGAACCCAGGATTGGATGGATGTCACCGGAGGTATGCACACCGAGGCACTCTCTTGCAGACTGGCAGAAGAAGTCGTTGGATCTCCGCTGTTTACGCCCGACGTGAACGTGTGTCTGGTGCCTAATGCGGGGCATCTTTTGACGATTGAAAACCCATACATTGTAAACGCGGGCATGATCCGCATTTCCGGGGGAAGAGTTAGAGTTCCGGATCGAAGCATGCCCACCTTGATGGATCGTGGTGTGGTAGATTGCGAAGAATGGCTGAATCGTGCCAAGGAGGCACTGGAAGAGCAGGAGAAACGAATAGCAGCAGCAGACAAGCAGTAGAAACGGAAGGAAGATCAGACAGAGGAAGTTTCCATTGATCATCCATCACAGAGAGCATCGTCTTCCAACCTTTTTTTAATGCATGACGAGGAGTTGTATTTGTACCACTAGTTTATAAATTATTAGATCACTCAGAATTTTTCAAATTATGGATCAGATTTTTTAGTGAATTTGGGGGATTTTGTGAAAAATATTTTGGTCCCTTAAAAATTTGATCGGTTTTCGGACTGACGTTTTTCTACATGAAGTTGTTCATTCCGAAGTAGGGGGCAGCTTCCATAACGATCATCCATCAACCAAACAACAAATCGATCGATAGTTCACACCATACCAATCTCATACCTACTTCCTGTATCACTGTCGGAAAGAAAAAACCTGGGATATCTCAACATATCATGATTCGATTATTGTCAGCAGGCTTGGTCTTGCTCGTGATAAATGCTCATCAGCATGGTCCATTTTCTTCTGCTTTCGTACACAAACCACAATCAATATCACGAACGCATGACAACACAAAACTGTCGGTGTCGTCTGCGCCTGTCACTGTTGATAGCACTCTGCCGGATACATCCCAACCAATAAATCCGAACACCTTTGCTGGTATGATAGAAACTGGGCTAAAAGAAAGGTTCAACGAAACCGAGATCGAACGTGTCTTGACTTCTTGGCGCCTCGTGGATCAACAATATTATCGAAAGGAATACGTGGGCGACGACGACAGCGTTGACGTCGAAGATGAGGATACCTACATGATTCAAGAATGTCATTCGTACGTCCCTGGTTTGACAGTCAAGCCCTTTTGGGATGAACAACAGTTTGATTGGGCCAAAAATCTGGAATCTAAATACGCCGAGATCCGAGAAGAATTCGATTCCGTCATGGGCAACATGCAAAAGCTCAAGCAAGAAGGCAACAATATCTGGGCTGGCGCTCTGACGGAAGGATGCTAGCGATTACGGAACGGGTTGGAAGACACTCGTGCTGATGGACCGCGGTCGATGGGATCCCGTTAACGCAAACTTGTTTCCAAAGACGGCCCAGGCTGTCTATGCATCGGGAGTACCAGCGACGGAAATCTTTTTTGCGAGCATGGATGGGCCGTCTTCCATCAAAAAGCATTCGGATTTTACAAACTTTGTGTTGACGTCTCATCTTGCCTTGGACATTCCATATTCGGGAGAAAACAAGTGTCGCCTAACCGTGGGCAATGAAACCCGTGAATGGATCAATGGGAAATGCTCTGTCTTTGATACCTCGCTGCTACACGATGCCGAGAAATGAGAGCTGACCAAATGCGTTATATCCTCATGATGCGGTTATGGCATCCCGATTTGACACCCATGGAACAAGATGCCCTTCAATTCACCTTTGATAGTTTGGAATTCGATCAATTGCTAAGCCCCAACGAAGAGGAACGATTCAAGGCAGAGAAGATTGTGGAAGCATCCCGTGCATTTCCCTTGATTCCGGAGGGTTCCTCCGGGACAGGCTTTCGAGCGTCGATAAAGTCACCCGAGATCAACGCGAAAGGATTTGGAAAGAAGAAACAAAACAAACGCAAACAAAAGGGTGCCGGAGGAGGCAAAAAGAAAGGTTTTGGATAATGTTAGCTACTTCGTAAGGGAACTGCAATTTTTCAACGCTGGAACAAATAGATCACGTAGATACTGAGCAAATGAAACACAACTAGTGAGAGCATTTCGTACTATTTCAAAAATATGTTCTCCTTATCAAGGATTTACTTTTCAAAAGTGATGTAATAGCAGATATTTTAGAGAAAAAGGAAATTATTCGGCTAAAGTAAATATGATCATACTGAGCGTCTCTTCCTATAGGAAAGATTCCTCTCAGCTTTTAGCACCCATGATAATTCCCTGCTAGCAATTCGGACCTCGAGTTTTGGTAGTGATAGAGGCCCTTCTATTTGGTCGCGCAGTTCATCGAATGATGAGAACAAATCTTCCCATCCTGAAATAAGACACTCGGTCTCGCAATCGCTTCCTTCGTCCATCAGCCTCTGATTGTCGGTTCCGCGTACCGCCGAGGCCGATTTCGCGGATACCATAAGGGCAGCGATTTTCCTCGGAAGGCCCCCGAACGTGGTTTCCAAACTGAAGAATAGTAGCGTATAGCGAAGCTTCGCAAGGAAGATTTCGACCCGAAATCGTGTCGATGAGAAAGAGCAAAAATTTGAATTTCTCTGCGTCAACTTCATTGAGTGATTGGCGTGTGACGAATCCAGAATCGGAATAAGATATATTAGCAACCAGACCGTCCCTGAGTGTTAGACTCATGCTTTGGAAAATTTTCTGGAGGATGGCTTTCGAAGGAATGTTTCCTTTTGCTATCAGGCTGTTCATTACCCGTCGAGCCAAGTCATAGTCGCCAACTGTTATTGAGTCTCGGAACAAGTCATTGTAGATCTTGTTCAAGGATTTTCCTCGAATCTTCTCGGCAATGGTTCCTTTCTCGTGTAACATAGCCAGAGCTTCATCCCCCTTTCCGGCTAGCGACAATGCCATGAGTCCCTTTTCTACCGCATAAGCGTCAGGGTTGGGGATTTTTCGGAAGATGTCAACTGCGAGATCAGGTTCTTGCGCTGATATGCACGCACATAGTAAGGCTGTCATCGTCTTCACGTTGGGTTTGATTCCATAAGAATTCATTCTAGAAAGAAGTTCTAGAGCCCTAGTATGATCCCCCACTGCGGCGGCTGCCGTCATGGCAGTTGTGTAAAGAAAGACGTTTTCTGTCAAGCCTACCGTTCCGTGGATCAGCGCATGCCTGATTCGAACAGCGTAAGACAGGCACTTGGATTGTTACTGTCCAGCAAACCCTTCATCAAGAAACCATACGTCCAAGCGTCAGGTGAAATTCCCGATCCTTCCATGAAATTGATCACCTTTCGTGCAGCAGACAATTTCTTCTGTTCGCACAGATACCGGATGATAGTATTGAACGTCATGACGTCGGCATAAACTCCTGTCTCTCTCATGTCGTACAAAAGTTCTTCGACATCGTTGTCGTCCACTATGACAGCCTTTGCCAATGCAGTATATGTGTATTTGTCGGGTTTGATTCCAGTCTGTTTCATTTTGTAGAACAATTCGATCGCTTCTTCGAATTGTCCAAACTTGGTTAGAGCATTGATCATAGTGTTGTACGAAACAATGTCCTTCACAAGCCGAGCGTTTGTTCCGGGATTACTCAACCTGTTGAACATGATCTTTGCCAATTCGAGTCCTTCTTCAACGTCGGAATTTGCTGCCGCTGTGATGGCAACATTGTAGCACAGATTGTCGGGTTTCAAGGTACCTTCGGCACCGGTTCCAGGCCAAGAGGCGATTTCGAAATTCTCCATTTGAACTCCACCATGTCCTTCCAAGACGGACAAGACTCGTTGCATAGCGACAAGATCTCCGTCCATAGCATGCGCTTTCATGAGTGCTCCCACGGTGTAAATATCTAGGGCATCAATGTTTGGAACAATTCGCTTTCCGTTCTTTCCCTCCAGAGGATCATTTTCGACGCTCTTACTATCGATGTCTCCTACGATTGCATCCGCTCGAAGGCCTACTGCGGCCTCGAAGACACGAATGGCCATCTCGGGTTGTTTACAGGAAATGTATGCAGTCATGATCATCGAAAGAGTCACTGTATCTACCTTTGTTTGAGCGGTAGCGAGGGCGTTCACAACTTTGTCCGCCACGACTCCCGGCAGTGCGAATTTGTTGGTATACTTTTCGTCAGTTCTTGTACCTCAACAAAATTTCTTGGCATCGGTTCAATAGATTGACGTCCAAATCGGATGCCTGGCGATGACACGGAAACCGCTTCTGCGACTTCGGGTGCGTCGAGGGTTATGGTTTCGCCTCCGTAATCTGTCGCTGCGCCTCTTCGTTCAAAGCGAAAGGTTAATCTTCTGTCCCTGGCAAGCGCGTCGTGACCGCGGATATCAATCCTTCGTTTGTGGATACGGGCCACATACGGTCTCCAATGGACGCGTCAACGGCCACAATTCGATCTCCGGGTCGGATCGGCAGCCCGAGCTAGCTTGGAAGCCTTGGGTGTAAAGCCCGTGACCTCCTACATATCCGTCTTCCGTTTCTACAAAAATTTAATGAAAAGAAAAATTATGAGTCTCACTGTCATCGTTCAAACGCAATTTTTCAAGAGTCAATTCCATCTTCTGCTTACCTTTCAGGTTGAAACCGATGGGTCGTGTGAGCGTAAGCTCAAATTGATTGTCCTACCGTTTCGACGAGGCGCTGAAATTCGAATTCCATCGACTCAGCCACCGCCTTTCGAGAGGAGATTGCCGACTTGACACCCTCCAGTGTGCTCTTGGGCCACATTTGCTTTCCCAGCGTCGCCGAGGTTCTTTTCAGAATGTCTCCCGGTCGTACTCCTGCTTCCCATGCTGCGCTGTCCTCTCGTACAGAGGACACCACCAGTCCGGTGAATTCGCCGTATATCCGGCGTTGTATTTTGGCAATCTCGATATCATTTTGTTCGCGGTTGGAAACGTTCTCCAGAGAGAGTAGTATCCAAATTCAGCTCCACAGTGGCGTCGAGATCGAGTTCGCATACCGACATTCCGAGGGCAGAAGGCGAAGTAAGTGGGAGTGTAACCTGAAAGACTTTGTCCGTCTGTCGATTTTGAACCATTTCCTTCTTTCGGGCCACTTCTTCTGCGTCCGTGTCCGGTTCGTCCTTGACGAAATCCACCGCGGCGTTCGTGACACTCGACAGGGCATCACCGACAACGTTGGTATCATTATCGTTATAGGATGCATCAGCTGCCATGGACTGTTAGCGAGGCCTTGGTAGCCGTGATTGTTGTTTCCTGGGGTGTCGGTAACCGTTGCCGCCGCCTCGATGGTACATGATTTTGTGTTATGCTGTTGTGTATATGGTTGGTCTGGCATCGGACTGGTGCTGCTTTGAAAGGATGTGACGGGTGTTGCTGCGCTCGTTGCGAGCAATACAGCTAGCGCATAGTTCCAAGAGTGAACCATTTCTGTTGTTGTTTTTCTTTTTTATATTCTGTTTGTCGTCACAATGTAAAATGTAGATTGCCAAGTGAAGGATTCTCAATGACACAATATTCTGTTGCTTGCTTGATTGATTATGTTTCCACAACACGCTTGCAATCTCGTAGTGTCGTCTCTGAGGAGAATGTTTCGACGCTTGAGCTGGTCTCCCTGAGTGTCTGAAACAGATGGTATGTGACCTCGACTTTCAAGAGGCCTCTTTGGGATTTCAAACGGCACTCTTGGGGAAGGGCGATGTGCTGTTCCCAGATGATCTCTGAGACTTTTTCTGATGAAGCAAGCTATACACAATTCATTTGTTCCGCGGTCGGCGCGGTGTCGTTTGTTCCTATGCATCAAAAATCGATATCTGGGTTACACGTATCTGCCTTACTCATCAGGTTCTCGCAGTTTTAGTAAAATCGACTACGACGATTGTCGTTAACGCACCTAATGATGGCAGATCGTACTCAGCCAAGTTCTTCAACAACGACTCACGCTCCGTCTCAGTCGTGTACCATTCACAAACAGATTGTTTCACGCAAAACACGTCACTTCGTTCACTTCAGCGAAGTCGAACAAAATTCGCGAAGCGAAGTGACTCAAATTTCCACGACTCAATACATTTTTAAGTCGTACCAATGGACATGTACAATAGGGTGAAGGTTAAACTTCTTCCCATAACTTGCTTTCCCCAACAATTTTTTTTGAATTCCGAAAAAATCATCAATCACGTGATTCGTGATGTATCATATCACAAGATGTCGTGTCATGTCAAAAGCGACGACGAAGTACAAGATTCTGCAATGGACAACCGGATTGCTAGACTTCTAACACTGAAACCATAGATTGATAGGACGAAGCAAATGATGGAGAAAATAGCCCATTTTGGAAGGAAACATTCCCTCAGGGGAATTACTCCGCGAGTGATGGGCAACAGAATATCGTCTTCGTCCATGGAACGAAGGGCATTCCACCTGCAACAACCACGGCGGCGCATGAGTTTCAGATCAGATCGATCAACGCGAACAAGACACAATAGTATTCTACAACCACGTCGTTTCTTTAGCGAAATAACCATGGGTGATGCCACAATTGACGACGAATCCATACTCTCCAAATCTATCGGATCAACTGTGGAAGGAAATGTCTTCCGAGACAGCAAACGTTGGCGGCTTCGATTGTTCGTGAAATGCCTGATTTGGACTCGAACAGTGATACCACGCATACAAAGCAATCTGCGTCCAGCGGAATCCATCCACGGGTTGCCATCAGCAGGGCAATAACTCTCATGGAATCGAAACACCCCGCCAAGAAGAAACAAGGTGATTTGTTGTTGACCTACTTGCTTTCTCTGTCAGGGAAGAGCGAGAATTTGAGTTCGAATCAGTCGTTTCCGACTCGAATGCTTCGGGTTGGTTTTGCGGGCCCACCCGGTGTGGGGAAATCCTCCATGATGGAAGCGTTTGGCATGCACTTGCTGGAAGAGGACCCCAATTTGAAACTTGCTGTGGTTTGTGTTGATCCCTCGTCCAATATTTCTGGTGGATCGATTTTGGGTGACAAAACCCGCATGACCCGTCTCTCCCGAGAGGTTGATCGGGCGCTCGTTCGGCCATCCTGCAATTCGGGCGTCCTCGGAGGCTTGGCCAACTACACGGACGATGTGGTGCGATTGCTGGGGTGTGCAGGATATCCATTGATATTCGTAGAGACGGTAGGGTTGGGGCAGTCTGAAATTGAAGTGGCGGAATCCGTGGATGTTTTGGTCTTGCTAGTCTCACCCAGCGGTGGAGACGAACTCCAGGGTGTCAAGAAGGGGATTGTGGAAATGGCCAACATAGTGGCAGTCACCAAAGACGATGGGGATTTGAAAGCGGCAGCTGATCGCACAGCGGCAGACTACAAGGGTGCCCTTAGAGTTTTATATCAATCAAATAGTTTCAGCCATGGCTGCGATCCCGATCGATGGATGCCACCCGTGGTAAAGACAAGTTCCGTCAACGAAGAAGGATTGGACAATCTATGGAAGAGCATCCTGAGCTATCAAAATCACCTATTGGAAACCGGAGAGTGGGAAAAGCAACGACAGAAGCAAGCCAAATATTGGATGTGGAAGCAATTTAGTCGCATGATACAGATGAAAATCAAGAGAGACCTCACGTTGAGGGAAAAGGCAAATCATTTGGAAGAAAAACTGCTCGAGGGGTCACTCACACCTAGGGTTGCCGCACAGCTATTGCAGGACGAAATATTTGAATCTCCGAGGCAAGAAGAATGACGTAATGGCTAGAATAGAGAAAATAATGAAATAGCACAATACAACTACTGCTTTTTATTTGGATAGAGACAAGAGTTGACTCATTGTTTTAGAAAGTTCGACTGTGCTATGATATAATACAGTTGTCAGCCTTTGCGGCGGGTCTTCGTTGGGCTCTGTTGGCATTTTGGCGTTGGCGCTGTCGCATTCTTTCCTTGTTGTTCTTCTTCTTGACGCTGTAATTCGAGGGCCAGCATCATATCCCTCTCCTCCTGGGATGCGATCGCCGTTGGAACTCCAGCCGCGATTGTTGGGAGATTGGCTGTAGTACCTGTGGATGGAATCCCCTGTTGTTCACGTTGAAACTCCAAGAGACTGGCTTGTGTGGCTCTTTCCAAATCGGATTGCCCAGCCGTGCCTTTGGTTTTCGGAGCTGCTGCAGGCAGGAGGATTGCCAGCTTCCCGACTGAGCTGGAGTGCCAAGTGGTAGTCTGCCTGAGATTGCGCATTGTTTGCAACGAGCTGCTCACCGGTGGCTGCCGCCGAAGCGTGGTATTTTATGGCTGGCGGGACCTTGAATGCTCCCGTTACGTATTCGGTATCGCCGTCGATGACATCCAACTTTTCCCAAACCACGTCGCTCACGTCGGCGTAACCAAAGTCCGTGACCTAGCAGGTAAAGATTCTCGTTATGTTTCGTCAATGTGTTGTAATGGTTGTTTCGAAAAAATACAACCATGTTTCCCTCCTTTGACGTATTCGTGCAAGACGAACAATCCGTGTTGCGTCAATTGGTGAGCTGATCGATCCAGAAAATTGCGAATGACAGTTCCCCTCGTTGCTTGGTTCGATAATTCGTCTACTTTGAAATCATCCGATACGTCCGACTTTTTGTTGAGTTTTGCACTGGCATCGTTGCCCTCAATCACAAGGTTGACCAGCTGATTGTAAGTATTGTCACCGACCCACTCAAATTCTTGAGCGTCAGGCTCTAGGAGCCACCCATGAACAAGTTCTATTCGAAGCAAATCAAAAGCATTCAATTCCATGGTATACTCCACACCTGTTGGACCTGCCGTAAATTTTGGCTAACGGTTTGTTGAGAAGAACGACGAAATCGTAAGTTGAAAGGACAGATGCGACACAAAAACCGAAAGAAAAAAGTTGCAATCCATAAACCACTCGTATCCAACGCCAAACTTACGTTGACGTCCATTCCAAATTGCAAGTTGGGAAATATTTTCAAGACTTCATTGATATGAAAATCACGGCTGTCCGAGTCATGATTGCTAGACAAAATTTTCTCCGCCAGTATATTTGTCAGCTGCTCGATCGTAACGACACCGGCTTTCACGCAATTTGAAGGAAGCGTAATCGATTTCTTGAGTATCAGCACATTTCCAGCTGCAAGCAGAGGACACGGTCCATTTTCGTTCTGTAGAAGAATGTGGTACTCTTCATTCTGCGAGTTGAAAATAAAAATCAAGTGAGACACGAATCAAGAACTCATCGCATCAATAAATATGATGCTCATCAGGCTGAAGTTTCCGCCTAAATTTGCATTCGCGCCCTTTCACTCACCTTGTATTGAATAGATTTTAATCGGTATGCCATGTCTCCAAGATATAGCAGTTTAGGTTAGGATAAATTTCGAAGCAGTAGCAAAGAGATGATGTTTGTTTGTTTGTTTGTGAAATAAGGGAGTTGATCATCAAGATGGGTCACAGAATTCCGATCATGCTTCCGCTTTTGATAGAAAGCACGACCGAAAAAAGGGGTATTTTTGGATTTCCAACTGCTCTCCGACGCATCTCGCTGGACGGCCGAGCGCGCACAAGAAAGTCTCATTCGGGTGAAACAGAATTGTTTTCAAAAGCACATAAGCTAGCTGACCCACACGACTAAACTATCAAAGCGACGTATTACTGCATACCATACGTCGCTACGCAGGTTTCTTGTCCAACCCAAGAAAAAACCTATTTCTGTCCTGATCGGATTCCGGCGCGCATTTTCCGATTTCAAAAATCGATGACGATTGCAAGATTTTCGCACTTGGTAATGATTTTTTCGGATGGGGGACTGTAATTTTACTGACGACGTTACGTATGGAACTGAGAAAGACGCCGACCACACGAACATTCAACTTCCTGCGACTTCTGAGACGCTTTGCCCTCCCAAAAGTAGTTTCTGAGAATCATTTTTTTGCCTCCTACTGTATTGAAAGAAGGAAAAAGACAAGAAACATGGGCTACACTGCTTTCGTTAACTCTATCGGAGATGCCATCCTCGAGTGGGCTGACCCTGTCGCCGTCGGTGAATCCCGCTACACCGAGGTACGGACAAAAAACATAATTTCGATGTCCACGACGACCCTGGAGGGGAATCTGGAGGTGATCGGCGTTTTTGCCTCTCAATATTGCGAAACTCACATGGATTTTTTTCGATCCTGAATGTGTCTTGTTCTCGTTAACAATTTGCAGGGATGGTTTATGACAGATTTTTTCTCTGCATTCAACATTGCTGTTGCGTACCTTTTGTTCGTCGGAATTGGTTCCAAGGTCATGAAGGACCGCGAAGCCATGGACCCTTACGCAATCAAGTTCTTCTACAACGTTTCTCAAATCATGTTGTGCGCGTACATGACTATTGAAGCCGGCATCTTGGCGTACCGTAACGGCTACACTGTCACCCCGTGCCTTCCATACAACCGAGAGAACCCCCCGATCGCGAATCTTTTGTGGTTGTTCTACGTTTCCAAAATCTGGGATTTCTGGGATACCATCTTTATCGTTTTGGGAAAGAAGTGGAACCAACTTTCCTTCCTTCACGTCTACCACCACACCACCATCTTTTTGTTCTACTGGCTCAACGCCAACGTTTTCTATGATGGTGACATTTATTTGACCATTCTCCTCAACGGTTTCATCCACACTGTCATGTACACATACTACTTCATCTGCATGCACACCAAGGACAAGAAGACTGGAATTTCCCTTCCTATCTGGTGGAAACCTTACTTGACCATGATGCAATTGATTCAGTTCGTCACCATGATGTCGCAAGGAATTTACCTTGTCGCCACACAGTGCGAGACCCTCAACTTCCGAATCACCACATCGTACGTCGTCTACATTTTGTCTCTTTTCTTCCTCTTTGCTCAATTCTTTGTCCAATCTTACATGAAGCCAAAGAAGAAGAAGAAGGCCGAATAAACACGCAAAAATCAACCAACCGTTGGATTGTCAATGAGTGTCGGTCGAAATTGACACGTGATGTATCATTTTTATACGACGCTCAAACTATTGTATTTAAAAAAACAAAATTAGGACTGTTACATCGCTATACCCTACAGTTTCGTTTCGACTATTATTGATCTGGAAAGAATGTAGAATGCTTGACTTAAATTACATCGAGAAACTGTAGAATTAATTTATTTCCGTCCCGAAGCCGACAATTCCGATGTGTTGAATCCTCGACCATTCTGTTTCGATGCAATTTTTTTGACACTTATAAGACGTATCTCAAGGGCCTTTCTCCGAATGGTAAGGCAGGCATGATTCCGATGTACACTCGACACTAATCAACCAGTCCGATCCCTCTTTATTTCTTCGCGTTGTATGGTTTGACTCCGAATGGACTGGCAGCGTAAAGTTTCAATTTGTCGTCAGGTTTGACTTCGGCTCCAACAGCGGCCGTTACGTTGGTCAAAACATTCAACAAAACAAACGCCAAGATAGGACTCAAGTCAAGACCAAAGATAGGAGGAATGAGGCCTCGGAAGAGGTTCAGGTAAGGATCCGTAATCTGGAAAACTGGTTGCAAAACTCCGATGCCTTTAAATTTTGAAAGAGATTACAGAAATTAGATACAATGGTATACCAAAAAAAATCTTTATCAATTTGAATCACACAATCCACAACTTACCCTGGGCCTGAGGGAACCACGACAAAAGAACACGAGCGGTGATCACAATGTTGTAAATGCTCAAAAAGTTGGCAAATCCTCCGACAAAGACCTGTTCGGCAACTCCGTAACCCGGAATAGCCATGGCAGCTCCCTTGGTGGTAGGGTTGACTTGACGTCGGACCATTCGGGCCATTTGTTGTCTCTTGTTTTCGGATTCGAAGGACTTCTTGCGATACAAGTCAGTCACCTGGCAAGAGGATCGCTGTGTGCAAAAGGGAGAGTTCTTGACATCGCTGACGCCACCAAGGAAGACCGATGCCGATGCCGTACTGGCCATGGCAAATACGGCGAAAAGAATTGTGCTCACGCTCTTGAACATGTTGTTGTTGTCTTTGCTATCTTATAGGATTGCGATAAGAATGTGTGATGTCGTCCTCAAAGAGAATTATGCTTTCCTACCGTTGCGATTGAATCATTTCGATCGGTCGAAGGTCGATCTGTCATTATTTCGTTCTCTTTGTCGTGTTTGGTTTATTTCGTCAGTCGTTGTCGTCATCGGAGCTTCATCGGAACTGCAAGTTGTACCGTAAACCTTAATCCTAATAATGAATTAGCGATTTTAGATTCGCGCGCGAACTGTAACGAACTCTTTTAGTGGCGATACACGCGTTGAGAGCGTACGTATCGTAGGTTTTTACGCTTGGAGTTGGGATCTGTGTTCAATCATCATCATCTTCTTCTATCTGTGAATACAGTTCAGTTCTATCGATTCTTCGTTCCAACAATCAACAAACACAACCCCATTTTTCAACTCTCTCTTTCGACACTTGCAACATGAGTAGGTGTATGTAAGCACCACAAGAAACCTGCGAGGAAAGCATAGACAATCGAAATGAACTGGAGGCTTCACACAGGAAGCAACAACCGAGATTTTTCTCTCATCGGACTTCGACTCGAATTCTTCGGAAGGTTCATCTCCCTGCTTTGTTTTCCACCAGCATGCCCAATCATCTTCTAACGATGGCGCTGGAACAACACCAAAGATACTGTCCTATTCTTCATTGACAAACTGCTTGGCACTGCACAAAGAATGGCTTGAAGGTGTCATCCGGGAGGCAGCTATTCGATGTTTGCGGAGCACCAATCCAAGGCACGACAAACGACCAATTGCCATCGATCGATTCGATCGACGATATCGTGGTCGCCTATATCTCGGGAAATTCACCAGATATGCTCATGTCGATTCTAGCATGCTCTTCTCCGGAAACAACGAAGGCAATTCCCGCCTTGTTGAATACGCGGTGGACGCCTCAGGAAATGATTGCCTCCTTGCGATCCAGAATCAAAGTCACTAGCGATCCTTCCATTGCCAGAAATGTCGTCACAATTGTACTGCACGATGATAGTGGTCCGTTCCGCAATGCTGCCATGGATGTATCGGAGGGTCTTCGCCAGGCGAATTACCAGTATACGTGCTATTTATCAATCCCAAAGTTTTCGCAACATTTTTTAGAACGTGCAAAAACAGGAGCTTTGAC